>OX465554.1:15155700-16524700 GCA_950022955.1 Xestia ashworthii
AGTATGTAAATATTCTACTTGTAGTAATTTCCGTAGCCATCGCGCACACACACACGCGCTTAGATAAATCGATAGAAAACTCATTTGTCAAAATCAGAACGGTTGTGTTCCTTGTTGGCTAGTTGCTTAGAGAGAACTTAATGTACTGTGATTTCAAAGTTATTTTTCTTCTAGCTAGTGAGTTGCCTAAGCCGAGCCTTAATTTGATTAACAAAAATGTTCTTCAGTAGGGCCAATTTAATAGATCGCATGACACTTCTTCAAAATACAACCACGTAACCTTGTATCAGGTATAAAATATTTTGGAACGAAGTTCCTTATCGCGCGTTGTGAAAGGGGGCTAGACGGAAAAAAATCTTACGAAAAAGTTGTCACGACACTTTTAAAAATAAATGAAGTTTGCAATGCGTTTGTTTCATTTCTATTTTGCATTGAACAGTGTGGTGTCGCGACGATTATTTTTGTTGAGTGAACATTATATTTGTTAATAATAAAAAAAATCAGTCACAGAGAGTCAACAAGTCGTTGTCATTTAAAAAATATTTTTATTTGCATTTTATAATTACATAGATTATTTTAATAAACCAAATACCATCTCCGTTTTATAAATAAAATAGTTTTAAATAAACAATAAATACAATCCATCGATAACATGAAGAAACGTAAAAAAATATCTGTGATCCGTAATGACATAAATGTCACATGTACATTTTGTGAAAACTTCAACAAATAAAATGAAACGACAATGTTGACCAGAGCTGCAGCTCAACGCGCATGCCTACCGCCTCCGGACCCGTCGCTCAGCTCCGCCCCGCCGCCGCCGGAACCCAGTACCATCGTGAGTGCTGTGACACCGGCCGTGGCAGTTGCGTCGAGCTCGAGCGACGAGTATTTCTCTCCGCCCACGACGCCACCACCTGCTCGTCGACGGGGAGGACGCCGGCCGCCGGACGGCTTAGGACCTCGAGGCCCACCGGCTTCTGATAGGGTCCCAGCTCCCGGCGGAAGTGTGCAGCGCATGCGATGGACGCAATCAAACAATGAAAACGTCATGCGCGCATACTATGGGGCTACAGAGGGGGGAAACAACCTGACCGCGTACCGTGTTAGGATGCTCTCTCTGTTTCAGGTGCTTGAGCCAGCTGTCAACGTGTCGGCACAACGACTGTCGGATCAGGTGCGAGTCATCCAGCGTAATCGTATGTTGGATGACACCGTACTTGATCGCTTGCGAACTGAAATGCAGAGTAGTCATGTCATTGCCACGCCGCCGTCGCAGGCTGTGGTTTTACCACTATCTACCACGATACCAAATCGTGATGGCGATGTGAGTAGTGACATGGTTACTAATGTAAGTACCCAGTGCAATGAGGATATGAGGAGAGCTTTGGAGGGTGCGATTGGAGAATATCGGTTCATGACACCCGAACTTAGACCACGTTTACCTCATTTGCCCATGCATAACAAAAATAAGATGCTGGTGGCTGTTCTGGATTCGCAGTTGTCAAATTATTTTGATAACTGCGAAGACCTCACTGATGTTCACTCGATCCTGTATTGTGCGGCCGTAGCGGCATGTCGTGTAGCTCATGTCAAATTTTCTGATGACAGAGCTACACGACCAAAACCAGCCGTACCGGCATGGCAGTACAGGATTGAACAACGTATTGGTGGGGCCAGAGCACTCATCGGCAAATTGATCTGCTTCAGGGAGGGCAATACTCGCCCTAGAGTGATGCGTTTTGTGAGACGGGCGTTCTCGGGGACTGATATCAGTCCTCGAGACTACATATCCCGTGTCACAGAGCGCATCGACTTCCTGAAGCAGAAAGTGTATGCATGGGCAAGCCGTATTCGTAGGTATAAGCGGCGGGTGGACCGATACACTCAGAATCGCACATTCCAAAGAGATGAAAGGTGGGTTTATAGGGCTTGGGAGCGACCGGACCAAGGTGTGGCTGACACGCGCATAAAAACATGATGATGCAATGTGTTCATTCTGGCGCAGCATCTGGTCGGTGCCTGTCAGCCATGCTGAGGGTGAATGGACTCGGGTGATTGAGCGAGCGTGCGATCCAGTACTAGAAATGGGGGCAATTACTATCAGCCCCCAAGACGTAGCTTGTGCAGTCCGTCCGTTGCCTAATTGGAAGTCTCCAGGGCCGGATGGGCTGCACAACTTCTGGATTAAATGGTTAACAAGGTCGCATGCTCGCTTGGCGACCCTATTCCAGTCAGCCCTAGAGTCGGGGTCGCTGCCAGAGTTCCTGACAACAGGTATAACCCACCTGCTCCATAAATCGGGTAGTACTACGGAACCCAAAAATTATAGACCGATCACGTGTCTCCCGACAGTTTATAAAGTTCTTACATCCATTTTGAGAACTAAAATTAGTAAACATATTGATGACAATTCTGTCATGTCTGCTTCCCAAAATGGATGTAGGAATGGGTCCCGTGGTACTAAGGAGCTACTCCTCATTGATATGGCCATTAGTCAACAGGTTCGTCGTTCCCGAAAAGATCTGTCGACATGTTGGATAGACTATAAGAAGGCCTATGACTCGGTGCCACATACATGGCTCATGAGGGTGCTAGAGTTGTATAAAGTTGATGCAACTCTGCGCACTTTCCTGATGTCGTGTATGGGGCAATGGAGGACAGTACTTCGCTATCCAGGATGTCGGCAAATCCAGAGGAATAGCGAGCCGATAAGGATAGAGCGAGGTATATTTCAGGGCGATAGTTTGAGTCCACTTTGGTTCTGCTTAGCCTTGAATCCTCTTAGCACGCTGCTGGAGGATTCAGGGCTAGGGTATCGGTTGCGGAAAGATGGTCGGGTTATATCTCACCTCCTTTACATGGATGACTTGAAACTCTTTGCCCCCAACGATTTGCAACTGATGGAGCTACTGAAGGTAACTGAAACCTTCAGTAGCGCCATCAGGATGGAATTTGGTGTGGACAAATGTGCGGTCATGCATGTAAAGCGAGGGGAGATTGTGGAATCTGTGGGAACCCAGCTCTCAGATTCCATAAATCTTAGATCCCTCTCAGCAACCGAAACTTATAAGTATTTGGGTATGTCGGAAGCGTTGGGCATCAATGTTGCTGACATGAAGCAATCGTTGAAGGAGCGCTTCTTTGGCCGCCTGAAAAAAGTATTTAATAGTCTTTTATCAGGCGGAAATAAGGTGCGTGCCTTCAACGGTTGGGTCATGCCGGTTTTGATGTACTCTTTCGGCATACTCAAATGGACTCAAACAGAACTAGACGCCCTGGATACGAAGGTCCGTAAATTGTTGACGGCATATCGAATGCATCACCCGCGTTCTTCGGTAATGAGACTGTATGTCCCGCGGATGTGTGGGGGTCGAGGCTTTTTAAACGCTAAGACCCTCCACAATCGTGAGATATGCAGTCTCAGGGAATATTTCCTAGAAGCTGACGTGGGGATGCATCGAGATGTGGTCGCGATGGACAAGGGCCTCACCCCGCTCTCCTTGGCTAAAGAGAACTGGCGCAAACCTGTAGTACTTACTACTGATGACCGCAGGAAAGAATGGCAGAGCAAGGAGCTTCACGGGCGCTTTTACCGGGCTCTTCATGGGCCTGATGTAGATTTTCTAGCGTCCGTGTCCTGGCTACGATCCGGGGACCTCTTCGGAGAAACCGAAGGTTTTGTCTGTGCAATTATGGATGAAGTTATGATGACGAAAAACTACCGGAGATTTATTGTGAAGGACGGTACGGTTGACATATGTCGGGCATGCCACCGTCCAGGCGAATCAATCCGTCACATTATCTCCGGGTGTTCTCGTCTAGCTAACGGAGAGTACTTGCATAGACACAACCTTGTAGCCAGGATTATCCATCAGCAACTTGCTCTAAAATACAATCTTGTGGAATCGGAAGTGCCCTACTATAGGTATGTGCCCGACCCAGTTCTCGATAATGGCAGTATCACACTGTACTGGGATCAATCCATCATCACTGACAGGACTGTTATAGCTAATAGACCTGATATAGTGGTGATGGATCGATCAGAGCGGCGCGCAATGATTGTTGACATAACGGTCCCGCATGATGAGAACCTCGTGAAAGCCGAGAAAGATAAACAAATCAAGTATCTTGACTTGGCTCGCGAGGTTGTCGACATGTGGGAAGTGGACTCAGCAATCATTGTGCCGATAGTCGTGTCAGCCCATGGCTTAATTGCCAAGAGCCTCGACCAATACCTGAGGAGGCTCTCGTTAGGCAGCTGGATCAAGGGCTTGATTCAGAAAGCGGTACTACTGGACACGGCCCGTATTGTTAGGAGGTTCCTCTCTCTGGAGCCCTGACCGCCGGTAGCTTGGACCCTGTTCCCGATACCGGTGGGCTACAATTTTTTATATTTTTAAATGTTTTTATATATTTTTTTATGTTAATATTTAAAAATGTAAAAAATTTGTTAAAAAAATGAATAAAGGAAAAAAATATTATTATAACTTAAAAAAATAAAATTTTATTACAATTCCTTCACTAGTTAATCGACAGAACTTCGTTCCATCCGGGTGTCCCTTGACACCTCTCAAGTTTTTTTATTTTTTCGAAGTTAGAACTGCACAATTGCTTAACTTTTTTCAATTAGGTATGATTACATATTTATTCTAATAATGGCAAAAGAAGATAGGAAGGAAGGGTGAGGAGCTCGTGGCTTAATAATAACAGCCGCTCGGGTAATCTTTAGGTTAAGCCGTGCTTGCCTAGGTTGGTCTGTGGATGGGTGACCACCCCTACATACCGAGTTTCTTCCGTGCCTCGGAAAACACGTTAAGCTGTTGGTCCTGGCTGTCATTTGTAGATCTTTGACCGTCGTTACTGGTAGTCAGTGGCCCAAAAACGCTGACAACCAGTCTTACCCCAGGGGTATCGTATTACCCAGTAATATCTTCGTTGTGAAGGTCAGATAGGCAGTCGCGAGTCGGCAGAGCGACTGCCTATCCGGTTAGACTGGAAGTCGGCCCCAACATAGTTGGGAAAAGGCTAGGCAGACGATGAATTGCAAAAGAAAGTACATTTATTTTGAACTGACAGATGTCAAATGTGATCTATTAAGTTGGCTCTACTGATCATTCAAACCTCATGTTAGCCAAATTAATTACATAACATAACATCACGCCTGTAATCCTCGAGAGGCTATGCAGACGTGTACCTACATAATAGTACTCCCATATTTCGCCATGTTAAGTCCCATGTGATAGGGGGCGAGCCTATTGCCATCAACCGGAGACCAACCCAGGCATCGTGGCTGTTACTGAAAAAATCGTAATGGAAAAACCCAACAACAATTTTCCCGGCCTCGGAATCGAATCCAGGACCTCTCCCTCAGCAGTCACGATTGCTACCATTAGGCCAACGAGGCATCTATTATTATTATAAGTCTATATTGTCCCACTGCAGGGCAAAGGCCTCCCTTCCCTCCTTCCACATTTCGCGATCTTGTGCGATTGTAGGCCAATCCTTTGCGAAAGAGTCTAGCTCATCCCGCCATCTCCTTCTGGGCCTGCCGCGTTGTCGTTTCCTGCTATTTGGTATCCACTGAGTGGTAATTTTTGCCCATTGCTCCTCCGACACGCGGCAGGTGTGACCAGCCCAGTTCCACTTCAGCATGGCAGTTGTCATGCCAACATCAGCTATTTGGGTTTTGGAGCGAAGTATAGAGTTTCTGACGCGGTCTGTAAGTTTGACACCCAGTATGCTTCGCTCCATACGCACGAGGCATCTACTTAATTAAAATTGTGAAAGGACTATGGGCACCTTCCCACTGTCATACATCATAGACTGTTTACATTTCATTTGAGTAGTGCCATGAATAAGAAAAAAAAGCGGCCAAGTGCGAGTCGGACTCGCCCATGAAGAGTTCCGTAGCAGCAAGTAACATAATTTTTATTATTTTATATTTGAGTTGATTGAATGAAAGGTAAATTGCGGTTTACGACTCATGACATATTAAAAAAAACTACTTACTAGATCTCACTCAAACCAATTATCGGTGGAAGCTTACATGGTAATGTACATCATATATTTTTTATAGTTTTATCATTCTCTTATTTTAGAAGTTACGGGGGGGACACATTTTACCACTTTGGCAGTGTCTCTCGCGCAAACTATTCAGTAGAATATAATTTTTGAAGACCTATCCATAGATACCCCACACGTATGGGTTTGATGAAAAATTTATTTTTGAGTTTCAGTTCTAAGTATGGGCAACCAAAATGTTATGTTTTTTTTTCTACTTTTATGTAAAAATCTTGATGCGGTTCACATAAGCATAGCTCTTATAGTTTCGGAAAAAAGTGGCTGTGACATACGGACGGACAGACAGACAGACAGACATGACGAATCTATAAGGGTTCCGTTTTTGCCATTTGGCTACGGAATCCTAAAAACAAAAACTTCGTTGTTTTTTTAATCTAGCTATAGAAACTCGTTCTCATCTGTGAAACTTCATGGTACTGTTGACACACAGGTTGAAAACTTCGTTTGCCTTGAGCACCCTTGAGTTATAAGGTAAAGTTTCTAGCTCTTTCTATTAAAATATTTGATTCGTTCTAGGCTTTGTAATTTTGCATAAAAACTAGACACAGCAAGAACTTTCAAACTAAGTGTCAAACTTTTCTGAATAGAGGTCTTGATAACTAAGCAAAAATTTGTAAGTTCTGATTAAACATAGAAAAGTTTTCCAATGGTAATATTTTCGTTCGTTACTATGCCAAACATAAATAAAGAGCATTTTAAGATAAATTTGAATATGCTTTAATGTTGTATATTTTGTAGAAAATTCTATTGACTTAAGATTTTCCTTGTCGCTAATAGAAAACATATAAAGTGGTTTTTTTTTTTTTTTTGGATAGGGCATCTCGCAGTTCAGTCTACGAAGACTGGCTTCTGCTTAACCGGGCAAGTCCTGTGGATGCCTTGAATTTAAGGCCTCCAGCCAGGGCAAAAATGACTAAAAACTAAGCGACAGCGCTCTAAGGGCACCCCCTGTGGGGTACGGACCTCGGCTTAGGGCGTCGCTGGGGGCAGCAAAGGGACAGGCTGGATCTGACTGTCATTATTTAGGGACTGTTTTATTGCTAAAGGCTCAGCATCGCGGGCTGGCTCGGGCAAGGGTCGGGGAGGGATTGACTTGGGATTACGCGCCGGACCTCGGCGGCGAGGTCGGAATATAATAAATAATAATAAATAAATGCTTTATTTCCAAATTTACAATTTTCAGAATAGCACTATGTAGATAAAACTATATAAACCAAAAAATTGTAAATATACCACTGAATTTAAAACCGCTGGCACCCAAGCTAAGATTAAACTTGTGTTATGGGTGTCAGGGCTCTCTCTATATACATTGCCAAGATAATTTATACAAGTTCGGAGTTACATAGTGATTAGTGTCACTAGCGATTGCTGGAGCAAGCAGTATGTAAGGAAGGAAATTAAAACTATGGACTGTAGCCATTCTCGGAGTGTGTATGTATGTTTGTATGCGTGTGTGTGTGTGGATGTGTGTACGTGTGTGTGTGCGTGTGAGTGTGGGAATCTGTGCGTGTGTGTGTATGCGCGGGAACATTGTAAATGTTTGCGCTATAATGCGGAGTGCAAGAGTAAATAAATAAGAGTACTTTTAGAGTAACTTTTCTAATAACTTTTCTGTCTCCTCATAAGTAAGAGCCATGATCCATTTGCTCGCTATCTTCTTACACTCAAACTTATTTTTACTATAGATGCCACAGTGTTTGTTTACAGCATTGTACAAACGACTTCCCAGAAATCGGAAGTTTCTTTCAGCAAATTTGGTTCTACGACTCTCTACTGGACAGACATCAGTTGATCTTCGTTTTGCCAGATGACCGGTACTATACTTTAAAGATGCGTGTTTGCGCAGAATGGTATTGAGCACAAAGAGCTGTCTAACGGTCATGACTTGACAGTCTTTATACAATTGTTTAGTGCTATACCGAAAATGATTAAACGTCATCACTTTAAGTACAGCTCGTTGCGCCCTTTCCAATTGTAAAATATTTGTTTTTGGAGCGCCACCCCAAACTGTCACCCCAAACGATAGAACTGACTGGCACAGCGAGAAATATACCATTCGCAGGGTATCAAAATCTGCGCTACATCGTAGATTTTTAAAGATTGAGATAAGCTTTCTCACTCTGCCAGACAGCGCCCTCATCTGCATACTCCACGACATAAGATGGTCTATCACAATGCCTAGATATCTGACATTGGTTGCTCTAGTCAGGGGAAGGCAGGAGCACTGGTCTAATTGTTGATTACAGTTATGAGCCCTGATGGCAAGCGACTCATCGGGTTGCGATGACAGCTTTATTGAGAAGGGGACAAAATTTGTCTTGTCCACATTCAAAGTTAGGGTGTTTGCTGATAGCCATGACATTACGATACCTAGCGCTAATTCAGCTCGCTCATGGACTTCCTTCCAGTCTTGGCCATATACGAGTAGAGCCGTATCGTCCGCGTATGTGTATATGTTACTATTTGGTATGTCCATACCAAATAGTAACAAAAGTAAAGTGGTAAAGTAGTAAATAGTCTTTGTAATCTGTCCAGATTACAAAGACTATTTACGTAAATTAAAAAGAGGGTGGGTCCTAAAATGGAACCCTGAGGAACTCCAAAAGATAACATGTGTTCGTCACTAACATATGAGCCAATTTTGACACATTGTGTCCGCTCAGAGAGGTAACTCTCAAAAATTGCTAGTGCAGAACCCCTCACTCCAATCCTCTCCAATTTTAACATAAGGGTAGGGACAGAGACAGTGTCGAATGCTTTAGACAAGTCCAAGAATATGCCCAGACATTTCGTTTTTAAATCAAGCATCTTAACGGCTCTGTCAACAAAGGCGGCAACAGCGTCTTCACAAGATTTCCCTCTACGGAAGCCATATTGATTCTCCGATAAAATATTATGAGCTTCAATAAAGTCGATGAGGCGATTGTTAAGGATCTTCTCTACAATTTTTGACAGAGCCGGAAGTACCGATATGGGTCTGTAATTATTTACACTGCCTCTGTCTCCACCCTTATGAATGTCTTCGGTTTGTATTTGTACAATCTACGAACTGTATTGGTATCTTTCCTACTCTCTTGCAAGATAGTGATCGGATCGTCATATAAAGTGGGTAATATGATATTAAATTATATTCTGCGGAGCATCGTTTGAAATGAAACTCTTATTAGACAGTTTTAATTTCGTGACTAATATCGACAAGTCTTCATCATTTAATTTATGTCATTAATGAATCAAAGCTTAAATGAGACACAGAAATTAATTCATGTCCGCAGTTTGCAAGGCAACGGACTTTTAATTAATCAAATTGTGTAGCTTCATTAATTATAATTTAATCAGTGACACTTGGAATGAGAATGAACTTTTTGAATAAATATTATAATTTGTTGATACATACGAGTAGGTACTATAATTACAACGGAAACATGGCAACACATCATTAATTATAAGTAACAAGCTATATACATTACCAGTATAACATGGCTTCACTTTGTATAATTTTTGTTTTCAATGAGAGATTCGTATAAACTGGGTTAGAATATCTTGATTTGTAGTCGTGCGTACCAATAAGTAGTCGTAGGTACTTATAAACCCATCTGGAATTTTGGAATAACAATTGGAACTTGCTCTTGATAATAGACTGGCCCCAACATTTTACGTAGCACTTATAAAATACTACCCGTCTGCCCAACCCCTTAAAGAAACAGGGTTATGTTATGTTGCGTAACTTACAAGTTCCGGTAAACGAAAATATTGTATCCGGGTGTATCCTTTCCCGAAGTTTGTTTGAGTTCGGCTTCTTGTAAGCAAAGGCGGGTTAAAAACAATATTTAAACTTGGACCGACAGCCATCTGATCCCACAACCTATATGTATAAAGGACAATACCGATAAACGTTTAACCAGGAATATCATATTCACAGCTTACAGATATTTCTGTGACAGCTGAAACCCATAGTTCAATTGTGAAGTACAAAGTTAATAATGTTTTCATTTGAATGCGCAGATTTCTCAATTTAACTCATTTATAAATCAAAATAAAATTTTACGTAACGTTAAATAAATAAATAACCTGTGTAGCCAACCTACCCAGGCCCGATTTTATGGTACTACACATCGTTTCATCCAAATGTTATTTCTCCACAAGCTTCTTTGTTTAAATGCAAGTTAAAATATTAACTAGGTAAATTATACTACGAGTATTACCGGTTACCGTGGATCGTAACTATTGTAATATGTTGGCGCCCACACGCATTGTTCACGGTCTAGCTGTAAATCACGAACCTGCCGCCATTTTGGATCTAAAGGAAATGTTTAATCACATGTATTGTTTACGGGTTTGGGAACAATCTACCTGTTTGACTGCCTCGTAGGTCTTGTGAACGCAAACGCTACCGCTAAGCGCTGTTCAGGCCGGTCAAAAACACTTTCAAGTCAGGATAAATTTTCAGTAGCAACCCCGAATGTAGATTTATGCCGGTTTGGTGGCAAAAGGCTCGCCATGGGAATGTCACATTACCATGTAACATGGAGCGTAACATTATCTAGAGGAATGTGAGTGAACTATTAACACATCTCTGCCTTAACTTTAAGAGATAACAGGCGTGGTGACGCAGATTCACCATCCGATATCTCAGTTCTCAAGAGCCAAGCAATTTTCTCGTGTAAAAACTTGGGATTCTTGAAAGATTGATTTAATATCTGTTTCCCTCACTTGCCTCTGAAAGTCTGAAAGCTTTTGCTGAATCTAAAGAAGCTAAAATATTCTTAGCAGACCCCTCAAAGATCCATTTCATCTTCAAACTTATATTTTAAAAGAAAGCTCCATTTATAAGTAGATATAACTCTCTAGGTATCTGAGACGTTTTATTATAATTAATTTCATAACTTCACCAGCGACCAGTTTATAATAATAAGCAGCTGCAAGATCAAATAGCAGTCTCTTACAGTATAAGAAAACAGCGTTTTATGAACAATACGGTTTTCTGTTAATTAAAATGATGCTGCAGTTTGGACCAGAGAATAGCGAATGAAAGAACGGTCACAATAAGATTAATTAATTTCACTGTATTCAATTAAAAAGATCCTATGCTCTGCCATCCATTTCTCGTATTAAATTCTCGCAAAAATGATCAAAATGTATTATTTCAGGGTTTACTTTTTCTCTACTTAATGGCAATAGAATCTCTCCTAAATATGGGACTTCAATGTGGGTATACTACACTTTTTCTAACAATTCGGCTTTTTTTTACATAATACATGGGGTAACAACATTATATGAAAAGCTTCACATATTACACACTAATGTGCTTTGCAAGACGGCAATTTATATTCCTTGAAGATAAGTTTGTGGAAATAAAATTTAATATTACTAGACCTCAATAAACCTGTCTAATACTTGTACGATAGGTACATACTCGTAATATAGACAGGTTTCCTAGAATTCTGTGATGAAATCTCGTCTAGAGCAGAACATTTTAGCTAATTGAAATAACTTTATCCAAAGAGATAGTAAGATTATGCAGCCGCATATCTCGAGGGAAACGCTTGCTGTTCGATTGACTATTTGACTTAGCTGGGGATGATAAATTTATATCAACGCTGTTATCTATAAAATGCAGGGAAGGATTAGTCCTGACATTTTTTACCTTTGCTTATAAAGGAGGCTGCACAAAAAGTATAAAATCCATAGAGTGTCAAATCAATAAGAAATAATACCAGCTAGGTAACCTCTGGACAAAAAACGCCCCTTTACTGCTTTTGAAAAGACATGGCCCAACAAACTTCCCGGCAGGACATTTGTCTCGCCGAATACATGTTGGAACTATCAATACTACGAACACAGCTGCTGCACACATTCACCCTAATGAATGATATCGCTTACTCATTATTGAACGGCAGACCAAAAAGGTTTCAACATGAGACGTGAGATAGAAATAGGGCTACCGAATACCAGGCGGATTTTTCGTGAAAGCAAAATTTTTCCGTAGAATTTTAGGTATAGAATAAAATGACAGAATTTTTTCCTAAAATTGATCTGAATAATTCAATTTTTTTCTCGTGCTTTGATAGTAGGTCTACCCACTAAGCGGTTTTAACGCTAAAAGGGATTTTTAGTGTTGAGTGTCTTGTCTGGTCTGACCGTTATACTGGCTGTACTCGCTTTCAGATATCATACTTAACACAATATTCAATGTGCCAGCCGTGCGAAATTGGCTATCACTACCCTTTAACACCACTTATTTGGCAAACCTAATAGAAGAGCCATCTGTTTAGTCAATAAAGATTACTGTAAAGTGAAAACGTGTAACATTATTGCATCATCACGAACACTATATAGACTTGCTTTTTCAGTATCTACGATCTAAATACCAGTGTGTACCAGTCACGGACGCTTTTACGTCGTAAATACAGCCTGTGCTATTCTGTCTTACTATTTTATTCGACACTGTGCAGTTGCAGTATGTTTGCTCTCAAAGCTTTGCCTTAGATGGTATGATTTTCAATCAAGCCAGGTTGTATACCAATATTCCTGTAGCACAAGATCTCATGTGATGTGTGAATATGTAAATGAATTGGAGGCCCGATGTTTGGGCATGCTCCTTTAAAATTGGGAGTACGAATAACAAATGAGTATTATCAGAACTTTATTGTGTAAATTGGTTTTGGTTGATTTACAAAAAAGCAAAATGATGCTTTTATCTTCTATTACGTTTTAATTTGAATTAACTTCCACTAAAATAATGAAATAATTATACTCGTCTCTAGAGAATAAATATAATGTAATTGTGAATCCAAATAAATACAGCACTCTCGATATTATTTTACAGGGGGTTTGGAATGTACATATTATGGTATTTATGCACTACGGACATTAATTTGATCGTAATCCCAGTACTGCACCTCTGATCAGTGGCACTCAATCCGATTAACTACCGATCGATGTATATTGGTTCAGGTCAGGTCTAAACCTTAATCTATAGGGTAGAAATAACAATATTTAAATAGTATATAATAATTAAATAATTATTTATAATAATTAATTATTTTAATATACTTCCTCGTTAGTCTACTGTCTCGTTGGTGTAGTCTGACCATGAGGTCTTCAGTTCAATTCCCGGGTCGGGCAAAATGTTATTGAGTTTTTCCACAAGGAATTTCAAAGTTTAATTGCTGCTATTTAAGATCGCAATAACTATCATTGCCCTTTCCCTAATATCTCATCGTACAAACCAAAACAAATAAACCATGAATAGTTTTTCATTTGAAAAACGGTTGAAGATCACGCTGGATGACGGTTCAAGATTTGAACAGGCTTAATTTTGGATTTCAAAGTTAAGACCTTTAATAAATGTGGGTCATTGACCGGTATTGCGATCTTAACTGGAAGCAACTATAGCAGCCACAGAGACTGGATATGTAAATAAATATCGCTGGACATTAACACACAGCGCCACCTAGTGCCACACTAAGCAAAGCTTGTGTCGTGGACACTAGATAGTTGATATACTACATATATACTTTTTTGTTTGTAAATACATACTTATTATACATATAAACATCCATGACTCGGAAACAAATGTCCATGTTCATCACACAAGCATTTGCTCCTACCGGGATTCGAACCCAGGACCCTAAGAACGTAAGGCAGCTTCAGTTTACCACTACGCCATTCGGGTCGTCATAACCGTGTGCCTGGTTAATGGCAATAGGCCTAATAATATCACTTAGGAGTTAAAACATAACTGGCCAAATGTAGCAGTACAATTACACTTCTGCCCAAACCTTCTGTCTTACAGGCGTGATGTTACGTTATACTTTCTTAGTAATATACGTACCAAAAACTGCTTACCCAGAAATGGGGAAAAATCTTTTATAAGCTGGGTATGGCACTGTCATTCAAGCGAAAAAATGCCTTCCTTTTATAAAAAAGGTGTTATGTTTTCGTTGGTATGCCACCCGCACGACTCGATAAAGCCAATGTTGGAATGTGAAAAAAAACTGCTGAAGAAACAAACGCGAAACGGCCACTTATCAGAAATGCATGGTCATATCAAGTATGTGGACTGAAACTGAATAGTTTTCTACTTGTAAAGGGTGTAAATAAACCCTTAACGAATCCTAAATGCACTTGTTCTCCCCGCCTTTGCGATCATTTTTTTGTATCAGGCCATACCTGGGAACCTTCTAATTACGGAAATAATGTTTTTGACGTGACAACGTCTAATAAATCGATGAACGCCGGCTGCACGCACGAAAAAGGGTCCCGTTACGCTCATTGTAACGTAACGATCGGTGCGTATGTATGCAATCACTTCATCAATGTTTTGTTATGACGTTGTCATGTTAAACTATCGTCCGTAAACCGACTTTACAGACAACTATTTTTTTTTGTACCAGACCATATTTAGCTGATACTTGACATCTTTAGCACGTATCCCGTCGTACCTGGGAACTTTCTAGTTACGGAAATAATGTTTTTTTTTTATTTATTTTTTATGAAGATTTTTACATTAAACACCTCCACGACCCCCGTACTACCCGATCCATCCATCAGCACTATGTTTTGTGTCGGGTACATTGAGTTTCCCAACGTGTATTTTCACCCCCAAAAAAAAGTCATTTCCCAGCAATATTGTTTTCGTTAATTAAGTCAATAATTCTTCGTAAAGGGTCTGTTTACAGCTTTTTTAGGTTTTGTATAGAAACAACATTATAATAACTGTAAATCAAAAATCAGCTGTCCCTTATCATTTGACTAGGCCTGTTTGACGTAGACGTCAGATACTTACACAATATTGTCTTTTTTTATTTTGTTAATTTATTTAAGTTTTGATTTATTTTTTTATTAATGTTGTGTGCACTTGAAAAAACATGTTTATTTGCATGTGCCAAATAAACACGTTATCTTTCTTTCTTTATTAAGAAGGTAATGGAAGTTTTGTGCAACAGCTGATATTTTTTTCGCGGTTACGATTTTGGTCTCATGCAGTTGTTTTATTTTGATGGTCTGACTATTTTCGATCACACTTTTCTATTGCACGCTGTAGCTGAAAATAATTATGTGGCGGTTATTTCTTCCGCCCTGTATAATTTTAATTGGATGCAATATGGCTCGCGATCGGCCGAGTTCGGACCTCGTTAATCGATATTAAATAGATTTACCATTAATCGATCAGTTGATGAGGAAGTGACTTGAATTTATGCCGCGCGCTATAATGGAAAGAGGGAACTAAAAATAGTTTCTGGCACTTGGGTAGGTAAGTAATACTTTTTGTAAATAGTGTAAAGTTTTTTTACAGTTTAAAAACATGTTATATGTATAATAGGTATGTATTTACAAACAAAAAGGTATGTATGTAGTATATCAGCTATCTGGTGTCCACGACACAAGTCTCGTTGCTTAGTGTGGCACTAGATGGCGCTGTGTGGAATGTCCAGCGATATTTATTATTTTTATATTGTGCTATCAGAGAGCTCAGGAACTGTAGCGTAAATGGAAGCGTTCTTAAAAAAAAACTCTACCCTCCTTCTGGGTCAGTTGGAAGATACCTACATTTGATTTACTGTAAGTACCTAAGCCAGACCCTTTAGTTCACTGACCCAAAAACACAAAAAAAAACCTTTTTTATTTTTTTAACAAACAACGAAAAATGTTTGCCCAAATACCCACTGACCTTTCTAACAGTTACCCACTTCGAGAAACTCTTATTACATTGGTCAAATCAAACTGACAGTGATAATAGGGTGGTAACATAAACACGAAAGTTCCGCCCACTGATTTATGGACAAACTTGGATAGACAATCAACCCTCATGCCTGACAAAGGCTTCGACAAATAGAAGTCTCACAAACCGAAACGATTCGTTCTTAGATGTTATCCGTTAATAAATCTTCTAAGATTTATTGGGAACGATCGAAAAGGTAATTGCTTAGGAAGGTATTTGAGTAAGAGTTACAGCCTGATGCGTCAACACCCTTGTTAGCCCTTGGCTAGGAGGTAGGTACACTGTCAAGCAACACGTGTCTTGAAAGCGTCTGCCGGGAAAACAAAAGTTGTTTTGAGCACGCTACAACTCACTGCGACTCGACGGTACTCGTGCAAGTAAAAACAATTGACGCCAAAATACTCGGCCAAAAAAATAACAATTGCTACGACGATACTCGGCCAAAATAAAAAAATCCCTCCGGCAAGCCGCAGGAGGAGGTAGATTTCGGAGATGGATTCACCCAAATTTACATTTGTAAATTAATATTCTTTTATTCAGGATGGTCATTAAGGGGGCCATTTTTTCATTATTTTTTTCCAATTAGTACAGAAATTTTAAATAGTTAAATCTCGTAAACCGTGGGCGTCCGACTATTGAAAATTTGTATAAAGACTTGTACTTATGTGTACAATCTACAAAAAAAATATGATTTCAAAATGGTTGTCCTGTAATGGAAAGTTTACCCTTTTTAAATCCTCTCATAAGAGTTTAGCATGGAAACGCCCTCAATTTTTTAGTTATAATTTTTTATTTCGAAAACTATAAGTTTTATCGATAAACTTTAAAGGTAACAATTGTAGAATAAACAATTTGCTTTCAAAAAAAAATATTTGTATGAAGAAAACACCTTTTGCTTGCTTGTAGGTACGTTTTATTCGCACAACTGCACTGTTTGACGATCGAACAACAACTGCCTCTGCATTGGAGCTTACAAATTCAAGTGACATTCACCCCACTCTTAAATAACGATGATGTCCCTTCAAAGTGTTGTCAAAGTAAAAATATATTGTCTTAATTGAAATTGCATTTAAGAATTAGTTTAAAAAGTTACAGTTATAATTCAAATTCTGACAGTGTTGCCACTGTGAATAAGATAATTCTACAGTCAAAACTAATACTTCTTAAATCAAATATCGGAAATCACAACACTCGGCCATCCGACGGCGTGCTATCTCCGAAGCACGCAATAATCACAACACTGAGGCAATTACATCA
Source organism: Xestia ashworthii (assembly GCA_950022955.1). Lineage (NCBI taxonomy): Eukaryota > Metazoa > Arthropoda > Insecta > Lepidoptera > Noctuidae > Xestia > Xestia ashworthii. The sequence goes on from OX465554.1 coordinate 15,172,766, forward strand.
AAGGCAAAATTAAAATAGTTTCTTAAAATCATCGTGCATAATCACATCACATTGATTGATACATATTACATCGTCTTCAGTTCATACATGATTAGAGGAAAATGAACATCCACTATACACAACGTGTCACTTAAAAACTATTATACACTTTCTAACTACATAACTAATAATTTTGGTTTATTCGTCCGACTCTGAACGAGGACGAATCAGATTCTGACATTGAGCCCATTTGTATCGCTGCTATGATTTTTAGAAGATCATCTGTAGTCAGTCCATTTGACAGGTATCTCTTCAGAAACACTCGAGGAAGATCTCCGGCGACGCCTTCTAGGACGCTCTGGGATGACACTTTCTACACGCTCTGGAGTGTAGCTTTCATCACGATCTGGGGTGGAGCTGGCTTCTCTTCGGCCTGAAATGATTTACCAGCACTTCATATCTTTTATTTATTTGTGTCCTATCCACAATCCTCAAACAAGATCAGTTACTATTTCCTACAGGGAAAGGCAATTTCAATAGGTGGCTACTTTCCAGAGTGGTTCACTTCTAAATTGCATCGTTCTAACTCGGTAGGTACAATAAGGTAAGAGCATATCTGCATGGCTCACTAGAAGGGACTCTTACTAGACTTACTAACGGTACCCCTACGTAACACACTTTCTGTACACCTACGTGACATACTATCTGTAGACCTACATGACATACTTTCTGTTGACCTATATGACATACTTTCTGTTGACCTACATGACATACTATGTGTACACCTACATGACATACTATCTGTACACCTACATGACATACTATCTGTACACCTGCACGACATACTATCTGTACACCTGCACGACATACTATCTGTACACCTTCGTGACGTACTATCTGTACACCTACGTGACGTACTATCTGTACACCTACGTGACGTACTATCTGTACACCTACATGACATACTATCTGCAGACCTGCATGACATACTATCTGCAGACCAACATGACATACTATCTGTATACCTACATGACATACTATCTGTATACCTACATGACATACTATCTGTATACCTACATGACATACTATCTGTATACCTACATGACATACTATCTGTATACCTACAGGACATACTATCTGTACACCTACATGACATACTATCTGTACACCTACATGACATACTATCTGTACACCTACATGACATACTATCTGTACATCTGCACGACATACTATCTGTACACCTACGTGACATACTATCTGTACACCTACATGACATACTATCTGTAGCCCTACATGACATACTTTCTGTTGACCTATATGACATACTTTCTGTTGACCTACATGACATACTATCTGTAGACATACATGAAATACTATCTGTAGACCTACATTACATACTATCTGTATACCTACATGACATACTATCTGTATACCTACATGACATACTATCTGTACACCTACATGACATACTATCTGTACACCTACATGACATACTATCTGTACACCTACATGACATACTATCTGTACATCTGCACGACATACTATCTGTACACCTACGTGACATACTATCTGTACACCTACATGACATACTATCTGTAGCCCTACATGACATACTATCTGTACACCTACATGACATACTATCTGTATACCTACAAGACATACTATCTGTACACCTGCATGACATACTATCGGTGCACCTACATGACTTTCACTACAGCACACCTACATGGCTTTCACTATAGCACACCTACAAGGCTTTCACTACAGCGCACCTACATGGCTTTCACTACAGCTCACCTACATGGCTTTCACTACAGCACACCTACATGGCTTTCACTATAGCACACCTACATGGCTTTCACTATAGCACACCTACATGGCTTTCACTACAGCGCACCTACATGGCTTTCACTACAGCTCACCTACATGGCTTTCACTACAGCACACCTACATGGCTTTCACTACAGCACACCTACATGGCTCTCACTACAGCTCACCTACATGGCTTTAACTACAGCACACCTACATGGCTTTCACTACAGCTAACCTACATGGCTTTCACTACAGCGCACCTACATGGCTTTCACTACAGCTCACCTACATGGCTTTCACTACAGCACACCTACATGGCTGTCACTATAGCACACCTACATGGCTTTCACTACAGCGCACCTACATGGCTTTCACTACAGCTCACCTACATAGCTTTCACTACAGCACACCTACATGGCTGTCACTATAGCACACCTACATGGCTTTCACTACAGCGCACCTACATGGCTTTCACTACAGCACACCTACATGGCTGTCACTATAGCACACCTACATGGCTTTCACTACAGCGCACCTACATGGCTTTCACTACAGCTCACCTACATGGCTTTCACTACAGCACACCTACATGGCTGTCACTATAGCACACCTACATGGCTTTCACTACAGCGCACCTACATGGCTTTCACTACAGCACACCTACATGGCTTTCACTACAGCACACCTACATGGCTTTCACTGCAGCTCACCTACATGGTTTTCACTACAGCACACCTACATGGCTGTCACTATAGCACACCTACATGGCTTTCACTACAGCGCACCTACGTGGCTTTCACTACAGCACACCTACATGGCTTTCACTATAGCACACCTACATGGCTTTCACTACAGCGCACCTACATGGCTTTCACTACAGCTCACCTACATGGCTTTCACTACAGCTCACCTACATGGCTTTCACTACAGTTCATCTACATGGCTTACTACAACGTACTAACTGATCCTACTAAAACCACACCTACACGTCTACTAACAACACTCATATTTATGGCTTTATCAAATGGTTGTTAACATGTAATATCAGCACATCATTACCCAAGCAACACATCAAAGCAGTACATCAGCCGGCTTACAGCATTTTTTTTTTTGTGTCGTTTTAGCATTTTGAGTTAGTTCTATGATAGCATTACAAACGTTTATACGGCTACTGTAATGCTTATTTGGGCACAAATTATGCGGCTTTAGGTCATAAATGAGTTCACACTTAGTTGTTTAATTGTACTACAGTCGCATTATATAAGCATAATTGTGACCAAATAAGTTGCGAATCGCATTAAAGAAGCATTATTACGGTCAATGAAGTTGCCAATTGCATTAAAGAAGCATTATTACGGTCAATTAAGTTGCCAATGGCATTACAGAAGCATGAGACTAGCATTAGATTGTTCTAAAAGAATGATTGAGGCTATTCAAGTGTTCACAGTTAGAACTTAAATAAACCCTACATCATTGCAAAAACATCTGTAATACTCGTACCATGACACAAATGTTATAATACAATAACGTTGTAATTAAAGTATTTTGTCTAGCAATATAATGTGGACAAAGACGGTCAAAACTGAGTGAATGACTTCATATTTGTTTGCATCAAAACAAAATGTGTAATACTGGATGCGTTTTTGACTCCTCTCTTATTCAATGCCCTCAAATACATTAACTCTAAATTTATATATAAGTTTCATTCAAAATTTTCACGCGCCCTCGATATTTTGTGGTTTTGATATAAAATGTAATATAGATATGTCTCAAATAACTAAAACAATTGTTTATTCCTAGTACAGATCGAATTTTCCATAATTAACGTAATAGTTTTGGTTGAGCAATATACATTTAAGCTATATCATTGTAATATGGGCCTATTGCTTTTATAAACAAGTCCGAATGATAATATTATGTTTATAAAACATTTACAAAATGGTGTCGGTCTATAATAGCTCGGTGATACCCTAATTATTGCCGCCAGCAGCACAAATTCTCACACGTGAACAATTATTAAGCTAGAGGCCAGAGAGAAGACTTTTGATGAATCAGTGCAGTGCCACTGTCCAAAGAGTAGTCCTGTATGGGTTCACCGGTACACCAGCAGATTTGAACTGTCCATAGTTAAAAAAAATCAGACAGACGCGAATGACACAGGCATGGTAGCACCACGGACAACCATAGCTCAAAATCAAGAAGTCATGAAAATAAAAAATCTACCGTCAATATGTTGTTTTGTTGATCATACAATATGTACTTCTCCCCAATATGGCCGACAAATGGTTTTATAAAAACGTTAAAGTGAATGTATATAAAGCTTTACGCATTACAATGACTCACGGGTATTTGGTTATAAACCTGTTAGCTGTATAACAGAACTCAGGTGATCTTTACAAATGCAAGCATTACATTGGTTCACGTTTATGCTGTTCAGCAGCATTAGGCTTTTACTTGGCACTTAAAAGTGCTATTAAACAACAAAGGGCACTAAAACCAGCCCAAAGCAGTATAACTGATTTACGTGGCATTATAATGGTCCAAATGCTATTGTAAACCCTAAGGCACTAAAAACAGCTGAAAGCTGTATGCTGGATTTACGTGGATAATGGCTCACGTTTATTCTCTACAGCCTGCAGCATTTATTTTACTACTTAAAATGCTATTGTAGTTCCAAATGCAGCAAAAACAGCTGAAAGCAGGACAGCTGTATTGTGGTTTGCTGCACTAAAACTAAAGGCAAAACTAAACGCATAAACTAAAAGCATTTTTATATGCCTTTATCCAACTGTCACATCGCCGTAACATCGTAAAGCATCATAATGGTTTTGAAATGCCAATATAAAGCGTCAAGATGCTCGGTGAACTTTTATAAGAGTTTATACGGGCCTTAAGTTCTACATAAGGATACTAGTAGTTGTTTATAATGCTTCCCGTTGTAACACTGTGTGTGATTTTGATAGCTTACAAAACTAGTTCAAAGGATTAATCTTAAAATCTCATTATTTACATCAAAAATTAACCCACTATATTTTATTATTTTACCTAGCAAACTAACCTATAATAATTAATATTAAACTATTTTACATTCACATTACTATAAAACACTTTTAAACTATCAAACAATGATAGGAACTGTCTTCCGATGTGATTCTATGCGCGCGCGACGTTCGTATCTACTCGGATGTTGTCGGCAAGGCTCGTGCTGACGGGCGGTTCAAAGGTGACTTCCAGCCGATCCTCGATCCAGCGCAAACATTAGCCGTGCGAATACGTTGCTTTGTCGCTGATTTCCCTCCAAACCATTTTAGCGGTTTTACATTTTTTTATATTTCTTCCATTGCAAGACGTTCTATCGCTATAATCAAAGTATATTTTACCTAACAGTGAATTTGTGTCACCCCAATTGGGTAAGTGTTGCTTATGTAATTATTGTAGTACCTAAGTACGTAGAAATCATAGTCTGTATTTAGTGTAGTCGTAATTAGAAAACTGAAGATTATCTAGTAGATTCTAGCGAACATCTTGTTAATGGTAAATAAAATGTGATTTACTTATTTTATCACGTAATTGTTCTTCGTAGCTTGTTAAGGTACCTACCTACCTACATGTTCGTTATTGTTGAACATTTGATTTTGTATGTTTTAATTTAATTTATTTAGTAAAGCTTCTGTGCTAATTGTCATTTTTCACATTCAGAATTCATATTGGGCGACACATGCTTTGTACGTGTCGGTCGATTGTTTTTTTGTCTGCGCTTTGTACTTTGAACCAAAATAACCGTTATTTTATGTAAATGTATCAGCTGATTTTACTTGTGATCGCAACATCATTGATCATTATCTCATGCTTTGGTTCCACTTCGCCTAATCGACGCTTTCGTTCCCGAGCGGGAATTGATGTTGTAGTCACATACATGAAATCGGACTTTTTCTAAAATGTCCAATTTCCCGGAATTTCAGGGTCCCGGTACGAGGCTACGCTCGACCCCTAATTGTTTTATCCTGCATGCTGCCTACGTCCCTGCAGCGGACCCTACCATTACTGAAAGACCGTGACGTCATCCACCTCAACGATTGCCTCGGACAACCACTACAACCGCCAGGGAAGTGGTTACCTTTTAAAACGCTCCGAATGAACTCAGAAAAATTTACGTACCCGCGACCCGGTTTTTTTTTTTGCTACATAGTGTATTTTTTTATTAAGCAATATAGCTATTCTTTTCCCTCATTCACTAGTTTTATTTATAAATATATACGAGTACATCTACTATTTAACGTTGACGTCTACTAACATCACACCGTGTCACTTGGGTATGGCTGCATTACAGTCAAAACTCATAAATCATTATAATAGAAGTCATATGCCATATGTATACTTTCTGCACACCTGACTTACGTGGAGTTCTCAACAGGGTACACATCTTTCTCTATTTCACGTTATTACAAACAAAGCTCTATAGTGTAAAACACTGTACGCACTTGAAAGTCTATTTAGACATAGAAATGCTATTCTAGAAATGCTTCTGCACTTTTAATCTTACTGCAGAAAGTATACATCATAATAAGATAAAAAGAAACGATTTACTTAACTTTTTGCCGAGACATGGCTCGTGGTCTATCCCACTTCTGATGTATGAAGAAAACACCTTTTGCTTGCTTGTAGGTACGTTTTATTCGCACAACTGCACTGTTTGACGATCGAACAACAACTGCCTCTGCATTGGAGCTTACAAATTCAAGTGACATTCACCCCACTCTTAAATAACGATGATGTCCCTTCAAAGTGTTGTCAAAGTAAAAATATATTGTCTTAATTGAAATTGCATTTAAGAATTAGTTTAAAAAGTTACAGTTATAATTCAAATTCTGACAGTGTTGCCACTGTGAATAAGATAATTCTACAGTCAAAACTAATACTTCTTAAATCAAATATCGGAAATCACAACATTTGCGACGCTCAAAATGTTCACTGTTTCGGATATGATTTTTTTTTTCGCAAAAATTTTGGAAATTTCAACCCCCTCCCCAATTGAGGGGTTGCATCAAAAAAAAAAATTTAAAGTTGTCCGTATTCTTAATCAAAATTATAAAAATGAAAAACGGTTCAAAAATTTTCCATGGAAAAATAGTTATGGCCAAAAAACTGATTTTAGAAAAACCGCCCCCTGCCGCCCCCCATGGACGAATTTCGCCCATTCACGAACTTAGCCTAAGTTTTGACCATTTCGATTTTTTGGCCAAGTTTGAAAGCAATCGGTTCATAATATTGCAACCTGTAGAGTGTGGCTAAATTTTGCTTGTCACCCATATACATACGTATTTATATATATCCCCCGTAGGTGAGAGACCAATAGGTAGATTTTTTTCTTTTTTAAAAAGGAAATCTACCTAATAAATACCGATACTGTACTCGGCCAAAAACTAAAAAAAAGACGCCACGGTACTCGTCAGAAAAAACAAATGCCGCGACGGTACTCGTCAAAAAACAAACGAATGACGTGAGAGTACTCGTGCAAAAAACAAATGACCCGCGTACGTATCGTTCGATGGCATCCTCCGGGGCCTATACCTAAAATTAACCTTAACCTTCTCACTAAATCCAATTTAGGTTCAGGTTCAAACTCAAAGACATGTGAGGTAAACCACAAGAAATTAGGAACAACAAGTAGAACCAATATCGGGATACGTAAACCGCGAAATAGGTTCGTTGTACGCTCGGCTAAACCCTGTTAGAAGCGACTATAGCTATGTGCACCCGCGCTTTAGCTATTAGCGGTAACATACGGTGCCTGTATAGTGTGCAACGAACCTAGATGAAACCACAGAATTAGGGTTAACATACATGGTGTAAACAACCTCATCACGAAGCCGTCAACCAAGCATTCTGTACATCAAACTAAGCAACTATACGCAAAAATTATTGCTGGGAAATGACTTTTTTTTGCGGTGAAAAAACATGTTTTGTGATAGAACTCAATGTAACACACTCAAAACATTGTGCTGATGGATGGATTGAATAGTAAGGGGGTTGTGGAGCTGTTTAAAGTAAACATCTTACATACAAAACTTGCATTTAAAAAAGGAAATTGTAAAAAAAAATCCCTCCGGCAAGCCGCAGGAGGAGGTAGATATTTCGGAGAAGCTGCTGAAGCGTCCGACTATTGAAAATTTTTATAAAGAGTTACTTATGTGTACAATCTACAAAAAAATATATGATTTCAAAATCGTTGTCCTGTAACGGAAAGTTTACCCTTTTTAAATCCGCTCAACAGTTTAGCATGCAAACGCCCTCAATGTTTTAGTTATATTTTTTTATTTCGAAAACTATAAGTTTTATCGCTAAACTTCAAAGGTAACAACTGTAGAATAAACAATTTGCTTTCAAAAAAAAAATATTTGCGACGTTGAAAATGTTTACTGTTTCGGAGATATGATTTTTTTTCGAAAAAAATTTGGAAATTTCAACCCCCTCCCCAATTTGGGGGTTGCATCAAAAAAGTTTTAATTTAAAATTGTCCGTATTTTTACTCAGAATGATAAAAATGAAAAACGGTTCAAAAATTTTCCATAGGAAAAAAGTTATGGCCAAAAAACTGAGTTCAAAAAAAACCGCCCCCCGCCGCCCCCCATGGACGAATTCCGCCCATTCACGAACTTAGCCTAAGTTCGTGAATGGGCATTTCGATTTTTTGGCCAAGTTTGAAAGCAATCGGTACATAATTGCGACCTGTAGAGTGTGGCTAAATTTGGCTTGTCACCCATAAACATATATATCCCCGTAGGTGAGACACCAATAGGTAGATTTTTTTTTTTAAAAAAAGGAAATCTACCTAAAAGTTAGAACTTTGACCCCCAATATCTCCGTAACTAGGAGGTTGCCAGATATGGTGTAGAATAAACAAAACATCACAATGACGAGGAGAACCACCATTCGGCTACGTCACGGTATTTTTTCACCCTTTATACCATGGAAAAGCGCTGAGGTTGAATTACCATAGCATAACAAAATGCTACCTTTGCAGAAGCTTACAAATACACCCTCATTTTGCCAGTTACGGATGTGGTTAAACCGATGCTTCACTCGATTAGATGGAGGAGACTTTTCATATAATTTAGAGCAAAAGTGCTACGCTGTTACGAGTAAAAGTTAAATCAAATTTTGGCAAATCAGTTCACTGATGATTTCATTTTCCACATTTGGTTAATTTTATGTTCAACCAGTCTTACCAAAGAGTATCGTATTACCCTGTATTTTTAACTGGGCCGTGCAGGTCAGGTAGGCAGTCGCTCCATGTAAAATAATGCTACATCCAGTTTGACTTGAAGCCGACTTCCACAATTGGGAATAGGCTGGCAGATGATGTTGATTAATTTTGGTTTTAGATATTTCACTCCTACTGACAAATATTGAATGAATGGCAATAAACGAAGAGAAAAGCGTATGATATCGAATTTGCGGCAATAGACTGGTCCCTATTACGTGGGAGGTAAAATAACTAGCATAGAATAACATCTTTAGTACCCAGTGAAGGTGTATAAAGCTCATATTTGAATGAAACAGTTATTTATAGCCTCTTCAGTCCCACTTGAATACTAACATCCTTATCTTTGTCTGAGCTCGTGAAATATTTCTGTCTTTCTCGCGGCTATTTTGCACACATTTATTATTTCAATGGGCGTGTTGGTTTTACATATATACTACTGTACTTTGTAAAAAAGATATTTTTGGTACAAAATCTGTTCTTTCTTCTCAAAATTATTTTTAGTTCATCGTTATCGTTATATTTATTTTACATCCTCTGAATTATTTTCACCTATTAAAAAAATGTTTCACCCTAATTCATGTAAACATTGCTTCCACTTCACGAATGGCTTATTCTAAATAGTTCCGGTATTTGAATAGCCCCACGTATGAGTATAAAGTGGCCTATTCAGTAACCCTGGCCCACAAACCAACGTTAGGGCCTCGCAGGCCGGTCGATATTTATTATAATGCTTTTGAACTTCTCCTTACCTGAATAAAGGGTGGTCATTATAGGGAATTATATAAAGAATACAGGGTTGTTACAATGTTGATTCTATACCTAGCTTACTTGTAGCTAGCAAATAACGACCATGCAATAATCTAGCCAGCAATATAGGAGCCTATGAAGAGTAGGTATATTGCACATGATAAAGGTGTAAGTAGGTAGCTACTTACCTTTTTTGCCGGATGGGAAATCATCAAATAACTTCTCCCACTCTGGGTGGAGCTGGGGGGAGTGTCAGACTTTTACTGACTATAACCCATCCATATTCCTTCCTCGCCCTTTATGTTTTTGTGTCTCTTTCGAACAGTTAACTCGTATACTTAGTGAGTGTTGGAAACGATCAATTTAAATGTCAGAGGCCCATGGGCGACATACAAATTCTGATACCAGGTTAGGCATTAACCACACGATACAGAAAAAGAATGTCTTTGGGCACTTCAATTAATATTATAAATAGTGAAAAAGTTCTAAAATTACTTGTTAACCTAATTGGAAGTAACTTACAATTTTCTTTCGAATACATTTTTCAACCCGTTCTTCCACTGTAATTTACTTACTTGAAACGTAAAAACCCCCTATACCTATATACAATCACACAAAGCTAAGCCTAATTGATAGGCAATAGGTAAGCTGGGGCCAAGTTGGGGCGCGCGGCATCCATCAAAACGTCGCGTTGTTATCGCGCGAACCTGCGCCTGGTGATTTGTGGCTGAACATTTCACTGGTAATGTATAACCTGCCTCACTAAGTGACATACATATTATGTACAACTAAGCTATATAAGAAGAGCTTTGCACATTACAATGTAATGTTTTGTATTTTGTTGCATATAATAGGTTTTTAAAACTATTTTTATGCTGATAATTTACACTTTTTAAATAAACTCACCCACCTCATTTTATTGTACCAAAACTTCTAACAAGTAATACTTTACAGTTAATCCCTAACCTTTTCAAAAGTCAACCTTGAGTAGGTAAAATTATATTCAATGGTCCGCCATTTTAAACAAAACGGCCCCGAGAATCAATTTTTAAACTTATTTCTAAAATAAAAACTTTGTGGGTAAAGAAAGTCCCCTGACAGATTACAAAAATCATGATCGATGATTTCAAGATTGTGACACTAAATGTGATTTATAGACAGTATCTTGGTCTCAGATCACCTCTCGATATGAACAGAGCTTTCTTTCATTAATCTTAGGAAATTTGCTTAAAGTCGGAAAAAATCCATAAATGTCCCTTATCAGTCCGCATGTGCCTAGGTACTTTGGCTTGGCGTTTTTTCTGTTGCTATCGTTCAACTGTCAAAATAAAAGAGCAAGATAGAGATGCGATTTTTTTTAAGTTAAGGCACGAGCTAAGTAACGCTTATAGATTTAAGCCTTTAAGCTGACATAGATACCAACACTACCTTGGACTATTATAGATTTTTACAAAAGTTCGACAACTTAAATAGAGAAGATGTCATGAGTTCATGACGTTAAGGTATCGTATTGTATATCGGGCTGGCACCCGAAACTCCATGTCAAAAAGCTTAAGCTTTAAACAACCCATAGTTCCCTCGTTTATCATAGGGCTAAAAAGAAATATACATGATAATACTGATCCATTCATGTCGATATCACACTATAAATTCGCGTTGATATTACAACAGGCAGCTGACGTATCGACAAGCATCGGATAGATCGAGCGTGACGGAATTAAACCGATTTTGTTCGACAACCGAACGATGTTTATTTGTTTTGTTCGATTCTTTAGCACCTTGTACAAACTGAACGAAGTAAATGTAAATAGAGATAAGATTTTGTTCCATTTGCTGCTGAAACAAAGTTAGTGAGAGAAGAATAGACTTCAAGCGATTTATTATTTGATATGCTGAAAACACAGCACTTAATTATTATCTGCTCTTGTTTTAAAATGAAGCTTGATGTTTTAAGCTGATATATTACTCAGCAATTAAATCAACATACACTACGCTAGCCGTTAATCACGCTGAATTACACAACCCAGATACTGCACGCAAGCTTCGTAATAACAACGTCACTATCCGCGATAATAGCCATCCTTTTAATAATAAGATATAGTAAACACCGCCGACAGGTTTTCAAGTAACCCTTAAACAAAATTAATTTATTTAATACTCTTTCTTTTCCAATATCAAAGTTCTGGAGTACCTGATCCAAAGAAGATTAGCTAGATACTCTATAAAGGAAAGGTTTCTTGTGCGTGCCACACCCGTTAATTGAAATCCTTAGGTGTATTCTTTTCTTAGACCGCTGGAGGCTATTCAGATTCTGAACGGAAAGTTGGTAGCAAAAATAAAAGGGAAAATATAAAAGGGGAAATTACACAGGTATTTTTTTTGAGGGAACCGCAAATCAACATCGGATATTAAACATTTAAGACTCATAAAGCGGTATATTTTAGACGTGTTTCTACGAAAACAGAAACTGACTATCATGAAAAATAAACGGAAAGAAACATTCGTCAAAAAGGTTTAAAAATTGACCTACTTGTCGGGTAGCGGTTTATTTTGTTTTTCGAGTAGTATTTATCTTATTTTTGACAATCGTAACAGATAGTCAGTAGCCCAAAAAGTCTGACAACCAGTCTCACCTAGGGGTATTGTATTACCCAGTAGTAACTGGGTTCTGGAGGTCTGGTAGGTAGCCGCTTCATGTAAAATACTGGTATTCAGCTGAACCCGGTTAGACTGGAAGCCGACCCCAACATAGTTGGGAAAAGGCTAAGCAGATGATGATATTGAGCTTATTAGGCGGAGTGTAATCGTAAAAAGTATTTTGTATCGTCATGACAAGGCGACAGGAAATGGACTCTGCTCGTAAACAAAGTCCGGGGCATGTCCGGCAGGTCAAATAAGCGAGAAGCAAATTGTGTTGTCATAGTCTAGGAATAATGGACTTTTAAGTTTCTTGTTTATCGAAACTGCAAGAGTGAAACTGTTGATGTGAACAAAAACAACTATGTTCATAATTATGTAGACGTTGAGTAGTGACTGCATATGCATATGATGTTTTGTGGCTACCGAACTCAATCTGTGTAGCAAAAAGTTGAACGAAGTTCTTGCGTTGCAAGAACGTATGAGTTATATTTAATATTCAAACCGTTTTTGTACTGTAAGTTTTTGTATTTAATTTATGGTAGTTTTATTCGAGAAACAGTTAGATTTTGGACTTATACGAATGACAATGATGATGATTTTACACTCTGGTTTCATAGAAACTGTCTCGTTGGTCTAGTGGGTGCAAGCACGACTCCAGAGCATGTGGTCCTGAGCTCGATTCCCAAGTTATGCAAAGTGTTATTAGGTTTTTACATTAGGAATTTCTTAGTAGCAGCCTTGGGGATTGGATTTGTGCCCGGTTGATGGCAATAGGCTAGCCCCTAAACAACTTAAACCTCACTGGCGAAATGTGGGTGTACTAATGGGTACGTCTCTGCTTAACCCTTCGTGGATAACAGGTGTCACGTTATGTTGGTTTGCAAAGAAAGTTTTTCTTTTGTTGTTATCGAACGTTTTAAAAAGTGATGAGTTTCTCTATGCATTTAGTGGTCTTGAATATCTATGAGTCTCGAGAGACCGGTGATGCATTACCGGCATTATATTAGTTGCTTCATTATTAAATTAAATGATGTAGGTAGCCAACATCACCAAAGATACAACGTCATTGTTCCCGATGCTTATTTAGGATTATCAATTTGTTGTTTTTATTCACATTGTTGCTTAAAGCTATTAAATATTCCTTTTGAAATAAAATTTTGTTAACTTCGTACCAATTTATAATAAATTATTAAATTCTCTCTACTACGATGTGTCGATTATAATATTTCCACTTCATTCTCTACATAACTCAAGTCAAAGCTTCATGAAATGCTCACTTTACACTGTAAAACTAAATAAATGAAAACCCGTTGTTTCCACGTAGTTTCGAATTATCTCGAAACCGTAGAATTTTTAATTGAAATCGTTTGTTAACCCTTATTAATCCGATATTCGAGCTTCATTGTTTGCAATAAATACCACATTAAGCTTTTCACATAAGTAAAATGGCAAAATTACTCGGTTTAAGTAATGACTTAGGTAGTAGTATTATAAAAAGGTAATTTTTTATAAGTTTGTATGTGAGGGGACAGGGGTTTGTATGTAGGGGGGAGTTCTCCGGAACAAAAACGAAAAAATAAAACGTCTATGTAAAAATAAAGCTTCTAATCAGTGAACAAATTCAGCCTAATATTTTAGGTAGGTAATTCGTGGCCTACATGTATGACTAGGCACATTAAAGCTATCGAAGATAACGTTAAATTGCACTCTTGCGTTTCCTTCTAGTGGTAGTCCCTCATACATTTCAAGACCTAAATCTCTTTCATACTTGAATTAGTAATATGAGTAGAAAACACGCAAGCAATATTGGTAAAAGCATTATACATCATCGCAGAAATCTCGGGAATGTTAGGGTAGTATTGCCCTGCGCTCTTTGTGTTGGAAATAATACCCACCTGTGTTTGGTATTCGGAATACCTACGGACGGAAGGTATAGCCGACAGCTTAATATTTGTTTTGTAGGATTGCGAGAGCTTCTATGACGTCAATCCTCCCAAATTAGGAGAACGCCAACTCAAAGCACTCCTTTATACATCGAGATTAACCAGATTCGGGATTGTATGTGTAAAACACGCATACTGAAATCTAATTTGGGCATCTCGGCTGTCGCATTCTCGTTTATATATATCGAAATAATGTCTGTCGCGACAAAAAGTCCAACACGAGCTCGCTATGTGCGTCGCGAGTCCGCTCAAATAAGAAAAGTTAATTAGAGGAATGGCGCCGCGAACAAATTAAACTCTGCCGCTGAAAACTTTACTGTTATTATTAAATCTGAATATGCGTCTATATAAACATCACACGTAGGTACGTATTTTCGACATTAAGCTCCATCGGGGTAACTACTGCCCACAGTTGCTTTCTAACGAGTTTTCCAAAGTTCTAAGTGATATTTCTCACTCGCAAACACGAGGGAGTTGCTGGAAGATGCCTGCCTATATTTTACTGTAATGGGTCCCTTTCTCAAGATACAGGTAAAAGGGCAAATGAAATGCTGTTCGTCGAAGTAAAAAAAAAAAACAGAAAAACTCACGAGCCTTCTGAATTGAACTTTATTCCACGAGTAATTAACATGTTCAACAAAATATTTATTAAACATTTCATTACAACTACAAATAAATGTGAAATGACATTCGATAAAACTAGTAAATGCTTATTTGCATTAGTTGTAACAAATTACTGTCGTGCGTGTACAAAGGTCAGCATTAGGTTACGAAAATCTCAAAAATTATACACCAAATTACTTGTTTGCAACTTCGTCAGAAAGTTCGATCGTGATGTTTTAACCTCCAAATTGTGCTTGGCACGCTACATTTCACCTTGAAATGTGATTTTATCGACACCCAGATGATTTTATCGATAAGTTTAGAACCTAATCTAAGACGAGCAAATGTCGATGTGATGCAAAATTCGTATGTGTAGACACATTTATCATGTAAATCAGTGTTTTTCAACCTGTGGGTCGCGACCCACTGGGGGGTCGCGAAGGCTCATTAGGGGGGTCGCGAAGCTTCTATAGGGAAGTTGTAAAAGGTTGGGAAAGCTACTGCAGTAAAAAAAACGATAAAGCTTAAAAAGATTTATTAGAAAAAATGTTAACTAAAGGATATTAGATGGAATTATCTATTGGCGACGCATTCGATGTAAAAAAATGTGTTTTACGTACTTAATTTAACTTTATTTATCCGAAACCTAATAATGAAAATGAATAAATATGTTGGATTGAATATTAATTTGTCATAAAATAAAATACATGAAAAAAAAGCAACGGGTAGGGGGGGTCGCGAAATATTTATTCATACTAAAGAGGCCGTGTCATGAAAAAGGTTGAAAAACACTGATGTAAATAAACTACATCAAGTAAAATATTTTTTAGATATTAACTAGATAAATCGGAAAAAAAATCCAACTTGACTGGTTTTCGAGAGCGACTCCCGAAGCGAGTGCGGCGTGAAAATTGAACAAGCTGTTACGTCCCACATTTTAATAACAAGCTCCTTCGTCCGAGTTCTCTATTCAAAATTCATTTTTAGTTCCAATTTGAAGCGTGTATCTTGCGAATTCCGAATACAAACAGTAATCTAGAATATTCTAGTCGTTCTGGTAGTTATTGTTGGGCAAATAGGCCTCGTTTTCGAACACGAAAGCCGTGAAAATGTTCCGTTTTGCATGGTGAAGATAGCGAATGAATAGACACGCACGGTTGAGTCGTCCGTTACGAGTAAGGGGCGGAGGTCGGTGGAATTAGATGGTAGATAGGCATCGAGGGACGGAAGTCGCCACCTTCGCGTGCCTGCATTGTTACGCTGCACTACGGGCTTAACATGTTCTACGTTAGTAAAGGTCTCGACGCGGCAAAGGTCACGTATAAATCGTAACATAAATACATCAGAGTTACGGTACGGTTTGCAGTACTAACTGTAATACCTATTCGCTGTAAACAAGAATTGTATTTTAGTTTCGTAAGTTTTTTATCTTTTTTTCTTTTGCCGGTTTTTGTAGCAAACTTTGGGTTGTATTCCGTAAAAAGTTTTAATGAAATGCTGATGAAGAGATAGATACTTGAATGGGGCTGTTCATTTATATTTATTTATGCCAGGTTCCGTGTAACTTGCTTCCACTGTGCAACATCGATAATAAATCAATTTACGTTAGTATACATGTGTTTTTAACCGACCCCGTAAAGGATAAGGTCATGCTTTCGATGATTTTAATTTCATGAACCATCTAATCAGTCCATCATTTTATAAAAGAAACAACGGTGATCTCATCATACGAGATCGGAACAACATTTGTCCCTAGAGTTTAATCGTTGGGCCAAAGGTCACATATGGGGTTTCATGAATTATAAACGTATGTAAATTAGTAATTACAGACAGCTACCGCCCGACTGACCGACTATTAATATCAGATATCAGATTACAACAGCTTCCTAATGTTTGTTAGATAATTCAGTTATGATGGCGGAGTATTACGTTACTCATTTGTTATATACAGTGTTTTCTTTTTATTATTTGTATAAGTGACAGCTCCTTTTCCTCCATTAATTTTAATTGTTTCCAAAAGAAAACTCATTAATTTCACAAAAAACATAATTTTTAAACTTACAACTTAACTTCTGTTACTTGCAAACCTAACACAAAACAAGTTGGAACTTAAACAAACTTGTTTTGTAAAATGTTTGCAAGTTCTCTGAAAGTTTATGTAGAGAGTAAGGAATCGAAGTTTGCCACCCCCATGCCGTACAAATTAGAAGCTTTGTTTAGTAAAATGGATTCATATTTATATGATATCGATATCGATTATTTCGGTTTATTTTTTACCTACACAATTAATTACCATCATCATTACAATTAATTGACATCCAGCTTTTGCCCGTAACTTTAACCACGTGTTTGATGGGTAGTAACGGGTAGTAAGAATTTGTGCTAGACTGTACAAAAGTAGACATATTGCTATAGTCTAAAATTAAAAAGTAGGCATAGCGCGATCTAATGTATGGTGGTTTCAAAATGTTGACATCGTGCTACAAATTACTTGAAAGTATAAAAAAATATCATATGGTGCGTAAGGAGGTATCGTGCTACGACATTGTCTGCCGAATAAACCGTATCGTACAAAAATATTGTTTGTATTGCATGAGACTATGCCCACTAGATCATTCCGCCACTCATCTGTCCACGCAGGCGGAGAAACGGTGAGCAGGTCATGGTCTACCTGTGTACCCACCTGTGAAATCCCATCGAAGTCAATAACTAATGACAACTGACACACTACAAGACAGAATTACACTTGGATTTATAAAATAAAATTGATTGTAAACAGTTTTCTGAAGCGATAAGAATCGAAGAGAATCAGTAAAGTGTAAATAAATAAAAACAAGACCATTACCTTCGTGTTTTGTTATCAAGTAACAAATTGTAATCTTGAAATTATATCTGATATCTCTTGAAATAGAGCAACACTTTACTGACACTTCATTTACGATTGAAACTTGAAACAGATATCTTGAATCGAGGAAACGCCTCAACGTCGAATGATGTGAAACTTCGTTCAGTGGCCGGCTTATTCTTATTCGTATGCGATATAAATACTCACTGAAGATTAACTGCACTAAGGAAAATTACTTTTTATTTTTTGTCCTTTGCCAAATTTATATTTTTTACCCAGGAATAACTGTTCAAAACTATGACAGTTTCCTCATTTTAAAACGTTAAAAAAAAACAATCATATCTTAATCAAACTCTATACCTTATAATTTTTCAACTATCGACGTACCTCAGACAATTTCAGAGCCGTTCGTAAACAATGAGACCAATTTGAAGTGAACCCAGAACCAACTTAGTCATCTTTGTTTTTCCATACACTTCACAGATTTTCAAGGCAAAAAGATCCTTATAGCAATCCAGTGATCATACTAATTTGTTTTAAACTGTAAACCTTGATTTTAAAGTGTCAAATTCAGTAGCCAATATTCCCACAGTATCGCGAACAAGAATGCCTGCATATTAGCTTTGCTCGTATCAGCGTACCGGTAACGCAAAGGCGAATTTACTTGGCAGACAGGTAACGGAGTAAATGACAGGCGGTTTTGAACCCTCTAGTCTGTTGCTAAACGCTTTGTAATCTCCCTAAGTGAAGCTCGACAGTAAGACAGCTCCTATAAATACTCGTACATTAATGTGGTTACCTGTACAGTGAAGAGCAATGAAATGAATACACTTAGCAAAATTCAAAATCGGTTTTCTCGTGAATTAGCGATTTCTACTCTAAGATAAGACCTGTTTCACTATAGTAGCTTCCAAATACTATGTTCGTGAAAACATAAAATGTAAATAAATACCTACAGTAGGAGAAAATAGCTTTTGAATTTCGTCTGTCCGTTATTTGGAAAACTTACCAGCTGTAGTCTCACCTAACATGATACCTCTTTTCTATAGGGTAAGCAGAAATCACCGAACACACCTGATTAAATTCTTATAATACTCATTTCGCTTCGTCCAGAATATCTGGACAAATACGCACGCTGGTAGCAAGTATGACCAGAAGAGTTCCTAGTCTGAGTTTATGAACCATAATGGAACATTTTGAAAACTGGTCAGATATGAACTTATCTAAAAGAATTAAACTATAGGCATGTATAAGGATAAGTTATATTTTGTTGAGAAGCTAATTCATTTTCATCAGATTTTTTTTACAATTTGCTACAATTAACTAAACTAACTAACTTAAACTAAAAACTTAAAACTTAAAAAATGGCGTCAAAAAACTCCTCCTCTACGCTGTCAACTGGTAATGTCCCCAAGAGACTGGCAGCGTTACCACGCTGAATGGCAACGCTAAGCCTTTGACCAAGGTAAAAGCCAGCCCTAGGGTCACGGGAAGTGTCAACTAATTAAGCATGTATTAAGTGATAGATGTGGTGATTGTTAGGATAATTACCTAAACTAATAATGACACCATCATCATTGCGAAGTGTGAATTCTCTAAGAAAATGTGTGAAAGAGATTCCCAAAGACATTCTCGTTCCAGAAATGTCAAATTATTAACTGTCAAACATTATTCTTAAAATTATAATATTTTACGAGCATTTATTATCCAGTTTAATGGTTATTATCTTTAGTTCTAGCGCTTGTGAAATATTTTACATCCTAGTTAACGGCATCAATTCGTAATGGTCCATAAACACTGCTTGAAACTGGACGCATGTGACGCGTCAAACGTGATTTAAAATATAAGAAACTGACTGGTCATTAACACTTAATCCCAAAATATTTTATGTCAATTCCACTTACGTCCCTTTCACTGTCTGGACAAGATAAAATATGTTCCTTACGTTCTTTGGGCGGGGGTTCGAATATTGATTTATTTTTCATACTCCAAAATTATTGTTTGAGGACTCTTATTTAATCAGTCCCTCATTACTGTGGATCGTGGTCTTATACGGATAATCTACCTCCATCAACTCCGGTACAAAGTTGCCATGACCATGCACCTGCTGAAATTTGCTTGGGCATAGCCTCTTTTACTTGGTCGGTTCAATCATGTTGGCGACCGGTCTCGTGCTCTCTTGGACATTCACTCTCTCACTCACTCTTATTCAATAAAGGATTATATTTGGAAGCTTTTTCCTCAACGTATTTCGAGAAGTTATAAATAATTCATTTCTAAAATGCCTATTCTGAGTGTATTGGCATTTGTTAAAAATAGGCGAAATGACAAATGACTACATGCATTTAACTAGTGTGGGTGTTGTCTCTAAGCTTTCTATTTGTATTCGTTATAGATAAACTAAGTTGAAAGCTACTAATGGTTAGAATTTCTGAGACATTCGCTTTGAAATGGTTCTTTATCCCTATTTAATTGGTACGTTGATCAAAGCTCATGGACGTAGGTACCACATAGGTATGTAGGTACGTATTTATTCTATTTAAAAGATCAACATTCTGTATAGTTAAAATGCCAATTCAATGACAAAAGTTTATTTTCAGCGGTGACCAAACAAATACTGACACAATGCGATAAAAATACCAATTTGAATCGTCATCAGTTTTTCCATAAACAATGATTTCAGCGAATTCCTGTTTTCCATATATTTTCAAGAACTCGTGGGTTTTTGATTCACTATGCAGTGATAAACTTAGTCAGAGGGAGCTTTGCCAATCATTATTCATAACGCCGTATGTTTATCGCGCTTTCCATCGTTTGGAGTCATCGTTCGCGAGTCTCCTTCTCCTGACGCATCTGGCTATTTTTGGCAGATGTTGGCAGTACGGCTTTCGTGGATTGGCGTAATTAATCTCGCAAAAATGTTTTATTTTGACATATAAGAGTAATTAATCCTGTCTAGACACTTCAAATGGCTATCCGGGAACTATCTGAGCGTCCTCGGCCATTATGTAGTGTGCACTTCTTTATAGGAATTGACATGCATGATAGTCAAACAAACTTATGAATTATAAATAAGCACATGAATCACTATATTTCTTGTCAAAATTAATTAACAAAATGGTTAATTTGCCAAGACAGATGTAGTGTATTATTTCGGCCAAAGTTTTGGGCGGGCGGCGCAGACGCAGTGCCACGTAGCGGCCGCCCGCCCACGCGGGCTTGCGCGTACGCAACAAAGCGCGACGCGGGATCTCCCGCCACTCAGTTCACTCGCGAGCTTGCGCAAGGAAACAACTCCAGAATATCTCAGTATCTAAACTCACAGTGTTGCACCACATTATTGGAATTTATTCACATTCTACACTTTAAAGGTATTTATTTTGTGTCTGTTAGCATTGTGTTTCGTGTTTTAAAAGCTTTCAATATTTGTTCAAATCTGCATAGAGAATATTGTGCCTTCAATTTCATTACTTTTTACCTGAAAAATACACAACAACCGTTAGGTATATTAATTTGCACCAACAGTTCCGAATTTTATGTAGCTTTTCGAAAGTTATTTGAAACGCCGTGTCCTTTTTTTATTCTGAATATGTGCTTAAACTTACAAAGAATTGACATGTGTTTTTCCTTCCTTCCTTTTTGTTAGACAATTCAGTTAAATTCAAATATTGTAAACAGTAAATTCTCCACGGCAACAGTCACAGAAAAATGTGGAATCCAGACACGTAATATAGGTCAAGTAAACTCACACAGGTATTCGCAAGTTTTTAATAGACACGAATTCCATTGTCGTGTAGCTGGCCCGGCCGGTGAGACAAGACAAGGACGGGTTGTCTCGAATGACACGAAAGACAGACATTCCTTTGTTAAATTGACTCGAAAGTAATGTAACCAATCAGGGACTTACTAAATTGATTAACGAAACTCCACAAAGCGGCAAAATTATCTGGTTTTTCGAAATTGTTGTATAAGGGTGTGTAGACAAGTATGTGTTGAATTTGTATACTTTCTAAACCGGACCGGACTTTAAAAGATACTTTAGTATATTATCTGTTGGTGTCCTGAGTCTGTGGTTTTCCCGTAGCGGTCTCACCGAACTTTCACACAGTACCTTCTTGATGGTTCATAAAATAAATAGGAGCCCAGTACAGATTCATATTCTGATAGACTTTCAAGTTTGGGAATCTTCAAGAAGCTTTTTAATAAGCGATTACTTTGTTTATGTCTGAGTTATCTTAGTAATAACAGAAACAGATGACTCATAAAAAATGCACGAGATTTCAATAGAAACTCGTCCGAAAGTATTGCATACTGTGAAATTCACGTGTATTTCAGACCAGAGCTTCGGCGCTTTATCCTGTTTTTCTCGAAGTTTCATCAATATTCAGGATTATTTTACATTCGGGGTTCACATTCCATTGATTGGTACTGTAGGAAAAATATAACAGTAGTCGGCTGTAACAAAGTCATACCCAGAAATTCTCTAACAACGTAAATTTAAATGCGGTTCAAACATTCCGTCTGGCGCTGCGCCAGCCAGCGCTATCAATTTCTATCAAACTGAACTTTCTGGATTTACATGCACATTGATTTACATTTCTTTTGTCTTTTTACGTTTTCCAAAACAACAATAAACCGTTTATTTTATGGATTTTATGAGAACTGATTTTGTAAACACGCAAACAATAACAAGAATCCAATGAGTCAGGAGCTTAATCAGGAGTAGGAAACATAAACTCAGCTCAGTTGGAACACAACACAATAACATTGAATTTTCGAATAATTGTAGATAAACTATCAAGATGTCTGAGAGCAAGCAACTCCAAGCCGGTCAACAGCTCATCAAGAAGTCCATGGATGAACTCATCCAACAAAGACAGACCACTGAGAAAGTGACCATCCAAGCGAGACAGGAGTTCCGTGAACAATACCAGGAGAGCTACGAGGAGGAGTTTGAGGAGGAAACCTTCACCGATCAGCACGGAAACGAGACCACAAAGAGGGTGGAATCGAGCAGCGAGAGCAAAGAGCACTCCAAGAGCGCGGACGTGCAAGTGAAAGCCACCGGGCTAAACGCCGCGCAAGTGAAGGCCCTGACTGACTGCGCGAACGAGGCGGGACAACTGGCGCTCGACTCCAAGGCTGCTAACTGAATGTAATTAAAGTAAATCCCTACATTAGCTGGCGCTATTAACAACATGCCTTTAATCATACCAATTTCCAACATTCTAATTTAACCAACCGTGCAGCCAAATGGTATTATTGATCTATCCTTAATTACAGCAGTTTCTTACTAATGTTCGAGCAACACGAATCCCTAACTCTTTTTCCGTCCTTCCATTTACCCTAAAATTACCCACACATCCTTTTTATTGCCATCGTTTGAGTGAAAGCAGTATATTTATTGTAAACATTTTGTTCCAGGTGTCTGCCTTATCCCGCGTGTGTGGTGGTCTCAAATAGTGATAAAGACTGTGTCCAGTGTTCCTTATTAAGTATTTTATTTTATCTATTTATGTAAGAGAAAATTTGATAAGCATGCAATAAATATATTTAAATGCATAAATGGTGTATTGAATAGTGTTGTGTTCGATTTACATGTGATAGTGAGGTTTTATAGGAAAAGGTTTTAAAAATGGAGGAGGAAGATGATGAAAGAAAGAGCCGACGGCCTAATCTCGCAGCTTTCAGCTCGTTGAACGCACGAGTGGTCCACGCCTCGCTAGAGGAGGGCTACGTGCGGCAACAAGCGTCTTCAGAATCCGGCGATGCAAATACTTCGAGCCTTTCGGCAGCTCATTATAGTGATAGAAGTTTTGCATCGAAAACGAGTACTTTCTCCCGGAGCGGTACTTCAAGTTCGAGCCAAGAAGAATGTGAGGTAGCACATACAACAATTACTAGCGGCCAGTATCTGGTCGCAGCACGGGTGGAAAGTGCCCGTTCTATGGAGAGTCTCCGTCCAAGCAAGGATACGTCGCCGGCGCGCCCCTCTAGCTCCTGCACAACCGTTCGTACACATCGGAGCTCGTTCCTGACGGCTAGCGAACGGGATGTGCGGGAGACGCGAGGTGCGCCGGCGCGCCGAGCCTTGTCCGGGGAGGACATGGGGTGCTCTGCGGAGAAACGACGGGGGTTGTTCGCGAGCACAGAGCGACGTGCCTTGCAGCAACTCAGCCTGCCTCCCCCCGAGCGGCGTCTCACAATACTCAGTCCCCACAGTCCCATGGCTATCACTGAGTTGCACTGGCCTTCACCTTCCGGTATACGCGGGAGGCGAAAGAAAGGCATGGTGCTACCGAAACTTATACTGCCTCGTAGCGACTCGGATGCCTCGGAGGTGTTTCTAGAAAGGTGCCCATTTTTATTAATAATTCATATATACTATTTTAAATTTTACTTTATCTCCAACACCTATAAATATGTATTGTGAAACAAATATGAATCAACAGTTATATATATTTTCCACTCTAACAGCTTTTTTGTTGAACACTGGCAGACCATTAAAATTGTATAAACAAAAGTACCTTTTAATGGTTTTATACATGGAGCGTATCGTCACAGGGAACACTCTCATTCTTTCCCAACGCTGATTTAATTATTAATGTCTAGTTCACTTGCAAAACTCAAACATGAAAGCACTTAAATAAATAAAGCCAAAAATTGGAATACACAGAAGATTGTATTTGCCAAGAAATACATTTATAACGACTTGCGTCAGTGGCGAGGTAAAAGTAAAACTCTTTACAACTCACTGTTTATACGACTTTTTGAAAGAACATGTTTTATTTGTATTAAAAGCTGGTTGAAACTTAATTACAAACACAGTGAATTATTATTTTGTTAGGCATACAGCGTACGACGTGACGTATACATATTGTTTTTTGAAAATCACATTGTGATTTTATATTTTTAACTACAGGTGTCAGTGTCTTTCAATCAATTTTGATTGTACTTACTGAAAGTTATTTTCATACTTGAAACAAGTGGTAACATAAGACGCAATATTTCACACAAAGCTTCTGACATAACCACGACACAAACGTTTCATGGTGCCTATAACGTTTCATTTCCTTCACCTTTATTTTATGTTATTATGTGTTTTTTTCCGTAATGAAAAATTCAGTAGCATGTAATATTCACGTAGACGTAGATAACACCTGTCTATCAGACTCAAATATCAAAGATATAATAACTATATTTTGATACGATATTTTTTAGATATAGCTGATAAAAATGCTTGTAATTTGAAATACGTGAAGCTTCTAACTTCTATACTTTATCTATATTGTCTTGTTATCGTGAGATAGATAGATAGTTCAAGAGCATGTGACTTTTGAATTTATTTTTAACAATATGTCAATTTCGTAACAGACTGTTGTTAAAATTAGATTTTGAAATTGAATGTCAGACTGTGGAGTCGGTAAAAACATCAACTCCACAGTTTGACATTGAATGGCAGAAAAAAGGGAAAAACCGTTTCGTCGTTTATGAACCAAACATTTAATATTATTAGAACACAAACTACCCGAAACTGTCAAATTTTCCCTATCAACCTTGAACCTAATCATTTAGCGATAAAGTTGAAAATCTATTAAAGAAATCCGACAGATTGTAGTAGCTTAATAGGCTGGTGTCTGTACCTACCCTGCAACTTATATAAGCGAGACATGGAGATGACACCATACTTGTGAAGCTGTCATAAGTTCAAAAGTTTTGGAATAACCAAACGGAAAATTAATTCCAAAGCAAATCAACCGCAATATTACAGAACAAGGTTCTATACAGAGTGAACGGGACACCGACGCACAAACGAATCATCATTTCGAACCTGGCCACATAGAAAGTTTTAATCGGAAATTTAAAAACATCTGCGGTTCCGTACATTTTGACCATGTAGGTATTGCACTTTTGTAGGAAAAAGCATATTACTTTTTAAATTGCCGATGAAATTTTATGCGGGATGTTCGGTATTCTCAAATCGGTTAGGGAAACCGGCATGTCCTAGAAAAATTCGAAGACATGTGACGTCCACCAAGCCGCACTGGGCCCGCGTAGTGGATTATAGCCAATTCCCTCTCATAGAGAGGAGGTCTGTTTCAGTTCACTGGGAACATTAGGTATAAGGCTGATGATGATGATGATGGGTGTTCGGATTGATGTACTGAATACGTGGTATTCGTTTGTGATTTGACGTCCGTTCCAACCTCCCTTACATACACCTACCTTACATGTACATAGCTGCGTAAGCTCGTTATATTCCAAGGGGTTGTTAGCAAAAACTATCCATACGCCAAGGGGTTTTTATCCTTTCCCATATACCTTTTTGCTTCGTCAAAGTGAATCTCGTCTTAAATAGATATAACATGACTTACTTTTCATGAGTTAGTATCTGTGTAGATAGTTTCTTATATTACATACCTATTGTTTACCTTAACTTATGAACACAGAGGTAGGTACTTAGGTACTACGGTGGAAAAGCTCACAAAATCTATTTTTAACTGAATGGACTAACCAAATACGCCAACGCACATGGTACAATTCACTTTACAGTGTTATTTCAGTGTGTCCAAACAGTAATACACGTCAGTTATTCGAATTTTTTTGCGCCATATATAAAAATCCAATGCAGGTGTAAGCAAACAACATGCCAGAGCTTTGTTTACAAAGATAGACAGATACATTAATAAAATGTCGGGGGTATGCGTGAATCGGGGGTGTACGCGAATGTACTTGTATCTCCCGGGGCCCCAACACATGGTAATACAGTGGGGTTTTAGTTGATTAGAGTCCGACATAACCATCCGCTCGCCCCAGACCGAGGGTACCCATGAGGAATTTCCCACCGAAAAAAAAAGGCACACAAATAGAAATAAGAATAATAAATAGGAATAATTTGTATTTATAAGTCATATTAATATAAATGATGATAGTGTTTTATCCAATGCAACAAGGGATTGAACCGGTAAATTTAAACTTCGGTCAAACTGGTAAAGACAAACCTAAATAACGAACATTGACAGATAAAGGAGAAACTTCTTCATAAATCAATGTCAAGTCAAAGAGGTTTTAGGGAGGGAGGAGAGCAGCAAAAAAGAGAAAGCTCTCATATTCGTAACATAAACATAAAATCACGCCTGTAATCCCAAATGGGTTATGCAGAGACGTACCTAACAGTATACCCACATTTGACTTTCATCAACTCGTCCCAAATGGGCCGTGGACATGTGGGACGAGTTGCTGAATTACTCATAATCTCATATTCGCTTTCTACATATAAACTTGCACTCAAAGTAAAAAACTCAAACATGTGTAAGTCGCATTTAAGAACAGCAATGAAAATGAAACTACATCCTATAAATAAAATATGAAAGAACACCGTCTTTTATCTTGAAGCGTATTTCTTTTTCTCCATCTCAAGTTTCCTCACAACAAAAGAAAGATTAGGAACAAAATTGTTTCCCGAATGGCGTTAACAGTAACATACAAACTTGTTTATAGCATGGTGAAAATAAATATAACAATGTAATGTATTCGTGTATCTATTGCTTTGTTTAGCTATATAGCCGATAGTTGGAAATCATCCAGAGCATTCTACAGTGTCCTTAGTTATGATCAAATGCTGATGCAAGACAGGTGTTCTATCAGAAGAATAGTTCTAGAGAGAACAACAAAGTCATTAAACACTGCTGTCAAAATAGTTGCAATGTGTCTAAGTACTACCGCACTGACTGACGCACGGTCGACCTTTTTTCACTCTAATGCCCTGAGTAATAAGGTTGAAACTGCAGTACCTACATATATCATCGTCATCATGTCAGTCACGACCCTCCCTAATAATCTTTCACTTCTTGGAGCAACTAGCACATTTCATTCACCACATCGTCAATCTTTCAAAGAGGAGTACGAGTTCTAAATCATTCGTAATTCGCACTGATATTACAGTAACTATTATATACTCGACGACCCGATTGGCGTAGTGGTAGTGACGCTGCCTTACGTTCTTAAGGTCCCGGGTTCGAATCCCGGTAGGAGCAAATGTTTGTGTGATGAGCATGGACATTTGTTCCGAGTCATGGATGTTTATATGTATAATAAGTATGTATTTACAAACAAAAAAGTATATATGTAGTATATCAACTATCTAGTGTCCACGACACAATCTTTGCTTTGTGTGGCACTAGCTGGCGCTGTGTGTTAATGTCCAGCGATATTTATTTTATTTATTTATTCACAGATGAAAAGATAAATACTGATTCCTTATCTTAGATAACCTTTTCTTAAACAACATTTAAAAAGGAATAGAATTTGTCTGAATAAAACTAGGAATTTATCTCAGGTCGAGATCAATGAGAGTCCATTTGTTCTGTTTAAAGCCCCGAAGCGAAAGTTTCCAACTGTAGACAATGTAGACCATTACCATAAACTAATTGTTTCTAAACTAGCAGTTATATCCTTAAATGGATAATTTGTAGAAATGTTACCTATGTAATTAAACAGAGAGAGAAGTGCTGCTATGAAAATGGTTTTAAATTCAATATTTGACAAACTACTCGTGTACTTCGGTGAAAGCAACCGTAATATAAAGGATTCTCGCAAATATCAACAGTTTCAATTTCCATCACAAATGACTAAATTGGTATTTCAAAATCTGAAATTAAACGCATTCTGAAACCCCGATGAAATTAAACGCATTAGACACGAAATCTATTTTCATTTATAGCCAGCCAAATGATTGCAAACATTTCTGCTACAAATTGATTTATAACACTAACAAAGATATTGAATGATAAGCTGATAAGTTATCGAAGTTGTAATTGATATGGTTATGAAACAATGTTAGTCAGCAACTACTTATCTGTTGCCTGATAACCTGTTCAAACTAGGTTTGAAACTACCTGATTATGCTCGTACGAAATTGTACTGGATTATCTCTATATCAGTAATAGATAAAAGTGTGTACTAATAATTACGCCTGTCCACATAATTAACACGCAGATATGAAACACCGACACAAAACAACATTCTAATAAGTGCTTGTGCCTCCATTCACTCTGAAAACGAATTTTATATTTAAGTTTGTCAAATATTTGACTTTCAGTATTGATATCCAAATTGATTGATAGCCCGAGTGCAACTGCCGATTCAGTCAATCAGACTGCGGAAAATCAATTGATTGATTCTGATTCACGTGCAGCTCAGCTGCTTGTCAAATAAGGACAAACATGGCGAGGTAAACGACACGATGGTTGACACAATCTATTTGCATCCACACTCTCTTTGCCAAGTTAACTCAGTGAATACACTGAAAGTGTTTTGTTATCTGTAAGAGCCGTAAAAGATAAAGATACACATTTGGATAAAGTCGATCGTATTGTTGGAAATTGAGCCAAGAGATCGCGAGGCATGCGTCAAAGATATTTGGAATAAGCGCCACAATGTACGTCACCTACGAAACTTATGAATCACGTTTTCGTGACTAATGTACACGAAAATTTCTAGTTATTTACGTTTGATATTACTTTTGGGTTTCAACTCGTTTTCTTGTAGCTCTGTTTTGAAAAAACGTTGTTGTCAGGATAAATATTTAGAATTGCAGACGTCTGTGCAACATTGTGTAATGTTACGCCATTGTCGTATAAGTTTATGAATAGGCAATAGGACATAGACAAACGTATTCACAGATTCATAGGCCAGATTAGATTAGTAATGTTATTAGTTTCTATATATCATCCATATTTAGCTGTTACATAGAAAGCATCTAAAATTAAGCTTAAGGGGCCGGCGGAGCGTGCGTCGTTCATACAATCGTAATACCAAAATAATTTGTAAATCAAACATATTCTTAAAAAGTGTGTATTTATTTCGATTGGATTATATAATATCTAGGTTCCTAAATATCTATTTTGAAAGAACGATGATATAAAGACGAGATATGAGGAGTTTAAATTTCTATAGAAAACTTATTTTTCTCATAACTCTTGTTTAAATCAATGTCTATTCCAAATAAATGTTTGGGAACCTAGATATTACGTAATCCAATCGAAATAAAAACACACTACCTTATGAATATGTATGATTTACAAATTATTTTGGTATTACGTTTGTATGAAATACGCATTCTCCGCCGGCCTCTTAAGTCTCGGTTACAAGTGAAACGAATATTTGGTTTTTTGGAGTCTGTCAGTCAGTCCACTAGCATTTTAAATAAATAACATAGATTTTGATAAGTGATTAACAATCTATAGTATTTACAACATAACATCACGCCTTTTTTTCATCGAAGGGTGAAGTAGCGATGCAACTGAATATAATACATCTACAAGTCGATGTAACAGGGAACGCACCTATTGCCATCAATCAGGCTCAAATCAAAGGGCCTGGAAATCTAACCCATAACCTCATACACAGAAGTAGCACTTACAACCAGTACACCAACAAGATTTTCATCAATAATTATCCAACAAAGGTAAAAGAATCTTATTTACACAGCGCTAAATTATATTTTATAAGAACACCAATATTACCTCGGTCACACCCATTTGCAATCGCAAATCCCCCATTTCTTTTGTCTCCATGATCAAGCCATACTGCCGAGTTGCACCTACCTAGAATTAACTGTGGTTTACGGCTTAGCGTGCTCAGCCAACCGTGCTAGGGAGCTGTTATCCTTAATCCTTCTGGTTTTGTCTGTACGTACGTACCTTTGAAAGAACGTCTTGGAATAATAAATAAACAGGTTTATACTCTAAACGTAGATACATGTAAGTACCAGTCTTATGATTTCAAACCGAATTTCAATTTGTTGATTTAAGCTGACTAGTTCCTAGTGAGTACCTACACTCATAGTTTGTAGGTAGTGTTTACATTGGAACTGTTACGAACATTATATTGTGGGGATTTAGTGAATACGAAGATTTTCGCCCAGTGTTGGCAATCGAAATTTGAAATGGTGAGGTACTGTGCTGACAGAATCTTTTAACGCAAACTTTTATGGTTTATTTAGATTATTTCAACAATTTATTTATGAATCGATACTCTACGGGAAAATCACTTTAGGATTTCGCGAAGTGCTTAATTTTATGTTCGTTACTGAACATGTTTAGTTTTCCTATATCTATTGAGCTGGTCATAGACATGACATACATATGCTTTTATTTACTACACTACTGAAAGAAAGCTGTCGTCGTTAATTAAGGGACAAATTAACACCATATAAAACTTATTTTACGTGTCGTAAACGTCATTTGAAGCAAAAATATGGCAGCTAAGAGATATCAGGGCGTGAACTAGCTATCTCTACTAATTTACGATGACGCCTACGTAAGCCAAGCATATTTATACATCCATTGCAAACACTGTCGTAATCGTGTTGTGAGTGTTTCAACGTGACGTCACGTGACGTCATGAACGGTGTGACCGATCAGCCAAAAAATTTAATGTTTCCTCATAAGGAAGAACCATTTTTTTTAATACATTTGCGAGATTAAATTACTCAATCCCGTATGAGTAATCTTATTTACTGTTAAGTAAGTTCCACAAACATTTTACACATTTTTTAGAGCTAGACGAGGTTGGTGTTTTCTTTCTGAAATAACCAAAAGCACACTCTTTTAAAATGCAGACTTTATCTTCATCAGAGACTGCCACCTCTTAGAGCAGTAATGACATTGAGCTATAACTAAAAATAAAATAATTAAAATTTATTTCACACGAATCCATGGTTTTGTTATAGTTTGTAACAATGGTGCTTAAGTAATTAGGTTAGTACTGTTAGTGTTTACAATTGTATAATTTATTACTGTGGGATAGTTGTCTAACAAGAAAAAAATAGTCATTGTTACCCTAGGGGTGAATGTAACTTATTTAGTCCCGAGACGGGTTCGCCGGATTTGGCGCCCGAACGTAGCGAAGGCACCAATAGTTCGAGGGACTAAATAAGTCTTTAACCCGAGGTAAACACTGAGCTTTTCATTTCAAAACAAGGAAAGTACAAATAAAAACATGAATTGACTCGATAAAAAAACAAGTGAAGATCGGATTGCCGCTTTCCCGCCAATTTTTTTCTGTGGCCGGCCAGCTATTCAGCCATTATTTTGAATTTTCGTCATTGAAAAAATGTTAAAATTTTCCCCAAACCTATGTAATTTTAAAGAAATGGTTAAAACTACGAGTAAATTATAATAAAGTTACTAAAAATATATTGTTTTAAATTAATCCTTAACTTGAGTGGCTATATAGAAAGTTGGAACATGGTTCATAAGAAATGTGAAAATAGAACTAGATTTCTTTATAATTTGACAGCAGTCAGTCGGAAACGATTCTACCTAGGGCTGAAAAGTATTACTATCAATCCGCTCCTCGGGCAACTTCAGACCTACTTTCCGAGTATGAGCAATGAAAACGACTGTTCCCACCCAGTGTCTTCGAAAGAGACAGTCCGGCTATAAGTCATGTATATAACACAATACTGTAATTTGAAGTGACAAGTGGCCTCCAGATCATGTGAGGAATATGTATGAGGAGTGGGCATCCCTTCAGGGTCGTCTACACCAATTTCCAAATCTAAAAACCCAATGATACAGAACTAGACCAATAACACTCTATAGATGTATCAAAGCGAATTGTGATATGACAGCAATAGAAAAATCTCATACATTTATTTTATAAGCTTCGACATTCGAGAGACGGAGAAAATGCCAGAAACATACGAAATACATTTTGTTTCGTACGAAACCTCAATGATACTCGTAGTAATATAAGAGAAAAAGTATGTCTCTGCAGTAGATGTCACAATATTTTAGGACCGTCCTCAAGACTAGGATTCTATATTTAATCTATTGTGATCTGCTTTCGAGGTATCATATTTTCCCGATACTAAGCACTTGAAGTTTACAAAGCTTGCGAAATAATGAGCACTTTTCTTACAATAGCCGGCTGAAACAAAGTGTAATGATGTCCCACAAAGTAAATAATCCTAAGCACTTAAGTTTCTGCGAACAATGAAGATTTATTTAAAAGTATTCTGTGGAATAAGCGGCTTTAGAAAGATTAGTTCTAAATAAAATAAATGCTTATTGAGATTGAAAAGACAATGTGGTAAGAAGGCACTCTTTTGAAGACGATTGCGACAGCACACCGTGTGACAGCAAACCGTGCGAGTGCGATCGCTTATGCAAGTCGTGTCGCAGCGGCAACCGCTTATGCAAATCGTGTCGCAGCGGTTTATCACTGCGATTGGGCGACGCTGCTGGATTTGTAGTTGCCGTTTTCTTTATCATCAGCATCATCTGCTTAGCTTTTGGCCAACTACGTTGGGTTCGGCTTCCAGAATAACAGTATTTGTAATGGAGCTGAAACCTACCTTGGTGAGATTGGTTGACAGACTTTCGGGCCACTGACTACCTTGTAATGTAAGTGCTCAATACATATAAGACCTACATACACAGTGTTTCTGCAAAAGAAAAATTATGTGCATGTTTATGAGAATTTTGATTTCGATTCAATTGTGTCCACCAGAGAGCTCAAGGTGGCAATTTGATATTAAATATTTATAATCCTCTTTATTTGCAAAGGAATCGATTTGATTTGCAAGTATAATAACAAAAGAGAGAATACATTACTTTGTTCTGTTTACTGTTGTTTCAATATTTAACTGACCCTTTTAAAAAAGAAAAATCGTCATAGCTTGAAAATGTTTTCGCAAGGTTTTTATCAGATTATTATGGTGATGATACACATCATACGCCGGGAAATGTGCATGGACGGATATTTAGTGTTTTTCAACTTTTAGGGAACTTGATGGATTTATTTGTATAAGTCATTGACCTCAAATAAAATAACAAACTTGTGCATCGTATGAGCAAAAGCAAAAAATACGAACAAAACTGAAAATAAACAGCGGAAGTCATAACAGCAAATACAAATGAAACGCTCAGAATGATTTAAAGCGACGCGACGATTTTAAAAACTGCCGTTCTAAATTCCAGAATTTTTCACTGCATTCTGAACTTTACGTGCATAGCATGAAAGTTCAAATCCCACATCAGTTTGTGCTTGGTTGCATCAGTTCAAGAATTTGTTTTCATAAATTACACACTGCACAATCACACGCACGTCGTCGGGTCGTTTGTATTCCACATTATAAAGTGTGCCAAGAGTTATTCCAACTTTAAAACAAAAAACATATTCCTATTTGTACGTGTTGACAACAATGGACAAACACTTTAGCTTGTTTGTCAGATCTGTGCCCAACAGGTGCATCACAAATGTCAATGTTGAATGACACCCCGTCTTTCAGCGTTGACATTTGAAATTCACCGCTGGGCACCGATTTATATCTCTGCTAGGAGGTATTAGTGAGCTATCAATGACATCTACACGACAAAAATCACAAGTGCAATAAAAAATCAGCCAAGCAAACATCGAAAAATCTTCACATTACAATATCCTGGAAGGCGAACAGAAATACTTTTTCCAATCCATTAATTCCTTGTCCAAATACTTTGGTGTGTAAATGAAACGAAAATTGCTTTCGCTCATACAAAATCACAGCGAAACCTTTGTATTTAAAGCGTTTGAATTTTCAATATCGCGCGGTGCAAGCCGAACCGTAACATAGCGTATGCGTGGCGTACACAGACCGGATAAGCTCCCCATCAGGTTCAAAGCCAGGCTTCACAGCCTCCCTTGTGCTTTGTGCCTCTCTAATGCACCCGGTATTAATTAGCTCAGTTCACTGTGTCTATTGTAGGCTATATGAGCTCAACACGTATTGTTTGTTTTCAAAAGCAGGTTTTGGTTGGGGTTTGTGCATGAGGTCCTGGGATCGATTCTCGGATCAGGCATAGCGCAATTGGATTTTTTGTCAGAAATTTCTCAAAGCTACGGAGTCTATATGTGTGCCCGGTTGATGGCAATAGGCTCGCTCTCTATCACACGGGACTGAAACATAACTGGCAAAATGTGGGTGTCCCTTCCACAAACTAACCCATTCGGCGGTTCCCCGCCCTCTGTTTTTTACTAAAGTCCTTTGAACAGGTGTCACTAAGAGAAAACACCCAAATATCAAAGCAGGATTTCGAACTAGTTAGTTATGTGTTTTGTCTTGTACGGACTAATAAATGCATTTTCTATCTTTCTTTTTCTTTATTTAAATATTGTTCTATTTGTATCCCCGGAACAGAATAACGGTGATAAAAAGGACTCCCGATCTAGTTGCAAATAGATGATACCAAAATTCTAATTAAGAATTACTCAGAAGGAGCTTGTTTTTCCGAACATTTTATCGTGCGAAATATATTACAATGTTCGAAATAACAGCCTGTCATTGTTTAAAGGGGACATGAAAGATAATGCCCTTATTTACATTTTGTGTGTTGATTAAAACTATCATATTACAGCTTTTTTCAAGACTTAAAAGAATACAAGTAGAGTTTTAAGTGCAAAACCGTGTTGAGTAATAAGTTGCTATTTTTGTTGTTTTTATCGTATGTCATTGGACTTTGGCTATTTTCGTCGAGAACGTCCTGACACAAATTAAACACGCCGAAATTAAAGTTTTCAATCTAAATTCTAATTCTGACTGAAAGTCGACCCCTATTTTTCTTGAAGATTAAATGTTTTCGTTCAAACGGCAACTAACCTTCAATGACTAGGCTGATTGAGAGCTTTTTGTCGTACGTAATCGGGATTAGGGTTTAATTTCCTGTTTAATGGTAAAAATAATGAGAATCATTCACGTGACTATAATAAAGTTATTTTTTTACCATATTTTATAAATGACAAACCGAGTGACCGACATGGAGCGACTATCCTATCTGACCCCCACAACCCAGTTAGGGTTGGATAGGCAGTCGCTCCAAGTAAAATACGGGAATTAAGGTGCATCCGGTTAGACTGAAAGCCGACCCCAACATAGTTGGGAAAATGTTAAACAGATGATGATGATAAACGACAAACCTACAAATACCTCTAATACAAATTATTCTTAACTGATAGACTCGGAATAATAAAGATAACCAGAACTAAAGCAAGTTACAATATTGTGTAAAGATTAACTAATCCTAAAATGCAAAACGGCCTCGCCCTATCGGTCCTTGTTAAGGTTAACTACCATTAACAGCAGCTGCACTTTTAACCATGGATTTAAACGTCAACTAGGCGGGGACAACGCGGCGTTAGTTAAAGCTGTCGTCGCTGAACAGCCGACGCTCCTGAATATTTGAAAGCCCACTTTACACTGCCACCGGCCGCGAACCTGTGTTGACAGAGCCCTTAGTACGATCGCGCGACGACGGCGTATCGCCTATCGTAGACCAGTGCTGAACATGAGACTCCCCGAAACTGCGTCACGACGCTCTGTCCTCCATTTTTCGCATCCAGTCTGGCCTGGCTTATAGGTCCTCGTATGCTCCATCGGTGGTTGGTTCATTCCCTAATAGTCAGTCCACTTTCTACTTCAGGTTAGGTACTGTTCAAGATATGTCGCTATAACTCCATTTTTTTTTCTGAATAGTCCCACAGAAATTTGATTTTAATTCAATTACAAACACGATAAGAAAAAATCACCCCTATGAATTAGATTTTATGAGTGAAACGAATATTTTAAATTTTGAAATCGTTCGATTTCTGATTACGTTCACTCCTTGCGTTCGTGCTAAGCCCATTGATAAAGTTGAACGTAATCTTATAGAGCTGGGATTTTCCTAGAATCTGCCCGTGAAAGTAAGAAAGTGATTAATGAATCTCGTAGAATCTAGATCGTGAATATAATTTTGCGTGTTGGTCGAAGCTAATGTCGACTCATTCTTTGCACATTCGACGATGCTAAATATTTTACTGCGCTCGCTTTGCCTTAGCTGAGTTGTCTGTGAGAGCAAATGTAGTTGTCATCTTGAAGATGTAGGTTTTTCTTAGAAACTGTTATGGTTACATAAGACTTTCCTATATCCTTCCTTTCGGAAGAAAGTCTTATATCAATATATTAGATTCTGCTGATTTAGAAAAAAAGAACTTTAGTCGATGTCAATGTGCACTAAGATAAGATTTTTCTAACATCTACTCTTGAACGACAACTCCCTCAATATGGGTATCAAATGCAAGGGCTTGAATAGTTAAATACTATACGATATAGTAAATTTTTAATTTAATTTAACTTTATTAGAGTACGCAGACAGCTTTAACAAAACGAACCCCTCCTCTTAATTACGTTTATTGTTAAACATATTGTTTTGTATGGGTACGCTTGTTCTTTCACAAAATCAGATCATGTAGGTTTTATTTGACGACCCGAATGGCGCAGCGGTAGTGAGGCTGCCTTACGTTCTTAGGGTCCCAGGTTCGAATCCCGGTAGGAGCAAATGTTTGTGTGATGAGCATGGACATTTGTTTCAGTCATGGATGTTTATATGTATTTACAAACAAAAAGTATATATGTAGTATATCAACTGTCTGGTGACCACGACACAAGCCTTCCTTAGTGTGTGGCACTAGATGGCGCTGTATGTAATGTCCAGCGATATTTATTTATTTATTATATAAAGTTAAGTCCTAATTTCCAGCCATTCTAGGCGATATTTGTGCCCTGGGTACGCACACGAAGTACTCAAAGCGCCCGCGGCGGGACCGTTACAAGGCACTGTTTGACTACCCCTGCCTCCCATTTAAGAGCTCAAACATAGCCCAGATTGACGTCGAAACTGAGCTACCATCGTCTACCTTGATATTACCATATTTAGCGTTTCAGCACTATAAATATATTTCAAGTTTCAGCCTACTTTATATTACGATCGTTACAGATTTTATGTTGGCTATTTTATGAGGGTATATTTAGCCAGCTGTGGATAAGACAGATCCGAGTTTTTATTGTACTGTAAACATAAATTTACTTCATTGAACTAGCTGTGCAGACCTCTGGCAATGGACCAATTGGTCGACTGAACTTGATAAAAATGAAGCTCATTTTAACCTTGAAATCGATCGCAACGAGGATGAGTTGGCCTAACACGTGTGCCAAATGTTGCTGATACATGCCGTTTATAACATCCCCAAGAGCCTTTGGAAGGAGCCTTTTATAAATAAATATTGGCAGTCATGCCCACAGAAAGGTTCAAGGTTTACAAATTAAGTGCGGAGTAACACTGGATAAAAAAATCAATAGATTTTCTCGTTTAACTTACACATCTCATCATAACTCAGCAGATGAATGTGATTTTAACAATAAATTTAAGGATTTTCGTACTGAATTTGAAAGCTTAATTGCTAGAATTTATGATTCTCTCTTGTTTGATTAGGCTTTGTTTAAATTATTCGAGTAACTTGTATGCCAAATGGATACTGTCCAATATTTTGTATTTTGTTTTCGAACAAAATGTGCGCTTGTTTAAGAAAATCTCGAAACACCAAGTTGACGCTCCCTGTGACCCAAGGGCTGGTTTTTACCTTGGCCAGAGGCTAAATATTGCCATACAACGTGGCAACGCCGCCAGTCTCTTGGGCACGTTGCTGCTGACAGAACGTTGAGTTATTTGATGCGCTTTTATAGTTTATGTTTGTTTACTTAATAGTTTTTACTCTCTACTTAACTAATAAAATTACAATCTGTTTATCCGTTTGAAAGCTACGATGCCACAGACACACACACACAGACACGTCAAACTTATAACGACCCGTCGTTTTTGCGTCTGGGGTTAAAAATAGGTTATCTTTCCATGAATTTATCGAGAAACCGTATTGAATTTCTTAAATTTGATCCACTCACTTTACTTCAGAAAGAACAAAATTATCCTACCTTAATATTACCGTGAAGACGTTATAAATAATAAATTCACAATCTCAAATAACGCGTGTGAAATGTCAAGGCAATAAAAACTCGTGTGTCGTTGTGTTTACCGTGTATTTTGAAACAAAGCAACATGATTTGCAACAGTAAATTCAGGTTTATACCCGACTATTTTAGCTCTTGGCTACAGCCAACTCCACTTTCATACATGAAAGTGGAGTTTTATGAGTTCAAACTATCGGACCAGATAGTTTTAATGTTCCACAGTAAATGCACAATTTATTGTAAAACGTTCAGATAATATTCAATATTATTTAGTTTGCAAATGTCAATATTTCATAAATAATTTAACATCATCAAACCATCCGTAAAGATTATTAGGACGCGGCTTTTATTACCCTACAATATTCATATCATAGAATTTAAATAGGCCACTGCAAACTGATATTTTGCATTCAATATCCTCATTTGAGGTATTTAATTAAGACAATAATGTTTAATTGGGCACTATTTGACAAATAAATGTGGTGCAAAATTAGCGAATGATTATTTTAAATGATATTGTATAATGTTTGAAATCCGACGAGAAATAATTAATCTCATAACCTTAGCGGCCCAATTTTAACGTTCCCAGAGTGTCCGCGGCTAATTAGCAATTACAGCGTGGGAGATTAAATTCTGACATAAGTTATGTATTATAACACCCTTGAGAGAAATACGGAATACAGAAACGGCCAACAAAATGTTTTAGAAAATCCCTCATAAAGTCCAGGACTACATGTGCTAGCAAAGTTTCTGGCCATCGAAATAAACCTATATAAAAACAAACTGTCGACGTACGCCACATTCAGACACCAAATGTGTTAGTGAAATGTCAGCTTAACGTCTGAGAAAAATCTGTGTGGAATAAATGTAGAATTTTGAGAATAAGGTACGTTGTTGAGTGAGTAATTATAGTGAATAATTTAGTTGCAGCTAATCGCTCAGCCACTGAACCAAACTTAAAACTCGTAGGTATAAACAATTATTATTTATTTAAACAACACTAACATTTTTTACTCAAGTAATAAAGCAACAACTTCTCAATGTTTTCTTTATCTTATAATATGAACAAACTACGGTTACGAACTCCCCTGCTACGCCGTAGCCCGTAGCGTGTTGTAGCAACTTGCTACGCTCAGACAAGAAGATTGTATTACAAAATAAATCAACCATTAGGATCAACCTTCATTTTGTTTCGAGAAAAAGTAAGTATCATTATCTACTGGTCAAGTTGAAGCAAAAAATAAGGGTATTGTGTACGTAATAATCAGTGATTTCGGATGACCGGTCTGTTCTCCTTGTTAGCTAAATATTTCCGGGTTTCAGCTCGTCCCGACATTTTATCGAACATGGACATTTCGGTCGGCTGATATTCGCTACTTCCTTTTTACTAGCGATATGTTACGACTGATTTGAGCTCTTATGAAACCACAGTTTCTATGTACTTTCTGATATCACTTTTTGTGCTTTTGTGATGTGGATCTAAAACATAACATTACAAATTAATAATTAATAAATTTTCTATTAATCATCATATCGCATGTCAGCAGTTTATTAGAAGCTTTAGCAGTTTCTGAAAAACTTTGACAGGTTAGGTACTATAACCACACGATAAAGAAAAAAGCGGCCAAGG
This sequence comes from Xestia ashworthii, assembly GCA_950022955.1. Classification (NCBI taxonomy): domain Eukaryota; kingdom Metazoa; phylum Arthropoda; class Insecta; order Lepidoptera; family Noctuidae; genus Xestia; species Xestia ashworthii. Next base: position 15,213,059 of record OX465554.1, read on the forward strand.
GCGAGTCGGACTCGCACAAGAAGTGTTCCGTAGCAGCGAGTAACATACGTAAAAGATGACATATTAAAAAAAACTACTTACTAGATCTCGTTCAAACCAATTTTCGATGGAAGTTTACATGCTAATTGTACATCATATATTTTTTTAGTTTTATCATTCTCTTAATTTAGAAGTTACAGGGGGGGACACACACATTTTACCCCTTTGGAAGTGTCTCTCGCGCAAACTATTCAGTTTAGAAAAAAATGATTGTGGAAACCTCAATATCATTTTTGAAGACCATAGAAACCCCACACGTATGGGTGTGATTAAAAACAAAATGAGTTTCAGTTCTAAGTATGGGGAACCCCCAAAATTAATTGCTTTTTTTCTATGTTTGTGTGAAAATCTTAATGCGGTTCACAGAATACATCTACTTACCAAGTTTCAACAGCATAGTTCTTATAGTTTCGGAAAAAAGTGGCTGTGACATACGGACGGACAGACAGACAGACTTGACGAATCCATAAGGGTTCCGTTTTTGCCATTTGGCTAGTTTAGAAAAAAGTTATTTTGGAAACCTCAATATCATTTTTGAAGACCTATCCATAGATACCCCACGCGTATGGGTTTGATATAAAAAAAAAATGAGTTTCAGTTCTAAGTATGGGGAACCCCCAAAATTAATTGTTTTTTTTCTATGTTTGTGTGAAAATCTTAATGCGGTTCACAGAATACATCTACTTACCAAGTTTCAACAGCATAGTTCTTATAGTTTCGGAAAAAAGTGGCTGTGACATACGGACGGACAGACAGACAGACTTGACGAATCCATAAGGGTTCCGTTTTTGCCATTTGGCTACGGAACCCTAAAAAGCTGTTTATTTAACCTAACCTAACTTAACTAAAATATTCATGGAACACTATCTGCTATGAGCACCTACGATGTAAAGTTGCAATAGCACTAGCGGACGTCATGCGGTTTCACCCGCGTAGTTCCCGTCGCCGTGGGAGTACGGGGATAACATATAGCCTATGTTTCTCACTGATAAAGTAGCTATCCATTGCTGAAAGATTTTTTTAAATCGGTCCAGTAGATTTTAAGTTTATTCGTTACACACAAAAATGCAAACCTCTTTATAATTTAGTATAGATATAGATGTACGGATAGCAAGCTGAAGTTTCACTGCTGTCCGAATCGCTCGTCCATTGTCTGATCTGCGATGAGGCTTGTCAGGTTTCCGTTACATGCAACTGATACGCTGCTCTCTGAACATGTTCGGTATAAATATCGTAACATCGACTTTGGATATGCTTGTAGTATAGACTTCACAGAATATGTAATTACTGGGTCTGCCAGCGTGGAAGTTGAAAATTATACGAGGAATAACGAAGTACCGAGATAAATGCGTAGTGTATAATCTAGGTTATAAACTATCTGTGTGCCAATTTTCATTTAAATCCGGTCAGCCATTCTTGCGTGATTGAGTAACGAATATACAAATTTTCACATTTAATGCAAATACTCGTAGTTTATAATCTGTTTGTACTTTCAAAATAACAGCTTTTTACTGAAAGAATATACGGTACTTGTATAAAAAAAAAAAAAACAGCAGCAGACAGCTGATGCTATAAGATCTTATGTTACTTTTATTTTAGAAAAAGGATAAAGGTTCAGACAAAGGTTGCGGGCAACCGCTACTACATAATATATTAAGGTCCATGTTCACCAAAACGATGACGCTCTGATTTTCTAAAAACAGCTGTTTAAAACACATTTTGGTATGGGAACATGTCACAGTGACAGCTGTTTTTAGATAATCAGACTGTTATCTTTTCGGTGAACATGGACCTAAATTGGTTTATATGAAGATACAGTATAATTTTAAATGACTTCTTGGAAACACCGCGCTGGCACCGAACCGCCATCGTCCTCTTATCGTAATAACATGTTAATGTATGTAATCAGTCCACACAGTACGTTATGGTTTCTTACATAACCCTACAACGTTAACTTCCAAGAGACTTTATGCTAAATAGTTTTACATAACAACTCAACTACAACTCAACTCATTTACATAAAACGCACTAAGATATTATCATAACTCGTACCAGAGTAAAATAGCTTTCAGATAAAAGTTATTTCCTTTTCTTAGTGTTGCCAATAGGACAGTATTTAATTAAATTTTTGCTGGCCCTAAAGTTTGCCAGTTCCGCGACGTCACTTTGGCTGCATTTTTTTCAACGCCGATGTTTTTTTATGGCATACGTATCAAAATGATCAAGGTACCTTGAACATGTCTAGAACGTACTGTTGTATGTACTCATTTACATAAAACGCACTAAGATATTATCATAACTCGTACCAGAGTAAAATAGCTTTCAGATAAAAGTTATTTCCTTTTCTTAGTGTTGCCAATAGGACAGTATTTAATTAAATTTTTGCTGGCCCTAAAGTTTGCCAGTTCCGCGACGTCACTTTGGCTGCATTTTTTTCAACGCCGATGTTTTTTTATGGCATACGTATCAAAATGATTAAAACTTACCCGGAAGTCTCTTTTACAGATATTCGTACATTCACTTGATATCTTCAGTAACAATTCCATAATCAAAATGAACTTAATGGCAAGATAAAACCATAAATAAACGTACTAAATGTATCGATATGCTTGTGTACTGCTAGTCTAGTCTACCGTCTACCTAGTCTCTTGAGAAAAATAATAAGATTTTAAATAATTAAAAGATAAAAACTATTCATGTAAATTAAACAGTTTAAGCGTCACAGCAGATACTTTGTGCTCAGCGAATTGCGTGATTTGCAAAAAATATGGCGCTTTCCGAGCTCAATTAATTAACGCTCAATGTTTGCGGTTCTCCATCTGTTAAATATGAATACTTGGTGACGGTAATATTTATCTGCTTTACGTATAATGTCAATGATAAACATTGCATACCTTTACAGCTTGGTGTGGACAAATTTGAGGACGGACTTTGTCGATTTGCCCAACATCATAATTGCGAAAACAAAATCTGTCCCATACATTTGCGTCGACATACGTAGGTATTGACATTTTGTATGGGAAGTGACAGCTGAATATCTTTTCGATAGCGAAGTTTTTCCCATGGAGAAATTGTTATCTTCCTTGGTCTGTACCAAAACCTGGAACATAACCACACGTTTCTGATACCCACCGTACAACGTCACGACGCGTTGAAAAGTTCGTTGGCATCCTCTTGGTGCCAACAAGCAAATTGATGGATATTGACAAATAGTTCCGTTCTCCTGTTGAACCCTTAGAGTATTATAGGCACAGTACACATAGCTGTGTCTACGTGAAATGGGAGTCACGTTTAACATTTATTTATATTGGTGCACGGAACAGCACGTCCCAATTGTAGCACGGACAGTGTCCGCATGCATAGACCCCGTAAACATGCTGGCTTTAAATCATTACATAACATCACGCCTCTAATCCCGGGAGGGTTAGGCAGAGGTGTACCTAATAGTGCAACCACATTTTGCCAGTAATTATTAAGTCACATGCAGTAGGCAGCGAGCCTATGGATAGATAGATATGTAGATAAATCATTTATTTAGTTCACACAAAAGACTATGACTATGGCCATCAACCAATTCAGACTGAGGAATTTCTAATGGAAAACCCAATAACAATTTGCCCAACCTGAGAAACGAACCGCTCAGCGACCACTGGAACAAAAGTTGACGAAAATTCTTGTTTCTTTCGAACATCATTTAGAGACTAGTGTGGCATAGGTGTCAAAGAGCAAGGATTAGATTTTGTTTATGTACCTTCCAGTGTAAACCCATACGTCATGTAAAACCCAGTTTTTATATTACGGCAGGCTGCAATTTAACCTACCGTATCATAATTTAGCATTACAATCAGGACGAAACAATGGCAGGAAATACCAACTAAATAAATAATGACTCTATTATCATAATAAGTTAGGCAGGTACCTATTCGTTATTGGACATTGGAATACCCACATGTCAAATCTTAACAAGTTACGCTAAATCATTTTGCAATGGGAAATCATTATTACAGTATTTATCATTTGTTTCTTTATAACCTGCCAATAAGACAGCCATGTGCAGTAAATAACGTTTTAATTAAAGTGGCTGTATTTTAAATATTTTACATCCCATTATTTTACCATTAATTCGTTACAATGGCATTCTTACCCAACAAAAATGTTATGATTTTAAACAATTTACGGTCTTATGTACGTCACGTTATTATGATGGTCACTCAGGTATTCTGGTGTTCATAAAACGTTGATTTTACTTTTGTAGTTAATATGTACCGAATAATATGTAGGTTACAAGCTGTTCTTATGATTGCACACTTGTTGTTCATTCATACACAAGACACGATAACAAAATCCATCAATCAGTTTTGCACCATCTTTATAATAACTAATTATTGGAACTGATAAAGCAACAGACGACAATGCAAAAGTATAATCGGACTAAACCTCGAATAATCGGTTCCCCGATTTTTGTTTTTAATCCTCCTAATTCCTCACATTTATCAGAACAATAAGATGGCTCGATAAATCTGAGTAATTCAAATGGAGAATTTTGCGGAATGACAGGCCACGATCGTTTATCATAACACTCCCTGTTGCTGCCTCTGTTCAAGAGCTGCTTCAACTTTTAACAGTGAAGATTGTTTCAGCCTCATTTTAAACGCAATTTAAATTTTTCCGGGAAGATTTTCAGGAAATAAACGTTAGGCGGAGACACACTTAGGTATAATCTTCTTAGGAAGCCGAAGGGGTCGGCCGAGTGCAGATAACTACGCAGAAATTATTACTTAATACGGGAGGTAGAAAGACTTTCCTGACAACGGTGATGATGCGACTCTTTTACTAAAGTGAAATTTATTTGAATAGTGTTAGACGTTATTACTTGCGTAGAATTCGGAAAGTCTGACTAAATTTTTGAAATAGGGGCAGGTTTCATACATACAAGGCATAAATAGAACCTTCCAGAAGCCGTCAACCAAGCATTCTAAGGTCCATGTTCACCGAAAAGATAACAGCCTGATTATCTAAAAACAGCTGTCACTGTGACATGTTCCCATACTAAAATGTGTTTTAAACAACTGTTTTTAGATAATCAGACTGTCATTGTTTTGGTGAACATGGACATAAGTGTCTACGCAAAAATAATCATGAGTAACGACTTCTTTAAGGTGAAAAATCATGTTTTACGGTAGGATTCAATGTAACGCAATCAAGACATTGTGCTGATGTATGCATGCACTGAATAGTACGGCGGGCATGGATAAAATTATAACATTAGAAACTTGGTCTTTGTTTGATTTTAAAGAGTGTTCAGGAAGTTTAGAGATCTACGCTAGGGAATGGGCAACTACAGTACTTTCTCAAGTTATTATGCCTTGTGTCTGTGACTGTAACTTTGCTTTTTTTGTAGTTTTGACGTTCATAATTGCCGTAATGGTCTAATTGAAATAAATGTCTTGAGTTTGTGTTTGAGTTAAAAAAAAAGGGACCAAGTGCGAGTCGGACTCGCCCATGAAGGGTTCCGTAGCAGATTGAATGAAAGGTGAATTGCTGTTTTCGATTTATGACGTATTAAAGAAACTACTCACTAGATCTCGTTCAAACCAATTTTCGGTGGGAGTTTACATGGTAATGAACATCATATATTTTTTTAGTTTTATCACTCTCGTATTTTAAAAGTTAAAGGGGGGGGACACACTTTTTTCCACTTTGGAAGGGTCTCTCGCTCAAACTATTCAGTTTAGTAAAAAATGATGTAAGAATCCTCACTATCATTTTTGAAGACTTATCCATATATACCCCACACGTGTGGGTATGATGAAAAAAAAAATTTGAATTTCAGTTCTAGGTAAGGGGACCCACAAAATCTATTGTTTTTTTTTCTTTTTTTTGTGTGAAAATATTAATGCGGTTCACAGAATACATCTACTTACCAAGTTTCAACAGCATAATTCTTATATTTTCGAAAAAAAGTGACTGTGACATACGGACGGACAGACAGACAGACATGACGAATCTATAAGGGTTCCGTTTTTGCCATTTGGCTACGGAACCCTAAAAATCGGTAAAAAAATTAGAACTTTGACCCCCAATATCTCCGTAGGCTCCGTATCCACCTTCTAAGATCATATCCTACTAACCTTCACCTCGTCCACGTGCATACTTCTAGTCATACAAGTGTGAAAATGTCAAGGATGAGAAGTAAAACATCCTCAACCTATTTTATGATTTCATTAATTCAAACATGTTTAAAAATGAAAACAGGTCATTGCTGATCCGAATTCTTTAATCTCTTTGCAACCGACTTCCAAAAAGAGGAGGTTATCAATTCGTCTGTATTTTTTTATATTTCCACTGGGTTGGTAGTTGTAGGTAGTCTATTGTTTCCAAAAAATGAGGAGAAACAGAGCAACAACGAAAATCTTATCCAAATAAATGCTAATTCTGAGCCCAAAGAGACCGCCTGCATCCGGTTTAGCATATTATTTTATTTATACAAGCACTACTGCTACAAAAGTAGGGGTACTAATTGAAAGAATTAAAAACCGGACGAAATGCGAATAAGGAAACAGAAAAGAAAGAAAGGGTTTAATGCTGGAATATTTTATGAGGGCTCCCGCTGTACGAGAAATTTTATGGGAATTTAGGAACATTGATTACATTTAAAACAAGTCTAATAACACACTTCTGGTTTACTTTCTAACAAATAGGAAGTGAATTTATGCTTTCACTTGGGCTTATTCGAGCTCAAAAAATTAGGATAGAGACAAAAAAAAACTAACAAGTCCGTCAGTTAGACCATCAAAAAAAAAATTACCCGTATTTTTCTTTTGTTACGTAAACCAAAATTGACGAAGAAACGACGCTTTTAAAATTCTCAATACGTCACGCCTTGGTATAATTTTAAGTGAGTCCTGACGTCACGAGCCTCCACTCCCGAGTTTTGATGCGTTTTATCTTCATCAATATTCATTGATTTCCAAAAACAAAAAATACGTGTCAATTATTTTCCAATACTTTAACTGATCGACTAAATAGACTTGCATTTTTTTTTTACACTGTCGTCATACCTATTGATAGTCACAGAAGATATCCCGATATCTTCCGTGATCATCAGTTTAGTTTTAAACCATGTAAGCTTACATGGTACCCATTACAAAAGCTTTGTATAGTTTTCTATGACTATTGCCACAAGGACCTGACATGCTTTGCCATGCGATGCATTATTAAAGATAAAGTATTATTTATCATTATATCAAAAACATGAAATGAAACGCACTCTAATAGGGCGGAAGTTATAGTGTTTTCCATTAAAATTATACTCAATAAAGTTGTTTGTGATGTTAAAAGGACCGTAATTAAACAGCTATTTTAGTAATAAGCATAATTTTCAATTCGTAATTAGTTACTAAATATACAACTGTTAACATGTTTTGCAATAATTTGTGACCAGAAATACGTTATACCTAAATTATTACCTACCTACGTAAGTTCATAAGTACACACACTATATTGCACGTTGCTGATAATAAATACTACTTACACGAACCATGTGCTCGCACGTAAATAAACGTCAAAGTGATTTCCTGTTTCGGGACTGCCACTCTTAAATAAGAACTTATAAACCGTAATAAGTACCTATCTTAATTTCCTTTAACATTCTGTTATGACGCAACACTTGCGTCAAACAGAATGGACGACGAAGTGTGATCTTGCAAAAAACTACGTTATAATTTTAGTGTCTAAACATGTATGGTCAAAGTCAAAACTGTTAATCAGTCAAAACTACTTTTGACCGGTGAAAACTAGTCAAAACTATTTTAACAGTGAGTAACATTTACTTAGAATCTGATTAGGTTGTTAGGTTTTATTGTGACTCTTTGAAATACATGTAATTTCAGGACTTGGTAATTACAACTGACTAAGGTCCATGTTCACCGAAAAGATAACCGTCTGTTTATCTAAAAACAGCTGTCACTGTGACATGTTCCCATACAAAAATGCGTTTTAAACAGCTGTTTTAAGTAATCAGACTGTCATCTTTTTGGTGAACATGGATCTAAGGCGTTCCAAAATAACTTCATTATAAGGATTTTGACTGACAGCAGTCAAAAGGGTTTGGACCGATTGATGGTAACATATATTATAGGTTTTATAAAACAAGTTTTATTTCAATTGGCACTATAACTTCAAACATTTTGTAACTTAATTAAACAGTACCAAAAATTCTGACATTTGACAACTTTATTTAAATTACTAACTGTTGCCCGCGAATTTTGTCCTTGTGGAATTATTATAAAAATACTATCTTGCCCGTTGTTGGATTTTCAGTGATGTTCCGCTCCTATTGGTTGGAGCGTGATGTTGCCTCAGTTATTTTAGCCTTCCCCAATAAATGGACTAAACATCAAATGGAAACAAGTATTTCATTACACAATAAGTTTGTGATCATTTCTCAAGACACGTACTTACGTATCGACTGTTAGCAGCTGTCTTCTTATCAACATGCATAATTAATTTACGTTAGTTAGCGCTGCTATATCAGATACTAAGTTCCCATAAACTATCCTTCAGTTCCCCAGGTCCCTAGAGACCGAAATTAGAAATTGATGGACCGAAATTGCGTGTCGAACTTCTCAGTCCCCGGGACAATATATCAAGATAAAACACGTTGCCCCCGCAGTGTTTATCTCCGGACGTATATATTCATTCTCTAAAGCCTACGAATCCTGAGGGCGAGATATGTCACATCGTTACTCCTTTACGATGTGAATGTGAAGGTACATGTGTGAACATTACAGGTGTTAAGTGACAAAAATATGACGTCTATCTGCCGTCTGACCTATATTTTTCTGTGCAGTACATCCAGTAAGCTCAAACTGTCAACTCCAAATGATAAGTTTGTTCAAAATCGAATGTGAAAATTTGACAGTTTGTGGTAACTATAACAGTTAACCACAATATCAGTTTGAGCTGAATGTAATAATTAAACTACATATTACTTTGGGAAGCTTCTATGAATCACAACTTTCTAGAAAGTATTCTGACGCAACACAAATCGATTTCATCATACAACTATATCACACCTATTCTAAATCGTTAGGAAGTTTTATCAGAAGTTTATACTTCAAACGAAATCGACCATAAATAAACTGACAAGTGAAATAATGGAATGAAATGAAAGCACAAAGCTATGAAAAAATAGAGAAAGAAAATGTATGCGGTGACCATAGAAAGCGTGATTCAAAGACATTTCTCGCCCCCTATCAAGTATTAGCATACCCGGTAGTGACAAAAAGAAAATTTATTTGTAAAATGTTAGAAACCATTCAAAATGTGCATTCTAAAGAGACACGATTTCTGCCATTTAGAGGCATAGACAGTGAACAAAGACGAAAGTTTTGTTTTTTGTTTTAATTTCCTTGTTTTGTTCAGCACTGCTAGGGACTAATATGAAGCCAAAGCTGTGTGCTTATTTTCTCTAAAGTCCATCTCACACACTACTCTGCATGGTCCTCATGTGATCTGACCTAGATGATGACTGGAGGTTAAAAGAGAACGTGGACCTCTAAGTTTGTTTCTTTGTTCCTACTTAGAATAGTCGCTTTAGAAAATATCGATCGCATCTAGTTCTAATTTTTTTTTTTTTTTGTTTTTACAAAATTTTTAATAATAACTTATGACATATATACGATCTATCTATCTTTATTTTTACATGTCACAGAATAAATAAATATCATGACACAACTTAAAGAACAATGAATACACAAATATTTAAAACTAAATATTTCCAAAAAAATACTTATTTATATAAAAATAACTCACTAAATAAACATATTTTTCATATCAATTTACAGAAATAAATGTAATTTAATCATAAAGGCCCCGTTCCCACTACGTCGTGACGATTAATTTATCGTTGATTTTTAGTTGGCAAAAGTCATTGACGGCAGTAATAGTGTTGTCTTAAATGTGTAACAAGCCACGACACTTGAAAACTACAGGATCATCTGTCGTCACGAAATAGTGGTTACGGGGCCTAAGAGTCCTGCATTATTGAAGCCTAGTCAGTTATTAGTTGTGCAGTATCGATCGATTCCACTTATAATAGTTGACGAGTCCGGCTCGTTAGCGGTAACCTGCAATTTCCCTGCATATCGATAATATTCAGGTTTCCTGACCGTAAATAATTTTCAGAGTTCGTCGTTCAATATAACATTTTTACTAGAAATACGTTATGAAAGAGCAGCATAGCAAAGGTTATTGATTAAGATAGTTACAGTGCAAAAGCAAAGCAAAGATCTAATTAGATCATTTGGTTAAAAGAAAATACTGAATGATCTAACTTTTCAAAACTCAGTTATTTAGGGAATGAAAAAAATGCCTCAGTATCTTATATGTTGCGCCAATTCTCCGTTTTAATTGTTTTATTGTTAAGGGAACAAAACAAAGACAAACGAGAAAGTTAGATAAAAATCTAGCGTCTCTCAAATTCACTTTATTGGCACAAGTTGTCACTTTGTCTGAAGTGTACTCAACCAATCGGATGCTGCCGATGCTCTTTCAATAATATCGTGCTCTCATTTAATTGGCTGGTCCGGTACGATTTTAATTAGAGTGATTGCCGATTTTATAAGGGAAATAAATAAGTTTTTAATGGGGCTACGTAATGGCTACCCCACTGATAAAGAGAAATGAATATTTCATGGTACCTAGCCTTTTATTTTAACGTAGATAGTTTTTGTTAAATGATGAGCAAAGCTATAAATTAATTATATATTACCTTTAAATCAGGTTTTATAAATAAAATCAAATAGAAATAGAAATCTCTCAACCGATTCCGGGCTTAGGTTGGCCGCTATAGAAATAATCTGGCCAAACGGGGCATCATCGACCTGTCCCAAATACAATGCCAGTGTGTCTGTAGAATATATGCAGGTATATGCAGGAGGTGGCCCCACCTCCTTTTTGTCCATCCCGCACAGCCACCTGCACCTTCCAGGGTGCCAATTCTGTAACTTAACGTTGACACTCTATCGACACACTATGTTGCCACTGTTGCAGGTATTCTGCAAAAACTTCAATGGCGTTTCAACGGTGTCTCAGTAGTGTGTCGATAGTGTGGCAGTTCGATAGACACAACTGTCAAATACACTTAAAATATTTACAGACTGCCGTAACTTTGGCCATCATGATGACAAATTATAGTGGAGCAGAATACCAATTATTACAATAGGCTTTCTATGGCGTTTCAATGGCACTACAGTCGTAAGTCAATGACCATAAAAAAATGTGGAATACCAAATGTCAATGATTAGCCTATTGAGACACTACTGACAAACTACCGACACACTATATATTGACAAGTTGCTTATTTTATAGAATTCGGTATGTAAAGTATTTTTCAGGTATTTTTTTTACATTTTTATTTTGTAAAACATTTAATTTTAAGCTAGTTGCTTAAAATTAAATGTTTTAAAATTTTAAGCTTTTTTTATTCCAAGTTACAGTTTCTTTTTTATTATTTTTTAAAGTATTATTCGTGATGACGTCATTTCATAGCCTGAATAGCTTTAAGTCTTTGCCACGTTTTCAGTACATACAAAAAACACTAAATAACTTCAAAGTTGACATTGATGACAGTTGACGCTTGACAGATACGTGTTTTTATTTTGTTGTGAAATGTGAATGCTGTGATCGTGACTGTGATGTGAACTTTTTGTTTGAGTTTCTTTTCCTACGATTTTTAGCAAATTTTAATTTCTATCCATTATCCGTGCTGCGAATCCGTGCAATGAATCTGTCATCGACAACTAGTGCTAAATGCTTCGTACCGTCATGTAAAAACACTACAACAAATAGCCGACACAAATTGTTTGTAAATGTGAAAGAAACGCTAAAAAAGAAGTGGTGCAAGGAAGTAAATATGGAATACAAGCCTGGGCGTCGTCTTTTTTGTTGCGAAGATCATTTGAACGCGAAATTATCAGCGCGCGATGCATTCAAATAAATAACACAGTAACTAGCATTGACAGTTTTGATTTGACACTGACGGTATGACAAACAAAAGTATTTTTTTTAATTTATCTTGAAAAGCACGAAGGAAGTAGTCTATTCAGGCTACGTTATGACGTAATTTAGAGGTCAAATGAAAGTCAAAAGATTACAAGTATTATTGTGAAAATAAACACAATCTTGTGATATAGAAAGCTAAAAATAGAAAAATAAGGCATAGGACCCTAAAATCTCCAAATGGTTTTGGAATCAGCGTAGGTTAATTTTTACTTTACATACCGAATTGGGCCCGAGGTGGCTACGAGTATATACTCATCATCATCATCATCAGCCTATAATGATCCCACTGCTGGGACACGGCCTCCTCTCAATGAGACTATATACTAGTTGAGTATTGTTTGAGTCCATCTCAAATAACAAAATAACTTTGATACAGACTATAACCTCTAGTTTGGCGATCACCGTTAAATCTGATAACTATGTACTTGATTATTATTGAAAAATTAGAATTTGAAATTTGAATCTACATAAAAAGAAGAAGAATAAATGAAATCAATTAAGTATAATTTAAAACAAATTGTCTTTAATTCAGAATTAAGCACAAAAACAAAAATATCATAATTTATGAGACATTTCTGTAAAAATCTACATTTATCCAGCTAAAATTTGACGCACAAACAATTTACATTTTATCAGCACAGAACAAGTTTTTACTTCATCGTTATGTGCCCACGAAACAGTACAATTTCACAATTTCGGAAGTTCGCTACCGACTGGTAGTTACCGCTTGTTACCGTCGCTAACAATATGTATTTTTTGTTCTAGGTAAGTTCAGAACCGGCTGGATGTACGAGTAACTTCCCCTGAAAGAGTTAACCCGCACCAGGTATTTGGCTTTCGACGCCCAATCTAACTTTGTTACGATATTGAACAATGATTTAAATAGAACTAGGTTCGAGTGGAAGTACTGGATGGTAAGAACATTGTACCTATTGCACAGTCAGATGTATTTGTATGGAAGCAGAGTGACACACTACATTTTAATGTATTGTGTCACATATTACAATATTTTGATTTAAAAGAGTTTCCATGAAGTTTCTAGCCCATTCTTTTGCAAAGAGATCTACACTTTGGAAAGGGCAACTACAGTACTTTCACAAGCTATTATGCATTATGACTGGGACTGTAGCTTCTCTTTCTTTGTTTTTCTGGCATTCAAAAATGCCTTGAAATAAATGCTTTTAGTTTGATAATAATATAACAATATTTCCGGTAAACAACCCCATGCAACGTCATATGTATGCATTTCACATTAAACTACTATTAATTAAAGAAACGTACGGGATAATGGAATTCACATTCGCATTGACAAACTAATCGAGTAGTCTGCCTGTGTTACATTAATTTAGGTCGGCTTGGGAAATGGGTTACAAGTTTTGCACTGAAGCAAATCATCATTGTACTCGTATGAACATTAACGATATGTGTTTTTTCATAATTAAATGAACAGTTTATGAACGTACCCTGATTAAATCGTGCCTCACTGTTCTATATCTATAAAAATCAAAAGGATAGGATAGGCTTTGCCGAAAGGGAATGGATAAAATGCAGCATCTCTATTTAAAAAACTACTCTATGTGTAGTCTGATGTATTTTAACGAACCGCCTCTACATTGAACATTGAAGCCGGCTTACAGAACCCGGCTAATAGGTGCTATCAATGGGATGGGCTACAGATAAGTTCGTTATCACTGAAATCGCTGTTCGGCTGAAAGCTATCGGATTTTTGAATATTTCATAGCGCTTCACGAATCGATCAAAGTGATCATGTAGGATTTGGACTGTCGTGTAGATTATTTATAAATATTTGACAGCATAATATACTACCAGGATACAGTTTTGCTGTCAAAACCACAATGCACAATTGAAAAGAAAAATTAAATTTTTAACAATAATCAAAAGTTTTGACAATAGTCGTGAAGTATTTATTAAGTTATAAAAGTACTTAAGTCTCGGATTAATAATCAGGAGTTCAATGCATCAACGACTGAGTTATTAGAAAGAAATTAAAAGAAACTTACTTATATTTTATTTATATCGGTATTTTATTGTGCACTTAAATTTCTTTAACAGAATGAAGTTGGACCAACTAAACAAAATAAAAGTTAACATTTAAATAATGGAGCTTGGATTTCTGAAAACTATTTTTTTTTCGGCCCCACTGCCGTCAAAATGGAGATGACGTATTATCGATATGGTGTACTTTCGATGTAGCGTACCGTCGATTTAGTGCACAGTCGATACAGCGTACCGTCGATTTAGTGTACTGTCGATTCATTCACTCGTCGATGGAATGTTGTCGATACAGCGACCGTCGATGTAGTTACTGTCGATATTATGAAGGTAACCCGTATTTTACGCACTTAGATATTAATAAAGGTAAATTAAAAAACTTGCGCGCTCAATCCAGAAGTTATAATGGCGTTGACAAAATATGAGCTTTATATCCAACTTTTTAAATTAACACACACTCATAGTTTTTTTTTTATATTTAGAATATTAAATATTTATAAGAATAGTGACGATGACATGTTATTAGCCCCTTTCGGGGCCCATATCAAGCCAGTGGAGGTTCGTATCTTGAGCCCCTAAAGGGGCCCGTTCAGAGTTTTGGTTAACAATCTTTTACATAATCTCTAAATTTCAAGTTAATTGTTAAACTCAAAATGTTCTTCTAAAATATAAGATCTTTATTTGAATGAAGTTAGACCAGGTATTTACTTAATCAACAATAAAGATACCAAACCAACAACAACAACTAAATAAACAGTGGAAACAAAGTACTTAAACCACTAATTTACTGTCCTAATATTAGCTACTAAGATCTACAGTGGATTAGACCGTAAATTGAATAATTTATTGCCGCACAAGTCGCTTAAATAAACAAAACCGAATGTTCTTGGCGTCCCGGGTATTTCACAAAGTACTATTGTTAAGAAGACAAATAATTACCTAGTTCTTAGTTTTGTTGCAAATGAAAGAAGACCGAATAAGTTTTTTGCGGAAACTTTTGATAAACTTCCGAGTAAAATGGGATATACATATTTTATAGTCCTCCTCGCCGTTTTCGGTGTCGACGGCCAATCTTAGCGGAGATTAGCAAAATGGAATACAAAGCTCATGTAACAACTTTGCTTAGGTACTGGTTATTTTGCGCACTATATACTTCTAAGGTTTAAAATATCATCACCTCCCTAGCCCTTTCCCAACTATGTTGGGGTCGGCTTCCAGTCTAACCGGCTGCAGCTGAATACCAGTATTTTACATGGAGCGACTGCCTGTCTGACCTTCACAACCCAGTTAGTACTGGATAATACGATGCCCCTTGGTAAGACTGGTTGTCAGACTTTGGGCCACTGACTACCTGTAACGACTGTCAAAGATCTGCAAACGACAGCTGAGACCAACGGCTTAACGTGCTTTCTGAGGCACGGAGGAAACCCGGTATATAATGGGTGGTCACCCATCCACAGACTAACCTAGACAAGCACGGCTTAACCTAAAGATCGACCCAGTTTTACATAAATATAAAAACATGGTTCACTTTAATCTATTTTAAACGAGATTCTCACTGACATTACCAAAATTCATTATTTTATTTTTTTGTCCAAACACAACGGGGAATAATGAATGCGTTATTCAAAATTTTATACCAATAGGCTTGTGTGTGTAAAAAAATCTAATTAGTCCGTCAGTTAGATTATAAAAAAATATTTGACCCGTATTTTTTCTTTTGTTACATAAACCAAAATTGACGAAGATACGACGCTTTTAAAATTCGCAATACGTCACGCCGTGCTATAGTTTTTACTGCGTTGTGACGTCACGAGCCCCCATTCCCGAGTTTTGATGCGTTTTATCTTTGTCAGTACTCAGTGATTTACAAAAACAAAAAATACGTCTCCACTATTTTCCAATACTCTAACTGACGGACTAATTAGTTTTGCAATTTATTGATGGTGGAAACTAGCCTATTGTGAGATTCCTCGATTTTGCCACTAGTGCTATATAACAGGGCTTTTCATTTACATCACTATTGAAACCTTTTGTATGGACAAACATATTGTAAAAGCATGAAGCTGAAATGGAAAAGGTTAATGTATGTATGGAAAGTTATGAACGGTAGTTTTAATTTACGTTCTATAACAGAACATATCCCGAACAAAAAGCCTAACAATTCCTGAAATTCAACGGACCACCTCGCTTTTTCGTGGTTTACAGAATTCACTGGAAATTTGATGTTGTTTTAATAGTAGTGAGCATAATCTCTCCAATCCTATTTTTGTTGGACAGAATAGTCACTCTGCAAGAAGAAGTCAGTACGTAGTGATTCTAACTTTTTTATTTTCCAGTGGCAAAAGTTGGAAATAAAAGTTACTCGAATGCACATTCTACGGTCAGCTGCCGTCGAAATCATTTATAGAACTGTATTTATGAACTTATAACGAATTTAAGAAACTGAATTTTAGCAGCAGAACGAAATGTAATGCTAGTTTTCAGTTGCAAGGAAAAACGAAAAGGGAGAGAACAAATTCAAAGGGAGTTAAATTTTCAGCAACTCATTTTCTCACACGTATATTAATTAAGGTACTCGTAGATTCTTTTTATGTTTTAGTTAAATCTCATTCCTTTGTCAGTTGCCGCTATGTCGACTCGTGAAACATATGACATAATATGTGTAAAAAAATATATGTGTAAAGTACATTTTAAACAGGAAAGGAAACGCTTTTGTTTACAAATATATATTTTTTGAAATCGATGAACGCCGGCTGCACGCACGAAAAAATGTCCCGTTACGCTCTGTCCCGTTACGCTCATTGTAATGTTACGATCGGAGCGTATGTATGCAATCATTTCATCCATGTTTTGTTATGACGTTGTCACGTTAAACTATCGTCGTATAGACAACAAATTTTTACACATAATTATTATTCAGAAGAACAACAAGGCTATGTGTTAGGAACCTTTAGGAAGTAAATACATAATATAGACAACCCCTTGAAACCCCCTATCAGTCCTACAAAAAGGCTTGAACTTTACACAACTCCTTTTTTAAACAACAATGGTCCTTCAGGCTTTGTTACTGGGTGAACTTAAGTGGCTTACTTTAAAGCTTTGGTATCCTATTTCCGTTATCTGTGTCGCAAATACACGAGCTTGTATAACAGTGAACTGGATTAGTTAAACACTTGTATTTAAACTAAGGTTTTGTTAAGTGTTGTGGGGTTTTGTGCCCAGTTGAAAGTGATAAGTTCGCCCCTCATTTCATGATTGGCGAATTGTGAGTGAAATATTTGGGTACACCTCTACCTTACCCTGTGGAGATATCAGGTGTAATGCTATGTTCGTCATATATATTAGTCAGTAATGTTCCCAGTGCTGGAACACAGGTATCCTCACTATCAGACGGAATGTTATGTTATGTTAATGGGGTTTAAATGTTGCTTCAAGGCTCTAAATTGCATAATAAAAAAAAGCGTTTAAGTTCAACTTTCGGGCATTCGGCAATTAACCCAGTAAAGCCTAAGAAAGTTCGTGCCCAATTTGCGATTCGAATCTCGCGGGGCTCTTGAAGGACGGTAGCAAGGCGTTTGCCCACTTTGACGTTTTTGCATAAGCCTTGACTCGACCTCGAATTCTTTTGAGAACGTTCTTTATTTTAACGAGAAAATTTTAGATTGTACTTAAATTCAATTATTTTCAAAAATTGCTTAGGACAACGAGATCTGTGTGACTTCAAACAAAAATGTTAATCTAGAAACAAAATTTTAAATCCTACACACAATTTTAGGTTTGCTGGCCTAAAACCGCATAATAATAACGCAACAAGCTCATTTAGTCTTGCAAATTATGACCGATTAATAAGCATTGACAGATGAATCAAAATCAATTGGTATAAATAACTAACTAACTAGGGGTGCACACTGCATATATAAGGATTCGAAGTTACAGAGCTACCTAACTGCACATATAAGGACTCGAAGTTACAGAGCTACCTAAATTAAAAATGAATCAGGCGTAGAGCCTACGCGCTCGTAGCAGAACTTAGCCTACGGCGTAGCGCATTGTGCTACGGGGTCCGGGCTATTGTGTACGCGGCTTCACTTTTCCATTCTGGTTTCAAGTTCTAACTTCCTAATACTCAGCTCAGTTCCGAAATGTACCTATTTTTATTTACATCCTGTCAACTATAACGTACTATGCCTACTTTTTTTTAAGCTTAATAGACAGATGCACTCACGATTTTTGAAAGATCTGATAACGAAACACACATTGAAATACGAGTAGCATATCGTTAAGTGGTTATCAAAATAACTTTTCTAAAGTTGTCCCAGTAAGTTTGGTCAAACGTAGCAAGTTTTGAAAGACAAGTTTTGACACGCTTAGTTGAAGTCCAACGTCTTTTATTGTTGGATTTACTGAGTTTTATGCTTAAGTGCACCTGTCAGTCCTGTCAGACCTGTCAGTCCGTCATAGTGTAAATCTATCTTTTGTTTTAGTTACGTGTAAACCAAATTTTGTCAACGTCACAACTTGATGCTATAATAAACAATGACAGTGGCAGCAAGATTTACTAATAATCGAATACTAGTTTTAAAGCTTCAAGTAAGTTTGACGACCCGATTGGCGTAGTGGTAGTGACGCTGCCTTACGCTCTTAGGGTCCTGGGTTCGAATCCCGGTAGGAGCAAATGTTTGTGTGATGGGCACGGACATTTGTTTCCGAGTCATGGATGTTTATTTATTTATTTATTTATTTATTACAAAATCCACAGCTCTTTACAATTTTAACCTAAACTATTTTAACTAATCATACAGCCAATTAAGGATTTACAATTTAACATCTATACATAGCTAAGTATGTATGGTATGTATGTAATAAGTATGTATTTACAAACAAAAAAGTATATATGTAGTATATCAACTATCTAGTGTCCACGACACAAGCCTTGCTTAGTGTGGCACTAGGTGGCGCTGTGTGTTAATGTCCAGCGATATTTATTTATTTAAGTGCTTTGGTAAGAATAACGATAGTCACAAATAAATTGAAGTATAAATTTGTATTTAAAAAAAAAAAAACACGTAGGTACTACATATTTTACGAAACTCTAATTTAAAAAAAAAGACTTCATAATTACACCAATACTACACTGCTTGTACAAGTTCTTCATCGGCAAAGTGCTTCATTTGAACTGCTGGTAAAACTTTTGAGCTTGCAAAGAACCTTTCTACAATAGAATAAGCGTGTAAGCAAACAACCCCAAGGTTCTTACTTTCAGCTGAAGCCTTAATTACGTGCTATCATATTCAGTAATTTCCGACCTGAAAGGTTAAATATAATTATTAATAAGCTTATCAGTGATGGATATTTTTGAGTTCGTGTTTTATACCCAATTTGACTTCAACAATGATAAAGTAATTTATGTTTCGTGTACTTTGGTTACTTATATACCTATAAGAAACCGAGCACACTGTATTGTTCTTCGTAACAGATTTTATATTGCTAACTTTATTACTTCTTCTCAAACTTTAATAGTTTCTCGTATTCTAAGCAATTACATTTCCCTAATTAAAACAAATACCGCTGACCCAGTTTGCACGGAAAAACTAAGCAAAGAAACGTTTTAAAACCCAGCCAAATACGAGTCGAACTGCGGGAAGGGGCTTTATTAATATTTCGTTTATTCGTTTCCTTTCTTATCCTAATACGTTTAAGTTAGTTTATTTAAATTAAGTAATTCTTTTAATAAAACGATACAAAGAAAAAATACTTAAAAATATAAAAAATAGAGGTCCACCGGTGTCGGCAGCAGGGTCCAAGCCACTGGTGGTTAGAGCTGCAGAGACAGGAACCTCCTCACAATGCGAGCCGTATCGAGAAGGCCTTACTCGTACCCTTCTGAATCAGGCTCTTGATCCAACCGCCTCAAGAGAGCTTCGATAGATGGTCATCGAAGCTCTTGGCAATAAGGCCATTGGCCGGCACGACAATCGGCACAATGATAACCGAGTTCATATTCCACATATCGCAAACTTCGTGTGCCAAGTCCAGATTGTGCGTTGTGAAAGGGGGCTAGACGGAAAAAATTCTTACGAAAAAGTTGTCACGACACTTTTTTTCTTTTTAAAAATAAATGAAGGTTCCAATGCTTTTTAGAACAGCGCCATCTAATGTGTATGAGTGGTACTAATAATATTGGTAACTGCGACATCTATTGTTAAAATATGTAAGTACTACTCCGTTGTGTTACTAGATGTCGCTAGTAGTTGGGAATGCACTGAGTAACACCCTCCGGCCGTATTCGTAATTTTTGCCAATCGCAACGCTGAAAGTTGTTTTAAAAAACCAAAACGGGGAAATAATGTTTATGCTATAGTAAGCTATTGTAAGCTGTGCGGCGTCGCATGTTTCTCTGTCTGTCTCTCTCTCTCTTATAGAAAGCAAGCCAGAACTTCGTTCCATCCGGGTGTCCCTTGACACCTCTCAAGTTTTTTTTATTTGTTTCTCTTTCTCAGCTTTCACGAGGTTCTCGTCATGCAGTGACCGTAACCTCGATTATCATTACATGGCACGCTGATCGGTATGGCTCTTTAGTAAATTGGTCATTTGGGTCCCGCGGGATGAGTTTACTAAATTATATCACCAGTATGTCAGGCTTATTGATATTATTATTTGTTGTTATTAGTTAGTAAATAAATACACTCTCTCATGTAAAAATTACAACTGACTACCTATTACCGATCATGAGATACAGCCTGCTGACAAACAGACAGACGGTCGGACGGCGGAAGCTTAGTAATAGGGTCCCGTGACTGACCCTTCGGGTAGGGAATCCTAAAACCATATTCCTTTACAAACTTTTTTCTAATATTTTTTCGTCCGTAAAAGAAAACAATGTCCTACACGTGTTCCCAAATTAAAATTATTTGGTTCACGTCTTTCACTGTGTCAGTCAGGTGTTGTTTGCATAATCGACCTTATAGACCTTTTAACGTGCCTGCCGGGGCTGCGGAACTGTTCGAAAGAGATACCGCGGCCCCGGAACGTAAAGGGCGAGGAAGGAACATGGATGGTTTTTAGTCCGAAAAGTCTGACACTCCCTCCCGCTCCGTCCCGAGTGGGAGGGGTCATTTGATGATTTCCGACCCGAAAAAAATAAATAAAAAAAGACCTTTCAACGTTCCTGAAAATATTAATTTAGTTGACCGTCGTTCTCTTTTTATGTGTTGATGTAGGTATTAGGTTAATTGTAAATAAATTGCACTTTTTAAACGTCAGAATAAATAATAAGACAATCTCACAAAACGTTCACCCATCGCCATATTCTAGTAGCTGTGAAAAAGATGTATCTTTTTTTCGATCGTCATTTGTCTAGCCATTTCGCAACTATGTTGGAGTCGGTTTCCAGGCTTACCGGATTCAGTTGAATATCAGTATATTACATGAAGCGACTGCCTATCTGGACTACATAACTCAGTTAGTACCCAAAGTAATACGACAGCCCTTGGTAAGACTAGGTGTAAGGCAACTTTCCTTCTTTCTTAATCATGTGTGCCTAACTTGGTATCGACATAATCTTTAGGTTGACTACCTGTAACGACTGTCAAAGGTAAATGACAGCCGGGACCAACAGCTTAACGTGCTTTCCGATGCACGGAGGAAACTTGGTATGTAATGAGTGATGACCCATCCACGGACCAACTTAGGGAAACGCTACTTAACCTGAAGATAATCCGAGTGGCTGTTGTTATTTGCCACGAAGTCATCAACACTAAAAGCTTATCTTATACTGCCAAAAGTCCAAAATGAAGATGAAACTTAGATAATCCTCCCAGTCTTTTTAAAAACATACTTTATCCAACTTAAATTGCCACTGAATACCAATTCACATACATCGACTTAAACGCAAATCCTTGTTAAATAAACCAATTTTCTCCAGACAAACTCAGATTGAAACACATTTATACTATAAAAAGGTCTCGTGCGGTCTCACAAAGGATTTTAAAGCTGCTTGTGATCTAGATAAAGGCTTGTTCGTGCACTACTATCTGCCGTCAGCCTCGGTAGCACTTGAGTCAAGTGTAGCTGTTGAATTTTCTTTTAGAATTAGCAGCTTGAAACCGTAATTCTCTTGTCGAATAGTGATTGATAAGCGACATGCTATCAGTTTGGTACTTAAGATATGGAAGGGTCTTTCTTGGGTTTGTAGTTATAGTTTTCTGTGTGCATTTATTGCGAGGTGAACAACCTAATGCAATTCATCAAGAGATACCTTTCAAGGCAAGCCTAGTTTAGAATCCCAAAACCATTGCTTTATCTATGTGAGAATCGACTTTATAAGCACTGTATCCATTCAATGAATTCAAAATCACCTGCTTCAAACAATTATTCCATTAAGAATTCCCTAAGGGCAATCACCCACACGATGATCTGCACAACGACTCAATGCAATTAGAACCATTATAATTAAACGTCATTCCATGACGGGTAACTTCAAACGTTTAATTGGAATACAATGCTGTTATCAACATAATCTATTCATATTATAAACTAAAGTAGTGTTTGTCTGTGTGTCCGCTTTGATTTTGATGCGGTCTTCGCCATCATTAAGTTATTTAACGATGAGTTTATGTGTTAAAATCATTAATATTGAACCTAGAAATCATAAAAAGATCTTCACATTTTATCAAAACCGTAAGAAGTTACAGAAAAGCTAGTTATTACCTAAACCACCACATTTTCGACAGCTAACAATAAAAATAGTTTTATATGCGTATTTGCTATGGTACGGCTAAAGGGATCACGGAAGGATCCGACTTGATCCTATCAGAATCATACTTCAACCCTCGTGTAAGTAGATCTTGAGTGTGATATGTACAGTGTACATAATATACTTCCTATATTCAAGAGTTATTTTGCTTTGCAACGGAGGAAATGGCTTATACCTCCGTATTCGAATTATTCATATTTTATGTTTCGTTTTCTATACTTGAACATTTCAATTAGCCATCTGAAACTAAAATAGACGACACCAGGGACAAGGACTCTAATTACCGGTAAAAACAGGAAACAGGAGGAGGTTGTATATTTAGAACTAACTGTTGCCCGAAACCACGTTCGTGTGGCGTGTTTTTGATGTACATCCGTGAGAAAAAAAAGATAGCCTATGTCCTTCCCAAGGATATGATCCTACCTCCTTGCCAAATTGCATTACGATACGATCACCTATTTAGTCATGAAAAGGTTACGAGCATACAAACAAACAGAGTTACAATATTAGGTATGGATTACAGATTTTTGTTTCAAACATAGACCTAAATGTACCTACTGCTACTCTCTGCATACAACATTATCTAATATTACCTGCATTACACCTACAAATAAAGTAGCCGTATGTATCAAATTGCCGGCTCCCTAGAGCTCATATGTCATGGACTTTATCCGACAGTTAAAACAAGAGAAACTTGGCATCGGGCGGCAATCCTACGTGCTGTGCCTATAGACAACTTTTATTTTTATTGCACACATCCAACTTAGCTATGGCCGTTAAATCCCCCGCTAACGCAATTGGCTCTGCAGCCTGACTAAAGTTATCTGCCCAGGTAATTGGTTTATAAATAGACGCTCTGGGAAAAAGTATTTTATCAACGTGTTATCACGTTAACTTTGCAAGTGTGTTGGATTAATTTTTAAACAAGGATAGAGAAGTAAAGTAATCTAGTTATAAATTCACTACAAATAGTCTATTAGTATAATAGTGATGGTGGAAAATCAAATACCTACGTATTGTTTACTGAAAAGTTGTATTTTAAAAGTTCACAGAACCATGATGCATTATTATTTGCTTTAAGGGGTAAAAACTTCTGCCGGGGTTGCGGGCCTGTTCGAAAGAGATACCGCGGCCCCGGAACATAAAGGGCGAGGAAGGAACATGGATGGGTTTTAGTCAGTAAAAGTCTGACACTCCCTCCCGCTCCGCCCAGAGTGGGAGAAGTCATTTGATGATTTCCCATCCTAAAAAAAAAAAAGGGGTAAAAACTTTTAAGTTGAGCCGTGCTTGCCTAGGTTGGTCTGTGGATTAGTGACCACCCTTAATACCGAGTTTCCTCCGTACCTCGGAAAGCACGTTAAGCCGTTGGTCCCGGCTGTCATTTGTGGATCTTTAAATTGACAACCAGTCTTACCAAAGGGTACCCAGTATATACCTTTTGTATTACTCAGTATTAATACTTTGATAACGAGATTATTATTCTAACTACAAGCTATTTCTCGGAAGCGTCGGGCAATCGAAAGTCAAATCAGTTGTGTGGTAAACGGTGAGGAGTGAAGAAAATGTCGTGAGGAAAGTCTTTAGTATGAATTTGGTTGGGTATAAGTGCAGAGGAAGACCATAAAACCGGCCAAGTGTCGGGCCACGCTCAGTGTAGGGTTCCGTAGTTTCCCGTCCGTCACAATAAGTGTTCAATCCAATCCGATTTTAATAATTCTTTTTTTTTGTTTGAAACAAGTTCAAAATTATTTTCCTATAAAGTCCTTATAAAGTTCTACTTTTTAGATTTTTTTCAAATTTTCTAAACTTATGGTTCAAAAGTTAGAGGGGGGGGACACATTGTTTTTTACTTTTGGAGCGATTATTTCCGAAATTATTGACATTATCAAAAAATGATTGTAGTAAACCCCTATTCATTTTTAAATACCTTTCCAACAATATATCACACGTTAGGGTTGAAATTTAAAAAAAAAAATCTGTTCCCACTTTACATATAGGGGGGCTACCCTAATAAAACATTTTTTTCAAATTTTTATTTTACCACTTTGTCGGCGTGATTGATACACATATTGGTACCAAATTTCAACTTTCTAACGGTCACAGAGAATAAGCGAGGACGGACAGACGGACCGACAGACAGACATGGCGAAACTATAAGGGTTCCTAGTTGACTACGGAACCCTAAAAACGATGTGGATAGACTGTGTGAAGGATGTTATGGCAAGAAAAGAGGTATCTGATGTTATAACGAATAAAATTAATGGAGAAGTATGGAAAAAATTACATGCTGCGAAGACCCCAAATAAATTGGGGTAAGGTTTAGGAGATTGATGATGATTTTGCACTGCTTTCATCAATTAAAATATCAAGACAATGAATATACGAGTATAAGTAGGTACACTTATATAATATTATATATAATATTATATAATAATATATATATATATAGGTACACTTATATATTATTATATAATATTTTAGTAATATTACCGAATAGAAATAATATCTGTACCAAACCGGTCTTATTCAATCAATGTTTGTTTAGTTCAACAATTACAGCAAGGGTAAATATTTACCGTATTTAAATAGGGATCGGAGGGATAAGTAAGAGTTCCAAGTAATTGTGTACACAGCCTCGTGAGCGGCGGATCTATGAATATAATAATAATACAGTGTTGAAGACTTGTTAAAGTACCTAAACACTGCTGTGATTAATGGTTTACCTACAGCGATATTTAAATTGTATGTTCTACTTAACTATTTTATGTTTATTAATGAGAACCACAGCAGCAGTGGCCCAGTGGTGACGGCCCCGACTTACGAACAGTAAGTCGTGGGTTCTAACCCAGACAGGCGTATTACTTTGTGTAATTTATTTCATCACCACTGCTCCCAAAACGGTGAAGGAAAACATTGTGAGGAAACCGGCATGTCCTAGAACCAAAAAATTCGAAGACATGTGGCATCTACCAACCCGCACTGGGCCGCATGGTGGATTATTGCACATACGCAAAAAACGCGCTTTGACGTGGAGTTGCGGACACCATCCCGTAGTACAATGAGAACCACAGTCCTAACGGTTTTTATATACATAGGAAGATAGGTGAATGTTGAAAACATTGTTATGTTTTCAACCCTGAAACGTCCACTGCCATGAATATGCCTACATAACAAACGTTACGTAACCTATACAGGGTGAAGGGACATCTGTCCGAGCGGGCCACATATAAAGTTTAAAGCAGTTTTTTTATTCTACTTTTCCATACATTTTGACCGTCTAGGTATTGCGCTTGTATTTATATATGGGGGATTTGGAACAAAAGTACTATAAATACTTGGTAGTTTTTCGTGCGTCGAGGTCCCTGCCACCCTGTATAACATGATAGGAAACAGTGAAAATACACTATAGTGTGGTATAACATTGGTATACCAACACGTTTTGCCCCTTACGAGTATGTACTATTATATATATTGAAGTGCAATAGTCATCAAGTTATCACCGTACAAATGAAATATTCTCGATTATAAAAATAATACAAAAGCACATTACAGCTTATTTCTCAATGATTATATTTTCCTGTATTACTTTTACCTGTTTTACATAGCGGGTATAAATAATCCGCCAACATGACCTACAGTCTATGGTGTCCCGCTGACCTACGAGTATCGAAACGCCACCTAAATAGACGACGCCGCGTCCCCCCCCAAAGCCCTCGTTTAAACGACACGCGCCATTTAGCGTGAAAAGCAGATAAATTGCGCCCTCGTAAAGTGCGGTTAAAAGTTCAAACTTAAAACTGGAGTGATAATAACACAGTAGGTACTGGTCAGTGCCATTTATATATTTTCCCAACCACTGGAAGTAGCTCCGTCAAAGACTTCTTCAGAAAGTATGAGAGCATACCATATAGGTACGAGCGTGTTGTGGTGGCATTTCCACACCATTGTAATACCAGTTTTCACGATTATTCTTCGCGATATGTTTTCTTTACCTCGTATTAATGGCGTTCTATAATTTATTATAGTATAAACGGCTAAAACCCATACTCATTAGAGCACTTATTGTACTGTATTGCACAGTTTGAAAGATGTGCGATTCTGATAAACGCTAACTCATAAAGTACGAGCTTAGTGATATTTATAAATCCCATAAAGAGTGTTATCGAGAAATATCCAAGATCAACATAAATTTTACATTTAAATTGTCGCTAAAAAATACATCGGCATTTTTCGAGAAACTCTGAGGAATCACGACAGGAAAGTTATGAAAAAAATAAAATACACTTTTTTTCTGTGTGCTAATGACCTATGCAAGCATACAACCCCCACTCGTGGCTCGGATATAAATCGTACAAACAAGTTCGCGTGAGCTTACTCCTATAAATCCAGCGATATGTGAAAATAGAAACAGTGCAAAAACAAGCAAGTTCTATGCACAATATTAATTGCACCTATTTTTATTCGGAATACTGTTATAGTGTGGACTGCCTATCTGACCTCCACAACCCAGTTAATACTGGGTAATAAGATACCACTTGGTAAGACTGGTTGTCAAACACTTTGGGCCACTGACTACCTGTAACAAATGCCAAAGTAGGACAAATGACAGCCGGGACCAACAGCTTAACGTGATTTCTGAGGCTCGGAGGAATATAGTGTGGTATGGACAGAATAATCCCTACATGCGTATATTATAGTAAACGGTTATAAAGAGAAAATGGGTAAAAGACGACAAACAAAAGGTACACAAGGCAGAATATGTGAGCGGCAGCGCCGAAAGCCTGACGCCCTAGGAGGACATGTAACACTGACCTAATTGATATGGTTATTCCAAAAGCTCAAGTGCTCTACTCGCATCCCACATTCCTGGATGACCAGATGAGAAAGGAGTATTTGTCGTAGTATGGCGTCCTGTAGTTTCTGCCTACCCCTTTGGGAAAAGGCTTGAGTTTATGCATGCATGTATAGTAAACAAAGTGTGGTGATCCGCACCAAAACATTTCACAACAATCCGTGTCCAATACCTAGGAGACGTTTGCATATAGTAAACGTAATCTCTTGTTCTCACTAACACAGACCCTGCCTAGAGACGCCTGCTAGAGGCGTATTGTTTACAGTTTTCACACAAACCAAGCCTCAAGCTTGTCACCGTTTATTCGCACTCCGACCCAAATGACACATTGAAACTGACTGCTTTGAATAGCTGTCCGTGGCAGACTTTGTCCGCTCTACGCCCTTTTTAGGCGCTTAACAAGAATTGTCGTCTCAACTCGCGGCGTTTTCGTGCTACGTGCGAATAAGTAAAAACACCCTTAGCATAAAAAATCTACAAATTGTTCCTGATTGCAGTCCCTTTTATCGTGTCACCATTACTCGACATACCCAATAATTACCTATTGACAAATCAATGGGGATATAGCTATCGTAAAACATGTAACAATATCGTGACGTACATGCAATGTTCGTGCTAGGAAACGTGCCAGTGTGTACAAACCTACACGACTCGTAACCGCCTGCGGTTAGATCTAGTACTGACTAGCTATGGCACAGTGTAACTCCTCCCACAACCCGGTACACCCACTGGGGATATACGGAACGGTAGGAAATAGCTCACCCTTTACGCATCGTCGAATAAATCTCGGCATTAATTCAAATAAAACATCCCGTGCCTACCCGTAATATTCACATGGGGACTGTATCAGGCGTATGGACAGTACAATTAACATAATTGTGTATACTAATAACAGACAAATACTCGGGCTCCCCAATTAACATGCGAATTGCTGCGATTACAGAGTGGTTTCCCCGATAAACGTATTGCAACCGACAATCATTTGTGATAATTTGGTTGGTTAATCATTCATTTAACTTGCATGATTTGATAATCTAAGCTAAGTACCTAGCTTAACGCCTCCGTCAAATCAGAATAGATTAATTTGAGAGATATTTAGACTAACATTGCGAGATTAACCCCTGTTGTTGTTTAGGCTGTTATAGCATATTGCGTTAGTTGACGTAGTGTTGATGTGATATGGGTCTAAGCTGCTCGCAAAGCATTAATGTGACATAATCGGAAAAACGTCGCGTATAAAGGGTGTAAAAAAGTTCTTAACGAAACTGAAAGCGAAAGGCAAAAAGTTATGGAGATATTGGGGGTCAAAGTTCCACCTTTTTCACAAGTTTCTTTTTTAATACATGTTTTTAACATACAATTTTTACCTTTAATACTTGATTGACGGCTTCGTGAGTCTGTTTACACCCTGTATATGCGACGATTTCTGTATACGTTTGACAAAAACGCTTCACTTGATGCCCTCCCCCCCCCTGTCCTAGGAAAAATACGGACTAGCAAGGACTAGCACCTAATTTTCTTTTCCAATCAACTTCGGACGGTCGTTATCTAGGGAAAAATTCTGTAATGCACATTAGTAATCACATACATAGCAAGACCAAAGTCTATAATTTCTCCGCGATAACATACACATGTTCGACAACTACAATTACAATTTTACAATCCAACAAACATTTTTTTTTCTTCCACACAACACATGTATATACGACCGCCTGACTCCACAATTAACAATAACAAACAAATACACGATAACGATAACCACATAGTTACCATAAAGTTTCGGAACATTCTTATACTGCAGTAAAGATGAATGAAACCAGTATTATTAAAGTTGTGCTTTATAGTGTACGGAGAAGTTTTAATTGTTCGTGAAAATTGGTACTAGTATTACAGTGTAATAATCCTTATTAAGTTGAACTAGCTAATGGGCATTCTGTAATAGGATATTCCGATCATATTTGCCTGTTTTAATAATCGCTGGAAGGAACATTCAACTAGTACCTACAAACCCCAGCATTACAATTGTAAAATTTCCTTTTCCATAGTAAAGTGTATTTCATTTTCAATCAATTTTAGCCTTTATGATTCTAGAATAATTCGCTTAACTCATGATAAAAACTTTTGATACTTACAATGTCCTTTCCAACAACAACAAAAAACAGGATAAACCTTTGTAGCTAGAATTTACTTAAAACGGAACAGTCGAACAAAGCTGTATCATGTTACTCCGTTCCCGAACAGAGAAATTGTTCCGCAGAAATTATAAACAAACTGAAACTGAAATTTAATTGACTGCCTATTGTATTTGATTCTTTTAACGGAAAAGCGGCAGCAAAGTTTCAATGGAGGAATTGAGAAGTTTCCATTTAAGATAACTTATTAATTAAAAATAATTGATTGATAAGTGCCCTTTCTGTATAATTACCTGATCAGAACATGGCTAAAAGACTAATCCAAGTATCTGAAGTTGCGCATAACCTCCTATATCTCAGCGATCATGACAATGTCTTGAGGTCTTTTTAAATAGGTATGTTAAAGAGACTTTAAATTGAGTAACATGAAGCTTCTTTTTTAAACTCCACATCATACTAAAAGTTTTCGTAGAAAACGCGGGGACTCGAAAACATTATTAACTTTACTTTTAAAGAGACGAAGCAAAATAATAAAGTGCACGGCAACATTGCAATTTCAGCCTTGCAGTTTGAGTCGCTTAATTTTGTTTATTGCTTTTTGCTGCAACATTTCCGCTGCAATTTAAAACGGGTTTCAGAAAATCGGGCTAAAAATGTTCAGCCATAAGTCATGCATTTTTCATTTCAACGTGTGTATCCGACGCCTGTCGGTAGAAGGCCATAAATTTCTCATCGGAACTCATTTAATCCATTCGTTATAAATCGAGATAATAATTGGGTTCATTTTTAACCATAAAATAACGCATTCATTCATTTGTCTATGGTATTCTTACATCAAAAAATGTTTCAAGCTAGTAAACAATTAACCCTATAGCTCAGTTGTACGATGGGCATTTAGCGCGTAGATAACTAACATCAGAACAAACGCAATCATTATTTTGTTATTTCAATTCGTTCACAAAACAAATAACAAACATATACCTAGAGCGCCCCCCTGCCAACGTCATTCGTGCGCCAATGAATTCATGTAGCACTGTACCAACTTATCCTCTAAATATCTTATTATACTATCCTGAAAATATCTTATTAAGGAGGTCAGCAATCTTGAAAGAAACAGATCAAAGCGTTTTTTAAAATTAAACAAAAGCTCGCTAACAGTTGCTCTAGGTTTAATTTCTAAAAGAAAATTACTTATACAAAGAAGCGTTTAAAAAATTTCAAAAATAAAACTAGTAGCTCGGAAATATTATAAAAAGCATTGTATTTTACAATTTTAATTAGCCTGACACATTTTTTTTTATTAAAAGTCTTACAAAAACATTCATAAATCTACAATTTTTAAACATAGGTATTTGCTGTCGAACTTACACCATTATAGGTACTTAATTATTTCATTAAAATTCTGAGTATTTCTTTAAAACATTGTAAAAGTGTATTCTATAATCATCCTATCTTATAAACACAATTTCACTGCTGGGTGCTTCTTAAAAATATTTTCCTTGTTCTGAACTTAGCCAATTCCACAACAACTAGCGCCACCTTGCTAGTTCACCATGACCTAACAGCGCCTGAGGTCCCTCTGGGTTCTATCCTAGGCTGAATGTTTTCTTTCATTGTCTAACTGTGGACAGAGCGCCATCTATTAACGCGACAAAGAGCAAACTGCGTTTTCCTCGAGTTCCACGCTTAAAATTTTCCGACCGCGCGTGGCAAACGTCCAAGTTCCCGTCACTGCTCATAGATGGCGCTGTAACATGTACCGTGA
The DNA here is from genome assembly GCA_950022955.1 of Xestia ashworthii. Classification (NCBI taxonomy): domain Eukaryota; kingdom Metazoa; phylum Arthropoda; class Insecta; order Lepidoptera; family Noctuidae; genus Xestia; species Xestia ashworthii. The sequence goes on from OX465554.1 coordinate 15,244,684, forward strand.
TTTGGGTCATAGCCGCTAGGGATACAGCAAGTAGAATATTATGTATTAAAAATAATAATCCGGCTGCTAGGTTTACCACAATTTGTACAAAAGTAAATACAACTCCTAATATCTTATGAATAAATCTCGACAGGCTGAGTTTCAAGGCCCACCTTTGCGTAGGAAATTGGGCAATAGGGTATATTATGAAGTCCGCCGTTACGTCAAAGCTTACCTCGCTGACTTGAGCTTATAACACAAAGGTATTATGGGTATAAGCTGACATAATATAATCTTAATGATTATTGGTATAATATTTTATTTATTTTCACGTACGTAAATAGTCATTGCCCGAGTTGTCGATTGTTTAAAATACAATTTGTCTAACTGTAATAAGTGACTTAATTCTTATACATTTTCAGCATAGAAATAGGTAAAATGGTGAATTTTACCCAACCGATCAGTAAGTTAACGGAACTATTTGAATATAATCCACTTATACTGACTCCATCCATGACTTCTGAAAGATATTCTTGAAGGTAAGCTCGATATCTGTCCGCGATACATCTTCAACAACGATTTTAAACTTTATCTGTGAAGTTTAAGTCTCAGTTTTGAATGTTAGCTCAGTGGTTTGCATTTTACGGACTTTGGCTGGAGAGTGTGGGTCGTCGGCCGCATGCGCCCCGCCCCCAGCTCTGACGTCACACGTGTGACGTCAGCAGCCCACCTGCTTCCGCCCCCCACCCCCTCTACCCCCGGCCGGGGAATATCCGGGGACCTGGCCCCTACATCAAAATGATTTAATCAGGATTTTGAAGTAACGAAATATAAAATTTGATTTTTAATGTATACTTACGTAGGGTTTCAATTTATGCGTTGCTATGCTCGTTATTAAAGTATAAGAAGGCGTTTACTGCGTTACCTTTCAGTAATGCGATATTATATATTTTTTTTATCCGGCTGCTTATAAATTCTTATTAAAAGGAAAATTATGAGCTCATAGGTACCTAGCTTGGGTACGGAGCTCGTGGCTAAATAATAACATCCGTTCGGGTCGATCTTTAGGTTAAGCTGTGCTTGCCTAGGTTGGTCTATGGATGGGTGACCACCCTTACATAACGAGTTTCCTCCGTGCCTCGGAAAGCACGTTAAGCTGATCCCGTTGGTCCCGGCCGGCTGTTATTTGACCATCTTTGGCAGTCGTTACAGGTAGTCAAAAGTGCCTAAAAAGTCTGACAACCAGTCTTACCAAGTGGAATCGTATTACCCAGTATTAACTGGGTTGTGGAGGTCAGATAGGCAGTCGCTTCATGTAAAATACTGGTATTCTGCTACATCCGGTTAGACTGGAAGCCGACCCCAACATAGTTGGGAATAGGCTAGGCTGATGGATAGGTACCTAGCTTGGGTACTCTTTTATTATTTGAATACAGAACTTTGAAAGCATAGTTTACAACACAACAGCAAGTATAATGGACAACACTCACATACATGACAATTGATCAACGTCACTCATAGGTGCTCGTCACATTCACACGAAGCTGAAACGTTTGTAGTAGAGCGTGGACTGTATTTATTGAGTTCGTAGCTCTTATAAAGTGAGAAACTGCAAGTAATTGACACCAAAACTATTTATTAACTAACTTTGCACGGAATACAATGTTTGCACAGCAATCGTTAGACGGAAGTGAAGAGCGAATGAACATAAACAATAGAGTACTTAAAAATAAAAGGCAGTATTGCCAGCTAATATTGTAGGATTCCTACAACGTTCGTTGAAAATTCACAACGAGATGAGAGATTGGCACCCCACCTCCGAAAGCTGCAAACACGCTCCTAGAAATGCTATCGTTAGTAACAATGGCGAACACACCTTTCCACCTTATCTTACATAAGTCGTATTAAACTTTAAACTTGTATGGAAGTTTCAAAATAGAGTTTACGTAAGATTAACATAAGAATATCAGCCTCGCTTGGCTGGGTAGGGGTAGGTGGTAAAGTAAACAAAAGATTTTTGGGGTGACACTTTTTTTTTAATTGTCTTGCTATTACTTCCTTGGTTTAACTAACGTATGTATTTATCAAATCCAGCAACTTTTCAAACCAACCGATTCAGCTGAAATTTTGCACACACCTTTACGCGAAACTTTGTATAAGCGTGACCATTTTTTTTTTCATTTCAAGTTTTGATGGCTTATTTTTCCATCTATCGCAAAATAGTTTTCACATTGGCTTTCGTGACAGGCTCTTACAACTTAATAATAAGTATTATAAAAATAGTACCAGCCTATTATTGTCCCACTGCTGGGCAAAGGCCTCTTCCTGTACAGAGGAGGCACAAGAATTGATCACCACGCTTGCTCAAGACGGGTTGGCGATTTAAGACTAATCATCAGAGAAAACTTTGTATCCCTTTTTATGAAAATTACGTGGACGACGGAGTGTGAAATTTTGCACATTTATCTCTGTTTGTACTTAAAATACTACTGTTTGTTTTCCCAAATAGAATAAATAAATAAATTAATACTAAAAAGAGCAAAGATTTTTTATGTTTGTATTTTTGTATGTAACGAATAAACTTAAAAACTACTAGACCGATTTGAAAAATCTTTCAGCAATGGATAGCTACATTATAAGCGAGTAATAGCAGTAGTAGTGGCATTAGTAGTGGCAATGTTTTATCCCCGTTCTCCTACGGGAACGGGAACTACGCGGGTGAAACCGCGTGACGTCCGCTAGTAGAAAAAAAAAAGCTAATATTTTTTGTTTAAATTATGAATCAAAAATACATTAAATCAAAAAATAAAACATTACACACACTACCACGTATTTAACAAACACGCATACGTGCGGACGTTTCGTATATTTATAAAGATTTGGTCGTCATGGCAACGACTTTGTTGACGTTCGACAATTTATTAATACGTGAAGCAAAAAATTTGTACCCCATTTTTAAATTAATTTTGGTCGAATTTTGACCACTGGCGACCACCTATATTAATTACTAGCGGACGTCCCGCGGTTTCACCCGCATAGTTCCCGTTCCCGTGGGAGTACGGGGATAAAATATATCCTATGTTACTCGTGGATAATGTAGCTTTCGAATGGTGAAAGAATTTTTAAAAACGGTCCAGTAGTTTTTAAGCCTATTCATTACAACCAAACAAACAAACAAACAAAGTTTTCCTCTTTATAATATTAGTGTAGATAAGTCCAAGTTTCCTCACGATGTTTAGCTTATTTAGTTGTACATGGCAAGGGTGTGTCTTGTTCCAGGGCCTCGATTCTGCTATTACAATAGTGTCAGAGTATTCGATCATTGATTTCATAATGATCAAGTTCTGTCAAATTTTGACAAGTTTGTTAATTCTACTATCTTAATGGCGCCATTATGACTTCTCAATGAACAACCACTGACACTCCATTGAAAGCAATGTCATAGAATATTAATCTCGTACATGAAATCTGGCATGAATAAATGTTCGCATTTAGTAGTAGATTTCGAAAACCATTTGTACTAAGGGTTTTATAATAATGACAATACGACAATGCCATTAAAACACAATTTTATTACGAGACCATTGACTGACCATTGTGAATTTAGCAGATTACGAACTTTAAGCAAAATGACAACGGGATGAGAATGGAATCGTGTTGGAGTGACGAATTTATTAAAATAGCAGAATTAGGCCCCAGAGCTTATTTTCACCCTGACATGCCAATGCCCTTAGGTACCGACATAATTATAAAGTGATCGCCTCCAGTTGCTTCGCTAATTAACTGTTACGGACATTATTACACGGTGGTAATTATTGGCCACAAAATACTCACCACTGTGTGCCCTTGAGGTAATATTATTACCAAAACATCATCAAAGTAATTGCGGTTATCTAATATTCTTACTCATAAAATAACATCCTCGTTCTTCTGTTTAAATTTAGGTAATCGAAATTGCTAATGAACCCGATATCCATAAAATTATTATGCTTAACTTTTTTCTCTCGGCGTTCTAAAAAAATATCTACCTGACCTCATTTTTGCTCACGGCAACGAGCACATCTCCCAATGCATAATTAGAACTGGCGTGATTTATTGCATACATAAATAAGATGTAGGAACTTTTATTTTATATATTAAAAAGTATACTTTTTCAAGTTAAGAAACTCTGGATTTTATAGTTCCATGAGGAACTTTTCAGTAGTAACCCGAGTCTCGATTTAGGCCTGGTTGTTAGGAATAGGCTCGCCATCTATGGCACGGGACTTTGTCATGACTGGCAAAATTAGCATGTGCTGTAGGCACACCTCTACCTTATCTTTTAGAGAAATATAGGCGTGATGTTATGATAATATGTTAAAACAAAATCAAAATCAGTTCGTCCGTTTGGAAGATACGATGCGACAAACAGATACGTCAAACTTACAACACTCCATTTTGTCGAGGGTTGAAAATTTATTAAAAAAAATACTCTCAAACTAATTACGCTCTTTTATTTTAGTCCTATTTTCCTTCATATAAACATCGCGTCTTGTACCGCACAGCTCTGCATTTTTCAAGAGCTCTTGTAGTAAAGTAGTCTGAAAAATGTTAAACTGTCCTGAAACCTGAAATAGAATTGATCCGCTGAGAGAGGGCGGCGGTGTGGGTACCTCAAGTTAAAGAGAGATGGGTATATTATAAATGAGAAGACTTCTTCAATACAGGGAGGAATTGTACATTTTCAACTAATTAATCCCTTTCTTTCGCGGCTAGTTTGTTAGAAATTGACTCAAGTAAAGTTTCATACGATGTGAACAACCTCATCAAGAAGCCGTCAGCCTAGCATTCTGACAAGTAAGTACAACTTTACGCAAAGGCTAATTGTTGGGAAACAACTTTTTTTTTTGGGTGAAAAATCATGTTTTGTGGTAGAACTCAATGTGCCACTCAAAACATTGTGCTGAAGTAAAAATCTTATCAATAAAAACATGTATTTAAAAAAAAACTTGTAACTTTGATCCCAAATATCTCCGTAAATAGAAGGTTCCCAAGTGTGATCGCAATGACAAGGAGAACAAGTGCAATTCGGTTTCGTTTTTACACGCTGTAAAACCACTGTCACTAAACAATTTACAACTAAATCATAGACTATACTTGAATGGCCGCCTGACGCACCCTGAGACGTCAGCCACCCGTATAGGCCAGGTACAGGTAGTCTGACCCACTAGAGGAGATCTTTCTACAGCATGATCATTTTTCTTACCTATTGTTTAAGCTGTTGCAAGAAAAGAAGCATGTGCTCCTTTTCCTTCACTAGCTACAAGTAAAATGAAATTTAAAATTTAAAAACCCCGGACCCATAATAATGCACTCAATAATGTATTAAAAGTTAAATGAAAAATAATTCGTACCAGTCATCACTCCACTTTCTTCATCTCATTTGTTTATTTAGTGTTCTTCATTCCCTTTCGTGTGTGAAAAAAAATGTAATTCGCCATTTTGTGGTGGCGACCATCCTCGATTTCAAATTTATCATAATGTAGTATTCTACTAGTCAAGCCCTTTCATTTGATACCCATATTGAGCGAGTTGTGAAAAAATGTGATCCGCCATTTTGTGGTGGCGGCCATATTGGACCGATTTTCATCTAACATAGCTAAGAACACTCCCGACTAATTCACCTTTCAAAAAAACAAAATCGGTTCATCCGTTTGGGAACTACGATGCCACAGACAGACACTCACGCACATACACAGACACGTCAAACTTATAACACCCCGTCGTTTTTGCGTCTGACAAACCTAATGGTTGCATCACTAATAAATAATTGGCCACACACAGCAACGACGTTGTCAACAACACGATGATGCAGGGAGGAACAGAAACTACAGTCAACAAAGTGAATCCCCCTGTAATTGAAATATTCACAGCACTAGCGCATTACAAAGGGTGTTCATGTATCTATTCAATGTATTTTATGCTGTGCTGGTAGATATTAAGTATGCCTGGCGAACTCTATTGTTTAATGGAAACTGAACCAACGTCATATTTTCTTTTTTTGGGTCATGATAAGCTTTGTGTAAAACGCAACGTAAGTGCATTAAAGTTCTGTTTCACATTTAATTTTGTGGAACATTTAGAATAGCTACACCGTTTTAAAAGTTCTACAAAATTATTTGTATGATCTGCTATATAATTGAACAACATCTAAGCAGATGATACTGAAAAAAGAGTTATATGCTTCTTTGCAAAAATTGTAAAGATATTATGATTGAGAAACGTGTCGGTGATCCATCAATTTTTGTGGTGTGTCAGTTTCAAGGGACCACATATATATACCTGAAAGTGACATAATTGACATCATGATGTGGATTTTGGATACACGCACTCTCTCATTGGTTTGACGAACTGTACACGTGCAATTTTGGCAGGGTTCTGGTAAATAAGGGTATCTTAGCAGCGAACCTTAGTGGCGAAACCTTCCATAGAAATGGCAACAGCCACCATCTACGGAAGGATTTTCACACCAAGAAACAAAGAATGAAAACATATTTATTTGACATATGCCAAGAGCACACAACAGAACAAAAATAAGAATAAAATAAAATAAAAAAACTTGAGAGGTGTCAAGGGACACCCGGATGGAACGAAGTTCTTTCGATTAACTAGTGAAGGAATTGTAATAAAATTTTATTTTTTTTAAGTTATAATAATATTTTTTTTTATTATTAACAAATATAATGTTCACTCAACAAAAATAATCGTCGCGACACCACACTATTCAATGCGAAATAGAAATGAAACAAACGCATTGCAACCTTCATTTATTTTTAAAAGTGTCGTGACAACTTTTTCGTAAGAATTTTTTCCGTCTAGCCCCCTTTCACAACGCGCGATAAGTAACTTCGTTTCAAAACTTAAAACTACACAATAAATAACATCCATTCTACCAATAGATCGATCGATGAGTCGAATGGGAGAAACTATCGATCGACATCGACTAATCCCTTCACCATCGATGACACCGGTTGATCGATTGGTATGGTAACACCCTTACGTAGAAACCAGTCTTGTTGCTGTGGTTTCCCATCTGCATCTGTGGTTGGCGGCTTTGCTGCTGCTGGTAGTGTGCGGGAATTGTGTTATCATAGTGGTTCCCGTGGTTCTATCATATTCTGGTATTGACTATGGCCATTGTTTTTCTTCGTTTTTGCTAGTTTCAAAACTTAAAATTCTATTTGCATGCCTACTTTGAAGCAATTCGCGAAATACTGTATCGTACAAGTGAATAAGGAGAGATAATGTTAAACATGAAGAATTTTATGGATTTAATATTGGAGAGTACCAGAAGAATTTACTGTGGAACAACTTTTCTATTACTTTATCTTATGAATAGTTAAACTGAACAGAAATTAATTAAATATTGCGGTTTCACATCGACTGCGAGCCACTATCAAAGGACGGCCCCTTGAAAAAGTACTTTAATAAGCTTATGAACTAATGAAACCAAATAAGTATTTGAACAGATTTTTCATGAACGTCAAAGAAATGCTTTTTTATGCGATTGGATGCACTGAAAATAAAAATTTAATGAATTATAAAAAGCTCTTAAATTGATCGAAAAACATAATAATCGTGCGTACTTACTATAAGTAATTTAATTAGTAAGTAATGAATACATAAACATTATGAGTTATCGTAGGACATATACTTTGGTCACACTATCATGTTCATGCATACTCAGAGAAAAGTAGACAAAGCAAACCTCCCCGCGCTTACATTTGTCTACTCGTAGGAATGCGGCCAGGCGGCCTACGTGCTACGTGCGTAGCACCGTAGCCCCCGCGTAGCGACAGCCGTAGTGCTACGATGCGTTAATATTAAAAGGCAATTTCGCGCTAAATTCGCGGTGTTGTACCATGTGGTACACTTACGGTCCTATTTACTCCCTACAATAATTGGAAAACTTCAACTTTTGTTACCCGGCGTTATGATATCGTAAATCTTAAAATGATAGCCAGAAATACCATAAAATTGACATCAACTCTGAAATTTTATCGAGAGAATAAAGAGTAGTAATTTACTGGAAGAATAATCTTAAGTGCCATATTTCCTACATTCGTGAACTTAATTTTGGGACAAGACTTTGTTTTTACCCGACTTTAATACCTAGTCGACTTTGTTTTCACTTTATGGGACAGCAAAATTGCATCGACTTGACACAATTTTTTGATGAAATAACTTTCAAACATGTTTGACCTCCTCGAGCCCGGTAAAATATTGGTTTTCGATAAAAAGGAAACAAAGCTTTGCTCGGCTGGTATACCTGAGTAGGTACTCGATTCCGCGAAACTGCAGCTCAAAAATCGATTAAGTTCCAAAGCGGAGTTGAGGTCTCGAGGTGGAGGGTTCTCGTGAAGAGTTTTGGAGAATGCTGGAGGTGGGTGAGGGGCGCATGCGCGGGGCGGGGGCACGCTCTGACGTCACTCGTCGCGCCCGGGGCGGCGCGCCAGTGCCTCTCGCGACCGCGCGATCAGTCACGCGCGACTCCCGCCCTAAATCGTCTAAACACGATCACGAGCTTCCGATGTTAATTCTCTATCATAAACAATCGGTTATTATTCATAAACTAGCTGCGGCCGGCTGCCGGACGCGCCGCCGGCCGCCACCACGTGGTGTCGTGACGTGACGCTGCTCTGTGCCCCCATCCTGCCGCGATTCACTTGTTATGGCCATCCCATACAAACTACTTATATTTACATACATGTAGATAGTGTAGCAATTGATGACGTACACAAAGACGCCAGTTTCAATTGAATTATAGGGGAACTGAACTATATAAGTCATGCTCAGAAGTCGACAACAGTGAGGCAGTGTGATTGTGATGAATAGTTACTGTTATTAGGCCTGCTTTGGTTTGATAAGCTGCCATATTGCACACACACATACACATAACACAGCATAGATCAGTATAACCTAATTTTGCATCTAGACGTTAAATATTTAATGCTAGTGCCGGGCCACAGTTCCTTCAGCTGTAAGTAAAGTGAAACTATTGTTATCGCTTCATCTTCTACGTGATATTCTGAATGAAATTCAGTATTTAGATATTCATACAGTAGTCACTAGTTTAGCCAGTAGGGTTAATTATACAAGGCAATACAAACAGTGTAAATAGCATGTACATATGTTCTCCACATATCAAATACACATGCGTTATTTATCGAAGGGTTTCAAACCATACTCACATTACAAGGCCTAACACATTCAGTCAGATGATTTATGTTTCTACTTGCGACAGCTTCTGAATACATATTACACTATTTATATAAAAATGTATGTTCATTTTTACCAACAAAATAATGCAAACATTTGTATCTTCTCTGTGAAACTTTCCTAAGCTTCTGTAACAGTATATATAGAAGTATTATAAGCAAGGATTACGTTTCTGTACGTAATACAATATTCGTAAGATAAGAAAGTATAGGATATCGAAGGAATAGACCTTACCACTATGGATATAAGGACTATATTTTTGTAATCGGTTTATCCGTAGTGAACACAAAAGGATCGGCCTGGGTAGATCGTGTCGTGGTAGTAATATCTTAAAGATATTGATGCTGTATTTATACATCCATATTTAGATTTTTTTCCTTTACACAGGTAGGATTATAAATATTGATTAATAACTCAACGTACCTACCTATTATGGAAAACCCTCGCAATAGGAAAAATACTTTGAAAACAATTAGTTCAATGACCTCAATGCATCAATCAACACCTACAACGGTTTCAAAATAGAGCTGTCTCATGTTGTCTTAAAACAACCAGCAATTTTGAAAATGGAATTTTATTCATGGCAAGCCACAGCTGGCCCATCGCCCCTTCCTAAATTGAGACAATTTACGAGAAAATGCGGTTAAAATAAAGTGGTATACAGCCCAGCTTAGTCTTCTAAACAATATTTATTGAAGTTACAAACATCCCATGTCTCCATTCTCCCCGTACTACAATGAGAATCACTGCATGCCAGCACCACTTTGATAAATTAAACATCTTGTACCCACAGATCGATTCGCGGGTGTTTCTAAAACTACTGTGTTATTCATAGGGCATAGTGTCTTATTTAAATTAGGCTTTTAAGGTTCTAGTTATTCAATATTCCCTTACAGTTTACTCGTAGTTTCTCACGTGTTTAATTTATCTTGGAATGGGAATAAAGCTCGTCGCTCTACGTGATAGCTTTATTTTATGTTACAATCTTAGAGCCGTTTAATGTTTCCACGTGTAAGTCTATGTATGTATAAGGGTTCTGTACACGGTCGTGTTTCAACAAACTATGATGTCTAAACCGAATACAGAGGGATGGTTATTTAGTCACCAGCACCCATCAAGGTGGTGGTGACTAAATGGATAGTGATAATGGCATCAAGGTGGTTCCTCCGTGCCTCGGAAAGCACGTTAAGCCGTTGAACCCACCTGTCAATTGTAGATCTTTGCCAGTCGTTACGTAGCTAGTTGCCGGAATGTCTGACAACCAGTGTCCCATATAAAATACCGGTATTCACTTGCATCGGGTTTTTTTCCCAACCATGTTGCAGGCGGTTTCTAGTCTAACCCAATGACAGATCAGGCTGGCAGATGATGATCCATTAAGATGGTGATTCTATTCATTATACAGAACAACTGTCACTGTGAAACTCATAAAGTCAAAGTCAAAACATTTATTACAATTGGGCTCTGTTCAACGATTTCCGAAGAGCCCTTTTTCATTTACTTAGAAATTAATAAAAAATGGAACAGAATTATTTGTATACAATTTTCTGCCTAATTAATCGCAGATGCTGAGACAGGCCCTTAGGCCATTAAAGGGCACTTTCGAACGACAAACTTTAAGACAAAGGAAATAGAATTGATTCTACACCCCTTCGTAAGGGTATGTAGGTATTAGCGTTTGGGGAAAAGCAGCCTTTAGCCCGAATTGTGTCGACCCGACCCCAACATGATTCAGTGATGGTAGATGCCGAACCGAGTTTGCTGATTTGCACTAACCTACAGAGTGTATTTCGTATGCGTCGTATTGGCTTAGTTTATTAAATACTGCTGAATGGAATACGATAACCCATTCAAATGTGTACACCTCTGACTACCGAATACTCAAACGCAGTTCTTTTTACTTTAAGATTGAGTCGTTACGACAAAAATACTTTGAATAACATTAAACCGTAGGAATTATTCTTTTAATCCTGATGCAAAACCTGCATTCCCTACCTCATACAATTGACAATAGCCCCAATCGAATCAAAGCTGCAGGGTTTTCATAGTCATTTTACTAGTGATAGTAGCATCCGAACAACAGCCTTAGTCTTACGAGCATAAAGGTCACTGTGTATTGACAACGATCGAAAGTCAAAGCCAGAATATCTGTGATAGGAATGTATGCATACATCACTAAAATCGCTATTCCAATCATAAAAACAGTCAATAAACAATCAAGTAATCTCTGACGGAGGTTTCATGTCATTCCGACGAACCTTTGACGAAAAGATACACAAAGCGAATGGTTCTATTCCCTTTGTAACTGTTCCCAGAATATTACCCGCTAGTGCACACACTCTGACATCCATCACTCGCGCCGTAAATAAGAATTGTACGAGTCAATGGTTCGATGGTCGACAAAGAAAAACAACTCTATTTTTACACTCACACACACAAACAAACACAACATCATTGATTCATGAAAGTTCGCTCCTTTGGTGAATGAATTCTGTGATCGATTTAACATTTAATTGGAGGTTGAACTATCGTAAAGTAACATTTTTGTAACACGAACTATTCATTATGATTTAAATACGTTTTAAAAGCGTGTTTGAAGTCCATCATCACTTTAGCTCGGAATAACCCTTTTCTAGGCATAGGCCTTATTTTCATCCTCGTATTTTCTACCGTATTTTGAACTACAACTAACTAATGATACCTTTTTTTTTTATTTGGACATTTTTTTTTTTATTCTTTTATTTTTAATTATTTGGACATTGAAATTCGAAAGAAAATACTCAATCCAGTTTTCATTTATAAATATTTATATTGTAATACTTACATTGTCATTTTATACATATATATTCATTTTATTTGCGTTCCAAAATGTTGTGGTTTTTCCACAAAAAGGCTTACAGCTATTATAAATGAAGAATGTTATGGACCCTGTTAGGGCACAGCAATACACATATTTAAAATGTATGCAGTTAATGAGTCATTAGTAAGATATTTAGTGACATATTTAGGAACTTAGTACAATTAAACGATAACAATGTTAGACATTGTACACAACATTATATAGCAATTATCACACAAACATACTGTTCCCACGTTCACTGTCACCAAGAAATTGTAAATTGATACTGTTTATACTTCCTTCCAACCACACTACAATGTTATTTCAAACTGTTTATATATTTAGTAACATGAAATACTTTGTTATCAAGTCCCCGAGCCCCACCAGTCTTACAGACTATCTGTTGGGGTTAATGTCAAAACCACTTAACGATTCTTGATGGGGTTATCGCTACTTCCTAGGGCATTTCTCGAGGGAGTTTCACTCTGATACATTAGTAGATTATATACAGCGGCCCAATACACGATAATAAAGCCCTTGCTTTAGTTGTTGATTGTACATAAAAACGCATGTTTGTAAAACACCCTAATTACGATTCGTTGTTGCAATGGTACTATTATGAGTTCATGTTATTCCAAAAACATGAAATAATTGAACTGCGTTTTGAATATGTCCTTACATCTACCACGGAACATTTTATTCAAATCGCAACAAAACTCTTTTTATAGCTTCAATAAAACATGAATATTTTTCTTGGCTGTAAGGGAGACGACTTTCGTTTCATCATTCACTCTATCCAATTTCGTTCCTTCCACATTGCCCTTGGGCTTATTACGAGGCTCAAGATGGGTCTATATATATGTTTGTGCGTGCGTAGGCAGAACGAATAGACTGCCTTTGGCTAACAAACGCTAAAACCACCCCTTGACTATTGGCCTCGCAAATTTTTCACAGGGCACCGACCATACGAGAGCGTCCTCGAGCCTAATTTTATCTAACGTCTACTTATATTTACCCAAAAAATATTCAAGTCACTGCTACTCGTTGACGCTCCACGCTATTTTCGTGTTAATTAACTTTAATTAATTTCGTGATGTGAATTGATTGCACTACAAAGTAATTAAATTAACCATGATACAAATTGAATCAAATTATTTTGGCTACACGATAGGTTTTTAAATATCTCTTGTTTTACTTGTTTACACTGGTTGTTGTAACTTTACAAAGAAATCTTACAAAGTCCGGCTACAAAGAATTGTAAGGGTATAAAAGTTGCGACATCTAAAGTCTGTGAAGTAGGAACAGTTCGTGTTTCCGTTTTAGTATACACATTGGTAGGTAGGTAGGTAGGTTCTGTGAGAAAGGGACCCTCGCCGGTGTACTGTCCTTTGTGTAGATATACACCTAACAAATATGTTTATTCAAATTACCTTTACGTAGGGAATAGTAGCTACATTTTATTCTATTTCTTCCATGCAAAATTCTGGTATAACAAAAATATACAATTATACATATTTCTCTTTTCTGGTGTACTTTATGAATGGTATTGTTGTTTTATTCACGGTTTGCTAGTTACATAAATCTTACTTTTTAACTTTTTAAAAGAAAGAAGTAAAAGTATTTATTAGACTCACCTACTGACACTAACTTATTGCATAATTGCGGACAATTTTGCTTACAAATAAATAAATAAAATATCGCTGGACATTATAGCAGTAACAGAAATTACTATATTTAGAATTTGTATGTGTGTACTTGGGTATACGAACATATTGTAACAACGTTCTACAACCAGAATAATCTAAACATACAGGTACCCACTTTCGAGGCAAATACATAAAATATTCATGTTAGTAAATAAGTTAAATATATTATAAATGTGAATAATGTACATTTATTTTACCTAATAAATAACAAGTTGTTACCTAGTTTATAAATGTATGAGTAACTTTCCAAGCAATCGTACTTACGAATACAAAAGATTCGCGATCTATTCTTGATACTTTGATAGGATTTATACTTTTGTAGCAGATCGGATTTGTATAAGGACTCGGACACAATATTTATTTTAGCCAATCAAAAGATAATTCCAATGTACCAAGATTTTGTAACAACATTTTTGATTGAAAAGAGTGTCCATGGAGTTTCTTGCCCGTTCTTCTCCATAGAGATCTACGCTAGGGAATGTGCAACTACAGTACTTTTTCAAGTTATTATGCCTTATGTCTGTGACTGTACCTTATTTTTTTTTTGTTTTATTGGCATTCAAAAGAGCCGTAATGGTCTAGTTGAATTAAATGATTTGAGTTTGAGTTACCTGAACGACAGGACACAGAAGACCTGCACGGGCATCGTCGCCAGGTGAAAGTATTATAGAATCCATGGCATTAAGTCCGCCTATGTACCACTCTTGTACATGAAGTTTAAATAAATAAATAAATAAATAAATCCATGGTATGTCGGGGACAGCAACTTCAACGTCATTTGTGACGTGCATGAAAACTTTGAAGTTAGTACAGAAAGTGAAATAATGCTGTCTCTGACAGGAGCATCGTTGTTAGATAAAAATATTACAAAATTCGTGGCACCGTTTGCCGTGGACATCAATGCAAAGACGTCAGTGTTTCTACGTCATTTGTTATGTAGTGCACAAAAACTTTGAAGTTTGTATAGAAAGTGAAATAATGCTGTCTCGAATAGGAAAATCGTTAATAGATAAAGTATTACAAAATTCGTGGCACCGTATGCCGTGGACAGGAATTCAAAGACCGTCAGTGTATTTACGTCATTTGTGACATCGTGCATGTCAACGGTGACAATCTAAGTTTGTATAGTGAAATAATGCTGTATCTAACAGCAGTCGCCGAAGCGTCTATTTGGTCTGCAAAACATTTGTGTGTTCATAAATAAATTAAAGTTAACTAAGCTCCTTAATTAAGATAACGTAATCTGCAAAGCCGTAGAGTTGCTAAGAAAATATTTATGCTTCACGTATGTAAAACAGCGCTCACGAGATCTTTGTTGACTTTGATTTGATTATAAACCCGACTAAAATAAATCATGATATGTCGAATCTCTGCTTGAGGCCTAAGGCTGCGTGCACACTGAGCAAAACCTTTTTATTAGTACTTAGAAGTCAGTCGACTTCTACAAAAAAAAACCTATGAACCAAAGTTGGAAAATCTACAAAAAAAAAATAACCGGCATCGCATGTTTATTTTTTTCCAACTATGCTTAGGTGTGCTGCCAGTCTTAGCGGATTTGGCTGAATACCAATATTTTACATGGAGCGACTGCCTATCTGACCTCCACAACCCAGTTCTTCGGTAACTCGATAGTCGATACCCCTTGGTAAGACTCAGGCTGTCCTTGACTACCCATTACGCATTTTAAACATAGGACCAACAGCGAGTTTCCTTTCAAAGGTAGAGAGGGGTCAATCTAACCAATGGTCCAGAACGATTTTGTTTTTAGTCTGCGCACAGGCTTAAATAACAGCCTGTCTGGCGGTACTTTGCCAGTCAGTTATAAAGTTATCGCACGAGAAATCAGTACATCTCTATTGTATTCCAGTCTATATCAGATGCGATACTTATCAACTCTTTACACAGAAGTGAATGGACTATCAAGATTACTTGTTGACACGATACACACCGAAACATAAAAGTAAACAAATTTATATTTCTCACATTATATAAATAGAACCGCAAATAAAATCGTTTTTCATAAAACTAATCATAAAAGTATTATTATGCTATCAACTTCTGTTGACAACGACAAATTATTCGTTTCAATTAGGCAATTTATATACAACTTCAGAAAAAATAGATCACTCGATTTTTTTCCAGCGCGTTTCTGCGTTAGTCATAGCACAACGTAGTATTTCAAAGTGAACTGTTATATTTTTCAGTGCATTTGATAAACGAGCCAGCCAGCCTATTCGAAAGAGATACCGCGGCCCCGGAACATAAAGCGCGAGGAAGGGACATGGATGGGTTTTAGTCAGTAAAAGTCTGACACTCCCTCCCGCTCCGCCCAGAGTGGGAGAAGTCATTTGAAAATTTCCCATCCGAAAAAAAAAAAAAAGGGTCATCATATCAGCCCGGAATCTACAACTACTGGACATAGGCCTCCCTTTTTTCTGCCACACGTCCAGGTACTGTGCGTCCCTTATACAGGTATTTCCCGCGACTTTGACGATATCATCGACCCAACGAGCTTTAGGACGGCCCTGGTTTCTTTGGCCTAACCTTGGCCACTACTCGATCGAAGCCTTGCTCGATCGGCCATCTTCGCGTCTAGCCAGATGTCCTGTCAGGACCGTTTGAGGCGCACCACCCGATCCCCGACGTCGCAGACGTTTATCTGACGGCGGATTTCGGTGTTACGCACTCAATCTAAGAGGGTTATGCCGAGCATGGCTCGCTCCACGGCCTTTTGCGCCACTCGTACTCGGTGGACAGTCTCCTTTGTGTTGTGAGTGACACGAGGTCTTCGTGGTCAAGTAATAACAGCCATAGGGTAGATCGAAGGTTAAGCTACGCGTACCGAAGTCTGTGTATGGGCGACCATCCCTTACATAACAAGATCCCTCTGTAAGCACGTTAATTGCACGCATTTCTAGATCTTTGACAGTCGTTGCGGGCTTAACCTTTATGAAGGGTAGTTCGTGTAGTTCGTCTTACAAAGGGTTTTACGTTACCCACCTGGGTTGAGAATAACAGAAAGGAAGTCGCTCCATGTAAAATACTGGAAATGCCCCAACATAGCTTAGCTAGGAATCGGCTAAGCAGATTACTTGTACTGCTCCTAGTACGTAACCACAAACTACGGAATCATTACAAAGTTCCTACACATTAGTGTAACTTTATTTACTAAATGTGTTATAACGAAAGCCAAACAAATGCAGCTTTAAAATGAACTTTTAACCACAGAAAACCACACAACGATAGTTCTACTGCGCAGTTCACTGTTGTATAGTCAATCACAACACAACGTAGGCATTTTATGTATAACACGCCGAGATTTGGACAGAGACTGTAACATTGAGACCATGGTCTACAAAATTGATAATTTTGGATAGGTTTGTATGCCATATTAACGCGCATAGGTACAGTCAACAAAAGAGTTAGGTATGCAGGCTGGCAATCTTCATACGACTATAAATGTAAAAGTTGTGTAAAGATCGATTTTTGTTATTCTTTCACGCCGAAACTACTGAGGATTTGAATGAAATTGCCCTTTTCCACTTATAATATGTAGTAGTAAGAAGATTGCTAGCCTGTAAAACTAACTGTTTTGCTGACTCAGGTCTTCACACATAACACGAACTCAAATACTCTGACTCCATTCACACTGGACACACACTAGAGAGCAAATGTGAGCTTTATAGGTTACTCCTTATTATACAGTTGAAACTTCTGTTAGTCGAGTCGGAGTGGAGTTGGCGGCGATTTTGTGCAACGTGCGAAGACCATATAAGTAGCACAATCTACTCATACAAACTGTAGCGTAAGCTGCTTTTGCAATGCGTGAAAGCATGTCAGAGTATCGATTTGTATTCAACATGTACATAGTTGGTTAGGGGTGCCAAGTTCCGCACGCATACTGGGTGCAACAAGGTGACTCTACACATGCTTGCAATGTAATTTATGACGTCTATTCTCAGGCATTCTAAGGCGTCAAGGGTATTATTGCAGAAGTACCAAGAGTGGAATTAATTGCTCTTAAAATCTGACTTCAATATGTTGCCGGTGTTACGGACATTTCACACTACTTCAAAAATTACAGAATCGTTCGGATAAAAACTTGATATAGTTAGACCTTCCGGTTGACTGCCATGGGAATACCCTGGGGGTCAACCGAAAGGTCTAACTAACTCGGTCAGAAGGCCCCACTAGAGGCCAATGAAACGATGGTTTTGATAATTCCCGTTGGCCTCACCAGTATGCCATGGCAGTGGATCCAGGTGTTATGCTTAGAAGCATTAGGAGATTGGAGGAGTGATATTATGTTCTATGAAGTTGGTGTATACGTACCATAACTTAACAGGCATCCAAGACAAGACACGTGTTATAAATATAACGTAAACAAACCCCGTGCTACCATAAATGTATATGCCAGGCGGTTTTATGTTTTTGCATCGTGACCCTCCGAGCTAAAAATATTTCATCTGAACAAGCACTTGTATTAATCGTTTCCACGTTTCGTATTTCAATATAACCTCGAAAAATTCTGATTTGATTCTGAATATTTGTCGCCACTTGGATTTTAAGGATTCAAATTTTCTTTTACTTCAAACAAGGTACCTGTAAGGTGGCCTACATTCAGAGTCAGCGTAGCATGGTTTTGTCGATAAAGTGTCAAATCAACAACTGTGGTAACATCAAGAAAATAGTCTTTTATTTTTATTACAAAGTACTAAACTTCTTTTATCCATTAACTGGGGGTAAATTGTTTTTAGATGAAGTACTTCCAAGTGTTGCAAGTTAATGGAAAAGCTTGGTTCGCCTCTGTAATATTAGAAGGGGAACGGTAGGGAGTAAAGTACTATGGAGCTAGTAGCTACCTCCTCCTGACTTTCTGAGAGCTAGACATTAAGTAGAACATTAATCAGCGACTCACGATCATACTTTAGTGCTCAGCTCAACAATAACAACTGTTTTTAGCTGTACTGAGCAGCTTGACAGCACAGCAGGGTTACTTAGTCCTTGTATACGTTTTTATATAGAAGGTTCGCTTATTGCTAGAAAGGTTCAACAGGGTAAAGTCACAGAGGTTAGGTATGTTTACTGATAGTTCAGTCATTTAGCCAATTTACTAACTATATTCTTTAGTCCCTCATTCTTAGTCACTATAGCTATGTAAATGCAAGTTAATACCCGTTATTAAACGTAAATTACACGGCTCGCTTTCTGCAGTCACGTCACGTCATTAGAGAGGGTACTTATTAATAGTAACACCCAACATCGTCGTGATTAAATAAGAATTAAACCCGGAAGCTCGTTTCAACACAAAAATAATGATAATTCTAAAACCACAGCACTAAACAAAAACAATTAAAACAATGAAAGTTTGAACGAACAACGACCCTTCAGCGAAGTAAGACTAGTAAGAAGCAGAATGTGATGGTAGACCAGTGTTCCTGTATCAATCGAAGGTTGTGTGTGAAGTATTAAGCATGGAGGGTACGGCGTGAAGCGAGCCCTGGGCGGGGGCGGCTCGCGGCGCGCGCGCTGTGATGCGATGGGCCAGGACTGGTGCTTCAGACGCAAGAGGAAGCGTAGCAGCAGTCAGGAGGACCACCCGCATCACACCCGGTAACTACAACATGCTAGAATGTAGTGTGTTTAGATAGCCTACCTAATTTTGGCCCATTATTTAATTTTCTCATTTAGGTTTTTAATGATTCAGGGTACCCTTTCTGACTTAAACAGGGCTCTTACTGTACCTATTTATTGTAATGTATAAAAACAAAAATACACATATTTAACACGTTTGCATGCATATCATGTGCATAAACACGCCTATAAATTGATTATGTTAAGGCGCCTACCTATACCATTTTCCTCGATTTGCCTGCAGTTTCAACCTCAAATCAGTAATCCGCTCTGAAATCTTTCGTTAACTGCTATATTTGATCAAAAATTCTCCATAGTGATCAGATTCCGTCCGGAAAATTGCGTCGCAATATTAATTTCTACGCTGAGCGATTTTACCGCCCTCTGTTGGTTGTAAGCGCCTTTTAGTTACAGGTAGGGTACTCACTGGCGGCATTTCATAAAGCTAACGCTAGGGGAACCTAGATGTCGTTCGCTACCCTCTCTTACATAATTATTTTCGGCTCATGAAAAAAAGAATGTTTTAAATCGATGTTTTTCTAAAAAGCTTTTTCAAATAAAGTGTAGAATAGCAGAAGGACTTACGGTAAAATATTACGAACTTTGATCAAGAAATAATATGGATGAATATACCGTAATTATGTTTTTAAAAATTTGCTAATAAAAGTGTTCGACCGAAGCTAAATTTTTCCGAAGTTGAAGCGGAATGTATAATCTGACGCTAAATAATGAATAAATTTTAGGGTTCCGTACAGAAAGGTTCTGATAAGAACGCGACAGCGCCTATTCAGGGTCAGTCAGAGAGTAAAAAAAGCCATCACAAAGCTGACATCAATGCAGTTTGTACGATCGCTGGGAAACGACTTTTCCGTTTGGTGTGAAATCGCTGTTCACGGAAGCGTGGAACATATACGTATTATTATAGTAGAGTAGCGTGGATAGAGGTGGAGTTTTGACAAGGAAACGCCAAAAAGAAATAAAATTTTGACCTTTTATATTCCAAAACCAGAAGGTACCTAGTTATGAGCCAGTGCAATATACAGAAAGAAGTAGTACAGACTTTCAGCTTTGTTATGCGTCTTTTAAAATCCATTTACAAAATGGATTGGAGCCGTGCGTGACGTATGAACGGTTTTCCGAAGAGACCTATAGAACTTATGTAAAATATTGAATTCTCTGACCCGTTTCTAGTTTAGTCCATTTTTATTTCATTTTGCGTTCGTAGGCAAACGTGATGCGTAAACATTTTCCCACGGCAAAAATATTCGGCCATATTTGTTCAAAACACAAAACGGTGTCATGTTTATTTTTTTCTGTTTTTCATTGGCTTTTAATTAAGACCTATTGTAAGTGTTACTATTTTATGTCATTGTTGGGTTTCATATGCCTATACGAAACCTAACAATGGCATAAAATGTTAACGCTTATGTGATAATAATTTGTGTACACAAATAATAGTCTCTTTTGTTGAATTATGGCAGCAATTTTCGTATCCCATTCATGTCAACATCGTTAATAAGTAAATTGTATTATAACGTGTTATCGATAACTGGTTGGATATACAGAGATTTTGAAGCGACATTTGCGTTCATTTCTTACTGAAAATAAATGTATAGTATAAAGTTATTCATGAATATTGTAACTTAAGAAACCATTTCTCTTACATTATCCTTCTTTGGAAAAACCGAGGTTCCATAAGGACGTATTCAAAAGATATAAATTAATATTTTTAGGAACCATTATTGTTTTCATTGCATGTGGATAACAAACTGACACGAGATAATACTTTCATCCGCAGCCGGACTTAAGCCTCTGCTGGGTATAGGCCTCTCGTTGCTTGTGCCAAGCTCCTCGTTCTTGTGATAATACTTTGAATGCATAAAATTGCTACTGGCTTTGGGAAACTTTTAGCTAGAAAAGCCTTTTATATCCCGTAGCCTTCATCTACAATAAAAAATGCAACCAATGCATAGTACGAAGCAGGACGATACCTCTTGATCCCTGAAAACCAGAACGAACGATGGCGACCACCAGAAAAACACCGAGGCAATGAAGCTCGATGAAGTCCCAGTGAAACAATTTAACTGTCTTACTTAACGTGTTCTTTCGGTGATCATGGACCATGTTCACCGAAAAGATAACGGTCTGATTATCTAAAACCAGCTGTCACTGTGACATGTTCCCATACAAAAATGTATTTTAAACAGCTGTTTTAGATCATCAGGCCGTCATCTTTTCGGTGAACATGGACCTTAGTTCCGCAATGAAGTTAATCAAAAAGAATAGCGGAGGATTAGTAAAACCGTCATTTGCTTTGTTTGGTTCATCGATCATACCTATCCTAGATTGACATATAAACCCATTTTTAAAATAAAATTCAAGAGTACAAGCCAGCTGTTATTCTTACCGACTTTTAAAATATCCAGTAAAATTCTTAAATCTTCAAGGACCCATTATTTCCAACGGCCCGGTCAAGAGGGTTACTTAGCGCCCAAACTCTTCGAGGTTCAAGGATTTTAACTGCATATTTATGAAAAACTTAAGTATTCCTTCAATAACTTCTTCTTTCATTTTCTATGTGGAAGTTGAAGTCCTAATTTATAGCAGAAGTTTACCTGATTTGCGTAATGCATTTTTATTTAGCTCGTGGCTAAATGGTAACAGGCACACGGGACAACGGTTGTGGATTGGTGTCCCATATCAGTCATTACATATCAGGACCCCTCCATGTCTTTGAAACCTGACATTACTAGCTCTTTGAGAGTCCATAAGTATGTATAGTCCAAACCCTGAAAGTCTGAAAACCAGGCTTACCAAAACCTATTGTGCTGCCCAGTAACTGAGCTATGTATAATGTCACCGTAAAATTGTTAAACACGTTATATTGTAATATCTCTAGCGATATTGTAAACTCTCGAATTATTGTCAAATGAACATACTGCTTACAATAAAACGCATTATTTTTCGTGGAATGCATGCGATGGTAGTCAAATTACGCGGTGTGGCGGGAAGGAGGGGTCCCCCTTGCCCAGTAGTACCACTCGCATGAAAAGATACTGTACCATTCCAGAGAAATATCGATTAATATAACCTAACCTTAAAACACTTTATATTCCCCTAAAAAGCATAGTCTATTTCCGAGTGCAGGGTTTAAAGGAACCTAACTAACCTAACGGGGGGGTGCCCCAAGTCCCAATTATGGGGGCAGAGATTCTTCCATAAGTTCAGTTGACAATAATTCGAGAGTTTACAATATCACTAGAGTTGACAATTTTACGGTGACATATATATGTAGGCCAAGATATGCAGTCACCCCATGTAAAGTTCTGGTCCAGCTGCGTCCAGAAATATTAAAAACCGACCTCACACCTCAACGTAATCGGGAAAAGGTTACGCAGATTGTAAAATGTTTAGTAAAAATTCAACTAGATAAATCGAAAACTACTTAATTAAATCCCGTGTATAAGCTTGACCATTTCAATCATACAAATTAGTGTAATTTGTGTATCGCATGTCGTGCTAATTGACACAAACTGGGACATTTAGATTTCGCTCGAACTATTAATTGAATTTAGATTTATCACCTAGCTACCAATTTTCAATTTTAAATGCTTTAGATTTTTGTACTAAAACGTATATTTTTGATTTAGTCAAAACTCTGCTTGACGTAGGTACGAAGCATTCAATTTTATGTATCTTCTTAATAAACTTGTGTGTTTGCATTTGTTTTGTGCAAGCAAAAACGAAACCAGCGCTGGGGATTTCAATGCAGTTTTCTACGTAGTTTTATTTACCAGAAACGCTAAAAAATGTTCTCGTTTGCAGTGCCTCTCGCAAAAGCAAATGGATATTCTGAGTAGTTAAATGGAGTAAAAAGCCTCACCCACTTTTACGTCTTTTCATTAACTAACTTCGTGCTTGCATTCTCAAGCTCGGTCTTACTATTATGTACTAATTAGTATATGTGGTATCTAAGACTAAATGAGGCCCCATATTGAAATGTTTTATAGGCACATCTCACATCTCAAGAGTCCAACAAATTAATCATTTGCAGACCCTGATTGGTTACCTCCTCCAGATAAGTTTCGATTAGTTTATTTGGAAGGTAATTTCATACAATCCTGTTCTCGTTCGAATAACCACTATTGGTTCCAGATATAGTGCTTCATCCTGAATGACGTAGTGGTCGTGAGGCTACCTTACGTTCTTAGGGTCCTGGGTTCGAATCCCGGTACGAGCAAATGTTTGTGTGATGAGCATGGACATTTGTTTCCGAGTCATAGATGTTTATATGTATAATAAGTATGTATTTACAAACAAAAAAGTATATAGGTAGTATATCAACTATCTGGTGTCCACGACACAAGCCTTGCTTAGTGTGGCACTAGGTGGCACTGTGTGTTGTTCTTATTCTTTATTGCACACACAAAAATTAACAAACAAAAATATACACAAAATTAAAATATATAGCTTATGTACAACGGCGAGCTTACTCAGAATTGGGTTTTCTTACAGCAAACCATACTTGAGTTGCGAGATTTCCAGGAATATTTATTTATTTATATAAGCCTAAGTTTTTACAAAGCCTTGCATTTTATAAATAGTAGCATGAACTTAAGCCTTTTATGAACCTTTAGATATATTGTAATATCTAAAGGTGATAGATAGTACGTATGCACTTTACTGCCGTTGTTAAATTTGTATTAAGATTAAATTCTACTTCAGACTGCCTCGTTGGTTTAGAAGTCGCAAGCACGACTGCTGAGCATAAAGTCCTGGGTTCAATTCCCAGATTGAACAAAGTATTACTGGATTTTCCATCGGGAATTTCTCAGTAGCCACGGAGTCTGGATTTGTGTTATGGCAATAGGCTTTCCCCCTATATGGGTTACTGTTACTGTTAGCCTGTGTCATCCCATTGCTGGGCAAAGGCCCCTCCCCATGACTTCCAAAATCTTCGATCCAGAGCCAATGTGGGCCACTGGTCGTTGGTTTTATCCAGCTCATCCCGCCATCTCCTGCGAGGTCTACCGCGTCGCCTTCTGGTTGTGTCGGGGCTCCACATTGTGGTTATTTTGGCCCATAGCTCGTCAGGCATATGGCAGACATGGCCAGCCCAGTCCGATATGGGTTTTAAACATTAATAGTAAAATGTGGGTGTACTAATGGGTACACCTGTGGCTAACCTTTCAAATTATTACAGGCGTGATGTTGTATAAATTCTACTATGACTATTAAGTAGAGAAAACCACAAAATGTATTAATTTTGGTAAACGTAGGAACCTACTATTATTGGGTTATTTGGGACAGTTAAAGAGCTCCACCACTTTTCCTGCTAGAAAGTAGGTAGGTAAATATTAAACT
This sequence comes from Xestia ashworthii, assembly GCA_950022955.1. Lineage (NCBI taxonomy): Eukaryota > Metazoa > Arthropoda > Insecta > Lepidoptera > Noctuidae > Xestia > Xestia ashworthii. The sequence goes on from OX465554.1 coordinate 15,269,464, forward strand.
TATCCTCCTTTTTATTAAACTTCCTTTCATACTACGCCACATGTCATTTAACCTTTTGGACGCCATTGTCACATATACGTGACAAGCAAGCGCGTGCCCTGTACGCCAAACGACACAAATATGTGACAAAATAGAAGATGAAATTGTGGCTTGGCGTGGAGGGCACGCGCGTGCGTTTATGCTGTGGCGGTCAAAAGGTTAAAATTCAAGTTCAGAAACCATTTTTATAACAAAAGGAGGAATTTCATACAAGGCTGAAGGGAAACCGATGCTAAAACAGTTACCAAAACATATTCAGTACATCATTCTGGAGAAGATAACATCTTCGTCGGTTATTAAAACATTTTTTTAGGAACTCGTGGCTATAATAATAACAGCCGCTCGGGCCGATCTTTAGGTTAAGCCGTGCTTGCCTAGGTTGGTCTGTGGATGGGTGACCACTCTTACATACCGAGTTTCCTCCGTAACTCGGAAAGCACGTCGCTGTTGGTCATTTGTTTTGTAGATCTTTGACAGTCGTTACAGGTAGTCAGTGACCCAAAAGTGTGACAACCAGTCTTACCAAGGGGTGTGTACAACCCAGTTAGTACTGGGTAATACGTACCCAGTACTAACTGGGTTGTGGAGGTCAGTTAGGCAGTCGCTCCGTGGAAATAATAAAAAATACGGGTATTCAAATGCATCCGGTTAGACTGGAAGCTGATCCCAAAATAGTTGGGAAAAGGCAAGGCAGATGATATTAAAAAATCCCTCCGGCAAGCCGCAGGAGGAGGTAGATTTCGAAGAAGGTGCAGGAGCGGCCGACTTTTGAAAATTTGTATAAAGAGTTGTACTTATGTGTACAATCTACAAAAAAAAATATGATTTCAAAATCGTTGTCCTGTAATGGAAAGTTTACCCTTTTTAAATTCTCTCATAAGAGTTTAGCATGGAAACGCCCTCAAATGTTTAGTTATAATTTTTTATTTCGAAAACTATAAGTTTTATCGCTAAACTTTGACGGTAACAATTGTAAAGGAAACAATTTGCTTTCAAAAAAAAATATTTGCGACGTTGAAAATGTTTACTGTTTCGGAGATATGATTTTTTTTCGCAAAAAATTTGGAATTTTCAACCCCCTCCCCAATGTATGGGTTGCATCAAAAAAGTTTTAATTTAAAGATGTCCGTATTCGTACTCAGAATGATAAAAATGAGAAACGGTTCAAAAATTTCCCATAGGAAATAAGTTATGGCCAAAAAACTGATTTTAGAAAAACCGCCCCCCGGCCGCCCCCCATGGACGAATTCCGCCCATTCACGAACTTAGCCTAAGTTTCGACCATTTCGATTTTTTGGCCAAGTTTGAAAGCAATCGGTTCATAGTTGCGACCTGTAGAGTGTGGCTAAATTTGGCTTGTCACCCATATACATACGTATTCATATATATCCCCGTAGGTGAGAGACCAATAGGTAGATTTTTTTTTTTTTTTCAAAAAAAGGAAATCTACCTAAAATGTTTTATTACGATTCAAAACTGCAATACCCACACGGTCAAAATGTATGAAACAGTTGACTTTTTGTTAAATAACCGATGAAAAATTTATATGTTTTAGAGTCAGTGTTTCCACCTTGTATTGTTTCCAGTAGGTACGTGTTAAACTTTTAACAAATTGAAGAAAAAAGAAGACTAACCTTATAATGTAATATTATTCATATTGATCGACGGGTAAACTTTTCTGGATTTTATCAAAATTTAGCATATCAACAAGTTTAACTTTTTCTCCTACATCATATTTTGTAAATTGGACCTACATACAGTGAAAATCACTACGTAATTTACAATTAAGTAATGAGGTTTTATCGGTATTTCTCTAAAAAGGAAATAATAGGCAATAAGATTGCCTGAAACTCAAACATAACTGAGGAAATGTTTATGATACGCCTTTGCCTACCCAAATACACAAAACAAAAACTTAAATCTACACAATAAAAACTGAAAAATAGACGGAAAAAAAATATTAACCATTGTCTGTCCAAGTCATCTGAACGCTACTATTTTTTTGTACACTGATCATTTGTCGAGTCAAGATTACTAGAAATATACGTTTCACTCATAACCAAACACATCATTACAATTCATTTCACAAATCTAATGTTAATAAGTTGACTGTCATGATTGTAAAGATACCTAAGTACTATTTATGCAATATAATACTAAATCCAAGAATCACACTAGACATCGAGATAACAATCAGGTATAATCATTATGCCATACCTGACTTACACGAAATCGATTGCCACCGTATTTGAAACCTAGTTACTTACTACAAATAGTTTCTAATCCAATGTAATGGCTGTAAGCAGTTCCCCAGCGGCTTGTGTGATAAACAGAGCCTGGTGGCAAGTGGGTAATTGCATCGTAATGGGCTTCGTCGTAGGCAATGCGATTAGCTCCTAACCTTCCGTCGTAATACACAATGACTGCTTACTATGACAGTTCGCTGCAGCGCTTTATAACGATGTTATTCAGCGATCGCGTGCAAATCGCTTAATGAACGATCTGGTTTGAACAGACGTTGTTTAAGCCTTTAGGGATTTTTGTGATAATTTGTTTAAAGTCACGGAAAATGAGGCTGTTTAGGCAAGCATATACCTGCAGGGTGGAATTAACACGCACGGACGTAACGACTAAATTTTAGACGATACTGGGGGTTGCCGAATTCATGGTAACCATTTGAAATCAAAATCAAAGCATTTATTTCAAGTAGGCCAGTTACAGGCACTTTTGAACTGTCAAAACAAAGATGAAATGAAATCTAGCTACAGTCCCAGTCACAAGACATAAAAACTGTGAAAGTACTGTAGTTGCCCATTCCCTAGTGTAGATCTCTATGGAGAAGAATGGGCAAGAAACTCCATGGACACTCTCTGTTTGTGTCTTGGTGTTCTTTCCACCTTGTATTTCCCAAAGAGATAGGAAGAAACAAATTGCCACTTGCTTTTGCGCTTCTGCATTATAATACCAAGCAACAAATCGCAACATAAAATAACAAAGAAGAAAAGCAGCTCTGTAGTAGAATATATAATAACTACAGTTTGAATTAAATAGGTACCTATGCCATCATCTGCCAAGCCTTTTCCCAACTATGTTGGGGTCAGCTTCCAGTCTAACCGGATGCAGCTGAATACCAGTATTTTACATGGACCGACTGCCTATCTGACCTCCACAACCCAGTTAATACTGGGAAATACGATACCACTTGGTAAGACTGGTGACAGACTTTTGGGGACACTGACTACCTGTAACGACGGTCAAAGATGGACAAATGACAGCCAGGACCAACGGCTTAACGTGCTTTCCGAGGCACGGAGGAAACTCGGTATGTAAAGGTGGTCACCCATCCACAGACCAACCTAGGCAAGCATGGCTTAACCTAAAGATCGACCCGAGCGGCTGATATTATTTAGCCACGAGCTCCACTTTATATATAAGGAAAGGTTAAAAACCGCCACTTATTCTTTTCCTTCCTAGCATCTTTAATTGAACACTAGTAAAATCCAAACTGCGATTGCAAACAATAAACAGGAAAAAATATAACATTTAGGTATCACATGGATACCGATTTCCTCAAACGATGACCGCATTTTCTTTAACATAAGTTAAAGAACTACTTGGCATTATGTTGAATATAGGTACAAGCTTTACGACCTGTTTATTATTAACGGGTTTGAGCACATAATAATATCTTAAAATTAAACAAGTTACATTAAATTTAAAATTTAAAAAACCTCCAACACATGTAGTGTCATAATTTCACAAGCCCTTTCATTTGATACCCATATTGAGGGAGTTGTTGAATAAATATGTCATCCGCCATTTTGTAGCGACCGCCTTCTTGAACTGATTTTTATCAAACATAGCTTAAAACACTCCCGACTAATTCATGTTTCAAACAAAAAAAAAACAAAATCAAAATCGGTTCATCCGTTCGGGAGCTACGATGCCACAGACACACACACACGTCAAACTTATAACAGCCCGTCGTTTTTGCAAAGCGTGGTGATCAATGCTCGTGCCTTCTCTGTATGAGAAGAGGCCTTTGCCCAGCAGTGGGACAGTAATAGGCTGGTATTATTATATTTTATATTATTATTCTTTTACTCAAATTTCAACAAACTTTTTACATTTTTAAATATTAATATAAAAATATATGAAAAGCATTTAAAAATATAAAAAAATGTAGCCCACCGGTATCGGGAACAGGGTCCAAGCTACCGGCGGTCAGGGCTCCAGAGAGAGGAACCTCCTAACAATACGAGCCGTGTCCAGGAGTACCGCTTTTAGAATCAAGCCCTTGATCCAGCTGCCTAACGAGAGCCTCCTCAGGTGTTGGTCGAGGCTCTTGGCAATTAAGCCATGGGCTGACACGACTATCGGCACAATGATCACCGAGTCCACTTCCCACATGTCGACAACCTCGCGAGCCAAGTCAAGATACATGATTGGATATCTTTCTCGGCTTTCACGAGGTTCTCATCATGCGGGACCGTAATGTCAACAATCATTGCGCGCCGCTCTAATTGATCCATCACCACTATATCAGGCCTATTGGCTATAACAGTCCTGTCAGTGATGATGGATTGATCCCAGTACAGTGTGATATTGCCATTATCGAGAACTGGGTCGGGCACATACCTATAGTAGGGCACTTCCGATTCCACTAGATTGTATTTTAGAGCAAGTTGCTAATGAATAATAATAATATTATTATTATATTACGTAAGATGACAGGTTTCCTCACAGGAGATGCTTTAATAGTAATAAGTAGTGTTTCGCGTGTGTTTAATTTCAAGATTCTAACACATAATAATGCGTTCAATATTATCAGTTTGATATAATACATCTAATTAAGTTTCATGCGATGGATAGAATGTTTTGTGAGGAGCTCGTGGCTTAATAATAACTGCCACACGGGTCGATCCTTAGGTTAAGCCGTGCTTGCCTAGGTTGATTGGTTCTAGGTTTTTAGATCAAAAACAAAACTTAAACAGTAATACAAAAAATATGAGGAGATATTACGATAATTAAAAACTTTTTAGCAAAAAATAAAAACTGACCTTTGTTTGATAGATTTTCTTAGTTTTTTTGTCACCGACTTCTGAAGCTGAAGTTATTTTTCACCGTTTTGTGTTTTTTGAAGTCGGTTTTATTTTTTGCTATTATTATTCGCTTTTTAGTGGTTCACTTGTGCTTACCCCTTCACAGCGTACCGGCGTGATGTTATGTTATGAACTGGTGTAAACAATAGACAGACCTGAGATTTTAGCAATCCCAGTCCATTTGCTATCACATATTGAGGAGTGCCTTTGCCTATCTCCGAATTTCTTCATCAGATCATCACCAAATTGAAAAGGGACCACTTTAAGAAAGTACTCTTCCAAAAACTACCCAAATCGCATCAAGTGTGGCTATGAAATTTGAAGAGTTCTCTCTATTTCTCCAGGATCCGTCATCAGATCCTGACTTGATGATTATGGAACCACCTGGGAAGTATACCCTTTCAAACAAAAAAATCAAATTAAAGTCAAATCCGGTTACATATAATCAGTTTCACCAAGATTCTTCCCAGCTAATTAAATCATTATGCATATTGTATTAGAGCACATTACTGCAGGAGAGCATATTCACAATACATAGTACAATCAGGCTCGGACGTACGCCGTAATTGCATCTCCGTGCATTCCCACACTAATTCTGTGCCTTTAGTGAAAAGTGATATAACTCGACTTGAAGCAGTTTTGAGTTTTTTATACAATCTTGAAGCTTGAATTTTTTCCTATTTTTCTATCTATTCGGTATAACTCTATCTGTTATAGAACAGGAAATAAGTTTCGTGTTGAATAATACAAGTAGCAGTTTTGGTTAATATTAGTGATAATTTTTGTGAATACTGATATGTCTTTGGTAATATTAAGTTGAACTAAAGCATAAACTTGAAAAAATACGTGTAAATAAGGCTATCTCGATTTGTATTACTTGACACATTTAATATAGTTTACATGAGCTTTGTGCTTTTTAATACAACACAATTTGTATTAAGTGACACAAATAATACCGCACCATTATCAATTGTGAATAATAATATAACTCAAATTATATCTCTTAAATTTTAGAAATATTTTATAACACCAAGTGGAAAGTAATACAACTAAATCTCTATCAAATTACACGTGAATTATTTTTTGTAACATTTTTAGTTCTTAATAATATAAATTTATTTATACCGCTATAGTATGGGATTTTTAGAAACCGATCCATAGTGATTATTGTGTAAAGTGATATAGTTCGTCTTTTTCGGTTCCTAATTCTGTCATTCTCTAAACTCCAGCTCATAAATAAAAAAGTGAACTGTAACGGACAAAAGTTTCTATGGTCAGACGTTAGAGTTTTCCGGTACACAAACGAGCAAAATCCAGCTTTATACTAATGAAGAAAAAACCATAACCATTGACCATGTCAACAAATGTTATGCAAGAATAATCCCTATTTCCGTCCAAAAACAAAGAGATGTGTGCATGATTTTATCATACTTATCTATTCTATCTAGTATCTGTCTATGTAGTCTACGAAAAGTTAGTCTTTTCAAATCATTTGGTATTACAATATTATTATGTTACATTACAGCATTAGTACTAAAGTATGGGGGACAGCGTGGGCCCGACAATAGGTCGTTGCTTACTATAAAAAAAATGTAAAACAAAAGGAATATTTAACAAAAGTTAAACAGCATCCGGGAATCTAAAAAGCCTACAATGTTCACTCATTCAAAATTCTATTCCACATGGCGTCTCTTAGTTTGGATTTAGATTTCGTTCTGAAATTATGTCACGTGAATAACAATAATGTAGACGTTAAAAAGGGTGTAAAACACCTCATCACGAAGCCGAAAGGCACTTGTTCTCCCCATCATTGCGATATTTTTTTTGTTCTACACCATACCTGGGAACCTTCTAGTTATGGAGATAATTATGGGGGTCAAAGTTACAACTTTATGACAAGTTTTTTTTTAATATGTACAAGATTTTTGTGTTAGATTTTGACTTTTAACACCTCCACGACCCCCGTACTATTCAATCCATCCATCAGCACAATGGTTTAAGTGTGTTACATTGAGTTCTACCACAAAACATGATTTATAACCTCAAGAAAAAAAGTTATTTCCCAGCAATAATTTTTGCGTAAAGTTACTTAGTTTGATGTACAGAATGCTTGGTTAACGGCTTTGTGATGAGGTGTTTTACACCCTGTATTTTATTTTTCTGAAGATAGTTTACAAATGATTCTCCAGATAGGTATAAATATTTATACAATCACTGATTTGTTAACAAATAATGCTCGGATAAAATTTTTAGAGGACCATAATAATTAATATACATAATGTACTTAACTTGCATAGACACAACCTTGTAGCTAGGATTATCCGTCAGGAACTTGCTCTAAAATACAACCTTGTGGAATTGGAAGTGCCGCCCCAGTTCTCGATAATGGCAGTATCACATTGTACTGGGATCAATCATCACTGACAGGACTATTATAGCCAATAGGCCTGATATAGTGGTGATGGATCGATCAGAGCGGCGCGCAATGATTGCTGACATAATGATCCCGCATGATGAGAACGTGAAAGCCGAGAAAGATAAACAAATCAGGTATCTGGTATCGACATGTGGAAAGTGGACTCAGCGATCATCGTGCCGATAGTCGTATCAGCCCATGGCTTAATTTCCTAGAGCCTCGACCGATATCTGAGGATGCTCTCGTTAGGCAGCTGGATTAAGGGCTTGAGACTCCTGGACACCGCTCGTATTTTTAGGAGGTCCGTCTCTGGAGCCCTGACCGCCGCCGGTATCCCACCGGTAGGTATCGCGAACAGGATCCAAGCTGGATCCTGTTCGCGATACCGGTGGGATACAATTTTTATTATAATTTGAAATGTTTTATCTATTTATTTTTAAATATATGTAAAAAAAATTAACCAAGGAAATGTACTTAATGTATTTTCACTTTTATTCACTAGATTTAAATAGACCCTGCCAGTATAAGTACATGTTACTAGGCCCCTTTTTCTTTTCGGATGGGAAATCATCAAATGACTTCTCCCACTCTGGGCGGAGTGGGAGGGAGTGTCAGACTTTTACTGACTAAAACCCATCCATGTTCCTTCCTCGCCCTTTATGTTCCGGGGCCGCGGTATCTCTTTCGAACAGGCCCGCAACCCCGGCGTTACTAGGCCCCTAGAATAGAAATAAATTGAAACTCGTATTACTTTACACCTTGGAAGTTTTGTTGTTTACTAGATATAATTCAGGATAAATCAATATACACCACATCTTTTATTGTAATAAAGGTGTGTAAAGTGATATAAGTTTGATTTTATCACAGCACACTAAAAAGACACGGTTCCCATGAAACTTAAATGTTTTTTAAACAAAATTAGTTCTAGTGTTTTATTATTAATAACTCTATTGCCATCAAAGAGATGTTTAAATAATACTTGTACCATTAAATACAAGTACATTTAATATTGTGTTAAATGATATAATTTAAATAATAACAATATACACTTAAGAACTTAAATGTGGCTAATGATATAAGTCTATTTTTTTTTTAATTATCTCAAAATCTAATTATTTTTTAAAACATTCAAAGCATATCCAATATAATAATAACATTTTTCAATTGATTTAATTCAAAAAGTCTACAAAAATCTCAGTTATAAAAAAAATGTAGCCGTTACAAAAATGAAAAACTTTAAACTAATTTTTCTCAAAACGAGGATTTCTGAGTTGTACCACTTTTCACTAAAGGCACAGAATTATCTTTGACCATAAGCGTAATAATATGCTAGACAGTCCTCCATTACTGGCCAAGGTAACATACTACAATACCGTATTATGCCGACTCACGTGAAATATACACTGTCAATCTTACAACTGTATTTACAAGCAAAGGCTTCATGTATGCATTACAGGTGTCTTTTCTAATGGCGTGTTGTATTCTCGTATAATAATATGTGTTTTCCTCGTTCTACTAAGTATATGGTACGGTATTACGTACCACAGGTGGTTAAGTTATTTGCTTTATCGGAAAATGTTTTTGGTTTTTTTTCGTAGCTCTTGTCATCTTAAAAGCCTACGCTGCTACGAGGCTACGGAGCTACGGGTCTACGAGCGTAGCAAAGTCCCGTAGAACGATCAAATGATTCCTGTACATCTTTTAAAAAAGGTTTCCTTTTATTATGGAAAAAGATCAATGCAAATGTTCCCCCGGATGTGATGTAGATAGGGTGCACCCGCATGAAGGGCAGTGGCACCGCGGTCAAGTTCAAGGTGGCGACCTACGCGACAAACCAATAAAACATAACTACTTTACACTCTGCCGACTTTTAATTACATTAAGAGGCATCAACCTCTATGGCAGTGGTACAAGACTTGCATGATACGACGCTTTATCATCGCGATGGCTTGGAAAATGACGTTTAATTTATGTAAGTTAATAATGACTGATTTTTTTTCGTGAAATCTGGAAGTTTGTGTTAAATTAGAAAATGGAGAGAGTAATGTACGTTCAGTTGTTTCGTATCTTTATAATTTTCTGAAATTTTATTCCAGTGACAAGTACTAGATTTTTTCGTAGAACTAATGAAATGTTCAATATTAAATACGGTTATGAAAATTTACAATCAAATCAATATGATTTAAGTTCTTGAAATCAGGGCAATCGTTACCGGCTCAGGGCTTGATGTGTGTCAGTGCCTCGTCGACAGGTAAATCAATGTGAAACGTAACTCTTATCGCTGAAAATTGTAATCTGTGAAGCCTTACGAATGTATTAAACCGAATTTAGTGGTTGTGATTCGTAGCAAGCTTCAGTGAAGACGTTAGGTTTTCGCTTGACCTATAAACGAACGCACTTTGCATGGTACGTGAAAGTAGGTCTTAGGTAGGCGGCATAAGCACCACTTCGGCTCGGCGACGCTGGTGACTTCCGTCATTTTCTACACAAGAGTTGCGTGCCGGCGTACGCATGCGGCTCGCCCCATTCGACCCCCGGCAAAATGGCGGTGCCAACATGGCCGCCGGGCAGCCGCAGGATGCTCTGTGACGGTGCTCCTGTCCGAAACGACGTCGACACGATTTACCGGCGCGGTGCACACCTTGACACGCACGTCCGCTCAGACACCACAGTCGGGATCGATTCGACGCTTGCAGCGACACGGCTCGCCTGCCGACTCGGAACGCGCGTGCAACAAGTGATACCGTGTCAAAAACTGTACAAATAAATGACGCATTGACATTGTTTTCTAGCAGTGATGTAATTGTGGGTCACATATAAATATAGAACGTGCCCTTTCAGTGAGTGGCGGCGCGGGTGAGCCAAGCAGTGAGTGACGTCGGCCGCTCACGTTCCCCGCGCCGCGCAACGTCAACATTGCCGGCCGCGTCACGCCGTCGCGATGCACATCATAATATCTACACGCACGATCGCGCGGTACTATTAGTGACATTCGTAACGTGTGCTCCATGTGCGATTCCTAGTGTTATTATTGAGACGACCCATTGAGAGGTGACTGTGTGACTGAATACAATTCGCACTTAACCCTGCCACGGAAATGTTTGATTGCTGTTTGTGTACATATAACGATGTGAACGTATAGTTGTCAACATAATAACTATCAATAATGACGATAGCACAAGTGCATAGTATAGCGCGCGTGTCGGCGGCTCGGCGGCGAGCCCAGTGTAGTGCGAGCCGCGCGGGCGTGTGAAGCGCGCTCCCCGGCACCGCCGCGCTGCACGTGCGTCCCATGTGCTGCCGCTGCCATGCTGTTGCCGTCTCTCCCGGGGCAGCGTCAGTGATTGACTGTTTGTGACTCAGATTGTGCGGAGAAATGCTAGTGTGAACTCGGACTGATGTTTTGGTTTCCACGTGAGTGTTGTTGGGGTGCGGGCAGGGGTCGAGGGCGGCGCGTGGCTCGATAGACCGACAATGTTGACATTCGTGTTCGCGGTGTGGTCGGCGGCGCGCGCGCTGGGCTGGGCGTGCGACCCGGCGTGCTCCCCCGAGGCGGAGGAGGCGCCCGTGCTGCCTCGCCTGCGCTCGGCGCGCGCCTCCAGCGACCTGTCCACGCTCAGCACCACCACCACCAGCTCCAGTCAGACCAGTTGCGGCGACAACCCCAAGAGGTCCACGCACGATCACTGATCAGGGACACTACATGAGATACAACAGTCGTAACGACTTATCAAACAATGAGCTTCCCGTGCAATATCGACAAATATTCAATAAACAGATACCATCGCATTACTTTAAAAACATTAATCATAGGGACACGATAAAATCGTTTGATGAGACTAAGATATGTTGAAGCAATTGAGATAAACTTAATTATCTCCAATGACGTTGATTACAATGGTTTTAATCTACAGGTACTTATTGAAATATGCACAATGTAGATTGATATAGGAGATAATTATTTTATTATAGGTACATGACGTAGACGTACACATTGATCGGTGGTAAAGTCCGGTTGATTCAATTTATATCATAACAATTTTATCTTTGATTATATTTTATGCTATGCTACAAGAAGGCAATTATAAAACTAGAAGCTCTGCGAAATAACAAGGGAACATTGTAAAGAATAGTCAGGAAATTATATTTCGAAAGCTATTTCAAAGAGCAGGGAAATAGCAATCCACGCGATTCTTGTTTCTTGAACGTCGTGATGCAACCGTACCTTCGTTTCTTTTGTTAAAGAACAATATTTGACGCGAGACCTGGACTTTTTCAACCCCATTATGCCGTTGGAACAAAATTTACGTAGCGGTAAACTTGAACGTAAGCAGACGAGGAAACCTGACAATAGAAATAACGATACATTTAAATTCGTATTCCTACATACCTTCTCTATATTCGTTTGCAGAATTGTCCTCCATCTATCAACAAAAGCTCTAAACAAAAGAGCCTATATTCTTTTCATACGAATATCTAGCCGCGCCGAGTAGAAAGGTTCAATATGTGACACCCAGTGTAAAAAGAGCCAACGGACCAGAATAACTTGGACATGAAACACATTTCTTTTAACTGCTTGACCGGAAACAATTGAATACTATTCTTACAGCTTTCTTTAAAGCTATGAAGCTGTGCTATTTATCAATCAACGCAGAGATGTCTTATCAAATGTTTTTATCTGCCCACAATCTGTTTTTCTCTTCAATTTTGTATTGATATTTTTGTAGACGGTAGGCGTTGCAATGTAGACGTATACACCTACACGATTCTAAATTCGTGACAATTATTAATACATTGAATCTCATACTTTGAATATTTTTATGAGTTTTCCTACGACTGTTGTGTGTCAACGTGCGGCTCAATATATTTAGTTATAGTGGCTTTGTGGCAGTAAATGATGTTCTAATGAATGATAAATTATGTACAAAAAATAAAAGAAACTTGGCTAAGAATAACATATTTACCAATTCATATAACAGTATATGACAGCATGTGGAAATTATATCATAATGTTATTTATTATTTTGATCTTCCAATTAAAACCACAGCATGGTTTAAAATTATACTAACTGAAAAGATAATGATGATAAATGAAAATCGTTTTATTGAAAAAAAAATTGAAAGAAACGTGGAACAAACAATTTTATCCACCTCACTTCTTTCACGAAAATGTAATATTTAGACCGGCCTGATAAAGGCCGACACGGGATTTATTAACCTAGTCGATTGTGAAAGGCTGACAGTGTAAAGGATCCTTTCTGTAAACCTTTTACCGCTACATCCAATTGTTAGATACCGCCATTTACTGCTGACATACACTAGAACTCCTGAACTATAATATTTGAGTCCACTTTATTTTTTCTTATATAGCAAGCGGATTGTCATTGTCATCAGTAAAATAAAAAACCTACATTCAACGTCATTATTTTTATTTATCTCGTCACTGAGCACAACGTTGATAAGAAATAATGTTTTGCACTGTAACATTAAAAACACGTGGTTTTAAATCTGCATAGTTATTTTGGCAAGCTTCCAAACCAATAATAAACGAACATTGAAGAAAATTTCGTAAACACCCGTTTAAGTGTGATATGAGCAACAGTTCGATATTCGATAGAACACTTGTACTTACATATTTACAACGAGTTATACCAACCAACCAAAGAAATGCCAACTGACAACTATTTTGAAAAAAGTGAATGCGCATAGTCGGCATGCGTCAGACACAATGTAATGTTCTGTTTATCGTTTTATTTTGTTTTCTGATACCTACCTCCGTCACTGTACTTATTTTAGATCACCACTTAGATAGGATTATGTGTTATCATATCATCAAATCAAACATACCAAAAGTCAAAAACATTGAATGATAGATAACTAGACAGCAAACATATATAAAAATAACCTTTAAGTGTGACATTTTTTATTAAAAATTATTCATAGACATTCAGGGTAATTAAGCAGGAATTGTTAAATATTAAACACGCTATTGAGCTCAACATACTTCCGAATTAACAAATTCGATTTTTATATTAACTGTTTCTAAATATAGAAAAACTACTGCCTCGTAATTTTATTATACTGACCAGGGGGTGAAACTTCCATACATTGGCTTCAAACAAAATTTTAATAGATAGTGCCATTTGTGTGTTTAGGTACACCAACTTTTCAACTGTTATAACGAGAACAGCTATTTTAGACTACTTGCTAGTGAAGTAGATAGCTTAGAAGGGCAACCGCTCCCTTGTGACTAATAGTTCACAAGTTCGAATCCTCAGAATTACTTTTTGCATTTATTTGGTTGAACAAAAACTAACAGCGCCATCTAACAGTTCGGGTACACAGTTTTAAAAACGAAAACCAGAGTTGCGCATCTATCTTGTATTATATAGTGTATTATCTATGATACTGACGTGGTTTTCCGGTTTTGCCACGCTCTGTATTTAAGTTGCCACGCTTTCTATTTATCATGAACCTAGCCTTTCGACCTTAGTATCGGAAAACAGAGGTTCGTCGAAAACCTCCAACGTAGTAAACAAATCAGCAAGACATGGCAGCACACGGGAAATTTAAACTCAATTTTAAAGAGAGCTTTGCTCTCTATAATACTATTACTGCTACTTACATGGAAAACACTCTGATAAAAATCTCATTCAACGCCGATAAAAACGTAGTCGATAGGAGGTAATTTTATTAACCTGTTGCCCAGTGACAGATACTTTATTCATAATAAAAATACCATAAATTGTTCAACATTAAATTCTGGATACTGACAATCCGTTGATGACGACCCCATCGTAAAAATTGACACCAAATATACTTAAATGGCTATCACATTCACTTTTTTCCGACGAGGATAAAAGATTTCCTGTAGAAATAAAGTGATGGTAACTTTATGTATGGTGATGGTGTCTGATCTGACTGGCTGGTGGTACTGACGGGTCATGTGGTCAGGTGGAGCGAAGCCCCGCGGCGTTGGAGTGCGAGGGGTGCAACCCGCAGACCGCTGCGACGGACCCCGGTGTCCGTAAGGAGACGCACCACCGGCAGGTATAATTATAGCGGGGAAATTACTCGTGTGATGCGCCCATTTATAGAACATTGATTTTTCTACTCTTTGTCCTTTTTAGAGGTCTCTGGGAAACTTTTGCTACAAAAGTTTTTTACGACGCGATGACACCAACATTATAACTGTGATGATATTTGGTATGGGTATGAGTTGCGGAGGAATGAGGAAAAGATTTGAGAATGAATGCTGATGGCTATAAAAGTAGAGAAAGAATTATAAAGAAACGGTGAATGGACTCAGTGAAAGATCATATTGCTAGAATGAAAGTGACAGATGAGATGACGCGTAGTACTCGTAGTATGGATGAAGAAGATATGCTGCGCCAACCCAAAATAAATTGAGTTATGGGGCAAGAGAATGCTGATGACTTGGTATAGTTGTAATTAACACAAAATTAAACGATGACATGTGAAATATGACTATTGAAAAACAACGTTATAAAAACACAATTAAAATCTGTGTAAGATGTTTATTTTTGACTAGCTGACCCACGCAACTTCGTCTGCGGAGGTATTCCTCAGAGCGCACCTATTTCTAAGCGCAACCATCTAAGCGCAACTAAATCATTCCTCGGAGCGCAACCATGATTACAAATAGAGAAGGGTTCATTCATTATATCGATAGATAGTTTTAAAGAATCATTCCCTCTGCGTCGAGTCCCTTAACGTCGACTCGTGATTTTTCTTGGATTTTAATTTTTGTCTTTCGTTTCGCCTCGACATGGCTGTCACAGAATACCTACAGTCACACTAATAACGAAATAAGTACGACTTTAAATTTGTAAAGTTAATTTGCTCATCCGGTGATCAGTATTTTAAATAATACATTGATAGCCCATCAAAATGTACTAGGCTAGCAGAAGTTCAAAGAGTAGTTTTTTTTTATAGATTTTTATATTCCGGGTATCTAAGTAGGTAGGTACTTATTGTTTAATATTATCTCAGAGCAAACATGTGATTGAAATCAAAGTCAAAGTCAAAGATTTATTTGCCGATAAATATGGTTACAAAAGTTCTTAATCGAATGGTATAATAGTAGCCTAACATATTCAATCATAAAATAATGACATGCAAATTTTTGGTAATTTTTGGATACCATCTTCAATTCCTGATAGCCAACTTTTACAGAAGTACATTACTGACCAAAAGTTGCTTGAAAACGTAGTTCCAGTAAATATCTGCTTGCCTAGAAGTCCGTTTTAATATATAAACAGTTAGGACAGTTGATTTAAAACTGTGTATCGATATAATGAATGAATTCATCATACCCCTCTCTATTTTTTTATCATGGTATGGTTGCGCTCTGAGGAATGATTTAGTTGCGCTTAGATGGGTGCGCTTTGAAATAGGTGCGCTCTGAGGAATACCTCTCACAAGAGAGAAAAACGAAAGGAAAAATAATCCGGAAGTTTTTGCAACATTTTTCATTCCTGCTCCGCTCTTAATAATCGTAGCGTGATGTTATATAGCCTAAAGCCTTCCTCGATAAATGAACTATCCAACACAAAAAGAATATATCAATTCGAGCCGGTAATTCCTGAGATTAGCGCGTTCTACCAAACAAACAAACAAATTCTTCTGCTTTATAATAATTATTAGTATATTAGATAAGATTATATTTTCCCACATGCTGATACATTACAGTTCCTAGAACTTTTGACTGGAGTATGTTTAATATTTTCATACATTTGGATATAATTCCTTTGAAGTTGCAATTTTCTTGAAGCCAACGTTGTGATGGAAAATCTGCACTATCGAACAAGCTATTTGGTTTACACTTTAACCCCCAAATTACATTGTGAACTGTAAACCAAATAGCTTGTTCGACCGTATATATTAAATATCCTACCTCAGGCATTAGAAAAATGCATTTTATTTTCCGCTTTACGTTACTCTCTACAGCTGGTTATGTAATCTTGTTACGTTTTTGTACCGTCAACAAATCTACCTAAGAAAATATATTGGGTGTTGCTTTAGTCTCGATCATCCGCTTATAGGATTATAAACTTACCGCGGCACTGAATAACTTTTCCGGGAAAAGCAATTTTTATGCGAATAACACCGCCAGCGCTTCTGCTGAGTATGAAGGTCTGGGTTTTATTTCCAGCTCCAACCTGGTGTTATTGGGTTTTTCATCAGGAATTTCTCAGCAGTGACCTGAATCTGGGTTCCTGCCCAGTTGATGACCCCAGGTTCACCCCCGGTTCACTCCCGAGCCCCGTGCCGAAATGTAGAGACATTTCTCTGCTAAAAATAACGTAAAATTACTCATGCAATCCTACGTGGATTGCGTAATTTTACGTTATTTTACATCAAAAAACGGCCTAATTCAAGTTGTCTGTTTTATGTTCGTAAATATAACCCGTAGTGTCCAAATCAAAGACTGAAAAAACCTGTGTTATAAATGTTTAATAATAGTCATAAAAACACTGTTCATTTTCGTAAGTAGTATGTCATAATACGTTGGGGAATACACCTTTTACCGGTCATCATGAATTTGCATTCTTAGAACGTACCTCAACAAGCACGTACACCAAATACCTATCATAAATGTATGATCTCTTGAAATGTCATAATAATGTAGACGTACCAAATTTATCCATTCGTCATTATTAATAAGTCATCAAATTGCAAACCAAAACAGAAAAGAAACCAATGATTTTCCTCTCCTATTAATCGAGTGACATTCCTTTATGGCATACGTCATAAATGTATCACTTTATGACATTCTTAAGAGAGAGAGATGACATACACAAACACGTCATTGATATGTTCCGTCATTATTAATATGTCATCAAAAAGCAAAACAAAAACATTGGAACATTTTAATTTTTCCTGTTAATTGGTGACATCATATTGCGTAATTGGGTGATCTAATGGGAACAGGTGCATAGAACGTTGACTCTTTGAGGAAGCATATGGTGAGGTCATTGGCTTAGCCTTTAACCACGTGGGTTTTAACACCCCGATTTTCTGAAAACTCCTAGTGATGAAGGAAGGTGAGGCCGGGTCGAGGCGAAACCAAGACAAATATAAGTGCGGCCAACTATCGACAAACATTTTGTATGAATTGTATGAGTGCTGCACCGGATCAGCTCCACCACACCTCATTCTTGCTAGCTTATCCCGATGTGATTATGATGCTAATAAATATTATATGTTACATTATAAAGTTTCAAATAAATAATATGTATAAACAACTGGAGTTGAGGCTAATGCTAATCTGGTGCAATGCTCTATTATTCTCAAGCAGTAGGGTAGACGTCAAAAAATAATCTAATTAGTCCGTCATTTAGATTATCAAAAAGTATTTGATGCGTATTTTTTCTTTCGTTACGTAAACAAAAAAGCGGCCAAGTGCGAGTCGGACTCGCCCATGAAGAGTTCCGTAGCAGCAAGTAACATAATATAAAAGTTACGATATTACGATTTATGACGTATTAAAAAATAACTACTACTAAATAAATACTACTACTAAAATTGGTGATCTAGATCTCGTTCAAACCAATTTTCGGTGGAAGTTTACATGGTAATGTACATCACATATTTTTTAGTTTCATCATTCTCTTATTTAAGAAGTTACAGAGGGGGACACACATTTTACCACTTTGGAAGTGTCTCTCGCGGAAACTCTTAAGTTTAGAAAAAAATGATGTTAGAAACCTCAATATCATTTTTGAAGACCTATCCATAAATATCCCACACGTATGGGCTTGACAAAAAAAAAATGTTGACTTTCAGTTTTAAGTATGGGGAACCCCCAAAATTTATTGTTTTTTTTTTTCTATTTTTGTGTGAAAATCTTAATGCGGTTCACAGAATATATCTACTTACCAAGTTTCAACAGCATAGTTCTTATAGTTTCGGAAAAAGTGGCTGTGACATATGGACGGACAGAAAGACAGACAGACATGACGAATCTATAAGGGTTCCGTTTTTGCCATTTGACTACGGAACCCCAAAAATACGTGTCCGTTATTTTCCAATACTCTAACTGACGGACTAAATAGATTTGCAATTTTTTGATCCTGCAAAATATTTGAAATCCGTGCCTTGTATTTGTCTCAGCTTAGCGAGATATTTCAGATGAACCTTGGTGTTAAATGCCGCGCGGTTAAATTATACAAGTTAGTGACCTCATGAGAGCTTAAGAGTGTAGTAATGCTTTAGAATTAAATTATACTGTCGAAAATTGCTTTGGTGCCGACAAATCTGTCTGTACCTCATATTCTCAAATAAATTACAATATTGCGCTGTTACACGTGTCTTTTTCTATCAGACGTCGATGTCAGAGTACGAAATAATATATTTTGCCTAACTGCCAAAATATTAGTCCGTCATTTATGACGATTTGATATTTTGACAGTCGGTAAATCATTCGATATTTAAAAGGACAGCTGCTGTCAGGATGTACATAATTAAGCCGATAATTGTATTATGACTAGTTTTTATGGTTTATAGCAAAATCAAATAATAAATCTTTAAATAATAATAAGACTACTTTTAAACACCTTTCCTTTTTAATATTTAAAAATGTAATAAGTTCTATAAATGAATAAACGACACAAAACTCTCTTAACATTACATATGGATTCTTACAGGTGTAGGTGTAATACTGACGCTGTGCTGTGTAAATCCTACGCCGCGTATCTACCGGTTCGTTATCATTTTGCATACAACAGAACTCCGCGCGCTCTAGCATAAATGAACCCTAATTGGAACGACTTTCTCCGATGTATTTCCACACGCGACCTTTAAAATTACCTTGCAGCCTTCATGACATTTAATATTTTATATATTTTGAAAGAAAATAAGTATACAGTATCTGCAATAAAAAGTTCAGTGGGAAGTACATAGTCTATTATTACTGGTACTATTTTTAAAACGCGGTGAATATCTCATGTCTGGGAAAACTTCGAAAGGTGAATGACCTCGTTATAACAAACAACTTTTGTGCTACGCTTTTGGAACTAAGAAAACACGTTTATTGAGCCATGCAAAGCCAGACAACTGCTGTAGTTGAGAGGTAGGCAGTGGCGTAGTGCTTTTGAAATGTAAACCCACTGTGGAGGGACCTCGTGATTCAAAGTTTTACATGGATTCAGTACGTGATTTTAAGCCGACCAGCGCTAAACTTTTTCATTTATTAAAAGGAGAACCAACAGCTAGAATAAGTGAGTAACAATTGAATAAGCGACACATAGCCAATTACAGGTTCTCAGGAGTAGACACAGATAATACTAGAAAACTTAGATCACTAAATAACAAGCACGATAATAATACAAATACAAGAAAATAAAAATAATCAATAGGCACTAAATACAATCAGACACCTAACCATAAAATAAGATTAAGCACTACGCGCTTTTAAAAAAGTTTGAATGTTACCGAGTGCGTACAGAATAGGCTTTGATGGAAAATGGGTCAAAAGAGAACTCCTTACAAAGAATATTAAAGTCCTTAACTCCTTTTTGTCGAACAATCATTAAAAAACGTCAGCTGTTTCATAGAAAAGTACAATACGCGCGTATTATACTTTTAACTAATAAAGGTATGGTGCAGGAGATATTTCTTTCGTTGCTTGTGGGTCGAAAACTATATACCAAATCCATTTTAAATGGAAGCCACCATTTTCCATCGTGTCATGTCATTGTCAAAAATATCAAAGCAAAAACAAACAAAAAAGTCACACATTACCGCAAAAGATTGTAGTATATTAATCCTATTAACAAACCAAGCAATAGGTATTTGTTAGAGTTTTAGTAAACGTACTGTACTCCAATTCCAAGGTGCTACAACCAAAGCTACGGATCCGCTACGGACATTTTACTACCACCGACCACCTGCACCGTAGGCGTAGCACTCAAAACGTGTAGATACGTTTATTATGATTTTATTTGAGGAACTTGTTGCCGGTAGTAGCGTGTTAAAGATTTCTTTTCCATACACATATGAGTTAACTTTGTGTTTATTTAGTGCGTATACTTGTATGCAAAACTCAAGGAAATCAATATTTAAGCAAATTCTATTAAATAACAAATTGAGTTGTCCGGATTTTCATATAAAGGGTATAAAAAACCGTACACCGACATTATCACGGCAAATTGACAAGTAATATACTTAGCTGAACATTTATGTTAATACTTCTATAAAGCATGACATACTATTTTATAGTCTAATTAAACTAAATGGTTAAAAATAAATAAAAAAATAAACTCAACATTTAACATCATCAGGGGGTCCGCGGTCGGCGAAACATCTATCCATTCATAAAAAAAAAGTAAAAAGAAAAAAAAAAGAAAGAAAAAAAACAGAAAAAGTTCAGGAAGACCAAAGAAATACCAAAACCGAAAAACCGTCACATTTATACTCAGAAATTCAAAAACCCAACATTTATATCGCTTAAAATTTGCAATTTCTTAAAAGCAGCTGTTTTAGCTCCCCATTTGTAAGAAAACCGAGAGGGTAGCGTATACATCTACCTGATTGAGGTAGCGAGATCTTATAATTAAGACAGATTACCGTAATTATCCAGGACTCAGCCTTTTATTTTCGTTAACACAAAGCTTTTATTCGAGTTAACAAGTAAACCGAGGTCATGGGAATTCAGTAAAATTCATCCCAATTATTCTACTTCTTTATCGTATGGTTGGTGCCTAAGCTAGTGTCATAGTTTTTATGCCATCCATGGCCCTCTGACTTGGCTTAACATGCCGCCGAGAAACGTTTCTCAGGCATGCTGTATGACAGATGCATTCCAATTATTGAACAGCTGCTTATACACCGTGTTCCTGAGGTTATAAATTAACTTCAGCATGTTATTCAGACCATTAAATTGACCATTTTTTACTATGGACACTTTTATGAATTCCAATTTCTTTAAAAAAAAATATTTATATACAAACTAAATGCTTAGATGAAATTTATCTAATATGAATTACTCTTTACCTGAGCTGGCAACGTCGCATTTGAAACTTTGGTTCACATGTCCACATAAACTTTTCGAAACTTTTCTTGATGTTAACAATGTTTTTTAAAATTTTGACTTAAACTTAAATTACCAATAACTTAAAAACTATGCCATTTAAACTACTACTTCTTTTATACGATATGTTTAACAAGAGCTATAGAAGTATTATTCAAAATTAATGTATATCCTCAGGAACACGGTATATAATACTTAGAGATAATTCAAATTAAGTATCATAAAATTTAATCTCAAATCGTTGTGTGACTCGAAAGAGTTTTAACTCCTTTTCTTTTCTTTCTTTATCTTTGAGTTTTAAAGAACATATTTCTAATCGAGAAAACGCATTTTGACTTCATAATTTACCCTTATTAAGTGAAAATGCGTTTTCTCGATTAAAAATGCGTTGTTTCAGAACAGATTATTTATTACTAGGTACAATTACTACAACACGATTTTTTTCAAATAATCACAAAAAAAATCTTATGTGTTTCCATTCAAATTACTTATGCCTAAACTGTGTTAATAAATACATACACCATACACCCGGAAAAACTGGGAAATGGACGTATTACGCATATTCATTGTGTTGTGGTTACACAATTATACCATACATACCTATTTATTGTAGATGTAAAAAACTATACAAAGATAGACTTTTTTTCTTCAAATTATTCAATCAAAATCTAGGCGGGGCTATGTCTGTCATATTCTCTTGTAATGAGTATTATACAGAGACCTCTGGCGGTGGCAATTCGTACTATACAACCGACAGCGACACAACAATGTGAAACTTTCCGAGCGCCTGTTGCTCAGATTTTCCCGCAGATGGCTCTGTCGTACTTCGCGAAAACATTCCGTTACTTTTCCTCAAACTTCCACCATGTACTTTAATCACTTGGAAAAAGGTTTTCCCAAGTAATTACCTACTTAAATAATATCAATGAAATTGTAATCGCTTTCTTTACTGAATCATTAAAATTATAAGGAAATCCAGACCTATATAAAATAACATTTATTTACGATATTTTCATAATACCCATTATCGTTCCTTTGATAATAATAGACACAGAACCTACGTCATACAAATTATCACGACTTGATATCTTCTTGAATCGTCGTGAGTACATTTCACGTATGTTTCTCCAAGTGTGCGGTTGTCGTGTGTTCAGGAAAAGCATGCGTAGAACATTTTGGTTCATTAAATAGGTAGTTATTGTGTTCAGATCTTGTAGGAGTTCTGCATACAAATGCCGGTGCTTTTGGGGTAATTTTCAATTTCTACGATTCGATATTACGATAGATACGAAATCTATTTATGAATCAGTTATACACTTAAGAATTTATCTCTTGCACACGAGGTGCGACTCGACGAGTTTAAATCGCGTGGCGATTGTCTTATCTGGGCTTATCTGCCGATGTACTCGTATGTTCAGGATTAAGACCTATTCATGACATTGCGTTATATTAATCACTGTGTGCTATTGTTTCAGCTTCGATGTGGAGAATGGGGGTGGTGCGGGAGGCGCGGGGGGCGCGCGCTCCCCCCTGGAGGGGGGCTCGCCGTCCACCGCGCTCGTCCTGCAGGCCATGCCGCAGCGCCGCGAGTCCTTCCTCTACCGCTCAGACTCCGACTTCGAGATGTCACCCAAGTCGATGTCGCGGAACAGCTCGATCGCCAGCGAAAGGTAAGGTTTTTTGATGTACACACCAGTTAGATCTGTACCTAGCCTACAAACGAGCTACGGGACGTATCAAACACGCGCCACGCCCTCACGATCCATGCTCCAGACATGATCCGATTGAACGCTGTATTCGAGACTTGATATCACATATGCACTCAATGTAACTTAAATCTTAACAAATCCAGTGGGCGACGTAAGCGCCTTACACTCCACAGCAGCTGGTGCGCGCAGAATCATTTTTCCCCGCGGAGGGTGGGATTGCGCCGCTCACAGCATCACATTCATACCATAGTCGGATCAGATTACCATTTTAGGCGAGCACGATGCATATTTCGCCTCGTCACCCATCACTCTGCAGGCAAATGAAAAGAGCTTTAGGTACAATGCACAAAAGGTCACATGATTGGGCAATTTTGTGATGTGCGAGTGAAGTGGGCCGAGAGAATCTCACTTTATTACAGATTTCATTAAATTGATGGACTCCCGATTCACCCTTTTGGTAATATTAAAAACCTTACAAGGTTTCCCCTTTACTGTTTCGATCTCAAAGGATTGCAGGAACTCATTATACCTTCGTACCGGGGTGACTCGAAGTCAATTGACAAATTGATGAAGGGAATTATTTTCTAAATGAGACGCAACTTAAATTACTTCTTTGGCGTGAACCTCGTTGGCGGATGTTCCTGTAATAGATGTTTTGATTTCGAGGAAGGATCCTTACTTATTATTTATCATGACAAGATCATTTAAATGGCAAACGTGGCATAATTTACTGTACAGTATATATTTTTTGCTCCATCTTTACAGCGACATTAATTTACAACCCTTATGTAATCAACGTAAATAAACACAATTGTGCCTGCAGTGTATAGAATTTTCATAAATAAACTAAACACCGACTGTCGAGAGTAACAAACATCGATAAAATTAAAACTTCTATCAACAAAGTATGGAATCCTACGAGATACCAGCATAGAAGTCATATCATCTTTATAATGCATATTTAAATAATTTTCACAAAAATATTACATAAATCACGTGAGGTCAAAACACTTTCTTCTTTTGTTCAATCATTATGTGTCAACTCAATTAAAGACATGATGAAAGCACACCTATACTGTAAATATAAATGAGCGCATTTTATATTTATAATAAATGACTGTGATTTATTTGTCATAAGGTAAATATTATGATTCATACATTCCAAAACAACTTTAAATAAACAATGAAATTATCCTTCAAGTTCAATTAAAACATTACCTATTCCATGTTATGTAAATATTATGTCATTCTTAATTTATTATTCATTAAAACATATTAATTGGCTAACTAAGAGGAATTCCAGCATTCAAAATTTACATCACATATTTTTCCAAGATGACTTCTTTATCTCTACATTACATTCATTCAAATTAATTACGTAATTCATGTTTATGAAAAGTTTTACGACGTTCAGCTTATTTTTCGATCTGATCTATACAATCTCTGATACATAAAAGGCAATCAGATAGAATCATAAAACACATTAAGTACCTGTGTCCAAAGTTAACGATAGTAAAGACTATTGTTGATAGTAAAAAAATATGGCAGGTATTGAGAAATATTCAGAGATTACGAGTACTAATTTAATCAGTATCCAACAAAATACTTGATACGTCGTTAGCTATCATATCATATCGCATTAAGTATTGCGATGATTCGAGATAATTTATTTAGAAATACTCAGTAATGTGTCATGTTTGGCAGATAACAATATCTCTTTATGTTTTACACAGTTCATTTACAACGAATGTTTATGATGTGCCCCATGACTGTTAGAAAATTATCGAAGTAGTAGCAGCTGTAGTATTCAGACATACTGTTCAATGTAATCTGATGTGGAACTAGACATTACACTTGTCATCAATAAATGTTACTCACCGTAGGTTTTGTCGCCATTCTGAATTGCATGAAACAAAACAATCAACGAAGCCACACAGCTTCGCACACAGGACCAAAGTAAGCTAAACAATCATGTTCTATGTGAAATGTAACCGTATATGTTGTGAACGACTAACAAGTAGCCAGCTTACTCACAAGCCGACGCGTTCGGTGCCCGCATGCGACGCGCGGCTGTGCGTGACGTCACGATCGCCCGCGCAAACCGTCACAACACCGCAGGAGCCGCAGCGACGAACACCTCATGCTAAGCCACCTCTACAGAGCCTCTCACTACACTACTCTAGCACAAACTTGGTGTGACGCTGCTCCCCGCATACTTGTAAACGCGACCTGACCCGCTTGGGTGGCCTAACAATATGTGTCCTCTGATATCTTCGTTCTTTCTTTCTTTTCCTTATTTTTTAATTGCTTGCAGATTCAAGGAGGCCGAGGCGGCACAACTGGACAGAGCGTACGTATACTTACCTACGCACATATAATAGCACCACACCGCTTTATAAACTGTCTCAGTTCTCTTGGCTTGCTCTCCATTCTCGCTTTCATTGTGTTTAGAGCTTTCGTTGTTGGTGTGTGTTGTAGTGCTATGGTTTGTTCCGACTCTTGATACAGGTGTCAGGAGTTGCTCTTCATGCTAAAGATTCATTCTTATTGGTGACTTTATGTTAATTCTGAATTCTAGGACCAAGCTTTTAAAGCTGCAAATCGATTTCTGTTGTTCCAAAAATTGTCTCTTTTTGAGTCTGTTTTGCGTTACTAAATGTATAATTTAGCATAACGCAAAACACTCAAACATAATTGAAATACAAAGTAAGGTAGATAAGTATATACTGTATATACAGCCTGTTAGGTTAAACGAGGGACATATTGAGGGAAGGTATTCAGTATTCGATTCTCAATCCAAATATGTAAAAAACCTATAACCTTAATTTTTGACATAATTGTCTAATTAAATACATTACTCATGGACACAGCGCGCAAGTAGGTATCACGCGGCAAGAGCTCCGTGCGCAAACTCCGCCCCTTTCCTTTGTAATGTCCCCGATGCACCGACAGGGCACATCCCCGCGCCACCCCGCGCTTACCTCAGTGTATGCGCGAGCGCCGTTACTTCCGCATGTCTAATATTGCGTTTCCGCGTATCGCATTTAACAAACAACCCCGCTTACTTCGCGACATTAAGAGTGTCCTGTAAACGTATTCTTGAATAACCAAAAATTACGTCTTATCGTCATTCCAGTGAAGAATATTGGGATTGTGGTTCGTGCTTAAGTGTTATCTAGTGATATTGTGCGAGGAACCGTTAATTATTAAGCAAGGTGTCAATCAACGACTGCGAACATTCGGTCAGTACCTAGTTACCTAGATATTTGCATGTCCAAAGCCAGATTTAAAGTATGAAGGGAAAATGGATTATACCTAGAAAGGTCATTGACCCGCACACATGTTCTGCGATAAGCGCATGGCGCACACGTTGCGAAACTTAGGCGAAGTTTTTGGTATGGATCTATCTGTTATGTATTAGTGTTTTCTTTTTGTTCATATGTTTATTAGTATCATGTAAGCATAGACTATTGCGGGTTTGAATAAGTCCCTCGTTTAAACTAACATACTGTATATTACTATGGTAAGCAAGACCGTTAAACCACAAACTAAATAGGATTACAAAATATGTCATCATATGCTAAAGAATAGCAAAAATCTCTGGAAAAAATAATGATGCCTTAAATACAAAATTAGTTTGCTGTATGTTAGGTACCTATATAGGGTGTAAACCACCTCATCACAAAGCCGACACAAGCCGACTTACGCTACAATTATTGCTGGGTAACAACTTTTTTTTGGGGTGAAAAATCATGTTTTCTGGTACCAATGAAACACATTGAATTCTACCAGTTCATGAAGAAAACAAAATTAATGATTGGACAAAACACGGATCGCACACTGCGAACTCGCTGCCCATCCGCGGTGTGTTCGTCGCGGCTTTCAATTCGCTCGCAACTCGCTAGTGTGATAAGGCTCTTTCCTATTACATTTATATTTTTATTATATTTTTTACGCAAATTTATGATTTTTGACGCTGTAATTTTCAGCAGCAGTATGATATTTTAATTATTTGCTTATGAATACCGATAGTGACATTCTCTTTCTTGAATGTTGGAATTACACATTTTCAAATTTCTTTTCGTGTTTACTATAAGTATTTTACAAACTCAATTTGCAAGAAAAACCGTCGGCGATGGAAGTGTGACGCTCAAATTCACATAGTTACATTCAATTCTTATAAAAGTTAAAATTACTAAAAGACAAGTTGAATGTTTTACTTGAATGTTGGTTGGTTGTCTAGAATTTTGTTAAATTCCTTGAGTTTTCACGGAAAAAATCGTAAACCCTATTTTAAGCCATAAATGTTTTGATTCAGCGGCCATTATATTACAAATAAACTCAATTCTACTGAATAAATTAATATTGTATAAAACTCCAATCTACAATGTTTCATTAGATTTCGTTTGTCAGTATAATAAGACAAAATTAAAATAAATAAAATTAAAGTACTCTAAATTCTGCGTCAATTCAGCTCGCTCCTCAGTTTAAAAGTCATTCTGACGTGAGCGCTGGACGAGGAAGGACCTGACACAAAATTTTCGTCAATAACAATCCACTCGTGTACGCCGATCGAAATAATTTGATTCAGGACGTAAAAATCAAAAATTTGTAAAAAAAAATGTAATTGGACTTTTAAGAGATGTTTTACACCCTTTAGGTGTGTATAAGCAAAACCGTTAAACCACAAACGAAATAGGAGAACAGAACATGTCATCATATTCTAAAGAATTAATATTCAAGGAAAATTAATAATACTTTAATACATAATTAGGTAGGTGTGAGAGGTACCTTTATGTGTATATAAGCAAATACTGTTAAACCACAAACTAAATAAGGGAACTATACATGTCATCACAAGCTATAGAATTAATATTCTGGAAAAAATATATAAACAATGGTTCGAAATAAATAAAAACCGACACAATAAACAAAGTCTCATAAGGATACTTTAGGAAATAAGTATGTCAGAGAACATGATATATTCGTACCGTACCACTTCTGTATATACTCGTATATTTTGATATCACTATCGAATTCGAATATTGCATGCTTCTAACTTGATTGCTTCTATATATGATGATCCTATTTGAAAACCAAAGAATCAAATTAAGGCATGTTTCACACGAATTTTATTGGATTCGGCTCTGTTTCAGCCATGCGTATTAGATTTCGTTCAAATGATTTTACGTAAATCAACCAGAGATATGAATATCGGCGATACTTTTCCTATTGTGGAGATATTCGATGCTTCGATTTAATTCAGATTGCATTTTTTTTTTGTTATAGATTTATGTGCCACTGTTGGGCAAGGGCTTTCCCCTTATCTTTCCAAGTATTTTTTCCGTGCGCCTTCTCGAACCAGTCATTGATGTGTGTCAAAGTAGGCTAATATGGCCGCTTTAGCAGAATACAAACGCAGTTAAGGGGCCGGCGGAGCATGCGTTTTTCATACAAACGTAATACCAAAATAATATGAAAATCAAACATATTTTTAAGGTAGTGTGTATATATTTCGATTGTAGTACAGAATATCTATGTTCCCAAAGAAATATTTTGAAAGGACAATGATATAAAGACGAGATATGAGGAATTTAAAATATCTACAAAAAAATTATTTTTCTCATAACTCTTGTTTAAATCAGTGTACATTCAAAACATGTGTTTGGAAACCTAGGTATTCTGTAATCCAATCAAAATAAATACACACTACCATAAGAATATGTTTGATTTACAAATTATTTTGGTATTACGTTTGTATGAAATTCGCATGCTCCGCAGGCCTCTTAATATAATAAATTGTCAATTTGTGACTATTTATTATATTAACGTGATTTATATTATTATCTTATAATGATTCTGCTAAAGTGGCCTTTTAAACTTGCAACTATCAATTCCAAAATAGTCTACTAAAATTTCCCATAATAATAGTGTAAAAGGTAACATGAAAGTCATACTTTCAACCGGTTGTACTCAGAAACTTAATTGGAGCCACTGATTGCAAAGGTTTTATTGTCGTCGCTGAATATTCTCTTTGCACTGATAAAAAATATACACTGGCGTCACAGGCTTTCAATTGTTGAATGCAAACGATACGTTGGGAGACCTACATCCCGTTTGTATTGAAAATATCGGCTGAAAAGAAATGCCCGTTGTTCTTTACAATCATTTTATTGGAATTTTTCGAATGGATATAATATACAGGGACAAACAATTGCCGCCCGTATTGAAACTCCATTTTATTTGCAAACCACTTTCAAATGCAAACATATCTATATTTTAAAGCACACGATAATCTGTTAGTAGATTATGTAAATCCATTAAAGAATAATCAGCCTATAGTGTTCCCACTGCTGGGACATAAGCCTCCTCTTTGTAGGAGGGCTGTAATCCGCCACGAGGGCCCAGTGCGGGTTAGTATTCACTACACCATAGTATATTACAGGTAAATACGTTAAAAGGTTTTTGATAAAGCGGTCCCGAGAGAGACGTAATTGATCGTTGAGTGAGATACTCGATTGACAACTCCCTAATGAGACTTAATTGAACATCGTTAAAAACAGTTTAGCGATCCCGAATCTTCTAAAAGCCGTTTGTTGGATTATAGGTACCTATATTGTACGCGTGTACTTAGATCACTTAACTCCATACAAATTGCTTTCAAATCAAGTTAGGTGTGGATATTTTAGGTCAATAATTTTACATCTTAATTAAAGTTATTCGATTTCTTCCAAGTAACTATCTTTTTTTTTCGATGTTAGTTAGAAAATAATGAATACTTAAGAGTTTTAAGTGCAATTTAAAGTCGTAATTCTCTTAATAATAATTGAATCCAACTTCAATTCTGTTAATTAAAATTTTATTTAATTATCTTTTGAAACATTTTGTAAAGTGATTATGCTGCATATTAGCATATAGCCACTTATTTAAATAACTGACAATTATTTGTTTTCCAAATTAAATATACCTACCTATGTTTATAATTTTAAACTCAACATTTTTATTTTGATCTTTATGTAAAGGAATGCCCTTAAAATGATCCGGACTTGATATGCAATGACATGGAGTAGAAGATTTTTATCTGCACTAAACTTTGTCCACATCTTTGAACCCAAACTTATCCATTATTTTTCCTCAAGTAACATCGTTTGCTTTAGTAATTGGATGTATTTCCATCACACAAAGGAATCAGAAAGACGGTTCGTACTTATGAAGATGATTTACTACAATAAGTAAGTATAAACTTTTAGTAGAAATAGGAGCCTTGAAGGAATCCCTGCGGTTTTTATTTTTTTTATTTAGCCTGTACTGTCCCTGCGGTATTATCTTAAAATAAACGATTATTTATAGAATAATATTGTAAAATTTTCCGATTGCATTACTTTGTGTTATTTATTTCATCACCACTGCTCTCAAAAAACGGACATGTGACATTTACCAATCTGCACTGGGCCCGCGTGGGAGATTATACCCCATTCGCAAAATACGCGCTTTGACGTGGAGTTGAGTACACCAGCCCGTTATACAACACATGACAATACAAAATTTTCCGGTAACATTGGTTTCATTAATTGCTCAGAAACACATAGAAACCATATTATATGCGAATATATCGTCTTAAAACATTTATAGGGCTCTTTATACGTATTTGCAAACTTAAAATAGAATATTAATCTCGGCAGATTTGCTATACCTCATTTAGGGGCTGTTATAAGTTAGACTTGCATCCGGTATCCGGAAGGCAAAGTACCTACCTAATAAACACAATTTCCTGCCAGATATTCAAACTCCGTCATCTGTTGTCATTTGCTGCTGAAATTACACTTTGCCAATAACTAAGAATAAATCTGTATCAGACAACAATATCATATTTAATCTTAAAATCCAGATAGCTGAAGTACATAATTAGACTGTCAAAACCTAGAAGGCTTAACACGAAATTGCATTGTTTGCTAAAATAGAAGTTAACTCAAACAAGTCCTCGATAGTAGTAGCATCACTATCATCAATAATTCACAAATATGCTAGTAACTTGACATGTAACACATACACAAGTTGAAAACGACTCGCACCTTGGATGTAAAATAATCGATACCGAGAGTACGGCGTACCCGGCCCGTCATATTTTTCATCTCGGTTGATGTCTCGCAGCCTTACCTTAACAAGTACCTACGCGTATATCTGATTTGTCTTTGATATTGATAATACTCTTACTGCCCCTCGATTTCCAAGTCGAACATTGATTACCGGCGCCCACCGTCGCCAGTTTCCATTAGCGCCAAATTTATCGTCGGGCGGCGTCGCGCGCTCTCGGGCTCGAGCGAGGCAAGGCGCGGGCGGCCGGGCGGCGGGCGAGCGAGTGGGACGCGCCCGCTGCGCCTCGCGGCTCACGGCTCCATTGATAGTCCGCGCGGGCTGCCGGCGACACGCCACCTCATGCCCAGCGACACGCGATGCACGTAGCTCCGCTTCTGCCGTACTAACCCCTACCGTCACTCAAACCCCAACTAAAATGTGACTTAAAGCGTCGGTGCTATTCAAACGCGAAGTGATCTCCTCTAGTATCATACTGTTACAAGCCAAAGAAACATACCGTGCATTTTATTTACTTGAGTGTTTGAGATTCGCGGTTGAACGGTTGGACATTGTCGAGGTCGTTCACTGATCTGACAGGTTGGCCCCGCCGAGCGCTGCACGCAATGCTCGGGCTTCACCAATTGCGTTTAAATTAATCGGTGCCAAGGATGAGCCCTAACAAATATGAATACCTTTAGTTTTGAGATCCGACTATCAATTAACTAGTTAAAGATTAGAAAGATTAGCTTACGTGATATGTATTTTATGTTATGAATAAACAGGTTTCACTTAAATACTGCTGTCGATAAGGACAAAGTGATAAAGTTATCTGAACATATGTATGTCGAAGTGTTCAATCCAATAGGAGATTACAATTGTTATTTATATATCGACATTGCATAGCTGGGAAGCTAGGAGTGTTTATATAACAGCAAGCGAGAGTGTCATCTTACTGAGCTCGACAATAACAACAGTCATTAGTGGGCAGCGGCGCGGACGCGGCGTAGGAGCCGGCGCGAGTGGTGACCGGTGCGACGTCAGGGCGATGACGATCGGGGCGCGATAGGTCAATCAGTCGCGTGTACGTGCGTGACGGCGTGTTATGTAGTGAGTCAGTGCCAGTGGACACTGTGGACAGCGACACTGCGGCAGTCATGCAGCGGTCAGGGTCCCAGTCGGAGCGGCTGGGCAGCGCGGGCGCCGGCGTCTCGTTCATCGCCAAGAGCTCGGCGTCCGAGCACAGCATGTCCACCGGCGTGGCGGCTGGCAGCGGCGGCGGCACGCTGCCCCGCACGCTCAGCACCAGCGTGCTCAGGATTAAAAACAGATCCACGTTTTGGGAGAAATTCTGGGACGAACGCACCAGGCGCGATGCGTGAGTAAAATTAGCTATTTTTCTTCAGTCTATCAGCTTTTAGATTATCACTAGATAGTGATAATATTGCGTAGATTTCCATCTACGCAATATCACTATAAAATATAGAGATTATCGTGTGGGAAACAGACAGCATGCTCGAATGTTTCACGCATTAGTGAAAATTGGGCTAGTTAAGGAAAATTCCTATGTGCTCAATTACGACTAGCCTTACCTAGCAACATCCAATCATTACGTAGAACTAACAACAAATAAATATAATAAATTACAAAAAATATTGACGAGAGACTTTACACATCCACAAACGGACTAATTCTGTATAGCAGAGTATACGACACGAAATGTTTGAATTTCCTATTAACAAGCGCTCTATTTTTAGACAATGTCAAAAACAAAACCGGCTGCCATGAGGTGAAGAAATAAAACTATTTAGTATCGTCTTCCTCATACGAATGTTGTACAATGTAGATCGTTGTTAACTTGTAAATCAATCGCAGTTTACACGATGCCTACTCGTTTATTGTTACATTGAAAATAGCCTCATAAATCTCATTGTTTTCTTTGCGCGGTAATTGTTTTTGTTGTACCTACTTCTAGCAAGTATGTGCGAAGTATGTACGTCGGTATTAACCTCAATAAGAATTTTCATCAAGATCCTCTCTCCTCGCTCCTCACTATTATACATATGGTATACATTCATCTGGGTTTATGTTTAGAGTAATTGCGCGCTGACTATCTAAACTCTCTAGGGACCGTCAGCCACGTCCCTCCGTGCTCACTGCCGTAAAACAAATCTACATTATTCTTCGCAACAATTAATAACATGACCGTTGTTTGCGATACGTTAACTATAATATATATTATATTATATAGTACGTTAGTTAATTGTGCCAGGCGTAGCGTCCACCGCTGGTACTATAAAAAGCGAACTGATCGTTAGTGTTGTGGTGTTCGAAGTGCATTAAAAAGCATCGAATGACGTGAATGGATGCCTTTTTGGCTGTAAACTACAGTCAGTAATTAATGAAATATTACCTGCTGTGACGTTGTTACGAGCAGACACTAAAGTTTGATAACTGAACATTTTTCATTAAGATGAACGACCAGTAAAACGATTATCGTTAAATAAATAAAATCACGACGTCATTCCAATTGATATTTTACTTGGCAGTGTACAGAACGTAGTCGTAATACAAACAATAAGAAGGCTCACAAACTGTATTTGCAAAATCTATAAAATCTATTGTTTCTGATCAAATATTCGACTAACCGGATGAACGGTAGGGTAGCTACAGGATGGGTTCAATACGCCTCAAACCACTCTTGCGTGAAATAAGACAATTAAGCGTACGGTTGTTCAAACTGTAGGTAGAAATTGTACATAACGACGAGTAACTAGTCAGCATATATGGCAAATCTAAGGGGTACGTCGTGTTCCATGCAACATGCATAGAGAATAGATAGACGACAGCAATTTGCATTCACCTTCACTGCGGTATTTAAGTGTAATAGCGTTGGAGCGGATCTCCGTGCACCTACCCGTCGCGTTATATAGATTACACCCACCAGGTGAGGTCTTTTCCGATAATTGCCAACTAAACTTAGAAATAAGCGCTCATAAGTAGAAGCAACCTACGCGATGTTCTTAGATTTTGATCGAAGAAACAAAGTACTTAGGTAATGCTTATAGGTACGGATCTTTGAGCAACAAGTCTACTAACGTAGGTATCTGAGTTTGACGTCACAACTTTATGCAGCAATATCTAAGACCTTTAAATCAATTTAAATTTTCAGTGGCGGTACATCTGTTCTGCGATTCAATTTATTTGATTTACAGAGCTGAAAGCTGCCCTTTGAAATGTGGCTGGTACCACAGGTATCAAAGGTCGCTTCGATTTTCACGAAAATTAATCCAATATTGCCAGTAGATTGGGTAAGCATACATTTCTCCACGTGTACGCAAAAATATAAATTACAGGTACTTCAATAACAACAGGAAATATTTTAGATAGATTACAAAAAAAAACACGTTTTAACAGAGAGATATTCTATAAATGTAAATGGTGGCGCTCTTGCGAAATAATGTTCCAATTTAGATGCTAACAATTTACAAGACAACAATAATCTAACAGCAAATTCTAATAGGTTGAAATCTGATGGTAAAGGTTAATTTTCATACATGAATAACACGATCAAAATCCGCTAAATATAATGTAACATAACTCAAATATGCCACACGATCTGATTCAAGGTAATGTACCTGAATATTTTATGATCTTTTAGTTTAAGACTAATCTTGGTAGTTTCGGCTTAATCTCATTTTTATTCACTTTTCGTTGGACATGGAAGGCCAATTCTATAAGCCTATTTAGCCGGCTGAAAATAGAGTTCGTTCGTAGAATGGTATTGAATTGTTTTTATAAAATAATAGCTGAGCTGCGTTGCCTAGTTAACAGAGTGGGCGTTAATTGGAAACACGTGGTCGGTGCAACCAACAGCCTCTAGCTTAAAAATAGAATGAAGAGATGAAAGCATTCATTTACATTTTGCTAACTAAAGTTCAAACGTCGCTTAAGG
Organism: Xestia ashworthii; assembly: GCA_950022955.1. Lineage (NCBI taxonomy): Eukaryota > Metazoa > Arthropoda > Insecta > Lepidoptera > Noctuidae > Xestia > Xestia ashworthii. The sequence goes on from OX465554.1 coordinate 15,304,811, forward strand.
TACTGACATTAGTCTATTTTTATACTCCATTATACAGTTAATTGATTTAAGCTCATGAGCGATTTTAATTGTGATCGTTTGGCGATCCACTAGAGATACCTAAGTTCAGCTTACAGGATGAGTGGCTTGTTGAACTCTACTAACAAAAGAGCGGTTTTCGTATCAAAGCCTTATGTATAGGGATCCGATTAAAATCAAACTACGTACATGTAACTTAACATAGGTTAAAAACCAAGCATGTTTACGTTAAAATGATAGACGAAATGCTTGCAATCTTATGGAATTTTGCCAAGTTTTACAACAATATACCAAACATGTCTGTACACTTAACTGTAAACAACTACTGACATGATCATGCTTCTACTCAAACAAAGAAACTCATATATGTATAAGTAGGTATATGTGCAGTAGACACTGATAAACAGGTACATATATCATGTTATTTTTCCATAAGATTGGCAAGCTTTAACCTATGCCAACAGATTTGCTATCAACCGTGCCAAGCGTTTGATGAAACATGAACGTACTTACAATAACACTAGTAATAATCAACAACATTCATTGTACATACATAAGTAGTTATCAATATAGATGCGATAAGACAAATTGTACCCCTAGGGCGGTACCGGTAGGGGTCTACCTACTGAAAAGTATACTGAAAAAAGATCTGTAACATTTCCACCCACAACCTTGGTACCCTCGTCATTTTTCTAACAAATTGAATTGAAGGACCATCAGTCAAAAGAATTATTAGAAAATGTACAACATCATTTAATAAAATCACAACCTTATTCGCAACACGACATTGTTCAACCGTGTTCTATCTGAATTTATCTTCAACAAACCACAAATCAACTGCAGCGCGTCTGGTGTCGACTTTATTGTAATATAACTAAATCCAATTACCACGAAATGTATGAACTATTCCTTTGAACAACTAGGTATACATAAGAACATAACAGGAATCTCAGAACTTTCTTTATCACGTATTGTATGAGAACGTAGCCTCGCCGCCGAAAATGTTCATTATGAACTTTTACCTGAACTTTATGTGAAGATAAACCCCAAGTGAAGTGCTATAACTTTCACAGTTTAATATACGAGAATCCTCCGGTAGCATTAATAGAGTTGATAGCTACTACAGTGGAAACAAGCTCTTCAGATAGCGAACATATGAGCTCGAGGCCGTGAAGCACGTCAGGGGAAATAATTGTCGTCCTTCAAACTTCATGTTATACTGCGAAGGTAGTGCAAAGAAACTTCACAGTGCATAATTGCCTGCATTGGATTTCCCATGAGCTTAAAACAATAATGTTTGCAATGTCGTTTTATAAATCTGCAGGCGATGCTTCTACTTAAAGCATATCGATCTGTTCTGATGATTATCTGTCTGAAATTTGAACATTCTGACTTCGAAATATCTGTCGTTTGAATAGAGTAATTAAGCACCCCAAAGCCTGTTTGAGAATATCTTAACTGTCAAGAAAAGAGACATCAGGAAGCGCCGACATTTAAGATTGACGTCAGCGGTAGATCTTGCACAATAGAAAACCCTAGTACTTGATCCCTCAAGTAATTAATGTCCTCAAAAAATATGATGTTCGGTATCTTGCGGACGTTTAAGATATTATATTTTATCCCTGTTTTCCTGACAACAATACTGTAAGAAGATTGTTTTATGTACAAAAATAGAATGGGACATACGTCTGTGACAGTCGCCGATATCGTATGCCCTTTCCTTTATACCGATCATGTTTCCCCTCGCAGCCATTGTCGGAGAGATGTTATCCGAACGCACGGAACGCAATATATAAGGATAAGTAAACAAGGGTAGGTATCCGATACCGAGAGCCATCGTCAATAATGTACGTGATATCGCGATTTGAAATCGATCACTCGGTGTTGCATAATCGTAATCGTTATGTAATAGAGTTCATAGCCACTGAGCTGTACCTAGCTGGATGTCTATTTGTCTATGGAATCTTCGAATCGAACCTGTAGCTTAGTGCATGTGATTCATCCATGGTTTATTGTGCACCAATAAATATTCTTGTTTTCACATTTTCCATAAACATTTCTGCATATTTAAAGTGAATGAAATCAGAATGGTGTGCATTCCTTGAAATCTTTAATGCTTTATAGAAAATAAATAGGATCGATGTTCAATCGTCTACTCATACTCGTGGCGTTTTACTTTCATGAAACGAATTCGGTTTTTTTCGATCACACAGATGAATGAACTTATTCGCCGCGAAGTAAATATCTCAAAGGCAAAAAATATTTATGCTTATTTTTATGTAGACACCACACGCTATCATATTGTTCATAGATACGCTATATCTATTATTGGCTTCAATTTATCTTGCGTTGTTTAAATATGTATTATATATTATCGCCTATTTCCACCAATTTCCACACACAGAAGTTCTTAATCAACATCGTTTACTTATATCGCCATCGCAATAACTTCTCATTATTAAATTAAGTATCAGAATTCAAACATATTTCGTGGAAATTCTTGCTCTACCCAATTGCCCGATGCAAAACGGACGGGCGAACCTATTAAAAGTTTCCAACGGAGTTGAAAACTCATTGACAAACGATCAAACAAGTCTAGCGGGATAAGGGTACTGTACAATACAGGTGTATACTCCTACGTGGTACATTATTCATGTTTTATTTACTGCATAATTACTGCTTCCAAAGTTAAAGGACTATAAAAATTAAAACTTTTCTGAAAGGACCATAAAAAGGATTTCTAAATAGGGGTGAACAAACCATTGACAGTGAGACAAGAATCTGCGTACATTGAGAAAAGCTTTAAAGAAAACAAATAAAAATGAAAGGCAGTAAAAACAAAACGTACTCGTACAATTTGAGTTTTATTGCGTTGTAGTAAAATGTGTAAAACTTTTATAACCAAAGCTCAGTCGTCGGCAGACACATAGAAAAAGCTAAGATTTACAGCGCATTTACATTTTACTTAAATATTCATTAAGTTAAAGTTGAATATCTCGAAGTACAAAGATCAAAAGAAAAACAAAATCTATAAGGAGGGAAAAGTTTTGGTTGAACGCGATCAATAATTCACCTCTTTGAAAGAATGTATTTGCTAAAAGCTATCGATTTACTCGGAAATATTATGACGGGTTGTTGGTTTTGTGTTTAACTTTGGACACAGAACTTTGAATTTAGTATTTGTCGAAGTAATTTACTTTAAAACGTAGTATGTTTAGGTAGCTAATGTAGGAAAGCGATGTTCTTATTTCCATTTAGGTAGTTCAGTGAGCAGAGGATGTCTACGTTATTTCCTCTTCCGTCGGCCACGGGTGGAATCGTAAAACCAATTTTCTCCCTCTAGACAACCTGTTAAGAGCTTTTCAGCGAATAAATCAAAACGTAGGTTATTGTACAGTAAACAAATATTATCCAGTACCGAATTACCGCTTCAGATTCTCTCAAATATTTATGAATGTTGTTTTCACGCTGTAATTTATAAAGCTTAGTATCAATTAGATTTTATTAAATACTTACATTATGAATATCTGAAGCGTTGTATCAAGCGTGTATGATATTTTTGTTGAATAAAATAGAAACGCTGTAGCTATACTTACAGCGGTGAAGCACGTAACAAAATAAGTAGGCAGTCCATAAAAGCTTAATCTTGTTATTCTGTAAAGAATTCAAAGGTGACCTTTTCAGCCACCGTCACCTTTAAAACTTAAAGAATTGCACTAAATCTGATCTATAAAAATTCTTGGGTACTGGCAAATTGTTAACAATTCACGAATTTCAATAAATTGTGTTAAATATTGAACAAAAAAATACTAGCTTTGTAATATAAAAAGTCCTGGTTTGGTAAAAAATAATGAAAAAAAAAACATTGTTATAAAATTATGAAAGTCGTGATAAAACTGGGAATAATTTTTCACTGGGCAAACTCTTGTGATTTATCGTGTAATTCAATTGTTTATCGCCCCAATCCCGTTTATTTTCCAATCTAATTTATTGCCGACTGCCTGCTAGGAATCATAGCAACGGGTTTTATTTTAGATAAATACCTGTCGGCCATTTTAACGCTCCGCTTTTTCGGATGAAAATCGACAAGTCTCTTCAAGATTATCTAAATTGAAAGCAATTAAGATAATAAAGATAAATTAAATGACATACATAGGTATATTGCTGAAAATCTATTTTCTTCGGAGGTGTTAAATAATGCACGAAATTAAAGTCGAGCAATCAAAAATCCGCTGCAAAGAGGTGTTTACTTTAGAGTAATGGCAAAAACCTTACAGTATAACAAACTCTTTCAATTTTCTTTGAGTTCTATCATAGACGAAAATGTTGCGCAGCCTTCAAAACGTTAACCTCAAATTGTGCAGAATTTTATCAGAGCAGTGTGAAACAGAACAATTAATACAATAATTATAATAAAACTGTCTATCACATCACATATATATGAGTTCAATTGTGGTTTACCACAATAACCCGAATCAAGATGCAGGATTTGATATTGAGGTAGGTGGAGAAATTGTCTTATAAAACCGCGCCATGTTTACAAAACTTATTTTCACAACTTTACTCGGTAAACATGAATGTTTAAACATAAATAAACAGGTACATTTAACTCCAATTGTAGTTTGTATCCTTCTCAATATACAATGAAATACTTATAAAATAAGTGTAAAAATAACAGGAAAAAAAACCTATATTGTTGTGGTTTACGCCGAGATAAGTTCAGTTTGAACTCAGCCGGTGTCTGTGAAATAAAACTGAACATACAACAGGATAACGTATGCGTATGTGTGGTGTGAACAAATACTTCATTAATGACTTAAGACTTAATTAACTTACAAAAAACGTTACTCATGTTGTTATTTGATGAGCACACATACTCATCTAGTCCCGTATATGTAGAATGTAGATGAAGATAAATCTGTTTACGTAGAGTTTTCACAAACCCATTTTAAAGCGAAGCGTCGGCCTTCGTTGCCGTATTGGCGAATGGACGTTACAATAATAAAATTGTTTACATGTCGAATTGTACGTAACACAATAAGCGGCATCGTAATCTCGGAATGAGGTTTTATACAATTTACCGTCCGTACGTGATTTTGCGCGGGCCAACACACAGCAAATAGTACTAAAACAGAAATTGTATCGAAACCAATATGCGGATAAGTACTTATATCGAGGATGCTAAATGTGTTATAAAGTACTGGACATAAAGAAAACTAGGTTTCGGTATCTATACATATAATAAAATCGTTGAGACCAAAACATCTGTACATTGAAGATTAAAAAAAAAACCGACCAGGGTGTCTTAAAATAAGTAACTGAACATATTAAAACCATTTTAAACATTTTTGTTTGTTTGTTTGACTGCGCATCACGTAAAAACGGCTTGACGGATTTTGATGAAAACTTCACTCATCTATTTAAATAAACTCAGAATAACATTTAGGCTATAGAAATTATGGAAAATTTTGGGGTGAAAAGGGGGGGTAAAGTTTGTATGAAAAAGAATTTTTAGATTGTTCTAGAATCATGAAACTCAGAGTACATACTTATTATTAAAAATAAAGAAATACCTGTTTCAGCATTTTCAAAAAATTTCATCCGAAAGGCGTAAAAAAGAGGGTTCTGTGTTTAAAATTAATTTTTAACTTCACACACCTATAGCATAAAATCCAATGAAGTGTAATTACCTTTAAAAGTTGCTACATATACTTCAAATCTAATACAGATAAATACAATTTCTCAGTTTCCTTGAAATTTGATTTTTGAGGTGAATATTGAAGACGCACAAAATAGCGATTTAATGACTGACGATTTAGCTTTGGTGACTCATGGATCCACGCACAGCCTAAACCGCTGATCGTAGAGACCTGAAACTTGCAGGGTGTGTTCTTTATATGATGTAAGCATCTGGTATAGAAGAATTTTCCAAGATTGAACCCCTAAGGGGGTAAAAAAGGGGGGCAAAGTTTGTAAGAGACGTAATTCTTTGGTCCAATCTACTTGAATTTGCGTAAACCTTTTAACAGAATTGATGGATGACGTGTTTCGTATTTTATTGAAATGAACCCCTAACGGGGTTAAAAAAGGGTAAACAATTATTTTGACCATGGCGTTGATTTGCTTCGAAGTTGATGTCAATACTCAGAGCTTTTGATTTAAACTACATTTTATTTTGACACATGTTTGAAAACTCAATCCGATTTTATTCAAAAAGCTCACATAAAACTTTGGTGCTAATACTCTAAAATTGGAATGTCTCGAAAGTCACCGTATTATATTTGAAGGTTTCAAAGCTTTAGAGGTTACGCACTTTTAAGACACGGCCTCATGGGACGTAGAGTTAGAAATTTGAAATGGAAGATTAAAACATTTTGGTTTCAAAATTGTCACCAAAGGTATGTCAAAGAAGATGGAAGGCAGTTGGCCTTGCAACAGATCCGCAAGAGTTTACAACAGCTTTATCGTGTTTAGGGCGCTTTCAATTTAGACGTTTCGTGTCGCGGCGCTTCGGCGACAAAGCAGTGCGTTTGTTGTACGACTCGAAACGTGTAAATTGAAAGCGCCCTTAGGATCATTTCATGCAACTTGATGAGAACCTTTGACCTAACTAGAGTACGACTTTCATCGATGATCTGACGATGGAGATGAAAGACAGTAGCGAGAAGTCCCCAAAAGTTTACAGCAGCTATATCGTGTTTCGGCTCATTTAATGCACTCCGATGAGAACTTTAGACCTCATTGACGGTCCAACGATGGGGACAAAAGGCTGTATCGTGTCCCGGCTTATTGCATGTACCTTGATGAGAACTTTCGACCTAGCTGGAGTAGTAACTGTCATCAAGTGTCTAAGGAAGCAAACGTAAATGATAATAATATAAATTTTATTTTAGATCAAATACAATCCTTGTTAGTAAGTATTAACCTAATGTTAGTAAAAAAAAAAGTAAAAATAAGAAACACACTATATACAAAATAGATACGACTTACACCTATGTGTGCAGCCGTCTCCAGTGAGCCAGCATGGGCAAGCTTTCGAGGGAAGCCTTTATTTGGAAAACCATAAGTAGAATATATGAGCGATTAATGCAAAGATTTCCGAGAAATTAAATTGTTACCTACTTGAATCTGCACTAATATATTAAAGCTGAAGAGTTTGTTTGTTTGGTCGAACGCGCTAATTTCAGGAAATGGTGGTTCGAGTTAAAAACATTTTTTAGTGTTGGACAGCCCGTTCATCAAGGAAGGCTAACATCACCAATAGGAGCGGAGCATCAATAAAAAATTTCCCAAAAACAAAGATTTATTCCTTTTTCTTTGCTTCCGTTGCAAGCACTGCATAACGCGGTTAAAGTGACACAGCAATCACGTACGAAGGAATTATTCCTCTTAAGAATTAATAACAAAATGTCCGCGATAGCATATGTCTATTTTTAAGGTTGACTCACACTTTCTTCAACCCTCACTCGCAGACGAAGTTGCGCGGGTCAGCTAGTTGAAATATAAAATAAGAGGATACTTCGACGTTATTTTTATTTAGAAACATCTAGATGTAAAATGATCGCATCACAAAATCAAAGATAAAGAAAGTAGCTTGTACCTAAACCTACAAAAAAGCATGTTAAAACAACTGTGACGAAGATATAAATAAACTTCCACAGTTATGAACATTCATAAAATCACAACTAACAGACAAAGTCCCCACAATTGCTGTACAAGTATTTGTTTAGGCCGTTGTAATTTATTAATTGAGGGCAATTGTCTTTTATCTGCTTCTACAAATAGACTGATGGACTGCTGACGCCTCATAGATCAATAAAAAGAAACATAGACCAAGTTATAAGACTTTAAATAGTCGAGTGAGCATATCAGACAAGATAATTCCAAAATTTATTGGAGTTCAACGTACCCATTAGATTTATATTTAGAAAACATTTAAATATTGAAGATTCTACGAAAAAGTTCTTTTCATTTTATTATTAACGCACATTATACTTCGCATAAAGAACCAATGCAAAGCTTCTATTGTAGTAAAAAAACAATAAAAGGGTTTGTCTATTAATAGCTATGAAAATTGACTCTAGCTGAATGATTGATAAGAAGAAGCGAGACAGCATACACGTGCATTCAAGGTACTCGTAAATCAATATCATGCCTTCTACGTTATTGTAGCGTTGTGAAAGTTAACCATTACTAGTTTCATTCATTTCTGTAATCGCCAGTAACAGCTACAGTAACAGTAACGAGTTTCAGTGGAGCTGGTTAAGCTCCAGTTCCAACAACTGTGAAAACCCCAGCTGAATGACATTTAAACTTGCCGAACACAACTTTCCCGTCCCTTCTGACTGCGGTGATGTCTAAACTAAATAAAACATTCCCCAGTTTTATGACTATGAATGTCAGGGTGCCCAAACTTATCACGGTAAATAATATCATTTTGGAATGGAATACTTAAAACAACCCTTTCTACCTTTTTGTTACTTTATTTTCTAAAGTTCCCTAAAAGGATAAAACATATTTTATCAATTTGGTACTCGTAGTTGTACTCCGGATCAGTATCTACCACTATAATGTATCTTTTTTCCGCTCTATTTATAACCTCGCGCTACAATAATGAACAAAGCTTTTATGAGTTTTTACATTGAAGTAATTTTAGATCCAATTGTCCAATTAGAGACGCTTAAAAATAACTCCAACAATAAGATATTGCTGGAGCTAAAAATACCAGTCGTATAATAAACGCGAGACGTTTTAATTAATCCTGTGGTATTTGTGAAGCTCAACGTAAATACTCCACGGACTTAATAAGAGAGATGCGTTTGCAGAAAACTTATGTGGAATTAGTGCGGGGGTGTGTAAGACAATCTCGAGTATTACTTGCACCTACAACCTTATGCTGTTGTCTTCAACAGACCCTGCACTAAAAATAGCTGAGATTTTCAAAGCAACGTTTCAAAGTGAGTAATCCAATTTGTTACCGTGAAGGAATCAAATTAGTTGAACAGATTGCAACTGAATTCTACAAGAATGAAAACAAAGAAAACATCGCCTCTGTCGAAGCTTTGTTCGCAGAAGATAATAATACAAGTTTCAATCGATAGTTCTAACTTACGAGTACCTTTTACGGCGATACCGAGGTATAACTTGTCTAACAAATAGAGTAACATCTGTAACTGTATGAAGCTGCGGTAAGCAGTTGAGAGTATTATTGCAGTGGTAGTGTGGAACGAACTTGATGTCTTACAAAGTCCTTGACCCCGGTGAGTTCTACAGTTTTTGTAGCTCGTTGTAAGCAAAAATACTAGAGACGTGGGTGGATTTCATTTGTTTGTTCTAAGCAACGAGCTTAGATTTTTTATTGGTCACGTTTATTTTGCTTCACTTTGTTGAGCAACAGTAAAAAATAGTAGTACTTAGATTGATTGCTTCATTTTGCGGAATGCTACCAGTAGGTACGAGTATGTTATATTTCAAATCAATTTCAACTAAATGTGCTTTGCGGCTCAAGCGAATTTGGAACATGCTGATTTTCACGCAGATGGCATGTCTAGGTTTTTTTTATTAATCGAAATGAAAATTATGCTTTGTCTACTGAATTCCATCAAAATCAGTATAACTCCGAAACATTGAAATTACAGATAGAGTCAAACTTGTTAGCCAAGTGTTTATAGTTTATGTATATTTTTCAAATGTAGGTCACATAGTTTGATACCGACGAAGCTCCAGAGCTAATCACGATGTTTTACGCAGCCATAAAACATAAACAAGCGAAATAGGCATGAAAACTTTTCTCCCGATACTGCTCAAAGAACTTTTGCGCCGTTCTCATTTCATACATATATAATCAAAACATATTACATTACCCTCTTTATTAGGAAAAATAATACCCCGCTTTGTTTATGAAGGTACTTCGTCTAAGTGAATAACGGATTATTACCTACTTACTTATTCCCTTGTATACATAATTATGTATACCAATGTTGTTCAGAAGAAATCGAGGTTATGGGCCCTACTTTTTTTTGGCTAATCCAATTCGGTCAGACGAAGAAAGAGTTTCTCTAAGTCTGTTTATCGCATAAAACAATTTAAGACAATGAAATCTTCCTCGCCCACATGTTTACTTTAATAGTGCTACAGTTTCTCGGGTCGTACTAAGAGGTAAAAATATAAAACATCGCTTTCATGTTTTCGATTCAAATCTGATATGCTCCGTTCGAAATAGTTCCACTCTGCTATGATTTTATATTCCTTATAATTGAGTTAGTTCTCTTGAACAGGATGCAGTAAACGAGAAAAGTGGTCTCTCGGCTGCAGCCGTTCGTTAAAGTTAATAGACTGCGACTATAACTACGACTAGCGGAGAGTGGACGAACTCGTCCAAACGAGGCTCCCTTACTACATACGTAAATATTCATGTCGTACGCATTAAGTCCCGCTGGGTCTAAAACGGGGACATTTAAATTTAAAAGGTCCCATGTGATAAATGTTCCAATTTATCGTTCGTATACCCTTAAAATGACTCGAGATTACGCTGCATGAATCGCATTTGTTAGGCTTGTAAGCCTAACAAATGCGATTCAGGGAAATAATTATTATTATTAAATTAATGTAACATAAACAATACGCTTATAGTACAACGTAACAGATTAGAAATACGATTACCCATCTGTTAATAATATTTCATGTCAATAAGGTAAACTGAAACATGTGAAACTAGAGAATGTGCCATTAATTATATCAAAATTGTACTTGCTATAAACAATATGGGAGTACTATGGTATCAATACTGTTTGCAGAGAACCCACTAAACAGAAATGAGTTATGTAGAACAATACAATGTAATCACTCCATCGTTACTGTATGCTCACTTGTAGTGTTTTTGTATATTACAAATAAGTACACAGTGCCGAAAACTTAAACCTTATGTAACTGAGAACAAACGGATGTATTCCCGGATTTTAGTACATACAATAGCCTTTTTCATATGTAGTTTTCCTCTAGTGGCTCTTGTGGCATTAAGTCCGCCTATGTAGCACTCTTGTACATGAAGTTTAAATAAATATAAATAAATATACTCTCAAAACTGACGGTCAAATTTAATTGACAACGCAGTGTGACGCGTCTTTTACTGGCAAGTCAATACGAAATAGATTATCTACCAGGAGTTCACGAAGCATGACTAGTGCACAAATATAGGAAAAATATTCAACCACTTAGATATGTAAGAATGCGCACGTGCGACAGCGAACGGTAGCAATTACGCTACCGTCTGAATAAGGTACATTATCAAGTGTGTCATGATAAGTTGTGTTCCTCGGTAACATATATCTCGATGATACAATAATACCGAGCTCACGTACTCCGACTGGCTTGCTAGACTACACAGTTAGGCACGTGACGCCGACTGGGCATGCTTCCAAACCGGTCCGCCAAATTCAACGCCATCCTTACCTTCACATGACTGTCAACTCACATGATTCCTACGATTGTAATAGACTCAACACTCGGTTAAATCATTGCTTAGCGTACGTAGCGTGTTTGTCACTATTTATTTTAGTGCAGTAGGAAATTGTCATAGGTAAATATGTCAGTTAGAAAAAGACAAAATTAGCAATCGAATCGATCGGTAAAATAATTTACGACACACGTAAACCTGCAGGAACCAATTGCTGAACAATAAGCCTCCGAAAAGCACTACGATCGGTGAAAAGTCTAAAAATATTGTGCCAACATTAGTAACCTCTAATAAAACTATATTGAAGCATAGAAAACAAGACACATTCTTACTGTGCCTTGAGGGTCTGAAAGTAAAAAAGCTGGTTTTTTGCTACAAATATAATTCCTAGGTTGTTAGTTTATCTCTTCTTTCACTTCAATGTTTCTAAGCGCAATTTAATTGAAGTAATACGAGGAAATTGCGAGTGTCTCACATATATCCCTGGGACCTGTAGATAATATTTGTTCTTCGAAGTTTACTGTAAAGGCTCTTCTACGAATGAAACTCAGCTAGTGATATTGCGTTTTAGACAGTTGTCGAGTGAATACGAGTATTTACAGAAGACATGAGACCGCAACAGTAAACCATAAATATATTTTTTGACATACATTAAATAATAGGATAGTCAGAATTACTTCAATGTTTTATCATCAAAGCCAGCAAATATTTCGTCATCAGAAAGTACTCAACCAAAAAAACAAAAGATGTTAATGCTTTGCCAGCGTAGCGTTTAGCATGTTACATTGCGTATCCCGTTGCTACGACGTGCGACACCAAACGTAGCGTTTTGCTACGAGACACGGTGCCTGCGTAGCGTTTCATCTACGTGAAAGCCTAAACGTTACATGGCGTATTCATTTTGCTACGAGACGCTACGCCTACCTACGTAGCGATTACATTTGTGCATGCGTTTGGATACGAACCTTGACGCGTACGAAAAGACCACGACGCTACGAAATCGCGATCTCAAGCAATGTTTTTATTATATACTTCATAGCTAGAATACATCAATATTTTATGTGCTCGAATTTTCGTCTAAATCATTTTTAACAATTTAATATTTACGATGTTACCATTTTGTTTACGATGTAAACACAGATACGAGTTATTTCTCGGACGATCCTCCCGCGCGACGCTCAAATGTTGTTTCTTAATATCATCTCACATCTCATCATAACATACTCGCCAAAGAAAACAAACTCCCGTCCGCCAGCCCCTTTAATACTCGAAAATATCGCTTCATACATATTTTGCTCTCATGAATAAATATCCTATATTCTCCCAATATTACTTCCACAGTCATATTTGAATGTTAAACCGTCGAAGCTATTATTTTATTAGCCATTCGAAATTGTTTTAAGCGAGACAACGTTTTATTGACAGTCTTAACTTCTGTTTTTCTTTTATTTAAGAGTAATTTAAATATTGAAATTCGGAGGATAAACGATGGATGATGGTAATTGGAAGTTAAGAGAAACGGGAGTAGATACCTATACCTAACTCAAATATAACCTTGAGGAAAACAGTGAAGTGGAAAGATTACATTATACCTTCATTGGGTGTCGTGAAAAAAATGGGGCTCATGAAAAGTGGAGAATTTCATTAATTTACACATCAATGAACTGTTGTTTATGGTCGAGTGCTACTCTGCTACCCACCGCAGAGCGCCCGCCACGTCTATAAAAATATCATAAACACGACCCATGAAATTAACGATCCTATGAAAATGAAAACAAAAGAATGTCAAAGGATGACGTTTCAATTTGATTTTCATGATGAGTTTGCAGAATCAGGAAAAACACGGCGGGATATTATCTCTCTAAGCAAATAATATTTGGTAATAGGAAAATACTAAATGAATACAATACAAGTTTCATGAATATTTATTTGATTAGGTACCTAATTATATTGCAGTTTCAAAGCGTTAATAACTTGTGCTAAAATGTACCACAAAGCCACTTCTATTAGCTAAGGTAATTTGTGTGCAAGGTAAACTAAGTTTAAAGAGATTAGCTTGTGCGACTTCAGCTATGTTATAAACTCAACGTTAATGCTTTGCTGCTGAGAACGACACATACCTACCAAGTAATTAATGTACCAAAAATCATGTGAAACAGTAACAAATTTTAGCACAGAATATCTGATTTCAAATGAGATGTAAAAAACCTGTAGGAGAGAATATTAAGACTTCATTTGCTTAAAACGTCGCGTTGAGCTTTGGGCGCTAACATACAAAATGTATTGGCGGACTTGCGTTGATACAAATTCCAACTATACTGCCCTACATAATCTAGGTATTTCTCTAGTTATTTTTACAAAACTATACAAACGCCGCTTTTTATGCCCGAAACACGCGTAAAATGAATTAGAATCGATAGTAGGTACGCAGATATGTACACGCTAAACATTCGTTTATCATGAAAGTCTCACGCTAACATCTGGCTAGTTTATTGTTTGGGGTGATTAGTCTCACGAATGAACCTGAATTTGAAACAAAAATGTTATCTAGCCTTATCACACACTGAATTACCTTTGTACTCGGCTTACCGTAGTCAGTTCTTTATGATACACTAGCACTTGGCCCGCGACTTCGTCTGCAAAATTTGTGATAGCTCTGCTTATTCGCATGATATAAATATAATTTATAGCTTATGTTACTCAAGGATAATGTAGCATTATAATAGTGAAAGAATTTCTGAAATCTGCCCAGTAGTTTATGAGTTTATTCGTTACAAACATACAAAAATACAAATCTTTCCTCAATTGAATATTTTTGTAGATTATGTTTCCTAGTGAATAGGAATATAAATCTAAGTTAAAGCAATATAATACGACAAATATTACATACGATAAATATTAATTATGTAGTGTGTACTTCAATGTAATGCAATGTTTATGCATTGCACATTCAATGCATAAACTGCATTCAACGGGACTGTTTGAAAGAGATACCGCGGCCCCGGAACGTAAAGGGCGAGGAAAGAACATAAATGGTTTTTAGTCAGTAAAAGTCTGACACTCCCTCCCGCTCCGCCCAGAGTGGGAGGGGGTCATTTGATGATTTCCCATCCGAAAAAAAAAAGGTACCTCTCGATTACTAATGAAGCTAATATAATTGACAATAGTATAAATAAACAACTCCCACCGTTTATCTAGTTAAAATGTACACAAGAATAAACTTGCTGTGTGCGCCTTCCTAGTTAAACTTTTCAAGATAATCTTGAATAACTTTAACGCAAAGTTATTCCTTTAAAAGATTTATTAATGAAAATTGAAAAGTCTGCATTTTCCTTTTTTTCGATTTGAGCACAAAGTATGAAGTAGAGTCTAAACGTACTTTCCGTGAACCATCCTCCAATGCCAATAGAAACCATAGACGTCATCCTAGTTGCGCTCCAGTGAATTTATCAGGCTTCCCAAGTTCAGACATTAAGCTATGGGGGTAGGTATCTTCTTCGTCTTGCGCCCACACCCTTCTATAAATAACACTGAGGGTAATCTGGGAAAATATATTCGTAGAAATAATAATTGCGTTTAGGTACATCTACACTAGAAACCTTTCGAGGTTCCAGATTAGATTCTGTAATAACTTGGCATAATTCATTAATATTAACTCAATACAAAACTATCCATATATTTCCGTTCCTTATTTTTTCATTTAAAAACCCGTGGACTTAGTGTCGGTTATATGCTTACCTATTTGTGTAACCGCTAACCTTAAATAATAATACGATATGACTATTATTAGTATACGATATAACTTTAAACTTGAACATTTAACTGTTTTTGTAATCTCCAATAAATAAAATAAATACATAATATGTTTCAGAAGAATCTTTGTCAACACACCAAACGAGAATTACCTATCTATTATTAAAGTATAGTAAGCAACTTCTATAAAGGGTGTAAAACACCTCTTCACGAAGCCGAAAGGCACTTGTTCTCCCCAGCATTACAATCATCTGGGAACCTTCTAGTTACGGAGATATGGGGGGTCAAAGTTACAACTTTTTGACAACTTTTTTTTTAAATACATGTTTTTTTTGTAAGATTTTGACTTTTAACACCTCTACGACCCCCATACTATTCAATCCATCCATCAGCACAATATTTTAAGTGCGTTACATTGAGTTCTACCACAAAACATGATTTATAACCTCTAAAAAAAGTTGTTTCCCAGCAAAAATTTTTGCGTAAAGTTACTTAGTTTGATGTATAGAATGCTTGGTTAACGGCTTTGTGATTAGGTGGTTTACACCCTGTAGATGCGAAACATGAAAAAAACCGTTTTAATTACATTTATCTTAATTTGTATATTAGTTAAGTTAAACAACATATTAAACAGCCATCGTGAGTAAATACTGAAAGATACTTTAAACCTTTTTCTTACTTTTCAATTACTGTTTTAATGAGCTTGAGTTTACATGGTGAATTGTAAAAGAAATCCATATGATATCTTTGTGTACATAAGGATATCGGCAAATATGTTTGAAAACACTTTATTTTTAGATTTTCATGCGTTTATTTCGCTTTGAATTTTTCGCTTGTCCGGAATCAAAATCTACAGGTAAAACTGATACGAGGTTATTCCTTAATTGGCGTACAAAAACCATGCTTGATTTCTTGCCTGAGCCTGAGATACTTGCTTGAGCGTAGATGTGAACATGTAATTCGTGTAAAAGCCACTGCTTTACATTTGCTGTATCATTATCAAAAACATTACTGATTTGTTAGTGTAACAAGTCTTATTCTACCATGTATTTAGTATTCCCTGTTGATACTTCAACATTTCATCTTGTATGCGTAATATTAAAGAGATAAACCACTATAAAGTTTTATTATACGAGTATCCCATACATCTATCGCAAAACTATAAATCAATTTCTTATTACTTTATACGCATTACTTTAAGTACCACTCGGTGAGAAGGTTATTCCTAAACAAAATATATTATGTATTCCCCTTTTAGACCCACACCGTTTTAAGTACTAACTTATAACAAGAAATCCTATTCAGAAAACAGTGTAAAATATTTAAGAACATTTTATAAACTTCCAACTCGTAAACTTTTATGTTTCAGCCCTTGTCGCCTCTTGCTGAAACAATATTTCAACACTGCGGCTCATTTTTAACCTTGGGACCTTGTTTGGCAAGGCTTGTGTTCTGTAGGGTAAAATATAGGGTCATTATAGCTCAAAATATGTACGCAGTGATATCAAATTTCCAGCCTCAAAACAGAATCCTTTTGTAAGCCGCCTCTAGCTCCTTTCATTATAGATTTGCCTCATGATTTGTTTGAGCGTATTCGTAGCGATTTGCATCTTGGGTGTATATTTACAAGGTTTATTTTTGTCCGCAGCCACGGGGAAGACTTGATCGTGACGCCCTTCGCGCAGGTCCTGGCGAGCCTGCGCAGTGTTCGCAACAACTTCTTATGTCTCACCAACGTGCCCGTCGGCAAGTAAGTCATTCTTTTGTTTCTGTTCACGCCTCCACTTGACACGGCGGAATGAAATCTTAAGATCCTTCACTCAAAGAACGAAGTAGATTTGTTAAAAAATGTAGGTTCACATACTCTTTTATATTATTGTAAGTACCAGTAGGTTTCAGAGACAGAGATATGAAAAGCTGAACAAACGCTGTTACCTTACATAAAAGCTTCAAGTGCTGAAAACACAAATATTTGCGTTAACGTTACAGGCAGGCGCTATAAGTAGTCAAATATGAACGCGCAAGACTTGTTAAAAATATATATTTATTTAAATCAATACACGTGAGCTCAGCATGAGCATTATAATAAGAGGAACCCTTAAATCTAAGTTACAAGAGCTTATATACTAACGGGAGGTTTTGTATGTGTGTGTCTGTGTGGACCAGGAAGTCAACAGGAAGACGTTCGTATGTCAGATCATACTTGAGGCTGTTTTGGCAATCGTCACTTGCTAATTTATAACGTACAAATATTTAGGGCTTCTTAGAACTAATGGGTGGTATGACGTGATCCTAGTTTATGAATACAGTTCGGGGTAGTGGTTGACCATGCATAACTCCTCCCTCCGTAAGTGCAAAATCACCATCCGAAGGTGCATCACGAGGTTGATGATTTTGTTTAAGCTTACGCAGTAATATATTTCTAAAGCGGTACAATATAACTAAAATTAGTACAAAAAGTAAAATAATGTAAATTACAATAGTTCCTATGCTAACACTGTGCACATTCACAAAATGAATTTTACTGTTTTTCACTTCACTGTTGTCCTTTAATGCGTGCGATAGGAATTGTAGATTTTCCAAATCAATCTCGTCTAGACTGATAGTTTTACGTAGTGTGGTGTCCTTTGGTGTTATAATACTAGGCAGATGTATTGATGGTGAGTTACGGAAGACAACTTCTCCTGTTTGAAGACGGCGTTTTCTTAACATGATTGTCCCAAGTTTTACTTCACAAGCGTTGTTAAGGGTTAAAATGTATGTGCCCATGATGTCGTGCTGGCTCATGTCGTCGTTGCAGTTTTCTGTCAGGAATGTAGGAAAAGCTGCGAAAATAATCCAAGAGTCCGGATGTATGGACTTTACTTTAATGTCAGATGCGTTGACGGAAAGAGGCAGGCACGATGTTATCTTCGTAGAAAACGTCATCAAATCTTTGATGCATTTATTTTCTTCCTCCGGAGACACGTCGCTTTCATAACAAAGGAACTTTCCTTCGTCTATTTCTCTGCAAGGCTGGGAGAGCGATACTATTTTCGACCCTTTCGCAAGGATATGGGAATGTCTAGGGGTAATTAGGAAAGATAGATTAAGGTGGGGATTATACATAGGAAAAGGATGTAGGGTGTAATAATTCGGTATGTAAAGTATTTTTCAGGTATTTTTTTTACATTTTTATTTCGTAAAACATTTAATTTTAAGCAACTAATTTTAAGCTTTTTTTTTTTCCAAGTTACAGTTTCTTTTTTATTATTTTTTAAAGTATTATTCGTGATGACGTCATTTCATAGCCTGAATAGCTTTAAGTCTTTGCCACGTTTTCAGTACATACAAAAAACACTAAATAACTTCAAAGTTGACATTGATGACAGTTGACGCTTGACAGATACGTGTTTTTATTTTGTTGTGAAATGTGAATGCTGTGATCGTGACTGTGATGTGAACTTTTTGTTTGAGTTTCTTTTCCTACGATTTTTAGCAAATTTTAATTTCTATCCATTATCCGTGCTGCGTATCCGTGCAATGAAACTGTCATCGACAACTAGTGCTAAATGCTTCATACCGTCATGTAAAAACACTACAAAAAATAGCCGACACAAATTGTTTGTAAATGTGAAAGAAACGCTAAAAAAGAAGTGGTGCAAGGAAGTAAATATGGAATACAAGCCTGGGCGTCGTCTTTTTTGTTGCGAAGATCATTTGAACGCGAAATTATCAGCGCGCGATGCATTCAAATAAATAACACAGTAACTAGCATTGACAGTTTTGATTTGACACTGACGGTATGACAAACAAAAGTATTTTTTTTTAATTTATCTTGTAAAGCACGAAGGAATTAGTCTATTCAGGCTACGTTATGACGTAATTTAGAGGTCAAATGAAAGTCAAATGATTACAAGTATTATTGTGAAAATAAACACAATCTTGTGATATAGAAAGCTAAAAATAGAAAAATAAGGCATAAGACCCTAAAATCTCCAAATGGTTTTGGAATCAGCGTAGGTTAATTTTTACTTTACATACCGAATTGTAGACATCTAATTGGACTGTTGGTACTGACATAATAAAAGTTATTTGTTTGCCCTTTACATAAGCTTTGATGTCGATACAATGTTCTATATTAACTAAGTTTTCATTAGTAACAGGAAAGACTAATTTATCTGTTTTTTCGATGTCTTCAAGAATATTAATTAATTCAGTGGTATCTAATATAGATTGATGTAATACATTAACTCTGCTAAATGCTAATGCTGTCTCCACTTCGTCTAAACGGATTAATAATATTTGAAAGTTATGAGTTAAAATGTTATAAGTATCTAAGACAAGGTTCTTACTCGTTTGGAATTGAGTTTTATTTAAAATTTCTTCAATTTCCTTAATAGTTTTCTCGAGTATTATAAAGTTGTTTCTAGTTGAGTTAGTGATATTAACGAATGTGTCAACCATTTCGGAAACTAAAGTAACCTTATTCATGATTACATCTTGTTGCGATTGTAAACTGTTTATCCAATTATCATATCTAAGTGCATCATCATTATCTAAATTTCCAGTAATAGCTTTAATTATAGATCCAATAGGATTGATAAGTCCCCTTTTTATTCTGATGCTTGGAATTAATTGATTGTAACGTTCTATAGTTATGTTCATTATATATCGGGTTTGCAACTCGGCATCAACAAGACTACCATCTAAAACGTACATACCTAATTTATCCTTCATATAGTTAGAAATTTCGTTATATTTACCTATGTTATATTCTATATTTCTATGAACTAAATTTAAGTCTAGTCTCTTGATTATATGCCAATTATAGAGGCTTAGTGCTGCTTGTCCTTCTTTAACGGGCAGGATTCCCGGATTGTCTTCAATCCTTTGAAGTTGAAGGCCCAGGCTGAGGGCTGCTTGCATCATTGCCACCAGGCCGAACCTGCGAAGGACGCTTAATGTCTTTAACGGGAATTTTTTTAGTTTTACGGGCTTTATTTTGGACAGCTACCGTATTTCTTTTGACTTTGTCTGTAACTGTTGCCTTTTGGTATCTAGGCTTATCTTTGCTACGTCTGGTATTAACTCCTTTCATATAGATTTTATCTCCTATTTTAATATCTAATTGTTTTTCACCGCCGCGTTTTTCCTTGGCTTTTTCTTTGGACTGTATAATTTTATCAGTTATATAATCATATAGATATTTAGTACGCTTAACATGGTCCTTTACTAGTTGTTGGGTGTAGCTCTTATTAAAGTCTACTGCAAAGGTACTTGAAGCGTCGGTATGTCCGAAGACTACTTCAAACGGTGTCAAACCAGTGGCTGAATGAATAGACTGGTTGTATGACATTATAGCATACATCATGACAGATGCAGCGTCGGTTATTTTCCTCTCATACTTTGCTAGTCTATAAATTTCTATAATAGTAGAATGGAATCTTTCTACTAATCCCATAGAATTTGGGTTATGAGGCGTACCTATGTGTAAATCTATCTTGTAAAATGCTAGCATTTCCTTTAATAGGTTATTATTAAATTCTGACCCTGGGTCTGCACTAATTCTTGATGGTACACCGTATGTGGCAAAATATTTTATCAGTGCCCTTATTACTTCCGGTGTAGACCTATTAGATACTTCAATTGCTTGGCCTAGCTTACTGAATGCGTCTATGATTGTAAGAAAATAGGCTCCTTCTATTGAAAATATGTCTATGAATATTTCTTGAAAAGGTTTTGTTTGAGTTTGAGTTAGTTGAAGTTCGGGTTTTATTGGTTTTCTATCATATTTCATTTGCTTACAAAGTTCACATGAGTTGATAATACAAGTTACGGTATGTTCTAAATTGTTCCAGTAGTATGTTCTTTTTAAATGGGCTATGGTTTCTTTGATACCACGATGGCATGTTTTTCCAACATGATATGTCAGGACTATTTCTCGTTGTTCGTTTTCGTCTTCAACGTAAACAACTCTTTCGGTGCACTCATATATGTTTATTGCATCCTTTTTAAATATGGTTGTAATAGTGTTTGAAAATTCTTTACGGTGGCGTTCGTCTTCAAAGTAGATATAGTATTTTATTTTAGGACGGATATATTCTTTTAAAAATTCTTTTATTAATTCTGGTTTATCTATTGGCATGTGTACTTCGAAAACCTTTTGCTTATCTCGAGATAGGTTTTTAACACTATACTCATTTCTATGCCAAGTGTATACTAGTATCTGATTTGGTTTAGTATCTATGGCTTCCTTTAATATTGGGATACCAGACGAGTCTGTATTTTCTTCTGAATGGATTGTTACTAAAGAAGGAGAGTCTGCTCTTTCAGAGGCTGTGACTGTATCGCTTCCTACTGATGGTACTGGATAAGGTGACTTAGGTCTGTTTTTAGAGTTACGTGATGAAATAGTACTGTCATCTTCGTCTGATGAAATGATGATAGTCTTTGAACTATCGGTGTTCACTATCATTGAGGCGTCGTCTAAAACATTAACTTTAATTCTAGATAATGCATCTGCATTGCTGTTTTGTTTACCAGGTTTATATTTAATTTCATAATCATATTCAGAGAGTCTGAGTCTCCATCTCGTGAGTCTACTTCCCGGCTCTTTAATTGAGTTTAACCATACCAATGGTCTATGATCGCTTAGTATCGTGAACTTTTTACCATATAAATAAGGTCTGAAATGTTTGCATGCCCAAACGACTGCTAGTAATTCTTTTTCTATAGCGCTGTAGCGCGTTTCGGCGTCGTTGAGAGTTCTACTCGCGAAAGCTATCGGCTTATCGCTACCAATTGGACCTTGAGATAGGACTGCTCCTAGTGCAAAGTTAGATGCATCCGTTGTTAGAAGGAAGGGTTTTTCGAAATCTGGGAATTGTAATAGTGGTGCATTGGTGAGTAATTCTTTGCACTTTTCGAATGCGTTTACAAACTCTCGAGTTATGGTGACTTTATTTCTCTTTTTAAGGCAGTTTGTCATGGGTTGCGTTATTTTAGAGAAATCTTTTATGAATTTACGATAGTATCCTACTAAACCTAGGAAACTTTTTATTTCTGTTGGTGTTCTAGGCAAGGGAAATTGTAACACAGCTTTAATTTTATCATTGTTTGGTTTAAGACCGTCTTTAGTTATTGTGTGTCCCAAATATAATACTTCTTTCTTGAGAAATTCGCATTTATCAAGGGTTACCTTAAGATTCGTTTGTCTAAGCCTATCGAATATTTTTCTAAGCTTATGGATGTGCTCTTGGAGGCTGGTTGAATAAACTATGATATCATCTAAATAAACAAGACAATGTATGCCTTGTAGTCCACGGAGTACATTATCCATTGCTCGTTGGAAAGTAGCTGGGGCTGTCTTTAAACCAAAGGGCATACGAGTAAATTCGTAATGTCCTGACTGTGTTGTGAATGCAGTCTTCGGTTGGTCCTCTTTTTCTACTTCTATCTGATGATAGCCACTAGCTAGGTCTATCGTAGTGAAATAAGATGCTTTTCCTAGCCTATCGAACAAGTCTGTGATGTTTGGTAATGGGTATTTATCATCTATCGTTATCTCGTTGAGTCGTCTATAGTCTATAACCATGCGAAACTTCTGTTCACCTGAGGCGTCCATTTTCTTGGGAACTAGATGTACAGGGGCACTCCAAGGTGAGTGTGATTCTGTGATTACTCTATTTTCTAGAAGTTTATCTACTTGATTCTGTATTTCATTATTTTGACTAACGGGGTGTCTATATGGGCGTATGTAAATCGGATCTTCGTTCTTTGTACGAATCTTATGTTTAACTTGGTTAGTAAAGGATAGAGGTACGTGTTCACAATAAAAGATATCTTTATACTCTGTACAAAGGTTAGTTATTAATGATTTTTCTTCTAAGTTTAGGTGGTCAAGCCGTAATTTACTTAGGTTTTCGTCTAACAGTTGTTCTAAATCAGAGCTGTGGTTTAAATTATTAAATAGGCAGTTATCTGTTAAATCGTGTTCTATACTATGAACTTTAAATGGTTTTTTAAACGTTATAGTCATCTCAGTGTCGGTAGTATTCTGGATAACAGTTTGGGCTAAGGAGTCTACGCAGTTAACTAATGCGTCAGGCATACGAACTCCTGGGCAGAATTCTATGTGATTTAAAATTGCATTTCCATTTTCCAATATTGTTGGCACTTTAACGCGTGTTTCCGATCTCGGTGGAATTACTATCTGATAAGATGGGTTATATAAAATGGGAATTTCTGTTGTATTTGTTCTTAAGACCTGATTTTTCATGTCTATAGTAGCTTCTAGTTCTTTTAACAAATCTGATCCGATGAGGCCGTTATATGCTTTGTCTACATTATAAATATAAAATTTATGATGAATATCGGTGTTAAAAGTGTCCGTTAAGGGAATGTATGCTACTTCGCTATGCTTGCTACGTCCATGTGTACTGATTACTTCAAATGGTTCCTGACTCTTGCAATACTGGAAGTACTGGTCGGCTAGTTCAGCGTTAATAAAAGATCGTGTACTACCTGTGTCTATTAGGAATATTGCATCCATTTCTGGTAAATAGATGTGTGGTAGTCTAAGACCACTATAATTTAAATTTATTACTTCTGTTTCGAGTCTGGTGGATCTGTTGTCGATGCTTCTATCTGAAAATTTTCTGGTTCGTTTTCACCTTGAACACAGTTCATTTGATTACTATCATCTATTAACACTACAAGGTTCTCGTCATCTAACAGGAATATCTGTTCGCAGTTAGCGTCAGAGTCAAGTTCAAGTGGCTCTTCAATCATGTTATTGCGAACCGTTCGCATCGACACATCGGTGTTTTGTTTAGGCTGCTGATTGATGATTCCAAATCGAAATTGTTGGTTTGGATTGGCTTTAAAGAAACCTGATTGTTTATAATTATTAAATGTACGCGGAATCTGTTGTGGTTGGTGAATTATAGCTTTTTGATTTGGTGGATTACTGGTATTTGGTTTAGATCCCTGCGGTTGATTTGCAACTTTTTGATAGTTATTATTGGGATTTGAAATAAAGTTGGGTTTAAAACCATATACTTGTCTAAAACCTTGATTATTAGCTGGAATTCCAAATTTATACTGGATTGGAGTCGTAAAGTTTGGTCTAGGATTGTTTGAATTGTTAACGTTATTATTAGGGGTTGTCCTGTTCTTATTTCGAGCGTTGTATCTCGTTTGGAAATTAACTTCCTCGGTTACGACACTTAACGCGGACTCTAGGGTTACGCATTTATTTAATCTCACAAACTTAATCATATCCTCTGGTAAATTATAGAGAAAAACGTTTAGAGCTGTATTATTATATATAATATATTTTGCTGCTTTAATACCTTCGTCAGTGAGAAGGTTCACCTTTGATATTAGTGAACTCCTAACATTCTGTATTCGGTGGCAGAAGTCTATATATGACTCTCCCTGTTTGATCTTGAGGTTTTCTAATTCAATACTAAGACAAGCTTCGGATCTCGGATCCCCGAAGTGTTGAACAAAAAGTTCTTTTAGGCCTTCCCAGGTGGTGACGTTTTCACGTTCACTTATTAAGACGGCAGCTTTACCCACTAATCTACTAGTAATACAATGAAACAAATAGGTATCTTGGGCTGCGTTGTTCTCCCCTCTAAAACTTCTAATTACATACTCGCATTTGGATATAAAAAGGTTGAGTAACTTATCATCCCCATCAAATCTCGGAATGATGCTTTGAATTTCCTTAGGGATAAGTTGAATATTCATTATTCACAATTTATTTAAACAATAAGGCAAAAAAATAACGTAGTTGGCGATTTTAGTCCAAACAACGCTTTAAGTTACGCTGGAATGTGTAAATTTACTAATGTTTGAGTAATTTACACAAAAATAGTAAATTGGCGATGTGAGTCCAAATTACTTAAAATAAAACTAACTAATATTAAGTCTAGATTCGGCGATTTTTGTCCAAAAATAGACGTGTTACGTTAAATGGCGATGTCTAGTCCAATTAAACGTTTTTTAAAAATAAGACAAGGAATGGAACAGTGCGAATAAGGGTCTACTCACAGGTTGCTCGATCCCATGCCGGTTCTCGTACTACTGCTTGATGCTGCTGCTGCTGCTGCTGCTGCTCACGCGACGTTCTTTTGACGAATTTGTTTGAATAGGTTCTTTTACGGGCTAGAAGTCTATGCGTCTAGGATACGTTACGACCGATTTGTGTGTCTATTAACGATCACTGTTCGCGACTTTACTAATCCGACCCGGCTGCGCCAGTCAAATATGAACGCGCAAGACTTGTTAAAAATATATATTTATTTAAATCAATACACGTGAGCTCAGCATGAGCATTATAATAAGAGGAACCCTTAAATCTAAGTTACAAGAGCTTATATACTAACGGGAGGTTTTGTATGTGTGTGTCTGTGTGGACCAGGAAGTCAACAGGAAGACGTTCGTATGTCAGATCATACTTGAGGCTGTTTTGGCAATCGTCACTTGCTAATTTATAACGTACAAATATTTAGGGCTTCTTAGAACTAATGGGTGGTATGACGTGATCCTAGTTTATGAATACAGTTCGGGGTAGTGGTTGACCATGCATAACTAAGTAGACTCGTACAAACTTCGGTTTGTCAAAACACAAACAAGTAACACCACACTGATACTAAATATTCATTAATTTCAACATAACGAATTAGTTTCGCAGTTGAGCCGCGTTTCCGCTTCATAACAAATTACATGCCATTTAGATTACTGAAGCTACGAAATTCAGCATAATTAAAATTTGAGATTGCATATCGAGTGGGCTTTCAGCTAGCTTACGTGCATTTGTTATAAATTGAAAACACTACCTGTAAGGTAAGGAAAGCTAACATTCTCCTTCCTCATGTTCTACACAATGGAAATAAAACAATTATTTTGTGCGTAGTTATTCACCGTAAGTTGACGCGGTTTTGGAAACAAAAACAAAGTACCTAAAAGTTTTTATCGTTTTGTCCGAGTGGTTTTTTGTGGCCACAGTAGCAGGATATACGAATATAATTTCCCATTTGATAAGTATACATTAGTGTCGGTTTGCCCCTGTGAAGATTAATTGTTTAGTTATAGGAAAACCAAAATATCAAAGTGCGTAGGACTTTGCCGTTGGCCTACTTAGAAGCGGTACCTATCCTACTATCTGCTTTGTGCGATCGTATCAATAAACAGTTGACGGTTAAGCTTCTTTTTATGTTATTTCCTCGCAAATTTTCTTTCGTTTCCTTGTTTCTTTTCGGCAAACTGAATGTGCTACGGTTAGGTAGGTAGAAACACACCCTTTAAGTCTCACAAAGCTTATTGTTGATCTCATCTTTGGCAAATATTTCTTTGATGCATTATTAAAATGGGATACATACTATACAAGTCTATAAATTGTTCGCTAAAGCAACATTAAAAAGATATCTTCTGCAGATCAAAAGAACAGAAAAAGTATTTTTTAAGCAAGATATGTCATCGTCATCTTCCGCCTAGCCTTTCACAACTACATTATACGTTGGGGTCTGTTTTCAGTATAATCAGATTCAGATAGTTAACAGTGCTTTACTTGGAGCAACTGCTTATCTGACCTCCATAACGCAGTCACTAGGTAAAACGATACCCCTTGGTAAGACTGGTTGTCAAACTTTTCGACTTCTGACTACTGCACAATGTAACAAATTATTTAAATACGAAAGTTATTTGTGAAAATGGATCGATGGATGTTTGTTCCTCTTTCACGCAAAAACTACTATCCGGATTGGGATGAAATTTGGCATACAGGATGCAAACAACACACCTTCTTATCCCTGAACTCCACGTGAGCATTGGGCTGCGGGACTGTTCGAAAGAGATACTGCGGCCCCGGAACATAAAGGCCGAGGAAGGAACATCACAGACAGGGTTTTAGTCAGTAAAAGTCTGACACTCCCTCCCACTCCGGCCAGAGTGGGAGAAGTTATTTGACGATTTCCCATCCGAAAAAAATAAAAAATAAACGTGAGCAAGCCACGGGCATAAGCTAGTTTAAAAAATAACGTCCCACAATGTCTGCTGATAAAAGTCACATCGACTGACTAATACACCGTTTTACTGTTTTCTTAAAATTCATTGATTGCGTATACGTTGAATATATTTGTAATACTTTCATTCCAGTAATTCGTTACCCGAAGTTAATGAATAATACAAAGTTTGTATTGTCTATGTTATGATTCATTGTTGGTCAACAAAAATTACCATGGTCGCATTCTGTTGCTCAATATCTCCATATTTGTAAATGCCTACATGAAGTAAATGACAGAAAATAACGTTTACTTTACTAGGCTTGGGTAGTGGAATTTGGTAAACCAGAAATCAAGTTATATGGAATATAGTAAAAGTGAGTAAAGAAAACGCTATTTAAGGTTTCATAGCTAAACGGCAGACATAACTTAAAATAGTGAGACATGGTTACGGTAACAACCGCATATATAACGTGGTTCAGATATAACCCTCCACGGTATGTTGTAAAAAAATAACGGGGACATCATCATCATCAGCATCATTTCAGCCGAAAGACGTCCACTGCTGGACATGGCCTATCTCCCCAACGGGGACATATTTGGTACATATTTCAACTTGTTAACAGATGGGCCCAAAAATGCCATCCTTTTATCTCATAAATACTAGTTTACATTTTATTAATTTTCTTGTGAAATATAATGAATGACTTCATATTCAGCCCAAAGATTGTCTATCACTGTGAGTGGAGGGACACGATTAACCCTTAGAAGAATTGACACACCTGGTAGCCGTATATATCTTCTAAATATATACAACTGCATTACGGCATCGGCAGTACCGACAATTTTGTAATTTGTAGGTCACGTCCACCTGGGACAATCCTAACCGTAATAACGTCCGTCACCCACACCATTTTTGAAAACCCTACGTGCATATAATACGGTAGACAACAAAAACAAAACTTATAAGTCCGCCCGATAGATTTCCGAAAAATATTTTACCCATATTTTTTCTTTTTAACGTCAACAAAAATTTAAGACGACATAGTGCTTCGAAAACTCGTGTGAAGTCACATTTCGGTACATTTTTTACCGGAAAGTGACGTCACAAGCACCCACTCATGATCTTTGACGCGTTTTACCTTCGTCATTTTTTATTAATTTGATAAACAAAAAACACGTATCCAATGTTTTATATTTTTATATAATCTAACTGACGGACTAAACAGAATCATATTTATTTTAGTCAGTCGTCATCCCTATTTCACCTGCAACAGTAGGTACACCTTGAAAGCAAACAATGCGAAAAGAGTTGAAGTGAGAGTTAGTACATCTCCACAAGGCTATGGAATACAACAGTAACTACTTTTATAACAACTAGTGTCGTCATCTCACTGGCCATAAAACCTGTCTTAACAATGGAAATCTTGTCACGAGATTACCACAAAAGATCAGCCGTTCACGAGTTTGCATTTATCATAAATATCCGTGTAAGTAGTAAGCCTTACGTGTATCTCGACTTCGTCATCGATGTTGATATTATCTTGAGCGCGTGAGCAGCTCCAAGGTCTTCCAACCAAGATGTGTGAAGCTTCGGATGAGCGGAGTAACTGTGCTCAGATTTATTCTACGATTTGCATTCATATTTAATGGATAAGTATACAGGGTGTAAACCACCTCATCACGAAGCCGTCAACCAAGCATTCTCTACATCAAACTAAGTAACTTGACGCAAAAATTATTGCTGGGAAACAACTATTTTTTTTATAAATCATGTTTTGTGGTAGAACTCAATGTAACGCACTTAAAACATTGTGCTGATGGATGGATTGAATAGTACGTGGGTCGTGGAGGTGTTAAAAGTTAAAGTCCTACAAAAAAAACTTTATTTAAAAAAAAAAAACTTGTCGAAAAGTTGTAACTTTGACCCCCCATATCTCCGTAACTAGAAGGTTCCCAGGTACAGTGTAGAACAAAAAAATGATCGCAAAGATGGGGAGAACAAGTGCCTTTCGGCTTCGTGAAGAGGTGTTTTACACCCTTTATGAGTAGGGGAGAAATGTTGGATGAACTTTGTAAATGATGATATGGCTAGAAAGGAGGTGTCTCAAGAGATGACGAGTAACAGAGAAGTCTGAAAGAAGTAGACATGCAGCGCCAACCCAAATAAATGGGTATAAGTATAAGAGCAGGACAATGATGATGATATTAATATTTGAAACACAGTACCGTAATAAAGTGTTGTAATAATAATCATTAAGTACATACTACCTGTTGTAAATTAACTGATAAGTTTAGCTTATCGCGCCACTCGAAGAGTGATTAAAAGCTTTCGAAAGGTAGACATAGATAGTGCCATGATGTGGGAAAAAGCAGTTGTTGTACACAATAGTCGTGTTTGTTGCAAGAGGGTGTGGCATCAACAGGATAAATAAATACCTGTATACTGTAATATCAAGCAAAATACGTTTCAGTAGATTGCTGGCATTGATTCATCTTTTGTAAGTTTCCATATTGTTGTTGAAAGCATTACTTATAATTAGGTTATACTTTTTGACGTGACAACGTCTAATAAATCGATGAACGCCGGCTGCACGCACGAAAAAGTGTCCCGTTGCGCTCTGTCCCGTTATACGCTCATTGTAACGTAACGATCGGTGCGTATGTATGCAATCATTTCATCAATGTTTTGTTATGACGTTGTCACGTTAAACTATCGACCGTAAACCGCCTTTACGGACAACTATTTTTTTAAAAGGCTAAAAAGTCTTGTCATTCTGAAATCACACTTCACGCAATTCTACGGTAGACGTTTTTAATTACTCATCCTTATACATAGTAACAAAAAATAACGTCACGGTAAAAGCGGCTTCTCCATTTATTATTGGTTCCGATGACGTAGGTAGTGACGTCGGCGTGTCGTCGCGATGACAAGACCGGCTGCTCGGGCGCTCGGCCGCGTTCGGCCGCGCTCGGCTGGCACGCGACTGCCGAATCAGGTGTTGCGCGGGTTGACGTCCTCGACTCGTCACTCATGCAGCGTGCCCGACACATGACAAGCCTTATGATAAATCAATATTTAATAAACATTATATAAAACTAGTCCCGTTTCTAATGAAACACTCAATATTATTTACAAATACTTACATATCTCAAACATTTTAGTCTAGCTATCATTGTCAACCCTCAAGAAAACGTTGCAAGAAGATGAAGCGAAGAAAGGTTACCGTTGACGTCACTTACGGGACCCTTAACCTTTACAAATCAATAACTTATATAAAAGACAGTTATGAGTGAAATTATACACAATTAATCGTCTGCTCTTAAGAATTCATTGTCTTAATGAGTTTTATTTGTCGGTTCAAATCTGTGATAACAAAAGATAAATCGATTTTAGAACGCTTACAACTTCAGTGAAAGTTGTTAACCAATCGCGGTACGTATTTTCCTTGAAATATCTATCGGAAAATGAAGCTTTAGCTGAAATTCTAACGGGAAGCCGTTAGTATTTTAATCTCAGTGCTGTGCAAGCTTATACACAAGCTTTTCAATAACATTGGTTATAGCATTCAGTCTTTCATGTTTAATTATTCAAACAAATTAAGCTGCCAAACGCAATTTAACTTTAATTTACATATTGGCCTTAATAACAGGCCTGTCAAATAAAATTGTTTATTTAAATCCTTCGCTGGCTGAATAATGAACACAGTGATGGAAAATGTTTTTAAATAAAATACAAAGCCCACAGCGTCAACTCATCAGTGATATTAATACGTCGGTCCAAACAAATATTTACTCCAGGATGTCCTTGCACATTAGGTATATGAATTAAATGGTCAACATCATATCTGAGAGGCAATTAATCTGATGGACGGGACATCATGTTGAATTAGTTCTAGCAGCCATTTACTGTAATTACGAGCCTCTGTAATAAGAGCTCGTGGAAATAAATGCTGTATTGGGAGTATTCCATTCAGTATTTATCTCGCTTGTCGTTTTTATTTACTTTTTAGACATTTACCATTTAACACTATAGGTAGGTACCTACGTATTTGGAACGATTGGATGTGGATGGCTATGAGAATAGGGCAACACCAAAGAAACGATATATGGACCGCCTGAAGGATAATGATATGTTGAGAAAAGAGGTTTCTCTTGAGATGACAAGTAATGGTAATATAAAAGTATGGAAGAAAGAAGAAATGATTCGCTGGCCCCAAATAAATTAGGACCATCATCATCAGCCTATTAATGTTCCCACTGCTGGGACACAGGCCTCCTCTCTATGAGAGGGAATGGGCAATGAATGAATCCACCAAGCGGGCCCAGTGGGCGTAAGTTATTAATTAGGATAAATAAGGGCATGAGAATAATGAATGACATCTTCGAGATAATTAGAGCAATTGATTTTCTATTTTGTAAACGAAATAAACAGTTGTAAATCCCATCTGTCGTGTATCGGGCCTTGACATGACCTCCTACCAGTTACCCAACACATGTCTTGCTGCTAAATTTAGATTACAAGCATCGTAGACCAAACAACACTAAACGCTTGCTTTTTCTAATTATAGCTATGTTATTGTGATAATCTGTTTACGACTGCAATGGTTTTACAACCGTACCAGGGTTGCTACAACACTCATTTCAATTCTCCATCATTCATCAGGTTCATTTTGAAGTAACTATAAAGATTAAACTTATTTTATTTGTTTGAGCCATTGAGCTTTATCTATGGTTTGAGCAGTCAAATGATCATTTTATAAAGTTGCTATTTTAAATTGTTTAAAGGAGATGTTCCAGAAATGTATGGAGCCTCGGCCAGCACTATGTACACTATATGTAAATATCACTGTTTATTACAGTAACCGTTTTTTATTGTTAATCTTCTTTAGTTTCACTTCGTTTCAATGTATTTTCAAATTAACTTGGTCAAGGAGAGCAACACAACATAAAATTAAACATGGTGGATCAGAGCAACATAAACGAACAATGTCATTTTTACAATGACATTTGATTCAGATTCAGATTCATTTATTTGCCTGAAATATGGTATTATACAGATTTTACAATATGCAAATAGTTCTTCATATTCCGCCAATTATATAAATTCGACATGCAAATTTTGTGACGATAATAATGGTTCTAATTTAACAAAATAATTGAAATACTTACAATGTCAAATTAAGTGTGCTAAATCCAGAATTGTCTAAATTATCAAAATACAAATGTCAAATAAAAATAATTCAATTACAAATTTTCAAAAACTAAACATACAAACTGATAACCAAAGAAATTAGATTACAAAATATGTCAATAACTTAAAATAAAAATGTCAAATATAATTTACATGTCATGAAATTTTTGCCTTTGTCTTATAATTCATAAATTCCTTAATACTATAGAAACAGTTTTCTATGAGCCACGCTCTGAGATGCTTTTGGAGTAAGCTAGTTCGTAGTTCTCTAATAACCTTTGGTATATTATTAAATATCTGTATTGCCATTTGACTCGTGTTTTTATGGCAGTACGCTGTTCTACATCTTGGCATTGCTAATTTTGTTGGATCCCTTGACATTTTGCCCACCATATAAACATTGAGGCTATCGGCTTTACTGAATAGGTGAGGATGTTTTTTTACAAATACTGCCATTTCCAGTATGTATAAGCATGCTAATGTTAATAATTTATGTTTTTTAAAAATAGGTCTGCATGAATCTAGTGGGTTTGCACCAAACACAGCTCGTAAACATTTTCAACACATCCAATCCAAACTAAAAGCAAAGACAGACTCAAAGACGTCACTTCTTAAAACTGTCAAAGTCGTCAAACGTCATGTCACACAACTGTCATGGCTGCCCTCAAAATAGGGTTATCTTATTATAAAACTTAATTTATGTACGCCTGTACCCCTCTTTAAATTAATTTATTGGTATTTTTATTAAATTCCTCTATTTTTTTTCTATTTATCAATGTAGTGTACATAGTGGTGGCCCAAAATCAAACATCTCCTTTGACAGTATTTCAGAGACCAGTTGTATCGTAATCTAAAAGTAGTAATAACAACAACACATAAACCGGGGAATTTGAACTTGTTATGTGGCACAATCACAAGACTTGAAACGATAGCGGTCAAAGGTGTTGACAAAAAAATAATGAAATCATTCCTATCACAATAATTCTCACTTCTTAGAAAACAATATAATCAGTTGAGTTTAGTTTAAACCAGTTAATACCAACTACGTATTTCAGCACATCTCAAGCTCGTGCAAGTTTACTTTTAACTATGAAACATGAATAAGCTTTCAAAGGAAAAGCTTAGGACCTGTACCTCTCAACCCGATTTCGAACCGATGCAGAATTTTATATCATTAGTTAGAGAGGTCTTCCTCAAAGGAAACGGTCTATACCTACCTAGACTCAGTTTTAAAGAGTATTCCTGCCTTTTAGTTGCAATATTTGAATATCATAATGGATATTAAAGGAGCTCGTGGCTAATTAATAACAGCTACACGGTCGATCTTTAAAGTTAAGTCGTTGGATGGGTGACCATTCATTACCTACCCATTTTCCTGCGCGTCTCGGAAAGCACGTCAAGCCATTGGTCCCGGCTGTCATTTATAGATCTACGACAGTCGTTACTGGTAGTCAGTCGCCGGAAAGTCTAACAACCAGTCTTACCACGGGGTATCTGTATTGGTAACTAGGTTCTAGGGTTCTAGAGGTCAGATAGACAGTCGCTCCATGACTAACTGGGTTATGAAAGTTAGATAAGCAGTCGCTTCATGTAAAATACTTCCATGAATAATACTAGTACAGCTGCATTCGATAGACTGGATGGCAACCCCAACATTATGTAGTTGGGACAAGGCTAAACAGATGTTGATAAATGGACTTTAAAAAACAGTGATCGATTAATGAAGTATAGGTATATTAGGTAGAGTCGCAATATTGCTTTTATTCTGAGAGTTCAGCCATGTTTACTAGAATACGAATAAATTTATTGAATCATTGTTACAATCATTTTCTTAGCCTAACTAACACTATGACAAAATCGTAACGGGTAAAATTTTAACATAAATATGTAGAAAACAGAGGTCCCCAAACTAGGCTACGCCTGTATCTTGGGGGCCTGAGTTGCGTTTACTTATAATTAAAACACATATAATTTGTTAATGTGGTACATGTGAGGTAATTTTTACAAAATCAAAATAATATCACAATAATAATAACAATAAAAAGAATTCTATAGTAATGAATAAAAAATTAAAAATTCTAATGCCGAGTGAGAGTGAGTGTGTGTACGTGTGTGTGAGTGTGAATACGTGTGTGTGTATCTGTGTGCAGATGTGTGGATTGTTTGCAGTTATTTTATGTTTTACAGTTTAATTAGCTTACAATTTCTTCTGTCTCTTCATATGTCAGTTTGGCACACCGTTTTATAATGGTTTTTTTGCATGAAAAGTTCCTCAAGTCTTTAATGTTGCAGCTTTTGCTGACTCTATTAGATATGTATAATATGCGAGTAAAACGGGCATCGTCTGGCTAAGAGGCTATTTGTTTCGAGAAGGGGAATGTTGAGGACGCGTTTAGAGAAAAGTTTTTCAAAATCTGATCTATTTTTCAGTGTTTTGTGAACAAGTAATGTTGCCTTTAGGATAAATAATTGTCGCACTCTTAAGACAACCAACTCCTTATAGATTAGGTCTGTTGGGTAGCAGAAAGGTTTTTTTAAAACTACTTTTATAACGGCTCTTTGAGCTCTTTCAATCTCTATAACAGTGCTTTTTCCGGCTGCACCCCAAACAAAAATCCCGTATTGAAGTACTGACTGACACAGAGCAAGGTAAATTATGCGTAGAATTTCAATAGGTGTACAGTCACGTAATTTTTTCATAACGTATATCAGCTTCCTAACACGACCAGAGAGCAGGTGTATAATTATGTGATGCCAAGGTATTTGATTGAGGCAGTATGCTCTATAACTAAGCAGGTACAGGGTCTGAGTGGTGATGTCTGGTAACTGCAGCAAGTATGGTATTTAAGAATAATATGACGAGGGGGTCGAGAAGCTATTGTTTTGAAGAAAAAATGTTACATTTCTTAACATATAGTTAATTTTAGTTCTGATAACTTTTAAAGACACCCTCGTCTCGGACAGACGCAGACGTAGGTATTGGTATGTCCATCCGTACGTTATTATATGTTTACGTATTACAAATTAGTTTCTGTAGGGTTGGAAAGGGACATAACTGACATGTAATTTGTATTTATACGTAGGCATGATAATATATACTGCTCTTTAAAACGGTAACAGAAAATATCACAAGGAACCCGGGTCTGAAGATTCAACGATACTAGGTGTAAGCGGACTCTTCATGAAGCCGTCAACCAAGTGTTCTGTACACCAAACTATGTACCCAGTATACGAAATCCACCAACCTGCACTATAGGCTTACTTAAGACCCGTTCTCAACACGGCTTTGACTCAAGTCTCCTCTGAAATCCACCAACCTGCACTATAGGCTTACTTAAGACCCGTTCTCAACACGGCTTTGACTCAAGTCTCCTCTGAAATCCACCAACCTGCACTATAGGCTTACTTAAGACCCGTTCTCAACACGGCTTTGACTCAAGTCTCCTCTGAAATCCACCAACCTGCACTATAAGCTTACTTAAGATCCGTTCTCAACACGGCTTTGGCTTTTGAGTCAATCAAGTCTCCTCTGAAATCCCAGCAGTCAGTCCACTGTAGACTGATGAATGATTGTGATGATTTATAGTACAATGTGTAATGTTATGTTGTTCTCGTTTCAGATCACGAAGGTCATCGGGCGCAGCATCTGCTGTTACACCACAACCCAAAAATTTAAACCCAGGAGGTGAGATTTATTTCTTTAATAATACCTTTTATTACACACCCGTTCGTTTATAAATGAAGGCACAAACATATACAAAAACAAGGCTGGCAACTACATTGGGCCGTCTTACGTAAATTATTTTGTTTTATGTGCCTATTAACCTTTTACATAACAATTTATTATATAATTCATTGGGAAATATCGAAATCAATGGTGTTAACCAATGTCGTAGTAACATGTCAATGACAAAATGTAACCTAGACAAAAGTTGTTTAACCCGTACGACTTGTATAGACATTAAAGTACGTAATTAAAATCATATATAACGTTAGATTACCTAAATCAGAAATGTACAGCATACCCGTAACACTAGAACTGATTTATCCAATTTTCGTCGCAGACAATTCTTGTCAAGGGGAGGGTTCCCAACATTAGTTTTAGTTTGCGGATAGAACTAAGAGCTAAGCATTTTGATGGAGGACCCTCTACCCTTTGGAGTGCGAGAAAGCGATTTGCCAAGTCTCCGCTTTAGGAAAACTCATTTAAAGGGACAAACGGCCCGCCGTCCGTCTTCTGAGCACTTAATAATACCAACGCAGAAGTTGTTATCAGAAACTGTCGTTACGAAACATAGTCCTTAGAACATCAATGATAATAGCGATTAAGATTTATACGTTTTTTTACTCTTTTAATGTTGAAACGCTATTTTCCTCTAACAAATTAATGTTCAAACGCTATCTTAACTTTGAAGAAAATCTAAAGTTTATAGTCGTCGCGCCACCGTCATTGTTAACGGTCGAGTATTACGCGTCGTCTATACGTTGGTGCCGTGTGGGGTCATTGACCTTGAGGCTACGAAATGGCCTCTAAAGTGTTAAAATGTCAAAACTGTAACATTGTGATCAACGAAGTGCTTGCATTTGTGCAAAATAAAATTGAAGTAATGGATGAAGAAAGCCTAGTGCA
Source organism: Xestia ashworthii (assembly GCA_950022955.1). Taxonomy (NCBI): domain Eukaryota; kingdom Metazoa; phylum Arthropoda; class Insecta; order Lepidoptera; family Noctuidae; genus Xestia; species Xestia ashworthii. Next base: position 15,341,854 of record OX465554.1, read on the forward strand.
AATCTGTGTGACAGCTTTTTCTGAGGTGGAAGTCGAAAATGCCAAAAGTCTGTTGTTTGATTCAGTTCCGACTTCAAAGCGTATAACGCGCAAGAACAAAGGCAAGACCAACAGAAATTTGGAGGATATTATAAGCCTTCTCAAACAGACAGACCCAGAGTTAATCCCGATTTTTGTGGCGCGAGATCTACAGAAATTGCCACCAATATCTTTTGACCATATAGATGTCACGAGATTACTTAAAGATCTCTTAGTTTCGCGTAGTGACATATCGTATATTAAGGAGAAATATGTTACTGTAGATCAATTCAGTGAATTAAAATGTGACCTGGAGAATCTCAAAAGAGCTTCATTGGTTAACGTTCATAATTTGAACGTTAATAACAAAAGAGGTGCTTTCGTTTACGATACCTACGATAGCGGGCCAATGGGCTTAGTGACACACAGCGAACAGCTGATACTGCGTGACGCGCGAGATCAGCTGTCCCTTTCACCCGAGCGCGCTAATGATATGTGCGTCTCGCTTGCAAAACCGGATTCGCCGATACAAGTGAACGAGCCTGTCATCAGTACGGTGCGTGCGGATTCACAGCTGACTCATGCGCCGTCTCAGGGTTCGGTATCTACTCATTCGCAAGTGAAGGTAAACAACGAGACAGTGAGTCGCGATGATGTCGAGACAGCAAAGCAAAGGACTTTAGCGGATATTGTACAGCAGCCAGGTATTTGGAAAGGAAATAAGCAGGACGAAGAATGGATAGAAGTTAGGAAAAAACGATACAAAAATCGTTTTATTGGACAGAAAGGAACAGCAAAAAATGATGTCGAAATGAAATTTAAAGCGGCAGATATTAAAGTCCCACTATTTATTAATAACGTGGACAAAGGTGCCTCAGTGAGCGATATATCGAGTTATATTTTAAGTAAGACTCAGGTATTTGTACAATTGGAAGAGGTTGTTATGAAACAGGAAAGAGATTACAACGCTTACAAAGTTTACGTTCCAAAACACAAGTTACCAGTCTTCATGAACGACAACCTGTGGCCTGAGGGCGTCAATTTCAGGAAGTTTATTTATTTCAGAGGTAAACCTGCTGAAAAATTACGAGTTACTACACCTAGCAATAATGGAACAAAGTCTAGTTAATTTCGTTAGCTTTAACTGTAAATCTATCCATAGATCTATTGACGGTGTAAGATCACTGTGTCATTCGTCGGATATCATTGCACTCCAAGAGACGTGGCTCCTACCGCACGACATAGCCTACTTAGGAACTATCCACAATGAGTTCGCTTTTGTGGGCAAGTCAGCTGTGGATACGTCTAACGAGATACTACGCGGGCGGCCATATGGTGGCGTGGCGCTAATCTGGAGACGAAGTTTGTTTACATCGGTGTCCGTCATTGAGTGTAAAAGTGCGCGTCTAGTGGCTGCTAAGTTTGTTGTGGCGGAGCGCGTTTTCATAGTTTTTTCTGTGTACATGCCTACCGACTCCATGGACAACCTAATTGAGTTTACGGAGTGTTTAAGCGAAGTAAGTGCAATAATTGAGAACGAAAACGTGGAATGTGTATTTGTGTTGGGAGATTTTAATTCACACCCAGGTGAGCGTTTTGGTGTTGAGTTACTTAGTTTTTGTAAGGAACAAAACTGGTTATGTGCAGATATGGAGAGACTTGGACTGAATTCTGATACATATACATATGTTAGTGATGCTCATAATAATTGTCGTAGATGGCTTGACCACTGTTTGGTCACTAAGGCCGCCTGTCAAACTATTGTAGATATTAATATTTTATATGATGTTTTTTGGTCAGATCACTTACCCGTAAAGCTGACATGTAACTTAAAAGTATTGCAGCCAAAAATTGTAAGCACTAAGGCCTTATATAATAAGGTTAAGTGGGGGATTAGAGAACCTAGCCAGATAAATAGGTACCATGAGTTGTGTCATGAGAAGTTGAGAGAAGTTGACTTTCCCGTTGTTTTTCATGAGTGCTGCGATAATATGTGCCACAGCCAGGAGCACAGACTACATATAGATAATTTGTATAAAACTGTTATTGACTTTTTAAGTGAGTCAGCAGCGGCGACTTGTTTGTGTCGGACCGATTTGAGACGAAGGTATGTCACGGGTTGGAACAAACATGTGAAAGAGGCGCATGCGGAGGCTCGACTGAGGTTTGAGCTTTGGATGCAATATGGTAAACCCGGTGTGGGACCTATTTATAGCCAAATGCGTGACTCTCGAAAAGCTTTCAAGGCTAAGCTAAAGTGGTGTCAAAATAACCAGCAGCAAATTAAAATGGACATTATTGCATCTCACCACTCGGCGAGGAATTTTGGAAGCTTTTGGAGAGAAACGAAAAAGTTGAATCCTCAGACGAGTCTACCTTCGAGTGTTGGGGGCAAAAGTGAACCGGTCGATATCGCTAACTTATTCCGACAGCGTTTCAAAATTGATCCACCTCTGGGTCCAGCAAACCGATCATCGAATTTAAGCTGTAATGACCTAAGTGTACGTTTCACAGCCCGGGACGTGTCCTCCGTCATCAAAAACATGTCCAGGGGTAAGTCGCCTGGTCATGATAGTTTGAGTATTGAGCATCTGCAGAACGCAGGTGTTCATCTCCCAAGGGTTCTTGCCTTACTATTCAACCTTTGTGTCAGTCATTCTTATCTGCCGGCTGATCTAGTGAAAACAGTTGTGGTGCCCGTTCCTAAGAATAAGACTGGTGATATGTCTGATGTTAATAATTATAGACCGATATCCTTGGCAACGGTTATAGCGAAAGTTTTTGATTGTTTACTTGACCGTTGTCTGGGTAAACAATTAAAGATAAACGACAGACAGTTTGGTTTTAGGGATGGGTTATCAACCGAGACTGCAATTATGACCCTTAAGAGTACAGTGCAATATTACACTGGGAGGAGGACACCTGTGTATGCATGCTTCCTGGATTTATCCAGTGCTTTCGACCTTGTCTCATATGACATCTTGTGGGAAAAGTTGTCTGGTGAAGCTAACTTGCCGCTAGAAATAATTAATGTACTTAAGTTCTGGTACGACAACCAACACAACGCTGTGAGGTGGGAGGGCTCGTACTCAGATGTGTACTTGTTAGAGTGCGGGGTGAGGCAAGGGGGTCTGACCTCCCCAAAATTATTTAACATATATGTGAATAAGCTGATCGAGGAACTTAGCAGCACTGGCATCGGATGCATGATTGATGGTGTGTCTTTTAACAACATCAGTTATGCTGACGATATGGTGCTGCTGAGTCCGTCGATCAGTGCTCTTAGGAAGCTGTTAAATATTTGTGAGTGCTATGCTGGAGCCCATGGACTAAAGTATAATGCCAAGAAAAGCGAGTTGTTAGTGTTTATGGCACAAAGCAAGACCTATGAAGTGGTACCACCAGTCTCGCTATGTGGTGCCACTCTAAACAGAGTCAAACAGTTCAAGTACCTTGGTCACTGGGTTACAGAGGATGGCACTGATAACTGTGATATTGAGAGGGAGCGTAGGGCGTTGGCCGTAAGATGCAACATGCTGGCCCGCAGATTTGCTAAGTGCGACAGCAAGGTCAAGATTACACTGTTTAGGGCTTATTGCCAGACCTTTTATACTTGCAGTCTGTGGTCCAGATACACGCAGAAAACGTTTAATGCCCTGCGTGTGCAATACAACAACGCTTTTAGGATATTGCTGTCGCTGCCTCGTTTCTGTAGCGCGTCAGGGATGTTTGCAGCAGCGCGTACAGACGACTTCTTTGCGATCATTCGTAAGCGATCCGCTTCACTACTGAGACGGATGCGGGGCAGCGACAACAGTCTTCTGAGCGTTGTTGCTAGTAAGACTGAAGGCCGCCTTATGGGGCACTTGTGCGCTGTGCACGTACTGTTGCCAGGTGTCTCCGTAAGGTGGCGTAATTAAGTTTCTTTTTGTTATTTTTGTTGTCGTTACTGTGTGTGTCTATTGTACTAACATAGGTTAAGGAATACTAACGAATGTATGGGTTCTACCTGAAATAAAGATAAATAAATAAATAAATAAATAGTTAGCTGCAGACGTGGGTGGATGCTAATAACCTGCACTTGAGTGATTAAAGTTAGAATTTCTATCAGTGGAGCGCTTAATGAATTGTTTGCAACACTAGATAAGTTTTGCAAGAGAAAACCACTTAATATATATGAAAGTAAAACAAAGCAATGACGTCTTTGAGAAGTATTTTAGTAAAATACGATGTTCACTTTAAGTGAAGTCAAAGGGGTGTGAAAATTCATGGTCCTTGATGTGGTCAATTTTACTAAAGCTTGTTATCGTTTATCAAAGGACATACACTACAACGCACAATATAATTAACATCTTATCATATTACCAACCGAGTCCCGAAATCGAATCTAATGCGCAGTTTTATAATTCGACAGGATATGATAGCAGCTCCTCATACTAATCGCAGGGGACTCATTTATATCGCATGTCGTGGTTGTCAGCAATATGGCGGTGGTATGAAAATGTAAAACTGTATACAATCTCACATAAATTGGTCCCTTGTTATATGTAGCTTTACCATGTCTTTGATGCTGTAGAAACGAGTTTTGTTGCGCACTGAAACTGTGGCCATAATTAGCGCCAGGCCTATCTTCACTAAGTATATGTTATTTGTAAACAAAGTTTTGAAGCCTTTTAATACGAAAACATGTGTTCCATTTCACACAGAATTCAATAATAGTGCTTTTTCCTGGAAAAACACCGATGGCGTAACTTTCGACAGTAATAGCGTCATTTGATAAAAAAATCACCTTATGTCTACGATTCTACGTAGACATGACATACTATCTGTTTACCACGATATCATGTTAATAGCCTCCATAAAACATAAACCTACAATCATGTACATTATTGTCATTAAATGAAGAGCTAATCCAAAGTTTTCTCCACAACATTTTCTTCTATTTATTTAATAATTGTCGAAAAGCTCGCTGTGTCTACAAATTATCGAACAAACAATTGCATTTTCAGTGGTTTCTTTAATGTTAATCTAAAATCAACACGATTGCTTTAGTCGAATGGATATGTGTTGTGGCCGCGAGTGTAACGGCAATAGCGTTTGTAAACCAAGTGCTTTGATCAATATTGAATGAAATGATTGCGATAAAGCACTTACTGCGGTGCAGCTAAATGGAGACGAGTCGGGAATAGTAAATAGAGTTCGTTTTATTATACGAGTACTTTACAGGAAGTGGCTGTTAAAACCTTCTTTTCACTCTGCTTTTATTTACTGTTGTGGAATTTATCAATGTAGAACGTGAGTTTTTGGACTGTGACATAAATAAACCCAAAATAGTAGTTTTATTTAAACCAATACCAACTAAGTATTTCTTAGTAAAACGTCTGTGCAGATGAACAAAAACAGATCGTTAATAAAACAAGACAGTAAAGTGATTGGCACTTGTAAAAACAAAATAACTAATTTTCCTAAGTAGATTTAGGTCGTTCCGGACAAAACAAAACACTTTCTTTCATATCCGGTCCGGCTAGGAAACGCCCCCATAAACAATGCGTAGCCACGAACTATAGATAGCTATATCTGGGAGTAAACAAACGGCGCAGATATTACACATGCTTTGTTTACAATTTTATCAGCAACGTGATCAATTTCCCGATGCGATATAAAGAGATTACGACGAACTTATGTCACACAGTAAACATACCTGTCACATTCTTAGTAATATTCGTACCAGGAAAGATTTATAATCTTTAGCTCTAAGTATAATAACAAACTCATCCAGTCGTAATGATTTGATCGGAAAAAACATTCAGACATTTTAATGACGACAAACTTTCTTCTTGGATATATGCAAACAAGAATTCTCGGAAGGAATTTTTACCCTGATGTTGGTATAGAGTTATTTATTTTGTACCTCGTAACAGGATCCATAATCCTTCGGGATTGGATTGTACGCCGCCTTTAGGAGAAGCCAGACACGATAATCCCTCGAAATTTTCTTTTCCCTTATTCAATAGAAAAGAAAAACTTACTGGTATAGTTCCGTGACTTCCGTCTGGGAACTCTTGTTATGTGATTGCATGAATCTTGAATATTAAAATGAAAGTTTTCCTTATTTGTTTTCCGCTGCAGATTACAACTATTTTCAGGGATTGGTCACGCAAAATTCGCATTTTCTAAGAAATGTTTCTTAGTGTCACGGACTAAAGTCTAAAGTCAACAAGTAATCCTTTATTAATCTGATAACTGTACAACACATCGGACAGCTTCCTGATTTAAAAAAAGAAATGATTGTCACATTTAAAGATAAACGTTCAAAATAATGTAGATAGTAAACATACATTTAACATACTCGTACATACCTACCTAGATATTTTGAGTAAAGCCCCGGGGAAGGTAGCTTTGCCGAATTTAATTAAGGTAAAGTTGACACAACCCAGCCACCGTTAAACGTGTTAAAACAATTTGATTGCGGTTTTCATTCCAATTCAACTATTGATGGTGGTGTAGTGATGTGACCGTTGGACTGCCATGTACCATGAACCATAGGTCTCATAGATTTATGGTTCAGATTCGTGTGCGTATTGTATAATTATCTCTTTCATCGGTGAAGGAAACCAACATGCCTGAGAGAATTTTCTTGACGGCATGTAAAAGCCAAGTCAGATCCGTAGGGGAAGCATAAAATCTCTGACACCAGGTTAGGGTCTACCCACACGGTAAAGAAGAAGATTATGTGAATAACTTGAAATTAAGTTTAAGTATTTGACGAGTTTTTACGTATTACCCAGTATTAACTGGGTTGTGGAGGTCAGATAGGCAGTCGCTCCATGTAAAATACTGGTATTCATCTGCATCCGGTTAGACTGGAAGCCGACCCCAACATAGTTGGGAAAAGGCTAGGCAGATGATGATGATTTGACGTGTTTATATGTCCGAGTTTACACTAAGATTAACGTTACCAACTAGATTAACGTAATCAACTTACGTATGATAATTTTCAATATCACAAAAGCGTAATACTTTTTACGATTTTTTTGCATAAAGCAAATGTCTGATTTATATTAAATCAGCGAGTTTGTATGACGGGCACGTCTGCCACTGCTCGGTCGCACGTGTGTAGTACTCAGTCATGTATTTCATATAAATGGGAACGGTTTTAATCAGAAACAAATAAAACCACAAACGTAACTTGACCTGCATCCTGTGCAAGTGATTTCTACGTAAAAAGTTTACATACCGTTTTCCCTGTACGTTAATACAGGATACAATACTCGTAACTTTCTTTATCAATTCTATTGAACCTCTGATACCAGGCTAAATCCCTTTAGCCCTTACGCTTGGAATTAATAACAAAAAAATGGAACATTCACCGCTCAGTGAGCGGCCGGCACGCGGCAGCTATTGCACATCGAACCTTTGATAAAGAAGGTTCGTCTTCACGTCGACGTCATTCATGACTGTGTGTGACGATTTCTAAAACCTGTATTGAGCATATTAACGCATTGTTACTGTATTTAGGTAGTATTTAGGTACTATTGACATAGCTGCATAGGTATGAACTATAGAATACGACCTTGCCCTGCGGCTTCATGAATCATAGCACTTAAGTATATAAAGCACACAGTGCCCTGTGCAGTCATTACTCCTTTAACCTTTTATGTACACAAACGTTTGTATCAAAGTCTCCACAAAGTTATAAACAACGGCAAGATTGTTTTTCTGTCAGTCGCCTTTTTCGATCGGAAAATGACCGCAGATCGTGATAAGACAATTGTCACCTTCGACATAGTTGCCACCGTGTTGAAGGCGACAAGACTACTGCTGCAGTGTTTCGGCAACCATCGCTTTGGATTCATACTGTGTATGTTTGTGTTCATATTTAGACACTACAGTGTTTTAAGATCACTACCATAGGTATAGATAACCTTTTGAAGTGGTAAAGTGCTTCTAATCAATAACAATGTGACTGCGAAATCTGTGTTATGTTACTAATTGTCCTTCGTCTCTGTGATATTAATTAAGTACAATTATTTGCGTACTTGTGGTCGGAGCTAAACGTCGAATGTGAGTAGTTACAAGTTCAATTCTAAATAAATGTTGCCACCCACCGCAAAGGAAGAATGCTCATAACCGCATTTGGGAAATCCTTTAACCGACCTAGATTAAAACATGATTAACAGTTCTACGTAGTCATATTGAAAGTATAAGAAAATGACGTTCAACAAGGACAGTATTTCGTCATTATTCAATGAGTAGGTTCCATTGTGTCGTTATTGAATATGTAGGTATAAGTTGAACATATTTGCTTGCCACAAAAGGGGTGTGTCATGGAATGTCACATCATGAATTGCGAATTTAACGTTTTGGATTAAACTTAACATTGCACATACAATTTCGCAGAATATTTATATGAACCAGAAACCGTTAGCATCACCAGTCCCTTGTAATTTGAGAGCACGTCCACATATGAACATCAATAAAAAACAAAGTGTTCGCAAAGCTCTCACAATTTATAAATGAGTAAAACGTGCCGCTTCTATTTGGAGCGTGACAGGTACTAATGAGTGCCAATGTTGGTCCCGTCATGAATTGGATTCAGGACGCGCGCTGTCACTCGCCGCTCTCTGCTTCCAGGAAAAGCGTCCAATGTAGGCCACTGTGGCTTTAACCGCTGGTGATCACGCCACGGTGAAACACATCCCTTACATCGCCGCGGACTTTATATCTTTCCATTTATGGCGTCTTTATACAAGAGCTGCACTGGGCAATTTTCCGGGACCAACGCGTTCATAATCCAATCAATCGATTATTCACCGGTTAAGTGATTAGAGGGAAAAGTTAAACTGTTTTATTGTATACCTCGTCCGGGCTGTAAATAACTGCCGATCATTTCAATCAGGCCGTGACCAATAATGCGGAAACTGTGTTATTTTAGTAACTATGTCACACCAGTCAAATTTTTTTTGCTAGCTTTGTTTGAGCTGTGATCCTATTTCTATTGACTTCCAATAAACAAACTATTTCGGTACTTCCAGCCAGTATGTCGTTCAACAATCGAACTTTGTTTTTTCAAATGCTCACTTTTGACACCGAGTGCGAGTGGAACAGCCAACGCTATTTCACTTTAAGTGTTATTTCAATTCCGCTGAAGTAATATGAAACCACGAGTCATGAATAAATATTTTGAACAGCCGGGCTAGCATGGGCAGTAGATCCTTGTAATATGCAAAGTAATGTAAATATATCTTTTCATTTGTGATTATCTTCTGCACGCTTAAGTTCTTTGACGAAGTGCTGGCTAATTTAGTATGCTCTAGTTTCCTCGGTGGAGGCCGTAACCATGAGCTATATCATTCCGTGCGATACTTCACATTTTTCATCATGTTGCCATTTGTACAGAAAACAATTTCTCCTCCGTCACTTAAATATTTGTCATGTTGTAACAGTAACAGCTCATCACTGAGGCTGTCGAGCTTATTGTCAAACAAACAAAATATGTGTCGTCGCGCATTTGTTAATAGTTATCAAGGTTGTTACAGATTTAAAACTGAAGATTTGTGTTCTAATATTTTTATGTAGTTCATTATTTTCGGGCTTTTCTCTGGGGACAAAAGAAAAATACATCTCTTTGGTGACAAAGGCAACAGGGAGAAATTTGTGATTGCTCTACTTAATCTTAATTATGATCTGTTCAGTACATTATCGTACCCCAGAGGTTGTGGCCATGACAAAGAAGCCTCTGGGCTCTTCTCATGAACGAAAAGATAGTAAGGTTATTAACCTTATGTTAGGTACTTAGGTCCGGAGGTCAACGCTTCCTATTCGCCTTTTAATCTCACATCCTACATGGCCTCGTACATAACAATTTGCGGTAAAGCTCTTGTGTAATTCGTCTAAGCCAGGCTCATTGCGGCGGCCACATAACGACTCCTTGTAGTAAACCTACTGTATCTCAAGCAACCCTTAATAAACGTCCTAAACAAACCCGTAGAAATTGTATTTCTTCGTTGGCTTTAGTTTGGTAGTTCAGTAGGTATATTTCGTAACACTTTTCCGGATTTGCACTGAATTTCAAACAAAAAACATTCCCGACCTCTTGGTCAAGCTTTTTTGTTTATGTATTGATAACAGTGATATTATAAACAATATTGATATGTGCAAGTCCCAAAACAATCGTGTGAATGTAGTGCAGGGGTCGTGTTAAAAGCTGTTAAGTGGGCCACCCACTGCAATTTTTCGAAGAAATTTAATATCTAAGTACACCTTTATTTGAATGTCACATAAAATTATTCTATCAAATAGGATATAAACATGGGCTCTCGCAGGGAGTCTTTATTACTCTGTTTACCTGGAAGCAGGAAAACAACACCATTATCCCGACTGCATAAAAAATGACATGCATTAAATTGTATTACAATGGAAATTATCCAGTTGGAATAAATTGTGCTCAGAATTTTTCCATTAAATGTGATATTTTATTACAAAAGAAATATGAGTGAAATCTAAACAATTATAACAGATCTGTGATTCAGAAAAAGCATTTCTTGTTCATTCAAACAAATCGTTCTAGGAATTTCAGCACTTCTCGGTAGCGTCGTGGAGGTCAGATAGTATGATCTTTTTTTTATTCTTAAATTCAGTCTCATCTCCAAAGAGGTTGGATACAGTTATATTTAGAAAAGAGCATGAATTTTCACGTCGTTACTTTATCAACCTGTCTAGCAACCCTCAGAAACTCCTAATTTAATTTCGATTTGGTGTTCACAACATCATAAATCATTGATTACCGAAAGGTGAAGTGTTTAGCTGACCTATGACGAGCACAATCGCGGACACGAGGAAAATTAGCCTCAATCAGTTCAATCTAAACCAGTGGTTCTCAACCTTTCTTGGACCGAGGACCACTTTGGTGTCTTTATTTTTAGCAGGGACCTTAAGGTCTGGGATAAATATGGACACCGACAAGATTATATCTAGGGGGGAGGGGGGATGAATCTTTAACTCGCAATGCCAAAATTTGAAAATGTGATGAGAACCTTTAGAAAGTGAAAGATACAAGAGCGATCGAAATGAACTTAAAAAAAATAGCCATCATTCATACAGGAATAGGAATAAGTAAGTAGATTTTTGTTGAAATGCGTATGAATCTTGCAAGAGCAAGCGCAGAAAGCTAAAGCAAAAATTTTAGCACCTGGCCTCTGATAGGTGGTCCGCGGACCAAAGGTTGGGAACCACTGACCTAAACCAAAACTCGGTAATGTTCATCTGCATATTCCGTTGATCCGGCTACCCCAGCAGACAGACACGCACTATCAGTATATTTACAGTCAACTAGGTCAAACTGAAGTCAGACCCCACAATATCTGATGAGATGAGACACTAATACGTGACGCACAGAATCACACGTAAACAGCGTGAAATTAATCTGTCCACATCGAATCCTTTAGTAAAATAAGCATTAATCGTTATTATATTTACACAAGGTCTAGAACGAGTTCCAGTAATCATTTGAACATAATTTGTTATGAAGAACATTTTTATCATCATCATTGCCAGTGTAATCAAATTATTGTATTATCAGTTGTGTTATTACTTCCGAGATCACAGATTTTGTTTTCATATTGATATCAAAGTACGAGTACCTACTTAATGATATTATTGCAGAATTAAAATCAAGATTTGAAGTTCGAGTCGGCTAATCATATCTGTTTGTACCTAGCCATTTTATTGCACATAATTTGCTGCAGTCAATTCTCACAGACACATAATATAGTTCTTTCATAAGGCAGCTCACCTAGACATATCTTTTTTATTCAAGAAAAATGGCTTTGTCACACATGTAATAATACTGCCCTGGTTAGATTAACAAAATATTGCCAATAATACAATCTTAGCATAGTGAGCCATACATAATACATTATGTATCTTGCATAAATTCTTTTATATGCTAAATTAATTCTCCTTGTTTCAGACGAAGCCTACATGAAGCTAGCCTTAGAAACTGTTGAGGAGCTGGACTGGTGCCTCGACCAGCTCGAGACCATACAAACACATCGCTCCGTGTCCGATATGGCTTCACTCAAGGTCAGTACCACTGCATATACAATAACGAACATTGCTTGACAACTTTTCAACCTTATAACTCAGAACATTAGGGTGAAAAATGGTCAATCGCCGTTGTACTTATGACTCAGGAATATGACATGTACGGATTCACAATGAATCCGACATTGAAACGATATTTTTACAAGCACTGATTATATTGACATGAGCTAAAACAGGTGATTGATCTCTACTCAATATGGATACGTCAGTGATAAACAACCAGTAAAGAAATATTGGTTTTATGACTCAACGCTGCACATACGGGTATTTGACCGATCTACGCGGCCAAAAGTCAAATTTATAAAATGTAAACCAGCACAAAAAAAACGACTACCTGGGATGCGGAACAGGCTTGAGAACAATACCCAACCCCTCCCGCCTTCCCACGCGAGCGTGCCGCGCTTCCCGTGCAGTCGGAATTTGATCGTCCCGCATGGTGTATGTGTCTGTTCTCGGCGTTCGTGTGCAAACAAAGACTTTAACTGTGATTATTTATTATTTCACGATTATTTTGGAAGAAAAAAGTTATGGATCCTGATACAGCAGGTAATTATCTCTTATTTAAACTAGAATTTCGATAGTTTTTATAATTGGAACGATAAGTTTTAGTGTACTGAAAGACACGCGTATTATAGAGATTTTTTAAGCTATGTTTTGTGTTTAATCATGAATTCGTTATACTTCCAAGTTAGATCCTGTCATTATTCTTTATATAGGCGAAAGTTTAAAGCTTTGAGTAGTAACTAATCCAAAAATTTGCCGCGGAAAGTCGCGGATAAGTACCTAATTGACGCTTTTTTTTTTTTTTTGACGAAAATATGAAAAAGTCTTTATTTATAATAAGTGGTTTTTTAAAGAAAGTCTTATTGTTTTAGATTCACCAAGTACCTCGGGAGTAAGAATTGTGACCCGTCAATACTTGTTCGACCGCATGCAGAACTTTAATTTGCCTAATTTGGAAGAAAAACTGACTTTCTTGACTGAGGAACTTCTGTCAAGCGAAGACTACTCAGAAGACCAAATTAAGACCTTGAAATGCAACTTATCTCACTTTAAAAGTCAATTAAGACAAAGGTGGTCAAAGGCTCAAAGGAAGGAAGACGTATTTCGCAAATACAATGATTCATGGCTTGAAGGAACTTTTGAGATTCCCGTTGTTGTTGCACAAAATCGGCCAGGCCGCCCACGTAAGTTATTTGGAGAGTCCAGTGAAAGAACCAAAAGGCGAATGATCCTGGTCATTCTTCAGAAAGCGAGGATGAACATGTTTCTGAAAATTTTTAATTTTTTTGTTTATTTTTTTTTTTTTATTTTGAATAAATATGCCTTGATTTAATATAGAAACCTTTGTTTTATTTACTAATATCGTTTAGAACCAATATCGACCATAAAATAATTTTGGCCGCGTAGATCGGTCAAATACCCGTATGTGCGCTGTCAATACTGAAACCAGCATGTAATCTTACCCGTTATGCTTGTAATGAGTGAGAAACGAACGGACTTTGTCTCCATTTATTATGTGTTTTTCAACAGATGCTGCCTGATTGCGTAGCTAAAAGAAACAAAATGTTTTGGATTAGAACGTTATTTTAATATTTACCTATGTTCTCGTTACTCAGAATTAGATGGTCTACCTTATTAGCTACTCAATCGGGTACCAGGTAAACGACGCCACGCGCATTTCACAACCAAAATCTAACGATATCAAATACTTAATGAGTTTTCCTTGTAATGAAATTATCTTCACCTACAAATGAAACTGCAAATAACAGGAGTTAAAATGGCGGCCTGCTCATTAATTAATAAATGTAGGTCAATGATAGCTAACTATCTACATATATCTTAGATTACTGCTATTATTAGTAAATAGGTTACTATTACAAAAGCAATTTACTAGGCCAGAAGCCTAGAATCCTACCAAACTACGCGTTTAATATCATAATCAGCAACGGTTATAAAATAGATAACGATAATATAACGTTTCTTTATAAATCTGATAGTCTTTGCGAAACTAGAGTACATAATGTATCACACATTGTTAGGTATATAGGTAATAGCCTTGGAATTTAAGAGACAATGTAATGTCATCAAACGCCTTATCATGATTTATGATGATAATTTCTCGAGAATTATTGCTACCATTTATTTGGACAGGAAAATACCCGAGTCGGTGCCAAACACTGCTGGCTCATCTCATATTCTTCAGAATACTGTTCATCAGAACACACAACATTTGTCTTTTGTTACTATTTATAATACACTACGCAGTATTTGAGAGGAAAACTCTAAACATTCTTATAGCATTGGTCACTGAAAATTACTGAAACTGTAGGTACAAAATGTCAACATAATAGGCTTGTTAACTGAAAAAATCTAATGAGTCCGTCACTTAGATTATCAAAAAAATATTTGACCCGTATTTTTTCTTTTGTTACATAAACCAAAATTGACGAAGACACGACGCTTTTAAAATTCTCAATACGTCACTGTTTGGTATCATTTTTAGTGAGTTCTAACGTCACGAGCCCCACTCCCGAGTTTTGATGCGTTTTATCTTTGTCAATATTCATTGATTAACAAAAACAAAAAATACGTGTCTATTATTTTCCAATACTCTAACTGACGGACTAATTAGATTTGCAATTTATTGATGGTGGAAACTAGCCTATTTTCCTGCCCTTAACTCAATTTATTGTGGTCGGCGCAGCATGGTCTTCCAAACTTCTTTACTACTCGTCATCTCATCAATCTCCTCTTTTCTAGACACATCATCCTCCACACAGTCTATCTATCGTTTCTTTGATCTTCCTCTATTCTTGTAGGTACAAATAGTATGATGAAAAATTCATATAAAAACCGTATAGAAAATAAATTACTTCCATTAACTTCTAAATGATTCCTTAAAGAATCTCAGAAAATATCACTACTAGAAATATGTTAGAAAGAGTTTCTCGGAAAAACAAATTCTTCGATGTATTGATACTCAATTAAATAGCAGTTCTCCGATGATAAGTACGATCTGTTTACGAGAACTGCAAGTAATCTATCATTAAGATTGTCAAGCCTCACTCACGTACCCACATACATTATAACGCTGTGACAAATCATAAACGCTATGAATGGACCACGACTCCAACGTGTGCATCAAAAACGTGATAATACGAGTATCATGAATAACAGAGACATAAGTAAAGGGGATAATCCAATAACGATGGAAACTTACTGATAGAATGGTTAGGAGAGAAACTTGTGAATTAAACACATAGGTTTTACAAATATATTGTCAAGATGCCATTTGCTAGTTAAGTGTGTCGTAGTATTTGATGTGGTAATGTTTTATTGGATACGTTTTAACAACTATAATGCCTTATGTAATTTACTTGTTATAGCATTTTTTGTCATTTTGTCACAAACATAGGTATCGTGGACTATTTAATACTGGTTTTTGCACGTGACTTCACCTGCTTGCATGTCAAAGATTAATTACATCCAGAATAAACAACTCTATGTACTATGCCAGGTATGTCAAATTTCATCGAATCCTCACAGCCGTAGGTGTGTGTGGTGTTCACTCATACCCCAGTTAGGGTTTAGAGTAAAAACACCGTTTATCAGGGCGGTGTCTTTGTTCAGGGTCGTATAATAAAACACAGTTTCCAGTATTACTGAGTTAGGCGTGCTGTCGCGCATCCCCCACCACAGCACGTATAACTCATTAATTAAACGTCACAGTGTGTGAAAAGGTAACTTTCAGACAGACAGAGTAAGTATTGCACTTATAATATTAAGTAGGAGATAAACTGTTTTTATGATGCACCAGTCATCTCCATTTTAATAAGGATACCTTTTTAAAATGGAAATGGTGGTGCATCATCAATGGTGCATCATCGTAGTTTTTCTTTACTTACCATAGATTTTTGTTTCACCTCGCCTAAAAGATGAGGCATCGGTAATTCTTAACTGATATGACTACATCGTACAGTGTAATGAACGGGTATTGGGATTAACCTGACCAGCCTCTTCAGAGAACTAGTTTTGTAACGTGACTTACCAATAATGACCTAAGATAATAGTTTGCCATCAAAATAATGGAAACCCCGGTCTCAAGTATTTGTGCAAAGAATAGCGTTCTACGAATACTATGAAGGTTTACCTTTTAATTTCACTGTCTGACAAAATCAATGCTAATTTAAATGGTGGGTACATTATTTATAAGCAGTCGCGACTATATGAATGTAATTAAACTTTTTGTCATCAAGTCAACAATTTTCAAACTTTTCTATAAATCCAACGCGCATTTAGAAACATAATGCAAATTATGTGTTTAGCCTATATTGTTAAAAAGTAAGTGTTTATTGGTAACACCTTCCATAATACAACGTAAAAGCTTTAATATAATACTAACATGCAACATCCTGTTGACTGAAGAGCAGAAACTTTGATGCAGATATAGTTATCATAACAAGTTTATTAGATTAGTCTAGTACATAGATAAAGCTATAGCTCCATAATATTGTAACAGCTATACAACAACTTGGGGAAATTCTGCAAGTTGTTGGTTAGCTTTATTTTGAATCACGTCTCAAGTTAAATATAAATTTCCTCGCCTTCGATCTCACGTCAACGTTCAAAGCCTCTTTGAGTCGGAAAAGTTTTAATGATTTCGAAGCCAAAAGACTTGCTATTCATATATACTTTTCATAATTGACAGAATTTTGGTCAACTTTTATCAAGGTAATTTATTTTCCACAAATTAATTAGCATACACCTAAATATTTATTTAATATCAACCTTTAAATCAGCACAATTAAAACGTTACATGCGTAAAGTATCAAGTATACACCTCTCTGCGAATAAAAGGTTATTATCTCAAATTAAAATGTAAGACTTTCGTTGTCCTTCTAGCTCCAAATATACGTAGATTCATTAGGGCCTCAAATATTTGAGGGCTGAATTTTAATTAAAGGATCCCATTCAACTATCAAGTTACTTGAGACTGTATTTGGACGGAGGCCATTGTGTTCTGTTTCAATTATTATTAAGTGGGGCTGTGGGGCACGCTTTAACTTTTTAATAGGACGCGCTGGCTAGCATTGCACCACTTTGCACCGCTTTATATTGAGTGAGAGGCAGTTGGTTCCTGGTGGATCGATGCGTTTGACGTCACAATGACGCGAACGTTTTAATATTTTTTGCCTGACTACACAGCGATTTTAGACCTAATGGTAAAGGAGCTTTTGATACGATACATACGTAGGTAACTGTAATGATTGACGAAAGCACGAGTGTGTGCTACGCAGTATTCGTGGAATGAACGTTTGCTGCTTCAAGTAAGTACATCCAGATGGTTTAGTTTCGTTTGCTTACTTAATCTTGCTCTAATATGAGTTTATTTTCAGTAGTAGCAAAAGCGTAGCTTTACATTCATTTGAACTCTTTGAGTACCTCATTTCTAGTCATCCAGCTGTGCGCTTGACCCTCCATATTTCAATTAGAGAACTTTCCTTTCCTCTATGTAAATGTCAGGGTCGGTCCTGTGCGACCTTTCAGAGTTTTGGGTAACGAACTAATTCTGGCATATGAGTTCCTTAACGACTGTGGCAATGATCACTAAACCCTGGATAACTTCCTCTAGGGGTTTACAGCAAGCGGCAGTTGGCAGCGTCAGTAGCATGTGTGCGTGACGCTGTGTCGTTAAAAATGAAGGGCAGCCTCACCGTACCCTCGTGAGTGACGCAGATCCCGCCCGAAAAATAATGTGTGTATGATTTACAAATCAATATTTCACAGACAAATCGTCTATTTATAGATGCAGCGGATACGCACGTACGTATCGATTCGACATTGATACCGATACGATTTATACCGCATAGATTTCTAAAGATTAGCTAAAAAATAAGAACTTTGACGGGTCTATATTTATTTTTCTTTATCCCTCACCGGTTCTGTTGAAAAGTATGATTTGAGCACACCTTCCCGGAAAATGGATCTTTGATGTTTTTGGTTAGAAAACCGGATCTAAATTATTTCGTGGATTTTTTCTAAATATAAGTCAAATTTCTAGAAAAGGGAGATCTAATTAAATGTCAAATGAATAGCATAAAAGGGCCGTCATTCCGCAAGTCAATTTATGAAAGTCGCGCTTACTTAGTTAGCATTCAGCTCAGATTCAGTGGTAACATTTGAAAACCGGCATCGTAAAATTACATTTTTATATCTTCCGTCAGCTACAGTACATTGTCTAGCTTTATTACTCAACCAGCATCCTTGGGATATACAAAGAAATACAAAACAGACAGCTATTTACAATGACGTGCCAGTTGTCTCATAGAATGTGGACTGCGAAAGAGAATGTATATCGGCTATAATATTAATCCGCAGCAACTATTCCGGAAGGTTATAATTATGGTGAGCTTCATCGTGCAATCACAGGCGATAAAATAGTTGGTACTGTGTCGTGTGCGCGGGTAAGGTCCATGGACGGCGGGTGTCCCCTACGCTCGCCCAGTCACGTACGCCGAGCTACGCCGCCGCCCGCCTTGCCAGATCAATTGTCTCATGACACACTTATATCCCAGATTCCTTATCTCCACTCAAACTGCAGATGAACTAAAAGAATTGCGCTTCATATCAGATCTTTGTGTACTGCAATCTGAAATCAAATAAGATAATTCTCTTTATCTCGACCACCTAGCTGAAAAATCTTCCTAAGAATACTAAACAATGATAGGCGTCTCAATGGTATCGCTATTCTTTCCCTGTCTGTCATACTTATATTTGTTTACCTGAAAAGTTTTCCTCCATCATATTAAACGACTACATCTTTCACAATTCTCACGATCCATACGGTAAATAGAATGAAAATTCGCTGAATTGCTAACAACCGCCTACACTTTACAGAACGTGAATTTCGCCCGAAATATATTATTGAATGTAAATGCAAACTTCAAAAGAAAATCTGTTTTGTACGGCCATGGTTTTGGTAATTATACAGTTTAGGTTTGTTGTAATATTTTCTCAAGAACGAGACACGGCCATTAGATCCTATTATTTACGTTTTAAAATTTAAATTGAAAATCGGATATTGTATTTACGATTGTATTTAACTCAATGACTAGGTTCATAATATTATTATGTTATACAAACACGTTATCATCTGTAAACATTATTACAGCCCTTGAAAGATACCTAAGTTTCTAGAAATTACATGTTATTTAATTGGCATGTACGTCATCGCACTACCACTCAAATGCGAAATTATGTAAAATCCTACCAATAGCTTGTGTAATCTTACTTTCACTGTCGTAACTGCATCTGACAGAATAATCAATCCCCCGATCGTAGGATATAATTTATTTACATACAAGGTGACTGTATATTGCACGTTACCAGACCCATACATTGCTTGTTAAATTCTACTTACCTGGATGAATAGTAGATAAACTAACAGACAGATGAATTAATTATTTAAACCGTTGAGTTGGATAATTTTATCTATTAATCTATGCATATTCCAAAGCATTGCAGTTACCAAAGTTTACACTAAATTCCAAGTACACAGTAATGTAGCATAATATTTAGTTTCTATGAAGCTTTTCAGTGCAGGATGTTTGCATGTGTTTGTAAATCCTGAAAAATTGAAGGTTTCATAGTTGTATAAAATAATGGGGCATCTGGCAACACCGTTACCTATCTAATGACCCAGGTCGTGTGTGACGTCTATGCCGACCTCAGCCGGAACGCTCGACGCCGTTGCCTCGACCACGAAGGTTGACGTGAATTTCCCGCCACAATACAACGATATTAGAAAATAACTGATCTAGATTTTAATTGTCAGTTTGTCCTCTTTCCCCTGACTTTTAAATTATTTCACAAAACTCAAGTCAGGATAAAGGCGCACTAAGTAATCTTTTACCATCTTACAAATCTAGATGCATATATTCTCGCAACTGTTTATTTACGATATATTTACCAAAAACATAATAAAACATAATCTGATAAATGTTCCGAGAATTATGATAATGTACATCGAAATCGATATAACTTATGCAAATATAAATCACACCACTCTATGAGCCATCTCTCTAATCTAAACTAATATTTGTATGTTTTATTGCCACTTATGTGAAATAAACTTAAAAGTGCTATTATTTAGAAACTTTTTTATATTAAAAGAGATTGGCATGAAACAATTTAGGGAACAACATTTTTTGGTTAGAGGCACTAATCGGAAAACTTTAACTACATTTGAATCAACATTTTATCCGTGTGCCAAATTATACAAATTGACCATAAAAAACGAACTGAATTGCAGATCGATTTTCCCCGTTCCTAAAGCATTAAACCTATTTCATTGTTTAGGATCATTCATACACGTCATTTATCTATATTCTCTGTGAGATAAACTCCATATATGGATGCTGTATTGATGAAATCAACGACCATACAGCCTATAGACGCCTAATACACGATCTAACGCACGAAAACTATTCTGTCAACTCGCTGAGGTACGAGGTACGCGAGGGGGACGGGGTACTGCGTTCTGATTGGCCAATTCAAGGTCATTGCATTTCACTAGGGATGGGACAGTTTTAAATCAAACAAGAAAGTATCGATATTTTTAAACTGTAGGCATAATAAAATATGTTTTACATACTTTACTTACATTAAATTACCTCCTTTATTCTAATTACGATTGAATCATGTAGGTAAAATATCTGAACTTATATGAACTTAGTAGGCGGCGACGGTTTTTCATAGGGATAAAACAATCTTCGGTAAAATGACGTGAACATATTAATAAATAAATAAATCTTGTAATTTTTTATTACTAAAAATATTTTTTTTGCATAAATAAATAGGTAGTTATAGGTTTTATTTTTTGCTTTATCGATAACAGAGGTGGTCGTACGATTTGGAACATCACTAATTATGCTAACTTAACATCGAGGAAAAGAGATAGAGAAAACAGTACTTTCAAAAGAAAGGGACGCAATCATAAAAGACATCAAGTATGACCAGTTTATGATGAACTCCGTTAAATATTGTCAGAAATTTAATCTAATTTAGATTATGGAACTTTTAAATTACCGATGAAATGAGATACCGTCTTTCAGGAAACTTGAAGTTCGGCTTTCTTTATCACACCAACGTATTATACACGGGGCCATATTATGTCTATTTTCTCGATTTTTTAAAGGAGTAATGCGGAAGTGTTTGCGGCTCACAGGAGTGGTCGAAACTAATTCGAACTCGGTGAGTGACGACGGCTATAAGATTTATACCCCTTATGTGTTGACAGACATCGGTCGCCTGTTATTAGGAGTCTAGAGGCTGTATGGTCGTTGGATGAAATAGACGTAGAGGAAGATCTGAAACTATAATACTGGAATAGGTAATTCACTCTATAGGTACCTATATACGCATTCACACATTTACCTTCACACACTAGGTACCTATACTACCTACAATCATAATCGAGTAATGAGGAAACAATGATTATAAATTAATTGCTGCCTATTTTATGAGGCATATACCTATTAATTAGTGACGTATGTCACTACAACGTCACAAATAAGATCTCGCTTGCCAACAGTTACTGGTAATTCGCATGGGTTGACCACAAGAGACGTTCGTGCTTTAAACTTTTGACCGCAATTTGATATTGGGGAAGCACGTCACTAGTAACCGCGATAAAATAAACACGTGGTTTAGTGGCAATGAGTAATTTTACCGTACTTACTTAATTATGATTAATCATCTAATCTAATGGCAATTTCGTCTCCATGTCGTCTGCAAGTCATTTTGCTAATGTGTCATTATTGTGGTATTTACTGTGTTTACATAATATTTGAAAATACGGGGTGGAATCAGCGACGCACAAACGGTTACAAAAAAAAACGCGTATTCAGAACAAAAATCAGCTGTTCCAAACATTTTGACCGTGTAGTTATCATTCCTTTTTTTCTATTTATTTAACAGTTTAGGTACACACTAAATACAGAAAAGAACAGAAAAATAGGTACGTATAGGTTTTACAGAACTCCCCAGTTCTGTGTGATGTAGTGAACAGGGGCCATTATTTTGTCCACCGATGTATTCCACCCTGTATTTAATTCTCATGAAATAAAATATTTTACTCAAACAGAAGCAACTATTACAAAGATCAACTCAGTCTGGAACATTCCCACTGCTGGGCCAGGCCTCCTTATGTAAAATGGAGTGGGCAGTAATCCACCACGTGGGCCCAGGGCGGGCTGGTAGATGTCACATATTGTCACTCCCCTCTTTACCATTTTGAGAGCAAAAACTGAAAGACCAAGAACTGTAATTTAATTAGATATAATTAGAGTAGGTCTGTGTAACGTTATCATTGAAAACTAAATTTAAACATTCCGTTTTATTTCCTATCGTCTCAAAGTCAATGCAACAAACAAGATTCGAGAAGCTGTCACGGTCAACCCTGTCGTGAACTAGACATTGTTACGTAATCTATATAACTACCTATGTACATAGGTTCCTACGTAATATAAAGAGGTACGTAATAAATAGTATGGTTTATTCTGTTGAGAAAGAATCACTGAATTACATCTTGTTCGAATATAATAAAGCTGTTATCAGACGCGAGTGAATGGTTCACTTTAGTGAAGTTCATTTTCACACTACTTTCACACGACACCGTAAAAATTACATGGAAATGAACCTTTATTGCATTCCTTGTTTCAAATAATTCCGTAGGTAAGTGAAAGAGTGCTGAAATCTTGGGATTTTCGATGGGTCGATTCAGTAATAAATTGTTTTTTCAGACAATTCTCTTTCACTGATAAATGCCAAGTGAAAGACAATAATGGACAAAAAGTGAACCGTTTGATACCAGTTTAACACAAGTAAAATTAAATTTAAAATTAAAAAATCCCCCGACACATAATGTACTTAAAGTGAAATTTAAAATAATTCGTTAATCGTTAGGTCTTATGTACCTACCAGTCATCACTCCACTTTCCACGTCTCATTTCGTTAGTTAGTATTCCTTATTCCCTTTCAATGTAGTATACATTATTGCACACACACACACACACATAGACACGTCAAACTTATAACACCCCGTCGTTTTTGCGTCGGGGGTTAAAAAATCGATTTAACAAGTAAATGAAATGAACTAACGCAGACGGAAATCAAAGTAGCTTTTGTTTTTCACATAAAACTGATTATTCAAATAACATACTTTGTGTTTAATAATTATTCTTCTCTTTTATGGAAATAATATTCTTGTCACATTATTATCGCAAACAATATAAAATAAGTAATTATTATGTAAAGGATGTGTCGTTAGTGGTGTTATGTTATCTGCAAGGGCACTATAATTCATGAAACAACTTTAAATATATTCAATACAATATATAATACACACATCAAAAGTGTCTAGGGATCAACATATATTTTTGCAATAACTTTTCTCCTGATTGATATTAATTAAAATTTTCTTTAAGGATTCATCAAATAAAGTGTTTTCGTTTGTCACAGTAACGATAAACCAAGTCACCTTTGCATTAATAAAGAAATTTGCCATTTTCCTAATAAAGGGATTTTTGACATTTGAACCACTAACATTAAAGTTCGAAAAAAAGACTGAAATAACAGTTTTCTTTAAAATTTTATTTGGTAACTTAAACAATTAATAATCCGTGTTTCTACCGCGAACACTAACAACACAAGAACATCGGTTTGGCATACTCAAAATGAGTTCATCCAAATCACGCTGTGGAATGGCCGCCCATGTTCGTTGCAACAACAAAAAAAGGTCTTCTTGCGACTGGATACCCTCCATATTTGGCAGAGCTCTTCTCTGTAGCATATCCCATGCATGCTCAATCGGGTTCAAGTCTGGCGACTGAGCAGGCCAGGGCAGGACATTGATGTTAGCTGCGGCGAGAGTCTGTCTTACAACTCTTGCGGTGTGCGGTCGTGCATTATCATGCATTAACTGAAATAAGGGACCGATTTGCACTTGTAGAGGAACGATGACGTCTGATACAATCGTCTCAGCATAAATTTGAGCGTTGAGGTTGCCTCTGATCCAAATCAACTCAGTTCTTCCGCCGATCCAAATACCCGCCCATACCATGATGGTTCCACCACTATAAGGATGGACTTCCTGGCAGGATTTTAATCGCTGTTGGCGTCCAGGGGTTCTCCAGTGTCGTATACGTCTTGTATCCGGTCTCATACCAAAACGAGACTCATCAGAAAACACACAAAACCACATCTCAATCTCAAGAAATCCGCATAAAAATGCTTGATCCCTAGACACTTTTGATGTGTGTATTTGAAACATATGTTATTAACGAGTATCAAGGATACCAATCCCGTCATCTCATTACTACTGAACTAAAGTGCTGTGTAAGTAAACACTTTTAATATAATAAATGTAGTTTGGAAGTTGTATAAAGCAAATTCTTATAATCTAGGCCAGGGTTGCCATCGTTAATAACATCTGAACATATAACTTGACTTGTTTACGTCTATTTAATCGTACATCTGTATCTTATCTTGGCGTAATCAAGACCTTTCTATAAGTATATCACTAATTTTAACTATTAGACAGATTGATAAAGCATGTAACTCTGCTAATCATAAACATTCGATATTACTGAAATATTGTTTTTGTTTTGATACAAATCATAATGGTTCAATAGAATATTTTTTTGTAATTATCTTAACCAATATCTTATGTAATTACTTATATTTTAACTTTAAGTACAGGAAGTAAGATAGTAACTATCTAGACTTTTTGCGTTTAAAAAAATACACTTTCATTGACAAAGGCAAGTTATCGCTTTACATCTCTCGTTTTTTTATTAATGAAACTTCGATGAGTTAGCAACAAAGCCATGGAAATCAATAATAATGTTACTATGTTCAATGTTACTATTTCTACGTCATAATAGCCCACAAGTACGTAGGCAAAGTAAACTATACCCAATAAGGTAAAATATTAAATTTAGAGTGGGAATTACCTACGCAGTCTATTCGGTAATTAGGGATTATCACGCAGTTCTAAAGTACGAAGTATGACTGCGTTCACACACCTCCGTGACTAAACGTTTATTAAGATTACGCGATTTCTTTTGAAATCTTCAATTCCTTATTTCCTCAGATGTTCTAGATTTTTCTTATGTAGGTACTGAATGTATAATTCTGATATCAACAACACTGTTATTTGTTCAGCAATCATTCATAACTGCGTATTACCTTCTTGGGTTATTTGGAAATAATTGAAAAATAATTTAAAGAAAAGACCTCAGACAAATAGAAAGCATATCTTTCTGTATATACAATTGCCAAGTCAGCAGTTTTCACGTCAGTCTTTCAGAGAATTTAACGCGTGTTTCAGATGATTCTCAAACAATTAATTTAATTTATAGTAATAGGTACATTGGTTCCTTAAGACGGTAATTAATAATAATAAACCTTTGTTCCCTTTGTTAGAAATCCCATAATAAACACAATACGTCTACATTGTTTTCCAAGTATTTAATCTAACCGCTGCGTTTGACCACAACCTTAATCAAATAAACGACTTGTTTACTTTACCTATACAAATTGCAATTTATTACATATTGTTCATTCTATCCCTGATACGCAAGACAAACTAATTTCCTTAGTGAAAAAAAAAATGGCTACAATATTTTCATTCAGTGTTTGGTGTTAAAAAAAAAAACTATCGCAAATTCGATATTCAAACATTCTAAAATTAAACAGTTTGAATGCAACTCATTGAACGAGCGAAAACTTTCAAACGAAGAAAAGAAAAATAGTGGAATCCACGGCGGAGGCGCCTGCTTTGTGTTACACAGAAAACATTTATATTGCTACATCGTTACTGTAAATGAGTTCGCGAAACTCACGGGAACTCATCCAAATCACTATGTAGGTAGTTCTGTGGAGCATGCTCACTGATAGAAATTGTTATTCACATAAATTGTTTACTTTCCGAACTTTACTACGTGTACAAGGCAGTCATAACAAAAAAACGTTACATACATGAAATTCCTAAACAGCATAACATTGTTAATCTTTGTTTATGAACTTTAAAAAGTAAGTTCTCTGAACTAAACTCCAGAATAAAAAAAAAACATTAAACATCGTACATGTAGCATCTTTTTATACTTATTGTACCTCTACTACATACTCAGACATGAAACGACTTTCAGTTAATCAATAAACACGTTGATAAAAATCTGTAAAAGGAAACACAAAGAAATACATTGTCTTACATGTTACATGTCATACAAACACGTCACTCATTGAAAGCACATGAGACACCTAATTGCAACGTCCGTCGAATATGAAATGTGAATCCACGCGATTCAATCAAATTACGAAACTTGATGCCAAGTTAGCTGATATGATTGAGAGATGACCCAATAGCATCGAGAATGATTAATCCCAGTTGATGATCAGTTGATTTATCGAGAGTATCGTCCGATCACCGCGTCATATTGCCGCGCCCACGCCCCAATCACATCCCGCCATGACCTATAGGATAAATATTAATTACTATGTTCATACATTACTGCCATTTATCAGTGAAGTACCTAATACCACCCAAACAATAACGCGCGGGATTCAGTGGCTATTAGGTACGTAGACGATAAACAAACGTCATTTAAACGATTTTTCAGGTAGCTCCATTAGCGCCGTTTACCTACGTCATTCGACGTTGTATTTATTTGAATAAATAATTCAGCTTTCCCCAAACGTCAACCTCACCTGTTTTACGATTGACCAAAAGTTTTGGAAACCGATAAGTGAAAGTGATTGAGATATTATTATAAAGAAAGATGGACCATCTTTCTTCATTTCCACTTTCAAAGTCTTACTAATATTATAAATACATGAAAGTTTGTGAGGATGGATGGATGGATGTTTGTTAGTATTTCACGCAAAAACTACTGACCGGATTTGTATGAAATTTGGCACACAAATAGTTTAAAACCTGGATTAACACATAGAATACTTTTTATCGCGGTAGTACGATCCCGTTAGACACTTACGGTATTAGTAGTAGTATTTTATATTTCTCTCATATAAGAATATTTTCATCACAATCGTAATATACTAGGTATATTCTTTCAGAAAAGCCTTTGTCCACGGAAAACTGCGATAAGCTTATGATTATTAATTATTCGAACAAAGCATAATTCATACGGTTTTTAATTAATTTTATCTTGTTATATTTAACTAAACGTAACGCAATAACGCACCATGTTACGAAATGTCATAAGTAGGCACACAGACGTAATCGATCGCGTCGATGTCAAAACTTAAATTATTACACAATGAATGAAGTATTTTTCTCAGTCTAAAATATTCTGTACCCACATAACTCTCATAGATTTCACTCTTAGCAACAGACGCTGCGTACCCTGACGCAAGTAAATGAGCTTATAATATTTCCCGTAAACCATTTTCAGCTTTCCATACTTGGCTCTAGTTGTACGTCATGGTTTTAGCCATGAATCAATTTAGGTATTTTTACAACTTTGTTTGTATCCATACCCACGCCCACACGGTCACGTCACAGGGAAATTGTAAGACTAATTTCTCTACAAAAACCCTTAGGGATAAGGATATGGTTGAAAGCAGGAAATACTGCTTAGTACCTAAATAGTGAAGCTACTGCTATTTGTATTAAATTTTAGTCAAAATTTGCATAACATAACATGAGCATAATCAGCCTATTATATAATGTTCCCACAGGTGGGACACAGGCATGCAAAATGTGTGCAGTATGACTAATTTCGTCGTAGTAGAGTCTACGACGTAGACTCACAATCTCTCATACAGTAAATAGAAAAATTAAGAAACATGGCGTCGAACACGTCGTATGATAGAATACGGAAATGAAAAGAAGACAAGGAATGCACCGTTTACAATATTTTCAAGGGGATATGAATCCAGATTTGCAGGTCTTGCTGAAATAAATGGCCATGGCGTTTTTCATAAATCATGAAAGGTATAAATTACAATGTTTTGATTTCACATTAAAAAATATATCAAATTGTAACAAGTAAACACAACGGACTAGTTCCTGAATTCATTCCTGAAATATATTCCAACAAGAAGAATAAACAACAACGTTAATTTTGTTTTGAACACTTGAAATGTTTTTCCCATTTTTCGTGAATGAAAACTTGAAACAATGAGTTTACCCAACAATCTATTTACTTCGTATATAAAATAACGCTAACTAATAGGTTTACAGAACCATTAGGTTTTTTTTTAAAGATAATTTATCAACCAGTAAAGCCTACAGTATTCGTGTAAGCGAACATCATTAAATATTAAGGGCATGATCCGGATTTTCGTGACACGAAAAGTTTCCTTTAACCTTTCCCTAGGGTGGTGACAGTGTATAACTTTGCAGTTAACTACCATATTACGTGAATCACGTGAACTAGTTTATAGTTAGAATGCTTTATCATTTTCATGCCACGGTCCCACACTATGTGACCTGGTGCTCTATTCCAGTTCCTTCACGCTTTCAGGACATGATATACGATTGTTTGATTTACATTCATATTTATACACGCTGTCTATGTGCATTGAGCTCGTGCTAGTTATCTGTTACATTTTATGATCAAACTAATGGAAATCTATTTGTAACAAGGCTTTTAAAAAGGTACAGTTATAGCATTGGAAAACGTTTCAAATTCTCTTAAATATCGGTTTTGCGTCTCGAATGTTCTGTTCGGCCCGGTCAATTTAACAAATTCATCGAATTAATCGTGCTCGAAATCAGTGGGTATGGAGACTTTATGTGACTGAAAACTAGTTCGGGTCAGTTGATACCAGTTAGGGTTTGAAGCACGTATTCGTGGTTCCGTTGACGTTACCCAAACTACGCCATATGAAAACGATTTGTTAGACTGTTAGTTTACAGAAGAACATTTTGTTTAAAACCAACAATAAATGAATCAGTAGTAACATAATATGGCTCACATAATATGGCCAGAAATCATCAGTTAATCTGAAATGTATATAGAAACTACAATGCATTTATCTGATATTTTAAGCCCTAATGCAGTGTCGATGACTGATTGAACAAAAACTAGTGTTGTTCCGAACAGTTCTGAACCGATTTACTTTCACAGAAAAACCCTATTATCGTTTTATTACATTACACCTACAGCAAAAATACGAGTATCAACTAAGTACTTTAACTACAATGACACTCTCTGTTTTAAACTCTCTTATCTCAAAATTGAGAATTCATAAAAATAAATCTGCCATAACACGAAGGCAGCTTCCTCATTTGGGATTTAAAAGTAGGATCCGTTCCGTCTACTAGGGATCAAGATTAGGCTTGAAATCCGATAAGAATCTATGCCAAGGGCAATTGTCACCAGATCTGTATGGCATTTCAGGGCTGAAAAACATCTTAATTGAGTAGTTAGCAACGGAATCTATTCCGAACTCCCAACCTTCTGCTAAGCCCTCTACTATCATGTTACTAGGTGCTTTTGATGTAATCTTTAACTTTAAAATTTTATCGACATCTTATCACGTGCCATGTTTTTTTCTTTCACGCTATTCTTGTCTGGTAATTGTCATATATCGCCAGATACAATCGGACCAACCAAATCAATTAAATGAAACATTTCAACATTCGAAAACATAATGGAGACAGGTTGCATCCGGATAAAAGCGACTCAAACAAGACAATCTAAACCGAAATCCCGTTGAGTCAGATTCAGCCGCACAATTCTCCAATAAAATGAACGACGTGCAGTCAAGATGCTAGGTTGCTTACTAATTGTTTAGTGAGAAAGGCGGTTCCCTCTACACTGTGCTGTGTCAGAGGAAGCGCGAGCGACTGAATCTAGATTACATGTAAAGCACATTACTGGGAAGGCGGTATTTCTGTAGTGTGCAGAGCTGTGACGACACTCGTGCTACGCTTAATACGAGGCCGCGTCGGCGCGAGCGTTCAGTCTGACGGTAGCGCTCATAGATAATAGACGCTCTGAAGTAATATCGTGTGGATTAAATATTTAAGTTCGGAATACGAGCTTAGCTAGCAGTTTTATTTTGTTGTGTTTGAAGTTTTATTATTTTGTGTTGTGAAATGCGCGTGTGCGCCGAGAGACAAAGCGTTCGTTTCGCGTCTGCCCGGTGGCTGAGGAGCCGTGCAGTCACGATGGCCCGCTCTATGGATATGTTGCACTTGCAGTTCAAGCGCATGCTGAACAAGGAGCTGAGCCACTTCTCCGAGTCCAGCAAGTCCGGCAACCAGATCTCCGAGTACATCTGCTCCACATTTTTGGGTGAGTTTTCAGAACTTTTAGAAACACTTTTTCGAACGAGAAATAAACACCAACTAACTTTATGATCAAAGTAATTTCAAGTGGTAATTATTCATGTTAATAATGATCCATGATAATAAATATTTCCATTTCATCTTATATCAAATAAGATAACACACCAAAAATAACACAGCACTTTTTATTAAGAAAATAAGTATTGATAACTTAATACTTTTAACTTGATTAATAACTTTCATTTGGCAATTTTATCAAATAATTCGCAAGTTTTAAGATAGGAACGGCTGATAGTAAATGCATTATGAATAACTACATTCTTGCTACTTTGATACAGAGATAGATTAACTTGAATATTCGCTGAAAAATGAGTCATGCGTATGAGCGACGCGATTGAGCACTTCAATCTGTCAAAATCTGACAATACGTCATCAATCATAGACACCGAGGTTACGCAATGTAACCTTTTTTATAATAGAACCCACATTCTTGATAAGTACAACGACCAACAAAAACTGCTCATGATTTCTCCAGAATATAAACTTCAATTACCCACGATGATATTGCGTTAGAAGTTCATTATAGTGAATTATAAATTTAAATTCAAGTCATTTGGAAAACAGAACATTCAAGACTTTAGAACTAAGTATAGAATGAATTGCGGCTCTTTACCATTATTGAACAGTACAAGCTAATTTCTGGGACCTAGTCTGAATATAAATAAGTATATGATGTATGTACGTTCTCTGGTAATATATTAAAGTAATGACCTACTTACTTTATGGAGTGAACGTCCTCCCGCGCCCACTCGTGTGACAATTATTTCGACCGGCATATAATAAATATTCTAAAAGCGCTATAGCCTATCTGCATGAAACGAGGAGCGCTTTACACGTAATAAGGCTCCTACGAAACTCATTCAAGTTACCTACCAACTAATAGGTTGGATTAAATTCAGTAAGTTGAAGTAAATGTTACACGTGAGCGTAAATTAAAGTAAAGACAATATAATTTATGTTAATATGTTCTTTCGAAGTAGGTTCAAGCCATGAGTAATAGCCATTATTCATCAAGTTGGGATACAGACACGACCTTCCGCATAATGACTTTCTTTGTACGCATCATAAAGACTCCGCAGAAAACCCGGGATTACAGCGATAAATACGTGCAAAGTAAAGAAAAATCACATTATTATTGCCATCAATTCATACATGCAGAAGATTATCTACTTATTGATTACATGACATTAACTCAATCATTATAAAACGCGTCACAAAGTGACTGTATACATATAAATGGAGCTTTAATGTGTGAAATCAACAGGTAAATAAACCGGACAGGATAATGAATGTAAATAAGCGTTATCAGTGGTGATAAAGCCGATAACCCCAAGCCACGCGCGCGCACTTCCCGCTCTATACTAGCAACCATATCGATTTAAACCTCGTTCAGCTGAAACTTAAAACGCTAACCACCAGGCTCGACGCGTTCTGCCTTTACTTGTGATAATATCTTTGTAAAATTGGCGTTTTATTTACACTAGACCACCAGGGTGTGTGATAAATATATACACATATACGTGTGTGTACTTTTGTAATGCTTTTGCAAATAATTATTCTTGATTCTAGTTTTAAATAATGTACTTTATAGGGTGCGCCTTCAAATTATTACGACGTCATGAGCAAGCCAAATTGTTGTCAACACACCAGCAGAGCCCTTTATTATAATTATTCAAGGAGAAGTTATTGAGAACGTATAACATTTGGGACATAGATGTTTGACAAACAACTAGTTGTTATTGAACCAATTGCCAAATGGGGACGAAGGAACTCCGTAGTACAATTTAATTTGTTTACGCCGCGAACGACCATGATGACTAACGATTACAGCAGCCAAAGAATGGGCTACTAATTTCAATAATATCCGCATCAATTTAATAATTTTCTTGTTATTGTTTACAGACAATGATGGAATCATTATTACTGCTTCTATTGTAACGAGAATTTCCATCTCATTCTTGAGCTCTTTCTCTCAAAAGCTCTCGAAAATGAAGTTTCCAGAATTAGAATTACCCAGCTATTTCAATGATCAACGTTCCTCAATATAATTTTTCCACATATGTACCTAATTGCAATAATATTATTCAACTTCTTAATTCTAAATTAGTTTGTCCTTCGGGTTAGAGTAAACACACATTAAATACGGTTTTATTTCCATTGGGTCAATCGTATTTTCTCTCAACTAAAAATAGAAAATAGCTGCGAGTGTGTTTATTCCTTGATTAGATAGGCAACGGACGCGTAGTACTATCACATAGGACGATAACAAGTTAATCCGTTTAATGTTCTCGGATTATACTTTCGTCATGGTGTTGGTCCGTTGGCCCCTTAATCGCGTCGCCATATTGTGTAATAAATTACAGTTATGAGATTATCAAACTTTCCAAATAACAGCTTCATTTTAGCCATAAACGAGATAACAGTCTCCAAGTCGAGAATAGAAAAAGTTTGAGAATTTCGGATTGCATTACAATGCAAGTAAAATAAATCATTCAAACTTGCAATTCTAAATATAACTCATGAAACGTGAGATTTTGATTCTTTAATCCTTAATTTGTCAATATTATCTACTAATCCAGACAAGCTAATGAAGATAAATGTTTACCATTAACTTTTTTTTAAACCAATTAAGTGATATCAAATATTGAGGGCAAATCAATGGACACACAACACCTAACGTCATGATATAGTACTCCATAACGCCAGTCCTGAATAAGATAATGAAGGCCAAGCGGCACGTTAACAATACTACCTGAATATCAAAGCTCCCATCGGCATGATTGATTGCTTATCTATAGGTAATAACTCGCATGCTGACCTGGAAACGTATCAATCATAATAATATGTATTAATGGATACTTCACATTTTCACCCACTTTTTCGGCACCGTTACCCAGTAACACAGTTAAGAAGCGCAATAAAACTTGTAATCGGTCGATAATATTTAGTTTAGGTTATTTGCGCAGCTTCTGCCAACTATATGATGCAGCTTGTATTATATTTAGGTCACTCACTGTTTCTTTATCCCACTTAACCCATTGTCCTGATACCTACCACTAAAATTAAGACAATGAAATCGATGTTGCTTTTATTTTCAAAACTTACGTTGTGTATTATTTTATTGCAGACAAACAACAAGATATCGACTTACCATCCCTACAAGTGGACGAGATTGCCGAGGCGCGTGCCAAGAAGAAGGACAAGCCGCGTAACACCGGGCCAGCCACCACTATGTCACAAGTAAGTACAACACCAATGCAATATACCATAATGTATTTATTATGAACTATGAAAAACCTTAACAATACCTACATTTTTGAATTTTTGCCCCATACCTATGCTAATTTTGAATTATTGTTGTACAGATATCTGGCGTTAAGCGGACACTAACGCACACCAATAGCTTTACTGGAGAACGTGTGCCAAGATATGGAGTAGACACTCCCCATGAGGAAGACCTGGGTCGTCAACTGGGTGAAATCGAACGATGGGGTGTGGACATCTTCCGCATTGGCGACTTGTCTTGTGGGAGACCACTGACCGCAGTCGCGTACGCTGCGTTCACGTCCCGGGAGCTGCTGGGCACGCTGCAGATCTCACCGCGCACGTTCCTCGCCTTCGCCATCACGCTGGAGGAGCACTACATGCGCGACAACCCCTTCCACAACTCGCTTCACGCCGCCGACGTGGCGCAGTCCACGCATGTGCTGCTCAACACGCCAGCGCTCGACGCCGTGTTCACGCCCATCGAGACGTGCGCCGCTCTGTTCGCGGCGTGCGTGCACGACGTCGACCACCCTGGCCTCACCAACCAATTCCTTGTCAACTCGAGCTCGGAGCTCGCTCTGATGTACAACGACGAGTCAGTCTTAGAGAATCACCATCTCGCCGTAGCATTCAAGCTTCTCCAAAACGAAGGATGCGACATATTTATCAACCTTCAAAAGAAACAGAGGCAGACTCTGAGAAAGATGGTTATAGACATGGTTCTCTCCACAGACATGTCAAAACACATGAGTCTATTAGCAGACCTGAAAACAATGGTGGAAACAAAGAAGGTAGCTGGAAGTGGCGTCCTATTACTAGACAATTATACAGACAGAATACAAGTGTTGGAGAATCTCGTACATTGTGCCGATCTGAGCAATCCCACTAAACCGCTACCACTGTACAAGCGATGGGTAGCATTACTGATGGAAGAATTCTTCCAACAAGGAGACCGCGAGAGGGATCAGGGAATGGACATAAGTCCGATGTGCGACAGGCATAATGCGACGATAGAAAAATCTCAAGTTGGATTCATCGACTACATAGTCCACCCACTATGGGAGACATGGGCCGATCTAGTACATCCAGACGCTCAGGACATATTAGACACTCTAGAGGAGAACCGTGACTATTATCAAAGTATGATCCCTCCGTCACCGCCGCCAGCACCCATTCAGCACTCACTGCCCGATGATGACCGCCCCGAACAAATACGCTTTCAAGTAAGTTCAACTATCTGTGTTCATAATCGCCAGTAAAACTTTCAATATTAGAAAAAAATAATTTCAATAAAAGAAGAAATTTCAATAAAATCATTTTAATAATCAATCAGTCCAGCATTTCATTTTCACACAACAATAAAGAAAAAGTTGATCAGTTTACTAATGAGTTTGTGTTTTGTTAACAGGTGACGTTAGAGGAGGGTGAGGGCTCCGAGGACTGCGAGGGTGAAGGTGATGGCGGGATGTGACGGAAACTACTGGGAATCTGCAAGAAACTCACTGAGAAGATGCAAGTGTGGTGGAAGCTCTGGCAGTAGCACGGCGCCGGCCGGGCCGGGGCGGGTCTTGTTGATAATAGTAATACTTGTTGACGCTTACCCTCGAAATGGAACGATCCCGATGCATCGTCACATTTCGATCATGATTATTTTTATGTGATTATAACGCAATGTTGTTTAGAAAACCTAACGACTAAATAATTATGTCCCTCCAATGACTGTACGTTCGATTGTCTAGTATTTTTTTACTATTGTTTCGTTTTGTCTAACCAAAGATATATGAAATGTTTCGTTCACGGAGACGTTCGATAATCCCTGTAAGTAGTTAGTATTCGGTTCTTAATGAGTCGTGTAAGTAGTTATAGTTGTCGATGCCGCATAATATATATCGGCTCGACTAAGTAAGGACATTGAAAACGCTTATTAATTGGTATGAAAGGGTAATTTATATTGTCATATCATCCACGTTTCTCATATTTAATACGGGTTTGCGATAATGATGTTATTCACCAAAATATATTAAACATGATAAATATCCTAAATATAAAATCTATTTTAAGGTAAATTTTAAAAATTGCCTTTCGGAGTTGTTGTTGTGTCTTTTCTGAATATATAATATTCGGGCAGCCCCTCACTGCGGCTATGTGGTAGTTAGTGACCGCGGCCGCGACTTGCGACTGCGACAGCTCCCGGCCGATCCGATGTTACAGCATACAGAACCCACACAGCCAACACTTCGTATCGTAGCTCTCGTGTCGTATTATCGTGTACCTGGCCTGGCTCACACCAGGGCCAATATTCGGTATTATAGAAAGGTCGAATTCATACTTAAGATCTCTCTTCGTATTTGGTCGGGGGTCAAAAGACACTTTACCAAATTCATCCTATTAGAAAGCTTTACTTGATTTTTGTGAACCTAAATGCACCTCATTACTTATGGAGGATCGCTGGCGATCCGTTTACTTTTCTCTTTAGAGTAATGTATTATTATTTTTGTAATGTTACGTATTTAATTCTAGTTCTCTTTACCCAAATACAAAACATAAAAATTAGTCATGAATCTTAAAGTTTTCGTGTACGCAACTAACGGCTTGAACTGTTTGATTAAATTGTTAAGTACTAACAAAAGAGTGGTTTGCAACTAAGTTTTATTTTGAGTGGATTCAGATATCTATATTTGCTGAATTAAGTGGAAACTAATCGGCGCGCGGGCCGGGTCTTGCAATAGTAGTTGGTAGTTCTGAAACACTTCGCACAACTGTTACTACTTCATCCATTTCATGCCAAATATGCTCCTTTCATGAACTGTATAACCATATCAAACAATATCAGAATCGCTGTGCAGATCTGATTTCAACTATGTATAACAATATTTGTGTACCTACATAGATTTTCTTGTAAGGGAAAGAGCGTAACTGTTACTTTTTAAATATAGCATAACAACCACTGTGTAAAAGTTGTAATATAAATATAGTAGATGTCTGAAAATTGTACATTGGATGGAGAATCTAGTTTTTATCCAGTATCTTGTTCGTCGGTTGCAACCTTTTCATGTTTGTGACAATGTTATATCAATTAGCATGCACATAGCCACTTGAGCATTCAGCTACATACTCGTATATAAACTTCGTGTAGGTACATTTACAATATTATAAGGAGGGTGTAATACTTAATGAACCTGTATTATTTTTGCATTTCATCATCCATCTTTTTTATTTTTAATGGACGATTTTTAAGAGCTGGTCTCTATTCCTTCATGTACTCAAAAGATATTTTGTTTAAAACTGATTAAATGATTTTAGTTCCTCGCACTTCATTTGTTTTGTATTTCTATCATAATGGATGTCCCCTAGTATTATTATGAAAAGTATTTTCTAAGTCATCATTTCTGTCATTCACCAGCATCAAGAAGGAAGGTCCAATGTACATTATTTTCGTAGATAAAGTAAGATTTTATCGGCGATCAAAATACTACGAGCATGTGTGCATCGCCTATCTTCGAAGTGTCTGATTTTAAAACTGCATAGTTTAGATATTTGGTACCTACGTCAACGTATATATACATACATACCTACTACATTAAACAATTGGATACGCTTAACTACTTGTGTGTTATAAAATAGAAACATTACGCTTAGAATCATTAATTTTCTAATTAAAAACATACGTATTTGTAACTAATTGTGTTGAATATGATATTGGTACTGCAGTAGATCTGTGTATAACGTACGTACCCAATCTTTCGTAATTCACATAATGTGAGCATTTGCATGTACCTACCTTGTACCTTTACCGAATTGTCATAATCAGTACTTTTATAATAACTGTACAATAAACAAGATAATTGAGAAGAATGTATAGGTATCTAGATAATGTACTCGTTGTCTTGTCTTCTTTCAATGGATTTATCTAATTGCCAACCTAATGCAATAAAATGGTATATAATGTAACCAACGTGATATGTCGGATACCTATGCTATGGAACACTTGTCATATTCTGTGCTACCAAAGAACTCTGACAGGAATGAACGTTGAACAAGTCGCAAGAGTTGTCTAGCGCATCTGACATGTCACATTTCAATAGCCATGTAAGATACTTGTTTTTATTACCAAAGGTTTTCAGTGTTGTGTATATGTTTTGTCACTATGGAGAACTATCGCTAAGATTGGATAATACCTAGTTAAATATTAATACCGAGTTAAAAGTGCAATGCTGGACATTTGCATAACTTATTATTTATGTTTAAAATAAAAAAAATAGCTTGTAATAGTTTAAATGAATATTTGAGTTGAATTAAAGAATATTAATGTATTTAGAATAAAAAGATATGGGAGAAAAACTCTTTACTCGTTTTATTTTCTGTTATCGTATGAAACACAATACCTTTCGATACACATTGCCACAATAATGTTAATCCCCGCGAGTGGGCAGGCCCTTTATCTCACATTGCGGGAGGCAACGCACAATTTTTGAATGAAATTAATATGCAGTGATCATCCAAATGAAAGTCAGCTGCGGCACCTATGAATCCAAGGTTACAGCATGTTTTTTTTACCGATAGAAGTGAAAACTAGTAGACGATCCGCTACGGCACCAGTTCGTAGCAGTCGTAGCAGACTACGGCTACGAGTGCTACGAAAAATGTACGCGACGGTCACGCAATAGGCTAGTTTCCACCATCAATAAATTGCAAAACTAATTAGTCCGTCAGTTAGAGTATTGGAAAATAAAGGACACCTATTTTTTGTTTTTGTAAATCACTGAGTACTGACAAAGATAAAACGCATCAAAACTCGGGAGTGGGGGCTCGTGACGTCACAACGCACCAAAATATATATATATATAGCACGGCGTGACGTATTGCGAATTTTAAAAGCGTCGTATCTTGGTCAATTTTGGTTTATGTAACAAAAGAAAAAATACGGGTCAAATATTTTTTTATAATCTAACTGACGGACTAATCAGATTTTTTTAGGACACAAGCCTATTTTATGACTTTCGTTTACCTAAAAACTGCTCAATGCGCCTAAAGAACTTTATTGAAGAAGTTTTCACTTCAAAAACGGTTTCAATTTCATACCGTGCAGGAAAGAACGATTATATTGTTGGAGTGACCAACCACCAGTCAGCTACGTCAATAAACTTTTAAGGCGATTACATAAGCTAAACGGGAGTTTTATATTTACTAAAAGTATATGATTCACTGCTATAAACAAGACCAGAAAAATATTCTTCAGGATATATGCTAGCATGGTAGTGTTTTGAAAACATAATACAATTAATTTGACTCTATAAAAAAAATTCACGAACTTATCTCTAAAAATATCTTTCAAACAAAAAAAAACAGACTAATATGCATGCGATCATTCTGATTTTTTGGCAAATAATTCTACAAGCAATATATTAGCATGATAGTGTTTTAGTTTTTTAATCCAATCAAAGTTTTTTTGTGAATCGATCGAAACCACTCATTTCGCGCTATTTGGCCCGCAGTGACTGATGTAACAACCACTTTGTAGTGCAACCTGATTAGAACTTTATTCTAACAGCATTTCAAACGAAGTTTGAACCACCAAAAATAGAGTTGCTAATTTAGCTCATCTAATCGCCTTAAACTAACTTTGAAACTATAGGTCAAAGCAGTCATAAAAACCACAAGACAACATCTACTTACCTACATTTTTAATATCTGAAATATACAAATCGAACCCGTTCACCAGCATCAATCAAAGCGCCTACCTATTTTATTTCACTAACGAATTGTGTAGGTGATCTAGAGGAAGGCACGGAGGAAACTCGGTATGTTAGGGTGGTCACCCATCCACAGACCAACGTAGGCAAGCACGGCTTAACCTAACGATCGATCCGAGCGGCTGTTATTTATTTATTTATCAGCAACACTATGGCTCAAGGTAATAATACAGAAAGTTTTTTACAAAAGAGATCGGCTGCTTTCAGCAGAAGCTTTTTAAAGAAATCAAAACATCTTATTTTTTTTTTCAAATTACAGTCATGGTTTCTTTCATGACTTTGTCACCAGCAAAACCACCATCGGTTTCGCACCGATTTTCCATCATCGAACACTCTAGCGGCCGACTATTTTTTTTTTGTTTAAGGTGATCCTGAAAATCATCCTTTTACGTTCGACGCGGTATGAAATTATACATTGAAATTATACACTTTTAAAGTAGGTGGTGGAAAGGGAAGCCTCTGCCCTGCAGTGCGACGACATAAGCTAATAAGAAAAATAAGGGCTCAGTGTGTGCCTTGGACTCTATCTGGGTCTATCTATGCGAGAGTAGCGAGGAACTCGTTGAGACACACTCGATCTTGTGCTGTGGGGCTGTTGCGGCATTACGTTTAGGCTAATGTCCAATTCCCGAATCGTGACGAAGCTACTCGACCAAAACCAGCCGTACCAGACTGGCAGTGCAGGATTGAGCGACGTATCAATGGGGCCAGGGTGCTCATCGGGAAACTATACCGCTTCAGGGAAATCAATAACGATCACGTGTGATTTGGTTTATGCGGCGCCCGGCGGGCATTTTCGAGAACTAGAATCAGTCCCCAAAAACATGTCCTATGTCGTAGAGCGCATCGACTTCCTGAACCAGAAAGTTTAAATCCCGCTACAGGAAAGACACCAATAGATAACAATATAGACCCGTATCCGTGTTGCCGTGTTTGCGTGATGTAAGATATTATTGGTGTACATTGTATACCTTTCACCATTTACCTTTTTTTTTTCAAAAAAAAAAAGAAAAAAGAAACCGTACAAGTACGGTTTCACCAAAGGACGTTGTGCGGCTGGCGCCGCGACGCTGTCACTTTATTAAAAAAGTTACTTGTATAAACATTAAATTAAAAATTAAAAAGCCCCGACATACAAAGGGTCATAATTTCACAAGCCCGTTCATTTGATACCCATATTGAGAGAGTTGTGAAAAATAGTTGTAAATCACCATTTTGTGGTGGCGGCCATCTTGAACTAATTTTTATCAAACATAGCTAAAAACACTCCCGACTAATTCACCTTTCAAACAAAAAAAACGAAATCAAAATCTTTTCATCCGTTCGGGAGCTGCGATGCCACAGACAGACACGCACACACACAGAGACACGTCAAACTTATCACACCCCGTCGTTTTTGCATCGAAGGTTAAACAAATATTTAATGCGTGGGAAGAGGCATAAGATGCCATAGGAATCTTCTATGACCTTTCGAAGGCATTTGATGGGCTGTGCGGGACTGTTCGGGGCTGCGGGACTGTTCGAAAGAGATACCGCGGCCCCGGAACATAAAGGGCGAGGAAGGAACATGGATAGGTTTTAGTCAGTAAACTGCAATCACATGTTAATGGGGTCAATTAAATAGGTTTAAAAGTAAATATGGGTGTACCATAAGGTTCGATATTGGGTCCTTTTTATTAATGACGGACCTGCTCTATTGGGTTAACAACCAACCGCAAATGATGTTGTTTGCTGACGATACTTCTATAAGATTTAGAATAAACACACACCACAAATCTTGACGACGTATAATAACGCCCTACTGCAGGTCCTTAATTGGTTTACCGCTAATAATAAATAAATATCGCTGGACATTACACACAGCGCCATCTAATGCCACACTAAACAAGGTTTGTGTCGTGG
The DNA here is from genome assembly GCA_950022955.1 of Xestia ashworthii. Taxonomy (NCBI): domain Eukaryota; kingdom Metazoa; phylum Arthropoda; class Insecta; order Lepidoptera; family Noctuidae; genus Xestia; species Xestia ashworthii. Next base: position 15,383,281 of record OX465554.1, read on the forward strand.
ACACCAGACAGTTGATTTACTACGTATATACTTTTCGTTTGTAAACACATTCTTACCATACATATATTCACATATATGACTCGGAAACAAATGTCCATGCTCATCACACAAACATTTGCTCCTACCGGGATTCGAACCCGGGACCCTAAGAACGTAAGGCAGCCTCACTACCGCTGCGCTATTTGGGTCGTCTAAAAACCAGTAATAGGTAGGTACCATTGATATATAAAAAAACCCGTAGGTACATAAAATTTGCTCTACCAATATTGTCAAAAGTAGTGAATGTGGCATAACCAATAGAAACTAGAATTGGTCGGTAAATTTGTTGTCTTGGGGATCACGCTCGACTCAAACTACTGGAGCATCTACCTCATTTAAGGTAGATGCTCCAGGGGTAAAAAAACGTAACCGCTACGTTTTTTTGCATTTGCAGACCAGTACCAGGTTGTATGTTGACTAAAATATTATTTACGACTGTGAGACGTATGTAATTACAGAATTCTAAGAGCACGTCCATTGCGTTTACTTAGCGTCTATTAAGGCGAAGTCACTTTGTTTTTGTGTCCATATAAATAGATAGGTACTATAATACACTACACTAACTCAAAAGGTTTAGTCCTTTTGAGCCTTCTTACTATGTCCGTGTTATCGAGGAGCTGGATGACCTGGACATTAACTTGATGATGAAGTCGATATTCGTGAGCTTCTGCATATTTTTGGATAATACTGTTAACGAACTCTATATTTAGGTCCTGATGGATGTCGTCAATTCTTATATGCCAAGGCGCGTTCACGATGTTCTTGAGTACTTTGTTCCGGAATTTTTGTTTAATTTCTACATTGGTTTCTTTGGCGCAACCCCATACTTGTATAAAATAGGTCCATACTGGCTTTAGGACGGATTTGTAGAGCAGGATCCTGTTAAGAACTGACAGTGCGGAATGCCTTCCTAATAACCAGTTCATGCTGCATTGATAGTTGTAAACCATTGTTTAAGGAACTTTGTTTGCTCACTCTACCGTCTATATATATGTACATATATGAAATGGGAGTGTTTGTTCGCTGTAACTTGCATTTATTTGAAAAATTACGCTCTCGCCGTTATCAGAATACCATTCATGTAACCACTCATAAAACCGCATTCTTCGGCAAAAGTGTACTAGGCATGGCCCCAAAAATATTTAATAGTATACCAGCAGCTATTAGAAATAAAGAGTGTCTGGGATCATTTAAGAGGTCTTTGTTTAAATTTCTTTTAGATAGATGTTACTACTCCATCACAGAATTTACTACTGATAAACAGAGGTATAACGATTCCGACTTCCCAATTAAACACTTATGAATTTATGACATGTTTACCTAAGTGACATATTATGTATTTTAAATTGAATTATTATTGTTATCTAATCTATTCTATTGACATTCCTGCCTTAAGTGTAATTGTTTGTTTATGTTAATTTTGTACGCCATATATTGGCAAAACATAGTGCACATATTTTAGACGATATACTATCTGTAACCATACATATGTTTCACAAAATAAATATTTGATTGATTGATTGATGCTTCTGCAACGAATTTCCAATTCTTCTCGTTTTTTTTTTTTGTTTCCGTCCTTCTTGGATGGGTCTATGGTTTCGTTCTCTTTATAATAAACGTCTTGGACTGAGCACACGTTTTTCTTTCAACATTAGCGACGAGGAAAAATTTAATTTAAAATGTCGGCAGGTCAAGTACGGGAGTTCAACGTAAAGACGGGGAATTAGTCGTCTACAAAGTCAAGTCAGACTATTTATCACCTAGTTGTATTCTTGATTGAAAAAAAAAATCAAAAAAAAAAAAAAAAAAAAAAAAAAAAAAAACGAAAAATAAGAATTTATTACGAGTTGAGTCTAGAAATTAATCGCAACACCTGATTTAAGTAATATTGTTATAGAAATAACATGCAGTTAATCTGTTTAGTTTGCGTATACTATGTACATTCATTAGAGACAGCAAACTGGTCGCACTACTCTGCCGTCGTACAGTTTATAACTAGTACGGAGGGTAGTTACCTAATTTGTTTGTCACATAACTAGCCAATAAGTTTCAAATACCTACATCCATCATCGATTACAAAATTGTTTTGTTTTTTCTATATGATACAAGCATACTTACTTACTTACATGTTGTTACGAAATTGTAAACATAGGCTAAGTTTAATGGAAATAAAAGTTATTATTATTATTATTAGTCCGCTTACATTGAGCGACTGGAAACGTTCTTTTTGGCCAATGCAGTCAAAGTTGAACTCAAGCTGCCAACTCTGATTTCGGTGATGGGTGAGGAGGCTTATGATTTATTGTCGTCTTTGGCGAGTCCGCTCAAACCTGCGGAGTTATCTTTTAATAGGGCAGTGGAGCTATTGACGGCACACCTGCAGCCTATCAATTTTGGCGAAAGATTTAGAATCCGCCAGCGGCGACAATATACAAATGAATCTGTGGCGGAGTATGTTATATGTTTAGTGAGTATGTTGTGTGTAAATTCTATGTAAGTATAAGTACTAAGTAAAGCAAATTGTTTACACCATGTTTTACCTTGTGGAATGCAAATAAATGAATATGTATACGTTATTATAGATGTACCTGATGTTAAGTTTACTGTAAGAGAAACTCAGCGATATCACAGCTAAAGGATTTTTAGACTGTGGTTAAACAGCGTAAGCAGTTTGTACCACAGACGTATAAAGAGTAGCAGACCAAACATAAGCTAAAATTTGTGAAGTCATTACACACACATATGTAAAAATTGTTTAAACAGGGCCGGACTAAGGCCGGTATTAGTAAGTATTGTAGGACGTTAAAGTAGGTACCTACATATTTTCAAACTTTTATCATTTGTAATATACGTTGGTAAGCATTCTCTGTGACCTTGTGTAACGTTCGCAATTAAATCAATAATGTTGCGACGCCACACTAATACAGGAGACTGACAGACGCAGTAGCACCATAACAGTAATTAGCAGTGTTCGGAATACCCAGTGCCATTTGCTGTTAACGACCTGAAATATTATATTATTAGTATAGATACTTGGGAGAGGCCTATGTCCAGCAGTGGGCGTCTTTCGGCTGAGATGATGATGATGATAGATACGCCTACGGGAATGCAAAGTTTCAATGCATTCATTAATACTTTAACCCCAGATAAGGACCCAAAAAGGAAACAAGTTTTATTGTCTGCATTTCTTCTAAGGTTAAAAAAAAACACGTTGTTTATATTATTTTTTATTTGGCAATGTGCGGAATGTATTTCCTCTAATCGCGCAATAACATTTTTCCAGAACGCTCTCATCCGTCATCGTCGCCTGATGCCCAAAAGTAGTTAAGTTACATGCATTAATTCATTCACAAAAATATTCGCACCTTTTGTTACATTTTTTCAACATGGCTTGCTTGGATATTAATATTTTTAGACAATTTTCAATTTTATGTAAAAGAGAACTTGTAAACATCGGATATCATGCATGCATGTCCAAAATACCCCCACCGCTAAATTGTGGTACTTCTTTGAGAACAGAAACAATTGTCCCGGCAGTAGTTCGTTTTATTGGCAAGGTTTTTGGAGGTTAATAACATTTTCCTTATCCTGTAAACAAAAGACAAACAAAATTATTATGAAGACCAGTTTAATTTATAACAATTTGTTACTATAGTAGCATACTATTACATACATGCATAGCCAGAGGTAATTCGGTAAACAGTGTAGGAATTGATCCAGGACATAGTCTTGTTTGAAAGACGCTGGCATCTATCAGTGTGCTTCAAAAAGCTTCGAACAGAATTCACCAGTAGGATTAGGTTGGATTTAGTTGGGTTAGGATGAGCTGCATGTTATCAATCCAGGCTTTCTTTAAATTTTCATCTTTTGGAAACCTGGAACAAAAACTATTACTATTATTTTTATTTACAGCACCAAAATATCAAAGAAATATGAGTAGCTTAAAATATGTGTGTGACCTATGCCTATTTCATATCAACATTGAATTGTGATAAACTGATACATTGTAGGCGTTACATAATGTTATGAAAACTTAAGCCTGTTGGATTTTTCGACTTTGTAGTAATTAATAAGCCTACGCACCTACAATAAATGCATTAACCCAATATTTAAACAATCATAATAATATTTATTAGATTTAGCATTTCGCAATACTAAATCCGTCCCCGGTTAATTCCACAAGTACTTGAGCTGTCATTAATAGTAAATAATAAGACAATTTTGTTTGTTTATTATTTTTGTACGGTTTATTCTAAGTAAGCGTGTGGGCAAATTGCATGGCAGTAATTGGGCTACGATAAAAACGATTAAACTTCATCGAAACGGTTGATTAATTTCGAAAATTCGACAAATTGTTTCAGTTTACAACAACGTAAATAAAAACTTACCGATGACAGCTTAATCCAGGTATTTTGTTAGAGCTATCACTGTCACACCGGTACTCACTGCACTTCACCATTTTATTTTACGTGTTTCAAGTCTTTAGTGGTACAAACAATTAATATTTTTTCACATAACGTGATTGACACCGTAGAGTGTTCTTATAGGTTATAAGCTTATCAATATGGCGGCTCAGAAAAACAGGCTTCATGTCAAATTTTGTCTATGTGTGTGGCAGTGTGGCTACACGTAAAAGAACGAGACGCCATTATTAAGTTTTTGCTTGATAGAACAAGGATAAAGAATGATGGATATATTATAGGTATAACTAGGAATTTATGTTTGGTCTGCTACTCTTTATACGTCTGTGGTTTGTACCTACAATAGCGTTAGGAAATTTTAAAAGCATTCATTAACAAGTGTACAAGCTTCTTTAGGTTCCTACCTTATCTGTGGAAATTTGTTTTAGTGCTATTTATAATCTGTTCCACAACACAATTTATTTCATCGGGTAACATTTCCAATGAACTTTTGTCTCTTTCTTTTAAATTATAAATATCAATATGCTATCCTGTTGTCATTCAGTTGTCACCCTCGGATGTCTATCTTTAGTTTGTGAAACAAAAGAGAGGTTAAAAACTGCATAGTCGCATGGAAAATTAGTGCCCATTTTACAATCCAAGTTTTATTTTCGAGTCTTCTATTAGTTGCAATGGCAGCCTTAAAGAAGGATGAGGAGTTAATTTCAAATGATGCTGTCGAAAACGGCGACGAAGAAGAACTAGATGCAGTAGAAGAGGGCGAATCTAAAGATCCCGCTAAGAAGAAGAAAAAGAAAAAAAAGAAGAAGAAGGCAGGTTAGAGCGAGTAATATTGATATTAATTCAAACATACACGTCGCTTGCGAACGAACATTATCCTCTAAATGTCTATTTTTATCTCTAGAACGCATAGTAACGAGGCACCTACGCTGAACCTGATAATATTGCGCCGTTTTCATATAATTAGTTATGTATTGGCGCAATGCTTCAGTTATTGTCAGACAAACATCCAAATGGTATTATAATGTACTGTGAACTAACGAATATAAAATGCATATTAATGATTTTAACACTTGTCATGGTACCTAACATTAATTAGGTATGTATATTTCTACAATGAATCACAATCCTATTGGTCAAGTCAAGCATCAATTTACATTGATTTGTTGTTCATGCCCAACAGTAATACTCATGTTTTGGTTGTCTTCATAATTACTGCTGAAGAATAAACAACAATATCATAGTAAGTAGTAAATGAGATGCATGGTGGTGGCTATCGTGTTTTCTCACCACCACTCTTGGAATACTGATGTAGAATGCTGAAGGGGTTAAATCCTTTTGTGTCTTTGTGATACACAAAACGAACATTCCTAGTTTTTTACTACATGCTTCAATTTCTTTTAGAAAATGCTGAGAATGAAACAGCAGAAATTACAAATGCTGTAGAAAAAGTAGAAGTAGCTGTTGAAGATGGTGCTGAAGGTGATGAAAAGAAGAAGAAGAAAAAAAAGAACAAAAACAAATCTGGAAAAAGTCCATCTAAAGAGCAGACTAACCCTCCAACCATCCCAATTGCTGAGCTGTACCCTGATGGTAGGTTAATGTATTACAACAAATATTAATTTTAATCACAAGAAACTATATCCAAGCATGCTAAATATACTCTATAGTTGTCCTATAGCTTCAACCCAATGTATAATTTCCATCAACAAGGGTGTAGCCAGGATTTTGTTAAAGGGGGGGCAGGCATAGAATATTCTAAGGTAAATGCTGCGTGAACGATGGGACAGAATTTGTTATAAATTAAAAGCAAATCTAGATTCAACCATACATAGTACAATCTTATAAAGTTTGCCTGTTGATAGAATCAACTTTGTTTTTGTTTATTAATAGACTACCACACCACCAAAGTAATATGTATTAATTAATAGAAAATGCTGTATAAATATGTAGTAATATGTATTAATTAATACATATTACTTTACAGTTTGTGAGCATTTCTGCTTATTCTAGGGGGGGCAGTTGCCCATACCTTGCTATGCCCTTGTCCATCAAATGATTGGCTTTTTTAATAATAAAAAAATAATTATCATAGAGAAAGAGATACAAGTGGAGAGAGATGGTTCTTTTAGTGAACATTATTATAAATAAGCCCAGACTTTAGTCTACATCGTACTGGTGACATCTGTCTCAACACAACAGTAGCCTTATGAAATACACTGAGGTGTCTTAGTATTAATGGTACTGAATTTTAAATAAATTGTGTAGGAAACTTTCCTGAGGGACAGATAACAGAGCATGGTCCAGCTGAAGGTATTGATGAGAGAACTGCCAAGGAGCGCTTCTCCAGCGAAGAGAAGAGAGCTCTCGATAGACTGCACCAAGATATCTATCAGGAAATCAGGCATGCTGCTGAGGCACACAGACAAGTAAGTTATTGGCTGCTTAGCTTCTAAGTAACCAATTAATTAAAAGGAATAAGTAACTGTTAATAATCACATTAAAATAAATTATTTTGAAGTGCTTGAGGATACTGAACGTAAGTCGAGGTCGCCACCACTGTGCCACCGCCGTCGTGGGTTCGAACCCAGGCAGGCGCATTTCTTTGTGTAATTTATTACATCACTGCTGCTCTCAAAACGGTGAAGGAAACCATCGTGAGGAAACCAGCATGACCTAGAACCATAAATTCGAAGACATGTGACATCTACCGCACTGGGCACGCGTGGTGGATTATTTTATTTATTTATTTAAACTTCATGTACAAAAGTGGTACATAGGCGGACTTAATGCCACAAGGCATTCTCTACCAGTCAACCATTGGGTCAAATAGACAGCATTGTGATAGAGTACAATAAAAATAAAAAGGAACATACCATCTTGTAAGCCTAAAATAAAACACATAAATGGGTACCTACATACTAATACATAAATAAGCATAAAAAATAAACTAATATATATTAAAATACATACAAATAGTCCGAAATACGAGAAACCTTGCGATATAATTACTACGACTCTATGAATAGCTATATTAATAAGGTAAACAATTTAGACCGACTTTAAATAAAATTTCCGAACTGCTTTTTTAAAAGCCAATTTGGTTTCGGCTTTTTTAATGCCATGGGGTAGCGCGTTCCAGAGTTTTATAGTGGAGATAGCAAAAGAAGAGGACATAAAACCAGTACGGTGAGAGGGAATTTGAAGGATAAGGTTTTTGGAAGCTCGAAGGTTCCGACTGTGAGAACTACCCAACACCTTAAAATAAGTTTTTAAGTATTCAGGAGCGCATGGATCATTCATGGTGGTGAAAAGCAAGCAGAGAGATCTGAGGGACCTCCTGAGTCTGATAGGCAGCCATTTAAGCTGAGAGCGGTACGAAGAGATATGATCATATTTGCGAAGGCCAAAAATGAAACGAATGCAATTGTTCAGAAGACGATCCAATTTGCTAAGAAGTTCTTGGGTTAAATCAGGGTAACAAACATCAGCATAGTCGATAATGGGAAGCACAAGCGCCTGCACCAAAGTTGTTTTAGTGCTAGATGGGAGAAAATGTTTAAATCTATAGAGAGACCGCAGTGAGTAAGTGACTTTCTGGCTAACCTGGGCCACCTGCTTATTCCAGCTGAAAGTATCGTCAATGTACAGGCCCAAGTCTTTTACGTGAGGTGAGAGAGGTATAACGGTGTTGTCGAACATAAGCGGCACCAGCCGGCCAGTGTCCAAATTTCTCAGGTAGTACGAGCTACCAATGAGAATGGCTTGGCATTTCCCGACGTTGATAGCAACACCAAATTTGCCAGACCATTCCTCGATAGCTCGTAGATCAGCATTAAGTGACGAGATGCAATGATCGAGGTTGGCAATGTCCGATTGAGCGTACAGTTGCAGGTCATCAGCATACAGATGGTAAGAGCACTTGAGGATAGTGGTAATAGAATTTATAAATAACGAAAATAAGAGAGGAGAGAGTATACCGCCTTGTGGAACGCCAGCAACCAGGTCGCACCAGTCGGAGTAATCCTGATCGGCACGCACCGCCTGCTGGCGACCACGAAGATATGAAGAAAACCAATCACGTGACAACGAAGAGACCCCAACTTGAGATTATGTAGCCCATTCCCTCTCATAGAGTGGAGACCTGTCCCAGCAGTGGGAAAATTTATTGGCCGATGATGATGATGATGCTTGGTGAATGTGGAAAATTTCGCTTTCTTATCACTGCTACTGTGAAAATAATTGATTTAGTTTTGTAATCCTACTAATATTATTAATTCGGAAGTTAGATGGATGGCTGTTTGTTACTCTTTCATGCAAAAACTACAGATAGTATATATATAACCGGGTTTAACACATAGGATACTTTTATTGCAGTACTATGATCCCGTGGGACACTTATCAAAATCCATGCAGGCATAATCTAGTTTTTTCTTAAATCCACTTGAAAGTCTAGTGCCAAAAAATAATACATGTAAATCAAAATTACAACAGTTTCATCACATTGTCCTTGGTCTTCATTGAATTTTATTGCTTAACAAATAATTTGACCCATCTGAATAACAATTGTAATTTCAGACACGTAAATACATGCGTGACTGGATCAAACCAGGCATGACTATGATTCAAATCTGTGAAGAACTGGAATCAACTGCTAGACGTCTGATTGGTGAAGATGGACTCAAGGCGGGGCTGGCTTTTCCCACTGGGTGCAGCCGTAATCACTGTGCTGCTCATTACACCCCAAATACTGGTATGCAACTTCTTATAGCTTCATAATTATTCCTAGCTTTTAAGGATAGCACAACAGAACATCAAAGCACTTTACTATCTACTATTAATATGTAATAAATACCTAATGATTTCAATCTAGGTTGGTTGAAAACTATCATGGCTGCATTGTGTCCAATGCCTCAGTAAAGACGTTCAAAATCACGACAATTTGTCGCATCGTGATACGCCACACGGCACGTCGTAGGTTTCTACGATACGAGATCGCATTGAGACTACGTCTGTCGCAACGGGCCACGATGTCTCGTCTTATCGTGTGTTTTAGCCCAAAATTCTTGGTTCTAATAGCTACATCTCAACTACTTCTTTGCACAAACACTTTCTAACTATTTCAATAATATAGGTGACACGACAGTCCTAGAATATGACGATGTCGTGAAGATAGACTTCGGTACTCACATCAATGGGCGCATCATCGACTGTGCGTTCACTTTGAGCTTCAACCCGCGCTACGATCCTCTGGTCAAAGGAGTGCAGGAAGCTACTGAGGCCGGGATCAAGGCTTCTGGGGTCGATGTAAGGCTGTGTGACGTCGGTGCTGCCGTACAAGAGGTAAAAAGGCCTTTCTTCACATATTAATACTTTTCTTTATAATTATTACCAGCCGTTTTCTTTGTAGTTTGTCCTTCAAATTGTGTATGACGAACGTTCGAAGACGTCATTCACTACACACAATGGTTGGGCGCGCGTCTTCCTTGACTCGGGCGCAGTGCGTGTGTCCTAGAACTTTAAAACTTAAGTCACTTGACAATGCTACTGATTACGAGGTCGACGACCTTTGGTACTTTAGCTTGAAAAAATGAGTTAAGTAATAAATAAAGGTTATTAAAAAAACTGAAAACCCGACTGCAGTACAAAAACTGATATGCTGCAAACAAGCACATTTAAAATTAAATTAAAGTCGGAAGCATGAAATCGGTTCATCCGTTTAGGAGTTAGGTGGGAACAAAGAAATGTACATACATACAGGTCAAACACATAACCGTCTTTTGGGCTTCACCACAGTTGGGTAAAAAATCATGTCGTCTCCTATCATGTTCGTAGTTTCACATGTTAATTAATTTAATCATGTATAATCATAATCAATTTATTATTATTTTCTAGGTTATGGAGTCGCATGAAGTTGAAATTGATGGTACAGTGTATCAGGTGAAACCTATACGCAACCTCAATGGACATTCTATTGGGCCCTACAGTGAGTATGATGACTTGTATTCATTCTTTCTGCACACTCATTTTTGTGATAAATATTACCAATTATTTTCATATTCATTTTCTAATCGTAAAATTTCGCCTTTTAGGGATCCATGCTGGAAAAACGGTGCCTATTGTGAAAGGCGGAGAAACAACACGCATGGAAGAGAATGAGTTTTATGCTATTGAAACATTCGGTTCAACCGGACGTGGCCAAGTTCATGACGATATGGATTGCTCTCATTATATGAAAAACTTCGAACAACAATTTGTTCCACTGAGGTAAAAATGTGTAAATTAAAATGTGTGAATATTTTAATTTTGCATTATTTAGTCATGTCAGCTTGCCTTTTCCCTACTATACAGGGTGTAAACCACCTCATCACAAAGCCGTTAACCAAGCATTCTGTACATCAAATTATGTAACTTTACGCAAAAAATATTGCTGGGAAACAACTTTTTTTTTTGAGGTTCATTCATGTTTTGTGGTAGAACTCAATGTAACGCACTTAAAACATTGTGCTGATGGATGGATTGAATAGTACGGGGGTCGTGGAGGTGTTAAAAGTTAAAATCTTACAAAAAAAAACTTGTACTTATTTAAAAAAAACTTGTCAAAAAGTTGTAACTTTGACCCCCCATATTTCCGTAACTAGAAAGTTCCCAGGTATGGTGTAGAACATAAAAATTATCGCAATGATGGGGAGAACAAGCGCTTTTCGGCTTCGTGAAGAGGTGTTTTACACCCTTTATTGGGGTCGGCTTCCAGTCTGCATGCAGTGGATGCAGCTGAATACCTGGGGATCTAATATGGCTGCTTTAGCAGAATCATAATGGGATAAAAATATTAATTATGCAAAAATGGTCATAAAAGATAATTCATAATTGTGTCTGTGACCATTTTAAAAATTGTAACAAAAAAATTGGGGGTCTAAAATGGCCGCTTTAGTAGAAACTAAAGCGGCCATTTTAGACCCCCAGTAATTTACATGGAGCAACTAGTCGTATCAGCAGTATTTCGTCTAATTCGTTTTTAACATTAACGATAAATGTTTTAATTTCAGACTGCAATCATCAAAACAGCTGTTGAACTTGATCAACAAAAATTTCGGTACTCTCGCATTCTGCAAGCGGTGGTTAGAACGCGCAGGCGCATCTCGTTATGCCATGGCGCTAAAGGACCTGTGTGACAAAGGTGTAGTGGATGCCTACCCACCACTCTGCGACATCAAGGGCTGCTACACCGCTCAATTTGAGCATACAATACTTCTAAGACCCACATGCAAAGAAATTATATCTCGCGGAGATGATTACTAGCGACTGCTAAAGTCGCTGCGGTAGCATTCGCACCCAGCTTGTTCAATACCGAGTTTTGAATTAAGTAAACTTTAAATCACCTAAGATTTATCAGTTGAACAATTTTATGATTTTTTTACGAGTACGATTTAAATAGTTAATCAAAATATTTTTTGAAACAAGCCTTGCGTAACGTTAACAGTGTTTGTTGAAATATTTGTTGCTTTCTAGTATAAGTTGTCGTTTTTGGACTATAATTGTTCGTTAACAGCGACGATAAACCTTTTGTTGTAACATTGTTAGTTCTTTACTAATATTACTTTAATTCGTATTTTTAATACACCTGTATTCATAGCAATTGTGGCGATATCAACATATTTGAAATAAAGTTCTACTTGTATTGGAGGTAGTAATTTATTTAAAACCTTATAAACCCAGTAAATAACAATGTAAGGGTCAATTTATACTAGCGCAGAGTCGAAGCGCATCTATCCAAAACTGAACATAACACATTCAACCTTAACTCCACAGCGTAACGCACACATTGCTTCTGAGATTTTAAAAAGTCGCGCGCATTCTTCGGAATTCGCGCGTCTGTGCGTGAACAACACTGGTTAGGGCGCTCGGAGTCCAGTCGCAGTCTGTTGTATCCGTGCAAAAAACTTGAATTTTAAATCACCAATACTGATGTTTGCGGCGTCGATACCGCTCTAGTACCGGCGCCGCATGGTTGCCTCGCCGCGCGCTTTATATGAAAAAAAATCGCCGCAGCGGCGCGACACGAAACGTCTGAATTGAAAGCGCCCAGTGCGCGCGCATTCTCGTGTATCCATGCGCCCACTAGCGAACCTACCGCGACATCAGTCGGAAATTGGCCTGCAAAAAGAAAGAATTTGACGCTTCGATGTGCTTCGACTCTGTGCTAGGATAAATTGACCCTTAGCTGTAATGAGTATCATTAATTCAGTTCGAAACAGTGCGTAAATCACGTTTCTGATTTTTACAAAAATTTTAATTGTTGGGATATTTGTGAAAAACGGATTCAGTTATCCATTTATGACGCAATTTTTAAGCATTATAATATTGGGAGGCCAAAAACGCAACATCATCCGGTTCGCGGTCAAACTTCTGGAGTAGAGTGGCGACCGCGAACCACTAATAATTGTATAAACTTAGCAACATTTGAGAGAGCAGCGATGTCCCAGTGGTGCGGTCGTGACTTACGAACAGTAAGTCGTAGGTTCGAACCCAGGCAGGCGCATTACTTTTAGACATACAATTAACGAACCACACCAGATTTAGCAAAATGGAACGGCAAAAAAATCACTTTTGATTGCCAAAATTAGTAAAAGATCACCAAAATTAAATCGTGAAATTAGAACCAAAATTTTATTTTCGTAGTTAATTAATTACCACCATAAATTGAATTGTTACGCTCTTGCATCCGAGTCGAGGGAGACTGTCGACGGAGCCCCGCCTCGCGGGGCTCCTACGTCTACATGGTTTATGAAAAAATAACCACGAAGGGTATGGCGGGGTCATTTCGCTCGCTCATTTGACCCCGCTATACCCTTTTTTTATGGGAAATCATCAAATGACTTCTCCCACTCTGGGCGAAGCGGGAGGGAGTGTCAGACTTTTACTGACTAAAACCCATTCATGTTCCTTCCTCGCCTTTTATGTTCCGGGGCCGCGGTATCTCTTTCGAACAGTCCCGCAGCCCCGGCAGGGCTTCGGCCCTTGCGGGCCCCTTCACGTTGCTGACATCTCTGAGGCGCGCGTGGAACACGAACGCGCCGTCGACACGGCCTGTCGTGATGACGCCCGGTGCGTCTCCCGCGGCGGCTGGGGCGAGAGGTTCTCTCCCTCTCGCGTTCCGCCATCGCCACTATTGTGGCGTGCCCTGCACGGGGTTGCGACAGTCGCTCTCGCCATGTCGCACCCCGCCATACCCTTCTAACCTAATAATCTATCCGTGTCGGGGTGCCCCAAGTCGGCCTAGGCAAAACTAGTTTGTCATCAAACACCTCACCCCTTACTGCATGGACTTTTGCATCTTTGTGGAAAAAATATATGTTGTATTTTTGAGTAAGTATAAGGAACCCATAAAAAATTGTGAAAAAAAAAATAGCCCCCCTTTTAATATTATTATTAACGAAAAAAGAAATGTGCTTAAATGGTACGGTATGCATTACATTCAATAATATTGTTTATACCAAATATGGGACGACATGCAACAGACAGGATCGTAGCAAGTAGAAAGATGTGGTCTCTATCTGTTTTTCTAGCAGAGAAGTGTGTTTTCAAATCAATGTGTTGGGCGGACGGAAAAGTACAGTACCAAGGAACTGTTGTAAGTCTTTCAGGCAAAAGTGCTGAATGAAAGAATAAGTGCAGTAGATGAGGAAAGAAATAAGATATAAAGGGTCAGGTCTTTTACTTGTAGTGCATAGATGAAATAAAGCTTGGAACATTCCAAGCAACCAAACAAATACGTAACCTATTGCTACTGAAATTCAAGTGTAGAAAACATAATATCTGTAAAGTTTATACAACATGTAACGGAAATGGGGCATCAACATCAACCCACTTTCTTCACCTCCTTGAGGGTTGATACATTCACTTCTTAATGGGTTGATATCCCATTTCCGTTACACCTTGTATTATTGCATATCGTGTCATATATGAACAATAGCAAATTAACCGCTATCTGCATATGGTCCCATAAATGAACTGTACAATTATGTCAACTCTTCATGAGATCCCAGATATGCACACAACAATATTGCAGTATAAATTTTCAATCTTTATGGATTTGGGGTAGTTTTTTCAATCTAGAGCCTCATATAAGATAGTTTTATTCGAATCAAATTATGCAAGCCTAAAATATTCACAGGATTTCGAGAAATTTGGGTCCAAATACAGAGCTATTCAGCTTCTGTGTCCGTTCGAGTTCAAACTGACTTCCATTGAGATAGGAACTATATGGAGATGGCACATTTTGCTACGAAAAGGATAGCTATACTTAATATCTATCATATCGACGCACACTTGTCAAAATTCGTTTTGTCTCTTTTTAACTTACCAAGAGTTGCATATGGAAAGAGAGACGTCTAAATGTTTGTCAAGGACTAAATTCGGCAACACTTTTGTGTGACGTCAAAATCATGCCTTCGCGTGACCGGTCGCCATTTATTGTACCGAAAGTACTCTGTGGTTTCGTGGTAGTTGTGCTGTCAAACAATTGCTTGTTCGAAATGTTTTTGTTGTTTTTAAGAAAAATACCTCTAGAAATAAGGTATTTTGATGTTCTGAGTTTGGACATTAATAGGAAAATCATGCCCTCATAATCTATAAAACAGTGTGGTGCGAGAAAAAGCAAAAATCAGCCTAATTTGTCTCTGCACAGGTTAGTTACTAATTTTCAGTATTCCAGTCGAATATTGTGAAATTTTGTGTAATGTATTGTTACAAGATGATATTTTTAAAGATTATTGAAACCTGTGTCATGTTTGTATGGCATAAATCGCTAGTATTTTCTTGATTTCTTTGCATTGTTTACATACAATTATTGGAATGTAAAGTTAGTGATGTGCGATGTCCGCGTACGATATCGATAATATTGAAAAAGAGTGTAAAATACATTGCTATTATATTTTATTCCACAGGATTTCTGGAAACGAAATTTTAAAGAAGAAATGGATAGAAGCTGTTGGTGTTGCAAAAAGAAACCCTCGACATAATATGTCGCATAATTATCTGCTTCATGAACTGAACTTAGAAAAATCTTGTTTAACAGAACCCTCCGACTCGTCGACTTTGTCTTTTAAATAGTAATCGTACTGACCTATTCTGTAATAAAATCAATGTCAACATTAAAATAAACACATCTTTTTATTATCCGCCCCAATATGTAATAAGCATTAATAAGAAAGTCCAGTCAATTTAATTATTTCAATAGTTTTTATCAAATTGTCTATTCAAATTGCCTGGGCGCTATGAATAATGCCGGATTAATCACTTGGTCCAATAACAGACAATTTGTATTCAAGGTTTAAATTCTCTATTTTAAAATGTAGTTTTTTTTCACACAGAGCGTCTTTATAGTACTTTTGTTCTCACATATATAATGTTTATAAAACCAAGTTTATAGTAATCGATAGTGATAAATGTTTGATATAAATAAAATTAGATATAAATGTTAAGGAGATGTTTGATTTTGGGCCACCACTATGTGCACTACATAGATAAATAGGAAAAAAATAGGTGAATTTCATAAAAATACTAATAAATTAATTTAAAGAGGTGTACAGGCGTACATAAATTACGTATTTTAATAAGATAACCCTATTTTGAGGGCAGCCATGACAGTTGTGTGACATGACGTTTGACGACTTTGACAATTTTAAGAAGTGACGTCTTTGAATCTGTCTTTGCTTTGAGTTTGGATTGGATGTGTTCGATCAAATGTCATTGTCAAAATGACATTGTTCGTTTATGCTGCTCTGATCCACCATGTTTAATTTTATGGTGTGTTGCTCTCCTTGACCAAGTTAATTTGAATATACATTGAAACGAAGTGAAATTAAATAAAATTAACAATAAAAAATGGTTAATGTAATAAACAGCGATATTTACGTATAGTGTACATAGTGCTGGCCCAGGCTCCATACATTTCTGGAACATCTCCAGATAGATTATACTAAAAGTAATCTTCTTTTCTACCTAGGAGTCTGTCTTTCCTATTTCTTTCCGACTGAAAGAATTCACTGTGGTCTTTCGGTTTGAAGGGAAAGAGCCAGTGTAAGAACAGGCTATGATGTAACATAAAATACTCAGAACTTCTAAAATTCTCACCTTAGTTCTAATAATATTAAAAACATCAAGAACTTCGATATCGATGTCAGCTGCGCATGTTGCTCGTAGTTGCAACCCTACGAATGGCAGCCATTTATTGTCCCGGATTTTTGTAGGTATGCACGCTAATTTCGTAGGTATGGCCGGTCCATAGGTTTCTAAGTCAGTGCTGACTTCAAACATTTTTTATGAAGACTGCCAACATTTCTCCGTCACTAAACGTCAAAGTATACATCTAGTCTATGATCTTTAGTGTTGCCAGCATTCAAACTTGAATAAAATTTAAATTTGAGAACGAAATCACCATAAGGTAGACTGGTAGAAAACACGGCTGTGACAGCTTTAGTTCCAAAGGGTCCGTTTTGGCGCTGGCGTAGCATCGCCGGCGCCATGCCGCCATCTTGGTTTTGTTTTTAACATTATATACTCACTCAAGTGTCATAATCAAATGACACTTGAGTATATAATACGCTCATTGTCAAAAATCTTCAGAGAATTCTGAGTGTATTTTCCTTAATTTTCCTCGTATTTTACTGAGTTGAGATACACAATTTCCTCTGTAGTTTGAGACAATACTGATTGTGCATGTTAAATGTGCGATTATTCGTCATGGGAATCCGAAAGTGCTGTGTAGGTGGTTGCAATGCAACAGTGAGTTTTCCCAAGAACAATGAACTTAGAAATCTGTGGATGCCTTCTTATTGCCAACAAATTCCCTCCTCATTGGACTCAGAAAACGTGTCTATGAAAAACAGAAGAAGTTGCTTAAGGCGTTCCGCTTAGTGTAGCTGGTAAGTTTTGTTAAACTTATTAGGTTATGTAAAAGTCGTTTTGTTATAAGTACTCAGATCAAGTAAAAAGAGGACTATTTTTTGATTACTTGATTTCAAATGTTATAAGTATTTTTTATTAAAACTTCAATCAACTAGAAACCAACAGAACGTAAAGAACATATAGCGGACATATACAAAAAACATAATACAGAATGTACCTATAGGGAAAACATAAAATCAACTTCGAAATACTAAAAATTACTGTATTAACTGTATCAAATATGTTTCCAGGGTGGGATGTAATACTTGAACATAATTATTTCAAGGAACAAGATGCGGAGGATGTACATGTACTACAACTGGTGTGTATGGTTATCTAAATATAGTCCCATTTATCAGTATTATTTTACTATAAGTGTGAGTACAACTCGCCAACCCGTCTTGAGCATGCATGGTAATCAATGCTTGTGCCTTCTCTGTTGAGAAGAGGCCTTTGCCCAGCAGTGGGTCAGTTATAGGCTGGTTTTATTAAAATGAGTACAACTTATAATAATATATATTACAGCAATATTACTCAATTTTTCAGGGTGGTTGGTTGGTTGGTACAGTTGATCATAATTACTCCGAGGAGCAAGATGACAGTGTCATAACATCATCAGTTTTGATTGGAACGGCAGGTATAGATATACATACATAAATATCTTCTAATGTTTTAATTTTAATCCAATATAGGAAATAAGAAATTCCCTCCACTGTGGCACCCTCAGAAAATATTCTTAGCAGTGTGAGGGCTCCTTAGAGCCCCATAACTTTTGTCATGTCATCACTTAAAATTGTTTGTTGTGCATCATGCTGATGGACCTTTTTTTACTTTATTAACGTACATTTCTTAGTTGTTGTGGCAACTGCGAGGGCTATAATTAACAGTCCAGCAACGTAACATCTCATATACAAAGTGTCTCCATTTCTACAAAACTGGTATTTGTTTACTAATGTGTTCATTATTCTTATTTTCAGATAAATTACATGGTCTAGATTCTGGAGCTACAATGGCCACAACAGCTGAAGTTGTTGAATTTTTTGATGAACTGTTTGACAGTGTTAATGGCTATCCTGGTGGTGGAAAAAGGAGAAAATTAAGACGAGCTGTAAAGAAGACTCACTACAGCATTCTTTTTGGATTGACGCGATCAAAAAAATTAAATCAGTTAGTTCAAAAATGTTTATACAAATATAAAACCTATAAATTATCATTTTTATTTTATTATGACAAAAATAAATCAACTATATGAAGGCGCCATTAAAGTATAGATATCGATGAAAAAGTCGATATTAAGGAACATCACTAGTTATCGATAAGATTCCTGCAATCACTATTACACCTACATACATAACTATTATATATATATACTTCTGTCAAAACCCCGATGGCTACAACAGCGCCAAAACGGACCCTTTGGAAACTCTACCAAAAAGTCACTGTCGTATCTGTAGCTAGCTATTAATATAGTAATCTGTGGTAGAAAATGCCCAAGGCATTATGGCCGCCTTTGTACATTTTGTGCAAGTTTAAATAAATAAATAAAACTTTGGTGTGCAATTATGGTATGCAATGCGGTAAGGGGTTAAAATTTGGTGATCAATTGATGTTTTAGGTGATAGATGATAATGGTCACTAAGTTATTTTTGGTGGTCATTATATTTTCCTCCTTACTTTTATTCCATTACCACTGCATTCAAAACGGCCAAGAAAAACATCGTGAGGAAACCAGCATGTCTTAGAAACACAAAATTCAAAGACGAAAGACATCTACCAATCCGCACTGGGCCCGCGTGGTGGAATATAGCCCATTCCTTCTCATAGGGAGGAGGCCTGTGTCCCAGCAGTGGGAGTCTATAATATAGTATAATGTACCTACTAGTATAACGGTATCGGAAGATATATTTGGGCAACACCTGCCGAGATTTATCCAGAGGGCTCAATTCATAATTGAACAAGGTGTGCAACTGTGAACATTGTCATATTGTATTAATTTTGGTGTTTTTATTTTTACTGGGTAGTTTTACTTATTTTATATTGTGTGTATTTCTATATGTGTTCAAAAATGTGTTTTATAATGTTTGTCTTATAGCATCGTATTGGAATAGTCTGTAAGGATGTTATAATTGGTGTAAATAATAGTATATTTTATAACAAGGGACTAAACGAAGCCATTATATACCCGAGGTGGTTTGACTCCCGAGCTTGCGAGGGAGTCATTAAAAAGCGAGGGTATATTAAGTTGGCGTTTAGTCTCGAGGTGCAAACTGTACTTTTCACTTCGAGTGCGAGAAAAAAAATCATTTAAAGCCGAACAAATTTACACTCGACAAAAATTCTGAACTGAGTGGTCAGTTTTTTCTTCTATCAGGTCAGTCACAGATTAACAATTTAAAACACAACACAAACTCTCAACATTGCCGCAATGAAGATGATCCACACTCCACAGATAATTAGTACCTACATTATTGCAGCGGCTAGCTACAGAGGCATTGCACATACCTACTTTTCAAAATCAACGATGCACACAAACAACAATAATTTTTCTCGCGTTGCAGAGTTCATTTGTTTTTTTTTTCAATAAACCGCTTTCTATTTGCAAGCCAATTCGAAATTTAAATAATACCTTTGCCCATAAAAAAAAAAGTACCTATGTAGGTACTGTTTTGTGACCATGTTTCAGAGTAAAAGATCGTTCCATTTTTAAATTACTTTTTACTCCCTAGGGAATAAACGGTCACTTTAATCCCGCTTCGTAGGGCTATAATGGCGTACTTTTAGAGCATGAGAAGTGAAAATAAATAAATACTCTGAGTGGGAGCATTAAAGGCTGTTATTGAATGATGAATGAGCAACATTTAGGAACGTATTGAGTTTTCCACCAGAAATTTCTAAGTCACGGAGACTGGATTTGTGCCTGGTTGCTGGCAATAGGCTCGCCCCTACTTCGTGGGACTTAAACATAAATGGCGATTCGAACTGTGGTGTATTAGGTACCTACACCTCTGCCTAACCCACCGGAAATTACAGGCGTAATGTAATGTTATAAATGCGAAAGTTTGCATGGATGTTACTTCATCACGCCAGAAAGGTCGGATCTGGATGAAATTTGGCACTGAGATAGATTAGCCTCTGGAGCATATTTGCTCGGAGCATGTTTAACTTTTATCCAAGATTCAAAATTTTCACAAGAAAGTGAGTGAAGGCGTGGGCAACCGCTACTTCACAGAGTTCTACATATTACTCGTATAATACAAAGTCCTCCGCGCCGTCTGTCTATCTGTTCGCGATAAACTCAAAAACTACTGCACTGATTTTCATGCTGTTTTCACCAATGGATAGTGGTTCTCGAAGGAAGGTTTTAGTAGGTATATAATTTATACGCGGGCATAAGCTAGTAGGAATTGTATTTTGGAGTTCTATTATCTCCCAAATTAAAAAGTAAAAGAAATACATCTTGCAACATTCTAACATTAAAACCATGTTCATTGCATAATTTGTAACTTTATTCATGTTATGTATTTGTGTAATTATTGTTGGATTCATACATACCTACTGCTGCATGCAGCTGTATAAACATGGTCACTGTGGTTTATTTTCATGTGTAATCGTAAGCTGTATTATAAAATGGAATAGGTAACATTAACTTGGAATCCCTTGAGTTTTTCGCAGACATTTCAAAATTAGACTTCGTAGGTAAAAATTATAAAATAAATTGTCAACACCCCCGTCCGTTTTCATGTATAATTATTTTGGTATGATTCACACTGCTTGCTTATTAGGTGGACCGGTGACCTGGTGAAGGTTGCGGGGATCCGCTGGATGCTAGACGCACGGGACCGGTTCATGTGGCGGCGACACCTGGGGAAGGCCTATGTCCAGTAGTGGACGCCTTTCGGCTGAAATGATGATGATGATATTCAATTAGTGCTCCTGTACAAGGTGGAGTTACCTATAAAATATAGCCAAACAGTTTATTTAAATCAAATTAAACGCCAAGTATGTTTCAAAACTTTATTTTTTAGGAAAACGCTAATTTATTACTATCGCAAATATAAACGATTACATTCATAATTTAAGTATGTATTACATAATATCGATACAAAATCTTTCGCCAATAGCGGATTTATAAAAATGTATAAAATGTAATGACAACTGAATATCACTAGCATTTACCCATTAAGAACTTGTCAATCACTACAAACATCTACCACCTTTATAACATTTGCGAATACTTAATACCTCTAAACAAATTCCTGCTGTATATTGCTTATTGTAAAAAAGACAAAATAAGAAATCAACATTCAGTCTCTTCTAATCTGTCTACATTATTTCCAAATGCTATCAAACACTTGAAAGGCCTCTTAATCGTTAACTAATTAGGTACGTGCCGGTAATACATAATCTCATAATTAAGTGCTAATCTTCAATGTGTGTTATGAGTTATTTGGAAGTATGGCAATTATAAATTTAACTAGTATGGAGTACATATGCCACAATACAATGATTGAACAATAATACAATGTTTCCTGATCTTGTCTGTGGCGTTATCTTAGCCTGCTGACAGACGGCGATCAGTCCGGTATGTTTCATGTAAATTATAGCATTTATTAACGCTGAAGGGACTTAACTTCAAAATACACAAACAGCAAGTATTTAATTTCTTAAAATGCGTATTTTCCTAGAGACACATATATAATAGAACATATGCTAGAAGTAGTATTATAATAAAAAGCTTGTATCTTAGGAAGCCATGTTGTAATGGCTAATTTACATTCAGTCACAGACTACTGTAAAGGGGCTTACGGATATCCGTATTCGACCACAGCCCGTATCCGGTCACCGACTAGTGTTATCAGGTTTTCGGTGAGCCCTATTCGACCACATACCGTATTCGGTGACTGAACACAGGTTGAAACGCTGAATCCGATAAACCGACAAATGAATACGGTCGCCATATTCGGTGACCGACTTAATGTAAACTACGCTTACATGTGACAAATTAATTACAGCTGAATGTGTGTGTTAAATATTAAGACAAAAGATATTTAAACATAATTAAACAGGCACTAAATAAGTACGTATATGATATTAACGTTAAATTATTTAAATATTCGCCTTATCTAACGTAGAATGACTAGACTAACGAATTTCAAATTTAACTTTTCGTACTACATCTGCAAGTAGCACCTAGATACAAATATGCTATAATTTATATGATTAATAAATATTACAATAATTCAATAGGTAGTTTATTACTTTCGATAAATTTACTTTTACAAAATAATTAATCTACATAAAAAAGTCACATAAATAATAATACATAATGTTCAGACATTTCTTGAACCAGCATTCGGTAACGCAACAAGTTAACGTTCAATCTATGCGGTCCTGTTGGTCTCGTTACGATAAGCAGGAAACCAAACTGATAATATAATATTGCCTTATACCAAATCGGTAAAGTATCACAGAAATTAACCATACCTAGCTAAACTATGATGTCTTCAATAATACACATCACGAAATATTACGAAACACATCAAGATTTGGTCAATGTATACTAAAATATTACGACAATGCATACACTAGTCACAAGTGCCAAATTATAAACAAATTATATTTAAATAGATAGACTTAGGTAACACTCAAAGCTTACCAAAGTATATTGAATACGAGGCCAATTAAATGAATTATGATTAGGCCTTGAAATATTAAATTTAATTAATTTTAATGAACTAGAACATATATTTACAATTTAATCAAACAATAAACACTGGTGATGTTTCAGCCATCACTGGAAATCGTCTAACCCTAGACACTATCTAAGAAAAACCATGATAGTTGCGCCTAATAAACGTATTAACAGTATGCTAACTCACCACATGACAACTTATTCAATTATCTACTGACCATTGGAATGGGAACTAATTATTTAATGTATAGATGATGAATATTTCTATTATTGCTACAAAACCCACACTACTAACACAGTAATTGCTTAACAACCCCAACAAGAATAAGCATTTATCATAATTTCTCTTCGACATTGCAATATAGGAAGACCAGACTTCATACACAAAACATGTTCATACTCAAGTACTAGGAAGAGCATAAATAGAAAATAAGTGAGAATTTAAAAGTAATTGAGATGATTTGTTTAGTTAGCTAGGTGCAGGTCGGCGCCATCGCCGTTAGTGGCCATGGAAGCGACTGGGACGAGCGCGGAGTTGCATGGCCAGGTATAGATGGATTGCAGAGGAACATGGAGTAGCTCCACCAAGTTTCTGTAGTTTGGCTCTGAAACATTAATTATGTTAGTATTAGTCAGACTGCTGGGCGTGGGCTTCTGGGTTCGATTCCCAAAATTTGTGCCAGGTGATGGCATTAGGAAACGCTGGCGTGACGACTTAGAAGGGTTTGCGATGGATTGGCCTGAGAGAGCCGCACGTAGAGAGGAGTGGAAGACTATGGGGGAGGCCTTTGGCCAGCAGTGGGGGAAAAAAAGATGGCATTAGGTTCAGCCTCTATTACATGGGAGTTAAACATAGTCGGCGAAATGTGGTTTTACTATTAGGTAAATAGGTACACGTCTGTCTAACCCTTGGATTTCAGGCAGAATGTTATGATGATGATGATAGTCACACTTCATAGATAAACACTGTGAGGATATTCTCATTTACACTTAAAAAATAAGATGAATCTGGTGTATTCTGATGTAAAAATGTTTGTTGTAGTTGTGACTGGTTGGCAAAATAAAGTAGAGCCAATCAAATCAATTGATATAAGATTTGAATAAATAAATTGGTATGATGTGATTTACTGGTCAAAGTTTCATTAAACAATGTGTGAAAACTTTTAGGACAATAATACAAACTCGTGTTTCACGTCTTCATGTACAATAGTTGTACATATTATGCTGATTTAATGCCACAAGGCATTCTCTACCAGTCAACCTTTGGGTTAAATAGGACAACATTGAACAATATACAACATACACAACACACTACATTGTCATTCAACAATGTTTTATTTGTAAAAGAAATACCGACGTTTTTAGTAGATACTCGTAAGTAATATTATATATTTTTATTTAGTGTACAACTTTTATTTTAAACCACAGACTAATTATTTACAATATATATACACTAACTCTATACTAGAAATAAAAATATGTACAAGTATCAAAAAGTAATTTACTCACCATTTTCAGGATTAATATATCCTCTGCGTATCAAGAAGTCTAGGAGTACAGGGGCACTGGTTGTCTTGAATTCAGGTGTCAGGGCTCTTTGTACACACTCCTCAGCAGTTAACAGTTCAAAGTTCTCGACCTCACCATCAGCATTCTGAGGCATGAAGTCCAGTGGCAACTCGAGATCATAAACATACTCTGTGTTAGGAAATAGGCCCCTTTCACTTTCGAAATAGAAGCTGAAAACAGAATATCAGATGTAAGTAACTCCTTCAGACACAAGCATTGTCCATCAAATAAAATATAAAAATTATTTATAGCAAAGGTATTTTAATTTATACTAGCTGATGCCCGCGGCTTCGCCTGCATACAAATTGTACTAAAACCTTCCTCGAGAACCACTCTATCCACTGGTGAAAACAGCATGAAAATCAGTGCTCCAGTTTTAGTGATGGTACTAAGTCAAAAAGTATCTTGTACCTAACACAGCCAGCTGGCACCAACTTTTTTACTAGTTCTCCTTCAACAGAGGCCTCCTCGGCCGCTTCTTTTATAGTTGTCTCTAGAATGCCATAGCCAACTGCCAACCCACCACTAACGAAGCAATCCCACTTGCCTAAAAATAAGAAAAACTATAAAATATTTACACTACAAATTGAACAACAAACTTGATACAAATCAAATGATAAAAGAGTGGTTCTTTCCATATTGTTACTTTTTTTTGGAATTATTCAATTATTTTTAAGGACGACTTGTTAAAACCCGATCCTTAAAATAAAAAAAAATAAAAAGTCCTAACATAACATCAATGGCAAATTCAGGTTCAGTTAAGTTACCTATTTGTTAACAAAACTGATAAGTACCATGTTATTAAACTCTACAAAATGTTAAATGTTTCAAATTAAAATGGTGCTTACCAGGCCAGGTTTGTTTAGTGAAACTTCTCTGCTGTAACCAGATGCAAAGACCTTTTGTTGGGTGGTTCACATAGCCGGTGACACTGACCCCGTAGTTCCTGATGCCAAACAGGCACATAGCACTCCTGTCCATTTCCAACAAGCTCTCTGGGTAGCATGGTGTAGTGACCCCAAAACACTGCAATTTTAACTACATTTGTGAAATAAAATCTTAAAAATTGATTATTGAGATTTACAGTACGCCACCAACTGACTGATGTCTCAGAAGCACAAGTGCACAAAAGATATTTCAATACAACTGAAAAATTTGGATTCAATGAGGACTTATCTATACTAACCAGTACTTAATGCAAATTCAATTTTGTCTAGTTAGATCAAAATACAACTTAATTATTGAGCATTACTAGGATGATGTCATTCATAACAAATAGGACTTTTGATAAATTATTTATCAGGAATAAGGAAACTCCTACACCCATTATAAAATAACTATAACATAAATTGGTTTGTCATCCTGTTTAAATATTTGAAACTTATCATTATCATTCTATGTTTTATACTTTATCTACAAAATATCAATACATAATCAAATGCAAACTTGATAACTCTTACATCAACTTCTAAAATGTAAGATTATTTTTTTTTATTGTATTTCAGTAAATCTAATGAGGGGCAGTGTTTTTATCTATAACAATCACACATACCTCATCTCTCCATCCTTTTAAAGCGCATATCTCATTTTCTTTTCTCAATTTCTGCAAAACATCAGCCATTTTTGTTGTCCTCTCTTTATAATCTCTGAAAGCTGGATTGAATTCTACATACTTGCCAGTGATCCGAAATACCTGTAATTGTGAATTTGTCAGATTAAACTTAATATTGATTCTAAGAATAATAGCTTTTAGTTTTACTGTTTGCTATTATCCCACTGCTGGGCAAAGGCCTTTCCATGACTTTTAATTCTTTTGATCCAGTGTGAATATGGGTTGTCATTAGTTTTTGGTACAAAACATTCATTATTTGATAAAAAATTACAATTGTAAGTAATACAATCTTTAATATTAATCAGAAACACATAATAGGTCATAGCATTATAGCATTTGACCTATTATATAAAAAAAGCAAATGAAAACCAGATATTACTGACTTCAGTGAACTAGTTTAACTTGAACTATCATGATAACTTCTTTTTTCTTATTTAATAAATTGATTAAACGCTTCATAAATTCATAGAACTAACATAATTAATTAGTGAAATTATGGGCAAAGAAATGCAATTGGCTGATGTTTCTGTTCCAATTAGATTATTATGAGAACATAGAACTATGTTGATCAATAAGTATTTCAAAGCAATATTACTTACTGTAAAAGCTTTTTGTTTTTGGAAAAAATGCAGTGTGTAATAAACAAATTGTTTTTATTAGGGCTTACCTCTGGGAATCTAATCAGGTACTTCATAACATCAGGGCGAATCAAACCCACTTGATATCCGGCTACTATAAACGGTTTGCATACTCCCTGATGCAAGCCTTGAACAATGCAAAATATGTAAGCAAACAGTACGAATTGCTTCTTCGATAGCTTGTTATTACAAACACTATGTAGGCTGCCTAAACAGACACTCGTGTATTCCTAAACTAATGGACCTTTTTACTGGTAAGTTACACACAATTGAACCACGTACCTGATAGATAAAAACAGTTGAATTTTTTGGCTAATTTGAGTAGATCGGAAATGTTGTTCTGTGCAGACGAGTACATATTTTTCATATTATTATTCCATACAGGTTCCACACAAGTAATATGTACCGAATGTCTCTATTTAGACCTAAAAAAAAAATTATCAGCAATGAGAGGATTGTGTCGGTCGTTAGTCGTTATACGAAAAACGCTTTAGTATTTTGTTCAGCAAATTCCACAATGTCCGTTCCGTCTGTCACTCACTGACGAATGGCGACAAAAACAAATGACAGCTGTAGGGATGTGAATACAGTGCCAAGAAATTAATGATGTCGATTATTATTGCAATGCCTGGTTTCGAGGTTTAGTTGTGGATAATCTGTGGTTGTGATTTGTGACCCTGCACTAGATTGGATCTAGATTGGATGTGAAAGCGTCAGAGTGGCCCGCGAAATTCAAATTTTCTTACGTTTTTTGCAATTTGCTGGGCAGTGCTAAGTTTTATGTTGATAAACATATCGATCGCAACTGTAAGACGTAATAACAATAAGTTACAGAATTATAGTCATCAAAACCATCAATACAACCCTCCAAGTTCATAAGAGTCGAAAAAGGACTTTGACCGTGAAAAATTCGTTCATCGACTCTTCCGAACTTGGAGGGTTGTATTGATGATTTTGATGATTATAATTCTGTAACATACGTCTTATAGTCGCGACCGATATGTTTATCAACATACAACTTAGCACTGCCCTGCAAATTGCATAAAACGTAAGAAAATTTGAATTTCGCGGCATCCCCCTTAACTAGAATGTGTATTTAGGACACAGGAATTCAGATTCACAAAACACAGTAAGTATGTTATTGCCCTAATACAGAATGTCTTGGATTTTCCTTTTTAAAGGATCTGGCAACAACGACTATTTCCGCCGTCAAACTGACATGCCAGCCGTTCGTCAAGTGTCAATGTCAACTTGGAGTTTTGGTTTGGTTTCGTTGTATTTGTATTTCGCATGATTATTTAAGTCCGACTCAATTAGATGTAAACATTTAATTAATAAATAAAAATTTGAACTGTTACAGTGAGAGTATAATATTTACGATGTCGACAGAAAGCTTTGGTGTAGTAAATGACTTGGCTCCAGTTTTTCGACCTTACATTCAAAATGTGTACCAAGATTTGAAACTCGGTAAGTTATTTGATGCAAACAATAAAAAATCATGTTAATACACATATTACACAAACAAATTTTGATAGTCTAAATGAATAAACTTGCAGGTTTATGTAAGACAAAGGTTGACTTCGAAAGAATATCTGCGAACTCCGAGGGTGGTGAATGCCAAATTCGGATAATTTTACCCTATTGCTCGAAAAAACTGAAATGGGAAATTATATTTGACGGCACAGCACCGTGGTTCGCACCAGACTTCAGATTCGATGACGATGGTTTTCTTATGAATGTTGATGAACAGTTTTTGGAAGAAAAAGTGCCAAGCCTATCAAAGTGGAATGAAAATGATCCAAAAGCACTTAGTGATGTCATTTCAGAACTGATAAATCTGTACAAACTTCATCAGGTAAGCAATTTATTTTATACTACTTCCTACATTTCGGATACTGCAGTAAACAACTCACAAATGAACAAAACAATCTAACAGCACAAAATGCACCAAAAAAGCAATCCATGACTTGTGGTCCTTTCCCAACAATGAAGATGATATACGTAGTTAAAATACAACATTTTCATTCTGTTCTAACACTTACTATATTTCCAGATAAGAAAATTAAATGAAGATGACACTTCGCGAGCCTACTTTGAGTATAGTGCTCTACTTGGCGATGCTCTCACATCTGAGCAAGATATTGAAGTGTGGGTAGGCAGCCATGTAGTCGAGTTCTTGATCAGACTTAATGTTGATACATCCAGATTACCAGAATTGTACAGTGATGGGTAAGCTTGGTATAAATCTTAATTTCTTAAACACCACATTCACAGTAATTATGATGATGCAAATTTTCTTAATGCATCATTATATTTTCTAGCTTTTGTCTTGGGCTTCACTATCGTAATGGTTGCAAATTATCCCATGGGAAGGTTTTAATTGTACCATATGACACTTAAGGAATAGGCTTGTTAACTGAAAAAATCTAATTAGTCCGTCACTTAGATTCCCATATTTTTTCTTTTGTCACATAAACCAAAATTGACGAAGATACGACGCTTTTAAAATTCCCAATACTTCACTGTTCGGTATCATTCTTAGTGAGTACTGACGTCTCGAGCCCCCACTCCCGAGTTTTGATGCGTTTTATCTTTGTCAATATTCGTTGATTTACAAAAACAAAAAATATATGTTGATTATTGTCTAATACTCTAACTGACGGACTAAATAGATTTGCAATTTATTGATGGTGGAAACAAGCCTATTATCAGGATCAGATCAGTATTTTCCTCTCACAACAACTTTAAAATATACTCTGTATTATATTGATATAAAAAAATAAAGGGTGTAAAACACCTCATCACGAAGCCGAAAGGCACTTGTTCTCCCCATCATTGCGATCATTTTTTTGTTCTACACCATACCTGGGAACCTTTTAGTTACGGAGATATGGGGGGTCAAAGTTACAACTTTTTGACAAGTTTTTTTTTTAAATACAAGTTTTTTTGTAAGATTTTAACTTTCAACACCTCCACAACCCCCGCACTATTCAATCCATCCATCAGCACAATGTTTTAAGTGCGTTACATCGAGTTCTACCACAAAACATGATTTATAAACCTCAAAAAAAAAGTTGTTTCCCAGCAATAATTTTTGCGTAAAGTTACTTAGTTTGATGTACAGAATGCTTGGTTAACGGCTTTGTGATGAGGTCGTTTACACCCTGTATAATCAAGCAAGAGTTAATAAGTATTTATTTAAATTTCAGAATCGAAAAGAATCCTGGTATAGACACTGCCTTGTTATTGGTGAGATACCCAAATTCAACAAATGCAGAATTAATACTTTCACCAATACTCACCAAGTCACTTGGAAATATATCATTGCCATTGTAAGTATTTATGGGTTTCACAAATCTTTGAATTTTATTAGCCTATTCTGTCCCGCTAGGCCTCCCCCATTTCTTTCCATTTCTCCCGGTGTTTTGAATCCTCTGGGAAGAAATTATGTAAATGTGCATTAAGAGCAATTTTGGTATTCAAATTCAGAACACTGGAAATGATACAGCGTGCTCAATATGGTATTTCAAATTTCTTTTCTTAATATCACGCTTGGTAACTTTATTTCATTTTTTTTTTTTTAGGATGCATCAGACTGGAGTTTTAATGGATTATGTTCCAATGGTGACAGAATTGTTGAACAATAAGGTATTCTAATAGATTATGTTCTGTTTTGTTTGCTATTCTGAGGAATAACAATAATGTTTATGTGGACTGATGCATGAAAGTGAGAAGCTCAAACTTAGCTTTTTTTAGCATCTTATCTTTTATCATTCTAAATATTTTTTTCCAGATAAATGATTTGCTGGGCAATGAGAAGCTGAAGCGAGATTTATTGGCTCAACTGATTGTGAAGTATGAAGGTGCTGTTCTAGAGCATGATGCTAATAATGCAGCATTCTTGTTTGAAATGAGCAACTACCACTGGATCTTACAGATAGACATTGGTTTGTAAACCCTATATTAATCTATATTATTTGTTATAGATTTAATTATTACAGTAGACAAGAAAACAATAAAGTTGCTTTTGATTTATATGTATTGAAAGACACTTCAAAAAAAAAAAATCCCTCCGGCAAGCCGCAGGAGGAGGTAGATTTCGAAGAAGGTGCTGGAGCGTCCCGACTATTGAAAATTTGTATAAAGAGTTGTACTTATGTGTACAATCTACAAAAAAAAAATATTTGATTTCAAAATCGTTGTCCTGTAATGGAAAGTTTACCCTTTTTAAATTCTCTCATAAGAGTTTAGCATGGAAACGCCCTCAAATGTTTAGTTATAATTTTTTATTTCGAAAACTATAAGTTTTATCGCTAAACTTTGAAGGTAACAATTGTAAAGTAAACAATTTGCTTTCAAAAAAAAATATTTGCGACGTTCAAAATGTTTACTGTTTCGGAGATATGATTTTTTTTCGCAAAAAAATTGGAATTTTCAACCCCCTCCCCAATTTAGGAGTTGCATCAAAATAGTTTTAATTTAAAGATGTCCGTATTCGTACTCAGAATGATAAAAATGAGAAACGGTTCAAAAATTTTCCATAGGAAAAAAGTTATGGCCAAAAAACTGATTTTAGAAAAACCGCCCCCCCGCCGCCCCCCATGGACGAATTCCGCCCATTCACGAACTTAGCCTAAGTTTTGACCGTTTCGATTTTTTGGCCAAGTTTGAAAGCAATCGGTTAATAATTGCGACCTGTAGAGTGTGGCTAAATTTTGCTTGTCACCCATATACATACGTATTCATATATATCCCCGTAGGTGAGAGACCAATAGGTAGATTTTTTTTTTTCAAAAAAAGGAAATCTACCTAAAACTTGCACCTAATGTATAAATAACTCATGCATGACCATAAAATAATGTTAAAATGTATCTATGTACAGCCAAAATACAGTATTTTATAGAATTCATTATTTATTTGTTTACAGGTGCTAAGTTTCCAGATAAGCCTCCAGTATTAACACTAAGATCAATTTATCACTGTGCTAAAGGAAGACCACAGTACAAAATACTGTCGGGATGCCCTTACAATAATTTTGAGAGCTACATTGAACAGCAAGTGGAATTATTCAAAACTGAATGTATGGGGCTACCGCCAACCAAAGAATCACACCAATTTGTGACTCTCGAGAACTAATTGACATTGCCATTTATACCGTTTTTACAAGGAGCTCTTAATAAATAAGTAAAAAAATCTAATAACATTTATCTATCTATATTTAAAATTAAGGTGTAAATAAAAGATCATCATATTAATGAACATTTTTTATTATGTGCGCAAGACCTTATTCATGGTGTTCTACAAAGATTTATTACTGTTTTTATGAGAATTCATTCATACATGTTATTTTACTATGTAATTGATATTGCTTACAGAATTAACTTTGGAACACTAGCTTTTACATTAAGTACCTACACAGTTTTAAGTGGGTATTATTCAGCACTAGGTAAAATATATATGGTTAGTTACTTACTGAAATGTGGGTTCAACAGGCATAAATAAGTACCAAATACTTCTAAATTTAACATTACAATATTTTAGGAACAAACTAACAATTCTAAAATTATGAAGCCTGTATCAAGAGAACAGGTACTGTAACTTTGTGAATAATAATTTAAAGAAAGTATAATCACAAAGAGTTTCTACAGTGACAAACTCTTGCCGACAGAAGAACCCCACAATAAAAAATAAATACTTAATTATTCGTAACTTCATGCAACACGCATGATCATATTCTAGATCTAATTTGTCAACTTATTGTTTTCCTTGGAGCCAATAAGTTCGTAGCGATATCTCATATACATAACTTTCATTCTGTCCCATGCATTGTCAAAGGAATCAAGAGCCGGCCTGACATCAAGTAAAGCAAACTGGTACTTGTTGTCAACCTCGCCACCGTCATAGTAGTCAATAACGTAGCGGACATCTTTTCCACATCTGTCGACGATCCAGTCATGCCTATCGAATGGTAACTCATACCTGAAAACAAAATGTAATGAGCATTACAAATTCGGTATTTGAGCCAGAAAGAAAAAACAATTTGAATATTTTATGTTTTTTCAAGAAAAATTGCCGTTGGTCAAGTGCACATACCCAAGCCAATTTCGTATGCGAGCCCTAGGGCTGTAGTCTGAAGCTTTGCCGCCAAAACTCTTGAGTCGTGGGTGTCCACACTCCTTGGCATGCAAAGCTTCCCACTTCAGTACTTCCTGCCAAGCCTGAGAAAGAAGGGACAAACAAATTTATAAATTATTAGTAACTAGGTTCTGCCAGCTGCTTCGCCCGCGTGAAGTTTGATAATTGTCCCATGGGATCTTACTACTGAGATAAAAAGTATCCTATGTGTTAATCCAGGTTATAAACTATCTGTATGCAAAATTTCATCCAAATCCGGTTCAGTAGTTTTTGCGTGAAAGAGTAACAAACATCCATACTCACAATCTCACAAACTTTTGCATTTATAATATTAGTTCGATTATCCAAAAATTCAAAACACGACTGTATATTTTATATTAAGAAGAGCTAGACAACAAATTGACAGTGATGGTCAACAATCAATTTCCCTGAGTGTAGAAACTTTGTGAAAAATAATCTAGTGAGGCTTAATTAACACAGGAAATCAACTTATTAATTAACTAGCTTCTGCCCGCGACATCGTACGCGGATCCTGTTGCTTATGCCAGCGACACCGGGGTCGTCAAAATCGAAGATCTGAAACGTCTGATGTTAAATTCTAAGAGCCCGGGGACGGGAAAATAACGGATCTTTCCCACCTGAGCAACACATACCGTTTGTTTCTTTTTGCCATTTAACAGCTTCACCTCAAGCTTCACAAAAAGTACAATTTTGAACCATACCTCCGATGGCGGAATGTGGCGTATTCAATCGTAGGAGTATACGTAAATGCACTCCGTTCCTTATCAACGCAAGGAAGGTCGCCATGCCCTACGGCTGTATTGAGTGAGACACATCCGATTCTTCAGATGATATCGACATTCTGTTCAGATAATGTCGAAGTCTTCGCGCTCTTCTATCTCTTCATGCCGTACTTCAGCAATTCTTTCTTTCTTACTTTCTAACTGATTAGGAATATTTTGTTGTGTGCGTGTTCGGGGCAATGTATGATAATCTCGAGCAGCAGTTAGTCGCGCATCACGTTCATCACTCGTTTCAAAAGATCTGTTAGTAGATGTGCGAATACGCTGAGAACTCAAGCGTGATTCTGTATCGGTAAACGTTTCCGATTCGCGAGATAATGCATGTCGCTCACGATCAGCGGCGAGTCGCGCATCACGTTCCCCACTTGCCTCTAGAGATCTAGAAGTCGATGCGTAGATACGCTTGGTACTCAAGCGCAATTCTCCATCCATAAATGCATGCAATGCATGACGTTCACGATCAGCGGTCAGTCGCGCAACTATTCTTCACTGGTCTCTAGAGACCTGGATGTAGATGCGTAAATACGCTGAGAACGCAGGCGTGCTTCGTGATCCGAAGAAGTTTCCACGGAGCAAGTTGCAGCATGATGTTCTCGAATAGCATCAAGTCTCTCCTGACGCTCTTCGGTAGATTCTTGGGATCTTAATGATCCTCAATCTTTTAGCTCCTTTGGAACATTGGAAAGGTTTGACCTCTTTCTAGGCATGGTTATAGTTTTGTTGTGAAGATACCTGATCAATTAAAATCTAAGTGACTGCTCCCCTGCGTTACCGGGTTGGCTACCGAGTCACGAAGATAAATGGAAAAGGAAAATGAACACTCAAATAACATAAGCCTGAAGACATGTACATTCGATAAAATAAAATAAAAAATGGGATTTTTGGCCAGTAGAGTTAAATTTTCAATGATATACCATCGTCATCGAAAATCAGTCCTAAACTGTTACCGCTTCCACCGCGTGGAGGTACTCCCAGCTTATGTTATTTTATAATTATACAGTGAATTAAGTGATAGCTTTGATTTCCACATCAAATGTTTATGATCTCCCTTTTTTTTATAAGTCAACAGTAAATGCCCATCAGACCGAACAACTTTTGCTAAGACGTCATCCCTATATGTGTTATGGACGTTATGGTGTAGCTGGGCTCTTGGAGTTCCACATCAGGTGTTCCAGATCTTCAAATTTATTCTCTCAGCAGAAAATGCTCATCACGTGGAACAATTTTTGCTATGGTGTCATTTTTGTATCTCTTATAGTTTAGCTGGTCTGTTGCGGTTCTGCACCAGGTGTTCAAGTTTCCAAGATAAATTATAGCCTATATGTTGCCCAGACTTAATATCTCAACAACAAAAAAAAATCATTCAAATCTGTCCAGTAGTTCCGAAGATTAGCGTGTACAGACAAACAGACAGATTTTTTTTTGGATTCGTGCTCTATTACTGTTTCTAAGGCCCCCTCAATTTTTTTTTTTTAATATATTCAATGTACAGACACAGTTTTTTACTCTTTTATTATATGTATAATAGATATCATACTATGTAGCCAGGACAAATTAGAATTGACTAACAAGGAAAATAAATTTTCAATTCCAAAAATACCTGTTCATTATTGGCATTGTGTATTTTGATGATGTCATCCATATCTTTCTGTTTGATGTCTTCATTCTTCCAGCGCCAGCCCTTACGTAGCATGGCATTCCAGAACATTTGTTGACTAGGGTACACCCAGAACTCAGTGGAGCCATCTGGCATGGCGCGGGGGATCGAGGACACTTGACGTTGAGTAGGAAGTTCAAAAGGCTGGTCAGGGGCTGGCTGCTGGTTGGCAGGTGGCATCTAAACAAAAATAAGGGAAATATTAAGGATATATATATACCTAGCATTTTTCAACTTAGAGTCAACTTCAAGTCTAACCATTTGCAACTGTAATACATCTTCTTTTTTGTGTAGTTAGTGCCTAACCTACCCGCTTAGCATGACCACCAGAGAAACGAAAGAGACACGACAAATTTTTTGTTTATCTGTCATTGAATTGACAAAATGACAGATGAACAAAAGATTTGTCAACTCTGTCATGTCTACGGTGGTCATGCTACGCGGGCTGGTGTCAGAGTTTTTATGCTACCCATTGGCCTCTTGGTTTTTCATCCCGTGGAGAAATGTCTCAGGCATGCTGGTTTCCTCAGAATGATTTCCTACTCTGAAGCAAGTGATCAACATGCACATGAATTCGAAAAATCAGAGGTGTGTGTCTTGGGTTGAAACTCAAGACCTATGTATGACTTGCCAGCATAATCTATGACTAGGCTATCATTGCTATGTCATATAGATTATGAACATTAATATTTCACTTGAATTGATATCATAGGCATTGCCTTTCTTCCAAAGTTTATAAACAAAGAAATGGGTTCTGTAAATGTGTGGGTGGAACTGTTGTAGGTATTAGTCCACTGAAAAGTGCTCTGGCCCTACTAATATACTTGGCTAGTATAAATAGTTCATGGCAGACCTATACAAATGTAACATGTAATATTTTATCTTCTATTTGCTATTTCTATTCTCTGCCAAAATGTGAGTGTACTATTGGTACATTTATTTCTAAGCCTTCAGTGTGATATTAGAGCATGTTACATGATTTTATTTCAGAAATGTTTCACTATTAGGTGATAATATGCTATCAAGTAGTTGAAGGGCCTGTCCATTATCATTTGGGCAATTCCATGGTAAACACAATTTTTATCTATAACATAATCAATCTTCATTAAAGCATGTGAAACATAGGATTGTGTAATGCCTTTGAAGGTTATATTTTTTGATACAAATGGTCAAGACAGTATTTTTAGACAACCTATCTAAGACAGTAATGAAAGTGATCATCTATATTAATATAGTGTAGTGTATAATGTAGTATTTAAGATCTTGATCTGGCCTTGAGACTTACCATATTATAGGGATTGACATCGTTGCCTTGTACAGGACATTCTGATGGTTTCTTGGTTTCTTCAGGTTTTGCATCTGTTTTCTTGTGCATTGGACATTCTGGCGGTGGGTTTGAGTTACTTCCTATGTTTGGCAGGTTAACACCAGCCTCAGCTGATACAGAGCTTCCCATTTTACCGCTTGTCTTACGTAAGATATTAGTACATATACATAGATAGGTTAGCAGAACATGAGCATATTTTTGTTATCTTTCTCTAGGACTACAGGACCAGAATCCTGTAGTTTGCGGTATTTAATTATAAACTATCTGTAATAAAACTATTAATAAAATACTAATGAACTATTAATTGACTTTTTTAATTTCACTTTGCAGGCCAGCGCAAGTGCACCATGCCCTTCCAAATTCAGTTTGACATTGACATTAGACTTTTAGACATAACCATCAGTGTTGCTAACCCTCTGGAATTGTCAGTTTCCTATTTTCATGCTACAAAGTAGTTACGATGTGGTGGAAATGTCACCGTAAATTGTCAAACACGTTAGATTGTAATATAACTAGAGAGATTGTAAACTCTCGAAAGATTGTCAAACGAACATACTGCTTACAATATAATGCATTATTTTTCGGTAGATTGTAACGAAGTGAAACAGTAATATTATTGTGAAATGTATGCGATGGAAGTCAACTAGCGCGGTGTTCAGGAGGGGTCCCCCTTGCCCCATGGTACCACCACTCTCATGATAAGATAATGTAAGTACCATTCCTGAGAAATACCGATTAATATACTTACCCTAACCTTAGAACACTTTATATTCCCCTAAAAAGCGTAGTCGACGGAGCCCCGCTCCGCCCGCTACTTCCGTCGCATGCATTTCTCAATAATACGGTTTCACTTCGAAAGATTTTTTGATTATATTTTAATATTAGGTACCTACTTTTTCTTGTAATTCTTTTTTACAATTTTATTATTTATTTTATTTTATTATTTATTGTCAACTGCTTACAATATAACGCATTATTTTTCGGTAGATTGTAATCTATCGAAGTGAAACCGTAATATTGTGAAATGCATGCGACGGAAGTATCTTTGCCTCCCTAATCGGGACTTAGGGCACCCCCACGTTAGGTTAGTTAGGTTTCTTTAAACCCTGCACTCAGAAATAGGGCCCTCGCGTAGCGGGGCTCCGTCGACTACGCTTTTTAGGGGAATATGAAGTGTTTCGAGGTTAGGTTATATTAATTGGTATTTCTCAGGAATTTATACAGTATCTTTTCATGAGAGTGACAGAGAGTGGTACCATTGGGCAAGGGGGACCCCTCCTTCCCTCCCTCTCCTCCACAAAGCGCGAGTTGACTACCAATTCCATCGCATGTATTTCACAATATTTCGGTTTCACTTCGATAGATTACTGGTTTGACAAGATTTCGAGAGTGTACATCTCTCTAGTTATTTTACAATCTAACGTGTTTGACAATTTTACGGTGACAAATATAAAAACAAAAATTGTCATAAATCTCGGCGAGGGGGGCCAGAGGAGTCCATAGCACAGGGTATTCTAGTTTGAACTCATGACTCCCACAAATCTTTGTACCTCCAATATTTGTAACACCTTATATTGTAACTGTACTTTGTGGGAGAAAAATAAATTTTATTATTATTATTATAGATTACAATCTACCGAAAAATAAAGCGTTATGTTGTAAGCAGTATGTAGCTCGATGAAAACACTAATTATCTTATATTAGTTCTACTCAAGGTTATCCATCACCCTGTATCTGTACTGGAAATAAAGAACAATAAATTTGTACAACAGAGCTATTTATTTTAACAAACTAACACTAAGAAAACTAAACTACACTAAAGATTACTTTTTCTTTATATATTTTAAATATTTCTTGGCATTAAAGTCATCTTCAATATCATCAGTAATTTTGACCTTCTTTTTCGGCTTTCTCTTTTCTAATCTCATTTTTCGTTCTTCTTCAGTTAACTGGGACAGGTCTAGTGGTAGCTGTAAGCAAACAATATTTATTAACTATAGATTTTGTTGCTACAAGTTTAGTAAAAGATACAGCTCCTAAGAAAATACAATGCTTAGAAGACATATTAAATTATAGCTACCTATTATGTGTTAAGATCTCTGATCTGTTAATGGATAAATTAGTTCAATAAAATTATTTAAGTGTATTAAGACGGTGGATTTACAATAAATATGTTGGTAAACCTCATTTCAACCAATTTGACCAACAGTGGATTGTGGATGTGGACTGAGACAGGCAAAAAATTGAATATGTCGATGAGTATTGCTACCTGGGTCAGATCATTTCCCCTAAAGACCAAACAACCAAGGAAATAAACAAGAGGATTGCTAACGGTTGGAAAAGATACCTGGTCTCTCAAGGAAATTGTAAAATCTAAAGACCACAATATGGCAACGAAAAGAAAAGTATTCAACGCTTGTATTCTTCCATGCATCACCTACGGCTGCGAAACATGGTCCCTTACAAAATACCATAGAGACAAACTAGAGAAGTGCCAGAGAGGTATGGAACGAAGCATGACAGGAACAAGAAGGCAAGATAGAATTAACAATGTGCAATTAAGAGCAAAAACTAAATTAACAGATATCCTGGAAAAAATTGACCTACAAAAATGGAGATGGACCGGTCATATGTTGAGATCTACACAAGAAAAGTGGAGCCAAATTATAACAAATTGGTATCCTAGAGATGGCAAAAGACGTCGAGGACGACAACTGATGCGATGGGAAGATGAGCTGAAACTTACTGCGGGACCCAAATGGAGGAGAGTTGCTCAAGACAGGAAGCAATGGAAACTACTGGAGGAGGCCTTTGCCAAAAGGCACACTGAGTTGAGAGACATCCTATAGCCAAACGAACGAAACAACACAGCCATAAAGAGTAAATCTCTCACCCAGTTTAACGGGCTAAATAAATATAAATAAATAAAAATTATAAAATGTGATCACTGTCTGTATAAACAATAATGATAAATGATATTTATTGAGCAAGTAGGTTTTCTCAAACACTTTTACACATCTTTTTTTTTTAAACTAGATGGGGCCCATGTTTCGTACCTGACTACTCTATATGGAAGATTTATGAGAAAAAATATTATTGGGACCTTTATCAACGCAAATAGCACCCAAAATTTTTGTGTGCTTGTCTGTGCATTTGTGCATGTTAATCCCCGAAACGGCTTATCCAATTTAGATGTGGTTTTCACAAATATGTTGTGGTAAGCTTCACTTAACATTCAGTGTTTGATTCATGTCAATCAGTTCATAAATATAAAAAGTTATGCCAATTTAAAGAACCACATCAAACATTTTTATTATACTATATTTATAGA
The DNA here is from genome assembly GCA_950022955.1 of Xestia ashworthii. Lineage (NCBI taxonomy): Eukaryota > Metazoa > Arthropoda > Insecta > Lepidoptera > Noctuidae > Xestia > Xestia ashworthii. Next base: position 15,423,456 of record OX465554.1, read on the forward strand.
TTATATATGTTTAAGTAGATAGAAGATGCGAAAGTTTGTTAGTTTGGATGTTTAGTACTCCTTCACGCCTAAACTACTGAACAGATTTGGATGACATAGGACACTTTTCATCCTGGTAGTTAGATACCATGGGACAATATTATCAAATTTCATGCGGGCGAAGCTACTGGCAGAAGCGAATATATATATTATATATTACCTTTATTATTTTCCTGGGTTCATGATATCTGATATTGATTGAAGCTCCGTCTGGTAGAACCACTTTAGTAGGATACAATCTAGTATACAGGTCTCTGTGTACCTTTGTAACGGTAGCTATATTATTATGTAAATAACGTCTGCAACAATGATTTACTAGCGAAGATTTCAAGTTTAAAAGCACCTTTGCATTCATTTTTCTAATATTTGGTTTCTCACCAAATAAATCGTAAACTCTAACCTAAAAAATTACACCAGACAGATGACATTTGACATTGACAGACCATACTCTTTGTGACAGACTTCCTTCGTCATTCGGTGTAGCCATTCTAGGCTTCATTCCGCATTAGAGAATTATCGCTCACAGCCATCACAGTGCTCACATCAATATTTTGCGTTCCGATATAGATTTCACGATTATGACAGCCAAGAGCACAGAACATAATAGTATACAGCGTGTTAGGTTAAACGAGGGACATATTGAGGGAAGGTATTCAGTATTCGATTCTCAATCCAAATAAGTAAAAAACCTATAACCTTAATTTTTGACATTATTGTCTAATTAAATACATTACTCATGGACACTGAGCGCGCAAGTAGGTGTCACGCGGCAAAACACGTGCCGGTCCTGAGCTCCGTGCGCAAACTCCGCCCCTTTCCTTTGTAATGTCCCCGATGCACCGACAGGGCACATCCCCGCGCAAAAATGAAAAAAAAAAAATGATTACACCTAGAAAGGTCATTGACCCGCACACATGTTCTGCGATAAGCGCATGGCGCACACGTTGCGAAACTTAGGCGAAGTTTTTGGTATGGATCTATCTGTTATGTACTAGTGTTTTCTTTTTGTTCATATGTTGATTAGTATCATGTAAGCATGGACTATTGCGGGTTTGAATAAGTCCCTCGTTTAAACTAACATACTGTATACTCTAGCGAGGCTAAGAGCTGGCATCAGGTTATTTGACAGCGCTCACGGTGAAATTTATTTGGAGCATTGTCGGTGTAATCGCAAGATGGCGCATGTCATGACGTCATCAATGACGATTCAAGGGACATCGATATCGTGCTTGTGATCGCGCTCAAGCTAATTCGGAACGGGTTTATGGACGCTCAAAGCGTTTATAGTCATAATTGGAACGCGGCCTTCAAGTATCGATAGAAAAGAGGAGAATAAATTGATGTACAAAAAACTGATGTTCGGAACTGTAAATTATCAATCAATCTAACAATTAGCAACTATCAAAAGAACCAATAAAGTTTTAACAATTTAGCAAATAATCAAAATCAACTGGCAAGTGATTTACAAGATTATTTCATAGAATAAAGGAATATTATGTTGGAATCGGGCAACATCTCACGTCAGTCTGGGAGGGCAAGGCAAGCGGAAGCGGTACCGTACCTAAGAATGTGTTGTTGTTAATTAGATAATTTCATCGCCTCTCAGATGTACTTAGCTCGTATGAGCGGTAAACACTATTTTTTATTGAATTTGTTATTGTTTTATGTACTTTTATGTAAGATAAGAGTAGTATGTTTAATGATTACGACTGAAGGACATGTATCCATGGTCAGGAATAAATTAAAAAAAAAAAATAATAATGTTGCTCTATGGGAACTTGGGAAGCGGCGGGCTTCAGTGATTATATACTCTGTGGCGGGCTTGGCGTTGGCTTGTTTGATTTTGATGTTGGTTTTACTTTTGCAAATAAATAAATAAATAGTAATCGGGAAAGTGGAAATGTGTAGTTTCCTAAAGTTTTGATAAGCGTAAAATATTTTAACGCAAAATGGGTTGTACTCAAAGTGAAATATCTCCTCAAGATGAGACTCCAAAGAAAGGATGCACTGATGTGTTGTGGCTCATTATTTATATTCTGTTCTGGATATTAATGGTAAGTTAAATTCAAATTAATTTCTGGTTATTGTTTTTAAATTATTTGGTTGTGTAATTTTAAATTACCAGCTATTTGATGATGTATTTGTTCCTCAGATAATTGTGGCGTCAATATCTTTTGTGTATGGAAATCCTTTAAGAGTTATCAATGGATTTGATTCTTTTGGTAATACGTGTGGAGTGAAAAGCAATCAAAAACTCACTGCAGCTCCTGTGTCAGGAATTAGTACTTTGGATAAAAAATATTTATTCTTCATGGATGTAAAAGAGCTTCAAAGATCTCTGAAAATTTGTGTGAAGGAGTGCCCTAATAAGAAGCTGGAAACAATGACTGATATACAAAACTTTTATAAAGAAACTGGATCTAATATTTGTCGCTATGATATAAATTTGAATACACTAACAAGTAACAGGGATACAGGAAACAGTTACATTGGGCCATGTCCTACATTACCAGTGTATGAGACATTTCCTCTCCTGAATAGATGCTTCCCTAAGTCAGCAAAGGAGCTCACTAAGAAAGTGTTCAACGACTTCTATGATTTACTAAACAGTTGGGATACTATTGAGCAAATGCTGTCAGATCTGTACTCTTCTTGGAAAGAGATGATAATATGTGTTATTATTGCATTTAGTAAGTCTAAGTATATCCTCTATTTTACTAATTTATAACTGGCTTACTATTCAGAAAATGCCCATAATGTTTACTATTCCCACTGCTGGCCATTGTTCACCTGTGAGACAGTAAACAGGATTTATAATAATCTATGTAGGTATTATTAAATTGATTAGCATTTTAGGCTAATAAAATAACTCTGCAAAATAGAGTGGCATGTTTACATTACTACAAAAAAAAAATTATGGATGGCCTTGATTAGATGAAGTCAAATATTTAACAGATTAGATCAATTTGCTCTAGTTGAATCATTGTGTTAAAAATAAGCACATTGTGGGAGCCAAGTAATAGAGGCACTGACTCACTGTAACTGGTGATGTCATCTAGCATTGCTTGACAAAGCTGCATGCAGTTTCTATGAATAATTTGTCCAACTCTTTATGAAGATTCTGAGTATGATTAGCTATGACCCTTCTGAACTTCTGATGAAGTACTTAAAAAAAATAAAAGGAAGTGAGGTCATCAATAAAATTACTCAGTATAGTCAATTGACCTTTTGTCAAGTATGAAACAGCAATTTCATGCTATTCAACAATATTTTTATCCTCAATTGTAAAATCAATATTTCTTCAATTTGTAATAATGTAAAAAAGGTCAATTACAAGTTGGTGACATTCAATCAAAGCAAGTCCAAAAGAGGAAAACCTAAAATAATTTTAAATTATCCTCTGCCCTGTGATTTATTAATAAATCAGAAACAGGGCAGTAATCATAATTATTTACTTAATTAAAATGCTTTTTAATAATTATAAACTACAAACATCCTTATTTGTGTCCGAATCAATACATTAAACTCCTTTGTAGACAAGGGAGGTAAATCAATAAAAGAGGCAAGAGGTGTTCTCTCCCTCAATGACAATTTTATCTAAGTGGGTTATTGATTACGAAAATGGAAGGGTGATAAATCGACGAAACCCTCCTACCACCATTTTATATATGAGTTAATCAATCAGCGAGTACCTATATCAAATATACGCCGCGGGAGACGCACCGCGCGTCGGGGGCAACGCGGTGGCCCCCGGCCATCGTAGACGCGGGCCTGTGGACGGTGAACCATGGGCTAGCTCGCCGTCCGTACGCCTTATGACGACAGGCCGTGTCGATGGCGCGTTCGTGTTCCACGCGCGACTCTTCGACATTTGTCAGCAAAAGAACCGATGCCTGCGGGGCTGTTCTGTTGTAGTCGAAAGAGATACCGCGACCCTGGAACACAAAGGGCTAAGAAGGAACATGGATGGGTTTTAGTCAGTAAAAGTCTGACACTCCTATATTTGAACTCACTTGTTTTTTTTTCTAGGCACAACCAAACTAAGCACGAAATAAATTAGATGTTAAGTAAGCACAAGCAGCTTTCTTGTTGTTTCTTCAAGAAAGTTGGCTAGAAAGTTAAAATTTTAGTATGATTTGTGAAGATTGTACAAAAGCCTACTATTCAGTTAAGATGATGTTTGCATTTATTTTGTAGTACTTTGCAGTATGTAGCTAATTGAAGTTGTAGTTAGCATTAGTTAGAATCAACTGAGGAATTGATTACTATACAATTTAAACAGACACCACATTATTTCTCCAGCATATTTTAAATAACATCAAAAGATGGATTGGTTGGCCTTTTTTTCCAGATAAATAATTTTCTTTGAACTTTTCAGTATGTTCACTTGTTATGGTCTCAATACTGCATTTACTGGCTACTCTGGTATCGTGGATATTTATGATATTGGTGTCAGTGGCCAGTGTGGCTGGCACAGGACTCTTGTGGTACACATACCATGAACTAAGGACTAAACACAAGACTATTGATACTGCATATCTGTCTGTGAGTAACATTTTAGGCATTCATGTACAGTAATGTACACAGTACGTCATGTAGGTACTATTTTCTTAGCAAATAAAAATCTCGTGTCACTCGTGTCAAATGTTCGTACACGCTAATCTCTGAAACCACCCAACCGATTTCAATGAAATTTTGTGACAATGCATCCAACTTAAAATGTAGAAATCTTCTTAGACCCAATAGGCGAAACCGTGTGAAGCACCGGCGGGTCGCTATTATTATGTAGTTCTTCAGAACTCCAGTTCAGCTGAGTAGCAAGATCTGGGTTCGATTCCCAGACCAGATAAAATATTTTGCCCCAATAAATCAACATGTAAGCGTTAAAACCGTAATAACAAACGGTGTTTACTACTGGCGTGAAAAGATACCATCAATCATGGTACTAAAAGGTATTTCGTGTCGTGTTTCGAGTTGTCGACCCAGATATCTAATTAACTAAATTATGTTTTTAGGAGTCCCTGAAGAACGAAAGCGCGTTTTTGTGGTATTCGATTATAGCCACTGTGATTACGGTAAGCATTGTTGTTTATTTTTAACTTGTTGATTGTAAATATTTTAGGGGTGATTGTACTTTAAAACTAATGAGCACATTAAGTTGATTTACCTTGTCTTGTTTGTGTTAAAGTAAACACCTGATAAAAGTAAATGGTCTATAAAAGATTGACGTCTAGAGTTTGAAAATACCTACCGTACCTATCCTATCAAAATTCATAATACCTTGACAAAAAAAATATAAAACGCAATTCACGAAATGTAGGAAGTATCTCATTATTCCTATTATACATCCTACTAATCATAATAAATGCGAAAGTATGTGAGGATGGATGGATGGATGGATAGATGGATGTATACTACTACTACTGTTACCCTTTCACGCAAAATCTACTGACCGGATTTGAATGAAATTTAGCTCACAGATAGTTTATAACTTGGATTAAGATGGGCTACTTTTTATCTCGGTAATACGATCCCGTGGGACATTAACTCCACGCGGGTGAAGTCGCCGGCATGAGCTAGTTATCTTGCATCTACTTAGGTCTTTTTAAAACATGAATTAACGTTATATTTCAATTTCAGGTGATTTTGCTGCTACTGGTATTTGTGATGCGCTCCCGCGTTTCTTTTTTGGCAGCTTTGTTCAGAGAGACCGCTCACTGCCTCGGCTCCATTCCCGCCCTTTTCTTACAACCTATCATAACGTTCTTCTTCCTTGTGCTATTTTTAGCATTTTGGTCTATAGTTGTGGTAAGTCTCACTCAAGGCAAAATTCATAGAACTTTTCTTCGGTAAATAAAGGAAGCGACTCATCCGGATTTGCAATTTAATGCTCATATTCGTATGAAAACCTTCCTATCATAACGAAGTCATAGTTTGATGTTCACAAATCACGTAAACTAAAAATGAATTACGTAATCATGTCACGCATATTTTACTTTATATTTTTACAGGTGTGCTTAGCAACAGCAAACTACCCTGGTATACCACTTCAAACCAACTTCTTAATCAATGGATCGACTACCACAGGGTTTGAGTCAATAAATAAAGCAGCAATGGAAGCACAAAATGCCAACACCAACTCAAGTCTCAAAAGTAAGTAATCACATCACTACGTTTCACAATGCGATGACTTAAAAAAAAAACATCAACACAATCGTCGTAACACAACTGTCACCTCCTGTACAATCAACTCAGCCATCACAGTCCAATGCTGGACGTCATACAACGTCTCTCCTAAGCTACCGCACATGCCTACAATACTTTTCTTTCGCCTTTCGCATCGAGGCGGCACCAGATACTTTTAAAGGTCATTGGACGACATTAGTCCATCTATCTGGCTATGGTGTCGATATGAAGTCTACTCAACTGCATCACCTTAGCAAATTATTGAGATGATTGTATGCAATCATTATCAAATTTGACGGCACGGTGGGCGCAGGGGCTAAGCGTGTGGGTGCTGCGCTGCGTGTCGCGGGTTCGATTCCCCCACGGACGAAATATCTGTATGGCCTACAGGTTGTCGTTTCGGGCCTGGCTGTGTTTTTAAATGTTTGTAGCCGCACCCAAGATACAGGACAAATTCCTAGCTTGAGACGTTTTTGAATATTTAAAAAAAAATACTATAAACCTTTTCTAACTTTAAAGTTTTGGTTACAGCGTTTACCCTGGACAACATTCAGTTTGACCCCATGTGGGTAAAGAGTATGTGGTGGATTTGTCTGATCTGTTTAGTTTGGGGCAGCGAGTTCATACTTGGGTGCCAACAGATGACGATCGCTGGGGCCGTATCCCATTGGTATTTTAGGTAAGTACGCATGAAGCGCGCAATGACGATGCGGTTCATAATGTATAAGGGCGCGCTCTTGAAATCGGATTGCGACCGTGTATGGCCAATCGAATAGTAGTCGGTAACCGAATACGGCCTAATCTTTTTAAATATAAATGCACTATAAGAGCCTTATCACACTAGCGAGTTGGGAGCGAGTGGAAAGCGGGGCGAATGCGCAGCGAGCTCGCCGCGAGTTCACAACGTGTGTGCGGCGAACATACCGCGAAGAAAAACAAAATGAAAGACGCGAATCCCACACTGCGAACTCACTGCCCGCCCGCGGCGAACATGTTGCGAACTAGCGACGAGCTCGCTGCGCACTCGCCCCGTTTTCCAATCACTCGCAACTCGCTAGTGTGTTAAGGCCCTAAGCAAACAGATGTCAATAAAAGTTACGCCTGATTTTTCTTTTGAGGCACATCTCTTCTTAATTTGATGGAAACTGGTCCATAATTCAGGACAAACATTTCTTATTTTATTTGTTTAGTTTAATCTTACATTTTTAATTAACCGTGTTGAATACATTTCAGAGGGCCTAACGCAAACTCGCCTGTTCTATATTCGATCGGCAAGCTGATAAAATACCATTTAGGTTCAGTGGCTAAAGGATCGTTCTTGATTACGCTGTTCAAAGTACCTCGTCTCATTTTGACGTATCTACATGCCAGGTAATTTATATTTAAGTTCTATTATTTGAAATGCCAGTTCTCGAAATCAGTTCTCCTGTTAATAATTATTTTTTTTTCAGGCTATCATCAAGAGCGGAAAAAGGATCAGAATGCGCGAAATGTGGCCTGAAATGTGGTATTTGCTGCTTTTACTGTCTCGAAAAGTTCATTCGGTATTTGAATCACAATGCCTATACTATCATTACTATTGAAAGATGCCACTTCTGCAAGGCTGCTGGGAAGGTAAGTGTACAATTTCGAAACGTTACTGTTTTTATTCTGAGTTCTCAGTTGGGGGTCATCCATAAAGTACGTCATACATGAGAGGAGGGGAGGGAGGGGGTCGAAGAAGTGTGACATTGTGAGACAAGGGGTCCTAAATTTCGAGACGTCTCATTATTATTATTTTTTTAATGTTTCTTTTGATATTAATATTATTAAAAAAAAAAACTAAATAAAGCTAATTTCGGAACTGCTTTTTAAATCAATAATTTGTAAGTACATGTAAACTTGCAATATGTGGCGTCACACTAGGCCGGGGGGGGGGGGGGGTGTCACAAATGTGAATAGGAGGAGGGGGGGTCAAAAATCATGAAATGCTCTATCTACTTTTATAAATCACAAGTTTGTGATTGTGATGATGAATGGATGGATATTTGTATTTCTCGGAAAAAGTACTGGACTGATTTGGTTTAAATTTGGCACACAGTTTAAAACCGTTATATTTTGTTCCGGTAATACTGGTCCCGTGGGAAAAATACCGAACGCCACGCAAACAAAAGTTTAATTCCCCACCCCCCGGTTCAAATGTGGTTGGTTAATAAACGTTCGTTTTGGTTTACGAGGCGGTGAGGTGTTCGCGTCAGTTCCTATTCATAATCACATGGTCTAAATAGATGATGTAGGTGTACAAAGGAGACCGCTCTAATTTGAGCATGCCTTTACGGGTCGCTATAAATTACAGTAGATACTCGTCAGCTTGAAAGCTTGAAGGTCATACCTACTAAGAAAGTAGGCCAGCCTTAGTTTTAGTACAAAACGATTTGTTAGGTCAATAGGCTTATTGCTAAGTAACTAGAACGGTTAGTCGGCAGTTTGTAGCAGCTTATGTTTCAAACATATGTAGGTTTATTTTATACTAGTTTTGGCCCGCTACTTTGCCCGCGTGCGAGTAAGAAATAATCCCACGTGAATGCATACCTGGATAAAAATTCTCAAATTTCAAAATCCATCAGCCATTATGGAGTGAAATGGTATGAACCAAACACCATTATCGCCTTCATAATCATAATCATAATTTATTGCATTCATGTAGTTTACAAGTTGTTACAAAGTAAGTAGGTTTCATACATGAACCCTGCTAGGGCACAGCAATATAAATAGTTTAAAGTGTCACAACAATAAAACAAACAACTAAACAAAATACTAATTTTAACATGTCTAACAGGTGTCCAACATTTGTAATTTAAATAAGTAGCTGTCATAATATAATAAATAGTCAAAGAACAATGTCATCATTTACATTCACAAATTAAAATTAAAAATAAAATAAAAACAAAATTAAAAATTCAAACAAAGCAAAATAGCGATAATAATAATCATTAAACAACATAACATAAGTAGGTCAAATTTGTAGGCAATGTGTGTATTGTGTATAGGTATGAATTTCAATGTCAAAATTTACTTATCGTCAAAGAATTCCTTTAGAGTATAATACGATTTTAATATAAGGTATTTTTGGAGACTGTTTTTTGACTTCTTGCCCTTGTCCCATTTTATTTGGGGTCGGCGTAAGTCGCAACGTTTTCTTCTTACATTCTCCCCTGTCCGACATCACGGCATCATTTACTCCTTTCTCTTTCCTCAGTCCTCACACGATCCATCTTTTCTTTGGCTTTCCTCTCCCTCTCCATCCATCAACAATCACGTCCATACATAATTCTCTTATATTATAATCACATGCTTTCATCCCTCCTCATTACATGCCAATACCAAGACAAGATCAAGATCTCACTTCTACGCCATGTCTACAAGTTGTTTTCAAGAGTCATCACGAATCGTCTCGCGCGCAGATTTGACGATTTCCAGCCACCCGAACAAGCCCGGTTCCGAAAAGGCTTTAGCACCGTGGACCACATGCATACGCTTCGGCAGGTTATACAGAAGACCGAAGAGTACAACTTGCTTCTCTGTTTAGCGTTTGTAGATTACGAGAAAGCGTTTGATTCGATCGAGACCTGGGCTGTACTGGAGTCTCTCCAACGGTGCCAAATTGACTACCGGTACATCGAGGTGTTGAAGTGTTTGTACAACATCGCCACCATGTCAGTCCGACTTCAGGACCGAGCCTCGGAACCTTCCTTCTGCAGCGAGGTGTAAGACAGGGAGACGTCATATCTCCGAAACTGTTCACCGCTGCACTGGAGGATGTCTTCAAGGTTCTGGACTGAAGAGGGCTAGGCATCAACGTCAATGGCGAGTACATCACTCACCTTCGGTTTGCCGACGATATAGTGGTCATGGCTGAGACCATGGAGGACCTCAGTACAATGCTCGATTACCTCAGTAGAGCTTCCGAAAGAGTGGGTCTAAAAATGAACATGGACAAGACGAAGGTCATGTTGAATTCCCACCCATTCCTATCAAGATCGGAGACTCGACACTCGAAATTGTAGACGATTATGTATACCTAGGACAAACGGTCCAGTTAGGTAGGTCTAACTTCGAGAAAGAGGTCAATCGTCGAATACGACTCGGCTGGGCAGCGTTCGGGAAGCTGCGCGGTATCTTCTCGTCCAACTTAACGCAGTGTCTCAAGACGAATGTCTATGACCAGTGTGTGTTGCCAGTGATTACATACAGGACCGAGACGTGGTCGTTCACAGTGGGCCTTATCAAAAGGCTTAAAGTCACCCAAAGAGCAACGGAGAGGGCTATGCTCGGAGTTTCCTTGCGTGATCGAATCAGAAATGAAGACATCCGCAAGAGAACCAAGGTCACCGACGTAGCCCGAAGAATTGCCAAACTTAAGTGGCAGTGGGCAAGTCACATTGCTCGCAGAACGGATGGCCGGTGGGGCCGAAAAGTTCTGGAGTGGCGACCGCGAATCGGAAGACGATACGTTGGAAGACCTCCCACTAGGTGGACCGATGACCTGGTGAAGGTTCGGGAATCCGTTGGATGTGAGTCGCACGGGTCCGGTTAATGTGGCGACACTTGGGGGAGGCCTATGTCCAGCAGTGGACGTCTTTCGGCTGAAATGATGATGATGATGATGACCAAGACAAGTGTAACAAGTAAACCATTTTTAAATATTAGTATAGAACATAAATAGGCTTTTTGCTGACTGTTATCCTCGAATCAAGAGGCGTGAGAATATTACAACTATAAATCCATTGTCCTTTTGTCAGCCAGAAGGTTAGATCCAAAGAGGAAAACTGATATGAGTAAATAATTAGTACTTATTTTTTCTTGTTTGAACCAGATTTTTCCGTTGTTATGAATAGCAAATTAAACAAAGTCTGCTATCAACGTTTACACTTCATAAATTACCTCATTCTGCTACTAATATGTAGTTAAACACATTGCTAATAATACTTGCAGCATAAATCATATTTTGATACGATTTTAAAGCTTTATTAAAAAATATAATATAGGTACGATTTACGAAGCACATTTTCATTATATTTTTTAATTAAACTTGTATTCAAATGTATGCCGTCAAAAATATAAACTTGCTTCTCAATGAATTGTGGCTAAAAACTAAATACATAGTTATACCCCTTTTTTTTTTTTTTTTTTTTTAGGATGGGAAATCATCAAATGACTTCTCCCACTCTGGGCGGAGCGGGAGGGAGTGTCAGACTCTTACTGACCAAAACCCATCCATGTTCCTTCCTCGCCCTTTACTTTCCGGGGCCGCGGTATCTCTTTCGAACAGTCCCGCAACCCCGGCAGGCTTCGGCCCTTGCGGGCCCCTCTCTTATGCTGACATCTCTTTGAGGCGCGCGTGGAACACGAACGCGCCGTCGACACGGCCTGTCGTCGTTAGACGGACGGACGGCTAGCTAGCCCATAGCCAACCGTCCACAGGCCCGCATCTACGGTGGCCGGTAGCCACCACGTGGCCCCCGACGCCCGGTGCGTCTCCCGCGGCGGCCGGGAAGTGAGGATCTCTCCCTCTCTCGTTCCGCCACCTCCTTCGCTAGCATGACTGCTTCGCAGAAGGAGGTGACGGCTTCCCATTCCGTCTCGCTCCGGACCATGGATTGAACCAGGGCCGGACGCGAGAGGTCGCCGCCGCCGATCGCCGCTTCGAGGACACGGCGGTGCTCCGCCCACGCGGGGCAGACCTCCACCGTGTGCTCCACCGTGTCCTCCGGTCGATCCTCGCAGTGAAGACACCCGGGCGTTTCCTCCCGCCCGATTCGGTGCAGGTACCTCCCGAAACATCCGTGTCCGGTGAGGACCTGCGTCAGGCGGAAGGTGAGGACGCCGTGGCGCCTCTCTAGCCACTCCTCAAAGAGGGGACTTACCGCCACTATCGTGGCGTGCCCTGCACGGGGTTGCGACAGTCGCTCTCTCCATGTCGCCATGAGATCGCGCCGGAGGTCAGTCCGCTGAGCGGCAATTTGCCGCGGCAGCGGAGTTTCCCCCCGGCGTAGTACCTCCGCGCGCCATTCGTGTAGGCGCGCGAGGACTATCGCCTCCAGATCCCATGGCGGCAATCCGGCAAGCAGGCCCGCCGCCTCGCGGGAGATCGTGCGGTACCCACGGACCATCCTTACGGCCACCACTTTTTGGGGCGCGTTCAGATAATGAGCGGCACGCCGCTTCAAGGAACGCGCCCACACTGGGGCCCCGTAGAGGGCCATGGACCGCACGACCCCCGCATAGAGCCTGCGGCAGGAGGCGTTTGGCCCCCCAAGGTTGGGCAGGAGCCGCCTGAAGGCAGCCCCGGTCCGTTCCAGCCTGGGGGCCAAACGTCGGAAATGCTCCACGAAGTTCCACCGGCTGTCGAGGACGAGTCCTAGGTACTTCAACGTCGACTCGACGCCGATGGATACCCCTCCTACCGTCAGTGTGGATCCCGACGGTGGCGCGTTCCGAGGCCCATGAAAGCACATGGCCTCGGACTTGTGCAATGCCACCTCGAGACCCAGTTGCCGGATCCTCTCAACGACTATCGCAACCCCGCGTGTCATCACTTCGGCCGCCGCCTCGTGCGACCTCCCCTGTGCCAGCACCAGGGTGTCGTCTGCGTAGCAAACGACGCTGACACCACTAGGGAGGTCGGCGCGCAGCACCCAGTCGTAACCGATGTTCCACAGGGGCGGTCCCAGAACCGATCCCTGTGGGACACCGCACGACATCTCTCGCCGGTTCCAATCTCCGCAGCGACTGGGGTAGATGACGGCCCTGTCCGTCAGGTAGTCCCCGATCACACGACGGAGGTAGGTCGGCACCCGGTGATACCGGAGTGCCTCCCTGATGCAGCTCCAGGGCAGGGAGTTGAAGGCGTTGGCGATGTCGAGAGACACCGCCAAGACAACCCCGCCCCGGGATATCGCATCCCCCGTCGTGAGGGCTCTCACGCGCATGATTGCTTCCACGGTAGAGCGCCCCTTGCGGAAACCAAACTGGTTCTCCGCAAGATTCGGCCCCATCCCCTCAAGGTGCTCGGCGAGGCGGTTTGCAATCACTCTCTCAAAGAGCTTGCCCACCTCGTCGAGCAGCACAATGGGCCGAAATGCGGACGGAGAGTCACCCCGGCTTTTGGATGAGGACCAGTTTCCCCGTCTTCCAACGAAGCGGGAACTGGCCTCTCTCCAAGCATGCGCTTAAGAGCCCCTTCAGTCGGGGCCCGAGAGCCTCCGCATCCGAGGCCAGGACCCAGGCTTTGCCAGGCAAGCCATCGGGTCCCGGGGCGGTATTTTTAGCCTTAAGCCTACCTACCGCCACTCTCAGGTCTACCCCAGTCACTTCCGGAGTGTCATCGTCGTCGCTTGGGTCCTCTTCTGGCACCGCAGGTGGCGGAGCCATAGGCGGGGGCGGATGTTCCCCCCGCGAGGGGAACAGAGCGCTCACCACGTCCTCCACGAGCTCTGGCCGGAGACTCTGCGTCAGCGGGGGGGCCCAGGTGCGGAGTTTATTCCGCACCATCTTGTAGGGGCGCCCCCACGGATCTCTGTCGAGAGTGTCCAGCATCTCCAAGCGGGCCAGTTCCCTGGCCCGCAGGATAGCCTCTCGGAGGGCGGTCTTCGCCGCTCTGTATCCCTCGTAAAGCTCCGCCTCAATGGCTGCCGCATCCGGCGGGCGAATGCGGAGCCTGCGATGCCTGGCGTACGGGCGCCGCGCAGCAACACACGCCTCACGAAGAGACGTTATTTCGCGCGACCACCAGTACACCTGGCGTCGGGCGCTTCCTGGCCGGACTCGGGGCATTGCCACGTCACAAATGTCGGACATGGCCTCCCGGAACCACTCTGCCTCACTATTAACGTCGGCAGGCCTGTCCGGTGATGTCACCCAGGCCTGCACGATCGAGGCTTCCAGGAGGAGCTCCCGGTCCAGCTGCTTCAGCGCCCAACGCGGACCACTCGGGGCCTGTTGGACTGGCGCGCTTGAGGACTGGGCGGAGACGTCAAACCGGATGTACCGGTGGTCGGAATATGTCTCCACCCCCTCCACGACACGCCAGTCAACGACACGCGGCGACAGAACGGGGCTAGCGAACGAAATGTCCACCACCGACTCGCCCCGCATCCGCACACACGTGGGAACAGAACCCCGATTAAGGACGTCCAGACCCTTCTCCAGGGCCCAGTCCTCCACCATCCTTCCCCGCACATCTGTGCGACGAGAACCCCAAGCCAAGTTCTTGGCATTGAAGTCCCCGAGGACAAGCACGGGGAGGGAATGGTTTCCGACGACGACACTCAACTCTGCGAGAGAGTTGTGGAACTCGGCGAGAGTTCGGTTCGGGGAGAAGTAGACTCCCACCACAACAATCTCCCCGAACCGGGCTGCTACGCACCCCCGACCCCTCCTGACATTTTCAAGGGTCGGAGTACCGGCGGCGGCCGATGACACTATGGACTATGGTCACTGAGCCGTCAAGGTCCGCCACCCAGTCTTCCCTGGGCAGGACAAAGTACGGCTCAGCGACCACAGCGATGTGTATCGACCACTGCGCCATGCTCTGGAGCAACAGATCCTGAGCACAGGCGCAGTGGTTGATGTTCGCCTGGAGGAAGCGTAATGGCGCCGTTATTGGCATTCCATTAACGCCTCCTCCCCCCGGGCCCCCTGTGAGGGCCCCTCCGCAGGCATAGTTATACCCCTATGAATGGAATAGACAGACAGATGGACGGATGATCGGAATCGGACAGGCAGGTGGATTAGACAGGCTTATCTTATATTAGACCGCATTATTCCACCCGATTTCACCTTTCGGGTACGAAACCCTGAAAACGTGACTTGTCTCAACTCAAATGCGAATAATGCTGAGGTATTCAAATCGTTGGAAGGCCTCTCACCTCTTTCATCGTTGGTGGACCGATGACCTGTTGAAGGTTTCAGGTTACAAGGATCCGTTGGAGGCGAGATGCACGGGACCGCTCAATGTGGCGTGATGGCGTCACTTGGTGGAGGCCTATGTCCAGCAGTGGACGTCTTTCGGCTGAAATGATGATGATGGTTCAAATCGAAGTCGGCTTTCTTGTCTATCTGCGTGATCGCGTTGTTCTTTTAAATTACGCAACGGCTGCGTTTAGTGCTGTTCTCCCCATATACACCACTAATTTTTAATTAGTATAAAAAATAAAAAAAGGCTTGTCAATTGGTCTTTTTATTGTATGTGATGTCTTAATAAATAATATTGATAAACAGCAAAGTTATTAGCGATTGTTTATATCCAAAAATGACACTCAATGTATGGAAATATGGTACAGGCCATTCTTAAATTCTTATTAGTATTCAACTATTCATTAATCGTTTTTGCGACCATGAACCGTCATTACGTCATTCATCCGATCATCGTAGCGTCATTCAGTTATGAGTTTACCATTATGACATAGGACAATGGGTGAAATTGACCTTGCATCCAATAGCTTTAAGATATATACCAACAGATAGATCTCTTTAAAAGGAACATTTTGTTGACCGTGAATTGAATTTGGTGACCGTTGATCCATTTTAGGAACTAAAAATAATATTCGTGCAAGGTTTGCGATTTTTCTGATGTTATTTCATTTTTATTTTGGATCATAACATTATATAGGTACTATAGGGCCCTTATAATAAAGTCAATTGATTTTTTTTGGAGTTGTTTATTTTATTTGGTGCCTAGGCTTAGTCTTAAAAATATTTTTGGTGACCGTCTAAATTATACCCATTTTTAGGGTTCCGTAGCCAAATGGCAAAAACGGAACCCTTATAGATTCGTCATGTCTGTCTGTCTGTCTGTCCGTCCGTCCGTCCGTCCGTATGTCACAGCCACTTTTTTCCGAAACTATAAGAACTATATGCTATTGAAACTTAGCAAGAAGTAGATGTATTCTGTGAACCGCATTAAGATTTTCACACAAAAATAGAAAAAAAAAACAATAAATTTTGGGGGTTCCCCAAACCCATACGTGTGGGGTATCTATGGATAGGTATTCAAAAATGATATTGAGGTCTCTAACATAATTTTTTTCTAAACTGAATAGTTTGCGCGAGAGATACTTCCAATAGTATAACTTGCCTCTCTGCTTAGCGTTTGAGGACTACGAAAAGCCTTTGATTCCATCGAAACCTGGGCTGCAGGCTGCAGTCTCTCCAACGGTGCCAAATTGACTATCGGTACATCGCGGTGTTGAAGTGTTTGTACAAAAACGCCACCATGTCAGTCCGACTTCAGGACCAAGCCTCGGAACCTATCCTTCTGCAGCGAGGTGTAAGACAGGGAGACGTCATATCTCCGAAACTGTTCACCGCTGCACTGGAGGATGTCTTCAAGGTTCTGGACTGGAGAGAGCTAGGCATCAACGTCAATGGCGAGTACATCACTCACCTTCGGTTTGCCGACGATATTGTGGTCATGGCTGAGACCATGGAGGACCTCAGTATAATGCTCGATGACCTCAGTAGAGCTTCCGAAAGAGTGGGTTTAAAAATGAACATGGACAAGACGAAGGTCATGTTGAATGCCCATGTCACACCCATTCCTATCAAGATCGGAGACTACACTCGAAATTGTAGACGATTATGTATACCTAGGACAAACGGTCCAGTTAGGTAGGTCTAACTTCGAGAAAGAGGTCAATCGTCGAATCCGACTCGGCTGGGCAGCGTTCGGGAAGCAGCGCGGTATCTTCTCGTCCAACTTACCGCAGTGTCTCAAGACGAAAGTCTATGACCAGTGTGTGTTGCCAGTGATTACAAACGGGACCGAAACGTGGACGCTCACAATGGGCCTTATCAAAAGGCTTAAGGTCACCCAAAGGGTAATGGAGAGGGCTATGCTCGGAGTTTCCTTGCGTGATCGAATCAGAAATGAAGACATCCGCAAGAGAACCAAGGTCACCGACGTAGCCCGAAGACTTGCTAAACTTAAGTGGCAGTGGGCAGGGCACATTGCTCGAAGAACGGATGGCCGGTGTGGCCGAAAAGTTCTGGAGTGGCGACCGCGAATCGGAAGACGATGCGTTGGAAGACCTCCCACTAGGTGGACCGATGACCTGGTGAAGGTTGCGGGAATCCGGTGGATGCGAGTCGCAAGGGACCGGGCAATGTGGCGACACTTGGGGGAGGCCTATGTCCAGCAGTGGACGTCTTTCGGCTGAGATGATGATGATGATATTTCCAAAGTGGTAAAATGTGTCCCCCCCCCCCCCTGGGGGTAAATGGTAAACAGCAATTTACCTTTCATTCAATCTGCTACGGAACCCTTCATGGGCGAGTCCGACTCGCACTTGGCCCGTTTTTTATTATAGCGACTTCTCTCAATTCGGAGTCAGAGAGGAGCTACAGAGCTGTAAATGTGAGAAATTAATTCAAATTAAATATTGTTATTGAAGTGAACTGCCTATGCCTATTTAGGAACAAATCCTTACGGTAACTAAGGGTTTACAGATCGTTAATTCTACCCCAACGACCAATAGCGTTATGATATGTATAAATAGATTTGTCTCTTCAAAAGGAATATTTCTTGCCTTGACAACTTTTCTCGATTCAGAATCAGAGAAGAGCTACAGTTTGGTACCTAGTTCTATCAATAACAACAAACAGACTAGGAGTTAGTAAAAAGTCCTAGTGTAGTAAACGTTTTTATTGAAAGCTCTTTCGAATGGGGTATACTTTATTGCTACTAGTTACCTAGAAAATCTTAACTTGGGTTAATCTTAATTAGACACACATTTTGGTCAATAATTCCGAACAGACTACGAATCAGCAAAAATGGTGCTAGTAGCAATAGTTCTCTTTGCAAATCTAAATACATATTTAATTTCAGCGTCTAACTAGTCAGCTATTTAGGTTAATAACTCGAACGGAATACAATTTGACGCAAGTCGTTTAATGGCATAGGTTTTCCTTGAAAAGCTCTATAATGACGTATGTTTTATTGAAATTGGTTATCCAGAAAATTTTAACTGAAATAGTCACTTAATTAGGTCAACAACGCCGTACGGAATACGTATTGGCAAAAGTTATGCAAGAGGCAAAGATTCTCCTTAAAAGTTTTATCTAATGATGCCAAGAAAATCTTAATTGCAGATAAAGTCCTGACTTCAGTGTCCAAATAGTCAACTGTTTAGGTCTATAACTCTGAATGGACTGCGAATTAGCGTAAGTTATGTTAGTAGCAAAAGTTGCCATTAAAATGCTCTCTCCAATGATATATTTATGTTATTGCTATTGGTCACCTATAAAATCCTAACTTCGGTGCTCAAATACTCAAATAGTCACCTATTTAGGCCAATAACTCCTAACGTAGAACATATTGGTAATAGTCGTGTTACTGGTAAAGGTTCTCCGTAAAGAGTTCTATGTAATGTTTTATATGTTATTAGTGTTGGCAACCCAGAAAACTTTAATTGGTTGCCAAAACAATCATAACATCCCCTACTAGTCACCTACTTAAGTCCATAACTCCGAACGGACTACGAATTGTAACAAAAAGTGTTCGAAGCAAGGTTCTCCTTAAAGTACTCTTTTCAATGGTATTATATATCTTATCATTCTCCTTTTCGTAGACAATTTTAGGATTTCGTTTTTTTTTACTTTTGACTACACAAATATGATCATTAAAGGGTACGGATACAGCCCCATTTTTTTTTGTACTAATTAAAAAGTAGGGGTGTTAAAGAGATATTTTGTGGAAATTTTATGTGTACTATACTAAGTTTAAATATCGTGTTTTAATCAAGTTATAAATATGTTCCGTAAAATTTTCAGGCCTTTACCACAATCGTGAACAACGCACTTCAAGTGGCTACAATAAACAGCGTGGGTGACTTCATTCTGTTCCTGGGCAAGTGCATAGTGACGGCAGTGACCGGCATCATTGGCCTCCTACTCCTCAAACGCAACAATGAACTGCACTTCTTTGCTGTCCCAACACTAGTGATATGCATCTTTTCGTTCTTCATTGCACACTGTATTCTTTCTCTTTACGAGGTTTGTTACTATTTTTGGCGTCATTTTTTATTTCGTCTCTGTTTATTTTATCTTTTCATGTAATGTAATTTACTTTAGTTGTAGATTGTGCAAAGATACCTAAAACATATCAAGATATAAAACTGCGAGCTTAACTTCCTGTCTGTGACGTCAATAAGTTAACTTACAAAATATCTGTATCGCGTAATTTTTTTATCCACCTCTTTCATTAATTTTTTTTTCCTCTACAGATGGTGGTTGATTCCCTCTTCCTCTGCGTATGCGAGGACCGCAACATGAACAGCAATGATGGCCGGTGGAAGAACACCCGTTTAGCGGAACTCGGTGGCCATAAACCTCAGAATTACGACGAACATGATGGCGCCGAGTTACAGGATGTGCCAGAAAAGTACTGAAGCTCGAAGCCTGTTGTGCCTGGGGCTTATGCATGTCCGTTCAGTGCCTTATAGTGGTTACAGGCTGCAGATTATTACTATGTAATTTATTATTGCTTTATTTGGTGTCGTAAGGATCTCTACGCACTTGCGGTTAATTGCATTTCCAACCCGGCATTAGCCTGCTCAGCGGTCGTATAGAAAAGTATTAAAGCCATCATTCTTCCGATGCGAGAAAAGCATGGCGCTTCGTCCCTAACAACGACATTACTCTCTCACACTGAAATAATGATGACTTTAACACATCCTTTGTTCTGCATCAGTATGTGTCGACAGATGTGGTTGGCTGCAAGTGCTAAACAGGTCATTGTGTGGTATTAGAAGAAGCTTTCGTCGGTGTATAGAACATTGAAAAGTGGTGGTAGCTTTCTTCTTCTGACTAAATTAATTTCTATCCAGTATCAGGAATGCTCTTAATTTTACTGTATGTAGTCTATCCCTAGAATAATTTGTGTGTGCATGATTAAAGAATGGTGGTTGTTCAAAACAAATGTTATAACAGTACTACATTTTCTTATGACTTATTGGCAGGTGATTAGGTAACCTTTTAAAAGGTCGCCAAGGTTTACATAGTCATACATCGGCCTATTAAACCCATGCAATGGAACTATTGATTTGTCCATTATCTACAGAAATTGTACCCTAGTGACTTCAACCGTAGATTTTAGTTTGGTGATCAAGATTGGTCCGGTCGAAATAAACATGTTATTTTTCTTTTTTCAGGTGAAAATAGCAGCATTTAGAATTAAGAAGAATCGTAAGCTTTTACTCAGAATCAGTAATGCATTTTTATTTATTATTGATATAATAAGCACATTGACGCCAGATCTTAAGCACATTAAGGTGTGAAACACTACTTTTTGTGACTTAACTTTTCATAATAATCAACTATGGTGCAATGTAAGTAGGTCTATGGAGTCATGGTTTTCCGTGTTTTAATATGATATTTTTCTAATAAAAAATCTCGATTGCTAATATTAAATTAATAATACTATGTATGTTTATGAATATTTACATGAATTTTAGAAATGTTTATGATATGCACTAGAAATGCTATTTTTGTGTAATTTGGCAAACAATGTGTTTCCTAATATTTCGAATATCAGTTTGATATAAATGTATTTTTCAATCATGCCGTGTATACTATACAGAATCTCTGTTTGGGTGTGATTAGTGTTGAAAGAGAATAAACCCAGTAATTCTTCCTAGACATAGAAATCTCATACATATAACCCGAATGCTTGATGTAAGATGTGTGTATACCAACAGACTGCATTTCAACTGTAATTGTATTGCATAAATAATGTTACCTAGTGCATGCATTTGTCTCAACGAAACGATTGTGTTGTGATCTACCGGTGCTGCAAAGTCGGTAACTCATTATGCAGTTGGGAAGCAGTATGTTGGCATCAGCTTGTTAAATTAAATAATCTCGATCGCAAATGAACTAAACACGTTTATTCTAAGGCTAATTTCAAGTACAATTTTTAAAGTTATAAGTTTTTTACTCCTGTTTTAGTAATATAAGTAATAAATAGTTTTATTTAGCTACAATAATAATTTATCAAATGTTACAACTTTATAATTCGACACAAATGTTTAATGCACAGATTTTTATTCATTCCAGTTTTACCAGAATTCATAAAGGGTGCTCAATTTTTAAATCTAGTTTAAACCTTTTTTAATTAATGTTGTTAACAAGAGAGCATAGTTTGTTGAAATAATATGATCATAAAGCATAATATTGTAGCATAATTTTTTTGAAGTATTATTTTATAATATTGTATTATTAATAATGACCGTCCATATTTTTATTTTTATATAGGACTTGTAGCTTTATACATGTATGTATAAGAAACAGAAAGATAGTAATCATTCATATTTATTTGGAGTCTCAAACATGATCTTTGAGTGGGTAATATCTGTGGAGTGGGGCTAAAATTGAAACGACATAACATTATCGAAACTGCATTTAGCAGAATATTTTTTGTTTTATTTAATTAAATACTTAACTTTTTTTACTTGTTTATTGCAATCACCCAAGCAACCATTAAATTATACAATGTTGTATTAAACACAAATGATGTAGCAGTAATTAAGTGTTAACCTCAGCCTAGCTCTTCCATAACAGCATCCAGGGTGTCATCCATAAAATGATATAAAATAAAAATCTAATGTGTGAAAAATAAATTTTATTATTACGATTTACCAGGCTTTTTCTTTTTAAATTGCTTCCTCTTCTTGATCTGATCAGATATTGCCTTACTCTTGGCCTTAAGTTGCTTGCGTCTGATTGTTTTATCTGGGTTTGTTTTAGGTTGTTTCTTCATCAACATGCTGAATGCTGGCTTTGTGTCTTCATGGTCACTTTCTTCTGCCATTGAATTTTCTTGTTCTTCTCTCTCTTCTGTAAAGCAACAAAATCAAAATAAACAACCCACTAAAGGTAAGTAATGAATAGTTTGATAAGAAAATGTATATTGTCACATTTTTTTTTTACTTTTCTTGCATCACTACTGGGCTTTACACATTACTTATGTCAACTTAATTTATTTACCTTTGATAACAACTTCTTGGGCCTTCTCCATAGGATCACCTTTGAAGAAGTCTGCTCCCTCTATATCAGGATACCCAGTCTCAGGCTTAGTAGCTTCATAAACAGCTTTCTTCTCAATTCTCCTTTCATATTTGCTGCCAGCTTTCTTGGATATAGCTTGTCTCAATTTTGCAGGGCTAATGTATTTAGCATTTTCCCATACTGTTGCACCACCAAATGAGCCAGAAAATATTTTTACCTAAAAAGATGGTACGAATAGTAAGTGAGTCTGGCATTCATGTGTTCTGCTATACAAGGTGGAATAGACACTTATGCACAAACAGTTACCACATATTCAGTACTGAGAAGACCACGAAGTTTGATCTGCTTCTGGAGGTGGGCTGATTGGAGTAACGGTCACAATGGTCCACTATGGACTAAGTGCCAAAACCAAAACCCCATAATAGAATAGATTCAGTGTGTCATTATAAACCATTCTGACCATGTAGGTATTGCACTTGTTTTAAGGAATAGCTGATTTTCATTGAAATTACCAATGAAAGTTTTTGAGGGGTGTTCAGAATGATGAATACATGGTAACTGTTTGTGCTTTGGTATCCCTTCTACCCTGTAGAAATAAGTTTAAGCCCACCAACAATGTTTTTTAAGCTAAAACTGAATTCAAGCTTTATACATACAGGGTTCAACACAAATCGAGGTCCAATTTCAGCCAAAGCTCCATCTTCAGACAGGATTTGATAGTTTCTAAACCAAATCCTGTTATCCAAGATCATGAAAGTGTACACATGGTCAAAGAATGGCTGACTCTTGGGATGGTGATAGGGAACACCAAATGTCTGAATGAGTAGCTCCTTTAGCAGGGCGTAATGTGGATCTTTTGTAAATTGTGGGTCAAACGATAGCAGAGGCCGGGATCCCCTCAGGCAGTTTCCAGTCATTTTTAATTCACCCATTGTGTAGACTGAAATAAAACATATTTTAAGAATAACATGAATACATGATTTAGTTTGAGTAAAAAATAATATCAAATGAGGAAATTAAACATACTGTTTTCAACCAGGAATTTGACACTTGGCCCATTTGGTATATTGGCCATCCACATATAGAGATCTCTCATCTTTCTGCCTTCAAAGAGTATGCATTTGTTGCAATTCTTCATTTCACTGATCTCATTGACAACATACAGGTTTTTGCTTCTCTCCATCTTTGATTCTGTCTTATGATGGGGCATTATTTTCTTTAAGTCTTCCATCAAATGCCGATGACGGTGATTAATCCCACGTGCGGCGAAAACTAAAACTCTTTGCCTGTTGATCCATTTTACCTGTAATTAAAGGTTATGTTTACCAATGGTTTCGATCTTGTAACTTACATTTCTATTACATAATGAGCAGTATTTAGACACAGTAAGTGCACTCGGCAGAAATTTTATAATAATTGGTCTATTTTTGGATATTCGTTAGTTAATGCAATTAATTATAACCTGTCTTGGCGCCGGATCATCAGACATTCGAACAGGCGGCAAAATAACTTCATTTTGGTCATCTTTCTTATTTTGAAGCACTACTGGTACTTTTTTCTTTCCACTTTTTGACTTCAATTTCACCATTTTTCAAGATTCTTACACGTGTCTAGCTTGAAAACACAAAACGAAAACACCGCGCGTGTTGAGCAATGCGTGTGTGAGTGAATGTCAAATATGTCAATGTCAATGCTGAAAAAGGGGTGTATTATTGTTCAATTTTATCGACATCACTACGAAAATCGACTATTAAATTTTTCTTTCAGAAAACGTTTTCATTGAATTTTACAACTTGGAATAAAAAATCCGCTACTAGAACAGCGAAAATATGAGTATGAAAAAGGGAATATTTTCAGAGTCCACCACATCAGTGTAATATTTTGACGTCGGGAAACGGTGTTTTGTTGATTCAATGACGTCATATCATCGAAATTTCTTTCTCCTACTAAAATACAAAATCAAGCTGTAATTTGAAGCTGAATTTTATAACGTAGTTTAACAACAAAATATTAATGTTCCTCATAGTAAAACTTTAGTTGCTGGTTGATATAATAAACCAAAGTCTAATCCGTACATCACTTTGGCGGTGTTTACTTGTTACGTAATCATTGTTATCGAAGGTGACCGCCCTCGACACGAACAAATCACGTACCTACTTAAAAACTTAAGATTTAAATCTGATTACGATTACTTTACTCCTTCCCATTCAAGAAAATATTAAATTGTCCACTGTTGTAAATTTTGATAAATAGGTTCAGCATTCTAACATTCTAAAAAAATGGGCTTATATTTGTTCACTATCTATCAGTATTCACTTTCAGTATCATTTTTTATTTGGTGTAAGACGCTACTGTCGCTGTGTGTTTAGTAAATAAAGACGGCGAAAATACTATTTAAAAATGATAAAAACACTCACGTCGTTTGTGAAGCTAATTAATAAGAATAATGTGTTGGAACAAGTTAGATATTCGTCTCAAGCACTACCACAGCTGTCTTCGGTAAGAAAGAATAACTTCAATTACGTTACGTCTGATGCCCTGTTAATGTTGTCTTGAGATTCACAATCCATTTCAAACGCCGATTAACAACATTTTTGAATTCAGATAGATGCACGATTTTTTTCCTATTCATTACCTACGTTGTTATTGAAAGAGGGGGACATCTGCAGCGGAACAGTCTGTTCATGAATTATTTTTTTGACGTATAATTAAGTAGGTAGGGTAGGTACCTACCGTCTGACGCAGGTCCTCACCGGACACGGATGTTTCGGGAGGTACCTGCACCGAATCGGGCGGGAGGAAACGCCCGGGTGTTTCCACTGCGAGGATCGACCGGAGGACACGGTGGAGGTCTGCCCTGCGTGGGCGGAGCACCGCCGTGTCCTCGTAGCGGCGATCGGCGGCGGCGAGCTCTCGCGTCCGGCCCTGGTTCAATCCATGGTCCGGAGCGAGACGGAATGGGAAGCCGTCACCTCCTTCTGCGAAGCAGTCATGCTAGCGAAGGAGGTGGCGGAACGTGAGAGGGAGAGAGCCTCTTCCCAGCCGCCGCAGGAGACGCATCGGGCGTCGCGGGCCACGTGGTGGCTACCGGCCACCGTAGACAGACGCGGGCCTGTGGACGGTTAGCTATATATGGGCTAGCTAGCTAGCCGTCCGTCCGTCTGATGACGACTGGCCGTGTCGACGGCGCGTTCGTGTTCCACGTGCGCCTCAGAGATGTCAGCATAAGGGGAGGGGCCCGCCAGGGCCGAAGCCTGCCGGGGTTGCGGGCCTGTTCGAAAGAGATACCGCAGCCCCGGAACATAAAGGGCGAGGAAGGAACATGGATAGGTTTTGAGAAAGCACGGTCAGTTTCAAACTTTGAATGTGCAATTTCAATAAGTTTGAAGTTGACTTGAAAAAATGGATGACGATATCTACAGGCTATTCAGCGAGTATCTTTCGTTTCAATAAACAGAAAAAGCAAAAGTTATACTTGGCGAATGTTAGCGATGACTGAGATAAGTCCTCGTGTGTGTTCATCCCAACACCAGAGTGGCTAGTATGTTCGGAGTGGTCCGTGCCTGACCCACTCGTCACTCGGGCCACATGTCACTCATACTATTATTACCTATATTTTTTTAAATAATAAGCACATGTAGGCCCCTTTTTATTTTTAAAGCAATTCGACCTGTCCCTACTTTGTCGAACCTCGGAGGTATTGGCCCCACCAATAAGAGTGCGAAGTAAACAGTGGCGCCAAAACCACTTTAGAACTTTTGAATAATATAGAAGTTACCACATAGGTACCTAGCTGCCTACTAGTACTACCTAATAAAGAGGCCCTTTTCTTCGCTCTTAGGAAAAATACAACATACAACGAAAATCCTTCGGCACGATAGAGCCATCAGATGTTGGGTACTTCCAGTCTGTACTTGGAGAAGAACGAGTGTTGACTGACGAAAGTGATGTGTTGCCATATAACATTGACTGGATAAAGAATTGCAGAGGTAGGTACACTCTAAAGTTTGTATTATAATAGAGAGCTAGCTAGTGAGTGCTGCAATGTGCACTTACTTTCGGTATTATGTGTTTACAATATTATTGTTTTGCTTACACTGATACGGGTATCAAGATAAAGTGCATGACATACGTAATCTACAATTACGATAACGAGTCACATACTGTAATTGATGTTTTTTTCAGGACAATCAAGGGTTGTATTAAGGCCAAGAAATACAGAAGAGGTGTCCACAATATTGAAGTATTGTAACGATAAGCGCCTGGCGGTATGTCCTCAAGGTGGCAACACCGGGTTAGTCGGCGGCTCCGTGCCGGTGTTCGACGAAATCGTCATCAGCTTCGCACTCATGAACAAAATCGTCACCCTTGATGATCTTTCAGGTTAATATTTAAGTACCTACTTATTGAATCACAGATTGTGTTGTATTATAGATCTTTTGCCTAAGCATTATTAACACTCACAGCATAGAAAGGACAAGAATTTTGTAATAGGTACTGTTAAAGGATCGCGGGTTCGATTTCCGTGCGAAAGAAACATTTCTACTTACCCCTAAGACGACCCACTGACCGACATGCATGTATGTAGGTGCTTTGTTAGCTAATCCATACGTAACGAATATTCGTTTAGCTTCAATGCTGCATTTGCAAACACATTGAGCCCCATGCTTGAGCCTATGCCAAACTACCTGAGGCCCTACGTAACAAATCACCTGGTGTAGCCAATTTTGTTTTTGGTGTAATATAAAGGCAGGTGCGCTTGTGTCCTGTGTGTAGGTGAAAGGACACAATACAACAAGATACAATAGCACACTATTGTATTTTCTACAATCCAATAAAAATAATTTGCAGGTGCATTAGTTTGTGAAGCGGGTTGTATTCTGGAAACTCTGGATAATCATGTACGTGATCGTGGGCTTATTATGCCCTTGGACTTGGGCGCTAAAGGTACCTGCCACATCGGCGGCAACGCCAGCACTAATGCAGGTGGGCTGAGGTTACTGCGTTATGGCAACCTGCACGGATCTGTGCTGGGAATTGAGGCAGTAAGTTTCAAGTATAGCAATCAAATCAAGAGACATTTCTAAGAATGTCAAAAACATACATATTTATGTAACAGACAGCACTGGTAGAGCAAACTCCCCAGCAAAAAGCATTGATGTAACACACATCGCAATATTTTCTTGAATTTTTTTGTGTAGGCTAACAGTAGGTAGGTATAATTGAACCAGTGACCTTACAAAACATAGGTATTGCATGCTCTGCTATTGCACTGCAGTATCGATCTATTTTATTTATAGTTTGTTTTAATCCCTGTTCGTATTATAAACTTACATTTAAAACGTAATTTTGTACATCGTAATAATTCGTAACATCAGTCAGGCCAGGCCATTGTTACCTACACTGGTACATACACATGGCGCAAAATATAATTATTTGACAGACTACACTCACGCTACTAAAACGCATTCTTGAAAATAGTGATTATAAATATTTCTACCCTTTTGAAATACCTGGGTTCCTCGGGCACTGTCCCGCCCGCCAAGCCCTACGGTAGCTACGCCATCGCCACTGGCTTTGGTGCTTTGCCTATAATATCTACATAATTGTACATCAAAACATAACCCGTTTTCTCCAAAACGCGTGCAAGTGATAACTTGCTGCTTATGTTTTGATTGCCCTATCTCTGCATGAATAAACTTAAATTGACTGTAAGATAAGCTGCATTGTAGATACTACGGAAATATACTAAATCTCTTGTAAATAGAAGTGACGTTATTTATCTAATAATATTTGTTTATGCTGATGAAAGAAGGTTATAATATAAGTTGTAAATCAGAAATTTGTCGTGACTAGAAATACCCACATAACTCCATGTGAAGATTTGAGCCAGTTTCCCAGTCCCAATTTTTTTCCACTAGCTCGGTTATAATTCGTATCAGTTGAAAAATTCGTGGAAGGTGCAAAACCGGTTTCATAAACCGGACCATGCCAGCTTTCTTCTGTCTGGTATCAAATGACATAATTTACTCACAAATGAAGGAAACGCAATATTGTGCACCATTTTGGGTTCAAGCTCAGCCGAAAATTGCTTATGAGGAAGTCTATTTAACTTTTAGTTAATAAGCCACTATGATGCAAAATAATGATGACTTTCATTTTACTTGTTTCTTATCAACGCCTCACCACCTAATCTTTCTTCATATAGGTAAAAGCCGACGGCACTATCATAGACTGTCTCAGAGCACTAAAGAAGGACAACACAGGGTATCACTTGAAGCATCTTTTTATAGGGTCTGAAGGAACGCTAGGACTCGTCACCAAAGTCGCTATTCATTGCCCGGTGTTACCGAAGGCCGTGAATTTGGGTTTCTTTGGTAAGCACGCCTTTATATTCAACCACTTGTTTTACAGGCCCGACAATCACAGGTATCACATTGGAACACCTGTGGAGCGGACGCTATTGTTTATCTCTATCCATCCATGGAATGGACATTTTCTTATCAAATCGTTTAGGAATAAAATGAGGATCTGAACTCTATCATGAGTTACCATTCTTTATCCTTGCAGGTGTCAAAAACTTTGAAAATGTACTGAAACTGTACAAAAGCGCCAAATCAAGGCTAGGTGAGATTCTATCGGCGTTTGAAATGGCCGATTTTGATTCGATAGACTGCACGGTTAAGAATCTTAAACTGCCGTAAGTAACTGCAATACAAGCAAGTATTTTTTGGGTGCTTTAATTAAGTAGTCATGTCGCGGAATCTATTTTCGACAGGAACCCCATCTCGGAGTATCCGTTCTACGTGCTGGTCGAGACACATGGAAGTGACGAGGCACATGACAGTGAAAAGCTAACGAGGTTTTTGACCAATGAGATGGAGTCAGGGCTCATCGTGGACGGAACTGTTACGTCGGAACCTGCAAAGATGCAGGTGACTTGATATACATATTTACAAGCTGGAATGGATACCAGCCCGCTTAGCATGACCACCGGACAAACGAGAGACACTCGACAAATCTTTTGTTCATCTGTCACTGAATCGGCAAAATGACAGATGAACAAAAGGTTTGTCGACTCTCTGTCGTGTCGGTGCTCATGCTACGCGGGCAGGTGGTATAAAATTTATTGATCGAGGTACCTATTATACTTCTGATTGCAGACGATTTGGAATCTCCGTGAAAGCATTGCAGGAGCGGGCTTAGCAGGAGGCTACGTATTCAAATATGATGTCTCCATTCCGCTGAATAATTATTATGATCTGGTGCCGATCTTGAGAAAGAGACTCGGCGATAAGGCCATAAAAGTTTTCGGATATGGGCATGTTGGTTAGTAACAGATTATTTTTTTGGCAATTGCAAGCAGGGTTTGACACGACTACGTATTTGAATAGGTCATTAAGTTAATTGAAATACATATTTAATGAACGCATCTCATTACTACCTAACAAGGCAATATTTTTATTTAAACAATATTGCAGGGGACGGTAACATACACATCAATGTCACAGTGCCACAATACACCAAAGAGGTATCAGCTCTTCTGGAGCCATACATCTTTGAAGAGGTTAGCAAAGTGAACGGATCCATCAGCGCAGAGCACGGCATTGGCTTCAGGAAACCCATGTACATACACTACAGCAAGGATCAGTCTGCTTTACAACTAATGAAGGATCTCAAACAGCTGATGGATCCCAACGGAATTCTTAACCCTTACAAGGTCTTGCCAGAGGCATAAGATAAGATAACATTGTATACTTATAATTAATATACTATTTTTATAATACTATTTGCAGTCGCTCGTCAAGTACATATGACATAATAATATCAAGAGACAACAACAATGTAGATAGTGGCGTTGCGTCATATGCGACACTTGTAAACTGCACTGATACGGGAGCAATAAGATAAAATAAAAGAAAAACAAATTATTTAAATGACTTTTTATTAAAATACATTTATTCTTATAACATTCATAATATCACTGCAACAAAAATACAATGGAATATTATAAACATTTTCCTAATTGCTTCAAATAAATAAATGTTGTATTCTATAAATATATTCGAAAAACGTATTCATTACTTCAATAATCAGCACAAATGGCTTAGTTTAGCAGGTAGCTTATTTATTGCTTGTAAATTGTTATACTCTCTTAAATCACTGGTCTATCAATCAGCAATTAGGTTTATTGGGCTTTAAATCTATTTCACACACAAGGCATCTGTCACACCGTCTCACTCATTTCAAATAGGCAAATATTATTACAACAACACACGACACAAGTGTAACGAATTTGGCAAAACATATTGTTCTATTCCACATCGACAAACCATTTAAAAGTTATGAGAAAATGCAACTGGAAGTATCGAGAGAACAACTATTATGCTCTAGAAGTTCCTTATATGTATAGATCAGTTTACTTTTAAAGAGTAAAAATGACGCAAAGTTGTGTAAAATGCAAACAATGTCAATTATTTAAAATGACTTAGTACTTGGATAGAATTGTGAATTATTGCACTAAACTAAAGAAATTTGTGCCAAACAAATGTATTACGCAATTAAAATGTATCTTGATTGTATACCTTACTGCATCCCACCAAAAGTAGTTCAATCAATAAAAAATTACATACAATTATAATTATTATTTCATCAGTAAAATGTCATTTAAGTAAATAAAAAAATTTTCAGCCTTCTAACTTATGCAATATTATTATGTAACATTTTTCTCCAGTGGGCATTGTTTACAATGGAATGGAAGTAATTAGCCTTTTTTTTTGCATACAGAAGGTATATTTATTTTACTTAGGTATGTTTCAACATTTTCTGTATTGTATGCAACGTTTTTTTCTAAATGAAATAGAAAAAAAATATGGAGAAATTTTGAGATCACTAAACACTAAAGTATAGACGAAATGTAAACAAGAAAATGGCTCTAACATTATGGCCGTCAAATTTTGTGGTGGGAACTAATAAAACATATTAGCTAGCAGCTTAACAATACAAGAAAACAACACTACTTTTTTCATAAAAAAAAAACACTTAGTTACCTACACTTGTTTACATTTAGTCTATGTGATCATAAGTCGGATGTGTTTACGTATGTCGTATAACATTGAAAACTAATAACTGGGCAATTAATGACGTAACAGAATCAATAATTAACTAATTCATTATAAACATTATTTCCGCTCATACGTAAACATAGCTAAGACCCTCCGGAACAACAGACCAAAAGATTAAATATCACACTAAAAATAGAAAATAAAAGACTTTTTTTTTACTGAAAATATTCTAGTTTGGTCATACATAAAGGCATATCAAATCTAAAATTAAAAAGCTTTAAGTCGGTATATAATCCTGATACTTAAATCTACGTTGGAGCACCTAAAAGTAAAGTTGTTGTGGCCCTTTAAGTAGGTAAGGTGGAAAACTGTTAGTATGGTGCTGTAGTTAACAGTCGGCGTATTCTCTAGCGTCGGGGTACCGGCGGCGAGGCGCGCGGTGCGGTGGTACGCCAAGCTCTTACATCAAACTCATACGTAAATCGTTGACAGGATGGCTACGAGGATGATCGCTCCCATTAAATCTTTTTTATAGTTTTATATATTTTATATTTTTTTTATAGTTTTTCACCATTGTCCTAGCATAGTAGACGCAGTTTGGTCTGAGCCCCGCGAGGGAAGGGGCGCGTCGCAACGTGCGGTTATCGTTTGATTTGATTGGACATCTTGAGGAACTCCAAGAAGCCGGCCTGCATTTCGGCATCCATGCCGGTGTCCCACGCGTCGTTCTCCAGCTCCTCGCTATAATACATTAGCAATATTGTAATATACATAGACATATACGTAAATAAAATAGGGTATCGGGGGTAAAACTGTCGTCAGGCGCCAATCTTTTTTCTTTCCACATTGTCACTAACACGATTTAATGAGCGAGCAATGGTTGTGGAAAACTGCTAGATCAAAAAGCATAACTCTCGTTTTGGTTGTACCGTAGTAAATAGAGTTGTGACTCACAGTATATCCTCATCGAGTGCGACGTTTTTGCCGGGCGGCAGGTTGCTCTGCAGGAAGGCGCGCTCCTCGGCGGTGAGGGTGTGCCCGTCTGCCAGGTACCCGCCGTCGCTCGGCCCGCTCTCCACCTCGCCGTTCATCGCTGTTACAAACCATCTTCACACTTAATTGATGCATTTCGTTAACCATTATGCAAAATAATACTGAATATGTTAGCATCCT
This sequence comes from Xestia ashworthii, assembly GCA_950022955.1. Lineage (NCBI taxonomy): Eukaryota > Metazoa > Arthropoda > Insecta > Lepidoptera > Noctuidae > Xestia > Xestia ashworthii. The sequence continues at coordinate 15,455,963 of OX465554.1, forward strand.
TTCAGGTGAAAGTACGTGTGAATGTAAACAACTTTTACTATGGGACTATCTCTGAAAAAGACTATGGGACTATCTCTGAAAAAGACTATGGGACTATCTCTGAAAAAGCGAAACAAAAGAGGGTTCAATTCAGAGTTGGTCCCATGATATCAATCGTTCATATTTTTAGGTAATTTCTCCGCCTAGAAAGAATGACTAATGATTTTAAAGTCAGCCACAATTTTCAACTACTTTCGAAATCGAACAAAGCTGATGACTAAGAGCCGAAAGGTCAGGCAAACCTGTAATAAATAAGCGAGTAAGTAATACCGCAAACATATATGTTCGAAAGTCATACATGACATGAAAATAATATTACTCATATCTTGATGCCTAAATCGAATGAGCGATTAATGATATTTTGATTCATGTTAGTTTGTTTTCCCAAAAAACAACAATTAACTAAGGTCAGATGTATGATTGTAAATTAAGAAAAAGGCTGCCTAGCCACGGGGTTAACATAAATAACTAAATTACTTTACATAAACACACCTTTTCCCCGCGGGGGGAAAAGGTCCGCGGGGAAAAGGTGTGTCTAGATAAAGTAATTACATAAGATTTTTTGATATTTTATGTTGATTCTTGTGCAATAAACTGGACCAAAACCATTGAAATTGTATGATAATGTGATAAAACTTATTTGTATTCTGATTTGAATAAGTCAAATTCGCGTAGACTTTAAATCGCATTCCCGCAAGTCTGTTGTTTATTGAGCGTACGGCTTCGGTTGTCAGTGTTGTCACGTGCATAGTTTCGGGCGCGGACTGTACCCGACGGGAGCGAGTCACGTGGCTCGATGTAATCGCAGCGAGACTAGGAACGTGACTAAAGCCGTACTCACTGAAAACGTGAAACGTGAACGTTTCCCACGCAATTAATTGGTAATCCTAGGTTCTCGTGAAATATTGTTTCAGGTGTTATGACTGAAATTAATGATGTAATGCTTTTCTGAAAGGTTTCTAGGTGTGCTGAAGTCTCAGAAATCTAGAATGTACATAGGTACAACGCTTTAATCAAGTAAACAGACATGGGCGACGCTAAGCTTAGGCTTTCCAAGAAGGCGACGCCGTCACGACGGCCGCATTTATGGCGGTTGCCAACGTCTTAGATAGTAGAATTTGTGATTCTGCTACAACCCTGCTAAAAAAGACTGGAATACCCACAAGCTGTGTTGACGAAAACTAGTGCAGATAGTAAAGAGTTATGTATCGTTGCTCACCGCCATAGTTGTACCGACGAGCGGCAGGAGGCGGCTGCTGCTGCTGCTGCTGCGGCGGTGCGGGCGTGGGCTCGGGCTCCGCCGTGCCCCAGCGCGCCGCCCGCAGCGCCACCACGCCGCGCACGCACGCCAGCGACGCGCGCCTCTTGAGGCGCTCGAACGCCGCGTGCATGCCCGCCGGGCAGTCCGCATCCAGCGCTATACCCGACAGCTGTCAAACAACATATTAGTACCAATGGATTAAGCGGACGGAAATGTTCCGACCTATTTTTTCTTATTTTGTTGCACGGCCAGATCGTCGACATTTGACCGCAAGGAGCGTGGATCTCTAACGAAAGCAGTTATTTTGATAATTGATAGCAAACAAATCAGTATAATGCTCCGTACGCTGCAATGCCGAAGAACTGGACGTGTAACTTCACATGATAAAATGTTTTAGTATCGACGCTTTTTTTTCTCGTGTCACGTTCATTTTTCGGAAACACTTGCCTATTTTTATTAGATGTAATTCAGAGTCTTACAAATAAAATTTGCACGTGATTGGAGGGTTAAATAAGACTTAGACGGGCATTCCCAAAATACGAACGCGAGTAAACTGAATAACCGAACACCAATCTTGACTACCATTCGACTAGCTGGCTAGACCTTCGTTAACATAGCAGAGAGCAATGTATGTCTAGGTGAAATTCAAAACGAGAAAGAATTTACGTACCTGTAATTCTATTGACAGTAACAATAGAAAAGAAAAGAAATGATTCAGACAAAAATGTCATGCCAAGATATGGAAGAAAGTCATCTGGATCAAAAGGCTTGTCACTGAAATCCTTAACCGATTAGCGCAGATCTAACATTATGATTGGAAAGGCATAAGAGCAATCAAAGCATACAATTTTAAAGCATTTTTCACATAGATATCTACAGATATAAGAGTTCATTGAGCCCAACACTATGATTCATGAATTGATAACTGTCCCAGAACTAATTCGTTACTAATTGTAATTTATATGGTGTACAATAAAGAGTATTCTGTCTATTTACGTGAAAAATACTTGTTGCATTCTAGATTTTTAGCCCCAAAATAGACTAAATATTGTTTGTGTCTAGAGAGTTCACCATGGTGCAGTGGGTGGGTTCGAACTCACAACCACTGGATCGCCAGTCCGACTCCTGAGCTGTAGGGCTAATGTCGCTTTAAATTATGGCACTGACGTGTGTCAGTGCATCAAGACCGTTGCTATGCAAGAATCTAGTCGTTTTTTTTTTTAATTTATGGTTAAATTAGGCATTTCATTATATAAAAAGTCAACGGTTTTTCCTGAAATTCGGTAATAAATGTCAGTGTTAACAAACATAGATTACGACTTCGAAATTCTGGCTTGTGATGATATAAAGAATGCAACACTTGAATGCTGTTTTTGTTTTCACAAACACCCACACACGTCTGGTTTATTGTTGTTTTAATTTGCACGAAACAAACCGTGAAAAACATCAATATATGTATATAAAATGTAGAAGGTGCGGTTTTAATTTCACCGCGTCCTGTCTTTATTGCGTGTTATACAGACATCAGTTTTGACAGCAATCAGTATATTTGGCGCTTATGTATTTCCTTTTATAGCTGCTTTCAAATTGAGTGTCATGAGTGTTTAAGTAAGTAATTAAAGACAATTCTAGAAACAACATGGCACTAATGTGCTCACAATGTGCCTGAAAGAGAAATCACTCTAGAATGGAGTGAATAAGTAACCCAGCCCACCGCCTCAAGTATTTAATAAAATCGTCAACGAAATTGTACTTTTTTGTGGTAGAAAAAAAGGTACTAACTTTAAGCAGCTGGCAGACAGCTTTGATGTTAGTTTCCTTGTCGGTGTCGAGCAGATGAAGCAACACCTTGCACAAACTTTCACCTAGAGTCTTGATTCTTCCTCCCTATAAATAAAACAATTTGTGCTTAACTTGGACTGGAATACTGCAAGGTGGTGACGAAAGTTATCTGATATTTTAATAGGAAAAAACAATAAGGCCAATGACAAATCTTTTAGATTGACAATAAAATGCACATCCTATCTACAAACAAAAGACAATATTTTCTAGTTAAATGGTAATTTCGTGACGAACCTGGCTATCCTCCAGTTGGGTGTATATCTCAGCGAGGAACATGGCGAAGCCGCGCATGTTCTCTTCTGAGGACTCCATGCCACTGATGATCTTGTTCTCCTCCGTGGAGCAGCGCTCCAGCAGACACGCACGGAAGGTGGACTCTTCCGGAGGCGACACCGAGTCGTACATCGAGCACAGACGCGCACCATTGTAACGGAAGTTGGGCTCGCCTATCGACTGTCGTCACAAAAACGTAATTTGAGAACAGGTTCATACCAACAACATTCTATGTAGAAACAGCTGCATTCATAAGTCATACAACTTTTTTCTAAGGCATTGAAAACAAGTGTGTACTCTAGTCATTTAGCTGCCTACATTAGATGTGCTGGTAAAAGAAAGTTAGGAATTCCAAGAAACTGACAAAAATAGTAAGTTTATTAACACTCTTTGCAACTTGCAAGTGTGGTGTTGGCAAGTTTTACTAAGACAAAAACATTTAGTTGATTAAGTCTCTAAAAGACACAAAAATGTAATTAATTTTATGTCTTGAAAGATGCTAATTTGTGTGAACAGACGGAAATGACTTTTATACGTATTTACATATTTAATAGATAATAACAGTCACACCATGCAGTTACCAAAACTGAGCACATGTTATTTCTAATAACATGCCAGTCATACATAACACTCAGTGGTTGGTTGAGTGCATTTATCTTAGAAAAAAATATCTTAGTAAAAATAGGTTAGTAGGTTATGTTATTTTTTTTAATTTTATATCACGTTTTTAGGGTTCCGTAGCCAAATGGCAAAAAACGGAACCCTTATAGTTTCGCCATGTCTGTCTGTCTGTCTGTCCGCGGATAATCTCAGTGACCGTTAGCACCAGAAAGCTGAAATTTGGTACCAATATGTATATCAATCATGCCGACAAAGTGCAAAAATAAAAATTTAAAAAAACATTTTTATTAGGGTACCTCCCCCAGACGTAAAGTGGGGAGCGATTTTTTTTTTAATTTTGACCCTGACGTGTGATATATTGTTGGATAGGTATTTAAAAATGAATAGGGGTTTTCTAAAATCATTTTTTGATAATATTAATATTTTAGGAAATAATCGCTCCGAAAGTCAAAAACAATGTGTCCCCCCCCCTCTAACTTTTGAACCATAAGTTTAAAAAATATGAAAAAAATCACAGAAGTAGACCTTTATATGAACTTTCTAGGAAAATTATTTTCAACTTGATGAGTTGAATAGTTTTTGAGTTATATAGCACTTTTTCAAAAAAACGCAAATGATAACTTTGTTTTTCATACAAATACTATGAAAAACAAAGTTATTTTTGCTGACGAAAAATGTTGGTATTTTTAATGGTCTGGGAAGCTACGGAACCCTACAGTGAGCGTGGCCCGACACGCTCTTGGCCGGTTTTTTTATTATAACCTCAAGATAGTCTGTCACTAAAAAGTTGAATGACCTTTTAAATGTCTATTTATCAAACCAATTAAGTTCTTTTGTTATTTCCAAGTTCAATTTATTGAGACAAAGAAAACCATAGTGGATCAGTTTCTTGTCATTCAATACTATTGTTCTGATGCTTACACTGTGTTGGTGACAACATGACACCAACAGACTGTGCTTTATTGAATCTTTAACCCCTAAAAGTCATTGTATTTGTCAGGCTGGTCTTGGATAGAGCTGCAATGATGAAATCTCCTCTACAAAACTGGGAGGTGGAGACATAAAGATTATACAAAAATAATCAAAGTCATGTAGGGTCAATAAAAAAAACTAGTTTTAAAGAGAAAAAAAATATGTGAGAATTTATTTTAAAAGATGAAACAGTCTCATCTTCTCTACATTTTAATAAATTGTTTATCTAATCTGTTGCCTATACAAAGTTTATTAGCTTTACCAAATCAATAACATGTGATTATCGCATGCTTGTTAGTTAGTAATAAACACATTTTAAAAGATAAGTTAGTCACAAATAATAATCAATATTACTTAAACAATTATAAAAAGAAGTTCATACCTGATTGACGATAGCTTCAACTAGAGGTCTAGTGTAGTTCACGTCATGCAGGGTTGTTGCAAAGGCATCAACCAATGGGCCGCACAGGGCGTCGAATTTACCAGGATCAAATGTTATCTCACACATCACTGTTATCAAGTTGGCTATGTTCTCTTGCGGAACAGCGGACTGAAGAAAATAATTTAGTTATTAATTTGTATGATAAAATAATTTATTCAAAATGGGTAACTATAACTTTATACTCACTCTTATTTCCATATTTTCAGCTTCATCCAATGAATAGGACATTTCTTCTAAGCTGTAGGGGTTTTGATCTTGAGCTTGACGAAGGCGATCTTGCACAGAAAACCGATGAGGTCTGTAAGGTGCAGGATCTTGGTTGTAAGTGGGTACTGCATGCGGGGTGTAGTTAGGCGGGTACCACTCCTTAGCTTCGGCCGACAGGTTTGATTTGGGAGGTTCAACTGAAACAAAGAGTTACAATGAGTAAAAGTATGTTTGATTAAATAGAAAAATATATAGTTGTATAGCACAACTAGTTGACCCAAAAACAAATTATTGCTCCGTAATCGATTCTAAGCACGGCCGCCTGACTTTGTCGAACTACAGCGACGTCATTAGAAATGAAAATCCTTACTTTCACCTGAAGTATTATAATTACGAAGAACGCAGTTATAAACTGGCCAAGTATGACGACGTCACACAGCATAAGATCGGTGTGTGAAAGTGTGGAATAAATCAAATTCAACGTTATACTTGTTACCTTTTGATTCCTCGGCAACAATCTTCGGCCTACGGAGCTCCCGTGGTTGATTTTCGGGTTGCTGCCAGCCACGGCCTCTGCCTCTTGGCCCACCGATCTCACCGTTATTCATTTCAACGCTTTCTGTACAACACCGACTCTGTAAACAGTTTTCTCTGATTTATATCCATAAATCACCAAAATATAATCCTATTTCTCGTACGCTTCTTATTAGCTCGACAGATTCGACACGTAAACAAAGAAAAATATACTTCGCTACTAATTTCACAGCACAACCTCCATGTTACTTTTGAACGAAGGAGATAGATTGCTTTTTTTTACAATAGTTGTGTTGTGGTCAGGCAAAGGTATAAAAATGTATACAGCCTAAATATATTTTGTCTCCCTATATTTCCAAAAGATAAATAAAATTAATTTAACAGATAATTACGGTCATTTAGATAATTTAGTGGATGATTTAATAAGATTCAATTAATAATGCCATGACTAATATTCATTGATTTTTCAGATGAGATGGCAGTGTCGGAAACTTGGGATCGCTTGTAGTCGTCATCACGACGCGTTTCTCTGTTAGTTATGTGATGCTGATGTACGTAAATGTGTCTATAAATGGAGCTAAAAAACGTACAGATTTTTAGTAAAGACCCCACGAAGCGACGACGGACGCGTGTGGATGTACAATTACAATCAACATCGATATCGATGATTATTTTCACGTTTATCGATTCTCGTGATTACTTTCATTTTAGTGGACGAACCAATGTCACGAGTTCCACGAATGTGACATACAATCCACGAATATAAACGAGAAACCGGTTTCTATAATTCTACTTTATATATAACCGGTTTGGAGTAGAATATCTTCCATTTGGGATTTCGCCACATCTAACAGCACGAATTCACATTTTCTATGCTACGAATACGGTCTTGGGTTCGATTCCCTGGTTGGAAAGTGTTATTGGGTTTTTCCATCAGTAAATTCTCAAGTAGCAGCCACGGACTCTTGCCGAAATTTGGTTGCACTATATTATGAGTAGGTAGGTACACCTCTGCCGAAACATTTAGGGATTTCAGCCGTGATTTTAGTAGGTATTCATTATTTATTTTAGTAGTATGGAAGTACTCCTTCAGCATCAGTGGTACTTACCTATGGGTCTAACCTCGTCACCGCTACTACTATAGGTATAAACTGAAGCGTCTAAGGGTTGCGCGTGCGTCTCATCTAGCAGCTTGAAACCGTTTTTTCCACTCTGCTATCCTTTTCAGTCGCTCAGAACAGCTATTAGGTAAAGGGCTTAATTACATTACGCGATTTGCAGGGCACGATCGGCAGTACGGCAGGGAAGTAGGGAGGTCGGGACCACTCGACCACCCAGTCAGGGCCCGATAAATTGTGTAGTGTATTATGCGCTTATAACGCAAAACAACGAGAGTGCTATCGTATGCCGCAGCATCGGCGATGCGCTCGGCAGCACTAAACACTCTATCAGGCTCTCCTCTACGCCTTTTGAGTTCAACTCTAGTTTCACTCTACCCTATTAATTTATGTTCTTCGGTGGCGTTATTAAGGTGGAAGCGTCATGGTAGCCCGCGATATTCAAATGTTCTTAGGTTTTTTTGCAATTTGCAGGTCAGTGCTAGGTTCTATGTTGATGAAAATATCGTTCGCGACAGTAAGACGTGTAGTTACAGAATTATAATCATCAATACAACCCTCCAATTTCATAAAGGTTTAGGTACGATTTTTTCTATGTCAAAGTTGTTCCTCGACCTTTGTTAATAGTGAATATATTCTACCTTACAGTCAGAGTTGGGCGTAATCAACTACTTTTGTAATCGGATTAATAATCTGATTGAAAGTAATCATGAATACATCAATCATGATTACTTTTAATCTTGATTACTTTCAATCATGACTACATTTGTAATCATTAGTTTTGATTACAATAGTCAGTAATCTTGATTACATGGGTAGATTTGATTATTTTTTTAAGCACATTTTTAATAAATGCGGTTGTATCGATGCTAAATCGATACCCTGAAATTAAACGTGTTTTAAAAAATATAATACACCTCTTCCGTCATCGGGTCCTGTCGAAAGACTTTTCTCATATGCGACCATGACCAATTTACCTAAATCACACAGACTTTCGGATGAGATGTTTGAAAAGAGGGTGCTTTTAACATCTAATTTAAGCCACACATGGCACACATAAAAATAATTCTTGATTGTTTTCTTAAGTATAATAATTATTAAAAAATAATAATTCATGAGACAGATCAAAAAATAAAGGTGATTTACAATGTTAATGATTTTATTTTTCGAATTCCTAAATGTAGTCAGTATGCATCAATCAAAAAAGTAATCAAAATAGTAATCAAAATAACGATTACAAACTAATAATCATTAATCACCGATATGATTACATTCTTGATTAATTTCCGTAATCTGTAATCTTGATTGATGATTACAAAATGTAATCGTAATCCTTAATCATTAATCTGATTACAATTTGCCCAACTCTGCTTACAGTACCTTAGAATATTCTTGGTTTGTCTACGCCTATCGAAAATATCGTTCGCGACTGTAAGATGTATGCAGTTACAGAATTATGATCATCGCAATCATCAATGCAACCCTCCAAGCTCACATAAGTCTAGGAAAGATATATGGTTATAATTCTGTAACTACGTACGTTTTGCAGTCGCGAAGTTCACCTTAAGGTGAAAGCGCCAGTGCTAAGTTTTATGTTGATAAACATATCGGTCGCAACTGTAAGACGTATTAAGTTACAGAATTATAGTCATCAAAATCATCAATACAACCCTCCAAGTTCATAAAAGTCGAAGAAGGGCTTTGACCGTGAAAAATTCGTTCCCCATCCAAAAAATTTGCTTACACATTGAAGGTCATCTGTGTTTATTTTCTACCAAATAACAAGTAGATTTTACAAAATGAATTTGGTTTATATATTAAAAATGCAGATAAAAGATAAAATCTCCTGTAATTGCTAAAAAGTAACAAAAAAAACATAGCCAATGTACTTTTTTTAACTAAGAGAAGCAAAACATAATTTACAAAACTATACACAGTCTATACGCTATTTTTATCATTTTTCACTATCATAAAAATCAACATTTACAGTAATATACATTTTCAATTTATCTACACTATATGGTACCAGCTTCGTCTAAAGATTTAGGGTTGCTGCCAGATTCCATGTTATTTCACTATCTTATTTCCACTCCATAAAGTATATATTACATATTTAAGTCTAATTATTATTCTCAAGCAGTAACTTAATAATAATGTAGTTTATTGATATTAGCACAGGTGTATGAAGAAGGTTGCTGTGAATATGTGAAGTGAAATATCTATTAAACTGGTTGGTAGCAACCTCAAAGATGTTCATATTATATTAAAATATAGACTAATCAACAACTACTTAATTTTATATACTAAAAGATTCTCCACAGCCGCATGTGCCTTTGATATTGGGGTTGTTGAATACAAATTCAGCTGAAAGTTTGTTCTCAACAAAATCCATTTCTGTCCCTGTAATAAAAAGAAAGCAGTAAAATTAATGATACTAGTCTGAAATCGCCAACCCATCTTGAGCAGGTGTGGTAATATAATGTATTAACCAATTGATTACATGGACTGCCTAAGGTCCATGTTCACCAAAAAGATGACGCTCTGATTATCTAAAAACAGCTGTTTAAGACACATTTTTGTATGGCAACATGTCACAATGACAGCTGTTTTTGGTTAATCAGGCTGTTATCTTTTCGGTGAACATGAACCTAAGCATGCCACAAGGCTTTGGTACTGAACCTCATGTAGTCAGCCAAAAATATTAAAATAAATCAATAAGTAGCATTTAATGAATTAGGAATAATGGTCATACTGATTGGCTGTGTATGACCATGTTTCATGCAGATCACAGATGCTGCATCTTTTACATTTTCAGAATAATCTAGGTAGTTTCACAGGGCAACATACAGATGAGACAAGACTTTTTACATGGTAAATTATATAAATTACAGCTGTATTATTAAGAGGTGGATGTTGACTGCCTCAATGGTCAAGTGGTCACAGTCGCAACTACAGAGGAGTAGGTCTTGGGTTTGATTCCCAGCATGAGCATAGTATTATTGGGTTTTTACATCAGGAATTTCTTAGTCATAGCCACAGTGGATTTGTGGCCAGCTGATGTTATTAGGCTCAACCCCTATTACATAGGACTTCAACAAACCTGGCGCAATGTGGGTAAATAACCTCTGCCTAACTCTTCAGGAATTACAGGCGTGATGTATAATTATAAAAGGTAAACTTCTATGACCTAATACAAAAGAGCAAGTCATACATGTGATGCACAACTATAGGAGTTGGCAACGGGTAGAGAAATGGAAATAGCCACAGAAAACAAGAATGTTATCTTGACATTTCATGTTTATTATTACTTACTAATAATGATTGTATTTTTTAAACTTGGTGATTTGTTTGTAGTTTCTTTTTCTGCCAGGGCTTATACATAATTATTGGCTATATTTTACAATATCATCATGTTGTATTTTTAGATTGATGCTGACAGAGTCCTGTTCGTAAGTATATGCTTCTACTTATCTATACTAATATATTACATATTATAAAGCTGAAGAGTTTGTTTGTTTGGTTGAATGTGCTAATCTCAGGAACTACTGGTTGGAACATACCTTCCCTATAATGCATGACCTAGGTCAAAATATCTTATAAAAACATTCATAGGGGCTAAGAGTTCACATTGTTGCTAATTATGACTTACCTAGTAATGTTAATTGCGCTTTTTTATCGATAATTATGGTAACACCATCCTGTTTGACTTCTTCATCTAGTTTTTCCTTCTGTTTTGCATAGTCTAGTGTGTAGGATAAACCATTACATCCTCTCTGGCGAACACCAACTTTTAAGCCCAGAAAGCCTTTTGCTGCCTCTTTCGACATTATTTCTTTAACTTTGTTTACTGCAGACGGAGTTAAAACCAGTGCAGCCCGTGAAGGTAGCAACCTCTTCTTAACCGCTCTTACAGTAGCACTTGCAACAACTTTAGTGGCCATCTGAAAATGTTTAAATTATGATGAAATGAAATGTTTTCATATTTGAGAATTCAGTTTGAGGTAGACGTCAGTTTTAGCGACACCAATCGTAAGCTGTTAGAAGCGAAGGCGAAGACTCCGTTGAGACATACCGTAATTATTTTACGCGCAGTTGTTAATTTTCTGTTTCATTGAAATATAAATACTATTTCATAACTGCGATTTTGGCTGCCAATTTATTTTATTTTACTTTGTCAATGTCAAATCCTATCAAATTTTAAAAATGTCAATGTCAAGTTGTCAACCAGGGAATAATAGTGGTGCTCTAAAATGTTAGTCGATTAATACACAAATTGGTTTAACACAAGTAGTTAAAAGAAGTTCATGAGAGGTATTGTAGTGTAGTGTGTAGAGAACGTAATATATAGCAGATTGAGTTTTTTTTAAATTATTAATTAGCCTATGATGACTTGGACTCGTCTCAATAATGCACATGACAAGCATTTTTGTCGGTGAAGTTATTTACGGCAATTTCTTATAAATTATAGGTGCAATCCACAGACGTATAAGTCTGTGGTGCAATCGAATGTGATTTGCACTTTTGCAGATTAAAAGAAATAATAATCACTCACAGCTCTCACAGCAATATTTTGTGTTCCGATATAGATAACACGATTATGACGGCTAAGATCTGTGATATTTCTTTGGGGCATGGTCGGTGTTATCGCAAGATGGCATCTGTCAGGACGTCATCTATGACGACTCAAGGAACATCGATATCGCGCTTGTGATTGCGCTCACAGTAACTCGGAAGCGGAACGGGTTTATGGACGCTCAAATCGTTTACAACCTATCTCGGAACGCGGCCTTTGTCTATTGTATTGATGAAGCAAACGCGTGACATTTCTGAGTTTCTGACAGCTAGTGTTGTATCAGAACTTTGCATGTTTTATCGACCTTCAAATTATTTGAAATAAGTGATAAATTCGTAACTCTGTTAATATTCCTTCATGTACACGGTCTATCAGTCATCCAATAAATAAATTCAGGTACATTGAATTCACATGATTAAAAAATATATATTTTTTATTCAGTGCAATGCCAAATTGAATGTCAAAAATAATCCATGCATTTAACAACCAACCCATGAACCCATCACTAAATGACACGTCTTCTACCTACCAATCGTACTTGTGTAGCGTGTAATGATTTTTCAATCTCAATGTATTAAAAATTAACAATGGGTGGTCAAAAATTCGAATATGATGAAAGTGGATCAACATTCTTTTACTTTGTCCTTTCTTTCCTTGCTTTGATACTTGTACCTGCAACATTTTATTACTGGCCAAGAAAAAGGAAAGAAGGTATGGCATTCATGTTTTACAGTGTGAAAATGGTGTTTTGTGATTTTGTCTCTTTAGTAAATGAATAGTTAACCGTGTGTCATTTTTAGTTGTTTTGTTATAAATTAATAATAACCTTTCATTCGTGAAATAACTTAATTACCGTTATGTCAGGAATTTACCGATGACGATGCGGCATAGTGTCGCCTACGGTAAAACCATGTATAAACACGAGCAGGAAAGAATACGTAATGAGCCTTAACTTTTTTTAGATCCAGCAAAACGCGCAGAACTATGTCAGTGTCCAAATTGTGTAAACAAACAGATCATAATAGAACAATCACAACCCTACAAGGGTGTAAAAAACTTCTTTATAAAGTTAGCTATAATATCGGGATGGGTACTACTTGGATTCTTAGCATACAAAGTGTCACAATTTGACTATGAAATGTCCAATTTTGACCCCTATGATATACTGGGTCTGCCACCGGGTGCGACACAATCTGAGATTAAAAAATCATACCGCAAACAGTCACTCATCCTGCATCCTGACAAGGAGACTGGTGATGAAAAAGCCTTCATGAGGCTAACAAAAGCTTATCAGGTGAGCAATCATATTTTCATCAAAATAATGTTAAACCTTTTTTATGTACAAACATTAAAAAAAGTACAAATCTACAAAAGAATATCTGTAAAAGTATAAAACTGATATTAACCTATAAATTATCAATTTTTCAGGCACTTACAGATGATGAGGCACGCAGAAACTGGGAGAAGTATGGTAACCCTGACGGTCCTGGCGCTATGAGCTTTGGTATTGCTCTGCCCAGCTGGATTGTAGAAAAAGAGAACAGTGTATGGGTGCTTGGACTATATGCTTTAGTGTTTATGGTTGCACTGCCAACTGCTGTAAGTATTTTTGGCACAACTTTTTAAACACTCCTCGTAACAAGGTGGTTTTAAGTTGAAAGTGTTTAAAATAGAATTTAATTTAATTATTATTCCTTCATTTATAATTATTATTAAACTACCTAAACTGGCTTGTTGTTGTGTAAGTCACAAACGCAAAGTGATCCTAGAAAAATAATGTTTCTCTAATAGTAATACCCTCAATATTATCATAAGAGGTTCTATTTCCAGTTTGGACAAAGTGTTATTGGGTTTTTCCATCAGGAAGTTCTCAATAGCATAAATCGTAGATTTGTGCTTGGTTCATGGCTATTACTAATATTATTCCTAGGTGCCTTAACCTTTGGGTATTACTGGTGTGATGAATGTTATAATTTTATTATTACTGAGAAACTAAGTACCTGATCTTTTGGTATTTAATAGTATTCATTACTGCAGAACAGAAAAAAAATTGATCTTCAGGTTTAACCGTGCTTGCCTAGTAGTCTGTGGATGGGAATCCACTTATTACCCGCTGTAGGTCCCAGCTGTCATTTGTGATCTGATTTTTGACAGTCATTAACTGCAAACAGTCTTACCAAGGGGTATTACCCAGTACTAACTGATTTGTGGAAGTCAAATAGGCAGTCCCTCCATTTAAAATACTGGTAAGACTGGAAGCCGAACCCAACAGTTGTGAAAACGCTAGGTAGATGACTATTATATTAATCGTCATAATCTTTCTTTCATAACATGTTTGCTTGCATAGTTAAAAATCAACAGAGCATGTGCCGCAGTCGCCGCATTCGAAATCTTTGTATGAAGTTATATGCAATCTGTGTCTATGTATCTGTGTGCGAGATTGCATAGAAGAATTCGAATGCGGCAACTGCGGTGCGGCCAGGTCTGCGTTCACCTTTAAATGCTTTAAATTTTATATTGAAAATGTTTCTTGTGAATTGTGATTAATTATTATAAACTCTTTTCCACCATCAAATCATTTAGCTTTGGAAGTAGAAAAAAAACTTATAGTGAAGGTGGTAACTACATATTTTTAATTTGTAATGTGCAGAAGTTCTGTGTATTCTAACTGGTAGAATATGGGTTATGTTTCAAATGCAATTATTTACTTAAATGCTAGCCTTTCAGTAGAAACAGTTATTTAAACTTTGCAATGAGGTGAACCTTAAGTAATGAGATGAGAGATACCTTTAGCCATATTCATTAATAAAATAATTTTATTTTCAGGTTGGCATGTGGTGGTACCGGTCTATACGCTTTTCAGGCGAACAAGTATTACTAGATACAACTCAAATGTACTTCTACTTCTGTCACAAAACACCATCTATGCCACTGAAGAGAGCTCTCATGATCCTAGCCGCATCTTGTGAGTTTGACAAAAGGCACAATTCTGAAATTATTGAGAGAGTAACTGATAATGAGGAAGTTCCTTCGGTATGTATAGTATTGTTAAATTAATTCATATCTTTATGTTGCTTAAGCTATGGTAATGGATGGTTAAGCTATGGTTAACATGTTTGTGGAGCCTCAGGGTATTTACGGTTTATTCCCTATAGAAAAAATTTGTTTATGAGCTTTTTGCTCTAAAATTGAGATTTTTATCTAATAAATGGTTAGCTTCACCCATCAACGGCTTGCCGATTTTTGGTCGCCAATACTCAAACTTACCAAAAAATAACATTAGCCACTTGGGTTGATCTTTGGGTTAAGCCAGACTTGCCTAGTTTTGTCTGTGAATGGGTGACCACTACAAACCGGGTTTTCTCCGTGCCTCGGAAAGCTCGTTAAGCTGTTGGTCCAGGCTGTCATTTGTAGAACTTTGACAGTTGTTACAGGTAGTCAGTGGCTTAATAAGTCTGACAACCAATCTTGCCAAGTGGTATCGTAATACTCAGTACTAACTGGGTTGTTGAGGTCAGATAGGCAGTCGCTCCATGTACAATACTGGTATTCAGCTGCATCCATGCATGCAGCTGGTTAGACTGAAAGCCGACCCCAACATAGTTGGGAAAAGGGTCGGCAGATGATGACTCAAACTCACAAAAAACTGACAAAAATAAACAAAAATGTTGTACTGATTTATTAATGTTATCTCCAGTTACTGCGTGAGCTACCAAACTTGGGTGAGAAGAACAAAGAGCAGCCTCTTTGCCGTCCGTACAGTATAAAGGCGCGCGCGTTGCTGCACGCGCATCTGTCCCGCATGCGCCTACCGCCGGATACACTCGAGTGCGACCGAAGATACATCGTGTCGCGAGGCCCCGACCTAATCGTGGAAATGGTCAACTGTGTGAACCAACTCATTGCTCTGGCTTATGCTAGGAGAAGTAAGTGTGTTATAAATAAGTTTTGTATTCTACTAGCTGATGCCCGCGGCTTGGCCCGCGTACCAATTGTATACTAAAACCTTCCTCGAGAACCACTCAATCTATTGGTGAAAACGGCATGAAAATCGGTGCATTAGTTTTTGAGTTTATCGCGAACAGAAAGACACACGCGGCGGAGGACGGGTTATTTGTAAAACACCAATAACCTCGCAGGAGTAGATTACTAAGACCATAAACAACAACATTTGTTCTACGACTTTTTCGAAAACAGGCAAAAAAATATCGACTTTTCATACAAAACTCGATCAGCTGTTCGGACATATTTTATGTATGGAGAATGTTTTTTATTTTTGTCTGTTTTCGGAAAATTCGTAGAACAAAAATGTTGTTGTTTATGATGTTAGTAATCAACTCCTGCGAGGTTGTTGGTGTTTTATAAATAACCCTGTATAGCCGATACCCGCGATTTCGCCCACGTAAAATGATATACTAAAACCTTCCTCTTGAATCACTCTATTTATTAAAACCCGCATCAAAATCTGTTGCGTAGTTTTAAAGATCTAAGGGACAGACAGACGCGGCGGGAGACTTTGTTTTATAATATGTAGTGATAGTGATGATTATTAGCCACTTTGTCCCACTGCAGGGCAAAGGCATACTGTTCCTCTTTCCACTTATCTATAACTGGCCAATCGCTATCTCCTTTTAGGCCTGCCGCGTTGCTGTTTTCTGCTGCATCTGTTTGGAACCCACTGTTACTTTAGCCCATAACCATAAGTTTTCAAAGACAACATTATAACATATATTAACCTTATTTTTGCATATATTTCTTTCCAGTACCACGTCTACCAACTATTGAAACAATAGAAAATTGTATGAAGCTGTCTCCAATGATCGTCCAAGGCCTATGGGAGTACAAATCTCCCCTGTTACAACTGCCGTACATCAACGAGGATCACCTGAAATACTTCACAAACAGAAAGAAGCACATTAAGTCACTGCTCCAGTTGGCTCAGTTGACGGGTGAAGATAGGAGACAAGTGCTGAGGTTCTTAAATGATAAGCAGTATGATGACCTCATGAAAGTGCTTGGCAATATGCCTTATATACATTTCCAAGTTAATACTGAAGGTAACATCTTTGCGTGCGTGTTGATAGACTTAAATAATACCCAAACAGTATGTTGTCACCTGCACTGCTTTGTCATTGGCTTCGGAAGGTGCAAGTGGCTGTGCAGGATGATGGAAAAGCAAGGAGGTGGGGCATATGTCCTGCAGAGGGTCTCCACACTGACATTGTATATGGGACGGGTCGGTGATACCCCATTTTATCAGATTTACTCTATATAGCTATGAATAATTATAACAGAGCATTTTCTAAATAATATGTAAAAGAAGCAGTAAAATGCTTTGCTGTGCATCGATTTCATAGTCTCAAGCTCAACCCAACTTTTTAATAGTTATCAACTTGTTTTCATATGTTTCGCTGTTCAGTTTGATACGACTCTTGAAATAATGTTTATTTGTTTTTAGTGATTGACGACGAGAACTCAACGGTTGTGACGGCTGGGGCGATAGTGACAGTTACTGTGTTCTTGCGACGAACCAACATGAGGGAACTGTTTGGAGACACCACTATCAAAGAAAAGGAAATCAAAGAAAAGTAAGTAACTTCTAACAAGAACCAATAAAAGCCAAAGTAAAGACTTGTATTGAATAAAAACCCTCCGGCCCTTTTCGTAACTGCGATTCGCAACCAGTTGCGAATTAAGAATTTTTATTTTTTTTTGCAACCGAATGCGAATCAAGAAAACTTTTCTTTAACCGCAACTTGGTTGCGAACAAAGAATAAGAACTTCTCGAACATACATAGTTGGGATGGGAGAAAAGCTTGATTCGCAACCAGTTGCTAAGATAATCAATAAAGAAACTAGACGAAAGTCTATAATCAGTGTGTGTTGCCAGTAATCATTCCTTGCGTGATCGTATCGAAAATGAAAACATCCGCAAGAGAACCTATTTAAGGTTACTGACGTAGCCCGAAAAATTGCCAAGCTTAATGGCAGTGGACAGGGCACAGTGCTCGCAAAACGGATGGTCGATGGGGCCGAAAAGTTCTGGAGTGGAGACTGCGAACAGGAAGACGTTGCGTTGAAAGATCTCCCACTAGGTGGACCGATGACCTGGTGAAGGTTGCGGAAATCCGTTGGATGCGAGTCGCACGGGACCGGTCAATGTGGCTACACTTGGGGGGGGCGTGTCGTGTGCCTTAAACTATATTGTTTCATTCCGCGTATTAATCGTTAAATTTCATTTACACTTCCTCATTGTAGTATTTCCAAAATAAATTACCATTCGTGTAAATTTTCTTACGATGGTACTGGTGGCCAGCATTACATGCATACAGCATTTTCGAGCCCACTCGCTTCGTAGATATAAATTCCATGTTGGATGTTGTGGGAAACTCGTTGGAAGACATCCTTACAATTTTTTATTAAAATAGACTGAAATACTACAAAAAATTAAGTGATTGTTGTGAAATTACTAACGATATGTGATGTGTTTTAGCTATTGCCTTTAGATAATATTGTAGTGGCCGAAACCTCTTGAAAAGTTTTAAACAAATTAACAAAAATAGAATGTCAACAAACAGACAACGATGGTTGCGAGGAAGTAAAATAAATTATTTTTTACGAAACTTTTTTTTTTTTATTCTTTATTAATTAGGGGGTTTTACCCACACGGATACGTCAACCCCCAGGATGCTTAGTTGCGGTTATGGAATAAGTTTTCTTGATTCGCAACTGGTTGCGAACAAAGAGTAAAAATTCCTAATTCGCAACTGGTTGCGAATCGCAGTTGCGAAAACGGCCGGAGGGAAAAAAAAACACCTGTGGTTTCTTTTCAAGACGCTAACTAAGGGATATTTTTTAGGAAATCCCGTAGACCTGTCAGTTTATTTCTGTCTAATTCATCTGACGCAAAGTTTAGAAACGATAATCGCAAACATTCAAGGTAATTTAATTCTCATCCTTCTCATATTGGGTCCTTTAATATCATGGGTCTGAATTTTCAATAAGTAACAGCAACAAACTATGTTGTGTACATATAGTGTTTACTCCAGCTGTTAAACCGCCGCCGTCTAAACCACGTCAGCAGCAAAGTTGTGAAAGAAACAAAATGGAAATACCTACTTGTTAAATTGACTAGAAATTGTAATTGGCATGAGCTACGCAAATTCTTATCAAGAAGCTTGACTAAATAAAGGTGAAGTAGTTTTTGAGTTAGCGACGAAAATGTTTTTCAACTTGACAACAGTTATTGTTCTTATTGAGCAGTAATTTATTGCGTTTATTAAATGATACAGGCTGCTATAAAGCAAAGAATAAAAAAAAAACTGACATTCTACATTATTCTGTTCTGTCGTTTTTTTAATAGAACCTCGTGGACAATATAAGAGCGTAATAAAATAGTCCCAAGCCTAGAGGTGTTTCCTTCTCAATAGAAAGGAGGCCTGTGTTCCAGCTGAACATTCTAGACTGATTATGCTAGGTGAATGTGTATAGTAATAAAAAAAAACACCCAGTACCAGTTTATTTAGAATATTTTAACATAGCTACTGGCATACCAGAAAAAAAACTTTCTTGAAAGACATCACTTGAAGTGTCAGTTCTCATTAACATGTAGATCATAATGATAATATTATAAATACATTAAACATGATTCCAAAGACTTAACCACGTCAGAGCTAACACCTACACGCCCCACGGCATTGACATTGTAGTACATCGTGCCACTTTCGTTCCAAATTAATTTTATCAATGGCACCATTACATTAATTTAGATGCTTGACGCGTCACGAACTTAATTTAGCGTGATGAATTCTGTCGGTGATAATTATGTACTTTCCTATTTCGTTTCTACTTCATTGTGTTATAATACGGTATTATTTTTAATAATAATGTTGAAGTTATTCTTATTGTTTTCCTTCAATAGCATAAAATAACGCAGACTACACGTAAATATTATTCAGTGATTAGAGTTTTTATACCTTGGCTCTACACTGAACCGTCTGTTGAGGATAATAAGATAAATAATGCAATCAATAAGTACTAAGAATAGAAACGAGGGTAAGGATGGGGAAGGATGTCAGCTTAGTATGTAGTATGGATGTAGTATGTAGTGCACTTAATCATAAATCAACCTAATTCCAACAGGGAAGACGATGAGGGTGCAGGCGGGGAAAATGGCGAGAAGGCAGAAAATGACAAAAATGATAAAGATAAGAAGGAAACGTTCAAGAGGCCCGTCTGGATGAAGCAAGCCAAGAAGCACCCCCAGTCCAAGAAGTCGAAGAAGCCGGTGGCGGCCAAGGCGCAGGCCAAGCCCGCCGCGCCTCCCGCCACCTCCACGCCACCGCCACCCAGCAACGATACCAAGAAAAATAAAGATAAAGAACCAAAGAAGAAAGATGAAGAGAGAGAAGGTAAATATCACGAATAACACCATTATTATTGTAGCTAGCCTGTGCTGTCATTTCTAAGGAAGACACCCAGAGGTCTCCTCGGTTATTTTTAGGGTAAGGTGAAAAATACTAGCATAAAAGTTTACCCGTATTATAGGGTTAATCAAGCTATAATAACCGAAGAGGAGAGGAAAGAGTTAGCCCGTGCTCGACGCTTTGTCTCTATCATTCTGGATAATCAGTAATATTTTAATGGTTACCTCATATAAAGAGTAATGCAGAAACACATACCACGTCATTTCAGTGAAAATGTTCTTAAAACCTAGTGTTTGAGCGTGGGTCACCGACGCCCAAACACTAGGTTTTAAGAACATTCTACCCTGTATAATAACTAAGTGTATTAACGGTTAATCAAACATAATTATGCATATAGATCTAACCGGTTTAATCGCGGTACTTTCATACAAGCCTAAAAGTTTGGCTTGCTCTTTTAACCTACTACTCTTCATACTGTCACGGTTTCTGATCAGTCTGTTTGCCGTATTGTTGGCCCCTAAACACGCCACCCGGTTCACATTTTAATTTGATCAATGTTGTCCTATTTAACCCAAAGGTTGACTGGTGTTTTACGAACCCATTACAATATTCGACATGTGGCACATTTTATTTCCAAATTATGTTTGCCTACGGTAAACCTATGGTGCTGCACCACAGATATAGATAGACCTAGATAACGCAAGAGCAACTACTTCGCGTGCCTAGTTTACGATCAAAAATACGATAAAAGATCGTAAGTGGCCACTTTCACGCTCAGTTTGCATCGGTGTATAGCGCTAGTCGGACGTCAGTTTTGAAATTATGACAAAGGTATCCAAAAACTAGCACGTCGACGGAGGCGTCTTTGAATCGATTTGATTTTTCCATCACTAAATAGTGCTTGTGATGTCACAATAGGTAGTCAAAAAATGGCACGCTTGGTTTTCATACAGATCGTGATACTTGCGTTATCTAGGCCTATCTATATCTGAGTGCTGCACCTATCATCCAAAATACGCAGTTCATCTGCTTTATCTTAGACTTCAGTCAATTTACAAAACCCACCTTACAGACAGAAACATGCATTTAATTTTCGGACGAAATCACTAATTATTAGTAAAATAATCTATACTTATCACTACTTCGAACAATTTTATCTCCTAATAACAAAATTAGCCAATCATGATGATTATAGCTCAATTAGGCTCAATCAGTGGACGTTTAAATGCTCTTCATCAGCGGTGGTCATTATTGAATAGTTAAAATTTACTTTGTAGTCACTGAAAGTCTTCTAAGGTCGATGTTCACCAAAAAGATGACAGTCTGATTATCTAAAAACAGCTGTTTAAAACACATTTTTGTATGGGAACATGTCACAGTGACAGCTGTTCTTAGATAATCAGACCGTTATCTTTCAGTGAACATAGACCTTAACCGTCTTATTATAAAAACTTCCATAAGTACCAGGTTTAAACCAGAACTAAAAGGTCTAGGTTTAGTACGGTACTAACGTTAGTTCTTTCATTCGTATTACAAATCGAAGACCAACAAAGGACTAACTAGTACCAAAGAAAGTCTCTGGTCTTAACATTTTCCACAGATTATAAGCAACAAAATATTTAAACTGTTCATTCATTCGTTCATAGTTCTATGCGCCGTTCCTTTTTACAAAATGTTGTAACGTAAATTAAAGAAAAAATATTTCATAAATTTTTATTTGTAGTGATAAAATATAAAGTTTTGTTATTTATAGGTATTAAAATATTCCGACTTGTATTTTTTTAGAATGCATGTTCATAATTCAATTGTTCTGGTTTGGAACAACTATCGAGCTAGCGCGTATAACGGAGTGAACTGGGCAGCGCGCGTAGTTCGAGTAAGATATCGAAATAAGTTACAAACTTAAAGGATGTCCTCGAGGATCGTGGGATAAATCATCACGTAGCAGATCGGCAATCTTTTGGCCAAAACGTTTTGTAAATCTGTATTTACATCGAAAATCTTCGTCAGATAATTGAAATGGATTTCGTCGCTGACGAACTCGGTTGGGTCCCCGGGAACTCTCAAAAATACCCAACAGATCCAAATCTTCCAAATCAATCGTATCAATAATATCAATCCTATCAATAATATCCATTGTTGTTTAAATCTCAAAAACTTTCCGAAAATTAACCTCAAAACTAAAAAAGGATTTGACGTTTGACAATTTAGTACCATAGTTAAACTAGGGGTCACGATGGTCTAACTTTGGTACCATAGATAGTTCTAGGACTAGCGATAAACTTCGTTTTGTAATAACGTTTTTTCAAGTTCATGGTTCAGACCTAGTACTAAACCCGGTACTATTTTTAAGACCACGTTTTGTAATAAGACGGTAATGGACCAATATCCAAAATATTTCACGTCAATGACGTTTTTGTAAATACTCAACGGAAGAGCTACGATTTATCGATGGACGCAATGGTGCTGATTTTATCGCTGTCTGTGCCAATATTCGGGAATCGGAGATAGCAAATACCAGGAACAGTATTAAGTTTTTTTTGGACGAAACTTCTAGATTTAGCCACACCGGCCGTTGATCTTATTATGTCGGTGGAGTGTGGGAGGTAAATTATTACAGCAACGTTGTATCACCGTTAATAATTATTGTATCGACCTTATAAATCATGTAAACTTTTAATAAATAATTATTTATGAAATACGGGTTACCTTCCTCAATAAACATATTTTGTTTTCAAAGAAACGGTTATAGTTTTCCTGTTGTATTGCAATCCAATATTGGCCGATTAATAATTGTATTTTGCAGTGAATTAGATTTCTCTATAACAATAATAATAGCATTTTTTTCATTAACAATAGGCTAAATAGGTACCCACGGGATTAAAATAACTGTCTTAAAATTCAGCAAATAGATCTATGATCTAGTAACAATAGATCTTACAATACTATTTTTCTATTATTTATACACTCCGATACCAGTCCCAGTGCCTATAAGTGTTGTAACGGCGATCGGCGGCAGCGACCTCTCGCGTCCGGCCCTGGTTCAATCCATGGTCCGGAGCGAGATGGAATGGGAAGCCGTCACCTCCTTCTGCGAAGCAGTCATGCTAGCGAAGGAGGTGGCGGAACGTGAGAGGGAGAGAGACTCTCGCCCCAGCGCACCGTGCGTCGGGGTCCACGTGGTGGCTACCGGCCACCGTAGACGCGGGCCTGTGGACGGTTAGCTATGGGCTAGCTAGCCGTCCGTCCGTCTAATGACGACAGGCCGTGTCGACGGCGCGTTCGTGTTCCACGCGCGCCTCAAAGAGATGTCAGCATAAAGGGCCGAAGCCTGCCGGGGCTGCGGGACTGTTCGAAAGAGATACCGCGGCCCTGGAACGTAAAGGGCGAGGAAGGAGCATGGATGGGTTTTAGTCAGTAACTCCTCCCGCTCCGCCCAGAGTGGGAGAAGTCATTCGATGACTTCCCATCCGAAAAAAAAAGTGCCTATAAGTAATTAATTTTTAAAACCTTGTTATAACACAATAACATACTTGTTTAGAATAAAAGTAAATCAACAATTCCTGTTGACCCTGGTATCTCACTCAGGCTGGAGACGATAAGTAAGTAGCATCAACCACCATGACTTGCATTTCTTTACTTCAGAACATGTGCCCGATTATTATAACCTCTTTTAAACTATCTAGTTATGGAGATATAAGCGGTCAAAGTTCCAACGTTTTCACAAGTTATTTATAAATACTTACATGACATACAAGTTTTTTTTTACCTTTAAATACCTCCGTTAACAAATGATGTCCGTTCCGGATGGCCGATGGGGTCGAATGGTTCTGGAGTAGCGACCGCGAACCGGAAGACGATGCGTTGGAAGACCTCCCACTAGGTGGACCGATGACCTGGTGAAAGTTGCGGGAATCCGTTGCATGCGAGTCGCACGGGACTGGTTAATGTGGCGACACTTGGGGGAGGCCTATGTCCAGCAGTGGTCGTCTTTCGGCTGAAATGATGACCTCCGTTACCCCTGTACAATAGTACGAATCGGTGCAATAAATACATTGCATCGATCAGTAGGTACAATGTTTTGAGTGCGTTTCATTGTATCCTACTGTAAAACGTAAAGTTGTTTCCCAGCAATGATTTTGCTACTGTTACTTAGTATTATATACGGAATGCTGGGTTGACAGCTTCGTTAAGGATCCGTTTTACACCTTGTATGTAAACCATAGAAATATAAAAAAACAGGAGAAGTGGCAAGGGGGCGTGTCGGTGTCCGCGCGACTGAAGACGAAGACGGGCCTCTTGTGCCAGTCATAAGCAAATGGCTATACTATTTTGCAATAAATACATTGCTCCTCAACCACTACCTAAGTTTGTCGCTAAGTCACTGGACAAGCAATGTAAAAATCACCAAATGATAGTTCAGTAAGCAAATGCATCACGTAGTGCGGCCGCTTCTTCTTACGACGAGTTAGTGATGTGCTTGTGTACCGATGTTTTTGTGTGGGTAAGTTGTACGACGCATGGTAAATGCACAATGTGTTTGATGGCATAAGGTTTATAATTGATTGTGTACTACGTTCTGTTTTAAGAAATGCGGGTGTGTGTGCGACTGCATATCTATTGCGTTTACTGAACTGCATGTGTATTAGTTGATGTGTGGTAGGGGCAAAGCGAAGACACAGGGTTCCGATACATTTTCGTGTAACGGGCATATCTCCTTCTTTATTATATCTATGGTGTAAACTTTGTCTGATAGGCCATTGCTACACAATTCTGTTATTCTGGTCCGTTACTCGACTCTAACTCATTTTACTTTTCTAATTTGTTATTTTTTCCTGTCTAGGTGATGATTCTGAAGTGGGCAGCTCGGACGAATCCGGCTCCCATAGCGACGCGTCAGAAGACGAGTCCCGCGACAAGTCGTCGGCGGCAGAAGATGACGACGACCAGTGGGAGAAGTTCCAGAAGAGGATACAGAAACGGGAGCGGCTGGAGGGACGGTCCAAGAGCTCGCATCCTGTACATTGTCCCTACTACCCACAGGTATGTCTATTTCGGAAGTTTTCGGAAAAGTTCGACTTTGTACATCGTTGTCTCTGCCACTATACGTGCCTGAGAATTAATAAAAAACCCAGAGTAGTAACAAAAGAAAATAAATAAGCACACAATTATGATAACATACAATTTTTGTTACTAAACAGAAAAAAACTAAAATCTGTTATTAAACCGCACTTCTCTTGCCTGAAACTAAAAAACCACAAAGAATACTAATTTTATAAAACTCTTTTTGTTTTATATTCTAAAGCTGTCTAAATGTATTTGATTTATTATCGTTAGCTTAGTTGTGTTTTCAGAAAGTTGGAAAGGAATAAAATCTATAACCATTGTTGAGACGAGGAAAAGACAAGGTTTTTACTTCCAGGATGCATGGTGCGTCATTACAATAAATATATTTGCAATCTTTCTTAGTCGAGAGCTATCGCGGAAGTGGCTTTTGTTTAACTAATGATTCTTTGTTGGCCTTGCTGCTGCCAATAATAACTAAATACTTGCAATAGTTTGTTTCACGTAAATGTTTAGATGGTGCGTTTTCGCGCCGTCCATTAAATGTTTGAAGCTGGTTTTTTGGACTGTGGAATTCATAACGAAATGAGTAATTCAAATATTAGCTTAGGCTCAGTGCTAACTGACAGGAAGGCATAACAAAGAAATGAAAAATTATGATCGTACATACATCGGAATGTTTCGTATGCTACCTCTTTACTGAATACTCGCGGCGCTTGTCGTTTTGTAAAATGTATTTTTTTCGATTGGTTTCTAAACTGATGAATTGTCAGAGGTATTAACTAGACCAGCGGTCGGCAACCTTTTGGTAGGCAAGGGCCACAAGGTGTCAAAATAAACTAAAGGTTCACTTGTGATATTAACCCTAGAAAACCAATACACCTACGTATATTCATATCCCACAGAAAGAAAAACATACGGAATTTCATTCTTACACGTTATACTTACATTATGTTTATGTTAGAAAAATAGAAATGAAAACTACAAAGTAACTACTAACAAGTAGGTAACGGATTTTATACAAATATCAGTGTGATGTCTGAGGTTGCATTTGGGAGGCTATTTCATGTATGTTAACTGTCATATTTGTAGTTGCAATTCGTAAAATGGCTAGAATCTGAAATGCTCAACTGTGAGACGAGAAGTATTTTATTTTTTGACAATTGAAAAAGTAAATAAATGCCACCAAAAATTGTTATTGCAACTGCTGAGCAAATCTTTTAAATTCGTCATAATCAGATGGCAAGCTGCCATAAAATTGATCATTGATTTCATAGAAAGAGCTTTTGAGAGCATAATTAGATCGGAGATCAATCACGTTTTTTTGTAAATGACTAGGTATTTCCTCAATATCACACGAAAAAGGGTTTGTAAACATAACACATTCACGGGCCGCGTGTTGCCGACCGCTGAACTAGACCGATAGCGCTAGGTTTTGGGGTTTCAAAAATATTAAAGTTGTTTTTTTTATATTTTTCCGGGCCATTTGCCCAACCTACAATGTTAATTTGTGTTATTTTAGGGACTTGCATATGGAGAAATTTGGCTATTTGTCTGTTCGACCACTATTAGAGGAAAAGAAAATTTTACTTTCATTATGATAACAAAGTAGTAACTGATATAATTATGTAAGTACATAGGCATTTTGTGTCATCTCCATCCACGAGGAATCCTTTTATTTAATCAGTACCTAAGGCGCTGACTCCACGAGCGAGAGAATCGCGGCGATATTATCGTCCTTGCCACGTTTTTCTATACACTCTCTTTTGGGCCGTCTCCACGAGCGAGAGAATCGCGGCGATATTATCGTCCTTGCCACGTTTTTCTATACACTCTCTTTTGGGCCGTCTCCACGAGCGAGAGAATCGCGGCGATATTATCGTCCTTGCCACGTTTTTCTATACACTCTCTTTTGGGCCGTCTCCACGAGCGAGAGAATCGCTGCGATATTTTCGTATAGAAATACGTCAAATCGCCGCAATTCTCTCGCTCGTGGAGTCAGCGCCTAACACGTCGCCCAACTCGCTATAAAAAAATATTACAATCGGTGGAATAGGTGTAACGCGTTTTAGAGTAGGTACTGATATTTGTTGTTCAAAATATTTTGTGCTGAATTCATCAACAATATTTATACAAATCCACAAAAGAATATTCAAAATAATTTAATAACTTAAAATTGCGTGGCCTAATTTGGCACAAAAAAGAACGGTCAACTCATTTGTGACCCAGAACCGACACGAATGAGACATATCTCAGTTTTTTTGTAACTTTAAATATGGCTAAAATATATATTTTTTATATTCGAAAGCAATGGGTAACACCAAAATATTGCCTTATGTTTTTGTTCAGGAGACTTAGAAAAAACATTGTAATTGTATGTAACTCGGTTATGTAGCTAGATTTTGTATTTTTATTAATAACAATAAAAATGAATGAATGAATCTCGAAAAAAAAAGAGGTCGTATCGACATCGACGACGTAGTGTCTTCCTAGAACAAATATTACAAAAAAATATTTTAATACATAATTATAAAATTATAATCATTTGTATTATTAAAAATACAAAATCTAGCTAGATAACTAGATCACCTGGATAATTCCATATTTATTATATAAAATATATATTTAAGCTAGATTTAAATTAACAAAAAAACTGAGAAATGTCCATTTGTGTCGGGCCTGGGTAAATTTTCTATGGGTCGTGACCGTTCTCCTTTATTTAATAAGCCTATGTAAGTGATCTAAGACAGAAAATAGTTATTTCATAAACTGTATATTTTTTGCACTGTTATTATGTACTGACCTTATTGTCAGCTTGCACTGGACGAAAATGACACAAACTGGGTTTGCACACTCTACAGGCTATCCTATAGATAAGATATCATAATTATTTTAAACTTTAAATCAATTTTGCCAGTTTTGATTTGAATAAAAATAATCAACCACAAATCATCCATTACTGAAAATGCAATAGTCAGATTTGACACAAAACGCAATAATAAGCTTCATAGGTACGACTGTATCCACGGGCAAGAAATAAGCAACTTTAGAATTTTTGAAACTTATGGCATCAAAATAGCCCAGCGCTATCGGACTATAACTCCCTGGCTGTAATATTAGCATCTTAATTAATAACGTGATATATTTTTATCTCTTGAACAATATACTTAGGTGTTGTGAACAGTTAGTAACACACGGGGTGAAAAATTATAGCAAAAGTTGAAATGTTCATTGAATTGATTTATCCTTGCGATTGACCCTATCGATTGATGTCATAAAAATACAGGTATTACAGTATTTTTCTCATTTGTGTCGGTTTAATTCCCGGTTCAAGGTATGCAACTTTAAAAAAAAACGCATTTTTCAATTTCATTTCGATGACTTTTGAAACAAAAAGAGTACAAAAAGAGCCCTTTTCAACTTTCCACCAGGTGCATTGTTTGATAATTATGCTTATTCTCACGTTATCAAGGGCTAGGTAGATCATTCCCATGTTCACAAATTGGAATATCTGCAATGTGTGCAGGTTCAACTCTCACATTACATTTTTTGCATTCAGATAAAAATGTGCAATATGGCACTTGGTTTGAAGTTCGGATGTTTATGTCCGTGATATATGTATGTTAGTAATTGTAGCTAGCTGTGTTGCTACGAATTCGATTCTGATAATACTACTGTGTCCTACATAACTTTTATATAATTATGTAACATCATTTTTAGAACGGATTTCCTCCAACTATATCATCGCTAAAAGCTCCAGTCATACAGCCACAGCCCGACTTCACTCTCTGCTAGGTACAGACCTCTATTTGCTTGTACCAAGCTCTACTCTCTTGGGCCAGCCTCATCCAGGATATTCCCGCGATGGCAACATTCGTCTGCTCATCTCACCGCACCATTGATGTTAACACCGCAATAGTCCCAATCTAAGGTCTAAATCTTCAAGGACTGCTGTGAAGTTTCGGTGAAATGGAGATACTCTGTCGCACTCCTCGCTTGATCGGTACGGGTTTAAATAGGGTATACATACAAACCTATAGAACGGCTATGGTGTATAGTTTCCGAAGCACTATCTATTAATTTGGAATAAAATATTTTTTATCTGCCTATGAGATTTCGTAACGCCTAAGTCATCTGCATTATAAAATTCCACAATAGAATATTTTGCACAGTTATTTCGAAGCTTCCGCCTACACCCACTATAATGTTTATTTATTAACTGATAGCGACACGATTACCTAGTCTAATCATACCATTTAGATGCTAAATAACAGTCGACGTGAGCTAACGACTCCTTACATAACATTGCTGACTAATCGGACACATGCAGTGATTTTGATGCAATCGCGTAAATTACATGTTTTTATTCTACGGCCGAACTGTGAGTAATCAAGAAGACGTGACCCCGCGTCGATGCAATTGCTAAATGTTTACGATAGCAAAGAAGCACGCGTTTCGATTTTTATCTTATCTATTTTAGTCTAGGCTCTAGGAGAAAAATATCCCCACGAAACCATTAACGGTCATATTTTTCCTCATAATATTCGGTTTAGAAATCCGGTTCGCTGAGTCATCATTTTGGAAGTAAAAAAAAAATTTAATCAAAAGACCAGATCGTTGGGATTGTCATAGGTCAACTTTATTTTCTATTTTATAAGACTACAAGGTAGTTTCTCGCCATAGTTTATAGGCTGTGTCAGTTGGGTGTCATCCTTGCCAATCAATAAGATTTATAAACAGAACTAGATTGCTTAGATGTTTTTAAATGATTTAGGGACAAGCATCGCATTCGCCAACTGCGTGAAACGAACATTGAATGTAGTAGAGGATATATTTATTGTTCTCAAACGTAATACTTTTCCCGTAGGAGCATCTATGAATGTTGTGAAGTGATTTTGACCTTGGCCCGACCTTGTTCTCAACTTCCGTTATTTTGTTGACCTCAATTACGACATGCATGACATTTTGTACGTCAGGTGTAAGTAGACAGTGTTTATGTAACTGGATGACGCATTGGCTTCGGTATGGGTTTTGTAAAAGTAGGTTCCGTGTAAAAGTATGTTTGCCGATTTCTTTGTGGCTTGAACAAGTCTTTATGCGTTTTTCATATAAAATAATGCGTCACATCACTAAAATTTCATAGAATGGTGCATGTCTGTCTTTGTTCTATGTAGTCTACTTTTTCTCCAGTTTTGGTTGTCACAAAATTGCTGGTAAAATTCTTCTTAGACGGGAATCTTATATGATGTAGATCATAGTCAGATTTTCGTCTAGTCAAGCCTGGTTTTTCATGCTGGAGTGTACTTACGTTAGAGTTGCAACAGTAGAAGCCGTGAATCGTAAGGAGCCGCACCTTCAGACTAGAGCCACGAACTCTTAGGGTGGCTGATAGAAGTTGAATGAAAGGTGCTGAAGATTCATCATCATCATTTCAACCGAAAGACGTCCACTGCTGGACATAGCCCAACTAGCACTCAAGCTGCTTCAATCACTTCTTTACAACCTTTCTTAATAAAAACAATTCTCATGATTTTTTTATAATTTATTTATATCATAAATATGTATAAAAACCGAATTCACGTCACTCTTTCTCACCCAGGTTTCTAAAGAAACTACCTAGAAAACTAAACTGTCTTAAATAATCTAAATTCAAAATTCATACCCTCTAATCAAGTGTACTTTTTATCCAAAAAAACTAAACAAACAGCAGGCGCGTGAAAATTTTAGCTAAAACATATGTATATTTCACAATACAGTGGCACTCGCAATGTTATTTTGCATGCATAAAAGGAATAAAAACTTTTTTGCAAAAAATAAAACCGACTTCACACAAAAAAAAGTGAAAAATAACTTTAGCTTCTGAAGTCGGTGACCTTTGTTTGATTGATTTAATTTTTTTGTCACCGACTTCAGAAGCTAAAGTTATTTTTCACTTTTTTTTGTGTGAAGTCGGTTTTATTTTTTGCAAAAAAGTTTTTATTTTTCACTTTTTAGTGGTTCACAATATGTGCATACCCTTTCACAGCGTACCAGCGTGATTTTTTGTTATGAACTGATGTAAACAATAGACAGACATGAGATTTCAGCAATCCCAGTAAGAGACACACATTTACTACATTTAATGAGGAGTTCCGTTGCCTTTCTCCGAAGTTCTTCATCAGATCTTTACCAAATTTAAATGGGATCACTCCGAGAAAGTACTCTTTCAAAAACTACCCAAATCGCTTCTGGTGTGCCTATAAAATTTGAAGAGTTCTCTCTATTTCTCCAGGATCCCATTATCAGGATCCTGACTTGATGATTATGGGACCTTCTGGGAAGTATACCCTTTCAAACAATTAAAAAACAAATTCGGTCCAGTCATCTTCGAGTAATCGGGGAACATTGAATTGAGAACCTCCTCCTTTTTGAAGTCGGTTAATAACGACGTTATGGTACGTGACTCAAATATCCGGATAGCCTTTAAAAGATTTGGCCGAGTATCGTTAATTTGCTTCTAAGAATTGAAGAGTTCCGTTTCTTTGTCATGGATCCCATAATCAGAACCAATCAGAACCTAACCAAATTCTCATCAAACTACCCTTGAAGTACCCTTGCCAATAAAATAAAAAAAAACAATACATGTCAAGGTTAGGCTAAGATGAGGCTTATCCCCAATAAATGGAACTTAATATACCTAACTGTCGAAATCTGGGTGTATTGTACACATCTGCGTACCCCCTCAGAGCATACAGGCGTGATATTACGTCATGATGTTGTATAAACAATAAACCTACAAGCGATAACAGCAATCACTGCAGATTTGCCGTACATTTTTGAAGAGTTCCATTGTATATCTCCGAAGACCAGCATCAGATCTTCAGCAAATTAAAATGGGACCACATGGGAAGCACCAGCTTTCAAATAAAAAAAGAATCATCAAAATCGGTTCACTCAGTCGAAAGTTATGAGGTAACAAACACAAAAAAAAAAAAAAAAAAAAACATACAGACGAATTGATAACCTCCTCTTTTTGGAAGTCGGTTGAAAATCAACACTACCTACTGTTGTTTATTTTCCAATTCATCCATCAATCACTCATAAGTTAAAATTTCAATTAGTTTTGTTCATTTCCCCAAAATATCGTTACTGTAGACCTAATATAGATATATAAACTCTAATTCAGAGATACAGTCGCGTTTAAATACGATTCAAGCTCTACAGTCGCGCTACAAGAACTTATTTTAGATCCTGAGGCGCACTGTACCGCTCGCATAGCTCCTTTGTAGATACAAGGGTGCTATGCGAGCGGTAGAGTGCGCCGTACTAACACATCTGTACAACCATTGTAGAGGCATTGTAGAACCTTAGGCCGTATTGTGTGGGCCTCTTTGGGGGGTACAGCGGCGCTATAGCCGCCTGTACATCTACTGTCGAACTTATCTATGGGGGCTATGCCGTTATTAAAAACCTCTAACCGGCCGATGTACGGCTTGTTATAGAACTTGTGTGCTAGTTGGGAGACCTCCCCAAGTGTCGCCACATTCACCGGTGCCGTGCGACTGGCATCCATCGGTGTGGTGTTCACTCCGACGCTAGTTAGGGTTTGGAGTAAAGCCACCGTATATCAGGGGGTCTTTGTTCAGGGTTGTACAATAAAACACAGTTTCCAATATTACTGGGTTAGGCGTGCTGTCGCTAGGGCTGCTCGTACCAGACTGCTGAGCGCGGCGCATCGCCCCGCGCTCCCTCCAACGCGCCTCCCCCACCACAGCACGCATAACTCATTTATTAAACGTCACAATCGGATTTCCGCAATTTTCACCAGATCATTGGTCCATCTAATGGGAGGCCTTCCAACGCAACGTCTTCCGGTTCGCAGTCGCCCCTCCTGAACTTACTTGCTGAGATAGTGGTGTGCAATCATAAGGCCTTTGTTCCGCAGTGCACTTCTGTAGGCTCATGATGAATGAAGATAGAACTCGTTTCATAAACCCCTTTTATTTTCTTAGGAGAAACAAGAATACTGGTGGTGCTACATCTGCGACCGCAAGTCGCACACGCTGCTGACGGCGCCGGCGCACGTGACAGCGCTGGTGGACTCGCACGAGCTGCAGCTGCGCTTCACCGCGCCGCGCTGGCCTGGCCTCTACACCCTCGCCTGCTGTCTTAGATCAGGTAACCTATTTATTTAGACAAACAACCTGGTACGGGCGGTTTTAAAGTTGCGTATTTTCGGTGCGTGTACGCGCGACTTTTGCTTGCCATACGCGCAACGCATTCAAGCATTGACGCGCTTATAAGCGCGAGACGCGAGATATAGCTATTTATTGCTACTGACTGTACCCACCGGTTCGAGTAAATGAGCGCTTGTACGCGCATTCGACGTTTTGAAGCCCGACTGAGCTTCTGTTACCACAAAGAAGTTGATTTCACTAGTCGTTTGTGGTATGTAGTTTAACAAACCCGCTCTAGGCTGGCATGGTGGATTATAGCTCACTTTCTCTAACCGTGACGACTGAGGAGGCCCTTGTTCCAGCAATAGGATCGTTTTATAGTTAGCGACGTAACGGCTTGTAGTTGGCCATTCGAATGATATAGCATAGCAGTACCAAAAAAGAACTTCCCACTAGGCTTTTTTTTTAAGAAAAAAGGACTTTAAAACGCAGCGCCGCACATTTCTTAGCACAATTAATGCACATCACGCGCATCGGTGTAGATGAAGTGTTTGCAGGAACACCGCGAGAATACTACTGTATACAATTGAATAGATAATAATCTATAATGCCTAATATATGCATAGTTAGACAACTATAAATATCCTGGGTAGGTAAGAATATTATAGCGTTCCTTAGTACCTTCTCTCAAAGATAGCTTCAAGTCAGATAGGACACCATGTTTATTTGACTTCTTGTTATAATCGAGTTTAACTAAACTTGATGCTGCTTGACACCTCAATCAAGAAATACATATTATATGCGACAACATTTATTGTTAATTGTGTGAGGTCGCTCCCTATTTGCTTAATATACTCGAAATGACATTCCTTTTATTATAGACGATATTTAAACGAATTATCCAACTACATGTAGCAAAAGCAATGGGTTTTGTAACATTGTGCCTGTTGTTATCTTACTTCAAATTAGTCATAAACTCCTTGTATGCTCCAAATAGATTAAAAATCAAATTCCCACTTCGAAGGACAAACTATTTCGATTAATGTATGAACATTTTATTTTGTAAAAATCGGATATGATCTTAGACTTATTTAGTATGTGGAGTAAAACTAATCTCTCGACGGACGTAGTGACAACATCGCACCGCCACCCTGAACACTGATTATATTACGTACTAGCTGATGCCCGCGGCTTCGTCCGCCCGCTTGACAAATTATATAATAAAACCTTCCTCGGAATCACTCTATCCATTGGTGAAAACAGCATGAAAATCAGTGCAGTCGTTTTAGAGCTTATCGCGAATAGACAGACAGACGCGGCGTAGGACTTTGTTTTATAATATGTAGTGTTGCTAACGTGTGTATGTGTATGGCAGACTCGTACATCGGCATGGACCAGCAGCAGGACATGAAGCTGGACGTGAAGGAGGCGGCCGCCGTGCCCGCCGAGCACCCGCAGTGGGACCTCAGCGACTCCGACACCGATAACAACGATCAGGTAACATTCCCGCCTACTATCCTTCCTTCCCACCGTGTCTTGGAGAGCTTGTTGAGAGGGCTATCACATTTTTTCTTGTATTTGAGTGTTTTTAAAGTCTGACACTCTAATACAAGAAATCAAAACAGAATTTAGATGTGTGAATAAGGTTTAAATATGGCCACAAAATTAAAAAAACAGTATGCCTGAGATAGCTTATTTTTTTTAGGCGGGAGTGTTTTAAATAAATATCACAATTTTTATTGTATTCGAGTGTAACACTCAAATACAGGAAAAAGTGTGATCTTAAGCCCCAATGGTCTAATTCGGCTTCCCGGCTGTCATTTGTATATCTGTGGCAGTCGGTACGGGTAGTCAGGCCTCTAAAGTTTGACAACCAGCCTCACTTACTAGGGGGTATCAACAACTTTGGCCCATAGGTGTATGTACCTATACCTTACACTAGTGACCAATCACCCACCGACCCCCGATGACGCCCCGTTTGCTTACCTTATTACCACTGGGTAACCGAGTTATGGACGATCTGACCTCCGGCAGTGAGCTCAGTGAGGCAGTGGCTCCATTTAAAATACCGATATTCGGCTGCATCCAGTTAGATTCGAAGCCGACCTAGAACTTGGGAAAAGGCTAGGCAAAAATATTATGTTCACAGTTATTTTTGCTGTCCCATATTGTAATATTAGTTATAGGAGGCTAACTTATTCCCACCTTTTGCCGATACTTAACGGGTAAACTAATTTTACCATACCCAGAACTCAGGCTCAGCGGTAACACTTGTGTCCATGACGAATGAACTTATGCGGACTTTCTTTCACTTCTCGCAATTTTTTAAGCAAAACAGTTTCGGCTGTTTCTTATTCTTCCCGTCTAGCTACGGCTTCGATCT
Organism: Xestia ashworthii; assembly: GCA_950022955.1. NCBI lineage: Eukaryota > Metazoa > Arthropoda > Insecta > Lepidoptera > Noctuidae > Xestia > Xestia ashworthii. The sequence goes on from OX465554.1 coordinate 15,491,874, forward strand.
AATACGATGAAAAAGTTTTAATTACACGTCTGATTTCTATGGCCAAATAAAAGCTGCGATCAGTAATGATGTCAAAGCTCACGTTATGATTGGTTGACCGAAATAACAACAGATAAATTAATTCAGTTGGCATCAGATTTAACGGAAGATTGAATGTTTAATGGCTAATTCATTACAATCTGTGTTTAGTTTTATCCATTCGATATAATTTGACATTAATCTGAATTCTGACCCACTGTTAGTTTTGCCAGCCCTAAGCTTATCTCATCTTCTCGTATCTTCTTTATTTCTGAACAGCGGCATCTATTATCTAGTGTTTTTTATTTCACGCAGGAAAACTCGTGACATCATTCTAAACAATCCAAAACATTAAAAGTACTCTGCTGTTAAAACAACTTTAAATTTTCCTTGTTTCTCAAATCGCGGCAAGGATAAATTAAAGTTTTAATCAATGCTATCTCGCTATAATCGGAGTTATTCATTTCAAGTTTTCTATCTGAGTGGCGAAACCGAAAACGTATTTAAATTTTGTTGTGTTGTGTTCTATATTGCAAAGATGCTGAGTGGTCTTTTCTTTTCGCAGGGAGCCAACGAAAGTGAATTTACAACAGATGACGAGGTTGAAGAGGAATAGTCGAAGATTAACTAAGTTATTTTTATAGAGTTTATTAATGAGGTGTTTGCGGATCGGTTGTTGTATGGTCATGAGAGCGAGTGAATATAATGTTTTATATCCAAACAAATGCATTTCTTTTATTTACCCCATACATCTTCCCAAGAGCAGAGTTTACTTGCTTCCTTACATGTAAGTGATTAGAAGTGGACAGATATCGTCATCTGAAGTAAGTCCATACTTACTTCAGATGGCGATATCTGTCCACTTCTGTGTTCTGATGTCCATACATCTGATGTAGTCTGCGCATATTTTCCGAAATGCAGCCATAGAAAATATCTGCAACCAACAACTTATACCAGTGTTAGAGGATTATGGAATAAAGCCTTCGCGCAAATGTTGCCAATAAGTATTGCATCCTGCAGAATCCAAAATAAGGCCCAGTTCTGTTTGAAGACGGTCAAATTCGAAGTCAAGGGTCTCGACGATACGTGGGCCCTCGAGTAAGTCGGCTGTCGGTACAGTGTTACATGTAGCGCTGTGTGTTAAGCTGCACAAAGGGATGTTAGCCAGGCTGGTTTGCGAGGGTATCGTCCTCGGGAGGCTGCGCGGGCGCGGCGGGAGGCGCGGGCGGGGGAGGGGGCGCGCGGGGCTGGCGAGCGCGGCCGCGGCTCACTCGCGCGCCGCCGCTCGCACCAGCTCCACGACCGAACGACTCTCGCCCGCGCCCGGTGTCGTATTACCGCTCTAAATATAACTCGCGAGCGCGATCGCCAATTTAGAAACAGTCGCGCGCCTTGTTTTGAACCAGTGATTGACAGTGCTAAGTGAAGAATACTACCCCGATCGTCGAGCTTTCGGCCGCCGAAGTGAGTATCACCCTGAAGTAGTCTAGAGGGCCAGACGACCCTGTATATATTGTATAACAGCATCGCGGTTTTAAAATAAACAGCTGTTCTCAGAAACTATAGCGCTGGTAACGTGCTAAATTGGGAGTACGCTTCTAGTGGAGGTTGCGGGAAATTCGAGATGTTCGTAGTAACTGATGGATGTATAATAAACAATATACCGCGGGATGGTCGACGGTGCCAAAATTCAGGCGTCGAGGGATGATTGCTTCGTCTGCTATTTATAAAACTCGCGTGAAAGTTCAAGGAGGACTTTCAACTACTCTCACATGATGGGAACGAGCCAGGAGTTGTGAAGACACCGACCAAAGGTCAAACGAAACTAAATTAATTACTAAAGTTCAGGATAAATTATACAGACTGCCATCAACGTCATAGGTACCTTATTATAATAACACTTAGCCGAAAAAGGGCTACATAGAAAATATAATTACAATACAAATATCCTTTATCGTGTGTTTTCTATAGTGCGTAATACAGGCTGGTTTGCGCAGCCATTCAATAAAACTACAGAATATCCAATAAATATCATATCGACGCATACCTACGTGTATAAACCTAAACTTTGAAGCTTAAAATCCAGATCCAAACCGAACTAAAGTACCAACGTTGGATGCTGGTCATTTGCATAAGCCCAAATTGTTGGCTGGGTGTCGCGGCCAGTCAGCCAGTGAGTCAGTCCAGTGCGATTGTCGATAAAAACTTACTAACAGTTGTTGGCAACTACTGCAAAACTAATTGCCAATTATATTGAGGAGTCGAATTGGGAAACAAGGAATTATTGCTAGAGACCGCATGAAGTGCAGGACCTTACAATATTACCGCATTTTTACTTCATTGTCAGAGTAATTATCTACATCTCAACAAACACGACTCGATTTCCTGTATACTAACAACAATCGTGAAGTGCAATTTAGCTTCGATATATCTTAAAATTAAATCTACCTGCTCATCTAAATACAATCGGTTCTCATGAATATTTACGTAAAATATTTCCAAAACGTTTTCCCGTATCAAATAAGATGTGGGTCGAAAGCAGGTGGTTTGAATTGATTTCTCATGATAAACATCCTCTTGCGAAAATAGCCAGAAAATATTGATCTATTTAAAAGAAACTCGGTAACGTTGGTAATGCGATAGCCTTGAATATGTTTATTTTATCCTATGATAGTATGTGGGTAGTTTATGTTGAGAATCCGAGAAAGAGTAGTCCAGTGCGATGTATGCGTCTCATCCTGAATTATACAGCACGTCTTGCTATGATGGTTTTCAATTTGTAATTTATTTAGCTCAGAAACAATAGAATTTTACCTAAATGTTTCTGAATGTACATGTTTATCTCAGAAACACATCTACGAGTATTATGAAATCATATTCTATTTGAACATGATTTACGAGTAATACCACCCTGACACACCTACGGTGCAGGAAATAATTGGGGTGAAAAGGGTTTCAACTTTAAGATTAGTCTGAAAAACACCAATATTTTTTTAGCAAAGTTTGGGAACTGATTATTCAACAAAGCAGGGCCGGCCTTTCTTATGATATAGCTATGACAGTTTGTCCTGAAGTTCTGCTAACTGATTTAGAAGAAAGACCAAATAACAATCGAAGCAAACATTTTTAACAAAAAGCCCTTGGGTCCTTAGACTTAACTATCGATACAGTGGGTAGTTTTAAGTGCCCACCAGTAGAGCCGTTTCCATGGTAGTGGGTTTGAATATGGCCTGCAGTTACGATTGGTGATATCCCAGCACATTGGGCACGGGCGTGCGCGCGATGAATCGAACCGCACGGCTGATAGTGGGCCGGTTAGACGAGTCCCGCAGCCAGAGAGTGCAACGGCCCAAACTAAGGGAATTTTAAAACGTTCATACTTGCAAGCCCTTTGATTTTATAATGCAAGGCTTTGTTGAAACATTATTTTCTGTATTTCCGATTTTTTGCTACGGACTACTTTGTTGTTGATAGTGTTACCCTTATTCTTTTGGTGATTTGCGTTATCGTTCTAATGACCCATTACAATGTGCAAACATATTTTATAACAAAAAAGAATGCAAAATCTATACCAGTCAGTGAACACCGACATCATCAACAACATACATTAGACAATGACATCTTGCAGGAATTAGAGTAAATTTTCTTGAAATTATGTTTGTTAATTAGCCAAAAGTATTTACAAAAATTGATATCGAGAGGCAACATTTGATTATTAACTCCATAATTACAATCCATTTTAAATAATTCCAGATATTTTTCCTTTTTTACATGAAATCATCAATCCGCTTACGGTATTGTCATGAAAATAAATAACGTAAATGCATATTAGGTATATACGTACCTAGGTACTTATTTATATTTTCCTGTTACAAATAACCCGTTTGTTATATATCTAATACCAGTCCTACTTGACCAAGTTACGAATCAACCAATTTCCAACAAATTTGCGTACCTAGACGTTGAGTGTTGAGTCATTAATGAATTCGAAGGAAAATACGTTTTTATTTTAAGTTGACAATAGTGGGAAAATTTAAATGAAGACACGGCATCGGCACCACCTTACGTGGTGCAAGGAATATGATAACTCAATAATTCAGTCGCCTGTCCTACTCATGCGTGAATAGCATCTTCCAAAAATCACGGAACAACAACAACCAATTTTTTGCACAAAGCGTCCAGCTATTGATATCATCAATAGAAATAGTATGAGAGATACCAAAGAAAAAATGGCTGGTTTTAACGTTGAGCTTGACTAATAACCTATCATTATTTATACGCAGCAGTGATTTTAAACCTAATACCTATGTATATTACTGTAATCTACTACATAACGCCACTTTATTACTGCAGCTTGATAGGGCAGAGGAATATCTTAACTACGAAACCGTATCTTTACACAATTTTCTTAGTGTTTCCATACTCTTTCCACCTTTTGTTTACGTTTTTCCGTAACAATTTACATGCAAATGTCAAGTTCACTTATTGATAGAGCAAACTTGTTTTCTATTTAGACCAAGACGCATTTTGTTATCATGAAAATGAGGAGTACAAGGCAACAGTAGTGTTTATCTGAGTAGGTTTGTTTATATTGACTTTGAGGAAGCGTCTCAATTCCAGTCATCCTCAAAATTCAGCTAAACTATTGTATCTATGGATTAATCGAGGTCAATCGGTTTGGTATTTTAAAGATCATTCGGCACTTCGCTTACATCCTCAAATATTTTTTGTTGTCTGGCATTCCTTGCCTCGATTTTTATTTTCATGTTTTCTTAATCCTTGGGTGTTAAACGATGAATCATAAGGGCCGTCTGTCTGGTTACGGTTTAGATTACTCATAGTCGATCGCGCCTTTATTACTTCTACATACTTATACCTACATCACTGTGTGTTCTGTTGCACTTTTATGCATAAGTTAAGTATGATACCATATTTACATTTCGCATATTTTCATTTTTACTTGTTGTCCAAGGTGTTCTTTATACTTTGTATAAATATTTGTGGTGAAGTCATCGTTCGGGTTAAGGTGAAGAAAGGGTTTAATGTGTGGTTAGGTGCTCCAGTGGTTCCAAAGTGAAGATCGCCTTTTCACTTTTGATATTTTATTCTCGACTGTGGCATAGGTATCCACATGTAATAGTTATGTTCGATACGAATGATACGATGGAGATTCTTGTCCATACAATAATCTGCTTTAAATAAAACCAACAGCAATCTTCAGTCTGAAACTTCTCTGTTATCTACTTCTTCATAGAGTTTATTTCTATTGCCTTGTTTACTTATTTAATGGTTAGCGGTACCTCTGTGTTGATTAATTATAAAACATCTTCTAAATACAACCATAACATTTCTGCTTATTTATTACAGTTTTCGTTGCCCGGTTCTTTGTCTCTTCTGAAGTTTTTGTTCATCCTAGTTTAACAATCTTTAAAGCATCTCTCTGTTCTGTTGAATGAAAATGCGCGACTGCGTCTTCCTCCTCTAAAGTGGGTCATAAACAAAACTTGTTTGTATCGATTCACAATTAGCCTCCATTAACCTTTGAACTTAAGATTTTTCTATGATCGTTGTTTATTTCGCTGTTTGTGTGTGCTTGCGATTCTATTACACTATTAGATTTGATGAGACTTTCACTGATGGGTCAAGCAAGTCTGGATAATATCTAGCTAGTAGAACATTGTATTGTACAGGGTGAACTCCTAGCCACCTTTTGCAATATGATAAGGTCGAACTGAACAATAGTTTATGGAACCAATCTATTGTATCAAATATACTTAAATGAAAAGTAAAGTAGTTGTGTCGGTAATAGGCATGTCTGTGTCACTTATCAGGTCAGCAGAAGCCGTAGGCAGACATAAAACTTTTATTGTCGGCTGGTTAGATACAGACTGAATTGTGTGTCATTCATAAAGATGTCAATATGGCACCGGGATCAGTCGTGCACATCCGTTTGCTTAACTCATACATACTTTGATGAATATACGAATTGGTTCAGAACAATAACGTGGCTATTTATTTCGTTCGTTACTCATATGCGGCGAACGAGGTGACGTCAACATCAGCCCATAGGTACTTGTATGTAACTTCTCGGAATGACCACAAAATGCTCGGGAGATATCTGCAAATACAATGCAATGAATCTGTGCCGCTGTGTCAAGATCATGTGTTTGAATTGTTAGCACCTCTGGTAGGTAAAGAAACTAGTTCCATGAGTGACTCTCATCTTAATTTGAGCCTTTGTAATTTAGTATTACACTTCAAAGTAACAATTTACATACTTAATTATTTAAATCTTCAATTAGGTACGACGTAGGTATACCTAGACGTATAATGACCGTAGGTAAATTAATTTCATGGTTACGGTCTCGTCTAATTTCGTAGATTCTTGGATAGAGATAGTTTAATATTGTTGGTGTTCTGCCAAAACTACTCTTTATCTTGACACATATGATGCTACATATTCATATAGTTTTATACGAACAGCCGGTGTTATTCTAAAAATTCGCCTGGCTGTTACGCTAAGCATTTTCAATGACAAAAGTAATTTCGTAGCAATATTGTGTGTAAAGTATTTTAAGCACGCTAACATTGAACTTGGTGTTCGCATCAATGAATGTTATTTTTATTTTATTACGTATCTGAAAATGTGCGTCATTTAAGTGGAGACTTGGAGAGACGGAGAAACGTCACAAGACGGCCGCATGTGAGGCTGTTTGTTGTTGTGTGTCTGTGTGTGTTGTTTGCCTACAATATGAACGGAACCAATGGAGTTCTACTGTATTTTAAAGTCAAGAATGCCAGTGTCCATGCCTGCAATGACCATTTTGGAATAGGTACCTACGCAGCAAGACGTGCGAAATATGGAAGTTAGGGAAAAAAGGAACGAGCTTTTCGTCTTTCTTCTAACAGAATAGGTACCTACTTGTTGAGCTTAGTAGGCCTACTTACTCATCGTGAAAGATGACAAAAGCAAGACTAGGCCTACTACGCACTCTCACATAACTTTTGTCACGCCCACTTTTCGTCAGTTGTGCCAAATATTAATTTAGACTTTTTGGAATCTGGGATGAAAAACAGTCCAACACAAACATGCGCATTTCCACAAAATCAAACAGAAAATTTTCTCTCAACAGGTCTGCAAGTAAACATTCTCCCTTTTCTGACTTCTCTATCACTAACTACCTACTGTCTGCTCTTTCACTAGCGCTGTGCCAAGGACTTCATCCGCGTGTGCAGCTTCATCATTATCATCATCAGCCTTTAATGTTCCCACTGCTGGGACACGGCCTCCTCTCGATGAGAGGGAGCTTCATATCTGATAGAAACATTTGGAATACACTCATATCAATGGAAACTAAAAAAAAACGTATTTTCTGTTTTTTTTTAAGTTTTCATTCTACAATTTTCACAAGAGTTAAATTTCAAAAAATCCTTAAAACGTTTCCTACTTTTAACCGAAATTGTAGTACCATCATTCATAAATCAGTTCCGTTATCACGGGGCTACCGGGTGTTACCTACCACTGCTTCTGCACTGGTGGCAGTTATCGTGTTTGCAAAATTTATAACGACGAGGTACTACTGCTTTAAGGGTCTTAGATAAACCCACTAACCAAATATCTGTGAAGCTTATCTTTGGATAATCAAATACAAAGTTATTATGATTAGTTGTTTGTGAAGCACGTTATCAGTGGGGCGTCCGAACGACGCGATGGCAGATCGCCAACTCTTTCGTAACCGCTCTATATTTACGCACCAAGGTTTTTACATTGCAGTTTGGGGGTTATTGACATTTAATACACAGTTATACAACAAGTTAGCTCATATTTAGCTGTAAGACGTTAAATCCTGGGGACGACGTGCGACGGCGACGTTGACAGCCGCCCCGCAGTGTTAGTGCCAAGTTTACGCCTGCGCGAGCGACGCAACCGACACCACGCTTACAGAAATAACGCGAGGCTAAACTATATTTAAACACCAAATGAAAAATACACTAAAAATCCTGCTACATAACCGATTTTATAGCAATTTCACAATATGAAAAAAAACGGCTTGGTATTCGCGAAGTAGGTACCGTATGCTTGTCAATATTTGGTGTTTGGAGAGCCCTTCAAAATTTAAACACATTTTCCGATAAGGTAGGTATGCAAAATCCGCCCAGTTTAATTATATCTAGTTATTTATGATGTTCTGCTACGGGTAGGTACCAGATACCTACATTTAACGATTTCTGTAGCGACACCCGCATTGTCGATAAAAAGAAGGTTGTAGAAATATACGAGTAGGTTTTTACAAAGCAGTTTGCAGCGGGACTGAAAGACCAATACAAATTATACCTACTATCATCTAAGTATCCTACCCATCCGAATGAGTAGATTTAATAAATATCTGTGGTAGATTCTTATATTCTTTGTATTCTGATTGACCAGTGCCCGCAGCGAAGGTTCGACACTTTCGCGCACCGTACTATTTTTGAATGAAAATAAAAACATCACATAAAAATAAACGTTGGCAGTCCAAATCGATCACAAGGGCTGTAAGCCAAATTAATGAGTAAATATAGTGTAGGTATTGTATATGAATAAAATATGCAACATCATTCATCGGCTAGTTGAGTCGCAGCACGAACGGTTTGACGACGCCATGTCGCGTCAGCTGGTTCGAATAGTTCAGCAGCCGACATTGTGAGTGTTGCGACACCTCGGCACCTCGGCGGATCGGCCTGTGCCTGACCGGACTCTGCTCTGGCATGCAATATGCGTTTGTCTCATACGCAACCCAATGCACAAGCTGCGCTGCACTCCCACACGGTTTATTGATCACGCTCTCGACATTATCGTTTCGCACTTATTAACAGTATCGATCGACTTTTTAGCCTTTGAAGCATCGTCTCGTCGACAGCGCGACCTCGCAAGGCCACAGCTGAGTAAACAATGTTGAACACAAGGTATGTGTTTTGTAATTACAACACACAAAATGGCATCATTTGTCTGTATCGTAAATATTCCACTTTCAAGATTAGTAAATAGTTTCGAAGTCTTACCGCACCTACAGGTACCACCTTTTTAATCTGTAATCTATGGATGCTCCCTCCAAGTAACGGTAGATTTATACTCTATTTATAAGTATTGTGGAATGAGACTCCCACGCATCCCATATTAGTTCCCGCTATCCTACATGCTCTTGCTCAGGTGTGAGAACATGGTATCTAATACATATTTGACTTGTCACTTACTCGTTATATTAACAATCAATAAAGGAGCTGGTATATTTTTGCAAATATTCTAGGGCACCGTGCTCTGTACCGTTTCCTTTCAGTTTGTGGGTAGTGTCATCCACAGGCGCTGTCGCAGGCTCTCCGCGTCGCCGCCGCGTCGCCGTCGGTCTGTCTGATAATAAAGTGTTGAAAACATGCTAGAAGATGACTAGAACAATATTATATCGGTCGTTAAAGTTAGTTTAGTAATTATTAAATCTGTTTGTTTGTATGCAAGCAGATAACGATAAACGTTATTGATTCAAACTACCGGTTTCAACCTTTGCGAGGTTAGTTTTGGCGAAGTAAATGATTTATACTGTTCGACCAATCTTGCCTGCTTGCTTGCTTTCTAAGTTTTCACCGATATTGATTTTAGGCTTTTATAATATGTAAATATGTACTTCCGTCTGTAGGATTTCTACTATGTATTGGGTATGTCCCCATTTTTTTTTGGTCTAAAGAGAGCAAGGAAATGTTTTTTTGGAAAGAAACACACTCGTCTTTAGACTAACTGGAGATGAAATCATAACATATCATAAAGACTCGAATTTCACCTAAATACCGAGGTAATCGTTTTTGTGACCGACCAGTGGACGCGGGCTTTCGTGGTTACTCACCGCTCACCTCCATAGCCGCTGACGTCATCGATTAACGCGTGACTAACAATCCGAAGAAAAACTCAAACGTAAAATATATTGAACAATATGTTTACATTGATAATTCTTGGAAGTACAGCAGTATATTAGCGGGAATCGTCATGGTGTTGGCCCTACAAATAGGTGGTAGAAATGACGCCTGTTATCTAAGTTATCGTTTAATCGATTGGGCACCATGCAACAAACAAACATCGCGTTTTCTGTTTCTTGCTACTTGTTGAAAACACTGTCTATTTTTGTTTGACCAAAATAATGCTATGGAAACATTAAATACTTATGTAGGTACCCCAAAAACTTTTTTATGACAAAAGAATTATGTTGTGTTGTTGTTGTTATTATATTAATTTACTTGATTAACTCAAAGCTCAATAGGTAGGTACCAACAATTAGCTGGAGGACCCAGCAGGTTTTTTCTCTAGCAAATATTTACTTCGACGAAGTATGTCATATTTTGTGTTCCTATTGATTGGAATGCTGAGTAAAAATGAATGTAAAACACATTAAGCCCGTCTGAGTCGTAAAGAAGCTATAATCTATACTAATATTATAAAGCAGAAGAGTTTGTTTGTTTGTTTGTTTGTTTGTTTGTTTGGTTGAACGCGCTAATCTCCGGAACTACTGGCTCGAATTGAAAAATTCTTTTTGCGTTGGATAGTCCATGTATCGAGGAAGGCTATAGGCTATATAACATCACGCTATGACCAATAGGAGCGGAGCAGCAATAAGAAATGTTGCAAGCGGGAACAAAGCAGTTTAAACTTCCGTTGAGTAGGCGATGCGTTGCGATATCAAAACTGCACGCGAACGAAGTCGCGGGCAGAAGCTATGAGGCTATAATTTATCTTGGAAACTTGAACACCTGATGCAGAACCGCAACAGACCAGCTAAACTATAAGAGATACAAAAATGCCACCATAGCAAAAATTGTTCTACATGATGAGCATTTTCTGCTGAGAGTATAAGTTTGAAGATCTGGAACATCTGATGTGGAACTCCAAGAGCCCAGCTACACCATAACACATATAGGAATGACGTCTTAGCAAAAGTTGTTCAATTTTATGAGCACTCTCTGTTGGTTTATAAAAATCGAAGATCTGGAACACCTGTTGTGGAACTCCAAGAGCCCAGCTACACCATAACACATATAGGGATGACGTCTTAGCAAAAGTTGTTCAATCTGATGAGCACTCTCTGTTGACTTATAAAAATCGAAGATCTCGGACACCCGTTGTAGAATTAATTTCCTTTTCCAGTTATCTTCGTGACTCGGTAGCCTACCCGGTAACGCAGGGGAGCAGTTACTTAGATTTCAATTGATCAGGTATCTTCACAACAAAACTATAACCATGCCTAGAAAGAGGTCAAATCTTTCCCAATGTTCCAAAGGAGCTAAAAGATTGAGGATCATAAGATCCCAAGAATCTATCGAAGAGCGTCAGGAGAGACTTGATGCTGTTCGAGAACATCAGGCTGCAACTTGCTCCGTGGAAACCTCTTCGGATCGCGAAGCACGCCTGCGTTCTCAGCGTATTTCTACATCCAGGTCTCTAGAGACCAGTGAAGAATAGATGCGCGACTGACCGCTAATCGTGAACGTCATGCATAGTCTTGCGAGTCGGAGCCGTTCACGGATAGAGAATTGCGCTTGAGTTTCAAGCGTATCTACGCATCGACTACTAGATCTCTAGAGACAAGTAGGGAACGTGATGCGCGACTGACCGCTGATCGTGAACGTCACGCATTGTCTCGCGAGTCGGAGACGTTCACGGATAGAGAATTGCGCTTGAGTTCTCAGCGTATCTACGCATAGCTTCTTCTAGGTCTTTAGAGACAAGTGCGGAACGTGATGCGCGACTGTCCGCTGATCGTGAGCGAATCCGAAATTTTTACCGATACAGAATCAGGCTTGAGTTTTCAGCGTATTCGCACATCTACTAACAGGTCTTTTGAAACGAGTGATGAACGTGATGCGTGATGCGCGATGCACGTTCATTGAACGAACGTTTGAATTCTGATCGACGTCGACATTCTCTGAACAGTGATATGTCGATATCATCTGAAAAACCGGATGTGTCTCAAGATATAGCCGTAGGGCATGGCGACCTGCCGTGTCGACGGCGGCGCGTTCGTGTTCCACGTGCGCCTCAAAGAGATGTCAGCATAAAGGGAGGGGCCCGCAAAGGTCGAAGTCTGCCGGGGCTGCGGGACTGTTCGAAAGAGATACCGTGGCCCTGGAACGTAAAGGGCGAGGAAGGAACATGGATGAGTTTTAGTCAGTAAAAATCTGACACTCTCTCCCGCTCCGCCCAGAGTTGGAGAAGTTATTTGATTATTTCCTAACCGAAAAAAAAGGGCATGGCGACCTTCCTTGGGTTGATAAGGCACGGAGTGCATTTACGTCTCCTATGATTGAATACGCCACATATTCCGCCATCGGAGGTATGGCTAAAAATTGTACTTTTTGTGAAGCTGTTAAATGGCAAAAAGAAACAAATGGTATGTGTTGCTCAGGTGGGAAAGATCCGTTATCTTCCCGTCCCCGGGTTCTTAGAATTCGACATCAGACGTTTCAGATCTTCGACGACCCCGTTGTCGCTGGCATAAGCAACAGGATACGCGTACGAAGTCGCGGGCAGAAGCTAGTAATTATCATATACAGCATTCTTGAGATAAGGCAGTCCCCTGTAAACTACGTTCAATCACGGACAAAGGCTTCAAGATGACATTGTAAACGCAGCGTCGACAATGCCATGAAGATGCGAGATTATTGCAGGAAAATCAATACAAAACCAACTTATTTGAATTTATAATGAGTGAAGCGGACTATTATAGGTTTATTTTATGTTATTGAAACATCTAACTGAACATAATCTTTCTATTAACTACATGGTATGAATACTTAGTTTTACATAAGTATTTAAATTAGTCATTGAATAGAGATGCATCAGAGATTATAATATAATGTTATTGAATTATTTTATTAGTAAACACTAGGTAAGTACTACAATTTTTTATAAGCCAATAAAATAATATTTTAGTCAAGCATATTAATTTTATAGGCACATAGGTACGCAGGAATTGTATTAATTTACACATTCTATTCACGCAGCATGCTGTTCAATAGTGAAAAATAAATGAATTACGATGAACACAATAATTTTCAAACAAACAGTATCAAAAAGGTACTGAAAAAAATCTATAAAAGTCACCTATGCGATTACCTATTACCTACTACCTCTATAACGTTAATGAATATGGTGCTCGTCGCATAAGCCTCTTATAAAGAAGCGTCGCAACCTAAAGAACGCTAAAATCTTGCAATAACAAATATTTTGATGCAATTGTGAAATCAGTTGCTGAATGTCACCTCATTAACAACAAGCGGCTTGTTTAGTTCGTTACTTGCTTCTTTTTATTGTGAATTGAAACGAATTGAAGAAGACGTAAGTGTCAGCTGAAGAGTGTCGCGACCTTTTGATTAGCGCCGATGCAACGGGCAAGGCTATGGAATGCCACAACAATCAGTGCTGTAAAAAACAAATGCATAAATTGCACTGTACTTTATTTTGGTCTGAACAGTCTTAACTACTTTGTTTTTGCAAAACGCGCCAGAGATCTCTTTAATTACTCGTTCACATTTTTAGGAATTTTCTTGAAAATCTGGGATAAAATTAAATAACGTACACAAAAACTTGAAAACTTTATGGCATTTCTGTTTTGAAGATATTTATTTGCCTGGACGTGACCGGCGGCGATTCGTTTCGGACGATGTTTTAGCTTCCTCGTAAAACTACGGATGGCTGGGCTAGCCGTAGCATCGAGTTGTTAACTCTAAAATAGAACCGCAGTAATGATTTATGGAATATTTCATGCAATATTAGTCATAAAGCATCGCCGCCATTTTCTTATCTTTTAATTAAGTTAGATTGCGACATGAGAGCAAAAGGTTGCTAATTAGATAGGATGACAACATTGACAGCTTGTGATTAGGTGGGTGCCTATTGCCTATCTAGTCTGGGTTTTATGTTATCCTCTTAGTTCTAGTTCTTATAGTAAGTATTCATGCATCATCGTCTTTCTCCTGCCCTTATCCCAAATTCCCCAATTTATTTGGGACGGTCGACATGTGTTCTTCCTTACTTCTATATTACTCGTCATCTCATCAGACACCTCGTTTCTTGCCATGCATCCTTCACACAGGCTATCTATCGTTTCTTTGATAGTCTTCCTCTACTCCTAAATCTACATTCATACTCAGTCAAAATATCTAACTACTCGTACTTGTATTTAAGTTGGTAAGTAGTTGTTGTTAAATTATATCCACCTACCGAAGATTCTTCCATACAATAAAACTAATAAAAGTACGGTACCTACACTGTACCTACTGTACAGATGTGTATCGTTCCGCATTCGGTATTCACACAACATGGAGCAGGAATGTAGCATTAGAGAACTGCGATCCTATCAGTACTTTTTTAATCAAATTTAAAATATCACGGAGAGAAATCTAAAGACCTCCGAAAACCGATAAATGATTTGATTATTGTTTATTCCTTGTATAAATAAACGAGTTTCGCTCTCAGCCTCCTTTCACTGATGTCTTTTGGTTTGCACTTAGATCTTGATCGAAGATAAAATAGATCGCAAGATGTCTGCATACTTACAGTGCGCGGTCAGTGAGGCTGGGCCCGACAGAAAATAAATCTTCAGTTGGGTCGATCAAATGTCAGGCTAATGGTAGGTACAGCGGATTACTTAATCATTATTTTATACGCACTTTCCAATTTCATTCTTTCGGGAATGATGATGACTATTACCTGGCGAACGTAAAGTTGTTGTGTTTAAAAACACACAGATCAACCATTGCAATAAATTGACAAATAATTGCGTATCCAATAGTGTTTTTGCTCAAATTAGTTGTGTTTTGTACCTACTTGGTTTAGCTCAAACAAGAAAAAGGCTACAGAAATTATTCGACTTCAGAATTATACATTGAATCTAAAGGTGAGCTTTGGAGCCTAACCTAAAGTGTTTCGATCATTAGATACATTCAAAGATTAATGATGCTTAGGATTTAGATATTTGTTTTTACATCTACTAACTAATATTTTTTTGTGTTTTGTTGGCAGATGGCACAGTTGATAACTGTGCGGTTGAACAAAGCCGACCAGCAGCCCTTGGGCTTCCGTCTGCAGGGCGGAAAAGACTTCGGCACACCCCTCGTCGTTCAGAAGGTCAGTAAACTAAACTATTCGAACCAATAGCCAGTTGTTAAACTAGTCTATAGATTAGTAATTAAAGCTTTCTGTAATCATAGCCCGTGGCTGGACCACCAAATAGCAATGTAATATTTAGCTAATAGCTTTTGTAGTGAGATGAAGATATTAATCAATTAGGTATGTAGTAGTAGGTATAATTAAAAGTATGAGGAGACGTAGGTAGACACTTTTACTTTTGTAGGAGCGAAATTAGTCGACCAAATAAAAATAGGGCAAAAAGAACAGGGCCTCGATTCTGCTATTACAATACTGTCAGAGTAGTCGATCATTGATTTCATAATGGTCAAGTTCTGTCAAATTTTGACAAGATTGTTAATTCTACTATCATAATGGCGCCATTTTGACTTTTCAATGGTCAACCACTGTCACTTCATTGAAAGAAATGTCATAGAATGATAATCTCGTACATGAAATCTGGTATGAATAAATGTTCGCATTTAGTAGTAGATTTCGAAAACCATTTTGTACTAAGGGTTTTATAATAATGACAATACGACAATACCATTAAAACACAATTTTATTACGAGACCATTGACTGACCATTGTGAATTTAGCAGATTACGAACTTAAAACAAAATGACAATGGGATGAGAATGGAATCGTGTTGGAGTGACGAATTTATTAAAATAGCAGAATTAGGCCCCAGGCTTCCAACCAGGAGCGCTAGCTCTTTGTCTGATGTCCATTTAATAAGATCAAATGTACTCTAATTCACTTCAAATAATTGATTATAAAGAGACTAGAGTCTAGATCGAGTGCACAGTAATTATGGACGTGGTATGTGAAATGATAATGAGTCACAAAATCACAATGATTATAAGAATAGGTCCGGTATCGCTTTAAAACACGGAACTTTAATAGCCACAATGAAAGTCGACACGATTATTATATTTGATCTCGTTGTATTATACAATAAAGAGATTATAAATTTATAACCACAAAGTCTACAAACAAGTAGAGATATTTGCTCTCGTCCACCCACGCGTGTGTCGA
Source organism: Xestia ashworthii (assembly GCA_950022955.1). Lineage (NCBI taxonomy): Eukaryota > Metazoa > Arthropoda > Insecta > Lepidoptera > Noctuidae > Xestia > Xestia ashworthii. The sequence goes on from OX465554.1 coordinate 15,508,078, forward strand.
ACTCAGCGAGCAGCCGAGCGCCGCGGCGCCGACGAAGACGATAACCAGGCGACACTCAACGCTTCTACAATAATAGACACACAAACTATACATGTGCTCTTAAAATAACAAGTAGGTAAACAAAGAACCTTTTTAATTAGTAGGTAAACAATTTTAATTCCCTTACATAACTCCATCAGCGTTGTCCTACATCGGTTTCCTGTTAGTAGATGTGCATTTGAATTCATCCTATTTTTAGACGATTGCAGAATATCAAACACACATTATATTTATTAGTCTTTATGGGCGATTCATACGCCTATCTTAGCTACAATAATGAGAGCCAATAAAACTGCTGAAGTATGCTTTCAACTAGTAGATTTATGTGAAGTGTCTGTACTACAAAATCGAACAAGGTTTTGGTGTAAGAAGTCAATATGTTAAAATAACAAACTGGTTAGTTACCCACTAGCCAGGTTAGCAGGTCTACTAGAGTGTGTATCTACATATCAGTACAAGGTACATTGTTAATGCACGATTAGTTATCCAAAGGAGCTTTTACCAGCTCATTAACTGTTAGCTGACCCCGTTGGGGCTTGTTTGACACTCGTCACTAAATAACAAAAAATATTAAGAAAGTCCTAAAACATTGGTACTATTATGGTTATGTGCAATGCTTTGGTTTTGTTAACAAGTTTTACCATATACAGTGTTTTTATGATGTTGAAAATGGCTGCACGATTGAAAGGGTCAATCCTAAGAATCAAATTTGATTCTTACCATGTCTTAATATTTTTTTCCGATGTTGCTATTGCAGTCAACCGTAGTAAGAAGTGTTAGTCCAGTAATTCAGTTCCTTTATGTAAAACAGTGATTAATCAATAGTTACAGTATGTAATATTCATTGAACAATCCCTACTATCCCTACTAATATTATAAATGTGAATGTAAGTTTGTTTGTTACGCTTTCACGCGAAAACTACTCAACCGATCATCATGAAACTTTGTACACATATACTTGGAGGTATTAGAAGTAACAAAGGATAATAATAATTGTTATAAAATAAAAAAAAATACGAAAAATTAAAAAATTGACCGTACTCCCACGGAACGGGAACTACGCGGGTGAAACCGCGTGACGTCCGCTAGTAGTGCTATAAATTAATGTTGATAAAATAAAATGTTTATAAAGAAATGATACAAGCATAAGATTAAAGAATTGCGATTAAAATATTAGCCTAGCCTACAAGGAATGAAAATATTTAATGTTAATGAACTCGAATTCGTAGAACTATACAGACGTCGCCGTCGTCTGTAGTACCTATATAATAAAGAAGTAATATGCCGTTTTGTAACAATCAAGGAGTCATGGCCGTGCATGATCTCACCAAAACGGTTTTCGGAGTTTTTGGGAGGTGGATACTCGTATCTATACCTAAGCAAAAGCCAGATTACCAGAAAGATAGATCAGCAATGACCATAAATTATGTATTGAATCAGCATCAGGCAGGCACATATCACGAATAAGTCCAATTTCTGACTGAAGACTGAAGCAACTTTACGAAACCTTTCTTACGAGGATAAAGTATTAAATTAAAAGAGCATGGGAAAGATCAATGCATATCTAAGAACACATCGCAAAGAGTGGATCGTTGTTGTTTTTTTTATCTTTAGCCATGAACCGTTTGGCCGCATCGGTATGACGTTTAGCAATGTCAATAGTAGATAGCAAACGATGGTATTGGCCTGATCGATGCCAACGGTACTTCGTCATGTTCATGCGTTACTCTCATCTTGTTCCGTGATTATGTTTAGCTAAATAGATGTCAAGCAAATCATGTATGTACGGTTTATTGAACTTGTAAATGTTCATTGTTTATTATTTGATTCTGGATTAAACCCTCTCCTTCGATAAACGACATATGTTACTAACGAACTATACTAGTGAGTGTTAGCTGGTCTGTCATTAATTTTTCATTACTCATACTCGGAAAGTAGGTCTGAAGTTGCCTGAGGAGCGGGCTGAAAGTAATACTTTTCAGCCCTAGGGAGAATCGCTTTCAACTGACAACTGTCACATTAATAAAAAAAAAATCTAGTTCTATTTTCACATTTCTATTGAACCATGTTCCGACTTCTATACAGCCTGTAAATTACAGCGCGACGTAAAATTCAAATAACATAAAATTCAGTATTAATTAAAGAATACAATTTTTTATATGACTTAGTTATAATTTAGTTACAAATATATCTATAAAATAACAAAGATTTGGGCAAAATATTTACTATTTTTTTCAGTGACGATAGTGAAAATAAAGGCTTATTAGCCGGCCACAGAAAAAAAAAACAAAATAGGCGGGAAAGCGGCAATCCGATCTTCATTTTTTTTCGAGTGGTTTCGTGTTTTTGTTTTTATTTTCCTTGTATTCGTAATGAAAAGCACAGTGTTTACCTCGGGTTAAAGACTTATTTAGTCCCTCGAGCTATTAGCGCCCGCGCTACGCTTGGGCGCCAGACCCCGTCTCGGGACTAAATAAGTTACTTTCACCCCTAGGATAACAATGTACTATATTGGTTGATCCACGATCTTGTTCCTAAATCATACTTTGATTAATATTATTATTTGTTGCAATTAAATTTTGCGAAACGATCTTGTTTATAGTGCCCTGCTCTGAATTCTAATTGTTATAGTTCTCCGCAAATGCGCAATAATTTGGAGCTTTTGTAAAACAGTTTCACGATCCCATAATTTTCACATCTTTATGACCACTCATAATGTTAGTGCTTCGGCTTCGGGTGCTTCCAAACATACGATTTTCAGTTACCGTGTTATTGTAATACGTGCATATTCGTATACAAAGTTAAAAATAATATTTGACCTCCATCCTTTTAAACCGGTCATAAAGGTTTAACCGTGTAACGTTTAATATTTGTTTTCCTGTGTTTTGTTTACGGTCGAATACAAAGAAAGAAAATTATACGGCTATCCCCGTTTCGGTCTTCGTGTCTCAAACCAGAAAAAGGATATGCGCTGTTAAATTAAAATTTTGTGGGTAGTTCGCAACTACCCACAAAACTTGAATGGCTTCTACGGGGGATTGTGAAAGACAATCCTATTCAGACAAGTTTCAAGTTAAATTGCATGTCAAGTCGAGCGGTGGCTTAAGTTTTATAGGTCTTTGCACCTTATTATAATAAGGTATTTGGTGAGGTAGTTTTATGGACTAATAAACAAGCCTAATATAGTTGTAACAAAAGCTCGTAAAGCTATTGTCTAAACGGGCAACCTAATTAGGAACGGCTATTAACATAAATCTGGAATAGGATAGCTTTGTTTGATGTTTGAATTGTTTAAAAAGCGTGCTGCATTCTAGAGCAGCTTCTGTGCTGTGACGACTAATTTCAAAGCCAGCAATCCCTATTTTTTGCTGATGTGTTTATGTACACGACCGTACCAGTTTCACTCTTATTAACCGGAATCGCGTACAGCTTGCTGGCCATTGGTTGTTACGTAACTATTCGGGTTCTGTCGTTTATATGGAACACAATCTGAGTCACGTACTGGCAGGGATTTGTTTTGAAATTGGAACGGCCACCAACGACAACAACGCCTTCTGTGGATTATCGCTATTTGTCTATTCTAATTACATACCACACTGGCTTCTAGCGATAAATACCGTATGTGTTTAAGACCCTAATGGATAGAAGATACGTTGAATACTTAGAAATCAGAATATGTACATCGAAGTAAATAGATGACACTTTACCGATAATGTCTTATCTTATTTAGTTTAAAAACCTTTTTTTTTTTTAAGATGGGATATCATCAAATGACTTCTCCCACTCTGGGCGGAGCGGGCGGGAGTGTCAGACTTTTACTGACTAAAACCCATCCATGTTCCTTCCTCGCCCTTTATGTTCCGGGGCCGCGGTTTCTCTTTCGAAAAGGCCCGCAACCCCGGCTAGTTTAAAAACCTAACGTAGAGATAAATAAATATAACCTCAGTTTCAATAACAACGACTGTATTAATTACTAGCCGTCGCATCAGTCTGTTGACACACTGCTTATTTTAGATGTTGAAGTGTCAGTCAAGTGCAATGAAGATATTAGAGGTGAGTAGGCGACGGGCAGATTAACACGTCGGTGTCGGTTGTTGAAACTTGGGCCAATGCCATCATAATTATTATTTTCAGGAGAGAAAATGCCAGAAAATAGGTACTCATCTCCTACCCCCTCTAATCTCCATCTTTATCATGCGTTAAGTAGGTAATTAGTTTGTAGTGCAAAACTCGCACCCATTGAAGACATGCCGATGGAATCCTCAATCAAGTACAAAAACGATTAGGTAGACCTTCTAACATCCAATTTTAGATCCGACAAGATCCGCCAAAAAGCTCGCTAAACAAAAAACGAAAGGATGATAATCGTGTAAGTCGTGGTGTTCACCGGCTGCGTATTCCAAGAGAAGAATGAAAGACAATAAAGAAAACATAATACAACGCGGCCTCGACCGGAGCCGGGGCGGCGGACTTGCATTTAATTTCTTGTTCTTGTACTCCTGGGTGCCGATTCTGTAACATTGCGTTAAGAAACGCGCCATTGACACTCTATCGACACAGTATAGATATTATGTTGCTACTGTTGCAAATTTGGTATTCTGCAAAAACTTCCGTGACGTTTCAGTGGTGTCTCAGTAGTGTGTCGATAGTATGTCGACATTGTGGCAGTTCAATAGGTTTAGGTGTTGCTAACAAAAATCTACCATGCAACTATAGAGGTTACATCAAAACTACCACTTTTTGAAATCCAATTTTTTCATTATCATCTTTATAACATAAGTTTTTATAACAATATAAAAACGCTTTAAGGCCAAAAACTATATATTATATATTATTATTCACTAAAAATTAGAAATGATCGTTAAAAAAAATAAGATTTTATCACAACAATTTTCTTGTCTATGCCTTTCTGAAAAAAAAAACAGACAACTGTCAAAAAACTTGCACCGGCGCGCGGCGTTTTTCTACTTGAAAAACTTGAGGCGGGCAATCCTTGCAGTACTTGCTGGTGGCGCACGCTTCCACGCACCCCTGAATGCATATAGGGTAGGTCGGGTACTGGCGACTTTGTAAAGCAGGACCTCGGTGGAAAGAGGGGGTTGGTGGGCTGCATAGATTAAAACCCGGATTTCTTTCATCAATTACGGTTCCCCAGGTTTCGGCCTCTCGCTTTTCCTTATAGTGTTTCTTCCTCGATGGCTGGCTGCAACAGACCATCGTTCGCCGTCGGCCCCGTCTTAATATACGGCCCTTCCCACCCACAACGTGAACCGCGACTTTTGAACCCAATTTTGCGTTTGTTTTCGCGAAAGCCGAAACCTGAAACCCCATACCTTCTTTATTTATTGAAATAAACCTTACAATATATACATTTTTGCATAGCTTATTGCACTTATTTTCACATAAAACAATCATATTGCACCTTACATTGCATATTAAAAATATCCTAGAACATTAAGGGGCCTGCGGAGCATGCTTAGTTCATACAAACGTAATACCAAAATGATTAGTAAATCAAACATATTCTTAAGGTAGTGTGTATTTATTTCGATTGGATTACAGAATATCTATGTTCCCAAATATAATATTTTGAAAGGACAATGATATAAAGACGAGATATGACGAATTAAAAATTTCTATAGGAATCTTATTTTTCTCATATCTCTTGTTAAAATCAATTTCCATTCAAAATATACATTTGGAAACCTAGATATTCTGTAATCCAATCGAAATAAATACACACTACCTTAAGAATATGTTTGTTTTCCAAATTATTTTGGTATTACGTTTGTATGAACTACGCTTGCTCCGCAGGCCTCTTAAGTGTGAAACTTACGATGTACGAAATGTTTACTATTTAGTTGGCTTTTTATGTTCTAAACTACTGGACCGATTTACATAATTCTTGCGTAGAAAATGGTTTTAAGTTAAGACCATTATTTTGACTCTAATTTTAACATTATATATTTACAAACAAAAAAACATTATTTCAAGTTACGTAATTATATGATAAAATAATTTTAATTTACGTGTTTTCCTTTCTAATCGGTCATAATAGACTTTAATACTAACATGATGCTAAATTATAATACAACTAACAAGATTCTAGCGAGATTCTATTAACATTCACATAATTATACCTTTAAATTAATATCACAAGTTTTCAAACATGAAATCAACTATACGACTCATTGTGACGAAAAACTACGTCCACTTTATAAACTTAAAAGCGTAAGACGCACACAGCCATGTACACTTTATTTTAAATCCAAAACATAGATCACTAATTGCAAAAATAAACAAATTGAACCAATTTAATACGGAAAAGAGGTGTCGTTGTTCGATGGCCTCACAATGGCGGCTCGAAGACGAAAACACCATTCAAACACGATAGACACAACTGTCAAATACACTTAAAATATTTACAGAATACCTTTACTTTGACCATCATGATGACATTGACATATTATAGTGGAGCAGAATACCAATGATTACAACAATCTTACTATGGCGTTTCAATAGCACTTCAGTCGCAAGTCAAAGACCATAAAAAAATTGTAGAATACCAAATGTCAATGATTAGCCTATTGAGACACTACTGACACACTACCGACACACTATTGACAAGTTGGTTATTTTACAGAATTGAGCCCCTGTTGCCGTATATGGAGGGCGCGCGTGCGGCGCCACGGCCGGTCTGAGGACACTCATACGTTGCACGTGTGCATTTTATATATGCTACAATAGCTCTAAAACCATAGTGACATAATCGCGAACTGCCCTAATGATCATAATGCCATTAGCAAAGACCAGCTGCTGCAGTTAGGATGTGGGTTCATGAAATCAGCTTAGCTGTTGGTGCCTATCCATTGTTTGTTGAATTATTGAAGAAACGAGAGCTACTACCTACGAGTATTTGAGGAAAAATGAAGAGTCAAAATCAAATGCACACTCCGCTTTAGATATTATACAAATAAACAGATAAGGAATTTAAATAAGTATCCAATTAGATAGATACTACTTCTTTCTTATCGATGCATTTTCCTCTACCTATTTATAAATCTTGTATAAGTAATAAAATAAATATTCATATGACATAAATTGACATAATGATTACATACATACGTTACGAAACTACAAAACAAAAAAGTATATAGGCCGGACAAAGGCAAGGTGGTATGCAGTTCCACCTGGCTAGCGACCCTCTTGGAATGCCAGTTTTTGCGCGCGCAAATTATTGCAAGGCATGTGTCTGGCCATCGCCATGTATGAAGCAGATCTATAAAATTAATTCTTTGGCAGGTAGGGTCAAGTTTCCAATTACCGGTAGTGAACGAAGCGGAAGGAAACATGCCTGACGCTTGCGGGGGGAGGGAGGGTAAGGTTAATCAGTACAGTCTTGACAACTTATATTATGTTGCGATGTGTCATTTTTTGCCAGTTGTAGTTGTGGTTTCCACGTGAATGATTGTGAATCGTATCAGTTCGGATTAATATCTTGTGAGTGGTGTGAGTAATTGACTCTTTATCGACGTAAAAACGGTGGGTACAATTTGTTGCAAATTAGACTTAAAAATATATTGTAAATAAAGTATCATAGTATAAAAATAATATATGTATAAAATACGACGTGAGGTGCACCATTATACGTCAAAATCCTTTTATAATAATGAAACGCAAATTAAACCACTTTTTGAGTGAATTTAACAACGTCTTTCATGGCACTTTTTAGTGCATTTTTAGGGCATCCCAGTAACACCTTGCTAATCAATTAAATGGCCCCACAATTTAGTCTAAAAGCGATTCGTCGTAAAACTCTGGAGAAGCACTTTATCCGATTGCCCCTCAGGTAGATATTTAAGTACTTTCATGCAGGACTTAAGTTCCACCTATGTCCGTTCCTATAGCCCTATACCCACGTCTACCTAAGTATGTAGTTAAAATACTCATAAAATGATAAGCCCGTGAGTGCAATGTGATGAGTCATACGTGCATGCTTAGGTAATCTGCAATCTATGGATTTATTACTTATGGTTTTTTCGTTTCAAAACCGTTTTGCGTCACAACACCACTCCCAAAACTAGTGTGTAACTCAGTATTGCTCAATTTAGGGACTTCCATCGGTAGGTGCTCAGTACTGTAGTACTAGCTGATAGTAATTAACAGTAATGGCTGACACGGTGTTCCATTATTTACCTACGCATTTATTTAGAGTGGTGATAATTAATAGCGCAGTTAATAGGTTTAAAGTGCTAATGTGTTCATCGGATTGTCGCCTCAAGATTAATTTTAGTTTTACGACTCTAGAAGGTACGTAGGTAATACCTACTCGTACCATTTTGTTTCTCCGACTGGCAATAACGATTCTCATTTTAATTCTATTTAGCTCGATATAATTCCGTAAATAATATCTATTTTCAGATGGTTATTTCAGCAATGTTCGTATGTTCTAATGGTTATCTAACTAACTACGTAAGTGTTGGTTATCTCATAATTACATATGTGTGTACTTAATTTCTCTGGAATTTATAAACATACCCGAGCTTTTTTTTTCGGATGGGAAATCATCAAATGGCATCTCCCACACTGGGCGGAGCGGGAGGGAGTGTCAAACTTTTGTTGACTAAAACCCATCCATGTTCCTTCCTCCCCCTTTACGTTTCGGGGCGCGGTATCTCTTCCGAACAGTCCCGCAGCCCCAAAACATACCCGAGCTGGAATTTAGCCTAGGTGTATGCAGTTATTTATACACTTGACATTGGCCAAACTGTGCCACGGCATAAATTCGGCTCACTAAACTAAATATTATAAAGCAGCTAAGCAATAAATCTTTGCACGAAGGCGAGGCGTAACGACGTAGGTACCGAACTACCAATCACAGATATTCAAGAAATTGATGCTTGCTTTTTCTCATAAATAACACGACTTTTTGTTTTGGTGTACGTCTAGCCACCTATTTAATCTGGCAAAAACGTATTCCCTGCAAAAGCTTTTCTTTCATTTGGAACATTTAAATTAAAAGGAAGTAGGTATGGGGGCCGTCTCCAATTCTCCATCCAAAAATTAAATAAAATGTAAATCGAATTAGGTAGTATGGTTTAAATAGGACTTTAAAGTCATTCGGTAGAAAAAAAACGGGATTATATGGCAAATTCACTAAAATTGGTATTTTAAAACAAACGTGCCAACTTGGCATTCAGCAGACGAACAGCTGTTTTGTAAATATGTACCAACATTATAAAATTCCGCCTATGGGTAACACAACACATTAAATAAATGAGTCCCTGTTACTTACAGTTTTTTTGGAGGTGAAGATAAAAAGTTGGTATTTATTTTACAAAACGATCCAGACAAGCTGCGCTTGCGCTGATCTCATGTTGACGTCATCATCAAAGCTACCTTCCGCACCCCGCTCTTTTACCCCGCACTCAACACACCATACACTACTGTAGGATATTAGTAACTGCGGCGATCGGCGGCGGCGAGCGGCGATCGGCGGCGGCGACCTCTCGCGTCCGGCCCTGGTTCAATCCATGGTCCGGAGCGAGACGGAATGGGAAGCCGTCACCTCCTTCTGCGAAGCAGTCATGCTAGCGAAGGAGGTGGCGGAACGAGAGAGGGAGAGAGCCTCTCTTCCCGGCCGCCGCGGGAGACGCACCGGGCGTCGGGGGCCACGTGGTGGCTACCGGCCACCGTAGATGCGGGCCTGTGGACGGTTAGCTATGGGCTAGCTAGCCGTCCGTCCGTCTAGTGACGACAGGCCGTGTCGACGGCGCGTTCGTGTTCCACGCGCGCCTCAAAGAGATGTCAGCAGCAGAGAGGGGCCCGCAAGGGCCGAAGCCTGCCGGGGTTGCGGGACTGTTCGAAAGAGATACCGCGGCCCCGGAACGTAAAGGGCGAGGAAGGAACATGGATGGGTTTTAGTCAGTAAGAGTCTGACACTCCCTCCCGCTCCGCCCAGAGTGGGAGAAGTCATTTGATGATTTCCCATCCCAAAAAAAAAAAAAAAAAAAAAGGATATTAGTAACTAGGTACATAGGGAATGACGTTTAGTCAGTACTGACATAATTACATACATAGGTAGGTCTTTAAAATAAGTCTAGAAATATTCGTACCAAGGAATCAGGGTCGCCCGAAGCTATTTCGTCCATTACTACGTGACTTTGTATATGCACATGAAACGGCTTATTCCACTATAGCCAATACAGGTATCATTATAAAAATATTGTAAACACGTTGAATAGGATAAAATTAGAATCGCTATATTAACATATTTTCTGTGTAAAAGATTGACGCATTGACGATCTAACAATATTGACGCATTTACACAACGAAAACGATTCAAACAATGATCACTGAAAACTAATCTCAACCAACTAGTGAATCAAATAATTAAAATAACCCTTCCTTGGCCGCCAGGTAATTAACTTTGAGGAAGGAGTAGACAAAAAACCGGAAAATCCATCCAAAATCTATTTCAAATGCCATGAACTAGTTATACTTTTGAACTGTTAAATAATTGCACAGTCAAACCAAAAGATGAATCTACAGGTCTTTCACTCCACCGGAACATTTTTGGCCATCATTTCTTCAGCTCTTAAAGTTGTTTGAGGTGCAGACTTTCTCACTTTGCTTCTCTCTTGTCGGGCAGGTGAACGGTGGCAGCTCAGCCGAACGCGCTGGTCTGCAAGCGGGCGACGCGTTGATCCGCGTCAATACCACCGACGTTTATCTGCTGAGACATCAAGAGGCGCAGGACGCCATCCGCGCAGCCGGGGGCAACCTTGAGCTCACCGTACAACGGTAAATAAATCTTCAATATTGTACCATTAGCCATTATGAGCCATTCAACTCGATTCATCATCCAGCTACTAATAAATCCTTATTTATCTACCTCCTAGTGGTGGCGGCGTTTGGCGTCCGGCCGTGACTCCAACCGGTAGCCTGCCCAGGCCTGGCTCTAGGTCTATTGGTGGCACCCCGACTCTCGTCACCAACACCTCTCTCAAGGCCACACAGCAGCCTTCTCGTGCCTTCGGCTCTGGTCACAACAATGTCGCCAAGCCTTTTGGTTACGTAAGTATTATTAACAGACTGCTATTGAATGTACGCAAAATATCACTTTATCACAAGATGTAAAAAAACGATGGTTGTATTGTCTGAAAGATGTTATAACGCTAGCAAGAGGAAGTTAGAATCAATACGAAGAGTTATTGATTAAACGAAAAAAGCATCGAACCCAAATAAAATGGAATTAAGGCAGGAAGTCTAATAGTCTTATGACGATCAGAAGCAGAAATCTAACTGATAGAATATTCGCAATAACCATACGATTTTAATAGTTTGCTGCCAACCAAAAACTTATTTATTGTAGATGAACGGTAACGACTCTGTGAAGAGCATAGTGAACAAACAGTACAACACTCCAGTAAACATGTACAGCGACAAAACGATCGCGGAGACTCTCTCGGCGCAGACTGAAGTCCTTGCAGGAGGCGTGCTCGGGTAAGACTTTACTCCTTCAAAGACCACATTCAACATTTACCGTTAAGTTCTGAAACGAACTCTAGAAAATCAAGAACTTTAAAAAAAACTGACCTCTTCTACTTCCATATGAATGCGTAGATCGAGCAACTGCTTCAAAACGAGACTTGTACTTATGTTTTAAAACGAGATCAATGTTATGTTCCGATCGGTCCTCGGATTTCCCATCCCACTTTTGAAACTTGCAGAATGATACACTTGATAACATTGCTAACTTATGTTTTAATTCTCCACTCGATTTAAATGAACAAGTACTAAGACATAACTTAGTACTAATACACAACAAAAGAATGATAAATCATAAAGTGTCATCTGTGATTGACAGAGTAAACTTTAAGAAGAATGAGAAGACATACGACGCTGAGAAAAGCGCTGTTTTCAAAGTTCTGCAAGAAGAACAGAACGACCCGGAGCCAGGTATACAGAATAAGAATTTTCATTACATTAAAGCTGCTAGATTCTCAAACGACACTTAACTTTCAGACACATTTAACAGTTTTTTAGACGCTTCCCCTGAGAAGGACCAATGACTAAGTGTGACTTGCTGGTGACTTAAAATTGAGTTGCGTTTGAGAATTAGGCCGATAATGTACCAACACTATGATTGCGTAACACTGGGAAATACTTTGGAGACAGTCGTAACATAATAGATAGCATTCCATACCACTTGATGAACTATTTCTAATTCAAAGGATAATCAAACGAAGAAAATAATGATTTATGTAGTCCTTTCCTAAATTAGTACATTGTGTAAAAGTAAATATTAGATTATTACAACAAAGTGGATCGATGGAAAAGGAGAACATGTCGAAATTAACGAAACTCTAAATTGGAATAGTAAGCGAACCAGCGCTGGGTCCGACCGCCGCCCCGGCCGCCCCGGTGAGCGGACTGCGTCATGTGCAGGCGCCCGTCACGCGCCCCGACGCGCCCATCAACAATACCGGAGGCTTGCCACCCGGACAGAACATTTGCGAGGAGTGCGAAAGACTCATCACGTAAGTCGGACGATTCGCGCGGGCCGACACGGTAGCACATATCGCAAGCTAAATTTGATTTTGCGTGTAGGGTTCTGACAGTTTAGGTCGTTGGAGTCAGGCATACGAAATGTATTTTTATGCGAAGTTCTTATTCGGATTCGTGAATGTCCCGATCATCGAAATCTCGGGTAATCTGGTAAGTCATGTGATCGAGTAGCGAATAGAAATAACCCGATATTGCGGGCCAGCAGAGCCTTCTCACTTTTACTCTCGAGCGAGCGTGGCGCGCGCGGGCACGCCGTGCAGCCTGCACCGCACGCACCGGTCGCGCTCGCGCACGCCGCGCGTGGCCGCCGGCACGCCGCAGCTGCCGCCGCCCGTAGCGCGCGTGTGCACGGGCACGCAGACGCCGCAGGAGCAGCTGGCGCCGGAGCCGCCGCACCGGCCCAGCATCCCCATGGGATGCCACGAGGTGCTGCCGGACGGCCGCATCGCGCTGGGCGCACCCGCGCTCCCGCAGCCACGCGAGGCGCTCCCCGTCGTCAACGACACCCCTTATTGCTCCGACTGTAATCGCTTCATTATGTAAGCGACGTCCCACTGAATGTCTTGACGTGTTTGCGACCGTGTCGACCTGTGCACTAGCTCTATTCGTGTAGATTAAAATAATTCGATGTGATTCCTTCGTGTTGCGACTCCTCCCACTCTTTTTGTTGTAAATATTGAAACGACATCGCTGGGAGACGTGACATGTAAGTTAGTACACATATCGTGTTTTGACGAAACGATTACTTTCCATTTCATTATTTCGTTCTCGTCACGATATTTGTGCTAAAAAACTCAAATCATAATTCATTAATTAATTGTCTTCATCTATCTCTACTTTCATACTTTAGTAGTTAGGCAGAATGAAATAATGTGTCAACGCCACTGTATATCTTCACTAAGCATGTCCTCACTTCGCTGTTCATATTATTTAGATGAGCACCAATGTAATTTTGCGTGGAAGATTGGTGGATAAGCACGAGCAAGTCGGTGAGCATGTTTGTAGCAAGTAACAAGTATAGAAATTCAATGTATATTTTTTACATTTGTATATATTCCAATTAGAATTCCAAAATGAATTTATGACATGATCTTCATGTTTATGTCAGCTACACTGCATCATTCATAATGTTTTGGTGTGTTTGTAGTCCGCTATATACTGACGAGTGCTTGTATGTTATAGCGGTGTGTTCGTGCGCATCAAGGACAAGAATCTGCACGTGGAATGCTTCAAGTGCTCGACGTGCGGCTCTTCACTCAAGAACCAGGGCTACTACAACCTGAACGGGAAGCTTTACTGCGACATCCACGCTAAGCTCGTCGCGCGCAACAATCCGCCCGCGCCCAACCTTGAACCTGTTACCGTGCCTCCGTGAGTTTATCTTGTTTTTCATTTTTTTTTCATCCATTTTAAAGTCTGTTTGATTCTCTTCCATACTTTATAGATCTATTCTATCTTACAATTAACGCCCTGTTGCAGTTCGTCCTTATGTATTCTTTAAAATAAGTAGTAAAAGTTTCATTCAACGTTTTTATATGGTGCAGTGGTAGCCGTATCCCTACCAACACATATTCGACGCCGCTCCCACCGCTGGCGACCAACAACTACACGAACGGATCGTCATCGCTCTTTAGCGTAAGTATTTCAACATGTTTCAAGTATCCACGTTACAAGTTATTCCATTTATCGTCTTTCACTCTATTTATGTATTTCGAAACATGCACTCTTTAGTATGCATTCATTTGTGTATTTAGAATTGCCGAATTCGCATTTCTCCTTTTGCTGAATATCTTTTAATTCCTGAGAATTCTCTATCTGCCTCTGTTTACACGTCAGTGTTTGCTAATCTTACGATGATTTTCCCTGCAACAGCCGTCAAGCAACCTATCGGGTCCGAAGCCGTTCGGCTCGTCTATCGGGTCGGCATACTCGCCATCGCTGTCGCCTCGCTCGGCCCCGATGTCGCCGGCAAGGCCTGTTACTGCGCCCGCTCCCGCGCCGGCACCTATCTCTGCTCCACAATCGGCGGCACCCTACGCCCCCAGTAAGAGAGTTACTTTTGCCATATAATCTACGACAAACAGAACGGGTCCTAAAACTATCACAATGAAGTTGATTACTTCGACGCTTTTTGATTAACGCGTTATTTACTTTCCAGGTTTATTGACAAAATCTGTTGCTAAAACTTTATTTACCTGGCTTCAATAAACATATCTACTAGTCGTCCAATAATTTTGTAAGACTAAGTTGTGAAAGTTTTGGATTCTAATTATGGATTTAAGTAAAGAAAACGGGATAAAATATCTATAATCGGATAAATTATCCATTAAAACATATTACCTACTATGTACCTAACTTCAACAAAAAACATTTTTTATGCAATATTAATTGTTTATTTTTCATACTTTTTAAAGGTTTATATTGATCGAAGTATATTTAGACATAAATTCTCATAAAGCAAATCATGAAAAACCAGAAATGCAATTATTTAATGATTTTCATATTTAAAAAGATATTTTGAAAAGGCCCATGCAGGTCTAAGTGTACGAGTATGTTTTACACTTTGGGCATTCATAATAATTGTCATGAAAACCTCCATCTAGTCAGCGTTATGAGTATTTACGATTAGATATTAAAATGAAAACTTCGTATTTATTTTTATATTGACGGTACAATACCGTAGTTATACAAACACATCGTGATATAGACTATAATATCAGCTATTTATTGCAACTACAAGTTGAAAGATACAATGTATGAAGTTATTCTTCAAAAAACCATGTATACTGTGAACCAATTGGAATTAAGTAATTTAAGGCAATTATTTATTTTTGACAGAGACCCCAGTTTCCCTTTTTAAAGGTAATTTATAATTAGGTGGAGTACAGCTTATTTTAGCTATTATTTGATCAAATGTATATAATATATAGACATAGTGTGAATGCGCTACGCGGGAAGCCGATATCAATAGCAGCCGCCGCATTAAAATAACTACCGCCCTGGCACTGTCGAGTAATGCGTCATTTAATAAAATAATAGTACTATCAAATCAATCTTTAACTTTCTGGCTTATTTAAACAAACAGTTTGTTATTAGTTGACTAGCTTACATCATCTACGTTAAGTGGCTTCTTCAATTTTACTAATATTTACTTTCATCTATTTTCTCTCCTTCAATAACATCTCTAATAATGTAACGGACTAACAGCACAAAATGTAAAAAGTGTTGTGTGGCCCCCACCTGCCAACCCCTCTGACGATGAACTGCCAAAATATGAACCGAGTATGAAACCCGCTGCCCCCGCGTGTGGCACAGAACAAATGTCCCGGGCAGTTAACAAAATTAATCCTGATTCCAAGATTGTGGACATTCAACAACAGTGCGCAGAACAAATGTCGCGGGCCGTTAACAAAATTAATCCCGATTCCAAGATTGCGGATATTCAACAACAGTGCGCAGAACAAATGTCTCGGGCCGTTAATAAAACTAATCCCGATTCCAAAATTTCGGATATTCATCAACAGTCTATGGAACAATTTCTAGCGGGCGCCAAACAAAGAGATGAATTCTCTTCTAGCGTTTCGTATGCTTCTGCTGCTATGTCTTCTATGACGGCAACATCTAAATCTGAATCAGTTGTGCAAAGTAAACAATCACAAGTGATGCAAGAATCAACTAGTCGAACTATCCAATCTTTCTCTCAGGAATCTTCTGAATGCCAGAGTACAACTGTTTATAAAACACAAACATGTCCTCCAAAGTCATTTGAAAATCCCGCGGATGCTATCGAAAATATAAATAAAGCACAAATGATTCAATCAAAAGAAAATATTCAATCAAAATCAGCTACGGAAACACAATCTGTCAACATATCCGAGCCTCCAAAAGTACAAGATAAAACGCAAGTCTTTGAAAAAACCGAAAAGACGATTGAATCTGATAAAGGCAGTGCCATGCAAGTACCTAAAAACATCGAAACTGAAAAGCACGAAGTGGACAATAAGACAGTCATCCAAATGAAAAACGAGGAAGTCTTGACAAAGCAACTAAATGCGTCCCTTGACACGCAAACTAAATCAAAAACTGAAATGAAAACAACTGAACAATCCAATCTAAATGAACAGATTGCACTAAAAGAGACAATACAAACAAGCACGAATCCCGGCCCAATTAACCAAAATACTAAAGCATCAATGGTAGATGCTTTAACAACTGCACCAGATCGCCCATATTCACCTTTGCCTAGTCCTACTCCGCCTATTAGTATTAATAGGCAAACCACTGTAGAAGAAAAATCTGTCCAACAAAATATTGATCAAAGTTCCGAATTAAAAGAGTCTACAGAAATAAAAAGTATGCAGTTACCAGTGCAACAGTCACCAATGTTCCAACAAGAAAAGCGTCCCGTTTCTCCAGTACCACCTATAAAAACATATAATCCTCCTCAAAAAGTTGCACCACCTGTTCCAATGCCAGAAGAAACAAAACCGTATATCCCACCTGATTTTAAAATCATAATTGAACCTAAAGAACCTCCGCGCGAAGTAACATCCTCTCCTATGATAGACGCTTTAACAATTGCACCTGATAGGCCGTTCACGCCTGTATCGACATTTTGTCAACCTCAATCAATGGGAAGAGGGCTATATGATCAAAATCAATCCATGGGAAGTGGGGCATTTGATCAAAATCAAAGGGGATCATATGATCAAAACCAATCATTAGGAAATGGGCCATTTGAACAAAATCAAAGAGGATTTTATGATCAAAATCAATCAATGGGAAGAGGGTCTTATGATCAAAATCAATCAATGGGAAGGAGTTCAAATGATCCCAATCAATCAATGAGCAGAGGGTCACTAAGAGACGCTTTAACCATTGCTCCGGATAGACCTTACAGTCCGTTTGGCACTATTAGTACTACTCAATCAAACCAATATATGACAAGTACTACACATGTGACTGAAACAAATTTATCTGATATAGTGAAGCCCATTGCCACACAAACATTAACTCAAATGACTGATCAACTGCATTCTGAATTTTCAGCTATGCAAAATACATGTAAATTGCAGTCATCTTCAGAAATGTCTGCGTTTAGACCAGTCCCTAAACAAGTATTCCCCCCACCACAGCCGGAAGAATTTTGTAAGCTTACAAACTTCCCTCCCATTAGCAATGAGTTGAAAACCAGTTTCACACAGGCTACCAAAACAAAGCAAGAAACCACATTTTCAGAGTCAGTGATGATGCAGCAATCTTCACTTTCAACCAGTATGGCGACGCAAGGTTATTCGTCTGTCAAATCTGCCCAAAATTATTTTGAACAATTGGACAAAAAAGAATGTCTTACTTCAACTGCAGTGAGATCTAAATCTGGATTACATAAACCCGACAGTATTCCACCCTATCAGAGAAATTTCGAACAATTGCCTTCCCAAAGAGGTATTTCTCCAGATATGTATAATTCACCAGCAGTTCTGCAAAGACCAGTTACACCCTCAACTGGTACACCAAGAAAGTCGAAAGAAAAATCTCTTGAACCAAATCAATCCTATCCACCTTATCAAACTCCCCAAGTATCAACCCCAAAGTTCCCACAAATTAAAACACCCATTCAACAGCCTCCTGCTCAATTTCATAAAGATACTCCTATCACCATGACATTTCAACCAGTAACAGCAGATGATAATTTAATGAGAGTATCACCGTCACGCAGTCGCCCTACCACACCTAGTTTAATTAACAAACCAGCTCCCATCATACCTCATTACCAGATGAACTTGGTAACAGTCGAGCATATAGCCCCCGAGACTCACTTATATGAACCGTCTAGTCGGGAAGCTAGCAGGTCCCCAACACCAAAACCGAACCGATCCCGGTCTCCTGCCCAAGGTCCTCCTCCTAACCCCTTAAAAGCACATGCACCACGCATTAAAGAATCAACTCCTCAAAATTATTCAATGGACTCATTTAATCCACATGACGCTGCAAATTTACGAAAGCAACATGAAAGGGATCAAAGAGAATTCCAGACTGCTGCAGAGATATATAATACAAGTGGTAGCAAAAACTGGGGACAAACTCAACCGTCAGTTGTCAAAGAGCAGAGACACTCAAATGTCGGATACAAAAGCGAAAATTACACAAAGGGCGATATGAAATTTAAAGAAGATTCTGTAATCCAGGAAAATTACGGTCAAAGACAAATGCAGTCTCAAAATGTTGTTGAACAGGGCAATACTACCGTTCAAACAACTAGAAAAACTTTTGAAGAATTCGAAAGAACGCAATCTGCCAAAGTTGTAGAGATAAGAAAGGGGGGTTCATCATTTGCAGGGGCATACGAGCAAAATATGGACTGTAACATTCGGCCTTCTAATATTAACCCAAAGCAAGTTTTTCCACCCCCTATGATGAGTTTACCATCAGCACAACAGAGTTCATCTCTTAACCTTACTAATCAAAATATGGCACCCGCCAGTAGAACAGTAAACAATTACGATCCAAAGCCTTCGATTTCTGGTGCTAACCAAGGTCCAGTGTGTGATCCTACCCCATCGACAGGTTCGAGTGTAGGAGCTGCCGCTCGAGGCAAAACTTTCGGTGTATCATCTGCCCCAAAACGAGGACGGGGAGTTTTGAATAAAGCTGCGCTGCCCGGCTCCCGTGTTCCACTATGTGGTTCCTGTAATGGGAATATTAGGTGATTGAACGTAAAAGAATGTGTTATTGTTTTGTTGATGCATGGAGAAATTGAGAAGTGTTAAAACTTGCGTGCTGTTCGTGCGTCTTTTTTTTTAAAACCACTTGGAAGTACTCATGTTTTGTGTGTTTGTATTACATTCGTATTTAGAAACTTACATTAAACTAGTTATGCACTAACTTATCGATATAATAACTGCTTTTAACTTGTTTGTAAATGTGGTTGTTTTGATTTTCTAACAGCTAACGAACTGCTGTCTACAAGCACTACAACTACAAGCAGTCCACACAAAACGGAATATAAAAGTCCAGCAGAAGAGAGGCTTATTAGAAAAATGGCGAAAATGGCTTTGAATGGCTATGAAATTGGCATACAAAGAAAAATTAAACCGGCTGACCACATTCAATCAATGGCTGATAAAATTCAGGACACCGTTGTTACAAAACATCCACTGAATACAGATAATTTGCCTTCAGTAGACAACAATTTGATTAAAACTTTAGACAGAGGATATAAGACACATGAAAATATTCAGAGCATTGGAGATAAAATCAAGGACACTATTAAAAATAACCATCCATCAATTGAACCCATGATCAAGCCCAACATTTTGATACCGCCACCATTGCCAAACTCCCCAGTACCTACATTTAATGTCCATAGTACACCAATTAGTCATTCGCTAAATAGTAACGGCGACAAAAAGAAATATGACACTATGCCCAAAACCCTAAAAGCTAGCCTAATAATGGACGAGCGTATTATTAATAATAATAATGAAAAGTCTTTTAATGGCAGTGGTTACTCAAGTGCTGAAGACTTGCATAAAGATAAAACGGAAAACAATTTTATGGGTACGTTACGAAAGACTGGAATAGATAAATCTTCTTTTCTTAACAGCATGAATGGTTCAACTGGTACAAATGCAAATAATGATGTGAAATCTGAATTGAAATTCGACAACACTTATTCCAATACTCTAAACAAAAGAAAATTGTTTGAAAAAACAGAAACTGGTTCTTATCATTCAATGAACAATCTAGCTAAAAATAACGATAAAGTTAACAATGTGTGCGAAACTAATATTTGGAACAAGACTAATACTTTTGAACAAGCTTCTAAAGCTGAAAACGGTAAGAATACGCAAACTACACACCAAGAAGATGAAATCATCAAAAGAAAATTGTTTGAAAAACCAGAAACTGGTTCTTATCATTCACTGAACAATGTAGCTAAACACAACGATAAAGTTAACAATGTATGCGAAACAAACATTTGGAATAAGACTAATACTTTTGAACAAGCTTCTAAAGCTGAAACCAGCAAGAATACGCAAACTACACACCAAGAAGACGAAATCATCAAAAAGAAAGAACTTCCTGATCAGTTATATAATAATTCGCTTTATAATTTAAAAACTTCTTCTAACAATAAAGCTTACACGAATGGTAATGAACAGAGTAACGACTATGTGGATGTTGCATTTACTGAAGAAATAAGAAAATTATCCGACAGCGATGAAAAGCAACAGCAACAAAAAACAGAAGAAGAAGAAGTAGTGGTTAGACGTAGACAAAAAAAAAATTCAAGAGACAATGATGGTAGAAGGGATTCACACATAATTGCACGTCCTTTGAGCACAATACAATGCGCGGACGTTGCAGAAGGACTTTATCCTGTATGCCACAAATGTGACAAAGCTATAACGAGGTAATGTAATTTTATGCAAACATAATATTATTCAACAAACTGTAGGTGCGTCAAGTAAGTTTATCAAACCGATTATGAGTTTTTGTGAACCAAGCACGAATGTTGTTTTTTTTTTTTAACAAAATTAACATTTCGTTTTTCAAAAATAAGTTGTTCAATTCCATTTCATTTATTTCAACCCTAACTTCTGATCGATATAATGCTAACAATTAAATGTATTTTGAACAGGGGACCGTTCATTACGGCTTTGGGCCGCATCTGGTGTCCAGAGCACTTCATTTGCGTAAACGCAACGTGTAGACGTCCGCTTCAGGACATCGGTTTCGTTGAAGAAAATGGTCAACTCTACTGTGAATTCTGTTTCGAACAGTACATTGCGCCTGCTTGCGACAAGTGCCACGCCAAAATTAAGGGCGTAAGTACAAAATATTTTCTGTTTAAGTAGTACTGTTTCTGATAAAATTTATTGTATTCTGATTCAAAAAAATTCAATTACAGGATTGCCTAAACGCTATCGGCAAGCACTACCATCCAGAATGCTTCAACTGCGTCTATTGTGGGAAGCTGTTCGGGAACAATCCCTTCTTCCTAGAAGACGGTTTGCCGTATTGCGAAGCTGGTACTTATTTATTTATTTTCTGTTATTTTAATTGTTAATTTATATCTTTATGTATTGTATTCTCTTTGGTAAGAGAGAGAGGGAGATTTTACAAAATGGCTTATTTCGCAGATTGGAATGACCTGTTCACGACAAAATGTTTCGCTTGCGGTTTCCCGGTGGAGGCAGGCGACAGGTGGGTCGAGGCGCTCAACAATAACTACCACAGTCAGTGCTTCAACTGCACGGTGCGTATGATGAGTCTCCTACTAAAATACACTTTACACACAACACATGCCAAGTTCTTGTTAGATAAGTATTATTCAAATAAATATTTTCTGTTTATTTTATCTGAAACACTGAATAAATATGAGTCTGTAATACATTCCTGCAATACTCTGTTTTGTAACTTGTTTAAATACATAAAATAGTCCAATACTTTCATGACGCGCAATACTTTCCTGTAGTATATATGTCACCGTAAAATTGTCACACACGTTGTATTACAATTACAATATAACGTGTTTCTCTCTAGCGATATTGTAAACTCTCGAATTATTGTCAACTGAACATACGGATGTATCTCTGCCCCCATAATCGGGACTTGGGGCACCCCCCCGTTAGGTTAGTTAGGTTCCTTTAAACCCTGCACTCGGAAATAGGGGCTCCGTCGACTACGCTTTTTAGGGGAATATAAAGTGTTTTAAGGTTAGGTTATAATAATCGGTATTTCTCAGGAATGGTACAATATATTTTCATGAGAGTTGTACCGCTGGGCAAGGGGCACCCCTCCTTCCCTCCACACCGCATAAGTTGACTACCATCGCATGCATATCACGAAAAATAATGCGTTTTGTTGTAAGCAGTATGTTCATTTGACAATATTTCGAGATTTTACTATATCGCTAGAGATATTACAATATAACGTATTTGACAATTTTACGGTGACATACCTATACATTTGGCGAACATTGCAATGATAATATATGTAAAAAACTGCCTCTGTAATATCAAGATGAAACATTCAGATACATCACTAATAAATGAATTAAAATATTATTTAGATGCGATTGACTCCTCTAGTTAATCTGATCTACACATTTCAGGCGCGCTACCTGATTCATTTTAATAAAGCATTTTCCCTGTAACCAATCCATCAAATTATCTGAAAACTGACAACTTGCATTAAAGTTTTTACTTTAAAATAATACTGACATTTCAACTCGAAGATTTAAAAAGTAGTTTAAAGTTCAAAAATTATGAAGCAAAAATTACTGAAGCATAACAAATGATGATTGATTTTCCCACGTTTTTATACAAAGCTCGTCATACGCTGCCAGTCTGCTGCCCCTTACCAATAACTGTGACATTGTGTGTGCGTTAATTAAAATTTTATTATCATATCTGTATGTTTTATAACTGAGACATGTACATATACTACTTAATAATTATATACTCAACTTCCCAAAGTTCAGGAAGTTTATCATAGCGTGTTTTGATCCATGTAGTATCAACCTTACATAATATGCTTGTAGAAATGCTTTCATGAAACGGTTTGAGTAGTTTTGGCTATTTTATGTATTTAATATTATAATTAAATTATGTTTTAACTGATAATTACTCGTGTTGTTATGTTTGTTTGTAGTTTTTTTTTTGTATTAGATAAACTTAGCAGATAAAGATATTCAACTATTGATACTTCTATCGTAATTCAATTAGCCAAACAAATAATACGAATCAATAAATACATTCATGGTAGTTGCTGAAGAGATGTGAACTAATTCATTTTATACATATTATTTACAGGTGTGCAAAAAGAACCTCGAAGGACAGAGTTTCTTCGCCAAGGGAGGCAGACCTTTTTGTAAGACACACGCCCGCTAGAAGTCCTCAAAACATAATGTATAACTCCGACACTGTTTACACGACTACCACTTTTCGTCCCGTATCTCCTTCTCCCATCACGCCTCCTCTAAATACGCCCTCACCGCAAAGAACAAGAAAGTTGGAAACACCCCTCCACTTTGATGGAGGATTGTTTTCCGACATAAGAAGTACAGATGGCAAGCTACTCAGCAAGGTGACCGTAGATCGAGTTCAAAGGTCGTCACGACATGACATCACTGATTCACCGAGCGTAGTTAGCGACGGAAATAATTACGTTGATGAGCTCGTTAAAACAGAAACGATTACAAATGAAAATGTAATTACGGTAAAATTCACCCCCGTGCCGCCAGAACTTGATTCTCCGAGATTGCTGACACCGTCACAAATCTACAAGGTCCAACAAAAAAGTCCTGTTGAATATATCAAGGACAATTTTGAAGACTTACAGAGCTATAAAATTGTAAGCTCGGTTTGTAAAGAAAAGTTATTTGAAAAAGATAGCTTGGAACCAGAGTTCAATGAGGGCAGAATCTCTAAGACCCATGACGTTTTTGTTAATTCGATATGTAACGAAAAGTTTTTAGAAAAAGACAGTTTAGAATCGGCGTTCAATGTTGAAGGCAAACTTGCTAACAGCTTTGATGTTTTCGAACCAATAAAAAGAGGCCCAAGCCCACTGGCGAATCTTCTCATTTCAGAGCAGTTAAGTAAAATAGACAGTTATTTGCAAGAGAGTTTAGAGGTATGTTCTGGAATCAAAGATCGATCTACTCCAATTCCAGTTATTATTGAAGGAGATAAAACGGGTCCGATTGCAAACACAGATAGGTTTTCCCATATGGAGGAATGCCATGAACAAAAGGCAGTACATTTCACGACGATGACGAATCAAAGTTCAACTGAAAATAAACAGAGCTCCAGCGAGCGCGAGGAAGAAACTCTTTGTCGTCGTGAAAAAGTAACACCAGAACCTTATTTTGTTGAGAATACTACAACTAATGTGTCAAAATTAAACAGTGATAAACGACCTGGAGTGATGAGTGCTATTTGTAATATGCCTATACATTATCACGCAGCGATTCTGTGTTTCTTATTAATTGTATACAATCTCATATATCAATACGTAAAACAAAACTGTCATGGAAGTAAAAAAATAAATTGAGAGAATTTCGAAAAAATGCATATTAAACTAGTCATTGAGTTCAGAGACATTTTGTTTCTATGTATTTACCAATTTGATAAGTTGTAAATAGTCACAGGTAACAAGTCTTCCTTGCGTATTTTGTGTAACAATAATACCTACTTTATAATTAACAATTTGGTGCTTTTCACTACCTACTTATTCTACAAATTGCTGGCAGTATTGTGATATTTCACAATACTGAAACATATAAATAAGGCTTTGTATACAGCTTCCGGAATGTTGCAGTAAACTGTTACTAACATTAACAGTAGTCCTTAATCTTTGAAACAAAGCGTTACTAATCGGAGAAAATATCCGATTAAATTAAATACCTATTTGATTGGTGCACCAACACACGAAATAATTAGAATAATGTAATGAATGTGTACTCATGTAAGTTTACATATACGAAATTGTAATGTTATTATCATGCATTAGATTGTTTAATTACTTTTTACCCTGCTATTTGTAATAATATAAAGTAGATGAATAAAATTTTCGCGATCGTATATATATTTAAAGTTGGTAATAATCTTAATTTTAAGAACTATTTATTTAGACTTACTTTATTGCAATTAGCATAACACATAAACAATTATGTGGGCTTAAATAAAGTATTTTATTTTACGAGTGTGATTTTTCTTTATCCCCCTGAAAAGGTGTGCGTTTCGATGGCGCGGCCATGACGTTTTTTATTGAAAAAAAATATGCCATGATTTTGTAAAAATTTGTAAAAGTAGACTCCCAAAACCATAAATTTGTCAAAGCTATGGTTAAAAAGTTATAAGGGTTTGAAAGTGGCCGCGCCATTGAAACGCTCCGAACCGCGCGGCCACGGAGATCTTTAAAACTAAGCATTGCAAAGATGAAATTTTGCTAAGTAACAGACTGAATTTGTAAAAAAATTGTAAAAATATAGAAAAAAATCCTGGGCTTATATTTTAGGAGCTGTAAGACTAAATCGGCCTGGGCGCGCCATCGAAACGGTGAAAACACATTTTCGCCGATATCTCGCTGAAAAAGCAACGCAGACATCTGAAGTGTTTTGTAAAACCCAGATTTGAATTTGTCAAAACTAGTAAAAAATAAACAAAAAATCCTCAGTTTACATTTCAGGAGCTATAAGACTAATACGCCATGGCCGCGCCATTGAAACGGTGAAAAAATATGTAATTGCCGATATCTCACTGAAAAAGCAACGCAGACGTCTGAAGTATTTTGTAAAACCTGGATTTGAATTTGTCAAAACTAGTAAAAATAAAACAAAAAATCCTAGGTTCATATTTCAGGAGCTGTAACACTAAAACGCCATGGCCGCGCCATCGAAACGGTGAAAAAATACGTAATCGCCGATATCTCACTGAAAAAGCAACGCAGACGTCTGAATTTTTTTGTAAAACCTGTATTTGAATTTGTCAAAACTAGTAAAAATGAAATAAAAAATCCTAGGTTCATATTTCAGGAGCTGTAAGACTAAAACATCATTGAAACGGTGAAAAAATTTTAGGGACAGATTTTTTTTTCGTTTTTTGTTTTTTTCGAAATTTTAACAATTTTATTGCAGTATCAGATTGACCTTGACCATAGAAACCATTTAGCTTCGGAAAAGCATGGTCCTACAACGCACCGTCTCCGAGTTAGGAGCTTGTTATTTATTTTTTAGTTTTTTGAAAAACCCTGTATATTTCCAAAATGGTAGCTCGGATGAAAAACTTTTCGGGAAATAATTTGTTGCTCTAGTCGTATACCATGAGAAGATGTAAAAAAACCCGCGAATAATCGTATTTTTTTTTATATTCGTTTTTTTTTTCTAAGTCCCTGCCCCTAAGTAATGAGAGAACGATAAGTCTTATAGCTCCTGAAATATGAACCTAGGATTTTTTATTTAATTTTTACTAGTTTTGACAAATTCAAATCCAGGTTTTACAAAATACTTCAGACGTTTGCGTTGCTTTTTCAGCGAGATATCGGCGAAAATGTGGTTTTCACCGTTTCAATGGCGCGGCCATGGCGTATTAGTCTTATAGCTCCTGAAATGTAAACTGAGGACTTTTTGTTTATTTTTTACTAGTTTTGACAAATTCAAATCTGGGTTTTACAAAATACTTCAGATGTCTGCGTTGCTTTTTCAGTGAGATATCGGCGAAAATGTTTTTTCACCGTTTCGATGGCGCGGCCATGGCGTATTAGTCTTACAGCTGCTAAAATATAAGCCCAGGATTTTTTTCTATATTTTTAAAATTTTTTTACAAATTTAATCTGTTACTTAGCAAAATTTCAGGTCTCTGCAATGCTTAGTTTTAAAGATCTCCGTGGCCGCGCGGTTCGGAGCGTTTCAATGGCGCGGCCACGTTCAAACCCTTATAACTTTTTAACCATAGCTTTGACAAATTTATGGTTTTGGGAGTCCACTTTTACAATTTTTTACAAAATCAGGGCATATTTTTTGTCAAAAAAAAACGTCATGGCCGCGCCATCGAAACGCACACCCTGAAAAGTATATTCTTTATTTTAGACATATCAAGACAGCAACCAAAGTAGGTAAACGTTAACAAGTATGGAGACTATGGAGTAGTTTTAATGATAGCCAGCATTCATCATCATCTGCTAGCTTTTTCACAACTATGTTGGGGTCGGCTTCAAGTTTAACTGGATTCAGATTAATACGAGCACGGACCGAAAGCCTCAGTACTTATAGTAATATAAATTCAGCATGCTAAGGACACCCTGCCGGTGCCGAATAAACCCACTTCCATAATGGTGAAACTAGATGGGCTACAGTGGCGCAGGCTCCTAACAACTCAATTCCCACCGGCTTACCTTCAGAAGTTTAGAACACAACCACTCTCTACCTACCGTAATTGAAAAATTGCACAATCACTACTTCTTACAAGCATCACCAAACGCCTACTCGCATTTAATAAAAAAAAAATTACCCTTCAATAACATTTTGCTATAAAATAACCCGCAGGCGCTATCGGCTTTTTGGCAGCTTAATTTCTAAGCAAAATAAACGTCATGACGTCACTAGCCAGCCCGCCATATTAGGGCTCTGGTAAGCCGAAGCAAACCGAGTTATTCATAGAGAAAGTAATAGAAAATGCGTGCGCGTGAGCGAGATGGAAAGAAATCGTTATCGCTCGTTGAATTTCGTAAAGAATCGGACATCATTCATGCTTGATGAATGACCGAATTTTATCGAGTTACGACAGGGGCAGAAAAAGAAAGCATGATAGGGGGGAAGAACGAGATAGTATTAGTAATGGCGGATTTCGTATTTGGTTATTTATTTGGATGTTTATTTTGTTGTTCACTTTTATTTTTTATTATGGTACCTCTGCATTTTATTCGTTTTTTTTTGTCATGGTTGCCAATTTCATTATTTTTGGGGTCGTCGCTGATAATGAAAATTAGGTCAAAATGAAAATCCAAAATGAAATTTTTTGGTTGTTTCTTCATGGGTGTTGTTTTCGTGGTATTTGAGGTCGCTGATAATGAAAATGGGGTCAAAATGAAAATCCAAGATGGCGCCGACGATAAATTTTGGTTTTTTCTTCATGGGTGTCGTTTTCGAGGTTTTTGGGGTCGCTGATAATGAAAATGAGGTCAAAATGAAAATCCAAGATGGCGCCGATGAAATATTTCAGTTTTTTCTTCATGGGTGTCGTTTTCGTGGTTTTTGGGGTCGCTGATAATAAAAAAGATGTCAAAATGAAAATCAAAGATGGCGCCGACGAAAAATTTCGGTTTTCTCTTCATGGGTGTCGTTTTTGGGGTCGCTGATAATGAAAATGGGGTCAAAATGAAAATCCAAGATGGCGCCGACGATAAATTTCGGTTTTTTCTTCATGGGTGTCGTTTTCGTGGTTTTTGGGGTCGCTGATAATGAAAATGAGGTCAAAATGAAAATCCAAGATGGCGCCGATGAAAAATTTCAGTTTTTTCTTCATGGGTGTCGTTTTCGTGGTTTTTGGGGTCGCTGATGATAAAAAAGAGGTCAAAATGAAAATCAAAGATGGCGCCGACGAAAAATTTCGGTTTTTTCTTCATGGGTGTCGTTTTCGTGGTTTTTGGGGTCGCTGATAATGAAAATGAGGTCAAAACAAACATCAAAAAGTCAAGTCAAAAAAAATCATTCTATTTTTTTTTCTCGGCTTACCCTGACTCTTTTTTCACCCTTCGCCACTGATGGGCTATAATATTCCAGGCGAAGCAGTCGGGCTGCGGCTACGGTTTGTAAAGACATACCATCATTCCGAGACTACATTTTTTAAAACCACATAGGTAAGTAAAATAGTAATTCAAACACAAGCTATGTAGGTATACTGAGATTGTTGTTTGTTAATACTTAAATCAAGAATATTCGAAATCTATTTAGTTGGCGCAGCAAATTATAATATGTAATTAAGTGAATATCAAAGTACAATTCGACGCTGGGGTGAACGGATGAACTGGAATCCGATCAGCCGGTTCCCGTATTTTTTGCCGTAGAACTTATCAGTATAGGTTGTATGGTACTTACATAATAAAAGAAAGTACGTAAATGAAAGAGGCCACAGAATCACTCCTCGTGGTACGCCACATGTAACACTCACAACAATACCCTCAGTGAAACCCTTCTATGATGACAACTTTTATTTATTTATTTATTTAAGCTTTATTTATCCAAACTAGTTACAAACTTTGAAATTTACATAAGATATATATTACTGTAGGGTAAAAAGCCTCCTCCATCAATTTCCATTTTTCTTTGTCTTGGGCGGTGCACATCCAGTTTTTCCCAGCCGTTTTTACGATGTCGTCGACCCATCGTTTCTTTTGCCGTCCTCTCTGTCTTTTACCAGTGGGACCGAGCCACTTTGTGGTTTGTAATGTCCATCTGTTATCCTGGTACCTCGCAATATGGCCTGCCCACTTACACTTGCTGACGCATTTCGTATTTTATCTATTCTTCTTAGTTTCAGGATGCTTCTTTCCATGGCATGCTGGCACGAGAGGATTTTGTTTTTAGTCTTATTATTGAAAGTCCAGGTCTGACTTGCATATGTTAAGGAGGGCAAGATACATGAATCCATTATGATCTTCTTAACTTCAGACTATAATTTCCTTTGAGGATTTCTTTCTGTGACCAATATTTTTTCCATGTTGTGTTTATTCTTCTGTCTACTTCATTCTCGTTTCGATTGTTATCAAATGACATAAGTTTTCCGAGGTATATATGTCACCGTAAAATTGTCAAATACGTTATATTGTAATATCTCTAGCGATATTGTAAAGTCTCGAATTATTGTCAAATGAACATACTGCTTACAATAAAACGCATTATTTTTCGTGAAATGCATGCGATGGTAGTCAACTCACGCGGTGTGGAGAGAAGGAGGGGTCCCCCTTGCCCAGTGGTACCACTCTCATGAAAAGATACTGTACCATTCCTGAGAAATATCGATTAACATAACCTAACCTTAAAACACTTCATATTCCCCTAAAAAGCGTAGTCGACGGAGCCCCGCTTCGCGGGGCCCCTATTTCCGGGTGCAGGGTTTAAAGGAACCTAACTAACCTAACGGGGGGGTGCCCCAAGTCCCGATTATGGGGGCATCAGTGTGATAAGATCCCAGTTTTTGTGTCATCATGATTTTATTAAGTTAATCGATAGAGTCTACAATTCCGATGATTAGAGTAAAACTCCCGGTTCGCTAAGACATGTACTTTTTATTTAAAAAAATGTCAAAGTTTCTCAATATCCGACTCTTGAAAAATGAAAAAAAAAACATTATAATTTAATGGAAGTACTTATCAGTGGCGCAGGCTCCTAACAACTCAATTCCCACCGGCTTACCTTCAGAAGTTTAGAATACAACCACTCTCTACCTACCGTAATTGAAAAATTGCATAATCACTACTTCTTACAAGCATCACCAAACGCCTACTCGCATTTAATAAAAAAAAATACCCTTCAATAACATTTTGCTATAAAATAACCCGCAGGCGCTATCGGCTTTTTGGCAGTATAATTTCTAAGCAAAATAAACGTCATGACGTCACTAGCCAGCCCGCCATATTAGGGCTCTGGTAAGCCGAAGCAAACCGAGTTATTCGTAGAGAAAGTAATAGAAAATGCGTGCGCGTGAGCGAGATGGAAAGAAATCGTTATCGCTCGTTGAATTTCGTAAAGAATCGGACATCATTCATGCTTGATGAATGACATTATTTTGTGCAGTAAACCGAATTTTATCGAGTTACGACAGGGGCAGAAAAAGAAAGTATGATAGGGGAAGAACGAGATAGTATTAGTAATGGTGGATTTCGTATTTGGTTATTTATTTGGATGTTTGTTTTGTTGTTCACTTTTATTTTTTTACTCTGCATTTTATTTTACCATGCCAATTTCATTATTTTTGGGGTCGCTGATAATGAAAATAAGGTCAAAATGAAAATCCAAGATGGCGCCGACGAAAAATTTCGGTTTTCTCTTCATGGGTGTCGTTTTCGTGGTTTTTGGGGTCGCTGATAATGAAAATGAGGTTAAAATGAAAATCCAAGATGGCGCCGATGAAAAATTTCAGTTTTTTCTTCATGGGTGTCGTTTTCGTGGTTTTTGGGGTCGCTGATAATGAAAATGAGGTTAAAATGAAAATCCAAGACGGCGCCGATGAAAAATTTCAGTTTTTTCTTCATGGGTGTCGTTTTCGTGGTTTTTGGGGTCGCTGATAATGAAAATGAGGTCAAAACAAACATCAAAAAGTCAAGTAAAAAAAAATCATTCTATTTTTTTTTCTCGGCTTACCCTGACTCTTTTTTCACCCTTCGCCACTGGTACTTATTCCAGAATTTATTAATTCTATCGAAAAATAGTATAATAGCCGACCGTTCTACCAATTCCTGTTGCTTTAGTATGAATGGGTCGAGAGATATGATTTTTTTTCTCATTTTTCGTTTTTATTTTTTTATTCATCTAAACCGCCGTAGTAGGTGGTCATTCCTACATCAAAAAATTGCTGATACTTTCTATTATGTGTAGTATTAATTCCAAAACCTAACTCGTTGGTTTCCAGGAGTTATTGAAGATTCAAAATTTTCCTTAGGGTTGTCACTTTCATGTATCCGAAAAAAAACCAATAGGAATATATTTTTTCTGAAGAAAAAGAAGGTGCTTTAAATACTTTTTAATAATTAATATGGAGTCGGCTATTCGAAAATAAAATGTATATGAATTTGTAAAATATTATGTAGGCTAACCGAACTAAAATCCAGCTTCATTGTTAGTTACAATTAATTCAACATGAGAATCATCATCGATGGATAGATTTTGTTTATTAACAGGGGATTTTTTTAGCCTTTATTTTTCTCTCTAGAGATTGTAATCAGAGATAATTGGATCCGATGAGAATTAAGCTCTGTGAAAAAGGTCAAACATAGTTGCTTTATGAGATTTTTTTCAGGTATGATGCTCTCTGTCAAACCGCCAAAATTTGTTGCGTGACTCAGCCGCTTGTTCAGAGAGCATGCCAATAGGTAAATTTGATTTTTCTATGATCTCTATCATGGGGGTTTAGGTTTCCGCACTTAGTCCTTGAAATGGACCTTTGTGCGTGACTTTTTTTTTTCTATGTATCTAAAACTAATCGAATTGCATTGTATGTTTCGACGGACATATTTCTATCAGTTATCATAGCCAGAGCTTTGACAGGTGTGCATGGTTCTGGAGAAGCCTGAACTTTTTTAAGAATTTCTGATGGAGCAGTCTCAGATTCTAGACATAGACATAATAGTGTTTCTAAATCTTTAGCAGATAAATGTGGCAGATTTTATCCTCCGGTTTTAATAGATCGTACAAACGCTTGTATTTTCTGGACATTTGGTTCGTTGTCTAAAGCTTCCGAAAGTTTTCACTTAGATCTATATTGTTGGCTTCTGCTTAGAGCCATAAACCTCTTGGATTTCGGAGAAAAGAGAGATTCGTTATTAGAAACCGTTGCTGATGAAGTTTCATCATTATCAAGGACTGATATCAAATGGCCACTAACAAGAGTACCACTAAGCCTATATCGTTTTTTTTTTTATAAAATAGGACTCATTAAACTTACAACGCTTAAGGTAATCTTGACTCTTTGAATTGTAAAATATAAAAGTATACTAAAATTGATTCAAAATAAGTTGTAAAATAAAAAAGTAAAACAAAATTGATTTAAAAGAATTATAAAATTAATGATAAAAAGAACTAAATTGACTAAACATATTTAATAAATTGTCAAAAATGTTGACATATTACTGATGTTTAATGTTGATATACTTATGAGACATCGGAAAGAATTTTCTTTTATTTACTCAGTCTTTTGGGTTAGAATTTATAGACGGTTTCCAAAAAAGGTGTATTAGTCAACATGATACCAATTTCTCCATTTGTTTTTTTAATTTCCTTAATAAAATAACTCAATCTGTGCCATCTAAGCCACAAATAATGATGTCTTGTTGTGGTCGTGAAAAGGAAGCTAAAACTTAATAAAAATAAACAAAATATGTTTTGGTTGAAGTGGCAGCCCTAAGTGCGGATATTTCGGATATTACTAAAATTTTCAATAACTCCTGGAAACCAACGAGTTAGGTTTTGGAATTAATTCTACACATAATAGAAAGTATCCGTAATTTTTTGATGTAGAAATGACCACCTACTACGGCGGTTTAGATGAATAAAAAAATAAAAACGAAAAATGAGAAAAAAAATCATATCTCTCGACCCATTCATACTAAAGCAACAGGAATTGGTAGAACGGTCGGCTATTATACCTTTTTTCGATAGAATAAATAAATTCTGGAATAAGTACTTCCATTAAATTATAGTGATTTTTTTTTCATTTTTCAAGAGTCGGAAATTGCGAAACTTTGACATTTAAAAAAAAAAAGTACAAGTCTTAGCGACCCCGGAGTTTTACTCTAATCATCGGATTTATATACCTACTCTATCGGTTAACTCAATAAAAACATGATGACACAAAAACCGGGATCTTAACATACTGTGGGGCAGCGATACTTCCGTATATGTTCAGTTGACAATAATTCGAGATATTACGATATCGCTAGAGAGCAACACGTTATATTGTAATATAACGTGTTTGACAATTTTACGGTGACATATTATATTCATTGACATATTCTATGGTCCTTCCATCTATCTTTATTGGGGTTTGAATATTATTGGTCATTATTTTCGTTTTGCTGGTATTTATTTCTAATCCTACTTTCTTGCTTTCTGTGTCGAGGTTTAGAAGCATCTTTTCTAGGTCTGTGGCAGTTTCACTAAAAAGAGCTATGTCGTCGGCGAATCTTAAATGGGTTAGACGTCTATTTTGTATCCACACCCCCTTGTTTGTCCAATCTATATTTTGGAAGATATTTTGAAGAACCGCTATGAATAACTTCGGCGAAAGCGGATCTCCCTGCTTTACACCTCTTTCTATAGGAAACTCTTCACCTTTCCTTTCTAGTTTTATTCTGCTGACGCTTTTTGAATACACATTCTTTATGAGGTTTGAGGATGACAACTTTATGTGGCCGAAAAACCGTACAACGAGAACCACCTTAGTAAATCACGCCAGATACCCATAAACTATTAAAATATTCTTTATTAGCAAAACCTCGTGATTTACCTTGACGAAAGCTAGTCTTTTTACCCAAATAACTTAAAATATTTTGTCAAAAATAGTTGGGTATAATTACTTTATTTTCCTACTACTATAATCTTTATTACAATTACGTCACAAGAGAAAAGTTGAATATTCTGTTGTAATTGTTAGATTAGATGTTTAAGCAAGCATTTTTTTAGTTTTTAAGCATAATACCACACATACATGAATGAATATAAGTAAGTATATCTAGACTAGATAAACAGGAAGGAGCAGAGTGACAAACTATATAGAAATCTGAGACTAAGTTATCAAGATATTTGGCAGTAGAGAGCAGGGCAAAAAAAAATCACTAAAGCAAGTCATTAAGTTTTGAAATAAACTTCTTTCATGTGGTATCCTGCTACAAGAAGGTAAATAATGATGACTGATTTATAATTTGTTGGTACCTTATGAATTTGTTGGTTTTTGTGTCGGAGGATCTAAAAGAATTTTATAGAGAATAAGAATTTTATTTTTATTTTGTCTGTGAATTGGATCTGAAAATGACTTGTTTCTTTAGGAAATTATAACTTTATTTTATTATCACTAAAACTAATATTACAATATTTACAACTGTACTGAGCAGCTAGCATCATTTATCACAATTTGTCAAAGCCACCTCCGGTTGAAGTACAGACAGCAACTTTAAATAAAATATGTACGTACATTTTCTTAATTTTTAGCTGGCTGTACTTATACTGAGTACCAAAATGTGTTCTAAATGAGCAAATAAATAGAATTACTTTACATTCATGGCAAAACGATGACCTACTTTAAAGGTGCGATTCCACCAAAATGTTGTGTGTTATTTGAATATTTTTTTCATGTTTACCCGAGCGAGTCTACTGAAAGAAACAATTGTGCCGCACCGTGCCATACACCAGTGGAATCAGGCTTTCAGATAGTTCACAGCCATCTGATATACAAAAAAATGCTAACTACACAGTTCCTAATTAAAATAATTTATTCTAGTACCTATATTAGCTTCATACATAAGACATCAATTAGTTTCATCTCCCACAGATTTGTCCTTTTTGATAAAAACATCTTCATTATCGGCACCAAAAAAAAATGTTTTGATCCTGAAATTAAACAATTTGAATTAATTTAAAATTGATTACAGTCCACTTATTAACAAACTACCATTCCCCAAGATTAATAAAATTATTCTGGTTCAGATTTCAGTTTTCTTCTAGGCTGCCTAATTTGTTGTTAAGAAAACGCCTAATTTGGTGTTAACTGCGGATGAAGATAATCATGGTCATCATCATAATCAAACCTTACCATGGTTTAAAAATTTCAAAATAACCCATCCGCATGAAGAGTTTTTCTATCGAAGAGAAGTGTTTATAATTTATGATGAAATTTTTACCTCTTCCATTCAATTCCTAATCCAATAAATGTGAATGTTAAGAAACCATGCCATAATGTGGTCACGGCAGGTATAGGTTGTCTTTTATGTCCAAAATTTTTGAACGTTCTTTGACTAATTATTGTTGTAGGTTTAAAATTCCACAACATGTTTCTTACATAAAATAACCAAAAATTAATTATTCAATTTTTGTAAACAAAAATTGAAATGACAATCTCATTATATATATTGTAGTCTTTGATGACAATGACAAAAAGGTTGACATCCGGAACACAGAGTATATAGGGTGCATTACGAGATATGATATAATCACTCACAGCGCTCACAGCAATATTTTGCGTTCCGTTTAAAGGTGGACGCACACTTATCCGCGCCGAAGGAATCGACCGCGCCGAACGCATCGAATTTTAGAATTACTTGTATGAAATCCTATGAAACCTCGCACACCGCGTCGAATCGTCCGAATCGAGCAGAACCCCAGAAATCCTAGAAAAATTCGGATGACGTCATCAGATTCGACCACAGAGTATATAATCACTACGTTTAGATTCGACCGATGCGGTCGCATTCTATCAGTTGCGTACGACAGCGCAACGTCAGACTATTAGAGTTTGGTCAACGAAAGCTGTCCACGAATTATTTTCAGAAGTTTTAATAAGTATGGCAATAATTTAAGACTGCCAAAATTGACACGTTTTGTAGTAGAGTCATCTTGAT
The DNA here is from genome assembly GCA_950022955.1 of Xestia ashworthii. NCBI lineage: Eukaryota > Metazoa > Arthropoda > Insecta > Lepidoptera > Noctuidae > Xestia > Xestia ashworthii. The sequence goes on from OX465554.1 coordinate 15,544,525, forward strand.
CTTGTGTTTACGTGTATCACATTTACATTGGTTTTGTTTAAAATAATGCCAAAAACAATCAGAAGTACGACGAGAAATTTTCTATTTACTATAATTGACAAATAGACATAATAAGTGATTTGAATCAGAATGATTGTGAAATGTACGTTGTACACAATGTTTACTACTTATTTTGCCTTATATTGCCGAAAGTACTTGACCGATTGACATGATTCTTGCGTAGAAAATGGTTTTAAGCCAAGTCCAGCGTTTTGCCACTAATTTATTATTAAAGCCTCTTTGATAATCAGCTACAGCTGAAGAGACATAACTTGTCAATGTTTTCGTTTTTTGGTATGACGTTTGAGTTTTGTCTGTCACTGTTCAACTTGTCATCTAAATACATTTTCTTCAGATATTATATTTACTTTTATTCCTATTAAAAGCCTCTCATCGTTTCTGCAAACGCTTCACCGCAAAGGTAGTACTCTGCTACAGGTTATGTGCTAGCGGAAAAGTGGAAATGTGCGAAAAAGTGGAAAATTTAAGTACAAAGGTACAAATTGCACCACTTCAAGGCAAGAATAACTGGGATACCTGGAAATATAAAATATCCATCTTGCTTAGGAGCATACCAGATGCATTGGATATAGTAGAAGGAAGATGTACGAGACCCGTGTTGGTAGCAGGTGGAGGAGACGCAGAAGTTACTGCATTTAGAACGAAACTAGCGCGTTTTATACAGGCAGAGAATAATGCTATGATCCTGCTTTCAACAAATTTGAACGAAGATGTCGTTAGAAAGGTAATGTCACTTACATGTCCAAGAGAAGTATGGCTAGAACTACATCGGTTATTTGACGGAGATAATGAGAATCGAGCTTATAATCTCTGCCTAGATTTCTTCGGATTTAAATTAAATACTTCTGATGATATGGCCACACATATTTGCAAATTGAAGACTCTCTGGTGTCAGTTGAATAGAGAGATTGGTAAAGATAATCACAATATGAAACTACCAGAAATATTCCTCATTTGTAAAATTCTGGATACATTAGATCAGAAATACTTCGAATTTAAATCAAGTTGGTTGTTGTTAGCCAAAGAACAGAGGACAGTCGAAGGATTAACAAGTAACCTTTGCGCTCATGAGAAGTCACTTCAAAAGAAAATTGGTGAATCGAGTGAAGAGGTATTAGTGACGAGTACGACAAAGAATAGCACCATTCGTAAAGGAAAGAAGAATAAGGATAAGCATATTAGATGCAATTACTGCCATGAGATGGGACATCGAGTAAGATCCTGCCAGAAGTGGATGAAAGATGGTTGCCCGCCTAAAGACAGTAATAACAAGCCATCTTCAAGTCAAAATGCGAATATGGCTATTATGAGTGTGGATGTCATGGCATTCGTAGCGCAAGATAAAGAATCATGGTACGTGGACAATGGCGCGACTAGTCACGTGACCAACAGGAGTGACCTGTTCCAAACATTCCAACAGTTTGACGAGATCCAAGGTGTTACTACAGCGAATGGTAACATTGTTCAAGCAAGAGGCAAAGGAACAATATATTTGGAAGCAGATGTCAAAGGGAATATTGCGAACATAGCACTCACGGACGTTTGGTATGTACCAGAGATCCAGCGAAGTCTGTATTCAGTGTTAGCTATGCATGACAAACAGAGGAATAGCAAGTTCGTTTCGACCCCAGAAACTTGTGAAGTAATTTTGAATGGGGAAGTAGCAGTTGTTGGCAAACGTAACCACGGTGGAGGGCTTTTTAAGTTGAAAGTTCGCAACGTCTTGCCACCGGTACCTGTACTTGCTACTACAACAACTGATTTGATGCAGCTCTACCATGAAAGATTAGCGCATCAAAACAAAAGGCACGTTAAGGAAGTCATTCAAAGAGAGTTAGGATTGACACTTCCTATAAACAAAGAATCGTGTGAAGCTTGTATCTACGGAAAGATGCATAGACTGAAATTTGGCATACGAGAAAGATCTACACAGCCAGGAGAAATTATTCATTCAGATGTTTGCGGTCCTTTCCCAATGAGTTTTTCAAAATACCGTTATTATGTACTGTTTAAAGACGATTTTTCAGGATACTGCATGGTTTATTGCATGAGAAACAAAAACGAAGTCAAAGGCAAATTGACCATAATGCTACAAGAAGCGACGGTCACAGGACATGTAATCAAAACACTGCTGAGTGATTACGGAACTGAGTTTGACAACAAGGAAGTCAGAGATATTTTGAACAAAAAAGGAATTAAGCAACGTCTTGTTATGCCGTACACGCCAGAGCAGAATGGCTGTAGCGAGCGCCAAAACAGGACATTAGTAGAAACCGTAAGAACATTGATGAATGCTCAGAGAGAACTGCCAAAAGCATTATGGGCGGAACTTATTATGACAGCTGCTTATATTTTAAACCGAACAGGTGCTACTAGAGAGAAAGACAAGTCACCTCATGAGTTATGGTTTGGGAAGAAGCCTAATATAAAGCATCTTAGAATCATTGGAAGTACGTGTTATGCCCATGTTCCGAAAAATAAAAGAAAAAAATTGGATAAGAAAGCAACTAAAGGCATCCTCATAGGATACGACAATGATGACGGTTATCGTATCTGGTATGAAACGCAGTATAAAGTTGACAATCTGATCCGATCCAGAGATGTTATCTTCGAAGAGACACCTATTCCAGGGATTGAAGCTAAAGCTTCAGGAATTGTTGCTAAATCTGATCTAAAACCGATTGAGAAAGAGTGGACGGTATCAAACGATACAGTTCCTGAAAATACAATTCAACAGCATTCGCAAATCGACAATCCCTTGAATCAGGAAGCCCAATCTGAACAGAGATCTATTGTATTAGAGGGAGAATTAGAAGAAGATAGACATATAAGGACGCCTATTGAGACATCAATAGAGGCAAATAAAACAGGACATCAAAGACAGTCAGTCCAATTAGAGGGAGAAAGAGAAACAGAGTTTATAGAAGACGAAACCGCATTTTCAGATAGTGAAAATGAAGAACAATTTGAAGATGCCGTTCCTGCCTATGTTGAGATAGAAGAGAATTTAGAGGGAGACGTTTCGCTATCAGACGTTCCAAGATATAATCTCCGGGACAGAAGTAGTCTTCAACATCCACGTAAATTGGATGACTATAGTTTATTCCTAGTCGATACTGAAAAAGAACCTTCGACGTATAAGGAAGCAATATCGAGTGGAACAAGTAGAGATAGATGGTTAGAAGCGATGAGAAGTGAAATCGATTCTTTGAAAAGATTACAAGTTTGGGACTTGCAGAATCTACCGAGCAATCGAAAAGCCCTGCCATGTAAATGGATTTATAGAGTAAAAACCAACCCTGACGGCACAATAGAAAAGTATAAAGCCCGTCTAGTCGTAAAAGGGTTTAAGCAGAAGAAAGGTGTTGACTATAACGAAACGTTCAGCCCAGTAGCGAGGTTAGCAACTATAAGATCTTTGCTCAGCATTGCAGCAAGAGAGAGACTTCATCTTATTCAGTTCGATGTTGCAACAGCTTTCCTCAATGGAAATTTAACGGAAGAGATTTATATGAAACAGCCAGAAGGCTTTGAAGATGGAACATCCAGAGTATGTTGTCTAAAGAAAAGCCTCTATGGTTTGAAGCAGGCACCACGGTGCTGGAACTACTGTTTTACAGAAATACTCGAATCTTTAGGCTTCAAGACAAGCGACGCTGATCCATGCCTATATACCAAAATCTTAGGAGATAAGAAAATCTTAATAGCACTCTACGTGGACGATGGCTTAGTTGCAGCGAGTGATGAGAACCTTGCAAAGAGTTTCATTAATGACCTAGAAAAGATTTTGACGATTACTAGCAAACCAGTTTCATACTATCTGGGGTTAGAGATAGAACAAATGAAGGACGGCTCGATTTTCATTAAGCAAGAAGCTTATGCAAATAAGGTCTTGGAGAGATTCAATATGAAAGACTGTAACCCAGTATCAACTCCTTTACAGAAAGAAGGAACTATTGAAAAAGGGAAAGCTGACAAAGAATCACAATCATTCCCCTGTAGAGAAGCAGTAGGCTCGCTCGCTTACTTGATGGTGGGCACTCGCCCTGATCTGGCTTATGCTGTAGGATTGGCTTCGAGGAGCTTAGAAAAGCCAACTTCTAGCGACTGGCGTATGGTTAAGCGCATAATGAGATATTTGAAAGGCACATTATCAAGAGGAATAATGTATGTTCATGATGCAAATTCTCCTAACCAAATAAAAGCCTACAGTGATGCTGATCATGCTGGATGCTTGAAAACAGGTCGCTCTACCACTGGAGTATTGTGTTTATTTTCAAGAGGAGCAATCTCCTGGACGAGCCAACGACAAGCTTCAGTTGCCATTAGCACTACAGAAGCTGAGCTTGTGGCAGCAAGCGAAGCAGCAAGAGAGCTAATTTGGCTAAAGAGACTGTTCAAAGACTTGAATGGCCAACAAGAAATACCAGTTTTGTTCGTGGACAACGAAGCCGCGGTGAAATTGGCACATAATCCAGAATTTCACCGTAGGACCAAACACATTCGTGTGAGGCACTTCTTCGTAAGGGAACTTGTGCTTCAAAACGACATCGTAGTCGAGAGGACGAGCTCTGCTACCCAGCTAGCAGACTTCCTTACTAAGGCCCTACCCAGACCCAGACTAGAGGACCTAGTTCAGAAATTGGGTTTGACGGATAAACCAAATGGTCTACTATCAGCTGAGGGAAAGTATTAAAGCCTCTTTGATAATCAGCTACAGCTGAAGAGACATAACTTGTCAATGTTTTCGTTTTTTGGTATGACGTTTGAGTTTTGTCTGTCACTGTTCAACTTGTCATCTAAATACATTTTCTTCAGATATTATATTTACTTTTATTCCTATTAAAAGCCTCTCATCGTTTCTGCAAACGCTTCACCGCAAAGGTAGTACTCTGCTACATTTATACGTTATATCTCAACAAATAAAAAATCATCATTTCGAGTTAATACAATCTTGTTGGTTTTATGTTAACTTGGCATCATCTGAAATTATAATTATAAAAAAATCACTTAATTACATATCTAAGATAATATCACAAGTTTTCAAAATACTAATTCAACTGATCGACTCACGTTATACTCTACACCAGAGATAGGGTCTCGTCGCGACAATAATACACTCGAAAATTACAGCTCATTAAACGTATTTTTAAATAAAAAAAAATACTTCCTGAGTAATAAATAGTATCAACACCGTTTAAGCAGTGTCCCGCCTTTCTTAACCGACTTCTAAAAAAGGAGGAGGTTCTCAATTCGGATGTTTCTATTTTTTTTTTTTTAATTTTTTTTTATGTTTGTTCGCGCATAACTCGGTCGCTTGCCAACCGATTTGAAAAATTATTTTTTTGTTGGAAAGGGTATACTTTCCAAATGGTCCCATAGCCACCAAGTCGGGATCTGATGATGGAATCTTGGCGAAATCGAAGGAACTCTTCAAATTTTATAGGATAACGTACAGCGATTTTGTTATTTTCTGCAAGAAGTGAAGCATTTGCGTTTGATAAGAACCATTCCACCATCAGATCTGATGGTGAAGCCAAGAGTCATGGAACTCCGTAAAGAGACAATGTATCCTAGTCGTGTTTGGGCTTGTTGCAATTGTAACGGTATGCACTTTCCATGTGTATCAAGCACATGTGAACCACTAAAAAGTGAAAAATAAAAACTTTTTTTGCAAAAAATAAAACAAAAACGTGAAAAATAACTTTAGCTTCTGAAGTCGGTGACAAAAAAATTTAATCAATCAAACAAAGGTCACCGACTTCAGAAGCTAGTTATTTTTCCCTTTTTTTTTGAAGTCGGTTTTATTTTTTTTCTTGGACAGCTTTCGTTGGCCAAACTCTACTTCATTATGATTCCAATCTTTCGGCGCGGTCGATTCTTTCGGCGCGTTCGGCTCGGATAGGTGTGCGAGGTTTCATAGGATTTCATACAAGTAATTCTAAAATTCGACGCGTTCGGCGCGGTCGATTCCTTCGGCGCGGATAAGTGTGCGACCACCTTAAGTTTTCACGATTATGACAGCTCTAAGATCTGTCTTTAGGTCATTTGACAGCGCTCACCTATTTTTCTTTTAACAATGGCTCACGGTGATATTTCTTTGGGGCATGGTCGGTGTAATCGCAAGATGGCGCGTGTCATGACGTCATCTATGACGACTCAAGGGGAACATCGATATCGCGCTTGTGATCGCGCTCACCATAACTCGGAACGAGTTTATGGACGCTCATAGGCTGTATGGTCGTTGCTCATAGCGTTTACACTGATAATCACTAGCTACGTTTACAATCCCGAATTCTGACGTTTTAGATGACATTGATCACAGATTAGATATTAGTAACATTGATAGTCAGGCAGGCAACTAAATGATAAATCTATCAATACTAATATTATTAAGAGGTAACATTGTTTGTAGGTTTGTATGTAGGGGGTAATCTTCGGAAGTAATGAACCAATTTTGAATTTTTTTTATCTATACTTCTATACTAATATTATAAAGAGGTAACATTGTTTGTAGGTTTGTATGTAGTGGTTAATCTCCGGAAGTAATGAACCAATTTTGAAATTTTTTTAACTGGTAGAAAGCTACATTACTCGTGAGTGCTATAGGCTATAAATTATAAAGATTTCATGCATATTAGCCGAACTATCTCAATTTTTGTCTAGCCAGGCGGAAAAAAATAGCTCTTACAACAGAGTTATTTGCATGCGCTGCCTTATCAGTTGTATGTAATTGAAAACAATGTATGGCAACCTGGTCCGCTTTGAATAGTTCTACAATAAAGTCCGCGACACCATATTTCTATCTTTTATATTTTAGCAGATATAGTAGCTTTTATGTGTTAAAAGAATTTTTCGACTTACCTTTGGACGATTTTTTAAACAACAAAATATTAAACCTTATCGAAAAAAATATTATTGTGATCACAAGAACATCATAGAGATACGATTTGCCCATAATAGTATGTCAATGGGTTAAATAGTTTCGAAGATAATATAAAATTACTAAATCGCAAAATGCCGCCGTCCATTCACGAACCGCATTAGAACATGCTAGGGACGTTTTTACGTCATTTTTCTGAATTACGGTGTTAAGATTTTCTGCGGATTAATGACCCTCTCCAGTTATTATTTAACTATCGTCGTTAGGTAGGTGGGTTGATAGTATAATGTACTCTGTGCTCAGAGCTTTTGATTTAAACTACATTTTATTTTGACACATGTTTGAAAACTCAATCCGATTTTATTCAAAAAGGTGGAACACACCAAGCCACCAAGCACCAAGGTTTTATGTGTGTTCAACCTTTTTGAATAAAATCGGATTGAGTTGAGACATTCCAATTTTAGTACTCTAAAATTGAAATGTCTCGAAAGTCACCGTATTATATTTGAAGGTTTCAAAGCTTTAGAGGTTATGCACTTTTAAGACACGGCCTCATGGGACTTAGAGAGAAATTTGAAATGGAAGATTAAAACATTTTAGTTTCAAAATTGTCACCAAAGGTATGTCAATGAAGATGGAAGGCAGTTGGCCTTGCAACAGATCTGTAAGAGTTTACAACAGCTTTATCGTGTTAAATAACTCCGCAGCAAAATAATGATCATGTACCGAGCCCGCATTTTCATTATGCGGAAGGATGTGTGTGATGTGCTCTTTGAAAATTGTATTATAGGTGCTTACGACCCACTCTCTGTAAGCCTCTCTTTCTCTTATGTGACGCAGACGAAGTTGCGCGGGTTAGCTAGTTTTAAAAATGAAACATTTGCGGATAAGATGTTTGCGAATTAAATAGTTTACGAAACGTTGGTTGTTAAAACAAACGTAGTGATTATATACTCTGTGGGGTTAAATAAAAAATTGACAATGGATGGAGTTTTGGTGATACCACAGACGGATACATTAGTGAACCTAAAATTAAGCATGCAAAGTCAAAATGTTATCCAGGGAATGAAGACTTAACCGTATCTGAAGAAGGAGCTGCTATTAAGGGGGATGCTCCAAGGTAGCCTGCGAAATTCAAATTTTCTTACGTCTTTTGCAATTTGCAGGGCAGTGCTAAGTTGTATGTTGATAAACATATCGGTCGCAACTGGACGTATTAAGTTACAGAATTATAATCATCAATAAAATCCGAGGCGGCACAGGAAAAGAGCACATGGAAGGAATTGGGGGAGGCCTTTGCCCAGCAGTGGGACAGTACAGGCTAAATAAAAAAATACAACCCTCAAAGTTCATAAAAGTCGAAGGACTTTGACCGTGAAAAATTCGTTGATGATTAGCGATATGATGCGAAGTACCCAATGGATGCGTTCGAAAATCAGACCCTTTCTTATGAATGCGTTTAAATCTTGATTATTTATTTGAATTTGTATAATACCTATGGTCTTTGATTGTAACCTTAATAGATTTTAAAGGTCCAACTTTAATTGATTTTAAGTAGGTTGTAACTTATTTCAAATTTAGTATAGTTAGGACACTTTTGAGCTCGCAGCCTGTCGGGCCGGGGGCCCCGTTCGGCTGAGGGCCCGTGGCATTTTGCCAGTCCTGCCACCCTATAGGGCTATAGTTACGCTACTGGTTGCAGAGGCGACGACAAAGAAAAACTGTCGCTCAGAAAGAGTGCTATAAAGCAAGCATTTAAGAGGGAATGCGGTTTACTCATCGATATAGTACATATAACAGGGATTCGTGAAGATTTGATGAAAGGTTTCACGTGATTCTTCAAATCGTTGCACGGTCCAAACGTTTTAAACGCCTTAATAAATTTTATGAGCCATAAAAATACTTCATGACATAAAATTATACTTTTTCTTCAGGCGCTCTGATGTCAATTTAGTACTTACACCTTTTCAGGGTTCCGTAGTCAACTAGGAACCCTTATAGTTTCGCCATGTCTAGACAGACAGCGAGGACGGACAGACGTCCGTCCTCGCTTAATCGTTAGCACTAGAAAGCTGAAATTTGGTACCAATATGTGTATCAATCACGCCGACAAAGTGGTAAAATAAAAATTGGAAATAAAATGTTTTATTAGGGAAGCCCCCATAAATGTAGTGGAAAGTTTTTTTTTTTAACCTTTTGAGCGCCACGTCAAAAACGAAGAAGCGTGCCCTCGGCGCCAAGCTATGAATTCATCCTTTAATACCTACAAAATAGTAGTGAGTTCAAAATTATATCGATAGAGCACTAACTATTTATTTTTTAACCTAGAGTATGTTTTTAATAAAAGGTCTTTACCGGAACCACATATTACAAGAGTTTTATTTCGTCCCGCTTTGTCCTATGAGACAGATATAATAATGATATGCGTCTCAGTTTCGGCGTTAAATCTACAATTCAAAACAACAATCGATAAAACTGAGTCAATACCATCACAGCACTATGTTCATCCATGACGTACTTACTTGTCACCCGAAGACGACAGTGGCGTAGGCTGGCAGGACTTTTTTCATTTGCCCGCCTCGCTGCACTAGAGGTGCGCAACCGATATTTATTAATAGTATCGAAGTAATAATAGGCAAGTACTTATTTGTTTTTAATGGTTTCGTCTTTTTCGTAAGTTTCGATTCACTAAATATTCTGTTTCATATTGTGGAAAACTTTTGTAAATATGAGAAATTTGATTTCAATATTAATAAATGATGTTGAAAATATAATGAGACTTGTAATCGTATTTTATTATCACAAAAGAATCTAACACAGGTACCTAGTAAATATCTAATATGGATTTGAATTTTTTGGCCGGATTAACTTCCGCCATTTTGATATTTTTTTTAAATTAGTTCACGAAAGATAAAATAAACATTATATAGAAAATCAGTCTTTTAATCAAATAGGTAGTAGAAATTGGTGTGACTGTTCACACCATTTTTAATACACACATTAAAAAATACACACACACACATTGTTTATAGGGTAACTGACAATTAGTGTACGATACTTAGGTGAAAGCGTCAGGGTGGCCCGCGAAATTCAAATTTCTTACGTTTTTTGCGATTTACAGGGCAGTGCTAAGTTGTATGTTGATGAAAATATCGTTCGCGACTGTAAGACGTATCTAGTTACAGAATTATAATTATCAAAATCATCAATACAGCCCTCCAAGTTCATAAGAGTCGATGAACGAATTTTTCACGGTCAAAATCCTTCTTCGACTTTTATGATTATAATTCTGTAACTTAATACTTACGTCTTACAGTTGCGTTTTGAGACATGACGAATCCATTAGGGCTCCGTTTTTTGCCATTTGGCTACAGAACCATAAAAACGAGTTTACCTACAGTAAAAAGTGCTAGATCTAGCCCGAAAAGGGCTAAGGTAGCAACACTGGGGACTACGCACAGATAAACTTGGCACTTTTAACGAGTGTCAGACCGTTTTTATTTGCTGCTCATATTTTGCATCGCTGAATAAAATATAATGTAGGTTCCGTCGAGGTCGATATTCTTGTTATATTGACTGCTACCTACATGACTACGTGTCCTGTTATGGTGACTGTGGCGTTGAGGGCACTGTGTTTTTGGAACTTTATGACTGGTTTTCTATTTTGTCATTTTACGTTACTAAGGATAAAATCTAACGAAAGCAACTCACTGCAAATAAATTTAAAAGAGTCAAGGTACATAATTAACAAGGGAAATAAACAAAACAATGCTGTTTCATGGCTTTTATTTATGTTTAAAGTTCGGTCACGCGGGCGCGACCGTGGCGTGCAAGGCACATTTTGGTTTGTCGACTATACGCGACTGTGGCGGTCAAAAGGTTAATTATATGCTGTTCACATGATATTCGCAAAACCTGGCGTGGTCCCGTCATTATGACGTTCACACAAATCTGGGTCACGTCTTATTTAACGACGCAAGGCCAGCAGAAGTATTCAAAAGATGAAAGTGTAGGAAAACTTATATGAATGAATAAAACACTAAATGAAATATGACTCCAACTTTATACCAAAAGGCGGGCTTATTTAACTATTACAAACAAACGGGTATTTAAAAAATACAACATTGTATCTCTTAGACACCAATTCTCATTACTTACACACTAAACTTACTACACCTAAATATTTTAATTATGTTCTTATATTAACTTAACTTCTTAAAGTGTGTAAAATACAAGCCTATTTACATTAACGCTTAAAAATAAAATATTCAATCATTTCAAGTTATCAGCTATCAACAATTTATTCAATCAAGTGTTAGCCCCAATAAATTAATAATCATAGGGGAAAATTAAACAGAAAAGTTGCGTTTTGTCAGCATACCTTTTGGGTCAGTGAAAAAAATCAAATTAACGACAACACTAAAATATTTAATGTAAATAGTAAATGTCGATAAATATTATGTCAGCGTAAAATCATACTTTTGTTAAATTAGGAAACATTTCACAAACATAATATTATCACAAAAATAATGTCCATTGTAGATTCACTGGAGCCAAACTCACTAATGCAAGTACATTAACAAAAACAGACAAATATACCAATGTAAACCATCAGAGCTCTTATTTACTTAATATGAATATATGGTTTAAACAATTTATATTAAAACCGATGGTAAGGGATGGCGTAATTATTACAAACTTAGTCCATAAGTAACTTTAGTCTGAATCAGATAAGTAAAAGTTTGAAAAATTATCTGCATCTACATAAAATAATACAGCTTGTGTAAAGTTGGAATAAAATAGATATTAACGTAAAAAATGAGGCTGGAATGCGAAGCAGCCTGCGGACCTATCTTCACTATATTATGCGAAGATTAGGAATTGCCGTGTAAGTAAGTAACAGATGTTTTAGACACGGTTCTAATCTTCAAATTTTATGGAGTGGACACCTGTATCGATCGCGCCACCGCGATATGAGCCCCTTTTTTTCTTCGTCTTCTCATGCTTGAACGACTTGCCGCGTGTGTGTTTCAAGTCTTGATTAGCACGCTCACCCCATGACCCGCGTGATCCACTCTGTAACATACATTTCCTACATTATTACTTGCCCTTGTCAAAATTGTAATAATATTGTGCAATACTAAAATTAATAGTGTGTTTACTTTAAAATATTTTTCAACCTCACCTGTTTAATCAAATACTATTTTCTTGTTTTGGGAGTCTCCACCTTCAAAACTTTTTCTGTCATTGAAACCTCCTTTGTTGAACCCTCCCCTGTCTCCACCCCAGGAGTGACGGTCCCCACGGCCCCCTCTACCTCCACGATCTCCGCCGCGGCCTCCCCTGTCGAACCCACCGCGACCTCCCCTGTCAAAGCCCCCGCGGCCTCCCCTGTCAAAACCGCCCCGGCCTCCCCTGTCGAAACCACCCCGGCCTCCCCTGCCGCCACGTCCGCCTCTATCATTGAACCCTCCGCGTCCTCCTCGATCCCCTCCTCGGCCTCTGAATCCACCTCTACCCCTATCACCGAAACCCCGTCCCCGATTGAATCCGCCACGTCCACGCTGGTTCCAACCTCCAGATTGATTGCCTTCAGTTTCCTCGTCGTTTTCTTCGCCTTCTTGGCTTTCACCCTCCTGATTGAGAGAGAAGCACTATATTATAACCAAGACAACCCTATGTGATGCTGATGAACAAGTTATTCCAGAAAAGTAAATGCCCAAAATGTTATAGCAAGCCACTGGCAACAAAGCCATGGGCGAGAACTGTCCAAGTTAGGCATAACATGGAGTTGCCTTGGCTTCTCACACTTTGGGGCATTTACCTTGGCGTCGAATGAGTTATCCTTAAGTCTAGGATCCACTTCTACAGGCTTTGATGCTACTCGGCGGAAGGGAGCTGGCTTACCCGATCCATTCTCTTTGGGAGTTGACACACTAACTGTACCCTAAAATTTATTACAGTGTAAAGATATTACGTAGCATATAGCATACAGACAACATTTGAAATGCCCTGTTATGGCCACAGCTTAGGCTTAACTAATTAAGACATGTACAAAAAAGTTTTTTTTCTGTACTAACACTAATACAGATACGAATATTTCGATACACGAGTCGATTGTTATAGACGATTGTGTCCAGGTTCTTCATCGTCCAACGCTCGCGCCAAAATGACTGAGGAGAGAGCTAAATTGAGTCAGAATTTATAGCACTTTAATTTTATTTATTGAAATGTTGTCTTATTATTCTGACAAACGAAAACGAGTGAAACATATTAATTGTAGATTGAAGTTTTATATCATACTAGCCGACCCGACAGACGTTGTCCTGTCAACCTGTACCTACCTACTACCTGCCTAAGAACCTTCTCCTCACAGTAACAAACACAACAAAAAAGAATTAGTGAAATCGGTCCAGCCATTCACGCGTGATGGCGTGGCCAAGGGAAATAGGGATTAATTTTTATATATTTATATATATACAGGGTGCAATTTTAGTCATAGGCAATATTTTAATCTAAGGCTCTACTCACGATACTGATTACATTAGGGCTAATAATTTGCAACTTGAAAACATTTTTAATGCAAGTATGTAAAACCTTAAAAATGTGAGTAAGTGTCTCAAAGTATCAACGCGGCGCGGCGCGTAGATACGCGGCATTGCGCGTGACCTCTTTTGACCCCGCCCGACTCGTAATAAGGTAAGTTGCTTACGATTTGATCCAACTTTTCCTTCATACTTTGCCGGCTTAGGACGGTCAAAACTACGTTAACTAATACAAAATGAAACAAAAAATGTATATGTAGGTTGTGCATGTGCTGGCACGTGAAAAGATGAAAAATCCAACAGGTTTTGTGTGGTTCTTAAAATAAGACCCCGTGATGGAATTGGGTCGTTCGGGTAGCGGCGATGAAATTTCACGTGTTTACACAAGACTGTTAATACGATCGTAAATAGTGACCTTATGGAAGTACTGTTGATTTGTGTACCTAGCCTGCACATTACGCGGTCGAGGCATCGTTATCACAACCACAGAATCGTCACAACAGTAATTGACTGACACACACTACACACTTTACAGTAAAGTCCACTAACGCAATCCACGTTTCTTGACCGAGTACGATACGAGAGGCGCGAGCGGCGATTACGTCATAGGAGTAATGGATCATACACGTCATTACACCTGCGCAGTCGTAATGACACTGTAGGTCACAAGTTAGTTCCGGTTCGTAAAAAGTTCGAGGACACCCCCGCGAGCGCGGGGGGGCTGTATTCGTATTTTTGCGTGAAGAAGCGGGACGGAGAGAGTTCGTTCGAGGTGGCTGGTATGCGTTTGAGCTATTGTTAAGGATATGCCGCGCTCGCGCCGGCCGGCAACAAACTAGTTGTTATTATTATTTGATAATTGTTTACTTTTCGTTACGAGTTATACTGCGCTTTAAAATTTTGATACTTCAAGACTTATTGGGGTTTATGAAGTATTTTTTTATTACTTTTAGTGTTTATTTGCAACATTATGCCTTTGCAATGTGATTTACTACATTTTTAAGGTTTTCCATACTTGCATGAATAATATGTTAGATTTGCGAATTATTAGCCCTAATGTCATCAGTATCGTGAGTAGAGCCTTAGATTAAAATATTGCCTATGACTAAAATTGCACCCTGTATAAGATAAGATACAATGTGTAACAGAAAGGGTCTAGTCATGGAAGGGTGTGCCGTCAAACTGAACAACTTTCTCCATGGAACCACCATCATAATCGCGAAAAAATAATCAACGGGCCCATACAGAATTCCAATACCTACTCAACTAAATGTATGAGACAGTTGATTATTTTTTGGGGGAAAATATAATGACCACGAATGTATGGAGCCTGGGCCAGCACTATGTACACTAAATGTTAATATTGCTGTATACTACAGTAAACGTTTTTCATTGTTAATTTTCGTTAATTTCACTTCGTTTCCATGTAAATTCAAATGAGCTTGATCAAGGAGAGCAACACAACATAAAGTTAAACATGGCGGATCAGAGCAGCAGTATGCAAACAATGTCATTTTGACAATGACATTTGATTGAACAGATCCAATCCTCACCAATCCAAACTCAAAGCAAAGACAAACGAAGATGTCACTTCTTAAAACTGTCAAAGTCGTCAAAGTTCATGTCACACAACTGTCATGGCTGCCCTAAAATAGGGTTATCTTATTAAAAAACTATATTTATGTACGCCTGTATCCCTCTTCAAATTAATTTATTAGTATTTTCATGGAATTCCCCTTTTTTCCTATTTATACATGTAGTATACATAGTGAGCACCAAATAATGAGGTGTTTGATGACAAACTAGTTTTTTTTTATAAACCAATCAGAAGTAGACCGTCGACCGGGTCTCCCTCGACTCGGATGCAAGAGCATAACAGTTCGAATTTCTGGTGGTCATTAACTAAAAAAAACAATGTTTTGGTGCTAATTTCATGATAAAATGGGGATCAATTTTGGTGATCATTTATTAATTTTGGCAATCAAAAGTGATTTTTTTGCCATTACATTTTGCTAAATCTGGTGGTTCGTTAATTACATGCCTTATTTTTTTACGATTATGATGGTGGGCCTATGAAGAAAGTTGTTCAGTTTGATGGTCTGTAGCACATCCTTCCATATGAATATACCCCTTTCTGTTACATGTTGTTTATACATAATTTATTTGATAAAATTGAGTTTATTTGGAATATAATGGCCACTGAATCAAGACATTTATGGCTTAAATTAGGCGAAAACTCAAGGATTTTAACGAAATTCTAGAACTCCAATAAACAAGTTAAGCATTCAGGTTATCTTTTAGTAATTTAAGCATTTATAAGAATTGAAAGCGAATTTAAAGTGAAGTGAAATGTGAATTTGAGCATCTAACTTCCTTCGCTAAAGGTTTTTCTTGCAAACTGTAGTATAATTTGTGTAAAAAATGTAGTAGGATCAAATGCAGACTTATTTTATATGTTTCTGTTTCATAAAGTTTATCAAACCATTGACATTATGTTGAAGGAACTTCATGAGAAAACCCAGTCTCATAATAAGAGTCCGAAATCATATGGTTTGAGCAGGCATTGGTATAATAAATGCTTGTTCCTTCTCTATAATATACATATTATGTATACAGGGTGATTGGTAATTGGCTGCATTTTGAGTAATCTGCCTTGAAAAACAGGGGTAGTTTCAATTTTTTACATGTAATGAACTTAATGATGCTGTTAAACCGAAGATTTTTGTTAATTTTTGAGGAAAATTTTCAAAAAACCACTCATATAGGACCCCACTCCGAAAGCACTCAGATAGGACCCCTATTGATTGGGGTTAAATTTGTTGCAAATGAGCTCTAATACCCAATTACCAATCAACCTGTATATATATGTCACAATGAAATTGTAAAACCCATTAGATTGTAATCTATCTAGCGAGATTGTAAACTCTTGAAAGATTGTCATTATTTAAGAGGTTTTGACTCTGCAGAGGGACATTAACCGGCTGATACATGATTGCAATTGGTCTAAAGCACTCCACTGATGGACAATGGCCTCACCTGTTGTAAGTTTAGAGCTGAGATTCTTGGTTACTTGTCTATTCATTACTAGGCAAGTAACAGCTGATGTTGATACTCTCACTAACTTGAATATTTACCTTTACAAAATTACTGTAGGGCTTCTTGGCAGGTGCACCTGAATCTCCTTCTGATGCTTTCCTCTTTTTCCCTGCTGTAAATCCACTTTCAGCCTAGAACATAGTTAAATAGAATGGTTATGTACTTGTGTCATACTGGTATCTGATTGAGTGAAAATTTTCAAGATATTTATTTACCTGATCATTTGATTGTTTTTTTGCCACTTTAGCAGGAGGAGCATCTTCATCACTATCATCGCTGTCATCAGAAGACTCGGCTTTCTTGGCTGCAGGCTTTTGTGCCGTTTTCTGTTTTGGTTCATCATCACTTGAGTCATCATCATCTGAGGACTGTTTCTTTGCAGCAGCTTTGGGTTTAGCTGCACTAACAGGTGTCTTTGGAGCTGGCTTAGATGGCTCCTCATCGCTGTCATCACTATCATCTGAAGATGATGCCTTTTTAACCGGTGCCTTTGTTGGAGCTTTAGCTGGTGTCTTCTGAACAGCTTTAGGTTTTTCATCTTCACTGCTATCATCACTATCAGATGAGGATTCTTTTTTAGCTGAAGCCTTGATAGCTGGTTTTACAGGTGTGGGTGTAGGTTTCTGGAGAGCCTTCTGTGGTACTTTTTGATCCTCATCGCTGTCATCACTGTCATCTGAAGATTCTTGCTTTTTAGCTGGTGCTGCTTTAGCCTTAGGAGTTGCTTGTGGTTTAGCAGCCTTGGTCTGAGGTTTTGAATCCTCTTCACTGTCATCCGAGTCATCTGATGATGACTCTTGCTTTTTAGCAGGTGTAGCTTTAGCAACAGGTTTAGCTGGGGTGGCCTTTGGAGTTGGTTTTGCAGGTGTCTTAGGCTTTTCGTCTTCACTATCGTCACTGTCATCAGACGATGAATCTTGTTTCTTAGCTGGCTTGACTGGAGTCTTTGCAGGTGTAGGTGCTGCTTTCTTTGGAGCAGGTGCTTCATCCTCACTGTCATCAGATGAAGAAGACTCTTTTTTCTTAGCAGGTGTAGCTTTAGCTTGGGGTTTTGGTGCAGGTTTTGCAGCAGCCTTTGGTTTTTCATCTTCACTGCTGTCGTCGCTATCTGATGATTCTGGCTTCTGTTTAGGAGCTACTTTTGGAGGTGCCTTCGCTGGAGTTTTTTGTTGTGGTTTGGGTTTCTCATCTTCACTGCTATCATCATCAGAAGAAGATTCTTGCTTCTTGACTATTTTGGGTGCAGCTACACTAGGTTTCACTGGTTGTTTTTTCGGTTTTGATGTGGCATTGTCTTCACTACTGTCACTATCATCTGATGATTCTGCCTTTTTAGCTGGAGTAGCTGCTAGTTTGGGCTTGACCTAAAAGTATACACATTATTTTTACAATTTGACTTTCATTTGATTCTGTTTATTTGTTAGAATTTTAAATTGTATTCAGAGGTAGTGACGAATAATTAGTGTAAAATCAAAGTGATTCATTCACAAGTTCTCATCATTATAAGTCTTGTAGATTATTAAGGCAAACATAATTTCTGTAGTTAAAACTCACTTGTGTTTTTGGTTTCTCATCTTCAGAGCTATCGGAGTCTGAAGAGTCTTGTGCTTTTTTAGCTGCAGGCTTGCCATTAACTTGTGGTTTGTTTACAACTGCTGGTTTTTGTGGCTTCTCATCTTCACTGGAGTCATCATCAGAACTAATAAGAGAGACTTAATTAATAACAATATATTCATGCTAGTTGCCTTTCAACCTTGTGACAAATTATACAGCAAACTGGATCCAAAACACTATTAACTGGACAGACTGTCAAGTGCAACTGATGATTGATTAAGTTGAAAAGGCAAAAGGGTTTTTCCAAAAAGTATATCACAGTATGCAGCTACAGAGTCTGGATTTAAGCCTGGTTGATGGCAATAAGCTCGCCCCCAACTACATGGGACTTAAACGTAACTGGCGAAATGAGAGCATACTATTAGGTACACCTCTGCCCAACCCTTCGGGGATTACATGCGTGATGTTATGTTAGGTTACATTTTTAACCTCTAGAACAGAACATATTATCATCATAACTAGAACTCTGATAAATATGTGCCAAAAATCCCAAAATATGTTCATATAATATGGATCTAAAAAACAGAAATATGGAAAAATATGGACTAAAAAAGACAAATTTTACCAAACATAAAACACTTTATTGTATCATAATTGTTTGAAAAAATATATAAAAAATCAACGAAATTAAATTGTTCAGCTAAAATTTTATCTGCCTCATTATTCGAGTTGTTGCAGTACACAACGATATGTTTCTTCAAAATTGTAGCTCCGTCTGTTTGATCGGAAAAACGCTTTATATTGACTGAATGACCTCTCTATGTCACAGGAAGTAACCAACGCAAACTTAAATTTGCACAACTCTGTAGGCGAATATGCCTCCTCTGGATTGCTGTTTGGTGTTCCACTGAGAAATGTGTTTATTTTTTTCGAGGACAGACCTTATTTGTATCGATAGAAAAATAGCGCACGAGTCCCGTACTACTCTACCTACCCGTGTATGCCACGCAACGTCAATTTATTCCCGCGGCACGGCGCTATGGAAGTAAACATTGTGCAGTTTTTGCTAGTTTCATTATTAAAGATAGGAAATATGTGTAATTAAATTCTAAAAATATGGTCTTAACCTTGAAATATGGAAAAATATGGGTTGGAGTCCTATGGGCGCTAAAAAATGGATTCTAAAACCCTCATTTCCCAGCTTAAAACATCATAACTTATGGAGATAACTTACGGAGAAAACCAAATCATAAATGAAAATGATCCGCCCCTAAGACGACCCACTGACCAATGATTCAAATAAAAAATATGTGTTTACATATTTATCCAAGCCCCTAATCATAACCTTAAAAACTAAATATTAGTATTCACCTTTCAGCTGCAGGTTTCTGGGGCTTCTGGACCTTATGATATTCTTGTATTATTTCTGTAAGTGAAGGCAGGCCCTTGACACGAGGTTTCTAAAATAATAAAAATATAACATTGTCCAACAATTTAATTCATCTTAATATCAATATCTCGGTTTCGAAACCAGGTTAACGGCTTGGTACAGTTTTTAGGTTATGGAAGAAACAGCAGGTAAGAGTTTCTATTGCTATCTGCGAGCTATAATATCAAAATAGTGCCCCCATCCCAAGAAGGCAGAATCAAAATGTGGCGTACCTAGTAATAAAAAAAGTCGGTCGACATGTAGCTGTATACCTTCCAAAAAAATATCATCCGAAAGTTCAATATAATTACCAGTTGAACCTATAATGACAACAATAAGAGAAAACACACAGCAAGGTTTTCGAACACGTGTGATGGCCGGCCCCACACGTGGTTTTTTCGGTGATTGATGATCGATGATGGAACTTACCGCTTTCGTTTTCTCCAAGAATTTCTGAGCTAGCGTTTTATCTATATTTTGTAAAAATTGATAAACTATTGAATGAGCTTCATTAAGGACTTCCGCGGGGCTACCCATTTTTGCAAATTTAAATCTTTAGAAGCGCAGCAACGCTAAAATACGCCGCCGCTTGTCACAGACTGTCCACAGAGTATATAATCACTAAGACTGTCCACAGTTTACTTTATTAGTTTAGTACACGGCTGTGACAGCTTTAGTTCCAAAGGGTCCGTTAAACGACTGTACCGTTATTCGAAGCCTAATAAATTTATAAGAGAGTGGCAGCACTGCTTTTCCCTGATTGGTCGTACTATACATCTGTCTCTTTCTAATATCGCCGTCCCTTTCACTCCTTCCCCTCCACCAGCAGGAGCGCTCGGAAATTCTCGAGCGCCGTGTGCTTCATTGGTGTCGTGTTTTTCGCACTGAGCGGTCGAATACTAGTGCTCCAGGTGAGTGCTCAAAACACGTTACAATTTAAAATTAAAATTTTCTTAACGGATTTTTCCGTTCGACTTTAAAGTAAAATTTCATTTTACTTTTGTAAAAATATTAATTATTTTGTCTCTTTAGCTTTAAATAAGTGCGTAGTTCTAAATAATTCTAAAAAATATTACATAAATTGCTTAGAATCATGGATACGTCGTCGTCTTCAAGTGATAGTGAATCCGGCAGTGAGTTCTCAACTGAACAACAAAATCCAGCGGTACCGGTTCTAGCGCCAAATCCGGCACCGCCATCAGCACCGGAACCGGTGGCACCGCCATCAGCACCGGCACTTCCCGTGCCGGTTCCACAGTCCGAGCCGCTAACCGTCCAGCCCCCAGGGCAGGACAGCGCTTGTAGAAAACGTAAGTCTGGCTCAGAAGCCAAAAAATATCGTAAGCGCGCTCGTAGGCAAGCAAATGAACTAGCTTTGCATTCGTTAGCTGCGCAAGTTACCGGTATTCAAAATTTTTTATCGCAACAGTATAGTGTAGAATCTGTTAATAATGTGCCGGATAATGATAGTGATGTGTCATTAGATGTTAGCGGAGAACTTTACGAAACGCCGGATGTGCAATCGCAAAAAATGTCACAAGCAACGGATGTGCAATCGCAGCAAACGTCACAAGTACCGGATGTGCAATCGCAGAAAACGTCACAAGTACCTCGCGAGTTTTCGATATCTGTAAATACCGTATTAAAGGAACCGACTATGCCTAAATCGGATCCGTCACTCGTTGACAGATTAAATTCTTTGCAACATTTTGATACCGATTTTTGGTCTGACGTCAGGTACGCAGACGTACAAAAGAAATATTCTTCTACCCCCGGTTTTACAGACCTTGATTGTAATGATGAGATAAAACCGTTTGATAAATTTTCTAATCTTGCCGTGACCGAAAAAGGTTTTGCTGCGATTACACAGGCTTTACTTAAGCTGCAAGATGCTGTAGAAACAGGTTTCAGAACCTTATTGACATGGTTAGCGTCTACTGAGTTAGTCGAGATTAACGCTATAGAAGAAAAAATTAAGGAGATTTTTGCGCACGGTGACTATCAAAAGATATCGAGTGACCTTTTGCAGATAGTTTGCGGCCATAGAGCTGATTTGATTCAACAGCGCCGCGATGCTATTTTAAAATCAGTATAGGATAAATTTGTGAAAGCTTCCTTAAGGAAGATTCCACCGTCGCGCGAAAATCTCTTTAAAGCGGAATCATTCACAGCCGCAATTGATAAACAGGGTGGGGTAAATAAAGTATTTTGGCCTTCAAAGGCACAAAGCGCAAATAAATCCACCACAGCTACAGCTGCGCAAGCTGGGCCAAGCCAACCTAACAAGAAAGCTCCTGCGCAAGGAGTTCAACCTTACGTAATGCCACATGGCATACGTACAGGGCCGCCAGCGCATGGTGTGCCTTTTAATCCTTTCATTCCTGCGCAAGGAATTTTTCCTTTATATAATCAGGCAATGGTGCCGTACCCTATGAGGCTGCCCGCGCAGGGCCCCAACTTTCGCCCTAGAGCACCGAGACCACAGGCTGCTTCGCAAAGAAACGCAAAGTCCAGGTCCTCGCGTAGAGGCCAGGCAAAGCAGGGTTACTGACTTCCAGGCGGGTCGCTTGCAAAGGTTTTTCCATGCATGGAAACAACTGCAAGCACCGCCAGCAATTTTAAAAATGATATCTCAGGGATATCGCATCCCATTTTGTACAATACCTCCTCTTCACATGCCAGGGTTGACCAAGGACATAGTCACTCCTTATTCGCAAAAAATGGGCGAACATATTCAAGAGATGAAGGACATGGGCGTGCTCGAGATAGCTCAGCGGTCTCCAAGCTTCCTGTCCAACATGTTTTTGATCCCAAAAGAGGACGGCTCTTGCCGCCCTATATTCAATCTGAAAGAACTGAACAATTACGTTTGCCTCCAGAGGTTCAAACTAATAAATCATCTAAGAATATCATCATTCTTGCAACCAAACGATTGGCTTGCCAAAATCGACCTTTCAAACGCCTATTTTCACCTCCCAGTTGCTCAAAGTCACAAAAAGTTCCTTCGGCTAATATTTCAAGGCGAAGTCCTGGAGATGACATGTCTGCCATTCGGACTGTCTTCAGCTCCAAAGGTTTTTGCAACCGTGACCAACTGGGTAGCGGATGTTTTACGAAATCAAGGCATAAGAACGTTGGTCTATTTGGACGATTTTTTGCTGGCCAATCAGGAGAGACAGATCCTTCAGAGGCAGATAAGTGTGACTGTCCAAATTCTAGAAACCCTTGGCTGGCAGATCAATTACAAAAAATCTGTTCTGGAACCCCAGCATTCGCTCCAGTACCTGGGAGTTGTGTGGGACCCGGCCAAGAACCTAAAGAGCTTACCGTTGCGAAAACAGGAGAGCCTGAAAGAAAAACTGACTCGGATCAGCCGGCTCAAGTGCTGCAATCTGAGAGAGTTGCAGAGCCTAATAGGGTCACTGAATTTTGCGAGTCTCGTTGTCCCACACGGGCGACTCCATTTTCGGAGACTGTTAGCAGATTCTCATTACCTTCTGAACGAAGACCCTCGCAGGGTCTTTTCTCTCACGGAGGAGGCGATTTCGGATGTAGAATGGTGGTTGCGTCATCACAAGAATACATCCAATCTACATCCTCCCCCGGTGAGCCACTACCTGTCCACCGACGCATCTGGGTCAGGATGGGGGGCTCAGCTGGACAACGAAAAACTCAGTGGTGTTTGGGGTCCAGACGAGCTGAACCTCCATTCGAACCAGAAGGAGATGTTGGCAATATTGCGGGTTCTACAGATGAACGCCGGTCGGTTGAAAGGTGCCTCAGTGTCCGTCCAGTCGGACAACAGAACTGTTCTTTCTTACCTTCGGAACGAAGGGGGCACACGGTCGAAACCTCTCATGGATCTAACTTACCGTGTGTTTCATTATCTCCAGAGGTTCAATATTCAATTAATATTACATCACCTTCCGGGAAGGTACAATATGGAGGCCGATCACTTGTCTCGCGAAGTCTCCCACCCAGAGTGGCACCTTCTCCCGGCCGCAACGGAGAAAGTGTTCATGAAATGGGGAGTGCCCGAGATAGATCTCCTTGCCTCTCACCGGGCGCACGTAGTTCCCAGATACGTAACACTGGACTCGACGGACTCCAGGGCCGAGTTCGTGGATGCTTTCTCCCAACCATGGAGTTACAGACTGGCGTGGGTATTCCCGCCTCCGTTTCTGATCCCCAAAGTGCTCGCACATTTGAACAGCGCGACGGGAACTTATTTGATAGCAGTACCGAAATGGGACAGAGCTTTCTGGCGACCGGATCTACGGAACCGCGCAACAGCTCCTCCATACACGATCCACCATTTGACGGACGTGTTAATCGATTGTGCAACCAATCGCCCACCAGCCAGAGTCCAAGACATGGTATTTCAAGTATGGCGTTGTGGGGGTGGGATCAAGCACTGACGGGCTGGTCCTCGGATCAAATTGAACTTCTTCTCAGTAGCTGGCGAGCTTCAACGAAAAAGTCGTATTTACCAGCATGGAGGAGATGGCAGAGATGGGCTGATAATAATAACGTATCTTTCCGTAATCCAACTGGATCTGACTTGGCTAGATTCATGTCTGACCTTTTCCAAAAAGAAGGTTTGTCTTATAATACTATCTTGTTACACAAATCGGTAGTATCTACCCTTTGTGACCCGAATAGAGCTAATAACTTGTCTTCTCACCCTATGGTGGTTCATATTTTAAAGGCTATTGCAATTCAAAGGCCAAAGGAAAATAAACCTCCTATATGGGATGTAGATTCAGTATGTTCATGGTTAGAAAACAATTTTAATAACGACTTGTCCATTTATGAATGTTCTCAAAGAACAGCTCTAATTCTTCTACTGTGCTCAGGTCGCAGAGTGCATGACCTCACATTACTATCAATAGATCCCAGTAATGTACTTATCTCGGACGAGTCTATAATCTTTTGGCCTCTGTATGGCTCAAAAACTGACAACTACCAGTACAGGCAATCGGGTTGGGGTTTATTAAATAATCCTGACTCAGATGCTTTGAATCCAGTTTATTGGGTGAGAACATTGATCCGCTTGTCAAGTTCTAGAAGAGAGATGTGCCACGTAAACAACTTGTTTATAACAGTACGTGGTGAACCCAAGGCGGCCTCACGCACTGTTATATCTAATTGGGTAAGAAATCTGCTGCAGCAAGCAGGTGTCGATGCATCAGCAGGCAGTACACGAGCAGCGGTGGCCTCTAAGGGTTGGCTCCAGAACTTGCCTCTGGATACCATTCTGGCACGTGGAAACTGGAGATCGCAAAATACTTTTTCTCGATTTTATAGGCGAGAAGTCAGACCTGCGTTGCCTATTGCTAATAATATGGCTAATTTATTTCGTCCCATTTGATTAGGTATAAATAAAAAGTTAAAACTATTTTTAGTTGTGTATCTCTTTATACATATAGAAGGGTTCAGTTTGTTTGATTCAAAGAAATTTGTTTGTTTACTAGAAAAGTGTTATTTATGTTGCTTCTGCTTATGATTTTGCTTTGCTAGAGAAAGAGGTTCTTTATGTTGCTACTTAGCTGCTTTTGTTTATGATCTTACATTGCTAGAGAAGGGTATTCTCTATTCATACTTTATAAATAAAGTTTACATAATTGAAGTTAAATAGCTACTCAGTTAATGTGGATTGAGTTTGCTTTGTCAAGGATTCATTGCTATAATAGGTATATGCTTATCACTTTATTTTTTACTTAAGTACAAAGTGTACTAAAGAGTTTATACTTTGTTGTTACATGTATGTTTTGATACCATATTACTGATTTGAGTGTACAATGTTTACAAATAAAACACATGATTTTGTTTAAATTTGATTTTATTTGTTTATTTAAAACCCATGTTCACATGTACTGTACCTACCAAAACATAGACCACAACTTAATTTACTAATTTTACTGACACATAATTTCAGTTTGTCCATCTTTATTGAGTTAAAACACTTGTATTTCACTGTTTCACACTGAATAAATTTCACTTTATTTTCCTCTTTGACTGTGGTAATGGTAATAATATGAAATGCATTTTTAATAACAAAGTAGTAGGTAGTACCTACACACTTTCACTCCTATGAGGTACACATAGTTACATTTGAGGTTCACAGTTTTATAATCACATCACATTGGTGTCCTCCACCAGGCACAATAAACAGGTCTCATAAATTTATTAGGCTTCGAATAACGGTACAGTCGTTTAATGACAGCGTTTTACCAAACAATAAAACGCTTATTAAACTACTTACCTTATTCGAAGCCTAACTTTTAATTTCTGCCTGGTGTTATTTATGAGACACAATGAAGCACACGGCGCTCGAGAATTTCCGAGCGCTCCTGCTGGTGGAGGGGAAGGAGTGAAAGGGACGGCGATATTAGAAAGAGACAGATGTATAGTACGACCAATCAGGGAAAAGCAGTGCTGCCACTCTCTTATAAATTTATTAGGCTTCGAATAAGGTAAGTAGTTTAATAAGCGTTTTATTGTTTGGTAAAACGCTGTCATTTTGGCGCTGGCGTAGTATCGCCGGCGCCATGCCGCCTTCGCCATCTTGGTTTTGTTATGTCAGTGTTTGTCAAGCACATAACAATTATGTACTCAAGTGTCATAATCAAATGACACTTGAGTATATAATGCGCTCATTGTCAAAAATCTTCAGAGAATTCTAACCTCTGAGTGTATTTTCCTTAATTTTCCTCGTATTTTACTGAGTTGAGATACCCAATTTCCTCTGTAGTTTGAGACAATACTGATTGTGTATGTTAAATGTGCGATTATTCGTCATGGGAATCCGAAAGTGCTGTGTAGGTGGTTGCAATGCAACAGTGAGTTTTCCCAAGAACAATGAACTTAGAAATCTGTGGATGCCTTCCTAGTACCAACAAATTCCGTCCTCATTGGACTCAGGAAACGTGTCTATGAAAAACAGAAGAAGTTGCATAAGGCGTTCCGCTTAGTGTAGCTGGTGAGTTTTGTTAAACTTTTTAGGTTATGTAAAAGTCGTTTTGTTATAAGTACTCAGATCAAGTAAAAAGAGGACTATTTTGATTACTTGATTTGAGATGTTATAAGTTTTTTTTATTAAAACTTCAATCAACTAGAAACCAACAGAACGTAAAGAACATATTATAGCGGACATATACAAAAAACATATACAGAATGTACCTATAGGGAAAACATAAAATCAACTTCGAAATATTAAAAATTACTGTATTAACTGTATCAAATATGTTTCCAGGGTGGGATGTAATACTTATATAATATTTCAAGGCACAAGATGAGGCTGATGTACATGTACTACAACTGGTGTGTATGGTTATCTAAATATAGTCCCATTTATCAGTATTATTTTACTATAAGTATGAGTACAACTCGCCAACCCATCTTGAGCAAGCATGGTAATCAATGCTTGTGCCTTCTCTGTTGAGAAGAGGCCTTTGCCCAGCAGTGGGTCAGTTATAGGCTGGTTTTATTAAAATGAGTACAACTTATAATAATATGTATTACAGCAATATTTCTCAATTTTTCAGGGTGGTAGGTTGGTTGGTACAGTTGATCATAATTACTCCGAGTAACAAGATGACAGTGTCATAACATCATCAGTTTTGATTGGAACGGCAGGTATAGATATACATACATAAATATCTTCTAATGTTTTAATTTTAATCCAATATAGGAAATAAGAAATTCCTCCACTGTGGCACCCTCAGAAAATATTCTTAGCAGTGTGAGGGCTGCTTAGTGCCCCATAACTTTTGTCATGTCATCACTTTAAATTGTTTGTTGTGCGTCATGCTGATGGACCTTTTTTTACTTTATTAACATACATTTCTTAGTTGTTGTGGCAACTGCGAGGGCTATAATTAACAGTCCAGCAACGTAACGTCTCATATACAAAGTGTCTCCATTTCTACAAAACTGGTATTTGTTTACTAATGTGTTCATTATTCTTATTTTCAGATAAATTACATGGTCTAGATTCTGGAGCAACAATGGCCACAACAGCTGAAGTTGTTGAATTTTTTGATGAACTGTTTGACAGCGTTAATGGCTATCCTGGTGGTGGAAAAAGGAGAAAATTAAGACGAGCTGTAAAGAAGACTCACTACATCATTCTTTTTGGATTGACGCCATCAAAAAAAATGAATCAGTTAGTTTAAAAACGTTTATACAAATATAAAACCTGTAAATTATCATTTTTATTTTATTATGATTACCTGAACCGCAAAAATAAATCAACTATATATGAAGGCGCCATTAAAGTATCGATATCAATGAAAAAGTCGATATAAAAGAACATCACTAGTTATCGATAACAAGATTCCTGCAATCACTATTACACTTACATACATATCTATATACTTCTGTCAAAACCCCGATGGCTATAACAGCGCCAAAACGGACCCTTTGGAAACTACCAAAAAGTCACTGTCGTATCTGTAGCTAGCTACTAATATAGTAGTATAGCTAGACCGCACGTACGCACCACAGAGTATATAATCACTACGTTTAGCACAGATTCAAATTCTTTTCGAAATTCGAAGGGCAGTTTCGTACATGGCAACTATGGTGCCCAATGAAGTGCAAACAAACGCAAGACATAAACAATGTTACCGTTTAGTAACTTTTGATTAATGCATTGTTCAGACCGAGGCGGTGGTGGGTGGTCGCCTTAAAATGAAATGCAGCCTTATTCCTCAATGTATGCTAATGTAAATGATTTAGCCGGCCTAACTTCTACCAGATTAATACCAAAACAAACAAACATTGGACCAAATCTTATAAAGCATCGTGTTTCCGAGAAATAAGCAATCAAAGTTACAATCTTCGTCATCAGAAGAACTTTGACTGTTGATAATTTCGGAAATGACTCTTTGGAAGATTGTGTCCCACCACGTGACGTGAAGTGTCTGCCTCATGGCTCCAAAAAAATAAGGAATTTCGTTCCAACAAAAAAAAGAGCGCTCTTATAAAAATATCCCTTCGACATCGTTTTTATGACAAACGGTTGGTCGGAGACAAAACAAGTGCTAGTCGGACTCGCCCATGAATGAAGGGTTCCGTAGCAGCAAGTAACATTAATTTAAAATTATTGTAGTTCGTTGTTTATTTTTTTAATTGAGTTGATTGAATGAAAGGTAAATTGCGGTTCACGATTTATGACGTATTAAAAAAAAAACTACTCACTAGATCTCGTTCAAACAAATTTTCGGTGGAAGTTTACATGATAATATATCTAACATCATATATTTTTTTTAGTTTTAGGGACACACACACACACATTTTTACCATTTTGGAAGTGTCTCTCGCTCAAGTTCTAAGTATGGGGAACCCCAAAATGTATAGTTTGTTTTTCTATTCTTGTGGAAAAATCTTAATGCGGTTCACAGAATACATCTCCATATCAAGTTTCAACATCATAGTTCTTATAGTTTTGGAAAAAAGTTTCTGTGACATACAGACAGACAGACAGACAGATAAACAAACAGACATACAGACAGACATGACGAATCCATAAGGGTTCCGTTTTTTGCCATTTGGCTACAGAACCCTAAAAACATCAAGACGCTTTTTGCCTTATACATATTTAGCAGTTCTATACGACAGAAAATTGATCGTCGATTGGGTTCTAGAACAGCTGGCAACAGTACGACGAATGACGTCATTAATTTGTATCAAATTAATGACGTCGTTCGTCGTAGCCAGCTATCCAGCCCATTTATTATATCCGATGTGTGCTACAAACGCTTCGATTCGATTTTGATTCTGAAAATCAGGGTCTAGCTGTTTTGGGCGTAACGAAACCGAGCGAAATAGACATACGATTTTCCGAATTCAAATCGAACTGAAGTTTGTGAATACGGGGGCTGCATTCTTGCCGGAGGAAAGGCCATGGTGTCCGAGGCAATTGACAATGTCAGTATCAGTTTCAGACATAATCAAGAGGGTGCTGTTATAATATGTATACATTTGTGAAGTTTTCTACGTTATTTGTATTGAAAGTAGCTCCGATTATTGCCGGTTGAGTGATTTTAGAAGGCTTCTTGGGAGGGTAGCGTTATTTATTGATGGCGCTTTTGGTTACAGGAAATGGAGGCTATAGTTGTTGGTTGCCACAGTTGAGAGTAATAATATAAATTCATTAAATGGGGATGCACACTGTGGAACTAATGGCGCTAGCATAGCTGGTGCCAAGCATCGTCATTGGTAGCAAAATCAAGGAATGTCATTTCATATTTTAAAATATGAAATGACATTCCTTGCCCTCAATGGTTAGATTCTCTTTATACGTCTGTGGTCAGATTAAGACCAGCTATGGTGGCGCTATCTACAACAGGCGCGGTCGCAGCCTGAAATTTTGGAGGGGGTCACTCACTACACTAATAAAAAAAAATGGTTGCCTGTAAAGTCGGTTTTACGGGCGAAGATTTTACGTGACAACGCCTTTTTTAATTCTCTAGTGCTGCGCGCGCGGCGGACCGACGGGCCTCTCTCTCGTTCGGTGACTCATCGTAACAGACGTGAGCGGGCGTTACACTTTTTCATGAGTGACTCCGAGCCGCAACCTAATTTAAGACGTTGTCACGTCCACAGACGTATAAAGTTAAATTCTATGTAAGTATAAGTACTAAGTAAAGCAAATTGTTTACACCATGTTTTACCTTGTGGAATGCAAATAAATGAATATGTATACGTTATTATAGATGTACCTGATGTTAAGTTTACTGTAAGAGAAACTCAGCGATATCACAGCTAAAGGATTTTTAGACTGTGGTTAAACAGCGTAAGCAGTTTGTACCACAGACGTATAAAGAGTAGCAGACCAAACATAAGCTAAAATTTGTGAAGTCATTACACACACATATGAAAAATTGTCTAAACAGGGCCGGACTAAGGCCGGTATTAGTAAGTATTGTAGGACGTTAAAGTACCTACATATTTTCAAACTTTTATCATTTGTAATATACGTTGGTAAGCATTCTCTGTGACCTTGTGTAACGGTCACAATTAAATCAATAGCGTTGCGACGCCACACTAATACAGGAGACTGACAGACGCAGTAGCACCATAACAGTAATTAGCAGTGTTCGGAATACCCAGTGCCATTTGCTGTTACGGACTGAAAAATTATATTATTAGTATGGGCGTCTTTCGGCTGAGATAATGATGATGATAGATACGCCTACGGGAATGCAAAGTTTCAATGCATTCATTAATACTTTAACCCCAGATAGGTAAGGAAACAAGTTTTATTGACTGCATTTCTTCTAAGGTTAAAAAAAAAACACTTTGTTTATATTATTTTTTATTTGGCAATGTGCGGAATGTATTTCCTCTAATCGCGCAATAACATTTTTCCAGAACGCTCTCATCAGTCATCGTCGCCTGATGCCCAAAAGTAGTCAAGTTACATGCATTAATTCATTCACAAAAATATTCGCACCTTTTGTTACATTTCTTCGACATGGCTTGCTTGGATATTAATATTTTTAGACAATTTTCAAATTTATGTAACAGAGAACTTGTAAACATCGGATATCATGCATGCATGTCCAAAATACCCCCACCGCTAAATTGTGGTACTTCTTTGAGAACAGAAACAATTGTACCGGCAGTAGTTCGTTTTATTGGCAAGGTTTTTTGGAGGTTAATAACATTTTCCTTATCCTGTAAACAAAAGACAAACAAAATTATTATGAAGACCAGTTTAATATAAAACAATTTGTTACTATATTAGCATACTATTACATACATGCATAGCCAGAGGTAATTCGGTAAACAGTGTAGGAATTGATCCAGGACGTAGTGTTGTTGGAAAGACGCTGGCATCTATCAGTGTGCTTCAAAATGCTTCGAACAGAGTTCACCAGTAGGATTAGGTTGGAGCTGCATGTTATCAATCCAGGCTTTCTTTAAATTTTCATCTTTTGGAAACCTGGAACAAAAATATTACTATTATTTTTATTTACAGCACCAAAATATCAAAGAAATATGAGTAGCTTATAATATGTGTGTGACCTATGCCTATTTCATATCAACATTGAATTGTGATAAACTGATACATTGTAGGCGTTACATATTGTTATAAAAAATTAAGCCTGTTGGATTTTTCGACTTTGTAGTAATTAATAAGCCTACGCACCTACAATAAATGCATTAACTAAATATGTAAACAATCATAATAATATTTATTAGATTTAGCATTTCGCAATACTAAATCCGTCCCTGGTTAATTCCACAAGTACTTGAGCTGTCATTAATAGTAAATATAAGACAATTTTGTTTGTTTATTATTTTTGTACGGTTTATTCTAAGTAAGCGTGTGGGCAAATTGCATGGCAGTAATTGGGCTACGATAAAAACGATTAAACTTCATCGAAACGGTTGATTAATTTCGAAAAATCGACAAATTGTTTCAGTTTACAACAACGTAAATAAAAACTTACCGATGACAGCTTAATCCAGGTATTTTGTTAGGGCTATCACTGTCACACCGGTACGCACTGCACTTCACCATTTTATTTTACGTGTTTCAAGTCTTTAGTGGTACAAACAATTAATATTTTTTCACATAACGTGATTGACACCGTAGAGTGTTCTTATAGGTTATAAGCTTATCAATATGGCGGCTCAGAAAAACAGGCTTCATGTCAAAATTTGTCTATGTGTGTGGCAGTGTGGCTACACGTAAAAGAACGAGACGCCATTATTAAGTTTTTGCTTGATAGAACAAGGATAAAGAATGATGGATATATTATAGGTATAACTAGGAATTTATGTTTGGTCTGCTACTCTTTATACGTCTGTGGTCACGTCATAGGTATCTGGAACAAAATAAACATTATTGCACAAGACACAATTTTATTTTATACATTACCTAAAACAAATGGAAGTCGTCTTTTTGTATTTGTGAATCGGGTTATAATATTTGAGACGTCTGGTACTATTTCCGGGTGAATGTTTAGAAGAGCTAAACAGCTACTAATATCTAATCTGTGAGCTAAACCGGTTAATCGCTCTTCTAACATGTTAGCTCTTAACCACGTTTATACACGCCTGAGCGTAGAAAAAGATCGCTCTGCTGTCGCACCACTTATGGGAAGAGTTGCCAGAATTTTGAGAAATGTCTTTATATTTGGGTGTAAATCATCATCACAAACTTCAATGGTAGAAACTACACACTTAGGAAGTTTCGTATCAGCATTTTCTGTGACCTCCCGTTTCCACTTTGTAATCCATAGCTGATACTCTGTAACGACAGTGGCAGCAGGAACATATAAAAAAGGAGAATAGAATTCAGATACTGATGTGAATCAAACTCTTTGGTGTATATAATTTCTGAACTCTTTGGTGTCGTATCGTGTGATGACTATACAACTTGTGACAACTGACAAGTTCTATTTTATTTATTATGTCACTATAATTATCTTCTAAATATTATGTATGATTTTGTGCCTATTAAAACCTAACTTACATAGGTTTTGTCGTATTCATTTCAATTTAATAAGCACAAAATGGAGAAGTATCTCAGACCGGAAAGATTCGATGGAGACCCAGCAGTACAGTCAACTGCAAAAGAGTGGGGTCATTGGAAGAAAACTTTCATCAACTTTTTAGCCGTTAGTACAACTAAGGACGCACAGCTAAGTAACGAAACGAAACTCCAATTATTAGTAAACCACATATCACCTAAAGTATATAGCTACATTAGTGAATGCGCGAACTATGATTATGCGATTGCTGCTCTAGACTCAATCTTTGTCAAGCCCAACAACAAGAAGACAGCAACCGGGTGAAACGGTGGATATTTATTTGCAATCATTAAAGCAACTGGCCAAAGATTGCGAATTTAAAGAAGTAGATGCCAAAACAAATAAAAACGACACAATAAGAGGAGCATTCATATCAGGATTAGCCTCTTCCAAGATTCGGTCGCGGCTACTAGAAAGCTTGACTCTAACTTTGGAGACTACATATAACACTGCACGCGCAATGGAGATGGCGGAGATCAACTCTCAAAACTTTGTCAGCTCAACTGTGAGTGCATTACCGGAACCATCACACAGCACTCCAGTAAATGAAGAGAATCCAATCACTGTTGCTGTTTTTTCAAAAGCAAATTCCTCTGGTCGCAAGTGTTTTTTCTGTGGCGGAGCCATACATTTAAGAAGGAACTGCCCGGCTCGAGAATCAATCTGCAAGAATTGCGATAGAAAAGGTCATTTTGCTAAGGTGTGCCGCTCAAGCGCAAAAGCTACCAGTGCATCCGCCGATACCTCTGATAAATATGACCACTGCTCCGCATGCATCGTGGCTGCTACTCCTGCCTCGCTACGTAAAGCCGTTGTTCCTGCCTATGTAAAGGGTGTTCGAGGAAACGCCTTAATAGATGCCGGGAGCTCCGTAAGTTTTATCAACGAAGATTTCGCTAACCTCTGCAACTTGAAGAGAATCCCATGCACTCAAAACGTCTCTATGGCATCATTGTCACATACGTGTACTGTAAAAGGCCAAGTCCGTCAAAATATAATAATTGGCAACAACTCGTATGACAATACCAATCTATTAATTGTAAAGAACCTTTGCGCCGATTTAATTATCGGTCACGATGTCTTGGAAAATCATTCGAGCCTTGAGCTTGTCTTTGGTGGTCCAAAAGAAGTCTTCAAAGTCTGCTGTGTGACCGAAGCTTCTGTACCTGCTCCCCTTTTGTTCCTAAGCGTAACCCCAGACTGCAAACCCATTGCTATAAAATCTCGTAGACATAGTTCTGAAGATTTGATTTTCATCAAGAATGAAGTCAAGAAGTTATTAGACGAAGGCATCATTGAGGAGAGCCGGTCTCCATGGAGGGCCCAAGTGTTGATTACTAGAAATGAAACTCATAAGAAGCTTCTAGTTATTGATTATTCACAGACCGTCAACAGATACACCAAACTTGACTCATATCCGTTACCCAATATAGAGGAAACTGTATCGAAGGTATCTCAACACAAAGTCTTCAGCACTATCGATCTCCAAAGCGCGTATCATCAGGTGCCAATCCTTCCGCGCGAAAGAATATTTACAGCATTTGAAGCTGCAGGTAATCTTTTTCAATTTCGGCGAATTCCTTTTGGTGTAACAAATGGAGTGGCCAGTTTTCAAAGAACCATTGACTGGCTCATCAGAAAGGAAGATCTAAAAGGAACGTTTGCTTACCTAGATGACATCACAATATGCGGTCAAACTCAAGCAGAACACGACGCAAATTTACAAAACTTCATGAAAGCTGCTGAAAAGTACAAATTGACGCTAAACAAGCTAAAAAGTAAATTTAACCTGAAGGTCATTAATTTACTGGGATATACGATTGGTCCAGACCATTTAATAAAACCAGACAGAGAACGACTCCAACCTTTACTTAAAATGGCACCGCCAAACGACCTCCCATCTTTGAGACGCGTATTGGGCATGTTTGCTCACTATAGTAAGTGGATACCAAACTTTTCCCAGCGTATACACACACTCGCTCACACAGTGACATTCCTATTGACTGAAGAAGCTGTATCATGTTTTGAAAGCTTGAAGTATTCGATCGCTGCATCCACCGTCCGCGCTATAGATGATCAAATGCCATTCACAGTCGAAACTGATGCATCAGAACATTCGATAGCCGCCACCTTATGTCAAGAATCTAGGCCGGTGGCTTTCTTCTCTGACTGCTAGTGAGCTCAAACACTCAGCTGTGGAAAAAGAAGCGTATGCCATAGTTGAGTCCCTCAAAAAATGGCGTCATTACTTAATCGGCAAACCTTTTACAGTCATTACGGACCAAAAGTCAGTGTCGTTTATGTTCGACAATAAACATTCTAGCAAAATTAAAAATGAAAAGATCCAAAGATGGCGACTCGAATTAGCTCCGTACAAATATGAAATAGTATACAGACCTGGAAAGGAGAACCAAGCTGCTGACGCCCTTTCGCGAATATGCAGTTGCGCCACGTCAACGGACACATCCAAACTCCGATCGCTCCATGAAGCTTTGTGTCATCCTGGCATCACGAGGATGTTTCATTGGTTGAAGACCAAAAACTTGCCTTACTCACTCGAAGAGGTCAAGAGGATGACAAAAGATTGTACACTCTGTAATACTATCAAGCCAAGATATTTTAAGAACACAGAGCCTTTCCCTAAGCTTATAAAAGCTACATCACCTTTCGAAAGACTAAGTATTGATTTCAAGGGACCAGTTCCATCAAACACTAGCAACCGTTATATTCTTACGGTTATCGATGAGTATTCCAGATTCCCTTTTGCGTTCCCGTGCAGCGACATCAGTGCTAATACTGTTGTGAAACATCTGAACAACCTTTTCATGATTTTCGGTATGCCTGCTTACGTACATTCTGACAGAGGCACCCAATTCCTATCGGCTGAAGTAAGAAATTTTCTCCATTCCAAAGGGGTTGCCACTAGCAGAACGACCGCTTATAACCCACAAGGAAACGGGCAATGCGAGAAACTTAATGGCACTATTTGGAAAGCTGTTCAACTGGCTTGTGGCACTCATAATGCACAAATGGAGTCGTGGGAGAGATTCTTACCTGTGGCTCTACACTCTATAAGATCACTTCTCTGTACAGCTACAAATTGTACACCACATGAACGAATGTTCAAACACACTCGCCGATCGCCCAACGGCAACACCATACCTACATGGTTAACTGAATCTGGCCAAGTTCTATTTAAAACGATTCGACAGAAACAATAAATACCAACCGTTAGTGGAAGAAGTGGAATTGCTGCAAGCAAACCCAGACTATTCATTTGTTAGATTTCACGATGGACGGGAAACAACAATATCGAATCGTCACCTCGATCCTATTGGACGACAAATAGAAGGGGAATTAATAGAGCCATCGGAACGAGAGTCGCACACAGAAGATGAACGTGATTCAAGCCAGAATGAATCACCCGAAACATTTACGACTCCTCTGAATTCGCCGTTACGCCCAAATACATTACCTGACTCATCGGATCACTCTGAAGCTGTTTATACTCCGATAGTTCGGGCAACCTCACCACACAGGTCTTCTACACCTCTTCCTGAAGCTTTTGATGTACCAGCTCCGAGAAGATCTGGCAGGGTCAGAAAACCACCCCGCTATCTTGAAGACTATAGTGTGGGAGAATGATGTGAATCAAACTCTTTAGTGTATATAATTTCTGAACTCTTTGGTGTCGTATCGTGTGATGACTATACAACTTGTGACAACTGACAAGTTCTATTTTATTTATTATGTCACTATAATTATCTTCTAAATATTACGTATGATTTTGTGCTTATTTTAAAACCTAACTTACATAGGTTTTGTCGTATTCATTTCAGATACTTTCTTGATACTCGTAATAAGAAGATCTTCTTCTGTATATTCAGATTTCGGCATAAAAAATCCCTCCGGCAA
This sequence comes from Xestia ashworthii, assembly GCA_950022955.1. NCBI lineage: Eukaryota > Metazoa > Arthropoda > Insecta > Lepidoptera > Noctuidae > Xestia > Xestia ashworthii. Next base: position 15,581,557 of record OX465554.1, read on the forward strand.
GCCGCAGGAGGAGGTAGATTTCGGAGAAGGTGCTGGAGCGTCCGACTATTGAAAATTTGTTTATAGAGTTGTACTTAAGTGTACAACCTACAAAAAGAAATTTGATTTCAAAATTGTCCTGTTATGGAAAGTTTACCCTTTTTAAATCCTCTCATATGAGTTTAGCATGGAAATGCCCTCAATTTTTTAGTTAAATTTTTTTATTTTGAAAACTATAAGTTTTCTCGCCAAACTTTAAAGGTAACAATTGTAGAGTAAACAATTTGCTTTCAAAATATTTGCGACGTTCAAAATGTTTACTGTTTCGGAGATATGATTTTTTTTCGCAAAAATTTTGGAAATTTCAACCTCCTCCCCAATTTAGGGGTTGCATCAAAAAAGTTTTAGTGCAAAGTGGTCCGTATTCTTACTCAGAATGATAAAAATGAAAAACGGTTCAAAAATTTTCCATAGGAATAACGTTATGGCCTAAAAACTGATTTTTGGAAAACCCCCCTAACAATAAATTAATAAATATTTTGAGATTTTTCAATTTGACCTTAGATTTTGGGGGGGGTCATGTCCCCTGTGACCCCCCCTTCGAACCACGCCTGATCCACAATAAGTTTTTAACGGAAAAGAAAATGAAATTATTACAGTCGCAAATTATATTTTGGTCAACATAAAACTTTTGTTTTTACTTGGACAAGCCTGCCTCACTATTTTTAAACCACTGTAACTCCTGAAAGCAAGAATCGACAGTGGCGACCATCAGAAAAGCGCTGAGACATGAAGCTCGACGAAAGCAATTAAAGTGTCCTGGATCTCACAACGAAGTTTATCAGAAAGTATAGTGGAGGTGTAGGAAAACTACAATTTGCGACATTAAACGATACACATTGGCATTTGTCGTGATTTTAAAAGGCCATATGGCTAATGTACGGTCGAACAAGTTATTTGGTTTACAGTTTAATTGTGTTGGAGCTTCGAAAAGAGTTTGGGGCGGGTTATGTGATTCACATTGTAGGAACTTCCTCACCAGTCTGCACGTGTTTAGTATCACTGCCTTCTGCTAATTACATTATAAAGTGTAAACCAAATAGCTTGTTCGACTGTACTTCTTTTGGTAAGTCCAGCTATGCCAATTCCAGAACTTATTCCTCTATGCACAGTTGGACACGTTTTAGTTTTATATATTTTCCACTATTTCTCTGGGCCGCCACATTCTTTTAGTCATCTTTTAGTTCCATGTCGGACAGTATGATTATGAACTCTCGTTTTCGTGTGTGTAATCTGTGTACCTTTGCTAGTTGCCTGGTGTATTATTTATAATTATTTTAAACGTAGTGATTATATACTCTGTGTTATATTTATGTGATGACAAGTAGCTGCACCGATAACTTTGGTTGACGATTTATTTTTATGAATTTTGTTTCTACTCTTAATAATTGCAGTGCGATAAGTAGGAAGGAATGTGGACAAGCAGTCATCACCAACAGTGTACATACTAATTAAAATCGTACTTAGCAGAAGTTACTCTAATAGCGATGTGAGCTGACATGTTTTTAGATGTTTGCTTTGTCGATGTCCAATGTGATCGTGAAGAAAATCTGTGAATGTTATGTAGGCTCATTTGAGCATTAAAAATATAGTATACCACAATGCCTGTTCAGCAAATTAATGTGAAAAACTCGTCGGATATTGAGAGTTGGGAATGGGGAGGTGGATGTGGTCGAGAGGTGATACGTACAGGGTCAGGGAGCAGCCGCACGTCATGTAGCAATTCCAGCGGAGATATTTGCCGCATATGTCATTGCGAGAGCGAACCTCACAACCCTCTACTGGCACCATGTTATTGTTCAGGTCAGTGGAAATAATTATTTACATTGTATATGTACCTACCTCACCAATAAGTCGTACATATAGTGAAGATAAAGCGAATTACACAGCTGTTCTCTGTTTATATAATGTTATTTGACTCAGTTAAACATATTTAAGCCTAGAATAGAGCTAATTACGGTGAAGGGCAAATGTTGAAATGTGAGTAAGAATAATTGAAAATCAATACCATTAAAATAAGCAAGATAAACAGTGTGTGGTACTTGAAGTTTAGCAGATAATATTATCGCTAAAACTAGCCATTAACATACTATTTTACTGTAAACATTCATTCATAAGCTAAGTAATGCACCAATCAAGTATACTTTTTTATTTACTTCTATAATTATGTTTAGACTCAATGTATGATACTTAAAAACTATGTAATGATTATTTTATTATTACATTTTATTATTGATTATTATGTTATTATGGAAAACCTACATTAATGCCACTTTTGAGGTAAATGGTGCATAAACTATTTCCTATTATTTTATAATCAGAAGCAACAGAAAAATTTAATGAAAATGTTATATCTTATTTTTCCTAATTATTAACAACCTTTTAATTGCATAAATGTGTGTGCATTATGTATACTGCATTTATTTACAATAAATTATCCTCTTGTGACAAAGCTGACATGTTTTTATAATGTAAATTTAAATTTGTATGATGTAAATAATAAAGAATAATCTCTCTATCTGACAGGTTTATAACTTGTTTATTCATTTTAAATGTAATAAGTTCTTGTAGGTACATTTTTCAAAATCATCATTAATGCTTAAAATTATTAGCAATGTTTAAAGTAACAAAGAGTGTCAGAATGGCTGCTCTGCTTTTTACAAATTGCATTTTTATTTCCCTCTTTAGCCAAATAAAAAATAAAAATAAATACATCTTTATTCCGAATCTCTGAAGGTAAAAAACATTATGAATCTAAAAACTAACAATGAAGGTTTAAAATGTAAGATGCCCGTACTAGGATAATCCTGTATAAGCTGCAGGAGCTCTAACAATATGCTATATGCAGGGTTACTGGTAATTCGACATATTCCTTGCAGGACGTTATAGTAGGGTTATAATGCAAGAAATTAAGCCACCAAATGTTCTACCGAAATTCAGTGGTTTTTGGGTTAGGTCGATTTTTAGTATTTTTTTGAAAAATCCCAGATTAAATAATTTAAAGCCAATTTAAAAACGAGTTACTGAGTGAATGCACTGAAATTTAATTTATTATCATAGCTGATGATGCAGCAGACCTTTTCGAATAATTAAAAGTTTAAAAATCCTAAATCTTTAGCAAAAATCACTAATGAAACCATTTTTTTTTGGAATTTTTGCCATTCCGTCATAAAAAGACGTTGTATAGTGAAAAAAAATAATACTACGCCAGATGTACAAAATACTAGAAAATTATCCTTATCTATCAGCTCTCTAAAATAGTATAAATCTTATTGAAAAGTTATGGACAACATTATTGTTATGTTTGAATCTTGTTGTGGGTATTCATTAGTTGTTAAGTGTAACATTTTTGTAATGAGGGTAAAAAGGAATTAAATCAGTTTGCTTTCTGATCTCAACTTGGTTGTATCTTTTATTGGCGACTACGGAAAATAAGTTGGATTTCGGTCACAATGACGACAAATGTAACGAATATAGTGTTTCCTGGACAATTTAACCCAAAGACTGATAAGTGGTGTGATTATAAAGAACAATTACTGTGCGCGCTAGATGCGGCGGGTTGTGACAAACATAATCTCGACAAGGGACGATCGCTGTTTCTTTCCCAGTGCGGCAAGGACACTTTCGCGTTAATTGCATCACTTTTAGTTCCAAAACGTCCTACGGAAGTAGCTTTAGTGGACATTTTTTGTGTTTTGGATAAGTTTTATGAACCCGAGGTTAACGAAATTTTACAAGCGGGAAAATTTTACAAACGTCAACAAGTGCAAGGTGAAAGCGTGCAAGACTTTGTAGCGGCTATAAGTCTGCTTGGTGCAAAATGCAACTTCGTGGACTTGAAACGCCAGTTGAGAGACCGACTAGTGCTGGGGGTGCGGGACGATCGCTTGCGACGCGACTTGTTGAAAAAGAAAGACTTGACGTACGAAGTCGCGTTACAGATGTGTCTGGACTATCAAGTGACGTTCCCTGATTTGTACCCTGCGTGTGTGGCTAGTGAGTCTAAGCAAACTCCGTCTAGTGTCACGGAGACTGAACCCATGGAGATTGGTAATGTTAACTCGAACGAGTGTCGACGGTGTGCACGCGCATACAAGCCGGGCGAGCGCTGTCCGTTTCTTAAGGCGAAGTGCTTCTACTGCAAAAAGTTTGGACACATTGCAGCGGCGTGCGCCAAGAAGCCAGGTCGTTTACACCAGGTAGACGACACGAGTGAAGCCAACACGAGTGTGGACACATCAGCTGAGAAGATGATGGGTATATACATCTGCGTGGATAATTACTCACCACCTATTACCACAGACGTTAAGATAGACGGCGTTCATGTTTCTATGGAAGTGGACTCGGGTGCTTCGCGTACCATTATGTCGGAAGAGACATACAAGATGCTGTGGTTAACGCCCCCACCTCTACGAGCTACCAATCTAAAGCTCGTGACATGGACTCAAGACCCTTTGAAAGTGTTAGGACTAGCAGACGTGCGGGTTGTGCTAGGTAATAAGGAAGCGCAATGTGAACTGGTCGTGGTGTCGGGGAACGGACCAAATCTGCTGGGCAGGAACTGGTTCCATACACTAGGCCTTCAGGTATCAGGATTGTGCTGGGCTGAAGAAGAGATAGAACATTATAAAAAAGAATTTCCTGAACTATTTAAAGAAGGACTCGGCGAGTACAACGGTCCTGAGGTGTCACTTCATGTGCGGCCGGATGCTACGCCCCGCTTCTTAAAGGGAAAAAGTCATTAAACAGTTGAATGAGATGGTGGAGGCGGGTGTACTGACACCTGTCCGTTATTCTGAGTGGGGTACACCGGTGACGCCGGTGATGAAAGAAGACGGAACAGTACGAATGTGTGGTGATTATCGAGTCACGGTTAACCGCTATAGATACAGACATCTATCCGCTGCCGACGTCGGTGGAAGCGTTTGTGAGACTTAGTGGCGGCAGAATATTTAGTAAGCTGGACTTGAAAAACGCGTATACACAACTGAAGGTAGACGACGCGACAGCTAGGCTGCTCACGCTGAACACTCCTATCGGTCTAATGAAAGTGAATCGCCTGCCATTTGGTGTCAGCGCGGCGCCAGCGATTTTTCAGCGTCTTATGTCGACGGCGTTAGCGGGGATGGACGGAGTAGCGTGTCTGTTAGATGATATCGCTGTCACTGGAGCCACGATGGAAGAACACAACCGGAGACTTAGAGAAGTACTGAGCAAACTGCAACAGATGGGACTCCGCCTCAATGTAAAGAAATGCGTGTTCGCTGCGAACAGCATCACATTCCTAGGGCACATGATTAATTCAGAGGGACTTCACCCAGCACCTGCGAAAGTCAAAGAGATTCAGGAAAAGGCGGCGCCAACCAACAGAGAGACCTTGCGTGCTTTCCTGGGCTTATATAATTTCTATGAAAAATACTTGCCTGATAAGAGCACTGTGTTGGAGCCACTGTATCGACTTTTAGAGTCAAGAAGACCTTGGAGCTGGGGTGAGAAGGAACAGGAAGCGTTTGTGAAGGCGAAGCGGTTACTGTCATCAGATCGAACGTTGGTGGGCTATGATTTGCAGAAAGAACTACTTCTCATCTGTGATTCATCGGAATATGGTCTCGGAGCGATTATTGCACACATCATGGAGGACGGGTCAGAGCGGCCGGTGATGATGGCCTCACGGACACTACAGGCGCACGAGAGACGATACGGGCAGATTGATAAGGAGGCCCTGGCTATTATATTTGGATTGACAAAGTTTCACGAATTCTTAGCGGGTCGTAAATTTTGTATAGTGACAGATCATAAGCCGTTGGTCGGTTTATTCAATCCCGCAAAACCAATTCCAGACCAGATATCACCGAGGATGTTGCGATGGTCATTGAAACTTTCTAGTTATAATTACATTATACAGTACAGGCCTGGTAAATTAATCGGCAACGCGGACGCTTTGAGTAGGTGGACCGCTCCGGACACGTCGAGCGTGCAAGAGGAGGTGCTGCGCGACGTGCTGCTGCTGGAGGAGACGCCGAGCGGCTGGGAGCTGGACGCTGCTAAGATAGCCGCGGAAACCAAAAAAGATGTGGTATTGCAAAAAGTGATGTTTCACGTTTTACACGGATGGCCACGAAGGAACGTAGACCCGAGCCTACAAGCTTATTGGACACGGAGAGAGGCTCTTTCACATAATAAAGGTTGTTTATTGTGGAGCAACAGAGTCATAGTACCTTCGTCCTTACAGGACAAAGTGTTAAAGTTGTTACATGCTCCTCATGCGGGCATTGTCCAGACAAAAGCGTATGCAAGAGGCTACGTGTGGTGGGTCGACATGGATCGGCAGATTGAGAGTGAGGTGGCCGCGTGTCAGCAAGGTCAGCTAGTGAGAAATAACCCACCAAAGGACCCGCAGACTTGGATTGTTCCAGAGAAGGCGTGGAGCCGTTTGCATGTGGATTTTGCGGGGCCCTTTCAGGGAAAAACGTTTCTAGTTCTAGTAGACAGTTACAGCAAATGGTTTGAGGCTGAATCATACCAGCGATGAACAGTGGTACGGTGATAGCGGTTATGAGAAAAATTTTCACTTCACAAGGGCTACCCGACGTGTTGGTGTCCGATAATGGACGTGCGTTTACCTCGGATGAATTTAATAATTTTCTTAAAAATAATGGAATTAAACATTTGTATTCACCGCCCTACCACCCAGAGACTAACGGGCAGATTGAACGCACGATTCAAACATTTAAGAATAAAATGAAGAAACTAGAGAACCTGGGCATGCAATGGCAGGAAAAACTTTGCAAAGTTCTATACTATTTACGGACTGTGTCCAACAGCTCTACTAACAAAACACCTGCTGAATTACTGAATACGCGAAGATACAGGACGCGAATGGGCGAAGATACAGGACGGCAGTGTCTAGCTTACACCCCGACTCGACGCCGAGCCGCGCCGAGCAACAACTGGAGGCGGTGGCACAGCGCCCGCCCTCGCGGGCTTTTACGCTGCTGCAGCCCGTACTCATACGCATGTACGGGCCCGGGAACAAGTGGCGTCGGGCCACCGTGGAGACGGTGGAGGGGCCGGCCACTTATGTGGTGAGGACGGAAGATGGAGAGCTGCATCGGCGACACGCAGACCAAATACTGGCCAGACCGCCGGACACAGCTGCTAATCCCAGATCTGTTACTGCCAGTCAGCCAGCCAATGATACGGACTCTGAATTATCACAGGATCCGCCGATTGTGATTCCGCCGCCTGAATTATGGCCAGATATTATAGGAATTCCTAATGAATGAATTAATTTATTGCTATGTTAGAAGTAAATATTTTTGTTAAAATTATTTTGTTATCCACTGGAAAATGTATTATTGTCTTTACCAATCATTATGAGAGAAAGGTATGTTATGTTTGAATCTTGTGGGTATTCATTAGTTGTTAAGTGTAACATTTTTGTAATGAGGGTAAAAAGGAATTAAATCAGTTTGCTTTCTGATCTCAACTTGGTTGTATCTTTTAATTATGAAAAATGTTTTTAATTTAGTAAAAAAGGAAAAAAAAGGTAAAAGGTATGCGGAAAATCAAACTAAACAATTTCGTGAATTATTATTATTTTTAATCAATTTCACTTTTAAACTTTAAAAACTCACTTTTTACACGTCTTGTTCGACTAAGACGTTTTACCAGTGTGCCACGTGTTTTTTTCGGTGGACTCGTTCTAGTGATCATGAACAAAACATGCGCGTGTTCACCGAAATGTTCGCGCACATTTGTGAGAGCACATGCAGTAGCGGTGGACTCGAGTTAGCGAACACGCATTCTCTGTTCGCGCACTCAATTAAATGGTCAAGGGGTCCGACCTTCATTCATTTGTTTAACGAATAAATAATATTAATTAGTAAGCTTAGTAACGTGTTGTCGACTATAGTTACGTGAAGACCATGATCGTCTTAGGTTGCCAAAGCATATCGCGATAATGTGCATACCTACTTAGGCAACCTCAACTCAATACCATCTTAACTTGACCCTATTCGCAATGTGCTTGTTCATCTACTTAGATTCCTAAACAGTATTAAAAATTAAATATTCGCATCGACTAACCAATGTCAGTCGAAAACAAGATTTGCAGACTGTTTGCAATAGGTTTTTTTGCCTCATTCAATGTCAGTCGAAAACAAGATTTACAGACTGTTTGCAATAGGTTTTTTTGCCTCATTTTCAATTTTCTCACAGACCTTGTGAGAAAACCAAAGCTGGGAACGTGCGACGCTACTGTTGTCCGAAAATTGTGTTTTCGGTATTCAAATTTAACTACATACTGTTTTACATTATTTAAATTAAGTCAGACGGATTAGATCAAAACAAATTGAGCTTATTTGAAAAGGCGCGGTCAGGCAAAGTAACTGAAGTTAGTATTTTTGGAATCACAATACAATAACCAATTTACAAATTTTACGGATTTGTTCGTAAAAAGTTGAGGTAAACATATTGGATATGGGCTCTCGTACTAACATGTTCGCTCACAAAGTTACCCACAGCTTTTCCGGTATGATTGATATTGACTAAAAATAAAATAGTGTTCACGGAATTGTTAAATTTAATTTTCCGAATACCTTTTATGAGATGAACGCCTTTAAAATATAATATATATAAATAAATAAATATAATATAAAAAAAAAAAAACTTTTATTTAGTACAGTATTTTCATAATGTAGTCCATGACTTTTCAATAAGTTTTATACCATTTTAAATAGCTGATAAGACAAGGATATTTTTTTAGTAATTTGTACATCTAGCATAGTATTATTTTTTTCACTATTCAATATTTTTTTATTAAGGAATGGCAAAATTAACAAAAAAAAAATTGTTTCATTAGTGATTATTACTAAGAGTTTTGGATATTTTGAACGTTTAGTTATTAATAAAGGTCTGCTACGTCATCAGCTATGATAATAACTTAAATTTCAGTACATTCGCGACGGAAATCGTTTTTAAATTGGCTTTAAATGATTTAATCTGGGATTTTTCATAAAACAACTAAAAATCGACCTAACTCAAAAACCACTGAATTTCGGTAGAACATTTGTTCTACCGAATTTTCCATAAGTTTTGGCTTAATTTCTTGCATTATAACCCTACTATAACGTCCTGCAAGGAATACGTCGAATTACCAGTAACCCTGTATATGTAGGACAGTAGTTATTTGTTTAATATTTAAAATTATGTAACAAAATTATTTTGATTAACTTCAACTCCATTCTTCTTTTCTTTGAGAATGTTCTTGTGATTTTTTTGAAGTAATTGGATCCATGAATGTTTTTATGTATAATAAGTATATATTTACAAAAAAAGTATTTAAGTAGTACCTATATCAACTATCTGGTGTCCACGACACCAACCTTGGGTAGTGTGGCACTAGATGGCGTTGTGTGTAATGTCCAGCAATATCATACTATTTTGTTTATTTGTTTAAAACATATTATTTACAATTTTAAATATATATTCTAATAATGTACTTTTTGTTATATAAAAAGTACATTTAAAAACATAAAAAATTGTGGTGGGTGTGGAGTAGGGTCCAAGCTCCGGTGGTTAGTGCTGCAGGTACACGAACCTCCTCACAATGCGACCCATATCGAGGAGTACTGCCTTTTGTATCAGGCTCATAATCCAGCCACCTAAAGAGAGCTTCGATAGATGGTCATCGAAGCTCTTGGCAATAAGGCCATTGGCCGTCACGACAATCGGCACAATGATAACCAAGTCCATATTCCACATGTCGCGAACCTCGTGTGCCAAGTCGAGGTATTTTATTTGTTTCTATTTCTCAGCTTTCACGAGGTTCTCGTCATGCGAAATGGTAACATCGATTATCATTATGCGGCGCGCTGATCGGTCTATCACCACTATGTCAGGCTTATTGGCGACAATTGTCCTGTCAGTAATGATAGACTGATCCCAGTACAACGTGACATGGGTCTTTCTCGAGAACTGGGTTAGGCACATACTTGTAGTACGGTACCTCAGATTCCACAAGATTATATTTCAAGGCAAAATGCTGGTGAATAATTACTTGATTGTGCCTGTGCAAGTACTCGCCGTTAGCCAGACGAGTGAAACCAGAAATAATATGTCTGAAGGACTCACCCGGAAGGTGGCATGCCCGACACACGTCAACCGTCCTTCATAATATATTTCCGGTAGTTGTTCGTCAACATAACTTCGTCCATAATCGCACAGACAAAACACAACACAACACAATCTTCACTTTCCCCGAAGAGGTAGCCAACACGTAGCCAGGATACGGACGCTAGAAAATCTACATCGGGCCCATGAATAGCCCGGTAGAAGCGCCCGTGAAGCTGCTTGCCCTGCCGTTCTTTCTTGCGGTCATCAGTGGTAAGTAGGTACTACAGGTTTGCGCCAGTTCTCTTTAGCCATGGACAACGGGGTAAGTCTCTTGTCCACTGCGATCACATCTCTGTGCATTCCCAACTCGATTTTTAGAAAATATTCTCTGAGGCTGCACACCTCGCAATTGTGGAGGGTATTCGCATTTGAAAAGCCTCGACCCCCGCACTTCCGCGGGATGTACAGTCTCATCACCGATGATTGTGGGTGATGTATCCGGTTTTCGGTCGCAGTGTACGATCTCTTCTGTCCAGGGCGTCGAGTTCGATCTGAGTTCATTTGAGTATGCCGAAAGAGTATATTAAAACCGGCATGACCCAACCGTTGAAGGCGTGCACCTTGTTCCCACCTGAAAGAAGGCTATTTAATACCTTCTTTAGGCGACCAAAGAAGCGCTACCCCAACGATTGCTTCATGTCAGTTACGTTAATGCCTAAGGCTTCCGAAATACCCAAATATTTATTGCTCTCGGATGAGGAAAGGGATCTCGGGTGTATGGAATCCGAGAGCTGAAGTCCCTCGGATCCCATAATCTCCTCTCGCTTTACATACATGACTGCACATTTGTCCACACCAAATTCCATCCTGATGGCGCTACTAAAAGTTTCGGTTACTTTCAGTAGCTCCATCAGTTGCAATTTGTTGGGGGCAAAGAGTTTCACATCATACATGTAAATCAGGTGAGATTTAACCTAACCATCTTTCTTCAACCGGTAGCCTAGCCCTGAAATCTCCAGCAATGTGCTAAGAGGATTCAGAGCTAAAGAGAACCAAAGTAGACTCAGACTGTCGCCCTGGAATATTCTCTGTTTAATCCATACAGGTTCATCGTTCCCCTGGATCTGTAGAGTTGCATCTATCTTGTACAACTCCAGCACCCTCATGAGCCATGAGTGTGACATCAAGTCGTAGGCCTTCTTATAATCCAACCAACATGTTGACAGATCCTTGCGGGATCGACGGACCTGTTGGCTAATGGCCATGTCGATGAGGAGTAGCTCTTTAGTACCGCGGGACCCATTCCTACATCCATTTTGAGAGGCAGACATAATGGAGCTTTTGTCTATGTGTATATTAATTTTCGTTCTCAAAATGGATGTAAGAAGTTTATAGACCGTCGACAAACACATGATCGGTCTGTAATTCATGGGTGCCGCGGGACTACCTGACTTATGGAGCAGATGTCCCTACCACAGTTCTTAACAACAGTTGTTACCACACCTGTTGTTAAAAACTGTGGTAGGGACCTAGACTCTAAAGAAGACTGAAATTGGGATGCCAGGCAAGTGTGTGAACTGCTGGTACGGCTGGTTTTGGTCGAGTACCTATGTCACAATTCGGGAACTTGACATTAGCCAAACGACATGCCGCAACAGCCCACAGAACAGGATCGAGTGCGTATCAACGAGGAATTTATTCTTGAGTTGCGAGTCCAAGGCACATACCGGCGCCCTTTTATTCTTATGCATGGGTAACCGTGGTAATCGGGGCCTAAGTTCGGCAGAAGTTGATCGGTACTCATGAAGCACATCCTCCGGTGTGCTCGTCAGTATCTCTGAGCGCAGCCTATCAAGCGCGGCGTCGTCCAACAGGTGATTGTGTTGGATGACCCGCACCTGATTCGACAGTCGTTGGGCCGAGGCGTTGACGGTTGGCTCAAGATCCTGAAACATAGACAGCATCCTAACACGGTACGCAGTGAGGTTAGTTCCCTCCTCTGCAGACCCGTAGTATGCGCGCATGACGATCTCAATCGGTAGGGTTGCAACAAGTACTAAAAATAAAATACTAACAACATTTTTGTATTTTTATGTATTATTATTATTTAAGGTGAAAGCGTCAGGTTAGTCCGCGAAATTCAAATTTTCTTACGTTTTTTTTCAATTTGCAGGCAGTGCTAAGTTGAAAGTTGTTCAAAATATTGTTTGCAACTGTAAGACGTGTCTAGTAATAGAATAGGCATGACGACAGTGTCAAAAAAATACAAATCTATTTAGTCCGTCAGTTAGATTATTGAAAAATAATGGACACGTATTTTTTGTTTTTGTAAATCAATGAATATTGACAAAGATAAAACGCATCAAAACTCGGGAGTGGGGGTTCGTGACGTCAGAACTAGTTAAAAATTATACCTAGGCGTGACGTATTGGGAATTTTAAAAGCGTCGTATCTTCGTCAATTTTGATTTATGTAACAAAAGAAAAAATACGGGTCAAATATTTTTTAATAATCTACCTGACGGACTAATTAGATTTTTTTAGTCGTCTACCCTGTTATATCATCAACACAACCCTCCAAGTTCATATAGTTCGAGGAACTACTTTTCCAAGGTCAAAATCGTTCCTGCCTGCAAATTACAAAAAAAGTAAGAAAACTTGAATTTCGCGGGCTACCCTGGAGTATAAAATAATCATGGTCCTTCGACACTCGGACTTACAAGTCAACTTGACGTATTTTATTGCAAATTAATTTAGGTTCGTGGGTACTCCGAAAAATCTCACACTGCGCTATTATGCGTAATTACCCTGCCTTGACATAAAGAGTGCGATCCCGCTGTCACAATGCAGATACTCCAATCAGTAGTACAACTTTTGTTTCCAGTTGCTTTTTAGGGTTCCGTAGCCAAATGGCAAAAACGGAACCCTTATAGATTCGTCATGTCTGTCTGTCGGTCTGTCTGTCTGTCTGTCCGTCCGTATGTCGCAGCCACTTTTTTCCGAAACTATAAGAATGCCATGAATGAATGAATCCTATGCTGTTAAAACTTGGTAAGTAGATGTAATAAGTGAACCGCATTAAGATTTTCACACAAAAATAGAAAAAATTAATACACAAAAAAAATGATTTGTTTTGGTGAATGAAATTTGTGTATGTATAATAATAATAACCAATTATAGACATAATTTTAGAGAACCAGATACCAGCTCCCTTTATAAAAATATAATAGTTTTAAATAAATCCAAACACAACAAAATGAAACGCTTTTTTTACATCAAGAAACGCAAAAAGAAAATACCTGTAACCCGGAATGACATACGTCATGTGAAAACCAAATCATCGGACAAAATACGTAAAATGTAACGACTATGTTGACGAGATCAGCAGCTCGTCGCGCACTCCTACCGCCTCCGGACCCGTTGCTCAGCTCCGCCTCGCCGCCGCCGGAACCCAGCCCCATCGTGAGTGCTGTGACACCGGCCGCGGCAGTTGCTTCGAGCTCGAGCGACGAGTATTTCTCTCCGCCCACGACGCCACCACCTGCTCGTCGACGGGGAGGACGCCGGCCGCCGGACGGCTTAGGACCTCGAGGCCCACCGGCTTCTGATAGGGTCCCAGCTCCCGGCGGAAGTGTGCAGCGCATGCGATGGACGCAATCAAACAATGAAAACGTCATGCGCGCATACTATGGGGCTACAGAGGGGGGAAACAACCTGACCGCGTACCGTGTTAGGATGCTCTCTCTGTTTCAGGTGCTTGAGCCAGCTGTCAACGTGTCGGCACAACGACTGTCGGATCAGGTGCGAGTCATCCAGCGTAATCGTATGTTGGATGACACCGTACTTGATCGCTTGCGGACTGATGTGCAGAGTAGCCATGTCACTGCCACGCCGCCGTCACAGGCTGTGGTTCCACCACAGTCAACCATAATAACAAATCGCGATGACGACGTGAGTAGTGACATGATTACTAATGTAGGTACCCAGTTGAGTGTAGTGAGGATATGAGGAGTGTTTTGGAGGGTGCGATTCGAGAATATCGGTTCTTGACACCAGGGCTTAGACCGCGTTTACCTCGTTTGCCCATGCATAACAAAAATAGAATGCTGGTGGCTGTTCTGGATTCGCAGTTGTCAAATTATTTTGATAACTGCGAAGACCTCACCGATGTTCATTCAGTCCTGTATTGTGCGGCCGTAGCGGCATGTCGTGTAGCTCGTGTCAAATTTTCTGATGACAGAGCTACACGGCCAAAACCAGCCGTACCGGCATGGCAGTACAGGATTGAACAACGTATTGGTGGGGCCAGAGCACTCATCGGCAAATTGATCTGCTTCAGGGAGGGCAATACTCGCCCTAGGGTGATGCGTTTTGTGAGGCGGGCGTTCTCGGGGACTGATATCAGTCCTCGAGACTACATGTCCCGTGTCACGGAGCGCATCGACTTCCTGAAGCAGAAAGTGTATGCATGGGCAAGCCGTATACGTAGGTATAAGCGGCGGGTGGATCGATACACTCAGAATCGCACATTCCAAAGAGATGAAAGGTGGGTTTATAGGGCTTGGGAGCGACCGGACCAAGGTGTGGCTGACGGGCGCCTACCGGATGATGATGCAATGTGTTCGTTCTGGCGCAGCATCTGGTCGGTGCCTGTCAGCCATGCTGAGGGTGAATGGACTCGGGTTATTGAGCGAGCGTGCGATCCAGTACCAGAAATGGGGGCAATTACTATCAGCCCCCAAGACGTAGCTTGTGCAGTCCGTCCGTTGCCTAATTGGAAATCTCCAGGGCCGGATGGGCTGCACAATTTCTGGATTAAATGGTTCACAAGGTCGCATGCTCGCTTGGCGACCCTATTCCAGTCAGCCTTAGAGTCGGGGTCGCTGCCAGAGTTCCTGACAACAGGTATAACCCACCTGCTCCATAAATCGGGTAGTACTGCGGAACCCAAAAATTATAGACCTATCACCTGTCTCCCGACAGTCTATAAAGTTCTTACATCCATTTTGAGAACAAAAATTTGTAAACATATAGATGACAATTCTGTCCTGTCTGCTTTCCAAAATGGATGTAAGAATGGGTCCCGTGGTACTAAGGAGCTACTCCTCATTGATATGGTCATTAGTCAACAGGTTCGTCGTTCCCGAAAGGATCTGTCGACATGTTGGATAGACTATAAGAAGGCCTATGACTCAGTGCCTGGATGGATGACTTGAAACTCTTTGCCCCCAACGATTTGCAACTGATGGAGCTACTGAAGGTAACTGAAACCTTCAGTAGCGCCATCAGGATGGAATTTGGTGCGGACAAATGTGCGGTCATGCATGTAAAGCGAGGGGAGATTGTGGAGTCTGTGGGAACCCAGCTCTCAGATTCCATAAATCTTAGATCCCTCTCAGCAACCGAAACCTATAAGTATTTGGGTATGTCGGAAGCGCTGGGCATCAATGTGGCTGACATGAAGCAATCGTTGAGGGAGCGCTTCTTTGGCCGCCTGAAAAAAGTATTGAATAGTCTTTTATCGGGCGGAAATAAGGTGCGTGCCTTCAACGGTTGGGTCATGCCAGTTTTGATGTACTCTTTCGGCATACTCAAATGGACTCAAACCGAACTAGACGCCCTGGATACGAAGGTCCGTAAATTGTTGACGGCATTTCGAATGCATCACCCACGTTCTTCAGTTATGAGACTGTATATCCCGCGGAAGTGTGGGGGTCGTGGCTTTTTAAACGCTAAGACTCTCCACAATCGCGAGATATGCAGTCTCAGGGAATATTTCCAAGCAGCCGACGTGGGAATGCATCGAGATGTGGTCGCGATGGACAAGGGCCTCACCCCGCTCTCCTTGGCTAAAGAGAACTGGCGCAAACCTATAGTACTTACTACTGATGACCGCAGGAAAGAATGGCAGGGCAAGGAGCTTCACGGGCGCTTTTACCGGGCTCTTCATGGGCCCGATGTAGATTTTCTAGCGTCCGTGTCCTGGCTACGTTCCGGGGACCTCTTCGGAGAAACCGAAGGTTTTGTCTGTGCAATTATGGATGAAGTAATGATGACGAATAACTACCGGAGATTTATTGTGAAGGACGGTACGGTTGACATATGTCGGGCATGCCACCGTCCAGGCGAATCAATCTGTCACATTATCTCCGGGTGTTCTCGTCTAGCTAACGGAGAGTACTTGCATAGACACAACCTTGTAGCCAGGATTATCCATCAGCAACTTGCTCTAAAATACAATCTTGTGGAATCGGAAGTACCCTACTATAGGTATGTGCCCGACCCAGTTCTCGTTAATGGCAGTATCACACTGTACTGGGATCAATCCATCATCACTGACAGGACTGTTATAGCCAATAGGCCTGATATAGTGGTGATGGATCGATCAGCGCGGCGCGCAATGATTGTTGACATAACGGTCCCGCATGATGAGAACCTCGTGAAAGCCGAGAAAGATAAACAAATAAAGTATCTTGACTTAGCTCGCGAGGTTGTCGACATGTGGGAAGTGGACTCAGCGATCATTGTGCCGATAGTCGTGTCAGCGCATGGCTTAATTGCCAAGAGCTTCGACCAACACCTGAGGAGGCTCTCGTTAGGCAGCTGGATCAAGGGCTTGATTCAGAAAGCGGTACTCCTGGACACGGCCCGTATTGTTAGGAGGTTCTTCTCTCTGGAGCCCTGACCGCCGGTAGCTTGGACCCTGTTCCCGATACCGGTGGGCTACAATTTTTTATATTTTTAAATGTTTTTTATATAAATTTTTATATTAATATTTAAAAATGTAGAAAATTTGTGTAAAAATGAATAAAGGAATAATAATAATAATATTCCACAACTATCACACAACGCCATCTAGTCCCAAGCTAAGCAGAGCTTGTGTTATGGGTACTAGACAACTGATAAACATACTTATATATTTCTAAATACATACATATTATAGATAAATTACACCCAGACACAGAACAAATGATCGTGCTCATCACACACACATTTGTCCTGGGTGGGAATCGAACCCACGACCTCCGGCATAGCAGTCAGGGTTACTAACCACTAGACCAACAGGCCTGTCTAAAATATTGTATATTTTTATTGAGTATTTTTTAATGAGTATGCAGGTGCAGTATACATGAAGTTGATTGATGTTCAAAAGTTTCGTGTCCTTGTACTCGTATATTTTAATTGTAGTTGTTAAGTAATCGTCATGAAAAAGCATTTTAATAATTTTGTTCGGTGCAATTTGTAGGTCTTTTAAGTTTGTTAGTGTGGTGTGGCCACCAATATTGGAAATCGCCCACCAAAATCGAAAATGCCCACCAAAATTAAGTTGCATTGCCCCAGATTTCGATTAAGTACAGTATATACGGCTTTACATTCCATCGCGAGTCGCAACGCCTTGCGGACGTGTACAGTGACTGTGCTCCCCAGTAACTTATTGATTCTGTGTGCCCTCACCTGATTGGGTTTTGTCTAAATTTTAAATTCCCTTTTACACCTTAAGTGTTCTTATGGACTAACTCCGCCTATTGGGCGGTCATAGAGTGAAACAAATAGCTTTTTGTCGTGTAATCTGGGATTGTGGCGCTCTGATTTGGTCCCGCGGCGGTGGATTTGAACTTGCGACCGGCGCATTGGCGGTCGCGCGCTGTCGTCCCGAACCAGCCGTACTAGTCATCGAGCGGCGAAATTGCGGTCGCCGTGTCTGAGCAGTGCTACGAGCTGACTTCATCGTGAGTGCTACGTCGTGCCACGTGACTGCTACGCGCGCCTACGAGCCTGCGCATCGGCTACGCGCTGCGCTGCTACGGGTGTCCCTGAGATTACGCCTTGCTTCTTATTTCCTGTGGGCTAAGGTTGAGTGTCGGCTGGCGCTTAGCAATGCATCGCTCAAAACGGACTCCCCCAGCTACTCCTGCATCGAATAGTAGCATGGTTCAGTCTATGTCTGATTCTGACATTCCTCAGGCGACCACAACCAGTCCATATGAAAGTGTTAATATCACCTCGCGATATAAACGTCCACGTTCAGCTTTTTCACCAGGTAGTGAACTGCAAGACTTCAAGCAAGAAATTTTAGATATGCTCAATACATGGAAGGCGGAGGAACAAGCTAATTTCCTTAAGTTTTCGCAAGAACAAAGCTCATCTCTAGCTAAACTATTCTCGGAGGTTGCTGAGCTAAAATCGCAAAACTTAGCCATTCAAAAAGCTAACATTGAAATTGAGAAGACGGTCAGTTTCATCAATAATCAATACGACGATCTGATGAAACAAATTGATTTATTACAAAAAGATAAACAAATGTACAGGGATTGCATACAAAATTTAGAGATGAAAATCGGAGATCTGCAACAATTATCACGCTCTTCTTGTGTCGAGATTCGCAATATACCACTCAAAGAAAATGAGTGTGCAAAAGATCTATCTGCGATTGTTTACCGTGTCAGTGCTGCCGTCAAAGGGCCTCTTAAAGACAACGATATCCGCGACATTTACAGACTGCCTGGCAAACCAGGTACCGTCAGGCCAGTTGTTGCCGAATTTACTACTATGGAGACTAAGAACGTGTTCCTAAGCTCAGTGCGCAACTACAACAACAAGCAACCGAAGGGGTCTCAACTCAGTACTGCAAACGTAGGAGGTCTTGGCGACCACCGTCCGATATATGTCAGTGAGTACCTCCCGGCCAGCTCAAGGAAACTATTTTTTGCTGCACGTGAGTTTGCAAAGCTTAATGTGTATAAATTTTGTTGGACGGCCAATGGTAACATACTGTTGCGAAAGGAAGAGGGAGTCAAACCAATACTGGTCAAATCCGAGCAGACGCTACGGGATCTAGCACAAACCAACCAATGACCACTAAAACGTCATTCATTATTGTTTTTTCATACAGGTTTCATAATAACTAATTCCTACCTAATTATAAGTTGTATTCCCCGCATTTGTATGATTATTAACACTGTTTGTTTTGCTTATGTATTAAGAATAACCCTCCACTACAATCTTCCGTCACAAACACATAATCCTCAATACACTCACTCTCCATCCATAAACTTGTGGACATCACTCACACTCTCGTCCCGCACACACTTACTCTCGCCGACAATACCATTCCAAACTTTTTGTATCCATTCATACATCACAGTCTTTTTAATGGAGAAAAAAAACTTCACCGTTTCGATTGACAACGGACGCCTCTACACGATAAATGTACCTGATGCAGTTACAGTCTGTCTCATCATCCCATGCCTAAATATGTACACAACTTTATTTTGGAACAAATTATTTACTTTCAATGGCTAACCACATTAATGCCTTTGA
Source organism: Xestia ashworthii (assembly GCA_950022955.1). Lineage (NCBI taxonomy): Eukaryota > Metazoa > Arthropoda > Insecta > Lepidoptera > Noctuidae > Xestia > Xestia ashworthii. The sequence continues at coordinate 15,601,032 of OX465554.1, forward strand.
ATTAGAATTAGATGCCTACCAGGTATCAAAATCTTACAAATTATCGTTAGGTGAATGTATATCTAAAATACCGAAGACACAAAGAAATTTATCCATACTACAACTCAACATTCGCAGTCTAAACAAGAACTTTGATAGTTTTATAGCGTTCTTACATCTCCTTAAAATTGATTGTGATATCATTATATTGACCGAGTGCTGGCTTAAATCTGCTGTAATTCCTAACATGAATGGCTACAATGTGCACTTCACAAAAAATACAAAAAACCAGAATGATGGGGTGGTTATGTATATTAAGTCTTCGCTGCACTGCACCGTTTCTGAACCTGATATAACTGACGCAAACTGTCTACTTTGCAAAATTGGCACTAATGTTGGGATCTTAGCCCTTTATAGATCACCTTCCTTCATCCACGTTGATAATTTTTTAAACAGTTTGGATTCCATTTTAAAACCCCTAACAAAATTTCAACACGTTGCTTTAGTTGGCGATATCAACATTGACATTAAGCCGAACAACACCGATAGACACTCGTACGAATACCTCACCCTCACTGCCTCCCATGGTTTATTACCGGCGCACTTATATCCTACTCGAGTAAATAACTGTTTGGATCACATTCTTTTAAAAACCAAACAACCAGGGACATCCATTGTAATAGACTCACCTATTACCGACCATTTACCTGTATTCCTGAGTGTCAACCTTGATGTCCCTAAGCCCAAGCTCACCTACACTGCCAAAGTTGTTGATATTTCAAACATCCAAAAAGATATTGAGAGTACTGATTTCTCCCCAATCCTTTTTTGTAATGACGCTAATGAAGCAGCGGACACTTTAACAACTTTATTGACTCAAATTATTGACAAACACACTCGCTTCTCCAAAGTCTCACGAAAGAACCGTAACATCAAGCCCTGGATCACTCCTGGCTTACTTCGCTGTATTAGAAACAGGGATAAAATGCATCTTACTTTAAAATCACAATCAGACAACCCCATCCTCAAAGTAACGTATTCCCGATATCGCAATCACTGTAATTGTTTGCTCCGGAAATTGAAGATAAACTACGAGAAAACCGAATTTATGAAAAGAAAAAACAACTCCAAAGCAACATGGGATTTAATTAAATCCATAACGCACTCAAAATCCACACCCTCACCATTGAAAGAACTGCAACAACTCGAACGTGACAAACTTGCATCAGCAAACAGAGTCAACAATTACTTCGTTAATGTAGGCAAAGACCTAGCTACAAATATACGGCAGTGTCGGAATATGCCAGCTCACCCATCAAGTTTATCTTCAACTTGTGGCTCAATGTGTGTCCTGGATACCGACGATTCCGAAGTAGAGCGAATTATAATCAACTTGAAATCAAGTTCTGTAGCTGGAATCGACGGTATTTCTGGACAAATATTGAAGTTAACGCGCAATATTTTAATCCCCTACATCACACATATCTGCAATCTTGCGATATCTACCGGTGTCTTCCCAGACTGTTTCAAAACAGCTCTAGTCCACCCTATTTATAAGGGAGGGGGCAGAGGCAGTGTCAAAAATTATAGACCTATATCTATTCTACCAACCATTTCCAAGATTCTGGAGAAGATACTGAACAACCGTTTGCTTAATTACATTAATGCTCATAAACTTCTATCCGAAAACCAATATGGCTTCAGAGCAGGAATTTCAACCGAGGATGCAGTCATTGCACTCTCTGAAAAATTGACTCACCTCATGGATAAGAAGCAGAGGTGTATAGGCTTATTTCTAGATATTTCGAAAGCTTTTGACACTGTCTCTGCGCCCATACTTCTGTCGAAACTGGAACGCATGGGAATTCGTGGTCCTGCTCTCGACATTTTTTCAAGTTATGTGGAGAATCGTTTCCAACATGTTCAATTGGATGAGGTAATAAGCGATAAAGCTAGAATAGAATACGGCGTCCCACAAGGCAGCATTCTGGGTCCAACCTTGTTCCTCATCTACATTAATGATCTGTGTTCACTTCCATTAACTAACTGCTCCATATTTACCTATGCTGATGATACAGCTCTACTTGTTCATGGGAATGATTGGAGTGAAACAGAAAAATATGCTCAGATGGTGTTGGACATTGTCATGACCTGGTTTAGCAATAATTTGTTGACCCTGAATGCAGAAAAAACGAAGCTTGTTTCTTTTTCTTTAAGTAATAAGACTCAGCCAAACACAACGCCTATTGTTAAAGTACACAGTTGTTCTCAAGACTCCTGCTGTACCTGTCCTACTCTGGCAACCACACCTTGTATAAAATACTTGGGCGTGCAAATTGACAAACACCTGAACTGGTATAGTCATATTGATAATCTAGTCAACCGAACGCGTAAACTCATTTCCATCTTTAAGAAACTTCGTTGTTCGGCTGACTCGGAAACACTTATGATGGTCTATTACTCACTCTGTCAGTCTCTTCTCCTATATTGTTTGCCGGCTTGGGGTGGTGCTTGCAAAACATACTTTCTGAAATTAGAGAGAGCTCAGAGAGCAGTTCTCAAAGTTATGTTCTGCAAGCCCTATAGATACCCTACTTTGGAACTTTTTAGAGAAAGCAGGGTTCTGACAGTGAGAGGCTTATATGTGCTTCAATGTGTATTAAGGAAACATCGTCTGCCGTTCACAACAAGTACTAAACGTCGCGCAGACATTGCCCTTCCACCAGTTAGACACAAAACCACCTTCGCACAACACCAATTCACCTACCTCAGCTATATTCTGTATAATAAAATCAATAAATTTCTCCGTATCCACAGTTTGAATTATCACCAATGCAAAAGCACAGTTAAAGAATGGCTAATTGAGAAATCATATGACGAGACCGAAAAACTTCTCTTCCCACATGCATAAGACAGAACCGCTTATTGAAGTATTTTGACTCACAAACAATCATACACTCCCCCCACTTTCACACCTACTCACACATCCACCATTACTACACCTACCAGGACACATTCACACCTTACACGAACCGCACTTTCACATTACTTACACATACACAACATACTTACTACACCTACCACGACCAACTCACTCTTACTCAAAAACTCACAAACAGTTTTATTATGAATTATTTTTACTTTTTCTTTGTTTAAACTCAAATAATAATTATATTTATATCAACCATGTTACTGGTGAAAACAGTTTTACTAAAACTTTTTGATCATCCACCCTTATGGAATCACTGGTACCCAAGACACAGGCTATAAACCTAGTTTGGGTGCCAGGAGATAATACTTCATGCACTTTATGTTGTACCATATTACTGTACTTGTAACCATTGTGAACACTTTACTGGAAATAAAAATTATTATTATTATTATTATTATTACTAAGGAATTGTATATTGTCTGGCGTACTTTTTGGCAGGCAGTGCACGATATTTCGTAATGAGCTCAATAAAGATGTCATTTTGGATCTGATGTCGTCAATTTGAACCTTCCAATTAAGATGGCAGAAGGTATTTCTCGTGTTGTTTGAGTTCGAGTATTTGATTTTCAATTGTAAGAGGTGGATGAGGTGGCATTTTCTTATTTTTGCATTGATTGTTAGAAGATTTTGTTGAAACCAGATGGACAATGAGTTTAAGTTTCTTGGGCTTGATTTATCATGTCAACCATAGAATCACCAAAACAAAAAAGGCACGTATCGTCCGCATATAACGAAATATGTCCGTGTATTGGAACTTTATGTATGGAGTTTATGTATATCAAGAAGAATAATGGACCTAACAGTGATCCCTGGGGAACACCAAATGTGATATCATGTGGTTTACTATGGTATTCACAGACTTTAACCACCTGACGCCTGTTATTCAGATATGATTCGAACATTGTATACGCTACACCTGTTATGCCAATGTATTTTAGCTTTTGTAGTAGTATAGGATGGCTAACTGTATCAAAAGCCTTTTTAAGGTCGATGAATAAGCCTAGTGCCATGTTTTTTTGATCAATGTTCATTTGTATTTTCGTAATTAGATCTATAGTAGCTGACAGGGTGTTAGAATGTGTCCGAAACCCATATTGCGTTGCACATGGGAAATTTATTGAGGCGAGGTGTTCATCTAATCGTGTATAAAGAACTCTTTCAAATATTTTAGAGATAACCGAGAGGACTGAGCTAGGTCTATAGTTATTTGGATCCGTTTTGACACAAGATTTGTGGATTGGAACTTTGGCTAACTTTAATTGATCTGGAAAGGTTCCATTGGCAAGATGGATATTTATACAGTCGGTAAGTTTGTACACGATTAAGTCACTTACGCGCTTGATGACTGGTAGTTATGCCGTCGATACCGGCACTGCAGTTCGGATAAACATTCTTTATTATTTTGGATATTTCGCTGGCTTGACATGGTGTGAAGCTTGTGAATTCTCTGTTGTATGAATCTGGCGATGTTACAATTTTTTGTTGTTGTAGTTGTGTGGGAATGAGGTTGGCCTAGGTGGAACCAATCGTAGAAAAAAAGCGGTTGTATGTTTCACAGATCTCGTTGCCATCGGTTACGGGTCCAGATTCAGCTAGAAGCTTAGGGTGGGAGTGCACTCTGACTTGATTTTATTATTAGACAAAGTATTTATTAATCTCCACATCTTTTTAGGGTCTGCAGTATGTTTCATAAATGCCTTGTGTGTGATAGTACCAAGGAACTTATATACTAACTGGAATGAGGACGGACAACCCAAAAACGTTCTGAGCGAGAAAGCTTCAAGAGTGGATGTTGTCTCTTTCTAATAGGGTGTCCAATAATCATACTCACTCTTGAGACAGTTACAGACTACCATTATTTTATTATTTAATTATACAACAACCCCTGAGGATGCCCCGTGGAGGGGCGAAACACGTGTCGAGTAAAGGTTTGGTTGCATGGCATGCTAATTATTTCTCACTTGTTTTGTATGTGTGCATATGCATGAGGGCGGGAGGGTGGGCCCATATGTGCATGTGCATATGCATGACGGTGGGATTTGTGTCCTGCTTTCAGACCTAGATATTTTTGTCTAGCGGTATTAAAACTAAATATTTTTCATAGCGTTTATTTAATTATGATTATGATATTATGATTATGACTCAATAGCATTCTAGGCGAGATAACGTTAAAACAACACATAATTTTAATTAATACATTTATTACACATCATTAAAAAGTATCGATATAATGTAAACGTCGGCGTAAGGTTGAGCGTTGCCCAACTATTTTTCTCTTTAAATAAAATATTTTAAGATTATTAATTTTGATATCCCGTTTTTTCAGGCGCTGTGACAATAATTTAACATTATATTTTAACTTGTCCTTCTCTACAACGAGGTTTTAATAACATCCTCCTGTCTAGCTTTCTTCAATGGAGGTTCCATGGATGTGCTCGGAGTTGATTCTAAAATTTCCTTTTATTACAGGAAGAGTCGAAATCGGTTTTATTTGTTTTTATTTGTTTGTATCTGCAACTGAAAAATAATAAAACAGTCAGAAAATACATAATTGAATAGCATTGTAAATGTTACAATAATAGATAATTATATAATCAGTGGGTACATAATAATAGAAGCAATTGAAACTAGAATATTTCCGTTAAAATATATTTATGACCATGTGTACATAATAACGAAATGCATTAAATTATGTAAGTACATTTTGAATTTAGGCGAATCCCCAATTTTAAACGAATCTTATTTCTAATTTTACAAAATGAAAGTATACTTTTGAGATTATGTACGACAACGATGTTGAAAACCTCATTTATTTGGATAAATCCCGTTTTTCATTCTAAAGTATTGGTAACCCTAGTCGTAATATACATAAAAAACTTACCAAGAAACGATATTCCACATCCAGCATACCCCTCACTACTACACCCCTTCACATAACACAATTTTATAATATTTGAATCGGATGATTTCACTTAAATACAATAAAAAGAACTTGAGAACGCAAAAATGAGACATCAACGCGAAATTATATCGGCCATATTGTTTGCATCGGTGTCAACTTGACAAGGCAAGACAGAGACACCATCCACCTATGTCGGTTTCTCGCTCGGAACTTTTCTTTTCCATTAAATCCATTATACAAATTGAAACTGTGTGTCTTTGAGATAGAGTTTTTTATTTTTTTTTAGCATTTTGATCGTACTCATTCCAGTTAGTATATAAGTTCCTTGGATAGTACTTCTTCTTAGTGTTAATAATTGTTTCAGCTGTAATATTTCGTTCAATTTTAAAACTTTCCGTCAGATCTCTCCGTATTTTACACGCTTCTTTGGTGCTCTCTTGTATTTTTAATACTAAGATAAATTTGCTTGTGGTCAGACATAGGCGAGTCAATAATGACCATATGAAAGCTTTTATCCTTCAGGTTGGTGCATACGTGATCAAGGATGGTTTTTGTAGAAGCAGTCTCGCGCGTGCTGTAGTCTTCATGAATTTTATTAAGAAAACCGTATCCAGCCTCTTTCATAGCATCTCGATAGTTTTTAGTCTTCGAATTCTTAGTCAGGTCAAGGTTAAAATCGCCGAAAACAATTGATCTGGGTTTCTTAATTAGTTGCGATGAATATACTTCAAGAAACTCTCTTGTGTTATTTTTTCCTGGATTATAGACAGCTCCTATGTATAATGCGTGTCTCTCGAGGTATATCCATAGGTAATTGATGCCTCCGGTGTATACTTCATCGACTTGATTGTGATTGATAGTATTGTGTACATAAATTGAAACACCACTACCCCTGGAATCTGTTCTGACATTATAATAGTGGGTATAATTGGGCAGTTGGAAATGATCGGCGTCTTCACTGGATTTGAACCATGTCTCAGTTAGTATTATGACATGAGTAGTGTATTTTATCGAAGCTATTATGCATTGCAGTTCGTCGAATTTTCCCTGTCTTTTTATGCTTCTGACGATTCCGTAGAAGAAAGTTAGGGTCGATTTAAAAGATGGCAGGTCTTGGTAAGTACGACAGAGCTGGTAGGTAATTGTATCATCTGAGTTAGTTAGGATCTTTGGTGGATTTAATGGCATTAGTTTTTTGGCTGAGTCTGAACGATCTTTGGGGTACCTTTGATGTATTTAATGATGAGATTCACCTCACCATTATCCTTACGACGGATTAGTTCTTGGCTGAGCTCTTTCATTATCAACGCCGATAATGAAAGAGCTCACGACGACGTCATGATTGACGACCCGAATGGCGTAGTGGTAGTGACGCTGCCTTACGTTCTTAGAGTCCTGGGTTCGAATCCCGGTAGGAGCAAATGTTTGTGTGATGAGCATGGACAATTGTTTCCGAGTCATGGATGTTTATATGTATAATAAGTATGTATTTACAAACAAAAAAGTAAACTCCTAAATAATAAAAATAAAAATCCTCCTAAAAATATACTCCTAATTATGAAGCGCGATGCAGGAGATTCCATATTTTACCACTGCATGAGCGCAGACGCATTGCGGATATGGTGTATTTATTTAAAATTGCGAATGGAATCATAGATTGCCCTGAGCTGTTGGGTGGTTTAGGATTGGTCACGCATTGCAAAACTTTTCGCAAACCCACTTTGTTGCATATCCCTCACTCCAAGTCCGCGTACAGGCAGAATTCGTTCCTGATCCGTGCGTGCATAAGTTTTAACAGACTTAATAATGAACATGATTTGGACATTTTCAACACCAGTGTTTCTCAGCTTAAGCGTTTATTGGTGAAAAGCTTTTTTATGGATAAGTAGTTATTTAGTTTGTTTTTTTTTTTTTAATAATGTTTTTTTTTGTCTTTTTCATAAATTTGTGTCTGACTGTAGCCTTTAGTTTGTTTTTTTTTTTTTATTAATTTATTTTTCTCTTTTGTATAACTTTTCAGTTTGTGGTTTGTAATTTTGTATTATTCGATAGTGTTGGTATTTTTCAAAACTTATATTATGTATTTTGTACCAACCACTTTTTTTTTTTTTGTTGATTTTCTTTCTGTTTTTTGCTTCAATTGTATTTATCTGCGGAAACTTGTAAATGGCCTTCGAATCCGTATAATTTAAGAGCATTGTTTTTGTTAGCTGTAAGTTTCCCGAAAAGTATAAAATAAAATAAAATAAAATAAAATAAAATATCAACTATCTGGTGTCCACGACCCAAGCTTTGCTTAGTGTGGCGCTAGGTGGCGCTGTGTGTTAATGTCCAGCGACATTTATTTATTTTATTATTGCTTTCTGGGTTTAACACAAAAACAGTGTGTTGACCGGATGATTTCTGCATTTGGTGATGAAGCCCCATCCAAAACCACAATTTATCGCTGGTTTGCTGAATTTCAACGTGGACGTGTCAAGCTCAGTAATGATCCCTGTCACGGTCGTCCAAAACCTGCAGTCACCCAAGAAAACGTTGATGCTGTGCGTAAGCTGATTGAGGAAGATCGACATGTGACTTACCGCGAAATTCAGGCAACTTTAGACATTGGCATGAGTCAAATACAAATAATCTTGCATGAACCATTAAGGTGTAAAAAAGTTGTTTTTCCGATGGATACCGCATTCGCTCTGTGAAGAGCAAAAAGCGGCTCGCGTTACTTGGTGCGTGGAATCTTTCAGAACTCTCGAAAGATTCCACGCAGGATCCTCAAATGCTGTATACAACATCGTATCAGGTGACGAATCCTGGATATACGCGTACGAACCCGAAACAAAAACCAGTCACGAGTTTGGGTGTTCGAAAATGAGTTAAAGCCAACAAAAATTGTTCGTTCACGGAGTGTTGCAAAAAAAATGGTGGCCACGTTTGTCTCCAAAACCGGCCATGTTACGACTATTCCTCTTGAGGGACAAATAACGGTTAATGCAGAATGGTATGCTAGCATTTGTTTGCCACAGGTCGTTTCTGAACTCCGTAAAGAGAACTGCAACCGCCGCATCATCCTCCATCACGACAATGCGAATTCTCACACCGCGCACAGAACATAAGAGTTTTTAGAATTACTAGACCATCCGCCGTACAGCCCCGACCTAAGCCCTAATGATTTCTATACTTTCCCTAAAATAAAGAATAAATTGCGTGGACAGAGATTTTCATCATCTGAAGAAGCTGTGGACGCCTACAAAACGGCCATTTTGGAGACCCCAACTTCCGAATGGAATGGTTGCTTCAATGATTGGTTCCATCGTATGGAAAAATGTGGCAAATTTCGCGGAGAATACTTCGAAAAGCAATAAATACATTTTTAAATAGTCATGTTGTGTCACTTCCTTGATTCCCGAAATTCTCAGTGCCGCCCTCGTATTGAAGGCTAGACATAGTATTTTCACAAGTAGTTAGGAAACCACTGCTACTATTATTATAGTAGTTAGGAAATACTATGCCTTGCTAAGTTAGCTGAGTATGACATTGACATAGTCTGACAATATCATTACTTTGCTAAATTGTGATAATATAAACATATTATGTTTGCATAAAGAACACTTACTTGCAAACTATTGCTTTTAAAAATTATTGCAATAGCTGCAATTTTTTCGACAAGCTAGGATTGTTTTTCTCCTTTTGTAAAGAGGTTTTTATTGTAAACTATGTAAATTATATTATGTATACCTGTGTGATCCACATCCATAATGGAAATAACTTGTTATGTAACTTAAGTGTTTACATATAAATATTTATTATATGGAGAATTATAATTTAATGATATGTGTGATTGCAGGAAGTTTGAAATATGTCCATCAGAGCTGTTTACAGCAGTGGTTGACTGCATCGGAGACAAGGTCTTGTGAACTCTGCAAGTTTAACTTTATCATGCATACCAAAATAAAGCCATTTAATGAGGTACACATTCACAATTTATTTTCATTCTAAGTTTACCAGCCGTTTTATTATCAGTTCTTGTTTATGTAATGAATGATCTCACATCAGTTTATTAAACCAATTATAAATAGTTATGGCCACTTTCAAACAATATAAGATGTACAGTCAACGAAAGAGTCGTAAGATGTACAGTCAACGAAAGAGTCAGTATACAAGAATACTATTTGCTACTATCACACTGCTAATATTCTCTTTTATTGTGTATATTAAGATTGGGGGTTGGGGCACACTTATAGAAGAGATTTTAATGACTTGACTGCTCAGATTACAAAGTTTCAACATTATTAAAAGAAGATGCAATTTGCTAGATAGTTGCCTTTACACTTACTTATGTATCTTCGACTGTACTGTCGATACGAATATAAGAGGAAAACAAACATTCTATTGTTTTCCCCTTTTTTTTTGCAAATTAGTCTGAATCGGTCTTTGTAAATTGTTTCGTGTTTATTCCGACTTACACAACACTATAAAAATAAGTAATCAGTCGTAATGCTATGTAAGTATGATATGAGTGGTGTTTGTTTCCAGTGGCGTCTTCTGGAGATGTCGGGCGTGGAGCGCCGCCGGTTGTGCTGTGCAGTGCTGTTCCACTGCGTGGCCGCGCTGTGCGTCATGTGGTCACTGTTCGTACTTATTGAACGAGCCGTGGAAGAGGTCAATCGCGGCATGATCGGTATAAAGTCATAAAATTTCCACAATACATAAACGTTCACACCTTTTTCCCCATTGTGGGTAGAAACTCCAGAACGCCACCTACGATCATTACGGTGTTTTCCTTCACAAATATACCTTACTTACATATTTATTTAATAACTAGATGTTGCCCGCGACCTTCGCCCGCGTGAAATTATTATAATAATACTACGAGTACTTTCTCCATATTTGCAACAATTTTCATTGATGCTCCGCTCCCATTGATCGTAGCGTGATCTTATATAGCCTATCTATAACCTTCCTCCCTCTAAATGGGCTATCCAACAGTAAAATAATATTCAAGTCGAATCAGTAGTTCCTAAGATTAGCGCGTTCAACTAAACAAAATCTTTAGCTTTATAATATTAGTATAGATTGTATGTTTCTTCATGAATTTAATAGTGTTAAGAAGATTAAATGCGAGCTACATACGGTAGTTAGTCTTAGTCACTCACGATTTTTTTGAGGACATTTAATAATGGAAAATTTGCAGCGCTTAAAGTCGGTATGTGTGACACAATGAATGAATATACCTGTTTACACAAAGGATTGGGTAGACATAAGCTTATGTAACAAAGTACAGGTGCATCAGTTATTAAAATCATTCCCAGTTTTGTGTCTCAACACTCAACAGTTTCATAATGATTTTATAAAAATAAAAACTCGTGAAACCATGGGTGAACTGTGTGAAGGATGATATGCTTAGAAACCATGGGTGAACTGTGTGAAGGATGATATGCTTAGAAACCATGGGTGAACTGTGTGAAGGATATGCTTAGAAACCATGGGTGAACTGTGTGAAGGATGATATGCTTAGAAACCATGGGTGAACTGTGTGAAGGATATGCTTAGAAACCATGGGTGAACTGTGTGGAGGATGATATGCTTAGAAACCATGGGTGAACTGTGTGAAGGATGATATGCTTAGAAACCATGGGTGAACTGTGTGAAGGATGATATGCGTAGAAACCATGGGTGAACTGTGTGAAGGATGATATGCTTAGTAACCATGGGTGAACTGTGTGAAAGATGATATGCAAGAAAGGATGTGACTACTGAGATGACGATTAATATGGTAAAAAGTATGGAAGAAGAAGACGTACTGCGCCGGAAGAATGATGATAAATGATGTTCAATCAAACATCGTATATCTTGTAGCAAACCCACGATCTATTCTTTTCACAAAAAATAACAACATTTAATTATAGAACCAATCAACTACCACCCAATCAAGATTTAAGATATAAAATATGGAGAGAAGAGAAGACAAATGCAAGACCATAATATGATTATTTTATTCATGTATAAAGGTCACGGTCGATCAATTCAATACATGTTGTATCCTATTTAAGATTATCGACCTAGCTGCCAGCCCATAATTTATTGCGTGTAATATTCAAATTTAACTATTATGAAGGTTAAATAATAAATTATATTATTTTTATATTATTTAACTATAATTATGAAGGTTAAATAATAAATTATATTATTTGTATAACATTATTTAACTATGACGAATAATAAATAACATTTTTGTATTCTTATGCAGTAAATGTTTTGGTGAATATACAGAAACTTACTATCCAAAATGAAATTTAATCTCGATGTAATCATCTGACAGTGCGAATACATTTTGATACAAGTGGGGAAACTTTGTCATCGCAGGGGAGGCGGAATTCAAGTTCCTAATGACAAAAATACTTTTCGTTCTATTATTTGAAAGTGGATGGGTGTGGGTGTGTTGCAACCGACGCAGAATTCACACCCGAACCGTAGTTCGGGTGTGAATTCTGCCTCGGTTGCAATGACATAGTTATCCCGCTTGTATCAATTTTTACTATTGCATGTTTACTAATTTATGATAAAACGATGACGTGTTTCAGCATGGCCTTTTTGGACAAAATTGGTAGTAGTCGCTGTGGGATTCACTGGCGGCGCAGTTTTTATGTACATACAATGCCGTCAATATCTTCATCTTTGTAATCGCTGGCGAGCTCACAACAGGTATTTATTATTACATATTTTTAGTATTATTGTAAACATTTCCTTTAAAATATAAATTTTGTTTAGGATATTGTTGATCCAAAACGCGCCAGAGAAGATACCGATAGGCGGCGGGTCCCCGCCGGTGCGCGTGAAGCGGCGCGAGCGATCCGCGCGCGGGCAGGTCGTCGCCAACATCGAGCCGCCGCCGCCGCCCGCCGCCTACCACGAGGAGGACGAGAGCGGCGGCTTCGAGACCTACCGCGGCAACCCACACCGCCGCCTGTCCGCGCTGGCCGACGAGCGCCTGCGCGCCGAGCCCGACGAGCGCCGCTACTCCGACACGCGCCTGGCGCCGCCCGACACCGAGGTGAGTGCCCGGCCTCCCGCCGCCCGGCGCGCCGCTCGCTCTGACCGCTCTCGTGTGTCCAGGGCGGCGTGTACCACATCAGCGTGGACCCGCTGGAGGCCGACATCCGCTCGCTGCTGGCGCTGGAGGCGCGGCGCGCGGCGCGGGCGGCGCGCTCGCTGCCCAACCTGCGCGCGTCGCGCGAATCGCTGCTGCCCGCGCCCGCGCCCGCTCCCGCCCCCTCGCCAGCGCCCGCGCCCGCGCCCGCTCCCGCGCCCGCCGCCTCCTGAGGCCCGCTGCTGCTGTACCCGGACGACACGGTGTACTAGCGGCCGCGGCGCCCGGACTGCTGTGCGTGATGCGTGTACATAGTGACGAGGATTATTGTAAATAGTAATTATCATAATAATAGTTCAGGCGCCGCTCGTGTAAAGCCACCGTATGACCGCCCGTTAGATACTTATTCATTATCCTTGCATTTTATACCATTACGTCCATATGTGTACATAGCGTAAACAAATTTTACTCCATGTTTTTTTCGTAATAGCAACATAAGTACCTAATTAAGATATGATAGTAGACAGCTTGCAAAATATAAATAGTAGGTATAATACTGTTGCCAGAGGTAATCATTATTAAATTAACCTAGTAGAAAATAATCCATGTACTTTAATCCAACCATATTTAATATTGTAAAGATCTCCAGCCTTCCAAAAATCATTTCATTATTCAGCATCAAAATTACGAGTCGGTGACCTAACGTTAGATCGCGATGCATGTGTCGCGAGGTCGAGAGAACTTCATAAGCTCATTTACCTATCATTCTTATAATATAAGGATCCCAATAAACCTGCTAGAGTAACCAAATTAGATATTTGTGAGTGACGATATTGTCAAAAATGCATTTCCAAGGATTCAATTTTTCCAAATATAATTGCCTGAATTGTACTAGTGTTTGTTTTGATATGTAGCAACTCGCACACTAAATTCAATATTCAAATGTGGAGTTTTGTAATTGCGATTTATGAAAAGTATTGATTAACTTTTTATTAAACATAATTAAACGCTGTAGGTTCCTTAAAGTAGATCTCAAATAAGCCGCCTTAATATACAGATAATTGTAATGCTTTGGGATCGGAAAAAAAATTAAGTTAGTGATGGAAGACTGCAATTAATTAGACCCCTAGACTATAGATGTCAATATTGCTAAAACAAAGTAAAGGAAATAACAATCGTAAACGGTCCATATCCTTATGGATCAACGTCAAACGAGTGTTGGGCTCCTGCAAAGAAAAATGTTTGCAGCTCAACTCCAAATAGATTCGCAATATGTATACCTAAGCTTACAACTTAGCCAGCATCTACAGTAAGCGTCATTTCGGGAGAGCTGTTTCAAGAACTAGACATCTTTATTGTAAGACCAGTTTTCAAAATGTGAAACGATTATTTAAAATGTTAGTCTCACCTGAATTCCCACCGCTGACGATAAGCGATAAGCTGGTAGACCTACCACGAGAAACAAGCTGTATATTTGGGAGAGTACTTGCCGGGTAGTGCGAACAGTGATCAACTATTAATGTTGTACAGAGTGGAAGGGCACCGACGTACAAACGCTTACATTTTGCAGTATATCTGTCACCGTAAAATTCTCAAACACGTTAGATTGTAATCTCTCTAACGATATTGTAAACTCTCGAAATATTGTCAACTGAACATACGGAAGTATCTCTGCCCCCATAATCGGAACTTGGGGCACCCCCACGTTAGATAAGTTAGGTTCTTTTAAGCCCTGCACTCGGAACTAGGGCTCCATCGACTACGCTATTTAGGGGAATATAAAGTGTTTTAAGGTTAGGCTATGTTAATCGATATTTCTCAGGAATGGTACATTATCTTTTCATGAGAGTGGTAGGTACCATTGGGCAAGGGGGACCCCTCCTTCCCTCCACACCGCGTGAGTTGACTACCATCGCATGCATTTCACGAAAAATAATGTGTTTTATTGTAAGCAGTATGTTCGTTTGACAATATTTCGAGAGTTTACAATCTTACTTAATCAGTTATTTTACAATCTAACGTGTTTGTCAATTTTACGGTGACATCCATTCCGAAACCCCACACGTAGAAAATTTTCATTAAAAAAACAGCTGTTTCCTACAAAAGTGTTAAACCTACATTGTTAAAATGTATGGAAAAGCTGATTATTTTTAAATTACCGATGAAAAAATGTCAACGGGGGTGTTCAGAATGATGTACTAAATACGTGGTAACTGTGTTCGTCGGGGTCCTTCCACCCAGAATGTATCTCTAAAACGTGACCGTTAATGTAAATTCATTGTTATACTTGCTGCGCTCTCGCCCCGCTATCCAGGCCCTTAGTGTGGGTACTACGGCTAAAATCAGGGCGGCTAGTGTACAATACTCCTTCATCTTCACGGCTATCGCACTCCTGCGTTGACGCTTATTGTAGGTTATCACTGATATTTCAAACCCAATTGGTGATAACTTATCATCACCTATTAGATTTTATCAAGGATAATCAACAAAAGTACCTACGTACTTCAATAGATTTATGTCCTTAATAATTGATATACAAAGTGGTCATGTGATGGTCGTGCAATATGCTATAATTATATATCTTGAATGCTTATTTATTACATTGTTATGTGTTTGTTAACCTGTTTTCGTTTGTTGTAAAATATATAGACAAAAAACAAAACAAGGCAATATATTTATATATTTTGTCAATCTGGTATAAACCACTTACTACTTTTTTATCACCGCGAAAATTAGAGCGCCCCGTCGCTCTCGGGTCTAGTTGAATACAAGTTTTTTTTTTAAATATAGAATCTCAATAAACTGCAAATTAAACGTCCAAGAAGCTCTCTTTACAAATATATATTTATTTATTTTTAAGCAGTTCGTGTTTTCTAACAAAAACGCTCACATATTGCATCGCAACGTTGCTTGGTTGTCGAAGTCATAATGAAGAAGGGCATATATGCCCCAATAATAAACGGGGTGGATATTGTAAACGGGCAGTAAGGGAAAATACCTTAACCGTTGCAGATACACGAAAATGACCTTAGGATGGATATATGAACATCCATATTTTTTTGTGAAATTTTGATCCCCCATTCACAGATTTTCGAAAAAAAAATACAGTTAGCAAGAGAATGACCATTTTACTCAAAAAAAAAAAAATAATAATTGATGCCAACCGATCCTGTTTCTAATACTGATCAAAACCTTCTACGGGAACATCCACCAGGTTGGATAACTAAAAAAGTCAGAAAGTGCAAAAAACTTTTCCCATACATTTTGTTTGAAAGTTGTAACCAATTTTTTTTTTAATATTAATCCATCCAGACTCACTCAAATCATTGCAATATCCTAAGAAAGAATTTTTAAACCTGAAATAAAAAAAAGAAATGATCACGAATAAAAACGTCGTCTTAACGTTATGTTTTACGTTTTTTGTGTGAATGGGGATCAAAATTTCACGAAAAATTATGGCAAGTCTCCTAAAACCATTTTCGTGTAGCTGCAACGGTTAAGATAGTTCCTCTTATTGCCCCGTTTACCTTACCCACCCTGCATAAATCCTCCAAGTAAGAAGTCCTAAGAATTGGAATTCACAGCTCAATGGATGTGTTGTTTTCGCTGTTGGAGAAGACCGTCTTTGAGCACAACATTACATAGTTAAAAGTGTCATTAGCCACTGCATAGAGCCATCAGTACCTTACAAAAACCTTGTATACTTCCGTTGTATTTCTGGAATGTTTCATTAGGTAAAGCTTACTTTTATGTTTTTGCAA
Source organism: Xestia ashworthii (assembly GCA_950022955.1). Classification (NCBI taxonomy): domain Eukaryota; kingdom Metazoa; phylum Arthropoda; class Insecta; order Lepidoptera; family Noctuidae; genus Xestia; species Xestia ashworthii. The sequence continues at coordinate 15,617,750 of OX465554.1, forward strand.
AGCTTCCGAGCAGAATGTCACAATCGCGAGATAAAAATCATGATTGACTCATGTAAATGTAGATAATCAATTTTTACCATATGGAATATGAATATAAGATTAAGGGCATGTTTTACAGTGTCCGCATACGCGTGTAGGTAATGTTACTGCCAACTTAAAAAAGGAGTAGAATTTGAATGAAATTATCTCCCAATGAGTTCACCAGAATTTATCAAATGTGAGGTAAGAGGAGGAGGCGAGGGGTATAAGATTTCAATTCGAGTTTTTGAAATACCCGCCGATGTGTAAATACACCGTGTTTAAATAAGTATCCTCCTAAACGATTCAAAATAAAATTATTGCTGCCACATGAGATTTGATCGATTTGTTATTATTTAAAATAAAAGTGCAATATTCGCTACGTATACGAGCGAGCCATTTTCAAAGAGGCTCATATTATTGAACTTATAGCGGCCCGAAAATTAGGAAAGCTAACTTGAGAAAGGAACCGTTTTGTGAACTGTCATCATAATGTTCATTTCGGTTTTATATTTAATACTTTTTACTGACAATATTGTATATTCAGCACTGCCTGTGCGTTTAGTTAAGGAATTAATTTAAATGTTGACTTATTTTTAATTCCCCTCAATACAAAGAATACAATAATTCATGGTAAACACAACCATGACACCAATCTGATGATCTGCTTGTGTTATAAGTGTCCCAAGGTGTCAATCTCATACAATCCACACATACTAGCATTATTGTAATATTAAATTATTGACTATTATTTTGGTCTTAGGATTTTGTGTCTCTTTAGACTTAGAAATTGTGTTAAGTGTACAAATGAACACACATACGAATATCATGTTGTTTTCAAATCTTAAAAATGAAACCTTTTGAGATTTAAAATGGTGCCATGTTACATCCTTTTTCTTTCTTCCAGTAAAAGCATCTCTTTTCTCACTAGTGACAGTTTTTTTATTTGTATCATATCTAACTCATAAACGGCTTAACATTATCATTACCACTATCACTTAGATCCTAAAATAATAAAGATTTTTGAGAAAATTATTCCTTTTGTTAGCCATACATAATTGGCGATGTAATTACTATAATTAGCTGAGTATCCCTAATTATTTATTTACCTTTGATTACATTGGACATAAGTACTGCCAGTTATTTAATGAGTTTAAAATTAAACTGGAGTCTTTTAGTGAATACATTAATTAAAAAATAAACATCGCTAATTGAATTTTAGATAGATAGTGTTTAAATAAAATAGTTCGGACTTTGGTGCTAAATAAAAAATGAATATCAGTCCAAAATTAGGTAACCTAATATTTTAGTGCGCCGAAAATAGTTGGTGACATGTCGTAAAGTCGTGTTTTCTGTTATGAAAATGTGTGTACATTCCGAGATTATAAAGCCGTGTCCTAATGTAAGCGATTATTGCGGGAATACGTGATCTTTGCATTCATTTTATTCGACAAACCCGAAAGCATTGGTGCACCTACAGAGGGCCTTCTGGTTCCGGTTTTACGAACAATTGAGTGCCAAATGACCGCGATGATCGCTTATATTAGGACACGGATAACACGTGCATTCACTTTTATTAGACGTGCGATCAACGAGCGTGACTTTATTTTTATATGATACTCTGAACACAAACACCGGACCGTTTACTTTTACGGCATGCCAGTGTGCCATAACTATGCATTTCACTTATTTTAATTCTCTTAGTATCAACATTGAAAATACCTTGATTTACGTATGACTTTTCGATACAAATCTAAATACTAGTCGTTTTCATTATTAAAATACTTATATTTGTATATACACTGCAGTTCTATACTTTCCTGTTTCTGTTAATATTTAAATGCAATTATTGTCTCTTTTGTCTCAATTTTTTTAGCAACTTTTCTCTTATTAATTATTCTTCATATTGTACATTGTAAATTAATTGTATAATGGCTAATAATAACTAAAATATGATGATGACCGATCAGTCTGTGGTAAGTAAAGATAGGTGATATTTTCTAGGGTGCTTGGAGATGGTTTTCCATGTTACATGCAAGTTATGCACTTAATTTCGTGTACTTATGTTGTGTTTACATATCACATTATATAAAATTGAAGTTTAAGGACTAACGCTCATGTAAATATTAGCTTGGAAATTATAAATATTCGATCTCAAAGCTTGTAACATGTATTTCATCTCCATGAGTTCTCGTGCTATGCTTATTCCAAAGAATTTATTTCGAAATTAAATTAGTGCCTTATTTGATGTTCTTTGAACTTTTTTATTATGTTCAATGACTTATGATTGTGCAACATCATTTAACGGTTTTTTTCTTTGGATCCTTATCAAGTATTATTTATTTATGATGACCGATATGAACACAATTTATTTATCAATTAGATGTAACTGTCATAGCACGGGACGTCACCCTTGTCTGTATAATGTGATTTGTGATATAAGTTATTAGTGTTATTTGTTTGCTCAAAATTACTTTCTCCTTTCGATCTGTGTACTTATGGTTCATGAAATTTGTAAGACTGTATTTTATTTTGTTGTGTAAACATCGTTAGAAAACTTCGGGTTATGAATATAGTTATTTTGAAATTAATTGTGTTTTTATTTTTCACTGTTCACTTAGTATGTAAAGTCTGTGAAAATGATACTTAGTATATTGACTAAATCATTCGTTGACTTTTGTTAGTAATTAATATAACAGGGCAAATTGTGTCACTCAGCTACACAATAAATTTTCTTGATTGTAATTGGATAAAATAAAACAAGTAAATAAATAAAAATAAATTATTTATTTAAGGTTGATCGAATTTCATTCTCGTAGGTACGACCGGAGCTCGGGTCGCAGTGACTAGACTGTACACTCAACATTTCTCATAAGTATTCATAAACAATATATTTCTGTTCAAACAGAAAATCAACACTTAGTAATAAACATTACATTTCTACTTAATGTAAATATAAATTATATCACTAATACTCGAGTATTAGATAAATTAAATCCACCGAAAAATAATATTACACACTGCCAGGAGCATTATTATAATAGCTTCCTAAAATTAATATTGTTAGTCTTATTCGTTGCTAACCCAACAAGTGATTACGTCTATTGTTTGGCGCCTTTACCTAACCGCCGTAAAACCGTTGTTAAAAAATTAGTCCATTCTTGAAATTACAAACTGCAATGAAATTTTGAAATCAAAGTCTACACGAAACGCAAGATACGATTGCGTAGTGTGACTGTGGATGTTGTCGAAAGTGTCAATATACTCTTATGACCTAAGTTATAGACACGTGTTTCGTTTGTATTTGTTTGGTATGCTGGTTCGCATGTGCGCTATGACGGCAGGTTGTATTGTATGTCTGAGGGTTGCGCCGCTAGAATTCAGTGTCGCCGAGTACGTGGTACATAAGGCGCTTGAATGAGTTTGACTGTTGGATGTGCTCTTCGTGTAAGGAGTTCACCTGAAACAATACAATAGTAGGTGCTTTAGTGCTGCTTCTCTACCCGGCCGCCGCGGGAGACGCACCGGGCGTCGGGGACCACGTGGTGGCTACCGGCCACCGTAGATGCGGGCCTGTGGACGGTTAGCTATGGGCTAGCTAGCCGTCCGTCCGTCTAGTGACGACAGGCCGTGTCGACGGCGGTGTCGACGGCGCGTTCGTGTTCCACGCGCGCCTCAAAGAGATGTCAGCAGAAGAGAGGGGCCCGCAAGGGCCGAAGCCTGCCGGGGTTGCGGGCCTGTTCGAAAGAGATACCGCGGCCCCGGAACATAAAGGGCGAGGAAGGAACATGGTTTTAGTCAGTAAAAGTCTGACACTCCCTCCCGCTCCGCCCAGAGTGAGAGAAGTCATTTGATGATTTCACATACGAAAAAAAAAGGTGCTTTACTGCTCAACTATTTGAAATACGAACGCTCTCATCTTCAATGAGATCTAATGTAGAGGATATACAATACAACCATGGAATTTTTTGCCTAATTTTGGTTGTTGTTTTGTATAATTATTATTATAATTGTCAAATTGTGAATTATCTACCTACTGTGCATTTCTAAAGAGCTTTTTCAACACTTGAAAAACAAATGACTATCTACCGACCGGAGTAGGTAAGGAAGGCTGACCGGACAAACAGACCATTGTACAAACGCACAGTGATAGTGCACTACTACAAAGTGTGGTTTGTCAAAAGTTCGAACTTTTTGTGTGTGTGCTTATTCGGAAACATGAAGATTACCGAAGCGCACATCTCTTTTGGTTCAACGGTATTTAATTATGCGCATGTCGAAGATACTTACGAAGGTCGGTTGTTTTCCTTTCGGCTTCTCTTCAGGCTTCGGTCTCGGAATTGGCGCTGGCTTCTGAAATCATAAGTTTTATTTGTAGGAATTCACATGATTTGACTCAAGTACAAGCGACACTATGGGCTGGTGAACTAATACAAGGATCTCTTCAAAATCAACGAGATGCTTTCCCAACCAAGTCAAAGTCTTCAAAAATATATTAATGCAGTTTTAGTTTATATCAGCGTAACCTTTGAGATCTTTTTTTAGTACTATCTGGCTTGTGGAGGACAGATAGAAAGTTGTTCCATGGAAAATACTGGTAATCAGCTGCATCCGGTTAGATTGGAAGCCGACCCCAACATAATTGGGAAAAGGCTAGGCAGATGATGGCCTTTGTATTTTTGAGTATTTTTCGCTTATGCGTAATTTTCTGGATTTTGCGATCTAAGCACATTTGAAAACTAAAGTATACCCTAACGTTTGGTGTTGGTACCTTGTCTCGTGGCGCAGTGAAGACCTTGGGCGTGACCGGCGTGGGCACCTCGTGCACGACGTCGCCGAGCCCCTCCTCCTGCAGCGCGCGGTACGTCTCGGACTTGGCGGGGTCGTACAGCGTCGTGGGCTTGTGACTGTGTGCGGGGCGGCCGGGGGGGGGCGTTAGGGTTTAGTCGGTTAGCGGGCGCGACACAATACAGACAGAACACATTAGATACCACTCGTACCACGTTAGAGGGACGCGGAAGCGGTTAGTACGAACGGAAGTTTAGTTTCGTTTTTTCAGGAAGGAGAGGTCGATAAAAATACTAACATTAATTATGTAGAACAAGTTCATCTACCTTAAATATTTTATTTAGTTTTTATAAATAGAGTATAAATAACTTAACGACTACTTTGTGTATAGTGATCGCCACACTATGGTCACACGATGTTGTGTGAACGTGCGGCGCAAGAGGAGCGCATTCGTGAATGTTCGGCACTCCTGCGAGTATAGCAACATGTCGACGTCGGCACCATGCAACACGATAAGAACTGAGCGTGGAGTGAAAGAGACCAAGTTGGCAAGATACGAAAAGAGCAAATAAAAATAAAATAAAGCATTAATGCATCATGAGGATGGGCGTCGACTGTTGTTTTGGCGGCGTTCTAGTAAAAGACTTGCCTCTTGACAACGTGCGGCCGCCCGTAATAGCCGTTAGCGCTAAGAGTAGAGAAATACTTCATTATTATTTGAACATAACACCTACGCTATGCCTCCGATGTATTCCTTGCATTTGCAACTTTTGATATAACGGGTATTAAATCTTCCTGAAAATGCCATCAAGTCTTGTTTGACTGTAGTATGTTGCGTTAAAGCAGGGGATATTTTGTTTCATATTATGATAAGAAATTAAAGAAAACGTATTTACAGAAATTCCGTCACATTGACAAGTGGATTTTGTTATGTAACGTTGGCTTTGGCTTTCGTCCAAGTTGTTTAAATTCATTGCCAAGATATGTTTAGTGTGATATGACTGATGCTAGATTTACTTGATGTTAGCTGTCTGTTAGCCAGAGGCCTCTTCTATTATTTCCAGAACCTTAGATCTGGAGTCAGTGAGAACCAACTTAGTATTTTTTTATTTAGTGTATATCTATTGGAACTAAGTGATTTAAATATCAGTGCCTATGTAGATACTCACGGCAACGGCGAAGTCTGTTGCCTAATCGAGTTAGCGATGTTCTGTTCCGAGTATAGATGGATGGGGGAGTTGAACTGCTTGTGCGACACCTGGAGTGATACGAACAATCATTTAGTATAACTTACTTATTTATATAAAGTAACAGTACAATAAAAGTGTGAGAGAGCAGCTACAAGATCTCATTCTAAAGTTAAAACACCAATTGTTTTACAGTTAATTTTCAAAGGAAAGGATTTAGCAATAACAATTTTAGAATTTCAACTGCCTAGTAGACCGAAATCAAATTGACTATTATTATTGTGAAAACGCAAAGTTTACAATTAACCGATTTTTTTCAACTGCCTCTGACAAAGTAATTTTGGATGACTAGCAAATAATAACATGCAAAAGCAGTTGATTCAAGGATCAAAAGATTTCGGTCTACAGTCCAATTGACGGGTAAGTAGTTACTCTCTTGTAATTCATGACAGAAAATAAATCGTATAGTCATAAAAGCTCAAACAAGATGGCGTATAGACATATGAGTTCATGAGACCGACGATACCTTGCAAGAGACTACGAGAAAATTAGGCCCATGGCGTGGATACCAATGGTATTCAAAATAAAAGAATTTGTTAAAAAATATCATAGGTGAATGCAGTTGCAAAGTATCGTTTGTTTTGTCGACCGGCTTCGTAACAGAAGTTTGTCGCGTCATGCTTGAAGCTGATACTGTTCACACAAATTTAGTGCACCACCTTGTTCGCTTCTTCGCCAACCACTCGCTGCAACACCGACTCTGCCACCTGAGTTTTTATGAAAAATACTATTGTACTATACAATCCGTGCGCTACGTTAGAGTAACATTAATTCTACGCCAAGGTATGCATTTGTAGGAATAAGAAGGAGTACTTCTAGAATCAGTTAAAAAAAAATGTAGACTTTTTACCACCACTGAACAAATTTTGAAAAATGGCTATAGAATTTTGAAAATCTTTTTTAGCTTCCTTCTTATTTCTCTATAATCAGTGTGTATGATACATTTTCTAAATTTCGACTGAATTCTAAGCTGATTGTATAGTTTTAGTGTGTGGAGCAGTTAAGTATGTGTGTGTGCGTGCAATGTCCGTGCTTGTTTCGTGTCACGTGCAACATCTAACGTATCTACAAACACCTATATTTTATTTCTTATTGACTTCTATAGCGAAGACAGCTTAAGTTCTTTAACCAGCTAGGGCGACTTGAAATTATTTTTGCCATCGATCACTATCCGGGTTATTCTTCGAACAGTTAATTACATACTAATCACCGCTAAACAAGGTCAACCTCATTACAAATTCAAACCGTAAAAATAGCAATTAAATAAAATATAGTCCACGAAAGTAACAAGTATTTTCAGCAATGTGTCGAGTAAAAATATAATTTGAATGAGCAGTCTAATGCTCTACCAAGTGGGATTCCATTTATAACGTCATAAATATTTCCACATGTCTAGCGAAAAGTTCAAATGGGTTTCAAAATTCACTAAGTACCTACTTTTTATTTTCATGAAGAAATTTTAAATCCATTTAGTTTTGACTGTACATTTGTGTTAACTAGGTTTCTGTGTTTATAGGTTTGTGCTTGAAACATTTACAGTGAAATTTTACAAAAATGGTCTGTGCGTCGAATTTACATAAGAGATCTGGTATTATGTCAGCTACTTCGATTTCCACTTCAGTCAAATCTTAGGTTATTAATACATCAAACTTTTATAAAACTAAAGTCAACTAGACTTGAAAATAGTGTTTGGCAAAGAATAGTTCCCTGTGGCATTACTTCTTTCAAAGGATCCCCAAAATTTATTTATGGTTAAGAAACCAAGAGGCTGTTAAACCACGGGAGAGTCATTCAGGCAATATCATAGAAACGAGATTCAAACCGATTTATTCCAAAGATTTATAAAACAAGGTTGCACATTAATCTGCGCTACCGTATCAAAAGCCTTGGCCATATTCCCGTCATTTCACGTACTGTATATTCTTCTTCTTTACGTGGCAATTTGACTCTGTCCAACCAGTGGTTTAGCCATCGGGTCTGTTTTATCATTGGCTTCTTTAGTAAAATATGTATTTGATTGAAGTTACCTTCTGTCTCATGAGGGTTTCACGGTAGTCGTGGCTGGGAGGTGCGCGCATGGCAGGGTTGGGGTGGTGACGCAGGTAGCTCTCCGTGGGTCCGGGCTCGCGGCGGACCTTGGCGCCGGGAAGCACGAGGGGCGTCGTGCGGTATGGCTAGAAAGATAATTCATATCATAAGTTAGGTAATTTGATAAGAATATACGATTTTGCTACTCAACTATTTGATATCACGGGTGAATTCATCATCGTGATCCTCCGCTATATCATTTTCGTCTTCGGAATCCTTCATCATCGCATGGATTCTAAAACGTGTGTATTAGTAGTTGACAAGGTTGACGAATTTCAATTATGAATGTAGTTTAATTATGAACTCCTCGAAACAGCAGCGTCTTTTTCTTGCGGCCGGAAGACATTTTGTACTATTGAGAGACTTGGATTACACACCCGTACCATACTGTAACATATTTTAATACGGTCATATGTAGGTTATTTATTTACGTTAGCATTTCTAGCCTACATACCAATGCGGTAATATGTTGCACATATTATAAGCCTTCAATTTACCAATTTTGTATTAGGATTCTAAATGGAAAAGCCGAATGATGTTTGTATCAAATATACAACCCTGATCTAGAATAGTTGGCTCACATCACACGCTAATAATAGCTCACGTAGTAGGCACATAAACTTTACAACAGCGTAAAACAAACGGCGTTAAACATAAATTGTAATTTAGTTTACTGCTTCGCCTAACTGAGGTTAGGACAGGTTAGGAATATTTAAATAAACTTACATGTTTGTCACATATAAGTGACATTTTAGAAGGCCGCAGACGAAGCAATCAAAATACCATGGTTAGTGTTACCTTTCCAATAAAATTAACACCAAAGAAAAAGAAACTGCGCGTAATATTTTTTTCTTTGCCTATTACTCGTGTAGAAAACCTTCAAACGGCACGTGCATATATATCAGTCAGACTCTGACAGTAATCAGACGCTATTTCTCTAAAAAATGTCGGATATCTACGCAAAGATTAGCAGCTAAACGTTGCGTACTTGGCGTCGCGTCTAATTATAACACGAGGTTATTCCATGTGGGTTATGATATGACTTCTGACACGATTTCGTTATATTTATACGGGTCTGTGATATTTGGACCGTAGTCGTGTTACAAACTCTTCGTAGGTAACTCTTGGCTGAGAGATTCATATCACAAATATGGCTAATGAAATCCTGTTACAGTAGCAATTGACACCATGGTTAGTTTCCGATGGCTAGCGACTGTTCTCTTCAGTCCGATAGACTGTTGAAGTGACGATGCCACGTGGACCCAGCAATAACATAAAGCGGACTGATCAGGATTAATGACTTGACGATATGTGTTTGGAGTAATATTTTGTTGGAATGGTCCATACATCAACGAAGCATTCGTTAGTATCGAATATGTGCCAATGAGCAAACAACAAGCTTCGTTTATTTGCGGCGATGTTTACAAAAGCGGGGGCTTTCGCCACTGACGCAACGTTCTATGTTGGTCGAATACGTGTGGTTTGACTAAAATGCTAATAAGAATTTCAGTAATTACCTATTCCATTCATTTTCAAGACTAATAGTTTCAAATAGGTAGTCCATTCGTGTCCCATTAATGTCTATCTTCAGTATATTTATCGAGAACAGATAAGTGCCAAAATTAGTAGTTGGAATTAAATGGATAATTGCCCGATTCAAACAACACAATCACTGTCTATGTAGGCATCCGGTATTTAAATTATGGTTTTCTAATTATACCGACTCGATTAAAAGATTGTACACATACGGATCTTTTAGGTTCGCTTGGAAAGTTGTCATTATTCGGGTCATACGAAAGAAAAAAATGGAAGAAGTTTCAGTAGCTAGAGAAGAAGGGCTTTAGGTAGGTACTGTCGTGGTGCAAACAAGGAGCTAACGACTGCGTTGAACAGTTAGAAGCGTTCGAAGATAATGAAGTTTTGCAGTATTGTACAGGTAGTTACTGCTGCATTTGGTAATATTTTCATGTAAATAAGTACTTCAAGATAGCCGGATGATTGGGGGGAGTGGAAGAAAAAAAAGCAAGTAACAAGGGATAAGGGTTGGAACTTGATAATGAATAATTTAGTAATACTTTTTCTAAATCTCTGCTCATGAAGATACCAGAGGTTCAGTATTGCACGTAGTTTAAGTATCGAGTTTTGTCCCTTGGCATGGAAACCAATTTTCGTTAACATTGCATATGGTAACAATCACGTCACATATTCGTGTTGAAAGATCAAGTGGGTGTTAAAAATGTTGGGACGCGACATTGATGCCAAAATAACTACTCAGCTGGCTATTTAATATCAAAAGGGGGTCGTAAAATGTTCGAAAGCAAAAACTGCTCTAGGAAAAATAATTTCAGAATTAGCATTATAAGGCCAGGATTTAAAATATGGAGTAAAGTTGATTATTTTAATGATGAATACTAAATCATTAAAAAATATTGTTTCAATAGTTATGATGGAAACTTCGATAGCTGGACATGCAAATGAAGATCAACTGAACATTGTCGGGTAGTTAAAAGCACCGCGTCACTAGCGTGGTTTCAGAGGCCCATTAAAACAAAATGTTACTTTTATCAAAAACATATTCAAAGGCACAGTTCTGGCATTTGTTGATATAACATTTCATAACATCATAAAACGTATATCCTGTTGTGAAATCACTTACGATTTTTCCGGAAAATTACATCGTAAAGCTTTCGTCTCGGTTATTACATCACATATTTTGTAACACAACGCGCGTCTCAAGTGCTCCCAATTTAGATTATGCTTCAACATCCCATGTTACGGCTGAATCGCTGACGTTTCACATCATTTGCAATTTAATATCAACTATAATACCACTACACATTTTTCTTCTTAACGTGTCGATGACAATTTAAATTGGTTTAGCCCAAAATTTGGCTACAAATTTTGGTTACGATGATATATGGAGGTTTTAGTAGTTAGGAGGTTCTAGTGTTAAGTATTTGTAATAGTCGCACGCACCCAGTTGGTGGTGACCTCGTCCTCAGGATGCATGGGATCCTGGTACCCGTTGGGGAAGAAATTAGGATTGACGGCCATCGTGGAAGCACTCAGTTGCGCGGACGTGTGCCGTGCAGAGTTTGATCGCGGACTGCCGCTCCAGTCGTCCTCTCCCGAGTAAACAACGCGATTTCAATGCATTCTATTTTGGAAATATGGCGGGAAAATAGGCGTCAGCGTGGGCGAAAACCTCCCGAGCGGCCGCAGAGCCTTGCGCTAGATAAAGTATACATGATTTATATGTTTCTCCAAATATTTTTATAAGCAACAATAATAGGGATTTGATGTATAGTTGCTGAGTGTATGTTAAACTTGGACTGTGTAACGTTTTCAGCAGCATATTTTCGTAGAATCATGCCTCAGCGGCCGATTCAATCGATCGCATTCTAACTGGTTAATGTACTTTTCCGATAGGTACTAAAGATTTCAATGACGATGAAGTCAGTGCTTACTTCCATTACGAATTGTATAAGAAATACGACCGCAACGATCGTCTATTATTGTGATTCATGATTCAGAAAACAGATTTAGCTAGCTCGAGAACGTTCTAAAACTTCGATGAATTATAGCCACATTTCAGTAACTTCGTTTCTCTGTAGCTGTAAAGTTATGTATAGGCAATGTTGCCGAGTGGTTCTAATTAATAAGTTAACATCATTAGACGGTAACATTTTGGCGGGTCTCCAAGGTACGTCACGCGTTTGGTTTAGCATAACACTGTTAACCTATTTGTTGAAAATCAAGGATACATGTAAGCAATGTCGACATAAATGCGGTAGAATAATTTAAAGTAGTATTACGGACTGATTCAACTAAGATTTTTCACGGTACTGGTTGAGCAGTCATTCTACCAGTAGCACATTAAAAATGCAAAGCATTTCAACATACAAGACACGACGTTAGCAACGCGATGAAATGTAAAAGAAAATGGCCTACTATTTGGCACAGCATCAAAATACGAATGATGAAGTATGATTATCAATTTTAAAATGATGCCATAAAATCTTACGATCTCAAATTAAAATAATTAGACACCCTTTGCATAATATCTGATATTAACGATCCAGAATTGAAGTAGCAAGCAGTTCCAGCGGGTTAAATTTTATAGCTTAAAAAGTTAGAAGCGAAGCAATTCAAAAAGGGTAACTAGCGATTGTTCGATAACATCAACGTTAAATTTTAAACCAATCTGGCGTAGTTTATGGTAACCGGGTTCCGAACGATGGCCGTCGACTGTTTTTGTTCAACATCGACCGACGGTGTTGACTTGATCAAACTTTGCTGTCCCAAATTCTAAATCAAATATTGTCAAATACATTTAAGTAAACATCGCACGCCCATCGTATTCAATTACTTACTGTTTTTTTTTGTGCTGTTACATACCTACCTCGTAACTTTCGAATGGGTGAACCGATTTTATGATTCTTTTTTTATTTGGATTCAAATTCTAAATCAAATATTGTCAAATACATTTAAGTAGGTAAACATCGCACGCCCATCGTATTCAATTACTTACTGTTTTTTTTTGTGCTGTTACATACCTCGTAACTTTCGAATGGGTGAACCGATTTTATGATTCTTTTTTTATTTGAATTCAAATTCTAAATCAAATATTGTCAAATACATTTAAGTAAACATCGCAGGCCCGTCGTATTCAATTAGACTGTTTTTTTTTGTGCTGTTACCTCGTAACTTTCGACTGGGTGAACCAATTTTATGATTCTTGTTTTATTTGAAAGGTGGTGCTTCCCGTGTGGTCCCTTTTTAATTTGGTTAAGATCTGATGCTGATCTTCGGAGATATTAAAGGAACTCTTCAAAAATAGACGGCAAATCTGCAGTGATTGCTGTAATCGCTTGGATGTTTATAGTTAAAACAACATCATGACGTAACATCACGCCTGTATGTTTTGAGGGGGTACGCAGATGTGGACGATACACCCAAATTTCGACAGTTAGGCGTGTTAAGTTTCATTTATAGGATAAGCCTATTACCGTGAACTTCTAGAGTAGTTTGATGAGAGTTGGATTAGGTTCTGATGATGGGATCCATGACAAAGTAACAGAACTCTTCAATTCTTAGGAGAAAATTAACGATACACGGCCGAATCTTTTATAGGCTAAACGGATATTTCAATTCAATTCATTTATTTATTGCATCAAATATGGTAGGTACATACATGAAGTTCTTACATAAAATATTTAGTAACACACATTTGGCCAATATATAGCATGCAATAGTACAGGTATTTACATTTAACATATTCATTACTAGATAACTACATTTTTGTTAGTTAAAGTCTACTTAACAGTTAAATATGTCTGTGCTTTATGGTATAAAATTTGCAAGGACACTTTTGAAAGAATTCATCCAAAGAATAAAAACACTCTTCCAACAACCACTTCCGCAACGCAACACAAAATTTATTAAAGGGTAGTTGAGTAATTGACCTAGGTAAAGCATTATAAATTAGGGGAGCCATATAAACGCAGCTCCGCCGAAAAAGTTCTAGCTTTGGAACAGGCATTTCAAAATCTAAATGTGTAGGTTTTCTTTTATTCGTGTTATCTTTCCGTTTAAATAGTTCAGGATTGGACCTCACAAACCTGGCAACTTCGTAAATATAAATGCATGGGACCGTCAGTAGATTGTGCGATTTGAATATAGGCCTGCATGAGTCAGACCACTGCATTTTGAATATTGCACGAATACACTTCTTTTGGGCTATGAAGATCTTCGCTATTTCGGAAGAGTTTCCCCACACAACTATACCGTATCGTATTACTGAGCAAACGTATGCGTGATACACCATTATGGCGGTACGCAAAGATGTAATAACTTTAATTCTTTTCAAAGCAAATACGAATTGATTTTTTTTTTTTTAAATAATTTCGATGTGATTCTTCTAAATGTTTTGCAATGAAGCAGATTCGTTTTAGAAATATTTATTTTCTATTTCTTAACATCTAACCATTGTATAATCTCATTTAATGTTTGCTTAATTTCAATTTCTAAATTTTGTGAATTTTTACATTTGATAATAATTGTGGTGTCATCGGCGAACAATACACACTGATGTTTTATTGACTGCGGCAAATCATTTATGTAAAGAAGGAACAATAATGGCCCCAATATACTACCTTGCGGTACCCCACAGAAATTAGTCCGTGCATCAGAATCAAAGTCTTCTAAAGTGGTAGTTAATTTGTTTAATTTTGTTAACCTCGTCACCTGTTTTCTGTCAGATAGTTAAGATTGAAACCAGTCTTTTGCTGGACCTCTGATACCGTATCTTTCAAGTTTTATATTTGAGTCACCTACCATAACGTCGTTATTAACCGACTTCAAAAAGGAGGAGGTTCTCAATTCCATGTTCCCCGATTACTCGGAGATGGCTGGACCGGTTTTTTTTTTAGTGTTTGAAAAGGTATATTTCCCAGGTGGTCCGATAATCATCAAGTCAGTATCTGATGATGGGATCCTGGAGGAATAGAGGAAACTCTTCAAATTTTATAGGCACACCAGAAGCGATTTGGGTAATTTTAGGAAGAGTAATTTCTCGGAGTGATCCTATTTCAATTTGGTGAAGATCTGATGAAGAACTTCGGAGATAGACAACAGAACTCCTCAATAAATGATAGCAAATGTACTGGGATTGCTGAATTCTCATGTCCGTCTATTTTTTACACCAGTTCATAACATAACATCACCCCGGTACGCTGTGAAGGGATAAGCACATGTGAACCACTAAAAAGTGAAAAATAAAAACCTTTTTTTGCAAAAAATAAAACCGACTTCAAAAAACACGAAAAATGTTAAAAATAACTTTAGCTTCAGAAGTCGGTGACGAAAAAACTAAATGAACCAAACAACGGTCAGCGACTTTTGAAGCTAAAGTTATTTCTAACCTTTTTCGTGTTTTTTGAAGTCGGTTTAATTTATTGCAAAAAAAGTTTTTATTGTATAAAAGGTCAGTCGATCTTTGATTGACAATTAGGTAATCATGTTTAGGAGCCACACACTGAATGTCAGATGACGTTCAAATACAAATGCAACCAACATTTTTTAGGACTCTTACTAGAAATGATGCTATAGGAGATAGATCTGATTGGGGGCTATCGGCGCAAGAAACGCCGCTAGAGGCATTCTTGTAGAGTAAGGTCTTCCGAAATGTCAGATGTCATAGAGTGACCGCTTTTTTATCACATATTTTTACTAATATTCACGATTGTGGTCTATATTGAGCCATTCCTGATTAATTATGACTTGAAGATTTAAAGAAGCAACTTAGGTTCTTATTTGTTGGTGCTTGTATTTATTTATTTAGTACATGGAAAACTTCCACATCATAAAAACAAACAAAAAAGGAATCCATTGTCACAAGAAAGATTTTTGAATGTTTGCTTTCTAATTTTGGGGGATTGTAAATTATGTACTTATCTGAATTAGGATTTCTGAAGCCTGCTTTCATACGGCTGCTTTCGTTCGGTTTGCCGTATTACTCGTATTGGCCCATAGGCACGCCACTGCTTTTTTTTTATATTGACCACTCGCAGATAAACCTGTGGTGGTAAATCCTGTGGTGGTCAAAAATTACTTTTTCACTTCTCATGGTCTAAAAGTACGCCAATATAGCCCTACGAAGCGGGACTAAAGTGACCATTTTACTCCCTAGGGAGTAAAAGTAATTCGTTTTTTTAATATCCTTGTGACATAGACAAACTCAAACAGCCGGTAAATATACTATTATCTGTTGAGTGTGGATCATACATCTTCATTGCGAAAATGTTGGGAGTTTTAGTTCCATGGTTTTTCCGTAAAGAAGGTGGCGCCATGTGTTTTAAATTGTTAATCTGTGACTGGTTTAGAAGACCGCGAAATTTCAGAATTTTTTTCGAGTGTATTTGTTTAGTTTTTAATGAAATTAGATTTTTTCAGCGACAGGAAAGAGTTTGACGTCGAGCAAAGAGCAAAGACGTAATAGATAATCTTTTGCCGTCAAAATCGCGGCAGATTTACGAGTACCTAAAAACTTGAAAGTTTTATGGATTGGAGGAATAAGAAACAAAATGTTTTTGTACTAAATTGACTATTTTTCTCGCACTTAAAGTGAAAAGTATAGTTTGCACCTCAACACTAAACGCCAACTTAATGTACCCTCGATTTCATTGACTCCCCCTCACGCTCGGGAGTCAAACCACTTCGGGTATATTGTGGCTTCATTTAGTCCCTCGATATAAAATATACTATAAGGCCCCCGGCCAGGACTTACATGCTACAGGCACACCACTGCGTGAGTGAATACGACTAGGCGAATGTGTATCATGCATTTTATTTCTCCTTCGTTTTCTTACTGCGTCAAACCAGTGATTGATGCAGGAAGCATTGCTTAAGATCAACGTTCAGCTGACAGACGCTACATAGCACTCCCCTAAACGGCTCCACAACCAGTGGTCCTGTGTCATTGGGCCACTTCGTCCTACACACGTTGCGCTTTCCAGTTTATTACTATAAGGCAATAGGCATAGTATAAGTCTCTTGGTACTAACCTGGCTCTGAATAGACTCGTCAAGTGTATCATCAGTCCGTATAGAAGACGGCGAGAGCAGCAATGTCCTGTATTCTCCCTCAATCTGCTGCGGGTAAGGGCTGTAGTGCGGCAGGCCGGCGGGGCCCGCGGGCCCGTGCGGCGGGAGCGGGGTGCGCGGGAGGGACTCGGGCCCGCGCCAGCTCTGCTGCGACTCTTGATTGCGGTATCCTTGCTGCGGGCTTGGTGTCCTGTGAAAATGTTATATATTTATATCCCTATTCTGCAAAAATGTGCTCGTTTCAAAAGAACCAGCTATAGAATGAGATCCGTAATAACTGAGGATCTGCATTAATTAGGTATCATACTTAATTAAACATTGAAAATAGGAATCTTTTTATTTTTGTCCTGTGGAAACCCTCATGGGTTTGCTCTGTCTAAGTGAGGTGGAGCTTACCGAGGTTGAGCGTATCCATGACGAATTATTTCGGACTTCTGCTGACGAAAACCAAGAAGTCCGTTCTTAGCTCGTACAGAAGTGATTGGGGTACTCCACTGAATCCCCTGATGTCCTATGCTCTATGTCTATGGTACGGTCTGTAGTATATTGTGATATAAGAAAATGTTTAAATTACTGGTAACACCAATTTTAATACTGTAATTTAAAATGTAGGGCTAGTAAGCACTACATACTAGCGTCTTTCTACATATAGAATACTGTTATATAACCTCAAAGAAGTCAATAATAGGTAAAGAGAATAGGATTACTCCTAAAGGTCATTAACGAATCTGAGATTATTGGGACTGTACGATCAGTCGAACAGTCGAGTCTGATAATATCGTTGACTACATTAGGCACCTAGGCAACGAACGTGGACATGGTCTTCATAATCAGTGGGCTTGAGCTTGACGGAGTTGAGCTATTTACTCTGGCCAGAGCAAAGAAGCCTATTCTAGGAAGCGCCTAAGGTTTTCCCCACCCTCAATCTGAGCAAGTCGTGTAATTAAAATTCATTCCAAATTCTATTGAGTTCAGACTTAGGTGACGATATCAATGTTTTGTATACTCTGCTTTTAATAGAATCAATGAGAGACCGACCTTTGGCTCAATCTCTCAGCGAGGTATGCCGTGACTGCGCTTGTGACTTTATTTCACTGAGACATCTTGTTTTCTTTGATGTTTCTATACATTCAATGAGATCTAATTTAAGTTTTAGTTGTCGGGGACACATCAAGTTTATCGTGGAATTTAAACTCTTTCAGACAGGTCGTGTCATTGACTTTATATTTTTGGCACCTCTGGGGCGATGCATCATAATTTATTTTGGCTTTGATTGCAGTATTTATATAACGTTATTTTATTATACAGCAGCTGCTGACTACAATGATAAGTTGACATTCTATACTAAAGACAGTCACATTTGAAACGGATGTGAGTGATAACAGATGACGTGGGAATAACAGTCACTGATTTCATATCTGTAGATCACCATCGATTGTCTTCTTGATATGCTGGATAAGGAAGCTACCACGAAGTGTTGCGGTCGGATTTCTTAAGTTTAGTAAATACAAAATGTAATATGATGATACCTGTATGGTGGTGCAGCAGCATGTGCGAAGGGAACAGGCGAGCGCGGCGCCCTGGCCGCGGAGGTGTCTCGCGGGCCCTCGCGGTCCACGTCCCTACACAGCGTGCAACATGAACATGACTGGAACATGGAGTTGCGTCAATACGGTGCAATGTCCAGTGCCAACTTTATGATGTATTGACGGCATCAAATATCATATCATCACCGTTGGACTGATTCGAAAATAACGCACGCGAAATAGTTCATGGCTCAACTTTAAAAACCTTCGAATCTGTCCAGAGGTTGTAATGTAGTGTGTATGTGAACATTTAAGGAAGGATGCAATGCATTTAGTACAAGTAACCTAGACACATATAAAAGAGACTGTAGCCTCGATACATTCATAGAAAATAGATTATAACATAAATAGGTACAGTTCATGCACGTAATGTGTTGACGACAGCATACAGGATGTTACCAATATATTGACGGAGTCTGACACTGAAACTTAACGCATGTTTCAACAAAAAAACATTCTTTCAAAGAGTATAAATATTACAGTTATTTGCAGAGATTGTTTACAACATCGAGAAATAACCCATGCTTAATTTTTTTTTGGATATAGATTTAGATAGAGAGGGCTAATTATAACAAGCATACATTTTTATAGTTTTACGACGAACTCTTTAAAAATGCAATGTGATACTGAATCATACGCTTTCTGTAATCTGTTCAGAGCTTTTGATATATGTATAAATTACATATGTTTGTGCAATAAGGGCAAATGCTCTTCTAAATTGTACATAATAGTTTATTTGCAGAGACGGTAAAAAAAAATATAGCTATTTAATTGTCATAAAATATAAACATAAATTATTGATGCGATTCGTGAAATAGAACATTTATAACGCCACACTTTTGACATAGACCAATGTAAGATATTTTTCACTTCTCATGCTCTAAAAGTACGCCATTATAGCCTTACGAAGCGGGATTAAAGTGACCGTTTATTCCCTAGGGAGTAAAAAGTAATTTAAAAATGGAACGATCTTTTACTCTGAAACATGGTCACAAAACAGTACCTAACTTTTTTTTTTTAATGGATCAAAGTATTATTTGAATTTCGAATTGGCTTGCAAATAGAAAGCGGTTTATTGAAAAAAAAAACAAATGCACTCTTCAACGCGAGAAAAATTATTGTTGTTTGTGTGCATCGTTGATTTTGAAAAGTATGTGCAATGCCTCTGTTGCTAGCCGCTGCAGTAATGTAGGTACTAATTATCTGTGGAGTGTGGATCATCTTCATTGCGACAATGTTGAGAGTTTGTGTTGTGTTTTAAATTGTTAATCTGTGACTGATCTGATAGATGAGAAAACTGACCGCTCAGTTCAGAATTTTTGTCGAGTGTAAATTTGTTCAGTTTTAAATGACTATTTTTCTCGCACTCGAAGTGAAAAGTACAGTTTGCACCTCGAGACTAAACGCCAATTTAATATACCCTCGCTTTTTAATGACTCCCTCGCAAGCTCGGGAGTCAAACCACCTCGGGTATATAATGGCTTCGTTTAGTCCCTCGTTATAAAATATACTATATCTACATCAAAAGTTGAAGCTCTAGACGAAGCTACTCCAGAAAATTCAGTATCACCAGTAACATATAAATCAACAAAGTAGGTGAAGGGCAACACCGCAACATGGAGTACACGGGACACCTAGTGCACTGTGCAAGTCTTACTCAGCGAACTCGTGATAGAAGGTAGGCGTGGGCACGCGGCCTACAAAGCTGCCCGGAGAGCGAGGCAGCGAGTACAGGTGTACGCTCGCACCGCCCCTGTGGTTACACCTTGCGTCTTTTTACTAGGAATTTGTTCAACTACCCTCTTTGGTTGAAGCGGCGGAATTTACAGCGAGTATCAGAAATCCGTGGCCTAAAATCGCGGTGCCGCACATACAGGGAGGTTACCATGACGTTTTAAAGCAGATTGTTGTAATGTCATTCTAGTGTGGGAAAGTGACGGAGCTATAGAGGACGGCTAGCGCCATCTCTTTCTCACTCTCGAATACAATAAAACAATCCTGCTCTAAGACGTCATGGTAGGCGACCAGGCCTTAAAAATTAACGACTTTATGCTTGTTATGGTCTGTACCATACCCTAAAATATGACCTCGCATTTCTGATATATGTTGTAATAGTGTATAAGATGAAAACGTACAGTTTGGTCTGTTCTTTAACAGCTCGAGTTGTATTTTAAGGTGAGCTTTATCTGTCATAATGTTTAAGGTAACAAATGTTAATATTCCTTAACTTATAATGAACGCCGTTAGCTTTTCCAAGTCATTTACTGACCAACGAGATACGTAAAGACTCCGGCGTAAATCTGGCAAATGGACTTTAAAATTTTTGTCTTGTAGAGTATCATCTTATAAACTTTTGCCCTACACGCCAAGCTACAATTTCACCTACCATTTTGTCACATATTTGTGTCATTGGTGTACAGGGCACGAACTTGCTTGTCACGTATATGTGACAATGGCGTTTAAAAGGATAAGGTTCAGTCAAACCGGGACGGCCAAAAGGCGGACAAGGCTGCGAACACCTGACAGACAATGAACTCAACCCAATACTGAATAACGTATGTGTGATTTTACCCGCCCCTGGTACAGTAGAAGCTTTCAAAGCATAGGACTCATTACCTCTGTACTACCAGCTTGATCTGTTGGGGCGCATTCCTGAAGAGATTCTGTGCGTCTTCGTGTCGCAGATCGCGCGCGTCGTAGTCGTCGATTTTAGCGATGATGTCTCCTCGGACCAGCTCCCTGCCCGCGGGAGTGCCTTGTGTCACCTGGAAATTAATGCATCAGTTTAGTAATTATGTTGCTGGGAATAATTTAATAAAAAATAAACAGCAAATGCATACGCTTCTTCTTTTTTATTCGGATAAAACGGTAAAGGCCCGCGTGAATTCTCCACGCAATTCGTGATTACAAATCACGGCTTACACAGAGAAGGGCTGTCGTAGCAGATGGAGCGTTATAAGCTGACTATCAGTATGACATAAAAAGGAGGGATTTGTAGAAATCTTATTAGGTCTACCATTAATAACGAGAAAAAATACATTATTAAACTAGAGATTTGATTAGACATCCGTCTCTAGTTTTCTATCTTTCCATGAAAAGCGGATGTTTCGTTCCCGTACTGCCATCTGTCGGCTGGGCACTTTAGTTTGCTCTGAAAGTTCCGGTTCAGTTCTACACATTAAATGCAGTACGTACCTACTGCAAAGCGAAGTTCAAAGCGCCCATTTGTCAATCCCAAAGCGTCAATGTTTACCCAAACTGAAAATATGGAAGTGTTTGAAGTCTCAACCACCACTGGGATTCCATGGAAAAACATCGAGCTTCAAAGGATTGTTTTATTTTTGTGGCTTACTTTACAAAGCCTAACGAGCTTTACATATTTTACTAATGGCAACATTAGAATTTTCCTAACTATGTTATGTTCGGTTTCCAGCTCAACCGGATGCAGCTGAGTACTAGTACATATTTTTACACTCAGCGACTGCCAATCTGACTTCCACAACCCAGGTGCTAGGTAATATGTTGCCCTTTGATAACACTAGATAAAAGTAACAAACTCTTTTGATACCTTGAATGGACATTTCTAACAAACTTTTTAATGGCAACATTTCCAAGAGTGTTATAACAATGTAAGAATCTGGTGACGTAGGCAAAGGTGTTGCCCGTGTTACAATATAATGTTTACAGGTTATGCGACACATATAGAAGGCTAGCAGACGGGCCGTGACATTCTGAAGTGTGAACCAAGCGTCCATTCGATTCGGTCACCTTCAAGGGTAAGTCGTCAACATATTTTCAGCCAACTTGTTTACTTTCCAGAATAGATATGCCTTTTTTTTAAGTATTTTTAGTTGGTTCTAACCCTATTAAAGGAACTATTAGCCGAATATAAAAAAAAAACATGGAAAGTAGTTCAATACATGGAAGTTATTGAGGCAACGTTAGCAAATGAATTTAAGAAATATGAGACCCATTGGATGTATAATTTAGGAGGGCTAGTAAGAAGGGTGTAGTATATTGCATAGCGTATACTAGGCCGACCTTGTGGCTAGGGTAGAGGAGGGAGGGCGCGGGACGTATGCACTGGGTTTGGCCGAGGGCCAGGCTAAATGCGTCCGCCGGCGACGCCGCGCCAACCTGACATTTTTTATTGAAAACAACCGACGGATCGGATGGAGGCCGCGTCGCATCCACTGCTCGACCTGCGCAAACCCATCACACACTTCCTCGAGTCAATGGCGAGGACATTCATCTATATTTACTCTTGTCCATCACCGTGGGTCGTGGCGAAATTTTTGTGAGGACGTCAAACGTTCTAGTTCTTTGTTTTTGATGGATTTTTTAAAACGTTACAGCTGGCTAACGTCCATCCGCATTACACTCATACGCAGATGACGTGTACGCTCTTGCGTCATCAAACTATCCAGGTTGAAGAAGATGCATTAGGTTAACAAACCATAATAAACTCTTAACGCCTTCATTTTTGGTTTTACATAACATAAACAGCCTTTAACGTTCCAACTCTTGGGATACAGGCCTTCAGGTTTGATTAAGGGATTTGGTAAATATCCACCACGTAGACCCAGTGAGGAATGGTGGATGTCAAATGTCTTTGACTTTTCGAATCTTGGACATACCGTTTTGAGAAGAGCGCTGATGAAATAGATTACATTAAATAATTTGTATTTTTTTTTTTTGGGACAAGCCCGCCACACACGCCCAAACCACTGTAACTCCTGAAAGCCAGAATCAACAGTGGCGACCACCAGAAAAGCGCCGAGACAATGAAGCTCGACGAAGTCCCAGAGAATGAATTTAGCTGTCTTGGATCCCGCAACGAAATTAATCAGAAAGTATAGCGGAGGAGTAGGAAAAAAAAAAACTGTAATTTCCACTTCCCTCCATATCAGCAGGACACAGAACGAAACAAGGCCAATAGGCACAAAGGGACGTTTACAACTGGGATAGGCCCAGTTGCCTAGCACCACGGATAAATATTAACGTTAATGGGTCCTAAGTTGAGAGCTGTTATATTTGATTCCAATAATAGGTATGGCAAAAACGCTTGAACGTACGGAAATTTGCTCTAGTTTCTACAAGGTCCGTATAGTAAATAACTCCGGATGTAACCTGTACACTATCCAACATAATATTGCGTTCATTTTGCCAAAGACTACACTCCCACAAAATGTGATGTGCAGATTGTTCATATTCGCAGTCAGATGTTGAACATTGACAAAAAGGCGAGTCAACAAGCTTGAAGGAAAATAATTTTCTCTTGAAGTTGCCATGACCCGTGAGAAATTGTAATGTGTATGTCAGTGTTCTTAGCTTTAGTATTCCCCAATCAACATTTCATAGACATTTTATTAAGCCTTTGGTGCCAAATGCTCTAATTAAAAGCCTAGTGTTTATTGAAGTCTAAATATTTCCTTTCTAGAGCCAACATTTTTATAATGTATTTTCAGTAAGTGAACCAAAGATATTTTCATCTACATAATTATTTCAGTTGTCTCTTAAATAAATCGTCCCAACGAAGTCAAAGAAGGCCTCGGAATTCATATTGAATACGGCATAGGCACATAGGCTGGTAAATAAAATAGTTAAAATTATTACAAATCGTTGAAATCACATAAATCAACAGGTGCTGGTTGGGAGTCTTTGCCAAGAAGTGACATGAGTTATGAAGTTGCTAATTACTCAAATGATTATACGTTCCTTTTTTTTTCTTAAAAAAAGGACGTATGTACATATATTCTTTTTTCTAATTTATAGCGTATTTTCTATTGAAACGTATCGAACTAATTGACTCATCCTAGCCATATGGAGAGGAAGTAATGAAAGCGGATTTTAATGGATCCGTTAAACAAAAAAAAACGAGCTCAAGGCTGTGTTTGCGATTGAAAGTATATGGCAGCCAAGGTCAAACGGGAGATTATTTGCTAAGTGCATTTCTCGATCAGCGGGAAACAGATGCGGGATGTTATCTGGCCAACCTGAATATTATGTAGAACGAATATGACGTCCAGTCTAGAATTAACTATGTCAAGATCCAACCGAAGTAAAATTAAACATAGGTTCTAAATCTAAACTAATATTATGAAGAGGTACAATTTGTTTATAAGTTTATATGTAAGGAGTAAACTTCGGAACTATTGATCGGATTCCGAAAACTCTTAAACTAACCGGAAGCTGCATTATCCCAGAGTGTCATATGGCTACATTATTTATTGTACATAACAGGAGCGAAGCCGCATGTAAAAGCTAGTAAGTAAGTATTTAGGTAATAAAACTAGAATTTTTTGGCTTAGGTACTAGCTATTAAAGTGAGTGAAAAAATGCAGACAAATTGCAGTCAAATTAGGCGGGTTGTTTATTGCAGCAAGGCTTTACATGGTTCCCTTGATTGACTTATATAATACCATAAGCTGTGAACCTTTTTGTTGCGTGTTTGGTTAGACGCGGTCTTAGCAGAGCAATCAATCAGGTCACAATACTGCTGGCTGGCTTCAAAAAGTCCGTAACCCTCACCGTTTAGAAAGATTAAGATCAAGAAGAAAAATATAAAAGTAATACTTTTTTGTTAACTTTTATTTTGAGCAGCACCAAATGTAATTTACAAAGTGAGTTTTTTTTGGTCGGTTAATTAAAGAAAACAGCTGTTTTGTTTTATAACCAACAAAAAAAATATTTAAGGGGGTTCCGAATACGTGGTAACCATTTTGGGGTCGGTGTCTCTTCCACCCTAAATCCCATCATTGGTTTATTCAATTAGATGGTTGATTGGTAGAGAATGCCTTGTGGCATTAAGTCCGCTTATGTACCACTCTTGTACATGAAGTTTAAATGAATAAATAAATGAACATAAGCAATTTACTAACGTCACAACAGAGTATCGTTCCTGATACGCCCACTCTCCTCTATCACCACTTTCTAATAGTAATGTTGTCTATTATGCTTGTTTTGGTTAACAAAATAGGTTGCTGTTTTTTATAAGCCAGAGACACAAGAGAGTAGATCTGACCTCACCTGTAAGTGACTGATATCTGCAAAGGGGGGAGGGTCTATCTATTAAGTGTAGTTCTAAATTCATTGACGGACAAACTACAGCCTTAAATGTTGTGAGAAATTTTGTATGGAACTTTGTAATATTTACTGTTGGGAAACCCCATAATTATATTATACGCCTATAGATTAGTGAAACTGATTCATAAAATAGCTGGGCTTTTTTTCTTCTGTTTGAAGCAGTTACGCTTTAGAGGGTTTAACCTAGCCATCACCAACATTTCAGCTGTCTGTAAGACGAGCATTATGTTATGTTATGACATATGCGACCAAGCATTACCCCATTAACTGGTTCTGTGCTACTCAATTAATTAAATAATATTAGTTCTAAGGGACAAAGATTCGCCAGGTTCAGTTCATTTCCTCACGAATGTCACTTTTATATTATATCCCTAGCTTATCTCTATAATGTTTTACGATTTTGTTTGTCTGTTTGTGACCCAAAAGATAATAGACCAGACTTTTGGTTATAAATAACTGCAAATCAACGTCACTCGTGGCTACGGTACGCGTGCCTGATTCATTAGAAAAATATAACACTCCACATGCTGTGATGTAAAACGCATTGCAGTTTAATTTCGTCCAGAATGTTTCCACTAAGCTATGCGTCATATTATGCGTGTGTTGTAGCAAAAGCACAGTTGATAATACAACATTTAAGAATATTTATCATTACTACCTCCAATTTAAGCAGCCATTATCTAAATTTAAAATTAGGTTTAGTTTCAGTTCTTCAATCCCTAGAGAGTAATCAGATCACGTCGAGACTAATACTAAAATGCCATAACACCCTAGAACGAGTTACGGTACTAAACCCGAGCTCATTGTGCCCATTCCTTTCCAGCAGCTAAGAAGCCGGTTAAAGGATCACACTCGAATACAAGCGGAGAAATGGTGGACCTCGACACCAGGATGTAGGCAATCCAATGAAGCCATGCGATACTTAGATGCGAAGCTGTCAGGGATAGCCTACGACTGGTGGCGGGGACCATTACCGGACACTGCTCACTGAAAAAACACTACCACACCCTAGGTATCACTGACAGTCCCCTGTGCAGTGGAAATGGTGGCACATGTGCTCCTCGAGTGCACCGGCGTTACCCAGATTCGCGAAGAGATCCTTGGAACACCAGGATCACTTGCGATTTCCCTGACAACACTGGGAAGTCTGATCTACTTCTGCAGGGAGGTGGGCTGGTTGGAGTAACTGCCATCATGGCTCACGCACATGGTCTACAAGGAACTAAGTGCGGACCTACACCCCCATAATATAATAGAATTTTATGAATTTCCATAAGTGTACACACACTTGCAATTTTTAAGGACCAAAGACACAACTGAACCGCGATTAACTTGGCCACGTGGCCACATACTAGGCTCTAAATTCCATGGACTCGAAAGGAAATAGAATAGAATATTTCTTAAGAACATTTTGAAAGTGCTCTCAATTATTGCCCATGCTCACATGAGTAGCTATGGATAAGTAGCTTAGCTACTCTATCAGATCAACAGGTTCGGAGCGTAGAGGTGTAAGAGTAATTATTGTACGAAAACAAAATTACCCATTCGTTATACTACTATACTACTGGTAGATTCCTAATAGGTCTACCTGGCAACCAGACCAGAATGCAATCTCAAAATCTATGAGTCAGTACCCTCCTACATCCTACTCTAATTGAGCCGTGATGCACTCTTTCTTACTCCTACGTCAGTACACACATAGCTTGAGCATGTGATAGGCGAAAATAGGTCAACCATGCCGCTTTATTTTTCAGCATCTTGAAATACGAAGTGATGAATTTATTTTTTGATTGAAACATGCATAATTATAAACACAAACAGTCGTGAGGAAACTTTTGAGCGTTATAGCCTATATAGGGTGACTGGTAATTAGTGTAGGTACGAAACTTAAACACGTGATTGTGCTCATGATAACAAACAACTTTTACTATGGGAACAAACCCGAAATCGCGAAAAAAAAAATAGCTGTTCAGAACATTTTGACCAGTTTAATGTACCGAACAGCTGTTTTTTTTTTCGCGATTTCGGGTTTGGTCCCATAGTAAAAGTGTTGTTCGTTACAATGAGCACAATCACGTGTTTAAGTATCGTACACTATTACCAGTCACCCTATATACGCATACCGGGACGGCGGCGGCGCGCGGCGTGGCAAGGGATTTAAATTTTTGCCAATGGACATTCAAACTATTTCAAACGTATTGATATAGAAATACGACCGTGGCGCCTCTTTTAATAATGCAAATCCCTTTCGGTGCCACGGCATGCCACAGTATTATTTTAAAGCATAGTAATTTATGTCGTATTTCTATATCAATACGTTTGAATGTCCACTGCTAAAAAAATAATTCTCTTGCCATGCCGTCCCGGTCTGCGAAGGCCATTAATGTGGATGGAGTATAGGAAGACCAAAGAATGAGGGATGGACTATGTGAAGGTTGATATGGCTACAAAGAGGGTGGCTACTCAGATGAGTAAAAGAGAATTCTGGAAGCGGAAGACATGATGCCCCAAATAAATTGGGATGAGGGCAGGAATAATTATTATACTCAAGCTTCGATCTATTTGATAGATTACGCAGTAAATCCTTTATAGAAAGGATTTCCAGTAAAAGGAAAGTTTGAGTATGGCTGTATACAGAAAGAATGCTGGAAACTTATAAGCGCTTACCGGCGCTTGACAGCGCTGGTAACCCGCGCAGGAAAATATATGAACGCGCGCCGATAAGCACTGAACGGTGCCGACAAGTTCCGACAAGCTTCAACACGCGCTGGTCAGCGCTGGGCGCTGCCATTTAAAATTAATAAACAACTGCTTCAACCTGCTGCCTTTGTGTAGAACGGACCAGCGCTATCAAGCGCTTATAAGTTTCCAGCTTTCTTTCTGTATACAGCCTTAGAATGGTGAAGCCCGCGTGGTGGATTAATCAGATCTTGAAACCTTTGAAATTTAAGAACCGTGTAGTCAGGACCTATTGACATTTAATCAAGTACGCATCGCATATAATTTCAAGCAGTATGCTTTAGGAGCCTTCCATTAATCACGTGAGGCTCGATAGGGGGGGGGGGGGAGGGGGTTTGACAAGAATCACGAAATATCACACGAGGGGGGGTGTAGTAAGATATAACGTGTATTTATTTTTTCGTCAAACGCGCGATTTCGTATTTCAGTTAATTTCCCAAGTATTTCAATTAAATTGCCTGTCACAAACAAACTGCAACCTTTCCGTCTTGACATTTTTATCATGGTCCTTAATTTCAAAATAATAATAAATATCGCTGGACATTACACACAGCGCTACAGTGCCACAGTAAGCAAGGCTTGTGTTGTGGATACCAGACAGTTGTTATACTACACTTATAGGTATTTTTTTTTTGTAAATACATACTTACTATACATATAAACATCCATGACACAATTAGAAAATTAGATTATACTTTATACCTGTATTTAAAGATAATATTCTAAAAATTTTAAGATTCTTTGTAGGTACTAAAAAACACACGTGATTTTGGGTAGGGGTGGTAGTCTTAAATCTCAACAGGTATCACTAAGGGGGAGGGGGTTCAAAAATGCTAAAAAATATCATCACGTGATTAACGGACGGCCCCTTATAAAGGAACTAGCTGTAAGGTGAAAAAATCCACGCCATCTCGGTCCCCATGATAACAAATCTGATTAGAGTTACCGAGTAGTTCCTGAGAGTTTAGAACTTTCGAAGCACAACTTCACAACCGAGCTTTAAAAGTCACCTAGCTTCAGTTCTCACGCCAACACTTGCATTACTGATAAGGAGATTTCATGGAGTGTGCTTCGGAAGCATGCGTTAGCTGATATTGTCACTAGAAACGGATCTTATTAATGTACAAATAAATTACCGATATTTCATAAGTGATACTATAGTCTTTTACTTTACAGTGTAAGGGATTATAAGCCCAAATGACGCCAATACAGGTCTTACCGCCTAAAGATGGATAAATGTAATGGACAACATTAACAAACTAAATAATTACCAAGCTAACAATCAGCACTCATGTTTTAGGCAAAATAATAACGTGAGCAGTAAGTTTATTTTTGCTTTAAAAGCTCAATGTTATTGAAGCAAGGTTTCTACTTTGTATTTGTGTTATGAACACAAATCAACTTTGATAGCTTATGGTTCCTGTGTTAGGTTTACAAAAGCTGCATTGGTGCATACTTCGAGCTACGAAGGTCAGTGGTGCGGCCTCGGAGTTAATGCGAAATATAGTAAGGGGGGTACACAATTTTCGGGTTGTGCATTACACTAACAAATATTACTTTTAGTTTTAGGCTACAGCTAAAAATATTAAATGAAAGAGATTAAGATATCGGGGTCATGTCGCATCGCCGTCGGCAGCTGTCGAACGACACGATACATCCAAGAATATATCAGTTATAAAGAGAGTTCGTCCACGCTCTACATGTATTTTAATGATGTTCTAGATAATGTTTAAACAACGGCCGTTTCCCGATATTTTAAAACGGCTCAGCAGATACTTGGATTACAAAAATAGCTTGAAGTGTTTCAAATTGTCGGGTTGCGGGTAAAGTCCCAGACTGACTGACAACGCTATAAATACGAGTATTTTTGTGTCCCGGATAAATTATAAAATAATCCAAGTCGGCTTTTATGATATTTTTGAAGACATTTCTGTTCAATGTTTCTTGAGATAATTAACTGAAACGTTTAGTTGGGGCCCGCAGATTTGATTGATCGTTAACCTGGATAGCGTCTTATTTACAAACAGAGCGGTGACTGGAGCGCCGGGTGTGTTTACACCGGCGCGCGAGTGACGCGGCCCTGCGGTGCAGTAGTGGTGTATACCCTGGTGACGATGAGCGGCGTGGCCAGGTCGGCGCCTCCGACCAGGCGCAGGCCCCAGTTCACCTCCCGGGAGTCGCGGCGCAGCGTCACCACGAAGGTGTGCAGCCGCCCCATGCTGGTCACAGTGTGTCACAGTGTGCACAGTGTGGCACGGTGTCGCACGGTGTCGCTGCACGGTGCACGAGACGCGGTGTGTGCGCGGCGGGAACACGCGACGTAGTGCGCGCTAAATTAACCTCACCGCAAACCCGCACCGCCCCCTGCCCCCCTAGTTCTGCACTGCATGTAACCCTGCCTTCGCAATCGACCTAATTCGATTTACGGAAACTCTGGGATACATCGATGCTTGATTACCCAGCCATTCCGGCAAGTGTTCGACTTGTTTGTTTACTCTCGATCTATCGACGCATTAGACATGACCTATATTTTTTAATTATTTCACACTTCAGCTCAAAGGGTTACAGATTATCATCAAATAATTGCATTAACATCATCAAATGAAACTATCTTGGAAATGAATACAAAATTCATCAGATAATACAACCCCTGCTATCTAAAGGTAAATCACCAGATAGGTATCAATGGAAGGCCATATATTTTATATCACTATTTCCTACGTCAAACTTTTACTATAAATAGGCACATAATGACTTCGTATTGGCATCATATAAAGTTATTGACGTATATTTAGACCATTGATCATGATTACTAATAATCAAAACAGTCTGAATTTGCATGGGACTTCTAATCTGGGGTGGCGTGTCATAAAAAATATTTTACATTTGAAAACCACAAGTAAATCACCTGACTTAAATATGTTTTAATGAATTTGTTGAATAATTAATATTATTCTTGTAAAACTAATGGGTGCTGTGGTCTCCTATAATAATTGAAGGAGTGCTCCGGAATGACGTTACTTTCTTTGCAATCAATTATGACATGCCCGTGTAAATATTAACTTGAAGAATAATTGAACAAGTGCTACTAACTAAAAAAACAAAAAACTCGGTATAAAACAATGAGAGTAAGTATTTCATGTATTTTAATATCGCACGTACTATTTGATTCGCTTTTGTGAGTATAATGTGTATTTTTTTGAATGATTATTTCATCAGTGATCACTGACGATGGAACAGAACATAACTCAAAACACTGACAGCCTACGTCATCATGCCAATCAATACAGTAAGCTTTAGCACCGCAAATAACTCAGCCTCGTTACACAATCATAACTAACAATTGTTTTAACCCTAGTTGCAGCTGCATTGTACACTACTATTATAATAAAGTAAAATATTCTTACATTTCGCCTCTGGCCGAAGTCCCTGGGCTCATTTCCAGGATCCCTTCGCTGATGAGGCACTCGCCAAAACGGTGGCCGCTCGTACATCGGCATTATCACTGCTCAGTATCCGGTCCAGGCGAAACTAACACAAAAATATTTGTATTACAACTCAGCTGCAGTTCAAAAGCTTTACACTTGCAGTGATAGTGCATACTATCACAATCTCTTTATAATCGGCCGTCAGTTACATTTCATAATACACACACGTAGGTGTTTGGCAACATTTCTATGCATAAATCACCTGTTCTATGGACAAGGACGGCCGCGCACACGAAAAATTGCACGTTAGACGCCACGTGGGCGCCTTAGAGTGGGGGGAGAATTAGAATATAAGGGCTAACTCACCAGAGGGCGCGGGGCGTGGTTACTTGCGCGGAGTCGTTCGGCCAGTGCCGTTTTCTATTATCTCGAATAATTCCGGAGCAACATCAAACTATGTCTATTTTTCGCGTGGCGGCGGGCGTCGGTTCGACGGCTCGTGCTTCGAGTGATTTACAAGCCGGAGCTTAGTCGAGCTGTTTCTGGGCCAATACAGAGATCCGCAACACTGCGGCAAGTGAGGCGGGAAGTCGGGAACACTCGACACCGGTTCAACGCTCCCGAGAACGACTGCGGCAGATCTCGCGACGTTTCTACGAGACCCAGCACTTGTAACGAGACAGTGGCTCGCTAATGAATTTTAGAACATTGAACTCATAAGTATTTGTGTTGACACCAAAAAATATTCGAATTCGCATCAGTTATGTTTATGAGATTTTATTTTTTCAGTCAATTCGTAAGAGACATCCAAAGAAATACAAAAATAGAAAATAGTTACATTAAAACAATTCCTAACTCCAAACTACATAATTAATTGGTGTTCTTATTATTATTATATTATAAGTTGACTGTTAAAAATAAACAATATTGTCAAAAACCAAATTTATTCTTAGAAAAATCACATAACAGTAGGTACAGGAAATACTTAAATCGTTGTGTTACAAATGTGACGATTTACAAATAAATAGTTAAAAGAAAAATGCAAGAAGAGGGGCATTGCACACTTTACCCATTTTACTATCATAATCGATAAATCTATGCGAAATATTGATTATTAATAACAATAATAATACGCGTATTTATGATTAGTTTATGCGTCACCCGAACGAGACTACATATTTAAATATAAATGGAAGCGTTAGTGATTTATTGCGAATATCAGATAAAACATGATTTATAAAACCTTGCGATCATACAATAAGTGACGTTAGTATAAATTACTGATTTGATTGAGATTAAAGATAAAATATCATAAATATTGAGTAGTGCATCTGTAACAGTATTAAACTATGCCTAAAGATATTAAATATACATAACATTTCTCTATAACGATGGTAGGTACTAATTATTTTATAATTTAAATCATTTAAAATTAAACTATTCCTTACAAAAAATATATTTTATGCTAAAAACGAAATACTTTCAACAATTTACTAATTTGACTAACAAAATTGCATTATTGAACACAAAACTTTAAAGGTTGAAAAAGTTCAGTCAATCTTCAAGGCCCTTATTTATTAACTAATATAAATAACTTAAATTTGTTATGACCAGAATAGAGAGCTTAAAAGCAAAATAACTATAAATAAAGTATTACTTAACCGATTCAAGAAGATACGACTTAAGAACATGGTAAGAGTAAACCATGGAGTTCCTTCCCCATTCTCCTCTAGGAAATTAAGTTTTGAGAGAAGACTTTTTGCAAAATTAAAAAGTGCTTGATGGTTTATTATTATAGAATTAAATACACACGGTGTGAAAATGATCTGAGGTTGACGGGATAAGAGGTATTGGAACCATCATCATCATCCCTTAGCCTTTTCCCAGTTAAGTTGGGGTCGGCTTCCAGTCTAACCGGATGCAGCTGATCACCAGTATTTTACATGAAGCGACTACATATCTGACCTTCACAATACAGTTAATACTGGGTTGTGGAGATACTAAGACTGGTTGTCATACCTTCGTTCTACTGACTACCTGTAACGACTGTCAAAGATCTACAAATGACAGCCGGGACCAACGGCTTAAAGTGCTTTCAGAGGCACGGAGGAAACTTGGTATGTAATTGATGTTCACCCATCCACGGACCAACCCAGAAAGCGCGGCTTTACCTTGGAGCACGACGACGAGCTCGCCAGCTAATGGCAAATGCTAATGGAACCATCAATCGCTTGAAATTAAGCTGAACCTTAATCAATACAAAAATGTTTACCAGACCTGATTTTACGTTAATCTCTATAGTATTGATCCGTTTATAAAACCTTGGGTTATCTGTATTTTAGTGACGTTCCTACACAAAAAACTTTACAATGACACATATTGTGAGAATTTTGATGAAAAAAATGAACGTCTGACGTATCTTGATTAAATCGGTTAAATACGTAAATAAACGCAAATAAATTACGTCTAAAGAGTCTTTGCGCACAGAGACAAGACTTTATAGGACGTCTGATCAAAGGGACGTTCACCCGATAGTAAATCTTGTTGTTAACATACTTCAGACATTTTGTTGATGTCTATATAGGTTTAGACTTGTTCGATTGGTTTTATTAATTATTTAGAATAAAAGTTACTCAGTTTTAAAGGTGATAAAAGTGATCGGTACTTATCGCCGTGGACTAGGCGTGTGCCAATCACACATAATTTGGCATTATACTGAGGCTGCAGAGCTGAGGCCCCGCACAAGTATCTCGTAATGTCTACGAGCCTCTGCATAATAGGGATCATGCATGTTTTTTTTAATCACTCTAAACTCTAAAAGCGTTTTAACGTCACAAATAGCAAAATGAAATTACTTTATAAATATGTATTTATAAAAAATACTAAGTTACTTGTAAGCATTTGAAACTGCTGATTAGACAGAGAGATCCGATACCTTTCATGATTTCATTCGATATATCGACGCACAAAATCTACACTAAATTCAGTTTATCTAGAAAGAGATAGAAACAAAAGTGTTTTTGGTTATAACTTTTGTGTTTGGCCGATTTTGGTCTTGTTTTAATTTTTTGTCATTATTTTTATAGTATTTTTACATTCCGTGTCGAAATAAAAAAAAAGAAAATGTATGCATATTCCCTATGGCAGCCGCTCTTACCTAACCCTATAACCACGTTTATGTACTCTGTATTTGTATACGACATTTCAAAAATCACAACAGCGGATCGAACACTCGTTTACAATAATTCTGAGTTTTTGGTACAAGTTCACATTCAATTGTTTTGTGTAATGATT
This sequence comes from Xestia ashworthii, assembly GCA_950022955.1. Classification (NCBI taxonomy): domain Eukaryota; kingdom Metazoa; phylum Arthropoda; class Insecta; order Lepidoptera; family Noctuidae; genus Xestia; species Xestia ashworthii. The sequence goes on from OX465554.1 coordinate 15,652,627, forward strand.
TGACTATAGTTGTATCGATCGATTCAAAACGAGGCGTAGGACATTTCGTTTTGATTATATAGATTTAAAGATCACTCACAGATGTGTGGTCACTCCTTATATCATCAATTTAAATAGGACTGGCGATTGTTAAGCGTAATTCTTGGAGTAGTATAATTTCATATAGTTGTTTTAAATATAGCAAAGAGCCTCTTAAAACCTAGTACTTTGTATAAGGAACTAAAAGTAGATACTGTTGTCTTTTTAGTATGCTACGGCTCCAAGTCAAGTACGAGTACACTTCAGATTTCTGGTTTCTAGTGTAGGCTTTTCGTTTGGCGAATGGGATACACGACAATGCCTAGAAACCCATTAATATATCTTTTGTACTTCTGTTTTTACTGTATATTATTATTTGGTTGAATCTAGGCGTACAGCCAGCCGTACCCCAGACGTAACACTTACACTGCAGAAATCAAAGTTACAGCTACGACATTAAGGCGCTATCCAGGGGCCATCCTTAAACACGTCACCCCCGTCCTTGTCACAGCTGGTCACATTTGTGAGATCCCCACCCTAGTGTGACGTCACATATTTTGCAATTTTACATCTACTACAAGCAGTTCCGAAATTATTTATTATTATTATTAAATTAGAATTAGATTTTTATATTTTAATAAAATTAACATCAAATGAAACATAAAAAAATGAAACGTGACGTCAAGAAATTTAGGACCCCTCAAACCCTTGTCACACAATATCACATTTCGTCGACCCCCACCCTCCCCGTTAACGTGTGACATTATTTATGGATGGCCCCTTATCTGGTTGACTGTACGACTTTAATCCAAAAAACAATCTTTTATCATAGTCCAATAGAACACAAATATTACTAGTAGGATCTTTATTAACAAATTACATTTTAAAAGTCTAATATGGCTGGTTTGGTGTCTTTAGCGCATTTGATGAGCGAATACATAAGTTTGACAAAACCTGTGTCCTTTGGTTTTTCAAGACCGCGAAGAAGTCTGTTCTTCATAACTGCGACGAATTCGCGGTTGCTGAGTTGTCCGTCCACTGCGAAAATACATCAATTATGTTAGAATGTGATTAATATTGGGTTTGCGAAAGTTATTAAGTTGTTCTTGTTAAGAGGGCGCATACAGAATGTTGGCTACCTCGCAAACATCTGTCAAATACTTATCTTTTTTAATCTATTTCGATTACTATAATAAATGGAAATAGGTAAATGCTAATATGCCTGTTAAACCCACGATGGTGTGTGTGGTATGTTTACGTGTTGTTTATTAACTGTAAACAGTATAATTATTTTGAATAATAAAAGTTAAAAAAAATAAGATATATGGCTAAAAGCGAACTAAAATATTGATTATGAAATGTAATAATTAATATCTTAACACCGAAAAAAATAGTTTTTGATGAGAAAGAACTATTTGGAAACTTTCCAAAAGCCTTTTCTACCACTAAATCTGTTACAACAACAAATTCAGTGTTTTAATTAATTCACAATTAATATTCTAGTTCACTAGTTAGTCATATTTCTTATTTCCATACGCCAAATTAATTAAAATAGGTAAATAGTTGATAGCTATTTGCGACTTTGCCAACTTTTTAGATACGCGCTCTTATTGTTTTTCTAGTTTTATGTACGTGTAGGCAAGATTTTGTGTACCAAATTAAAAATGTTTTGTTATTGTATATTGTAAAGACTTTTTGTATGTAGGTACCTATGTGTATTCTAAAGGGTTTTATAGAAAAAAACCGGCCAAGAGCGTGTCGGGCCACGCTCACTGTAGGGTTCCGTAGCTTCCCAGACCATTAAAAATACCAACATTTTTCGTCAGCAAAAATAACTTTGTTTTTCATAGTATTTGTATGAAAAACAAAGTTATCATTTGCGTTTTTTTGAAAAAGTGCTATATAACTCAAAAACTATTCAACTCATCAAGTTGAAAATAATTTTCCTAGAAAGTTCATATAAAGGTCTACTTCTGTGATTTTTTTCATATTTTTTAAACTTATGGTTCAAAAGTTAGAGGGGGGGGGGACACATTGTTTTTGACTTTCGGAGCGATTATTTCCTAAAATATTAATATTATCAAAAAATGATTTTAGAAAACCCCTATTCATTTTTAAATACCTATCCAACAATATATCACACGTCAGGGTCAAAATTAAAAAAAAAATCGCTCCCCACTTTACGTCTGGGGGAGGTACCCTAATAAAAATGTTTTTTTAAATTTTTATTTTTGCACTTTGTCGGCATGATTGATATACATATTGGTACCAAATTTCAGCTTTCTGGTGCTAACGGTCACTGAGATTATCCGCGGACAGACAGACAGACAGACAGACATGGCGAAACTATAAGGGTTCCGTTTTTTGCCATTTGGCTACGGAACCCTAAAAAGACGAAATGAAAAATATTACATCGAGTTTGATTACTATTAATACGGGGGGGTTCTACTCGTATTACTATGTGAAATACTACAATGTATGAACAGATAAATGAGATAAATTTTACATTTTGCTTGCTGATAAAATGTTGTTTTGCGGTAAAATTTGAGAGCTGTACTTCCTAATTTCTAACCCCTAATACAGGGTGTAATCACCTCATCACGAAGCCGTCAACCAAGCATTCTGTACATCAAACTAGTAACTTAACGCAAAAATTATTGATGGGAAACGACTTTTCTTTTTGGGGTGAAAAATCATGTTTTGTGGTAGAACTCAATGTTACGCACTCAAAACATTGTGCTGATGGATGAATTGAATAGTACGGGGGTCGTGGAGGTGTTAAAAGTAAAAATCTTACATTGAAAACTTGTAAGTATTTAAAAAAAAACTTGTCAAAAAGTTGGTACGAGTACCTACTTTGACTCCCAATATCTCCGAAACAAGAAGGTTCCTAGGTATGGTGTAAAACAAAAAAATGATCGCAATGATGGGGAGAACCAGTGCCTTTTGGCTTCGATATGAGGTTTTTACACCCTTTATGTATTTATTATTATTGTATTCCAACTGTCGCTCTTTGTGGAGAACCACGGCGAAGGTTGGACAAGTTTAAATATCTGGGCCACTGGGTCACTGAAGACCTTATTAGATAATTGTGACATTGAAAACACTGTTAGAGGCTTTCATGGTTTAAAACTAAACTTATATTGTCACTTACGGGATATCTTCCTTGATTACTTATTGTTTTGAGCTCCCGCCCGCGGTCATGGCGCTTGCAACAGCGTCGAAATATCGGGAACTCAAAACAATAAATAATCACGGAAGATATCCCGTAAGTGACAATATAAGTTTTGAGACATTGAAAATTTGAAAGGGAACGTAGTTCGCTGGCTGTCCGTTGTAACATGCTGGTTCGCAGTGCAAACCTGCGAACCAGCATGTACGCTCGCTGTACGCTCGCTGTACGAAACCAGTTAAAGTAACGATATTCAAAGCTTACTGTCAGTCCTTCTACACGTGCAGCCTGTGGGTCAACTTTACTCAGCGGACATACAGCGACCTACGCGTTCAATACAATAATCTACAATACGCTGCCGTGGCGTAGTAGTGCGTCAGTGATGTTTGCAGAGAATAATATTGATGGTTTTGATGCCATTATTAGAAATAGATGTGCATCCCTGATGACTCGTGTTCGCGGCAGCACCAACAGTATTCTCAGTGTGTTCGCAGATCGGTGGGATTCCCCGATAATGCGGAGATGGATACGACTCCATGCTGAATATTGATTGTATATTTTTATCTGTGTCTGTAACCTACTAACACTAGAACTTAAGTAAAATTGTTACTAACCCTATGGACTCCGGTCTGAAATAAAAAGCTTCTATTCTATTATAATAAAAATGAAATGGGGTAAGGATAATTAGTTCAAACGTGAATTTCAAATGTAACGCGCAACAATGTCTCACCAATATTCCTTATCTTCCTTCACATTCATACGGAACCCTAAAAATAAGATAATTTCGACTGCGTTTTACTTTAAAGGGGTGCTAAATCATTCCATCCACTTTCAATGGCTTTCCACAAATCCCGAAAGACACATATTTTTGAGATAACTCTGATTTTTCATTGGTTTTAAACCTAGGACTAAAAATGGTGTATCATACGATTTCAGAAATATTCAATTGTATGGAAAAGCGACGAAAGAAAAAAGGCCCCTGAAGCTTTAGGCACGCTTAAAACTCGAGAACCACAAAAATTGCATTTGAAATCAAAGCCTGAAAACTCACAACACATAACCAAAATCTAATAAAGATACGTACTGTTCTCATCAAAAATAGTGAAGACCACGTTAATAACATGTGGGTCTAGATCCACATGAGCTACTGTCCTAGCCACATGTCTTAACGTCGGCTGGTCGATGGAGGCGCCCGCGATGTGGTAGAACGTCAGCGCAGTATCAACGTCGTTTATATTGTTCAGAAAATGGAAGAATTTGAGGTAGTCGTCCTTTGTTATACCTACGCCATGGTCGCGGAAACTGAAAACGAAAAAAATAAATATGGTACAAGGGGCGAAGGAAACTTATTTAGTCCCGAGACGGGGTTTGGCGCCCGAACGTAACAAGGGCGCCCATAGTTCGAGAGACTAAATAAGTCTTTAACCCGAGTGTTTACACACTGTGCTTTTCATTACGAATACAAGGAAAATAAAAATAAAACACGAATCAACTCGCAAAAAACAAATGAAGATCGGATGGCCGCTTCCCCGCATATTTTTTTTTCTGTGGCCCGCTAGCCATTCAGCCATTACTTTTCATCATTGAAAAAATAGTAAATATTTTGCCCAAATCTATATTATTTTAAATAAATAGTTGAAACTAAATTATAATAACGTTATTTGATAAATATTTATTCATTAACTAATACTAAACGTTATTATTTCAATTTTACATCACGCTGTAACTGAGTGGTTGTAATCAAGTTGGAACATGGTTCAATACAAAAGTGAAAATAGAACTAGTTTTTGTTAATAATTTGACAGCTGTCAGCTGAAAACGATCCTCCCTAGGGCTGAAAAGTAAGTCAACCCGCTCCTCAGGCTACTTCAGACCTACTTTCCGAGTATGAGTAATGAAAAACAATATTCAATGGTTTGACGATAAGTCTGTGAGGTTAAAATGGAACAGCGCCGGTCACATTTCCAGGATGGGTCAGGACAGAGAGGCTAAAATTGTTACACAATTGGTGTCTGAATACGATCGTCGTGATTAGCCAGAGAAGGCAAAACACCGAGAGTGTTGGATTAGGGAGGCCTTTGCCCAGCAGTGGGACAAAAAGGCTAATAAAAAAGAACATTCAAGATATGAGAGGTGACTTTAGTAACAATACAAAGCAAGGTGGTAAAGTGACATGGACAAACTAAGGCACGGAAGGCCTAGTGGATTGTTATAGGTTGAGTTTTTGTTTTAGAAAACCTTACAACTGGTTGGTTCTAAGATATATTGGGACTGGGGGCCACGCTTTCCGAAAGCTCATTTCAGTTAAAATAACTGCTTTGTGGACCCGTATCATCGCCAGCTGCGTCGCTGCAGACTGCGTAAACAGAAAAGAGAGATGGCGAGACGAGTTGGACTACTATATTGTGTCATTAGTGCAAATAAAAATCCTTGCACTGAAATGTCTGGTCGGGCCTTTGGTCAGCAATGGCAAGATCAGACTGATGCAGTAACCAATAAAAAATAAATCTTATGCACATCTGACTAAGAACCAAACTCACGTTTTCTTAACGCGTTTCAGCATTCGTGCCTTCTTCTTGGCAGGGTATCCTGCGTACGCCAACAGAAGTTCGGCGAAATCCGCTTCAGTAATGCGGCCGTTTTCATCTGAAAGTTTGGTTGGATTTTTGTATACATACAGGATGATTGGTAATTGGGTTTCGAAGGATTCATTCGTTCTAAAGCTATAGAAAAATCAGTTTAGCGTCCTGAACGTCGTAGATTTCTTACAATAAGCAGTTTATGGTGGAGTATGGAAAATTTTCAAATAACATTAAAAGTTCCATTTCTTAAAAATAAGTCCGTTTGAACACCAAGTTATTGGGCTCAAACTTGTTGTAAATAAGGTCTAGTATTATATATTTTAAGGAATGAACCCAATTATCAATTGTCCTATATATGAAACAGCGAAGGGCCCTTGCTAATTTGGGTTCTATTTATACGTAAAAGGGAAAGAACTTTAAATTGGATCTCAATGCTTCCATAAATAAAACAATGTTTTGGCAGGAAAAACCAAGGCTTGAAGTCCAACTTTTTTTATTTTTAAAATTTATATGCTCCTTCCATAAATTTACCCGATTACCCCATACACAACTTACCAGGTTGTTTTCTTTGGAATTCAAGCGACAAAATTTCTCTCTGAAGTTGTTGTTGGAAGTCTAAGAATTTTTCAATCGTCAGCTTTTCTTTGAGATGTGGTCCGAAGAAGTATGTCGTCAGCGCCGAGTTGATACCCTGTAAGGTATGAACATAGCTTTTTATTATCTGTAAACGTATGTTCTTGAGACAGTAAACTGCTTTAGGTTTGAGTGAGTACGCAAGACGACCGATCAAGCCATACAAAACCAAACAAGTTACATTAAATTAAACATTTAAAAAACCCCCGACACATAGGGTCATAATTTCAAGGTGTTTACGGGTAGTGCCATTTGGTAGAAATCGTCACGTAACGAAATGCCGTATGCTGTGTGTGTGTGTGTATGTAGTCTACACTAATATTATAAAGAGGAAAAAATTGTATTTGTGGGTGTGTGTATGTTTGTAATGAATAAACTCAAAAACTACCGCATATTTCAAAAATTCTTTCACCATTGGAAAGCTACATTCACCCTGAGTACTCGTAACATAGGCTACATTTTATCCCGTACTCCCACGGGAACGGGAACTACGCGGGTGAAACCGCGTGACGTCCGCTAGTATAATAATATAATATTCCTCATAACCTTTCAATATAGTGTACATCATTCTACTAGTCAAGCCCTTTCATTTGATAAGTACTCATATTGAGGGTGTTGTGAAAAAAAATGTAAATCCCCAATTTTTGGTGGCGGCCATCTTGGATTTGAAATTTGTTATAGCGTATAGTCAAAATCAAAATCAAAGCATTTTTTTCAAGTAGGCCAATAACAGGCACTTTTGAATTGTCGAAACAAAGATAAAAGTTAAATGTAGCTACAGTCCCAGTCACAAGACATAAATACTATGAAAGTACTGTAATTGCCCATTCCCTAACGTAGATCTCTATGGAGAAGAACGGGCAAGAAACTCCATGGACACTCTTTTAAATCATATAATAGTATTCTACTTATCAAGTTTTGTCATTTGATACCGATATTGAGGGAGTTGTTGAATAAATATGTAATCCGCCATTTTGTGGCGGCGGCCATCTTGGACTGATTTTTATGAAATATAGCTAAGAACACTCACCACTCAAAATTCAACTTTAATCTAAAAACTAAATCAAAATCGGTTCATCCGTTCGGGAACTACGATGCCACTGACAGACAGACACAGACACACACAGACAGGTCAAACTTATAACACCCCGTCGTTTTTGCGTCGGGGGTTAATTAAGCTGATCTGTCGTTGTACGGGAAACTCATACAAAGCGAGGTAAGGTTATACTGGATTTGTATGGTTTGATGAGTCGCTGTGTGTACACCGTCTTTTTGTTTAAATCCATCAATCGATGTTGTAGCAAGAACGCAAAAAGTCAAACATAACTAAAATCCGAGGGATTCTTTAATCAAAAGTACAATAAATTAACCAGAACGCTTCGGGGTAGTTATTAACCCAAATTATCCCAAAGCATTTTTATTTTTTTTTGCGACAAGCACAATGAGCACTACCCACGGATATGAATATCATCTGCCTAGCCTTTTCCTAACTATATTGGGGTCGGACTTCAGTAAAATACTGGCATTCAGCTGCATCCGGTTAGACTGAAAGCCGATCCCAACATATTTGAGAAAAGGCTAAGGAGATGATCATGATGATCGAGACCAATATGAAGATAATAATTCTATTTCTCAGAGACCTGAATTGCCAGTGTTGCCACGTTTTACCTTAAAAGTGTTGCCAGTGTTGGCGTGGTCTCGGTGCCTGGAGCCAATGCTGCTCTGCTGTCGAATGAGGAGTGCCACCTTCTCAAACTCCTCACAGTCGACGTCACCGTCACCGTTCAGGTCGAACATTCGAAAAGCAATTTCGAAATGGCGACGGGAGGCTGAAAATATAAAGAGAACTAAATAGAAAACCCCCTTGTTTATTTTTATTCGTTCAGTTCATTCACAGATTATCTGGACGATACGACCACTATAGATCTGAAAATATTCTAGTAGATCTATCTAATATTTCCGATGTGTGGTAGTATTGTGATGTTTTAGTTAAGCGAGCATCCAAATCGACTCAACCCACAATCCGTGAAAACAACATCGTTTTTGGGAGGTACTTCCTTAACGCAGCTTGCGGGGAATGCGAATTAGTAGAAATCGTCACGCGTCACGTAATGAAATGCCGTATTCTGTATGTGTGTGTATTAGGCTCGATACACGCACTTGTGTTCGTAGTTTTTACAATTTTACGCTGACATTATATAAATCATCTAGGAGTCTTATCGAACAAGGTTTAGTGTCGTGGGCTCTCTAACTAATAAGGGATGCAACAGAGGAGTCCGTGAGGGTTCGACTAACAATGGTCATTAAATTAACCAATTATTTGATAGGATCCTTTTCTCAACTCAACTAAAGGTTGAGTGTCGCTGTACAGTCACGTCTAGTAATATGTGAAAAAAATCGTGTTTCTCCTAATGTACTGATTAAAAGGAGAACGAGCAGTCTTCTATAGACTCTGGTCCAAGAAGCTTTGTTGATTCTAGGATACTCAAATAACCTGTTGTGTTTGATGCTTTTCAATTACCAAAGCTCATGGAAATCGCTTTAAAAAAAAAGGTATAAAAATAGTGTTTTTTGTAAGTAAATCAAATTCTTCATTTTATTAAAAAACAATATAAGGTAGATAATAATATACAAGCGATATTACCAGTATGAGAAGTATGAAACCCTCATCACTTCATCACTGATAAACATGAGCGTAACCTTCACGACTATAATCTTTAGTGGGGTAAGTAGACATGTTCATCGTACGCCGGATTTCACAATTGGTCGCATTAGTTACTATGAGTTAAAAAGCGACGACACCGACGCTCCTTTTATCTGTTTGCTAATTCCTGGAGACAAAATCTTCACGACTATAATCCTCAGAGGTATAAGCAGACATATTCATCATATGCCGAAGTTCACAATTGATCGCATTAGTTATTATGATTTGAAAATGATATGTTTGCCAAGTCCTGGAGACGAAATCTTCACGACTATAATTCTTAGAGGGGTAAGCAGACATGTTCATCGTACGCCGGATTTCACAATTGGTCGCATTAGTTACTATGAGTTGAAAAGCGACGACACCGACGCTCCTTTTTTCTCTTGAATTAGAAGATTTTTAGTCACTAATAATTGTCTATAGCTTTTTTCTCCCGGTGCCGATTTGCTTATGACTTTAAATCAAAGAAAAACCATTTTCTTATAAGCTCATCATATGCCTAGCCTTTTACTAAGTATATATGTCGGCTGTTATTATTTAGCCACGAGCTCCTTATCTATATATATAAAGGAGAAGTCCACTCACTGACCACTCATCACGAAATCTCGGAAACTACTGGGCCGTAAGGACTCAAATTTGGCACAAGCACTCTCTAGGGGGTGCAGGCGCGTACTAAGAAAGGATTTTTTAAAATTCGCACCCCAAGGGGTTGAAAAGGGGTGTCAAAGTTTGTATGAAAGTCCTATGTTTTTAAAGTTAGAGATATGAATGTAAAGCCTGAATGTTCCTTTTGGCTTCTAGGTGCTCACTAAGAAAAGGTTTTACGAAATTCGGCCCTTAAAGGTACAAAAAAGGGTTTTTAATGTTTGTATGAAAAAAGTTAAACATCCAAATTGAATCTTACGTCAACGCGTTATTGCATACTTTACATTGAAATGAGAATTCGGAAACCGATATGGATCCAAATTGAATTTTACGACAGCGCGTTAATGCATATTTTGAAATAAGAATTTGGAAGTTCATTGAGGGCGTAATTTCTAGGTGGCCAGTATGTTTCAGTGATATGCAGGCGTGTGCTGAAAGGTATTGAAATGAGTTTCTATAACGTTTTAAAGTTTTATGCCAATTTCTAGGTGACCAGTATTTTTCAGTACGCAGCAGGCGTCTGTTGAAGGGTAAGAAAAAAACGTTTCAAAAAAACGAACTTAAGCGAAACACGCTCCACACGCTCAAGCTCAAACTCATTTCTGTTCTGCGAAATTTTGCTGTTACTACTAATTTGATTTGAAATATTTGACATCATCGTTGTTTGGGTTGTCTTCGTTTCGGTATGTTTCACTTATGCTGGGGCTACACTATCGCGATAACGCGAAGATTTGCGTTGTCGCGACACGTCTGGCCAAAGAATTCGTCCTATCGCGAATCATCTTCGCGAATACGAACGCCCTTCCCGCCGCTGTCGGTAAATTGCCGCACATCAAAAGGTTTTGTCGCGACAAAGTTCGTGCGTGCGTTCGAATCTTCGCCTACAAGTCTGGCCGTAGCATTAGTAATTTTAAATTGGAGGATAATCATTTTATTGTGTTCTTACCTATTGCCTGGTTGGAATTTTGTTATGTCTATTGCTTCGCGAATTACATATTGTGTATTTCACACTTTGGTATTAAGTACTATAATAGTAGGTCTTTTAGTATTAGTCGTTCTTACTAGAAAAGGTGTCCTTGAATACCTACGATCGTATTTTAATTTTAAAGTTGTATCTTTGGTTTAGGCTGGTGTTGCAAAAGAATAGCTATAAAGAAAATTACGTTCCAAATAATGTTTTTTACGGTAGGTACTTACTGGTCGTAAGCATTGTTTAATTAAATGGATAATCAAAATATTATCACTTCTAATGGAGTGCAAATTCTTAGCCAAATAGTAAATATTCCTGGCGATGGCGCATGCTTATTTTCATCTCTATCATGTTTGGTGCATCACTCATGGCAGCGGGAGAATTATTGCCATTTGAGTTCCAGGTGTTTCAAGGGACGAACAGGGAGTAAAAATCCGATTCTCATGAAACTTCAATGAAGGTCATTTTGATGTTTTGATTCCGTTGGCCAATTTAAATTTCAAAGCGCATATTTTGTGTATGGGCAAATCCACCACGCGGGCCCAGTGTGGTTTGGCAGATGTCACATGTCTTCGAATTTTTGGTTCTAAGACATGCCTTTCCTTTCCTTTCGTTTCCTCACGATGTTTTCCTTCACCGTTTTGAGAGCAGTGGTGATGAAATAAATTACACAAAGTAATGCGCCTGTCTGGGCCACGTGTTCGAGCCAGCAATGTGCGCCACGTGTCTTACAACTGGGAAAGGTTTCAACCTTTCACCCAGGAGCGGTCAAGAGCTGTTTATTGTTCGATGCGTAAATACGTTACTGAACCTACGGAACCGCCTGTGAAGTCATGGCAGCGGGAGAACTATTCCCATTTGAGTTTGAGGTGTTTCAGGATGGTATTTTATTGCTGTTTTAAACACCAACGTATGAAACACGCGAGTGAAACCGCGCGGGTACAGCTAGTAAGCTATAAAATGATATATGTGTTAATCTTCAACGCCCCTTTTATTAGGGTTCCGTAGCCAAATGGCAAAAAACGGAACCCTTATAGTTTCGCCATGTCTGTCTGTCTGTCTGTCTGTCTGTCTGTCTGTCCGCGGATAATCTCAGTGACCGTTAGCACCAGAAAGCTGAAATTTGGTACCAATATGTATATCAATCATGCCGACAAAGTGCAAAAATAAAAATTTAAAAAAACATTTTTATTAGGGTACCTCCCCCAGACGTAAAGTGGGGAGCGTTTTTTTTTTAATTTTGACCCTGACGTGTGATATATTGTTGGATAGGTATTTAAAAATGAATAGGGGTTTTCTAAAATCATTTTTTGATAATATTAATATTTTAGGAAATAATCGCTCCGAAAGTCAAAAACAATGTGTCCCCCCCCCCTCTAACTTTTGAACCATAAGTTTAAAAAATATGAAAAAAATCACAGAAGTAGTAGTAGACCTTTATATGAACTTTCTAGGAAAATTATTTTCAACTTGATGAGTTGAATAGTTTTTGAGTTATATAGCACTTTTTCAAAAAAAACGCAAATGATAACTTTGTTTTTCATACAAATACTATGAAAAACAAAGTTATTTTTGCTGACGAAAAATGTTGGTATTTTTAATGGTCTGGGAAGCTACGGAACCCTACAGTGAGCGTGGCCCGACACGCTCTTGGCCGGTTTTTCTCTTGAAAGAGAAGATTTTTAGTTACTAATAATTAAACATTATGGTCTATAACTGCTTTCTCCCGGCGCCGATTTGCTTGTGACCTTAACAAAAAAAAACCCTCTTCTTACAAGCTTTAAAATGTTGTATGTGTTAATCACCGACGCTTCTTATATCTCTTGAATTAGAAGGTTTTGTTTTCACTAATTGTACTTTATGGTCTATAACTTTTTTCTCCCGGCGCCGATTTGCTTGTGACCTTAACAAAGAAAAACCCTCTTCTTACAAGCTTTAAAATGACATATGTGGTAATCACCGGCGCTCTTTATATCTCTAGAATTAGAAGATTTTCTTTTCACTAATTGTACTTTACGGTCTATGACTTTTTTCTCCCGGCACCGATTTGCTTGTGACCTTAACAAAGAAAAACCCTCTTCTTACAAGCTTTAAAATGATATATGTGTTAACTAGCTGTGCCCGCGCGGTTTCACTCGCGTCTTTCATACGTTGGTGTTTATCAAATGAGATTTAGTGTGTTAATGTCCAAGAAAATGTTCCAAAAAAACAGCAATAAAAATACCATCCTGAAACACCTCGAACTCAAATGGGAATAGTTTTCCCGCTGCCATGACTTCACAGGTGGTTCCGTAGGCGCCATGGCAAGACATTTCAGTAACGTATTTACGCATCGAACAATAAACAGCTCCTGACCGCTCCTGGGTGAAAGGTTGAAACCTTTCCCAGTTGTTAGACACGTGGCGCACAATGCTGGCTCGAACACGTGGCCCAGACAGGCGCATTACTTTGTGTAATTTATTTCATCACCACTCTCACACTCTCAAAACGGTGAAGGAAAACATCGTGAGGAAACCGGCATGTCCTAGAACCAAAAATTCGGAGACATGTGACATCTGCCAAACCGCACTGGGCCCGTGGTCGATTTGCCCATACGCGAAAAGCGCGCTTTCACATTCAAATTGGCCAACGGAATTAAAACATCAAAATGACCTTCATTGAAGTTTCCTGAGAATCGGATTATTTTTACTCCCTGTTTGTCCCTTGAAGGTTTGAAACACCTGGAACTCAAATGGCAATAAGTCTTCCGCTGCCATGAGTTATGCACTAAATAGGATAGAAATGAAAATAAGCATGAGCCATCGCCACGAATACTTACTATTTGGCTAAGAATTTGCACCCCATTAGTAGTGATAATAATTTCATTTAGATTAAATTTGACTATCCATTTTAATTACACAATGCTCAAAACCTCTTAGTAACAAATATTATTTGGAATGTAATTTTTTTTATAGCTATTCTTTTGCAACACCCACCAGCCTAAACCAAAGATACAACACTAAAATTAAAAAGTGACGTTTGTATGATTGATTTAATTTTTTTGTCACCGACTTCAGAAGCTAAAGTTATTTTTCACTTTTTCTTTTTGAAGTCGGTTTTACTTTTTGCAAAAAAGTTTTTATTTTTCACTTTTTAGTGGTTCACATGGAAAGTGCATACCGTTACAATTACAACAAGCCCAAACACGACTAGGATACATTGTCTCATTATGGAGTTCCGTGACTCTTGGCTTCATCATCAGATCTGATGGTAGAATGGTTCTTATCAAACGCAAATGCTTCACTTGTTGTAGAAAATATAAAAATTGCTGTACGTTATCCTATAAAATTTGAAGAGTTCCCTCGATTTCGCCAAGATTCCATCATCAGATCCCGACTTGGCGACTATGGGACCAACTTGGAAGTATACCCTTTCAAACAAAAAAAGAATTTTTCAAATCGGTTTAGGCGTCTTCGAGTAATCGGGTAACATACATAAAAAAAAAAAAAAAAAAAAAATACATACAGTCGAATAGAGAACCTCCTCCTTTTTGGAAGTCGGTTAAAAATACGAACATAGGTATTCAAGGACACCTTTTCTAGTAAGAACGATTAATACTAAAAAACCTATTATAGTAACACCAAAGTGTGAAATACACATTATGTAATTCGCAAAGAAATAGACATAACAAAATTCCAACCAAGCAATAAGTAAGAACACAGTAAAATGATTATCCTCCAATTTAAAATTAGAAACATACCAAAACGAAGACAAACCAAACAACGATGATGTCAAATATTTCAACGCAAATTAGATAGTACCTACAGCAACATATCGCAGAACAGAAATGAGCTCGATCGTGTATCGCTTGAGTTCGTTTTTTGAAACGTTTTTTTCTTACCTTTCCGCAGACGCCTACATACTGAAAAATACTGGCCACCTAGAAATTGGAATAAAAACTTTAAAACCTTATAACCTCATTTCAATACCTTTCAGCAGACGCCTGCATATCACAGAAACATACTGGCCACCTAGAAATTCCGCATAAAAACTGAAGATAAACCTCAAGGAACTTCCAAATTCTTATTTCAATGTAAAATATGCATTAACGCGTTGTCGTAAAATGCAATTTGGATCTATATCGGTTTCCGAATTCTAATTTCAATGTAAAGTATGCAATAACGCGTTGATGTAAGATTCAATTTGGATTATTAACTTTTTCCATACAAACATTAAAAACCCTTTTTTGTACCCTTAAGGGGCGAATTTCGTAAAACCTTTTCTTAGTGAGCACCTAGAAGCCAAAAGGAACATTCAGGCTTTACATTCATATCTCTAACTTTAAAAACATAGGACTTTCATACAAACTTTGACACCCCTTTTCAACCCCTTGGGGTGCGAATTTAAAAAAATCCTTTCTTAGTACGCGCCTGCACCCCCTAGAGAGTGCTTGTGCCAAATTTGAGTTCTTACGGCCCAGTAGTTTCCGAGATTTCGTGATGAGTGGTCAGTGAGTGGACTTCTCCTTTATATATATAGAAGACTAGCTGTACCCGCGCGGTTTCACTCGCGTGTTTCATACGTTGGTGTTTAAAACAGCAATAAAATACCATCCTGAAACACCTCAAACTCAAATGGGAATAGTTCTCCCGCTGCCATGACTTCACAGGCGGTTCCGTAGGTGCCATAGCAAGACATTTCAGTAACGTATTTACGCATCGAACAATAAACAGCTCTTGACCGCTCCTGGGTGAAAGGTTGAAACCTTTCCCAGTTGTAAGACACGTGGCGCACATTGCTGGCTCGAACACGTGGCCCAGACAGGCGCATTACTTTGTGTAATTTATTTCATCACCACTGCTCTCAAAACGGTGAAGGAAAACATCGTGAGTAAACGAAAGGAAAGGAAAGGCATGTCTTAGAACCAAAAATTCGAAGACATGTGACATCTGCCAAACCGCACTGGGACCGCGTGGTGGATTTGCCCATACGCAAAAAACGCGCTTTCACATTCAAATTGGCCAACGGAATTAAAACATCAAAATGACCTTCATTGAAGTTTTCTGAGAATCGGATTATTTTTACTCCCTGTTTGTCCCTTGAAGGTTTGAAACACCTGGAACTCAAATGGCAATAAGTCTCCCGCTGCCATGAGTGATGCACTAAATAGGATAGAGTAAAAATTAAAATACGAACATAGGTATTCAAGGACACCTTTTCTAGTAAGAACGATTAATACTAAAAAACCTATTAAAGTAACACCAAAGCTAAGTGTGAAATACACAGTAAGTAATTCGCAAAGAAATAGACATAACAAAATTCCAACCAGGAAATAGGTAAGAACACAGTAAAATGATTATCCTCCAATTTAAAATTACGTGAAACATACCAAAACGAAGACAAACCAAACAACGATGATGTCAAATATTTCAACGCAAATTAGATAGTACCTACAGCAAAATATCGCAGAATAGAAATGAGCTTGATCGTGTATTGCTTGAGTTCGTTTTTTGAAACGCTTTTTTCTTACCTTTCCGCAGACGCCTGCATACTGAAAAATACTGGCCACATAGAAATTGGAATAAAAACTTTAAAACGTTATAGAACCTCATTGCAATACCTTTCAGCAGACGCCTGCATATCACTGAAACATACTGGCCACCTAGAAATTACGCCCTCAATGAACTTCCAAATTCTTATTTCAAAATATGCATTAATGCGTTGTCGTAAAATTCAATTTGGATCCATATCGGTTTCCGAATTCTCACTTCAATGTAAAGTATGCAATAACGCGTTGACGTAAGATTTAATTTGGATGTTTAACTTTTTTCATACAAACATTAAAAATCCTTTTTTGTACCCTTACGGGCCGAATTTCGTAAAACCTTTTCTTAGTGAGCACCTAGAAGCCAAAAGGAACATTCAGGCTTTACATTCATTATCTCTAACTTTAAAAACATAGGACTTTCATACAAACTTTGACACCCCTTTTCAACCCCTTGGGGTGCGAATTTTAAAAAATCCTTTCTTAGTACGCGCCTGCACCCCCTAGAGAGTGCTTGTGCCAAATTTGAGTCCTTACGGCCCAGTAGTTTCCGAGATTTCGTGATGAGTGGTCAGTGAGTTTCATACAAACATTAAAAACCCTTTTTTGTACCCTTAAGGGCCGAATTTCGTAAAACCTTTTCTTAGTGAGCACCTAGAAGCCAAAAGGAACATTCAGGCTTTACATTCATATCTCTAACTTTAAAAACATAGGACTTTCATACAAACTTTGACACCCCTTTTCAACCCCTTGGGGTGCGAATTTTAAAAAATCCTTTCTTAGTACGCGCCTGCACCCCCTAGAGAGTGCTTGTGCCAAATTTGAGTCCTTACGGCCCAGTAGTTTCCGAGATTTCGTGATGAGTGGTCAGTGAGTGGACTTCTCCTATATATATATATAGATAGATCACCGACGCTCCTTATATCTCTTGAATTAGAAGATTTTGTCTTCACTTATTGTACTTTATGGTCTATAACTTTTTTCTCCCGGCGCCGATTTGCTTGTGACCTTAAGAAAAAACAACCCTCTTCTTACAAGCTTTACAATGATGTATATTTGAATCACCGACGCCGTTTGTAATTAATGCAATCGTTAATTACATAGTTTACTTTAAATGGTCAATAACTTTTTCCCGTGGAGGAATTTTTTTGACGCCATAACAAAAAGTGATGCTCTTTACGACAGCTTTAAGAAAATATAGGTCTCGTTCACCGACGCTACTTGGACCGCTTTGGCCCGATCTCCACGTACATTGTATTCTGGAACTCATATTTTTATGAAAAAGATCCAATCTCTTAGTTACAATCGTTATTTCTCGCGAAAATAGTTATAATATTAAGGAAAGTGTATCCATATTATTATACGTGACTGGTACCTATGCTGTTTTTTTACAAATAAAACTACGACTGCCTCATTGGTCTAGTAGTCGCAAACGAGTCTGTTGAGCATGACGTCCTAGCTAGGTTTGATTCCCAGGTCGGGCAAATTATTATTAGGTTTTTCCATTAGGAATTTCTCAGTAGCAGCCGCGGATTCTGTCTGGATTTGTGCCCGGTTGATGGCAATAGGCTCGCCCCTATTATATGGTACTTAAACAAAACGGGCGAAATGTGGGTGTACTATTAGGTACACCCCTGTCTGTCTAATCCTTCGGGGATTACAGGAGTGATGTTATGATATTTAAAAACTACTTTGTCGCGAAAGTGAATCCACGCTAAGCGAAGAAAACAATTAACAATAGTTAGTTGCCTCGACTGGACCTCTACAACAAAGGAGATCACCCATATTGGGCTATTTTCAAAAGTGCTTTGATTAGAGCATAACGTAATAAACATTTTTTTTATTACACCTAAGTCGTAAGTCAATTATCCGAAAAGTTATTCAACCACAAAATATCTGAGATCGGGTCAGATTGGGGTATTTTTTTTTGCCGGGCAACTAAAATAAATGCAATAGTTAAATAGAGCTTATGGACTTAAACATTTTTTATTATGCCACCATCTGCCTAGCCTTCTCCCAACTATATTGAGGTCGGCTTCCAGTCTTACCGAATGCAGCTGAATACCAGTATTTTACATGGAACGACTGCCTATCTGACCTCCACAACTCAGTTAGGAAATAAAATAATAAATAATTTTAAATGAATAATAATGACGTCCATGCTCATCACACAAACATTTGCTGCTACCGGAATTCGATCCCAGGACCCTAAGAACGTAGGGCACGCCACGATAGTGGCGGTAAGTCCCCTCTTTGAGGAGTGGCTTGAGAGGCGCCGCGGCGTCCTCACCTTCCGCCTGACGCAGGTCCTCACCGGACACGGATGTTTCGGGAGGTACCTGCACCGAATCGGGCGGGAGGAAACGCCCGGGTGTCTCCACTGCGAGGATCGACCAGGGGCCTAATTCTGCTATTTTAATAAATTTGTCACTCCAACACGATTCCATTCTCATCCCATTGTCATTTTGCTTAAAGTTCGTAATCTGCTAAATTCACAATGGTCGGTCAATGGTCTCGTAATAAAATTGTGTTTTAATGGCATTTTCGTATTGTCATTATTATAAAACCCTTAGTACAAATGGTTTTCGAAATCTACTACTAAATGCGAACATTTATTCATGCCAGATTTCATGTACGAGATTAATATTCTATGACATTTCTTTCAATGGAGTGTCAGTGGTTGTTCATTGAGAAGTCATAATGGCGCCATTATGATAGTAGAATTAACAAACTTGTCAAAATTTGACATAACTTGATCATTATGAAATCAATGATCGAATACTCTGACAATATTGTAATAGCAGAATCGAGGCCCTGAGGACACGGTGGAGCACACGGTGGAAGTCTGCCCTGCGTGGGTGGAGCACCACCGTGTCCCCGTAGCGGCGATCGGCGGCGGCGACCTCTCGCGTCCGGCCCTGGTTCAATCCATGGTCCGGAGCGAAACGGAATGGGAAGCCGTCACCTCCTTCTGCGAAGCAGTCATGCTAGCGAAGGAGGTGGCGGAACGAGAGAGGGAGAGAGCCTCTCTTCCCAGCCGCCGCGGGAGACGCACCGGGCGTCGGGGGCCACGTGGTGGCTACCGGCCACCGTAGATGCGGGCCTGTGGACGGTTAGCTATGGGCTAGGTAGCCGTCCGTCCGTCTAATGACGACAGGCCGTGTCGACGGCGCGTTTGTGTTCCACGCGCGCCTCAAAGAGATGTCAGCATAAGGGGAGGGGCCCGCAAGGGCCGAAGCCTGCCGGGATTGCGGGAGTGTTCGAAAGAGATACCGCGGCCCCGGAACATAAAGGCCGAGGAAGGAACATGGATGGGTTTTAGTCAGTAAAAGTCTGACACTCCCTCCCGCTCCACCCAGAGTGGGAGAAGTCATTTGATGATATCCCATCCTAAAAAAAAAACCAGCCAAGAGCGTGTCGGGCCACGCTCACTGTAGGGTTCCGTAGCTTCCCAGACCATTAAAAATACCAACATTTTTCGTCAGCAAAAATAACTTTGTTTTTCATAGTATTTGTATGAAAAACAAAGTTATCATTTGCGTTTTTTTGAAAAAGTGCTATATAACTCAAAAACTATTCAACTCATCAAGTTGAAAATAATTTTCCTAGAAAGTTCATATAAAGGTCTACTACTACTTCTGTGATTTTTTTCATATTTTTTAAACTTATGGTTCAAAAGTTAGAGGGGGGGGGGACACATTGTTTTTGACTTTCGGAGCGATTATTTCCTAAAATATTAATATTATCAAAAAATGATTTTAGAAAACCCCTATTCATTTTTAAATACCTATCCAACAATATATCACACGTCAGGGTCAAAATTAAAAAAAAAATCGCTCCCCACTTTACGTCTGGGGGAGGTACCCTAATAAAAATGTTTTTTTAAATTTTTATTTTTGCACTTTGTCGGCATGATTGATATACATATTGGTACCAAATTTCAGCTTTCTGGTGCTAACGGTCACTGAGATTATCCGCGGACAGACAGACAGACAGACAGACATGGCGAAACTATAAGGGTTCCGTTTTTTGCCATTTGGCTACGGAACCCTAAAAAGGACCCTAAGAACGTAAGGCAGCCTCACTACCACTACGCCATTCGGGTCGTCAAGAATGTTTCAAGATGACGCAGGAGAAGAGAACCTGGAAGGCTTTTACCCAGCAGTGGGACATTCAAGGTTCAGATCATCAGCCTGAGGATGGACGGTGCCGCCAAGGCCGGCCTAGAAAGAGGATACTCGCTCTGGATACTGCGCTTCGTTTCTCTTCGGCAGACCTTAAGGCGGAACTTTCGCAATTAGTTGAGTGACTAGGTCTGAGCACCGTAAGTTAGGACGGGCAGGATAAACACATCGATGAGTTTGGGCTTCAGGAGATCGGTAGATCTCTTTTGATTAGCGTCTACATCGACCAGTAGCATGTATATTATCATCATAATCATCGTCAGCCTATTAACGTTTTCACTGCTGGTACACAGGCCTCCACTATACGAGAGGGAATGTTTTATAATCCACCACGCGGGCCCAGTGCGGATTGGTAGATGTCACATGTCTTGGAATTTTTGGTTCTAGGACATGCCGGTTTCCTTATTTATTCTATAGTAATCATTATTTTTGCTGGCCGGCAAAAAAAAATTAGCCCAGTCTGGGTGATATCAGATATTTTGTAGTTAAATAACTTCTTGGTTAATTGACTTACCGACTTAGGTGTAATGATAAAAAATGTTAATTATGTTAATGTTCTATCCCAATAATAAGTTTATTTTGCTTGCGGCACTCTTGAAAATAGCCCAAAAATATATGGAGGCTGGGTGATCTCCTTTCTCGAAGTCCATTGATGGCAACTTGGTGGTTCAATGAAGGTGCTCATGGTCCAAAGAAGGCAACATCCCAAGATTTGCTTTTCTTCGTTTACACAAAAAAATGTAGGCCCTTATTGTTTGTGCGTTTGATTATTACCAATAAAGATCTTACGAAATAAAAATAATAATCTGCTTTATATATTTTAACACTTAGGTATAATTTTTGAGATTTGAGGTCGTAAAGTTAAGTGGTCCATTCATAGCTTCCCCTATATTATCTTATTGAAGTATTCCAAATCAAAATAAACCATACACGCTTTGCGTACTATTGGAGCCCAGATCCATATGGTTATAAACTTGTTGCTTAAAGCCTAAAACCAAAGGATTTGTGAAAATGGTACCAATTTGGCATAACTACTGCTTATTCTGTGTATTCACGAGTATTTCATTATTCCCGAGTGGTCCACATTGTAGAATACCGCATAACTTGGAGACGCGTTGTACCTCTGGTGGACACGTAATACGATGGTTCCTTCAATGGTGAGGATGAGGACCATTGAGGGAACAACAAAGGAACACGACAGGGTTCAAGCTACCGCGGCGGCCAAAGTTCCACAGAGAGGAACCGTCTTACAATTAGAACCGATTCTCGTACCGCTTCGCACTAGTAATTATATCATATTATTATTTTATAGTTTGTGCTGATCAACCTCATAGGTTGCTTAAGTACCTAAAGTATAGAAAAAACATTCGGAGAAGTTCATATGATATGCGAATTGAATTGTTAATTATATTGCATTAAGGCATCTTATCCCATTATTTTAATTACTATATCTAGCTTAACTTTAATTTAAAGCGTTATTTAAAATAGCAGCCATCTACATCTCTGAGACGACTTTCAGTTTTGATCGCGAGGCTTGTTAAATCTCGCGCGCGTAGGACCGCGAGAAAATCATTAGATTCGCTCATGCTCCGTACGATCCCCCATCCCTTCGGATGCTGCGTAGATAGATATCTAGCCACCGATATGTGCGCGAGTACGAACTAAATATACGAACACATTTGACACAATGTCTACAACAGGAATCACATAAACGAATAAGTCTACAGTATACCTAACGTTTAACGCGGCAAAATGTTATTCTCAATGAAACGTTTTCGAACAAGGATGAGAACAAAAGCATTTGTTTATTTGAGATGTGGGGCTAAAACTGCAGCCTTTCTATTTTGGGCGACTTTATACATGGTTGTTATGAAAATGACAATATTTAAAAGCAGTGTGAATACTCCGGTGAAGGACTGGTCTATGTTCCCTGACAATTACAGCAGGTGGATGGTAATGTGCAATTTTCTAGATGTTACGGACATTTTGTTTAGTGTAGTGATTGTTCTAACCGTGTTTATTATACCAGTTGCAGAGTCAAGATACGGTAGGCAATGATGAGTCAGATTCAGACCGCAATGTAGTGTGGTCGGAGCCAGACAACGATACTCTTCTCGAACTGGAGAAACGAACAGAAACAGTTCATCAAGTATGCCACAGGAGAAAACTTCTCACTCAACCAATTAATAACAAGGAGTTCTTTGTTGACCACAAACATAAACTAGTATGGTGCAATATTTTCAAAGCTGCCAGTTCTTCTTGGATGTATTATTTTAATATTTTGGGTAAGATTTTTACAGCAAGTTATAGTTTTGAGTAAGCATAGAAGATTCAAAGATTAAATACCTACCTACATTGTTTTTAGAGCGATAAAATTTACATAAAACAATTTTCTATTTCTTTTTTCAGGGGGATACAGCAAAAAGTTTTTGAAAATAAGTAAGGTACAACCTTTGACTTTAGCCAGACAAAAATTTCCTCGGCCTAGTGTGGAAGAACTAAAAGAGGCACTGAATACACCAGGCGTAATATCACTTTTAGTTGTGCGGGATCCTTTTGCGAGGTTGTTATCAGCTTATCGCGATAAGCTCGAGATCCTAATAAAGCCATATTATAGAAAATTGGCGCGTTCGATAATATCGAAGTATAGGAAGAAAACAAAAGCTAAAAACAGCGGGCCGCCAAAAGCTTTAGGACCTACATTCCCTGAATTCGTTCAATATTTGATAGATCTACACAATTCTCCACAACACGTTTTTAATGAGCACTGGGCTCCGTATCATACGTTTTGTTCACCTTGTGCGGTGTATTTCAGCGTGATAGCGAAAGTCGAAACTTTAGCGAAAGATTCAATGTATGTAATACAACAGTTAGGACTTGGCCATTTGTTAAGTATAAAGGTTGGTGAACGAAGGAGGAAACAACTGCGTTCTGTAAGAAACCAGTCCCGTGATGGTAGGAGCACGACTGCATTGTTAAAGCATTATTTCAGCCAACTTGATGAAAACTTGCTGAATAAATTGTTGGAAATATACGGTATCGATTTTGAAATGTTTGGATATGATGCGAAAGTTTATAGAAAATATATAAAAAAATAAAATGGTTATCTACATATTTAAATAATTGTTTTAATTACCCTTACTTTATCATATTTTTTCTCACTTCATGAAAACTTACTTGACATAATAATATAGTAAGCCGAAGTATTTTTGGCAAAGTACCAAAGAAACGGAGCTAGTCAACATTTTGCAGCACACAACTTACGCAGATAAATACCGTGTGAGTTATGGTAAAAGTAGACGATGAGCCACATCAATAGCTGTTTTACTAAATCTGTTGCAAAGAAAACACATCGTGAGGCAGGTGCACGAAGGGATGCTGCTGCTAATTAAGGTACAATAATTGTTATAGGTTTAAGTCTTGGACAAATAAATAATGAATATTGTTGTTGTTTATTCTTCGGCGAGCCTATTACTGTCATGAGGAAAGAGAAGAGGGTCTACCCTCCAAGTCCGTTAACGAAGACACGGGCCCGTCCGTAGCTAAAAACTTCGAAAGGGACCCTATTCTTGTTCATTGTTCTTCTCCATAGAGATCAACGCTCTGGAATGGACAACTACAGTATCTATTTCACAGTGTTTATGCCTTGTGAGTCTTGTGACTGGGACTTTTGCTACATAAGCTACATTTGATTGTTGTCTTTGGTTTGGACTATTCAGAAGTTCCTGTAAGTCGCCTACTTGAAATAAATGCTTTGATTTTGATTCCCTACTACTTTTAGATTCACGAGTTTTGAAAACTCTTCGGGAGAAGCAACAACTGTCCCATCGCGTATTCATTTATTTTTAGTTCGGACCCCTAACTTACGAGTACCTTATGTCCGAAAGTGGTAGTAGGAAACGCCCGTATAATTTCGACTGAAACTAAGGGTTTCGTGCTTAGAGAGTAGACCTCGAGACATCGGGTTGCCACGGAACCCTTGCCCTAAGTCTGGTTTAAACAAGGTTTATGATAAATTGGTACTTACTTGACAATACAGTCAGAAGAAATATGTAGTCGCTGAAAGTGATGAGCCCCGAAGAGCCAAGTTTATAGAAAATCGAATCTTCGTCGAGGTCGAGGTTCAGACGTTGGCTGATGCTCTACGAGAAAACACAATAGTTAGCAATGCAGCATTTTTACACCACAATGATAAGCTAAGTATTTAATTCAACACTATAGGCATCAAAACAAAAACTAATAAACTGATAGCAAAGTAATTATTTACGATTATTATTTATCGTTGTTTCAATTTTTTTTTAAAAGCAGGTCTGATCAAAATAAGATCCTAAAAAAATTACTAATAGCAAAGTAATTATTTACGATTATTATTTATCGGTGTTTCAATTTTTTTTTTAAAAGCTTAGGTCTGATCAAAATAAGATCCTAAAAAAATTACTACTAATAAAAATAAGGTACTGTTGACAAACAGCTAGAATAAAGATAATGCTAACGCTAAAAAATTAAAAGACTATTAATTTTAATAATGCAATAAATATAACGATAAAACCACGCATGCTATGGAGAGAATGGTTGTGTATGCAACTGTTTTACGGGATCTAAGACCCATTACGCCTGAAGTAGCTTAAAGAGCGCAGATCTGCTTTAGTCTGTAGCACATTGTGAAAAAATAAGATCCCTTAAAATCTATAAAGTGATCTAGACTAGATTGAGGCACGAAGTGGCCAACGGCGATGACATGAACATTGACAGGGACAGGGCCAAGTCAAAGAAGTGCACTTGAAATAAATAAAAATATTACGAAGTCAGGAAGTAGAGAAATAAGAAGAGGAGAAAGACAGTACCTCATCGACGTTCTGAAAAGACAAGAAAGTGATGTAAGTGGCTGAAGAGATGGTGCTGACTGTGCAAGAGTGTCCAATGACAGTTCAGGTTGCTATGAAGCAATAGGTAGACTAACTAACATCTGTGATCGGGTAATGTGTTCCTAAAGATTGGATATGTGAAAACATTAATACGGAAAATATTAAGTGAAATACTTTTTGTAAACTTTCTTTATTCTTCTTGAAGATTATCTGCTCCCTCTATAATATAAAGAAATCTTCTGTTAAAGTGATATTTATAACTTTAATATTATTGTATTTACAGTTAAAATATAACTAGAACATTTAATATTACTTATTAGAAATTCAAAGTGGGAATCTTAAAACAGCAGTGAAGATTAATAAGATTAGTGCTTGTGCTAATAAAACTTTTATTTCTTCACACAAATTTTATTTGACTGTATTGTTAATTAAAATGAATTTCATAGTATTAGTCACATGATAGTTTATAGACATATTCTTTGTATTATTTAACATCATTTATTTTTATGAAATGAAACTTACCTTGGGGTCATATCTCCTGTACTGATCTAATCCCAAACCTGATAAAAGAAAAAACTAATTAATTACATGACTACATTGTAAATCTAATTGGCCCTGGAAACGTCATCAGGACAATTCATTTTGAGTCAGTAGGCAGAAGGAAGGCGGAGGAAAACTATCTCGCCAAATTAAGTAATTAATGTTGTAAATGAACAGTTGGCAGCAGTTGGATCAGAGTAGGATATTATCACATAGAATGGTAGAGTTTGTGAAGCCAACAGTCACCTGCTTCAGAGTTATGATGATTATGGGAATGATGCTGTGTTGTACATAATTTTACCATCAGGTTGCTTGACACCAGGTGTCATGGAGCGCAAGAAGTCATCAGGGGTCATGAATATCTCATGCTGGTCATGATGCTGTGCTTGAAGGGTGGCAAAGTATCTAAATACCTTGTCTGGTGTGGAATACTGACGCATACGGTTTTCATACTCAATAATCTATCCAGCAGCGTCCAGGATAAAAATATTATTTTAATGGTAATCCAGATTCAGAAATAGTTATTTTATTCCTATAGTGTGGAATGATTAGAAAACAATATGTAATGTACTTGTCTTCGGATTGTATTAATGAAAACTAAAGAAAAAAATATAAGGGCTATTCTACACAGGTGCAACCGCAGACTCAGAGATACAGGAATAGATCATTTGGAGCAACATGCAGTTGCTCTGCATAGGTCAATATTATGTTTACCAAAGTATAGTCTCATTGCATCTGTATAGGAGAGCCTTAAAACAAAAATAAAAAAGAAAAACCAAATACCATCAGGCTGTTTCATGCCAGGAGTGATGGCACGTAAAAAGTCGTCAGGTGTCATGTAAATCTCGGTGTGTTCACCAAATGTCAATTTCACTGTGGCAAAATATCTGAATATTTTGTCTGGGGTTGAGTATGATCTCATACGATTTTCATATTCAATGATCTGTAGTAAATAAATGAAAATAAAATTATATTCTACCATATCAAAACTAAAAAATAAATAAATAAAGAACTTAGAAAACAATATTTAAACTGTAAGGCTGTTCCATGATTTCAGCCTAAGATATTAGACACCCTAGCATAGAGGGGTTGTATTTTTTAATAATAAGTTATTCAAACATAAATCTGCTGTTTTATACATTTTGACTGTCAAGTTGTTGCACTTTTGTATGAAAAAACAGTTTATTTGTTATAATCAGCAAAAAGTTCATATGGTGGGTGGGTGTAGAATCATCAAGCTGATATCTGCATCCATGTACCTACTACCATGCTCACTGACAGTTAACCACTTTTTGACCTTATTACTCAGGGCATAAGGGTGAAAAGTGGTTGACCATTAGTGAACTTGATAGTGCCTCAAAACATAGGTATGTATAAATGTTAAAGTAATACCAACACACCTTCCTGTCTCGAAATCCAACTTTTTCTTTTCTATATCTCTTCTTTTTAGTGTCAACATCACTGTCTGAGTCTGATTCAGATATTTCTTCAGCAGCATTTATGGAGGGCAATAACTGGTGCTGTGCCCTAAAACAGTTACCAAATTAATAAATATAATTTGTTTACAGTTAAACTGGAGTTGGATCGTAATATTATACCAATCAAGTGAGCAGTGGTAGGTAAAATTAAAAGTATCCACCACATACAACATAGTCTATTTGTGAAGGAATAGAACTGAAGCATTTTATATTAGCTTTTAATAAATCTTAGTACAATAAATTAATATGTATGACACACAAGTTTTTCTCATATGAAGTATATTACCATGGCAACGATAGCCATAGAGGATTATTCTTCTAAAGAACAAGAAGGTACAATAAGTAGATCATACTTCACACCCTCGAAAGTTTTAAGAATTTTTGGTTAAATTCTTAAGTCCCATTCTGGAACTTAATTCCTTTAGTCTGGGCCCAAATAGCGGCTTGCTAAATAAGTCAGCGAGTTGGACTTCGCCAGGAACTTGTTTGACACTGAACTCTTCATTGCTTACACATTCTCTAACAAAGAAGTGTTTTATTTTGATATGTTTGGTGCGCTTGTGGTATTCGTATTTTGGATTGTGCGCTAAGAACACTGCCGACTTGTTGTCTATGTTTAGGACTGGCTTTTCTGTTTTTGTTAGATCGTTAAACAATTGATTCAGCCATAGTATTTCTTGAGCCGCTTCGCTCGCCGCTATAACTTCAGCCTCCGTTGATGAAATGGAAACTGTAGTTTGCTTTTGGCTTCTCCAGCTTATAGCGGCGCCAGAGAATAGGCATACCACACCAGAAGTCGATCGCCCAGTTGACTGGTCTCCTCCGTGATCTGCATCGCTGTAGCAGACCAAGTGCGGCGTTGACGTTTTCGTAAATATTAGGCCCTTATCTTGGGTCCCTTTTAGATATCTGAAGATGCGCTTAACTAGCATCACATCATCCTTTGTAGGTGCTTCTAGATGTCTTGAGGCGACTCCAACAGCGTAGGAAATATCAGGCCTCGTACCTACAGACAGATAGGCCAAAGCGCCTACGGCTTGCCTATAAGGAAAATTCGACTTCATGTTTTCATCCGCTCCCGCATCATTATCTTTGATCATGGGTGATGGTGCTGACTTGCACTGAGACATTCCATATTTTTCTAGGATTTTCTTGATATATGACTTTTGGCATAGAGATATGGAGTCTTTTTGCACGTTTATTTCCATTCCGAGGAAGTACGACGCAGGTTTGGTTGTTATTTTGAATCTAGCTTTTAGTTCCTTCAAAAACTCGTCACCTGCTGTCGTTGAGTTGTGCGCTACAAGTCCATCGTCCACGTAAAGAGCTATAGCGACCTTTGATTGACCTTTGGTTCGCACGAATAGGCATGGATCTGCTTCACTCTGCTTGAATCCAGTTTTCAGTAAAAACTCTGCTATGCAGTGATTCCAGCAGCGTGGCGCTTGCTTCAATCCATAAAGGCTGCGTTTTAATTTACAGACTCTTTTAGTTCCGTCACGATAACCTTCGGGCTGTTTCATAAATAGTTCTTCCTTAACTTTACCGTTTAGGAAGGCGGTCGTCACGTCGAACTGTGTCAGTTTCAGGTTTTCACGAGTAGCGACAGCAAGCAGTGAACGTACGGTGCTCAGACGAACCACTGGGCTGAATGTTCTGTCGTAGTCCACTCCAGGTATCTGGGAATAGCCTTTGATGACCATTCTGGCCTTGTACCTCTCGATGGAACCATCAGGGTTCATTTTTAATTTATATACCCATTTGCATGGTAGGGCTTTACGTCCTTTGGGTAGCTCTACCAGATCCCATGTTTGGTTGTCCTTCAGTGAGCGTATTTCACTTTTCATTGCTTCTTGCCATTTTTCACTGTCTGGGGATTCCATAGCCTCTTTGAAAGTTTCAGGTTCCTTCGGTTTATGAAGATTTTCGACTTCTTCAGCTGCAGCCAAAATAAAATCGTCATACCTTTTTGGAGCTGCGATGGTAGACCTGTCTCTCAAAGTTCGAGGTGGAATCGGAGTTGAAGCATGTGGATGAATTGTTTCATTTAGATCTTCGTCATCATCGACAAAGTTGTGGGAACCGGAAAGAGATTCGTACTCGCTTTCATTAAAGTTTTGTGGTTCCGATTGTTGAACATCTTCAGTGCTGTTGACCGAGTTTGGTTGCAACGTATCGTCGAGATCTTCGTCTTCCGTGTCGCCAATGTCGTCTAGTGGTGTGACGTATCCATCTTCATTGTCGTCAAGCTGTATTGTTACTTGCTTACGTGGTAGTCTTGACGGTTTTGAAGGTTTTGGAGATTCGAAGAAACTGTCATTGTTGAAAATATCGGTGATGTTGTTTTTGTTTGTGTTGTCGTAAAACATGGATTTCATCACACGGATATCCTTCGATATTACCACTTTGTTTTTGGATGGTAGAAGAATCTTGAATGCTTTTGATGTTTCAGAGTAGCCAACAAACATCCCAGGAATAGCTTTTGGTGCAAATTTGTGACCATTAGTGCCTTTGATGAGAACAAAAGTTTTAGAGCCAAATATATACAGGTGGTGAATGATAGGTTTTCTACCAACCCATAGTTCAAATGGTGTTTTGTTTTCTATAGCACTGTTTAAGTTCCTGTTAGACAAGTAGTTTGCTGTCATGATTGCTTCTCCCCAGCACTTTAGTGGCGCGTTTGCGTCAATCATTAGGGCTCTTGCTTTTTCAACCAGGGTACGATTTTTCCTCTCTGCTAATCCATTTTGGTGCGCTGTGTGCGGGGCACTAAGTCGTCTTTGTATCCCGCAGCGTTTCAGATAAGCGTCGAAGTCCCTGTTGATATATTCGGTGCCATTATCGGATTGTAGTACCTTGAGTTTGTTCCCCGTGTACGTTTCTGCTAACTCTTTGAACTCTTTGAATTTTTCTAAGACTTCGCTCTTGCATTTCAGCAGGTAAACTCGACTATATCGGGAGTAATCGTCGATAAATGTGACGAAGTACTTATTTCCGCTTATTGTGGGCGTTCGGATAGGTCCACAAACGTCAGAGTGAACAATTTGTATGCGTTCTGTCGTTCTTTGAGTTGTTTTCTCGCGAGGAGCTGGTACACGATGCATTTTCGCTTGAATGCACGCTTCACATTCCGGTAATGTTTCTTTAGGATTAAAATGCAAGCCAATTATGTTTTGATTCTGAAGTGCTAATTTCAAGTCTTTAGGGTTCATGTGCCCCAATTTCTTATGACAATCTTCGATGTTAGATGATTCCGTTTTTGTGGTGATTGGAAGTGTTTCATCATCATCAGTGGTCAGGTTGTAGCACTTATGCTTGCTAGGTTTTAGATAATAGAGACCATTTTCTTTGTAGGCAGTGAGAGTAATCTTATCCTTTGGGTTGTTTACTATCGCCTTATTTTTTGTGAATAGAACTGTACATCCAGCGTCCGTTATTTTGCTGACAGATAGTAGATTGGTGCATAGGCAAGGTACGTATAGTGTGTCTTTCAGGTGTGTGAGTGCATCACCGCTGCCATTTTTTGTAGTAAAAGAGACTGTACCTTTCCCTTCAATCTCTGCAGTGTAGTCTTCAGTTGCGAAGTTGAGTTGTCTGGATGTTTTCTCAATGTTCTTAAACAGGTCTCGTTGGAAAGTCATGTGTGAGGTACAGCCGCTGTCCACAATCCAAGTGCTCTCTTCAGGCTTCTTATTTTTTGATAGAAGACACTGCTGCGTAGCGATGTGGTTTTGATGAGATGTAGAATTTTGTTTTTGTTGTTGCGGTTTCCCATGATTTTTCTTCCAGCAGCTTGTACATATTTTGTGTGTTTTGTGTTTGAAGATGTTACCTCTTCGTTTGCAGATTCGACAGGACGCGTATAAAGCTTCTTCTTGATATGAGGATCCAGGTTCGTCGTCATTGTTATGGTTATGACGGGCTTCAAACTCTTCAAGTATTTTCGTTTTAAGCTCATCTGGCTTAGGAAGAGTGTCACGAGTTTCAATTGCGACTCTGAAGTTCTCATATTCGGTGGAGAGACTGTATAACATCATGATGGTTAACAAGTCTTCGTTTATAGTAACGTCCATATCAGCCAGCTTGTCAACTGTGTCCATAAACTTGTTCAAGTGTGCTCGTACATCTTGGTTGTCTAATTTAGTTAGGATCAGCTGTTTAAGTAGGGTCGCTTTGCGCGCAGGTCCCTTACTGGCATAAGTGTTCTTTAATTTGTCCCATACTTCTTTTGCAGTGCCACAGTTTTTAATTTGTTTAAGCTCGGACGGAGCGATAATAAGGATGAGCTCAGATTTCGCTAATCGATCCTTTTCTTTTTCATCGGCATTTGCATCTGCAGTCAAGGCTTTCTCAACATATTTAAATAATTTATGTCGTACTAGGACGGCTTCGGCTTGAATTACCCAAGTGTCGTAATTATCCTTCGTGAGTGGATCGATTTTTATGTTCGACATTTTAACTTGGTACTCGTACTTACAGTTTACGCTCTGCTACCATGTGAAGGAATAGAACTGAAGCATTTTATATTAGCTTTTAATAAATCTTAGTACAATAAATTAATATGTATGACACACAAGTTTTTCTCATATGAAGTATATTACCATGGCAACGATAGCCATAGAGGATTATTCTTCTAAAGAACAAGAAGGTACAATAAGTAGATCATACTTCACACTATTGTAGGACTTCTGTTTTGTACCAGCCTGGATACACTTGACAACAGCAAAGTAGTTGTGCTGCGACACAAACTGAGAGGTCTTGGCTTTCAACCCAAATCAAATAAAAAAAAATCAAATCATCTTTATTTGTGAAACACAGGTATTAAAATAAGGTCATATTCATATATTTTAACTGAGCTCTGTGTCCTACCAATGAAATTGGTGTACAAATATTTTTAATAATAAGTCTGGATCTATACAATACAAAGTCAAATACTTAATGAGATTTCAATATAAGTATTATTAATCAATTATGAAACAATTTTAATTTACAATGCAAATAAAATATGCAGTTGGTACTAGTTTATGAGAAACCCTAGCAAGCACGTATCCAGACTTTTAGTTCGCATCCTGAGCCGCAACAGACCACAGCTGAACCAATCTAATTATGTTAGTTTAGAACTTACAAATCAAGTGATACTCACCAGTATTTATATGAAGTGTAGGCGACTGCACCGAATAAGACAGAGTAACATAAATGTTTGTATGAATATCCCTTCCAGTGCTTATCATAGTCCCTATTGGTACTATAATTTCGCTGTAAGTTCAATGTTTGATTTGATGTCAGTGCAAGTACCCTGGATGTTGTATGAATACATGCAGCTTTACGTATCGTAGCAATTTCACTTGGAAATTTTAGCAGACGTGAAGAAATACTACACATTTTGATATAAATAATTCTATAAACTGAATAACAATGAGACTTTCCGCTTATAAAAATAACTTTTACAGGTGTTTTAGCATTTTTGACAGAATTCCCAATTTTTAGTTCTTACTGACATTGACACTGACATTGACAACTTTGATTTTGACACACGAGCTGAAGTAGTGAGGCGCCACGATGGGAGCGAACGGTTATTCTACTCTTTGATTAGACCTCTAACAGGCTGTCAAGCAACGCCGTTCAGTTCAGTCACGATCACGGATATTTGGGACCGGTAGCCAAAAATAAGCTTTCGAGGTCAGTCAGTGCGGATGAGTATAATCTAATACATTTACACCTGTGATGTTCACCTTTGTTTGTACTACATATCTGATTCATTCAACCAATCTACAGGCTGATGCTCCAGGGAAGCTCACGCAGTTCAAAGCTTTTTAAGTTTTTAGCAATCTGCAGGCCAATGCTAGGTTGTATGTTGATGAAAATATCGTTCGCTACTGTAAGACGTATGTGTTTCAAGGTCAAAGTCGTTCCTCGACATTTAATTTTATACAACCTAGCACTGAAAATGTAAATACCATAACTGAGAATAACAACTGCGATTTAAAAATAATCGATACTAGCCTCCTTCTGCTATCAAATTTTTATCTGTGAACAGTGAACTTCAACTTACTTTGACAGTCCACGGTTTTCGAGAACAGGCGATTGACGGCGGCAGCGAATCAGCGAAAAGCATGAATTTTTGAATTCTTTCAATCAAATTTGACTGTGCTTGCCAGACAAGACAATTTACTACACATTCGAATAGTGTCAAAGGTAAATTATTCCTCAAGTTAGAATAAACTTAGGGTATAGTAGCAAAACGATGAAATAAGAACGGATATACATTTGATTCAGAAGCTTCTCGCCGCAACATACCAATCGCAAATTGGTACGTGAAAAGAGTGTGTTATATAACCTTGAATCACGAGACTTCAGTATTGATCAGTTAATTTTCTGTGAAATATTAAAGTGAGGGTAAAACTTCTCAGGTATGTAATTATATTTTTTCTAACGTAGACGCAAATCCTCATTATATGACGCAACGAGTAAAAAAGAGGTTAGGAAAACTGGAGTACGCTGTGATACATGTAGTGCTAGATCAACACTCTAAAGTAAAATAATGATAGTTGCCGTTTGGATCATTATATAACTTGTCTCCTGTGTAAATCATGCAATTAGAAAGTAACTAGTGCTTGTTAGGGCATCATGACACTATTTTATTATTTAGCTCCTTTCTATTCCTCTCTAATCTGACATCTGTTTTCATTTTTATTAATGATTTACCATACAAAGTTGAAAGAATTTGTTGAGATCTACACAGCTGGTGGTTCAGTGAATTTGATACATGATCAAGGTTTTATGCCTATTTTTGTGGGGTTTTGGCCAATTTTAAGTTAAAATGTACAACCTTATTGATCTCAATTCTTTTGATAAGAATGCTGTTTTGGTATTCATTTTACGAATTGTACCAAATGCAAATTTATACCTTTCTACTTATTGATCTGATGTCATAAAATACAATCAAATTTGGCTCATGTAAACACTAATAATTTCTCCGATGACCTTGAACTATTTAATCAAGTCTATAAATAATTTCAGAGCATAGTAGTGCATCTATATAACAGTTTTGACTGCCTGCCAATTTTTTATATACTAGAAAGTCAATGGGAAAGGCAGTTCTCTACTAATTGTTCTCTTATCTATAATAATTAAGTACATCATTTTTTGTAATGTTCTTCTCTAATTAAAACAAAACTACATTTCATGTACCTAATTTGTTTCTTTTGAAATATGAGATGTAAATACAAAAACGGCTAAGGATTTTAACTTTTTTTCAAATTGTCTACTTTTTTAGAGAATTACCTTTTGCATAGTGAATGCAAACACTTTACTGACGCTGAAAATATAGATCAGTCACATTCTGGTTTCCTTTGGGGTCAAACTGCATATGCACTCTAGGAAAAAAATAAAAGTACAATAAAGATTCCAATGTGCCAGTTACTCTGGCATTGACAATGTTGTGTCCTAAATTCTCAAGTATATTATCAATCATTCTGTTTGTTCAAACACATGTTGAGCATATTTGTTTAAAGAGAATTTATCATGTTTTTATAACATCTGGGCTACAACCGGTCTAAATTGATAGGTAGTGTTTTTTTTTTACATTTTCTTTTTTTCTTGTAAACAAAAAATGAAGATGATAGAGTGCATCAAAAACTCATATGATGTCACATTTAGGTACACTTTGTACTAGTTTTTACCCACAAGTGACGTCACAAGGCCCCCACTTCTGATCTTCGATGCATTTTATCTTCGTCAATTTTTATTGACATGAAAAATCAAAAAATATGTATCCTATGTTTTTCGATTATCTAACTGATGGACTAAATAGAATCATTGTTTTTTAGTCAGGAGCCTCCCCTTGTGTATGACGTTGACACCTAAATATACACAACTAAATGAATTATAATTGACTGTTTGAGATCTTAAAACTCTCTGTGGCAACTTGCTCGAACAGAAGTAGCTGTATAATGAATTAAATATGTTATTATAGTGAAAAATGTAGGTCCTGCGGAAAAGCTCATCAAAAAATACAAAAACATTGATCAATGCTACATTTAATCGACTGAAAAATCTAGTTTAGTGGTATGTTGCTACAAATACCTCAATTTTGTAAGACACTAATGAGCACTATAAAAGGCATTACAATGATTGAACAACATTCTGTGAAAAATAATACCTTTTATGGAACAATTTTCTCAAGAGAAAAGCATTCCATTATCTGGATCTTGGAAATTTTTCATAAATTGAAATAGTAGTTTTATGGTAAAATTTATGATTGTTATAATAGTACACGGCTGTCAGTTCTTTGAATATAACATTTTTCTTTACAGATCTGACACTACTGAAACCATCATGCATCGCGCAAGAGTAATATTTAAGCTCTCAAATAAAGCTGGGAGTAACGACAGATTCGCCTCATGGCTTCTCAACAAATCACAGGTAAAGTCATCTGTTTGATCTGTCTTTATTGAATCTTCAGTGTATTTTGGTTTCCGTATGTGCATGTCCAAGGCACTTATTTTGCATATGGTCAATTGATTATTACGATCCACCCTCAAGAAAGGCCAGGAACACCTAGATAAAAAGAATTAGGATTTAATTTCTCTGTCTGTAACAAATATTTATTTGGCATTATAGGCCCGTATCCGTGTTGCCGGTTTTCAGCAAGGTGTTTGAAAAGATAATGCTCGATCAAATGCTTAACCATTTTAACACCAATAAAATCTTACACGAACAGCAGTATGGTTTGACGGACGGAAAGGACGTTGTACGACTGACGCCGGTGTCACTTTATTAAAACATATTTTTACTGCGTGGGAAGAGGCACAAGATGCCATAGGAATCTTCTGTGACCTCTCGAAGGCATTTGATTGCGTAAATCACGAAACCCTGATTTTGAAGCTTGAGCATTACGGTTTAGGTAAACTTGCGCTCAGTTTAGTAAAATCATATCTGAATGATAGACAGCAGCATGTACAAGTAAAGGGTGTAAATTCAATGGGTTTAAAAGTAAAAATGGGTGTACCACAAGGTTCGATATTGGGTCCCTTCCTCTTTTTAGTATACATTAATGACCTACCCCATTTATTTAACAACCATCCGCAAATGGTGTTGTTTGCTGATGATACTTCTTTAATATTTAGGATAAACAGACGTGCCACAAATCTTGACGACGTAAATAGCGCCCTACGGCAGGTTCATAATTGGTTTACCGCTAATAATTTAGTACTAAATGGGAAAAAAACTAAGTGCATAAGATTTGCTTTACCAAATGTCAAAAGTAGTGATTGTGACATAGTATTGAATCAAGAGAAACTTGAATTTGTCAATAAAACGGTTTTCTTGGGAATTACGCTTGACCACAGGCTACAATGGGGTCCTCATTTAACATCTCTTGCAGGCCGGCTGAGCTCAGCAGCGTATGCTGTTAGAAAAATCCGTCAATTTACTGATGTTGATACGGCGAGGATAGTCTATTTTAGTTATTTTCATAGTATTATGTCATACGGTATTTTACTATGGGGACGTGCTGCAGACATCGAGTCTATTTTTATTCTGCAGAAAAGAGCCATCAGAGCCATATATGAATTACGTAGACGCGATTCTCTAAGAGAACTGTTTAAGGAAATTAATATCATGACAGTACCTTGTCAATACATCTATGAAAACATCATGTACGTTAGGAAAAATCTGCATTTATTCAGTAAAAGAGGTGACAGGCACCACTATAATACTAGAAATAGGGACCAACTAGTTCAGCCAGGTTTCAGGCTTGCTAAAGTAGATTCATCTTTCATGGGGTACTGTTTAAAATGTTACAATAAAATACCTCCCCACATTCTACAACTGAATGAGACGAAATTTAAATCTTGTGTAAAACGCACACTATGTAGGCAAGCATATTATAAGCTGGGGGATTACATTGAGGATAAAAATGCTTGGCTAAATGCTGGTCCTGCTCCGCAACCTTAGATGCAAACTTATTGGACAATTATTGTGGTAGCTGCAGAAGATTGTAAAAATATTCTTGCATTGTATAGATTCCATCTCTTAGTATTGTATAATTGCATAACACATGTGTGAGTACCATGTACCGTAAAGCTACCATTTGCATTTAGTTATGTTTCATTGACTTGAATATGCCTTGGTGGCTGAGAGAATGTCATGCTCGCTTAAATGTCTTGCTGATGGTGGCGGGTGGGTCGGGTCATTTAGTTCCCTACAATATGGTTGAATTGAATGGCGCTGATTCATGCGTCATGTTCGTGAACGGGCGCTGTCAGTCGGGACTGGTCATCTCTTAGCTGCCGTGGATCATTTGAATTGCTTTATTTTTAATTGTTGATTTATTTATTTTTACTCTGGACGCTCTTATTGTGCACGTCTTTCTACATCGTTCTCACATATATGTATAATCTCAACATGAAAGATGTAACCAAGATTTTGTAACAACATTTTTGATTGAAAAGAGTGTCCATGGAGTTTCTTGCCCGTTCTTCTCCATAGAGATCTACGTTAGGGAATGGGCAACTACAGTACTTTCTCAAGTTATTATGCCTTGTGTCTGTGACTGTAGCTTCGCTTTATTTTTCGTTTTATCGACATTCAAAAGTGCCGTAATGGTCTAGTTGAAATAAATGATTTGAGTTTGAGTTTGAGTTTGCATACAGATCGCTTTTTCCGTAATGGTTGTGATCCATCATGACATGGCAGAATTTATTGTTTTTCGAAAATAAAACCACAACTCTCACTTTTTACAGTTGTTTATCAAAAGTAGAAGTACTTTTCATAAAAAAATGCGCATACCATATTGTAGTTTGGTATCTATGCTGTGGTCTTGTGACAAAAAAGGTACACGTGAAAACGTTCTCAGGCTATTAAATAATAAGTTCAAGGCTGTCACTGGCCATGGTCACTAAACGGCAACTTGCGACCTTGTCCAAATAAGCCGAGTTGTTGAAGTTAACTTTTGAATGGAACAAAAAGTAATTAAAAATAATTAAATAAAATATGCACTTCAATAAAATGGGGAAAGGCCAGGCATATTATAGTTGTTATTGTTCAGACACTGAGATGTTTTTTAGGAAATGATAGGAGCTAGTTAGAAGATGACGGATTGGACGCATTATCACGGTGAGGCGTCATAACGACAATGTATGAGTCATATCACGTGTAGCGCCGGTCGTACATTATTTACGATCTGGTGGAATCGGGTATGTACGATTCCACCAGTTTATAACTGCTTTAGTAAAGGAAGTTCCCTGCCGCGCATTGAGCAGGGTCCAGTTAGTGGACCCTGACTAAAACGCTTGTCTTATTATTATATTAGTCGCAAAGGATCCACAACCAGACCCAATGAGACTTAAAATGGAATCAAGCTACAAAAATTTTGTTATCACACTCAGGTATAACTTAAGTTTGAGTAAGACCATTACTGTGACCTTCACCTTGTTGCATTTAGGGACAGATTGCTGTTCCTGAACCGGTCTTTCATGTTTTTTAAACGCATGTTTTGGTGATATTCAAAGAAAAGTTCTTGGAAATGCGGTGATTCATTCTTGTAGTATTTGCATTATCCTTTTATGGCAGCCTTTTTATGCAAATTAATGAATCCCAGAAAACAAGATCTCAACCTTGTTAGTCTCAGTGCGTAAAAGTAAATCAGTTACTGTCACAATTATTATATTACTAGCTTCTGCCCGCGACTTCGTACGCGGATCCTGTTGCTTATGCCAGCGACAACGGGGTCGTCAAAGATTTGAAACGTCTGATGTGGAATTCTGAGAGCCCGGGGAAGGGAAAATAATGGATCTTTCCCACTGGAGCAACACATACCGTTTGTTTCTTTTTGCCATTTAACAGCTTCACAAAAAGTACAATTTAGAACCATACCTCCGATGGCGGAATATGTAGCATATTCAATCATAGGAGTATACGTAAATGCACTCCGTTCCTTATCAACCCAAGGAAGGTCGCATGCCCTACGGCTATATTTTGAGACACATCCGATTCTTCAGATGATATCGACATTCTGTTCAGAGAATGTCGAAGTCTTCGCGCTCTTCTTCTGCCTCTTTATGCCGTACTCCAGCAATACTTTCTCTCTCACTTTCTAACTGATTATGAATATTTTGCTGTGTGCGTGTTCGGGGCAATGTATGATAATCTCGAGCAGCAGTTATTTTTTCGAACTTTAATCGATCCGTCCCGGGTTCGATGCCGGAAAGTGACAAACAAATTTTCGAAAAACTGTGAATGCAGATTTTTTACTTTTTAAAAATAAAGAAATGTTTCCTTTGAGTAAAATTTGCTATCTCCCATATTTAGAGTACTTTCCATCCAGGTGGCATTGAAAAATTCCACCTTGTAGCATAGCCTCTTGAATCAAGTTTTAATAAATCGTTTCCATCAAAACGAAAGGAGGAGCTCGTGCCTAAATAATAACAGCCGCTCGAGCCGATCTTTAGGTTATCCGTGCTTGCCTAGGTTGGTCCTCGACTTGATTGGGTCGGGTAAAGTGTTATTGGGTGTTTCCATCAGGAATTTCTCAGTTATAATCATGTAGTCCGTATTTGTGCCCTGTTGATGGCAATAGGGCTCGCTCCCTATTACATGGACTGTTAGGTAGGTACACCTCTGCCTAACCCTTCAGGGATTATAGGTGTGAAGTTATGCTATACCTTTAAATAAATCCCTACTATCCCCCCCTGGATACGTGCCTTGCTGCATAATTCTTTTAGAATAACATTTCCAAGTATCTTTGTTTCTGATAAAACCACTAGTGTGTTGTGTCTGATTGATATTACTCGATATTGTTATCTGTTTCGAGAAATTTCAAGGTAAAGGTGTCATGTTGGAAAAAATAACATATACACGGGTAGTACGAAAACATGTTTATTATACTTTTTTCCTGCAATGCCTATCTCATTGTAGATTTTAAGAATTATAATTTAACTATCTTTGGCTCGCGGCTGCGCCCTATATGGATGTTGAATCTACTTGCGTTCCAAATTTCATCCCAATACGTTCGGCTGTTAGCTATGAAAGGCTAACAGACATACAGAACATACTCACTTTCGCCTACAATATCAGCATTAATTGAGCCTGACAAGTAACAATTAAATATTCCTGAGAAATACGTTAACTTTAGCTGCTACGTCTATTTCTAGAGCACCAGCGAGACATCAAGTTATACATTCCCTGTATAACACGGCTTTACTTTTTATAGGTTTCCCGTACAGCGGGAGATCAACTTGTACTAGTTTTGTTTAGCTTGATTGGTCGTCGTACAATCGATCCGTAGCCCATATAATGTTGTAAGAATTGTCTGTTGTGTAACCGGTGTGCCAGTCGCGCCTCCAACATTCTGTATGTACTGGTATATTATGACGAGCGGTCGAGCCCCTCTGTTACTTTGATAAACTTTGTTCTACATCGTTATCTTGTAGCTGCTTGTTTTTTTAACTCAAAATTGCTCAAAGATTGACGTTATTATTACATACATTATTTATTATTTTACGGAGATGGCGGAATGAGCTGGTGGTCCTTCTAATAAGTCTGGTGAGGACCAGTCTTATTCCCATGCTATTAGGGAGAGAAACTAGGAGATAGATATAATAGGGTTATTAGGCTATTAGGGAATTGCCCTACCTAAAGAGATGTGGGACGAGTCTAGGAAGTCCTGTAGCCTGCAGTGGGACAAACCAGGCGGATAATAATAGTAATAACATTGATTATTTGTAATTTGATACTACACAATATGATTGTATAGGTCACAATTAAAGAATGAGTTTAATATCTACTCCAATCCATATAGAACAGATTTTGGCGTACCAAGAGAATTGGAGGTTCGCCAAACGTAATGTGTGAGCCAGGAAAGCGATTTATTTTCATGTTGGAAATGTGGCTTAAAAACAAACGATGGTATTCTGTAAATGTTGACTTCGTATGACGTAATAACAACATGTTGTTTTTGTAAATTAATAAAAAGTCATCTTTTCGTCATACGAACATGACGAATTGACAAGCGTCATCGTTATCTGATACTATTACTTTATTGATTTATTTTATGATGATATTATTGTAATATTAACCTTACCGGGCACGCGCGTGCGTTTATGCTCTGGCGGTCAAACGCCAGAGCATAAACGCACGCGCGTGCCCTCCACGCCAAGCCACAATTTCATCTACTATTTTGTCACATATTTGTGTCGTTTAGCGTACAGGGCACGCGCTTGCTTGTCACGTATATGTGACAATGGCGTCCAAAAGGTTAAATTATCGTAGTTTTAACTAACATGAACTGATGGTACTCCCGTACCTGATAATGTCCTTAGTCCTAACCTGTCCTAACTAACTAACATAGTTAAAAATTCAAAGTCTATTTAAAACAACATAAACTCACGTATTTCGTAACTCATGGCAGAAACCTCATCTACTGCAGCTACGACCCGCAGCCCTTAAAAGCCTATTTAGTGCACCTGTTATTCCAAATTTTGTTCCAAGATGGTGAAATGGTCGCAGTCCCGACTGCTGACCGGAGTCTGAGGATCTGAATCCCGTAGTCAGGTAGCAGTTAGGTTTTCCATCATGAATTTCTCCGTAGCAGTCCGAAGTCTCGGTTTATGCACCATATGCACAAGCAAGGGGGCAAGAGTATATCGCAACAACTGACTTACTTATACATAACTCGCCTACCAGCCTACCAGCCTTCAGTGAACACGGACGTGATATTCAACCTTCTTTTTGTCTGTACAGGTCGCTGCAGTACCACTGACCAGCTATAGGCACAAAAGCTCGGCAGCCGCTGAACCCTTCCTCAATGGCTCCAGTTCCGCCTATGTGGAGACCATGTACAACACATGGCTCGCAGATTCCAGCTCTGTACATGCGGTAAGTTTGGTTCACTATTCTCCCGTATTTTTATCATTTTGTGACAGTATAAGAGACCTTTGCTGTTGGATAACTCTTCTACCTGAAAAACATAATACTGCGTCGTGCAACCTACAATTTCAGGATTGTTTTATTACGATGAACAGAAGATTCATGACCTTTATTTATGATTAACACACTATTAGATGATTCAGGAAAGTTTTTGTAAATCCACACAACCTATCAATTACGCGAAGCTGGTTATTGCAGATACCGACGCAATGGATGTTGTAGAAAAATGACAAAGTGAAAGTTAATGCAATAACGACTGCATTACGCACGTTTTATTGTTTTGCACCTGTCAGTGTGATGAAAGTAAAATTAAGGGACACGTTTAATATTGTTTTCTTAATTAAACAATAAACATGTTTATACTAAACTAGATTTATTATCATTTGTTACAATAGCTCTTGACATCTATTATGTCGCTAGAATACTACCTTGACATCAAAATTAATAACCAGAGAAAATCGTTGCTGTGCTGAATTCAATTGGTCATAAATAATAACCGAGATAGAATATAGAGTATCTAAGAGCAATGAATTTCAAATAAAATTGGTACGTGTGTGTCCTAGGTATGGATTGAATAAGTTAGGTATATTAATTAATAGGCGTGACGACAGTATCAAAAAATTGCAAATCTATTTAGTCCGTCAGTTAGAGTATTGAAAAATAATAGACACGTATTTTTTGTTTTCGTAAATAAATGGATATTGACAAAGATAAAACGCATCTAAACTCGGGAGCGGGGGCTCGTGACGTCAGAACTTGCTAAAAATTATACCAAGGCGTGACGTATTGAGAATTTTAAAAGCGTCGTATCTTCGTCGATTTTGGTTTATGTTACAAAATAAAAAATACGGGTTAAATATTTGTTGATAATCTTACTGACGGTTTTTTTTTGTCGTTTACCCTAAAGTTATTGTAACACAGCTAACACAGGGAAATAATAATATTTATTCCATATCATACTCGTAATAAGAGCTATCATAAGATTGCACTAATATTTATTCCATATCATACTCGTAATAAGAGCTATCATAAGATTGCACTAATATTTTCGTGGTTATTCACATTTATTCGTGGTGTCTTAGTTAATTCCATCATTGTAAAGAAGGTGCATTTCCGAGAGCAAACCGCACAAACGCAACTCGTTAGCGGTTTGTCGCTTGGCTACTGCATATTTTTTTTAGAATAACATTTCCAAATACCATTGTGGGTTGTGTCTGATTGATATAAAACTTGATATTGTTATCTGTTTCCGCAAAATCGCAAACCATTAGCGGTTGAGTAGGCTGCAGTTTGCGGTCTATCTTGTGACGTTCACTTCTTGTTAACATTATTAACTCAAGTTTTTCTTAAGTTACAATAGGTTATGAATACATAAATACCTCAAGAGTTTCCATGAAGTGTATATGTTTACTATAAACATTGAAGTATGTTGTGGAATTAGAAGCGGATTTAGATACGCTAAATATGCGTAGGTACCAACAGTTTTATTTTGATGCTGATGATAGTACTGCGGACGTTAATTTACAGACGTCCCAGATAAGATAGGAGTATTTTTTTCCAAGTTTCCAAGTATTATCTCAGTTTTCCACGGTTATCAAACAATCAAAAGGTATCTTGTTAGATCAATGTTATGCGTCATTTGAAAACATACTTCAATGAAATAAATACCACACACAAATGAATAGGTTCTGGAAACTTGGATATTGCATGTGATAAGTAGGTAACTAGCTGTGGAAATTTAAGTACTTAATATTTAATTCATTAATTTATTTATCACTATTTGTCATTGAACGGACTTGAGGTAATTAGCCATCATTCTGAATGACCGTTTTCATTGTAAGCGACATCTAAATGGTTAAGGTCCATGTTCACCGAAAAGATAACAGTCTGATTATCTAAAAACAGCTGTCACTGTGACATTTTCCCATACAAAAATGTGTTTTAAACAGCTGTTTTTAGATAATCAAAGCGTTATCTTTTTGGTGAACATGGACCTAAATATGAATGTAAGTGTGGTCTAGTTTTTGTGAAAATTGGCATGAATTTCTTAAATGACTCCCAGTTTCATGCATGTGTTGCTAAAAAGATTTTAAATTCACAAGACGTGTAGACATTGAAGGCAGTTAGTGAAGCAGTACTATGGACAATTTGTCAAATAAATAACCATTCATGTGACGATTGTCCACGTGTCAGCCTGTCAGGTGACCAATGTTAGGTGATGAAAGATCTTAAGTCGTCATTGACGTAATGTGACGTCGATCATTAAAACAAAACAGTTGCAGCTGTTGACATAACCAATTGAGCGACAAAGCGTGCTAACCAATACGTACTTCCAATTACGGTTAGGTGAATTGG
The DNA here is from genome assembly GCA_950022955.1 of Xestia ashworthii. Taxonomy (NCBI): domain Eukaryota; kingdom Metazoa; phylum Arthropoda; class Insecta; order Lepidoptera; family Noctuidae; genus Xestia; species Xestia ashworthii. The sequence continues at coordinate 15,697,225 of OX465554.1, forward strand.
CTCGCTACGTCTAGACGAGCCCTAGACAATTTATTTCTTAGATTGATTACGTCGAATCACGTCAGTTAAAGTTCCCACTTTCTGAAAACTATAATAAAATGGATTATACAAGGTCAAATTGAATTAACTACCGAAACTCCGCGACTATAATATTATGTTTAAATGAGGGTCAACGACTGCTGTAATACTTGAAGGGTTTTTTTATTATTTATTTTGTTTTATCGTGTTTGGAAATCGACTCTCATCACATTTTTTAAAATTTCTTGTCTTGTCTGTTCATCATCATCATCATCATCATCATTTCAGACGAAAGACGCCCACTTCTGGACATAGGCCTCCCCCAAGTGTCGCCACATTGTCCGGTCCCGTGCGACTCTTATCCAACGGGTGAGAGTCGCACGGGTCCGGTTTCTTCTTGTCTGTTTGTTTCGGCTAATCTCCGAAAGGCTGGACAGATCTTGACGGGATTTTTACTGGCAGATAGCTGATGTTATAAGAAGTAACGAAGGCGACTATTCGAAAAGGAATTAGTGTACCCTTGAAATTCGTAACAAAATCTGATTAAAATTAGGAAGTAGGTAATGTTTTTTTTTATAATAATTTCACGCAAGTGAACGTTGTGGGCAACAGCTAGTCGATACGAAATGGCCAAATTAATCATGAATGGCGCCATTAATTACAACTTCAGGGGTCGTTACGAAAGATTTTAATGGAAACTTACAAACTAATTATTGCTTCGAAACATCAACAGATTTATAAATGAACCGTGAAAGTCACGCCTCAAGGGCAACAACAAAATAGTCTCGTAACACAGAAGAAAAAGAGATGTTGACGAGTGTGAATTGACAATTCGTGCACGGCCAGTTTGTGAGTTATTACTAAATAGAGTCAGTTGTTACTCGCGTGGAGTTATCCGCTTTGATCTGAATAATCCGGATTAGATCTAATACGCTAAAAGGACTACAACAAATAGGTATTACAATACGCTCGCCCACTCAACCAGCTTAATGTGAAAATTTGCATTCAGTCATTTGTATTCTTAAAACAGATTGTTCTTGCGGTAGTTTCTTCATAAAATGGAAATTTCAAATGCACATTTTAAGGTTTCGTTGCAGAATTAAGGTCAAGAACTCCGCCTGTGTTTCATTATATAAATGTACACACTGAATCATTAATTACACACCGTTTAGTAAATTGTTATACAGATTCTTAAATTGATCATCATCAGTCTCCTGACATTATCACAATAAATTTATATGTGGTCGGCGCAGCATGTCTCCTTCTTCATTGTTTGTGTTGTGCGTGTTATGTGTAGGGTATAGTTAAATGATTTACACACTGGTTGAATTGTATTTTAACGAGAATTTAATAAAGAGGTTCACAGAATACTAGTTTACACAGTCTTTCCATTGTTTCTTTGGCTTTCTTCGGTCTTTCTCTAGTCTTCTATTCTTAAATTGATATAGGGTTTATACTGTGAACACCCGCTAATAAGCTAAAGACATAAATAGTACATACCCGCATGTTCAATAACGGTTTCACGATATGATTTTCCTTGAGCGATTATCGGCCTCCATATTTGTTTAAGAAAGATTTTACTTTTACAATAAAATAGGAAAAAAGAGAAAATATGACAGTATTAAGATACAGATTTTACTTTGATTGATCACAATGATGATCATTCATAATCAAAGCGCGTCTCAATCACTCGTCAAAAAAAACACGGTTAGGATTTCTGTATGAGATAAGAAAAATGCGTTGTCTTATCGTGTATATAATAGGATGTAAGTAAATTAATAATATAGCACGCATAGAAATAATAATTTTAACATTCATCTATTTGCGTCATATTAACTAATTGGTTAGGTTAATGGTTTTTCTTCACTTATGCTTCACCGTAGCTCTATTCGATGTTTGATTTGTGATGATTGAGTCATTACTGCTGACTTTCTAGAGATCATCCAAATAACATGATTCATCATAATAAAACAGATAATTTACACTGACTAGTGTAAATTATCTGTTTTATTAATCTTTTATTGTAGGCTAAAAAAAGATTTAAAAAAAAACGAAAGAACAGGAAAATAATGATGCAAAGTTACCTACTTATGCATGCAAAGCGTATTCGATTTTCATGGTCTGGGTTTTTCCCTACCTGCTTGTCGATTCCACTCGTTTACTGATGCTATTATTTGGAGGATATTGTAGTTTTCACTTTCGACAAAAACGCATTGATAATAAAAGTTTTTATTGGTTTAATTTCCAAAACAAGAATTCTTACACAATCTATACTTTGTGAAGAAACATTCTCCATTATGGCACCCGATTAAAGTGTAGCTTTTCATCAGTGCAATCGAATTAGTAGCTTTGGTTCCGCTGCTTTTGGATTCACAAACTTACTCTACAAACTATACCCCTTTTTGATTGACATTATTATAGACGAATTACTCCACAATTTTGCCATAGATGAGACAATAATTAAAGAAGTTGTATTTTTTTCTAGTCGTGGGATGCGTTTTTCCGCAATGCGACGGCTGGCGCCCAGCCCGGGACAGCATACACTTCGCCGCCAAACCTATCGCCTTACAACAAGAACGAAGTACCTCTCACGTCACTGGTACCCGCCGGTGCTGGCATGCCATCCATTTCTGCAGGTTTGTAGATGTCACTTGACACTAAGAAAACGAAATTATGTGATACACTCCTTGCCTATAAATAATAGATACGTATTTGTATGTATTGATCTTAAACATCTGGAGAGTTGAACGTTTTCAGTTTTTCCAAGAATGATTGGACACTTAAACGAGCCTCATAACTTAAGACCTCAAACAAATCCCACTGGTAGACAAGTAGATATTTAAAGGGGGTGTAGAGATCATCAGTACGGTTTTCTTCTTAAGAACTAAATAATAAAACAACTCTCATGTTTTAGCAGGCATTTACGAAAAAATTTTCTGCGGAACTCTTTAGGTAATCAGCGAAACATCTAGGATAACTTTCTTATCATTTGTTGAAATATAATGGTGATGGTATTTTTTCACAGGCTCTCCAATTAACGAGAAGATAATCGACGACCATCTGGCTGTGCAGGCCATCATCAGGAGTTACCAGGTGACGAATGTTCCTATCTTATCGCTGTTATGATTCTTGTTCGATATTCATTATTGTTTGCACTTTTTGTCCCCTAGTCGTGATTGCCCATATGGTTCAGGAGCTCATGTACGAGAAAAGAAAATCATAATATGTTAATGCGTTTTCTTCCCGTTTAAAGTATCGTAATTTTGTTCGGAATAAAGATTATTTTTTGCTTGGGATACTAAAGCCTCATTTGCTCTAAAAAAGAAAATGATTTGATTTTCTCGTCATCAGCTCCCGAACTAAACGTGTTTCCCCTTTTTGTTTTATTCCCAGTTTGAAACATGTTGACTAAGAAATGTTTATGTCAGGTCTAGGTAGTGTTTATTATTTTACACATTTTTTACAATTATTTCTACAGAAGGAGCTTTCTAGCATTATGATTGTAGGTCGCGCTCATAATGATTAATTAACATAGGCAGAATTTGTTTATTTAAAGTTAATTATGACATTTTCTTTTATAAATGTTATGTTAAGTTTTTTTTACGTTTGTTTGTTAATTTTGTAAAACCAACCAATTAGGAATTCATAATTGTAAAATATGTATATTGTGCCAGAACCAGTCGTTGTTACTGCGTGTGGAACAATTGGCATAGCGGTTTCAAGACTTTTCTCATCTAGTCTAAATTCTGTTACACGACCTAGCGACAAAAACATCTACCTACATAATAATAAGTCCTTGAATCAGTGTTTAGTAGCGTCACATTGGACGCTGTTAATAGCTTTTTATTGAGTAGAATATGTAGTTGTGGTCGCTCGGTCGTGGATGTTTGCAATTTGGGCTAAAATGTGACGTGGTGGCGGGTGCGTGACAGGCTCGCGGTCACCTGGCGGCCGGCGTGGACCCGCTCGGCATCACCACGGCCAACCTGCCGGAACTAGGCATGCGCGGCCCAAGCTCCGAGCTCATCATGAGGAAATATTTCAATTTTGGTACGCAGGAGACAGGGGATATGTCGCTGTCGTAATTATGGACGCAACCACACTCGTATATCGTTTCGTTATTTATTTCAACATTGCATTGCGTGTCACTGATTGTTGTGTTTCGTAAGCGATTTTATAACACACATACATATTTTTAACTAGTCATGCTTATGGGAGAGTGGTCACGAGTGCTGACATGTGACCTTGTCTATGGATAGTCGTAGCTTTTACACCACGCAAATCACTTAACATATAGCCCTATGCTGCATCATCTTAATATTTCACAGTAATAGTGTTGTCCTCAAACTTGAATTGTTTGAATTATTGTCTAGCAGACGTGTGTATCCTAATGTAGATAACACTTTTGTTCAAATACACTGCTTGTGTAATAGAAATTTGTGTTAGGAAATTGTTTCTTGCATATGCATGTGTGTGATAATACTCGCTGTCGATTACTATCAAAGATTTTTTTGCTGTAGTTTTTAATTTCAAGCAGTTTTAGTAACCCAAATAATCCTCATAATTAGAACCGATCTGTGAAAGATAAGTTTATTTTACCGAAAGATTATTATTATTATGTGAATGCCAATTTATAGTATCGTTATTCATATCATCAAACATTTGGTTCATACATAATAACCAGACCGACATAAAATGCTAGTCTCAAATGATACAAAAATGCAAAAATTCAAACAAAAAGTAATAATTTATTGCCTTATTTTTCTTCTTTATGTCGTATTTAACACATTTTTCGATCTGGTAGGCGCTGACAAATAATATGCACGTTTATGGGAATACTGAGGTTAACATTATATCATTATTATTATCTTTTCTCAATCATGAATATTATGCTGCGTAACAATCTTATAAAACTTCCAGTTTTTATACAATTATTATGTATTTGTACATTTTCTATAAGTAAAATATGCAACAGATGTGCCTACCTATGTATTACTGCTTTATATGTTATATATCTGAAGAAGGGATGTATGATGGGGCAGTCACTTGATTGTTTTGTTACGAACATTTTGTTTTACGTTGAATGTAGTCACGTGGTCACCTAGTGGCGCACTTAGACCCGCTGGGCATCGCCACCGGGGACCCGATATCGAGCGGCGAATGGCACGGCGGCTTGCGAGCCTTCGCGAACGAGGCAGTCATTAGAGAACACGTCAGATTCGGTATGAACGACCAAACTCTATCACGTACTCGGTGGGACGACACTGATGTCAAATGGACTTCGCAATTATACAACATTAGACTGATAAGATAACGTGAGAATCGTAAACCCAAACAAACAATTAATTAGTATTCTACGTAGTAGAATGTCTGTCCAATTGACATCAACACGGTTCAAGTGCTGAGTAATGCGTTACTGGTAACTGGCTGTGAGTCCTGTAGGGGGGTTAGTTTCGGTCTCACTCCTGGCACCGCCTGGCTTGAGGACATGTCCTTGCGAACACACGCGTTCTTTTACACCTTTCCTGTTCGTCTGTAGTTAGATGCTTTGTGGTGCTTGGTTTGTAGAACTTTGACCTCGTAGATGAAATGGAGATGGATGATGATTTTAAAATACATTACTTAATATTATTTTATCGTTAAAATTAATTTAACTTTATAATAATTATTTTAAACAGTAGAACACATGAGTGAAATCAATTGGAGCAAATTTAAATTGGAATTTAAATAATTGAGACTAGCTTTTTGAAATAATCGGTCATATAAATTTAAATACTAAAATGTTACTAATTCCACGAATATGACTGTTTTATCCACCATTGAATGTTATTATTAAAATATTGATGAGCAATATTATTGACTAACAAATGAGGTTGAGGTACGGAGGAACTGCATAAGACTAATCGCTTTACCATCATATTCCTTTACTAGAGTTTGTACACCAGAAGATGTAATTTGTAAATAAGAACTCGATTCATCATAAGAATGAGTATAGGCAGGAGATATATTTTAAGTTAAGACAGTGAATATAAGACGTAAAACGGTATTTTTAACAAAATAATAATGATCCAAAGACAAGTATATAGGTTAATAGACTATTTTACCTTGCACATATGCCAAATAGTAGTAGTTCAGAATATTATACTCGTACTTTAACATTATGCCTATGATTTATAGTAGATCTTAAAAGCTAAGATGTTAAGAAATTCTAATAATTTTGTTGTATTCCAATGAATGGTTTTTTAACCTTTTATAAATTCTGTTTCCAAACGTGTGAAACTTATTATGTGATTAATTAATATTCATTAATTTGTTACATTGTACATAGCCATTTATTCAAAACATTTTAGATTTATGTAATGCACATTGTATGATAATTTTAAGAATAAAAGTTACCACTATCTATAATATTTGAATATGTTGACAACTTTAGGTTTAACAAAATTGTGTGTTGGAAAAAGGAGAACATTTTCTATTTTTTATCAATTAACAGGTTATACGTAGGATATTAAAGTTAACAACTATTTTAACTGCTTAATTTATATTTTATACCACGCTGGCTTAACCACGAGGATATTTTGTGTTGCTCCTAAATCGGCACTGTATGTAATACCAAGTTCAGTGACGGTCTGCCATTTTCACCCTTATGACCCAAGTAGTAAGGTTGAAAAGTAGTCGATTTTCAGTGAACTCTGTAGTATGTATTGTACTCTAACCAGCTGCTGATAAGCCCTGCGAAATAACTGACTAATCTCCCAAACCCTTCAATATTCTTTAAGAAGGAAAGAAACATGCCTCGAGCTAAATACCTGTTTAGTCAAAACATGAATTTTATTTATTTTTTGCTTCTTTTTTTTGTTTTACACTATTACTAATAAAAGTATCGCCGGTGACATAATACACGCTAAATGAGAATGTTGTGCACTAAAAAACAGATCCGAGGACATCACATAGCCAATCTCGACCCCTTGGAAATAATGAACAGCGCTTTGATCGGTAAAAACAAACGGGAGGTGATTCACAACAGCTACAGGTTTGGTAAGAACACACGAGAACCTGAAATACTGAAAGCACTGTGGTCGCTCGTTGACTCATAAGTAGGTAGTTATGGCGGCGAAGCAATCTTCCTCAACAATTTTCCATTTGCAACACGTTCAAAAACTATAACTACATCTTGTTAATTGATATGACGCAATTTCAGGTGGATTTTCCCTATATCAGTTTTTATTTAGGCGGCAATTAAGTATTAATGCGGATTGGCACATAACCATTAATTGGTTTTTATTATTTTGTTGTTGCAGTCGGATTATTTGGACTTTTTATGAACAGAATTTATCAGCAAAGTTAACACAATATCAAATAGACGTTTTTTATTATTTTTATTTGCGTTTATTTTTTTATTTATTCAAATGTCTGTTCGTAAATCGATTTGGAAGCTGGTAGCCATAACTACAAGTTCATAAAGAAATGTGGATGTAACGCACAAGGTCCTCGGCTCGCACGCGCACTCATTTCAATACCTATTTAAGTATTCATGATTTGCACGATTATCCATATGTTTTATTTGTTATTATTATATTGATTGCATGCATGTATTTACTTACTAGATTGTATGAGCATTAGCATGTATCTATATACTGCATGAAATTGTACTTATTATTATTTATTTAATATCCATTTAATATATTGTATGTAATTAAGATTATAAAAATATATTGGCGATGGTTTATACGAATAGAAAAGTATATTATTATTATTTGGCAATTGGCATTGAAAGATGCGCTATCTTTTCTTGATCGGTGTTGGATATTCGCCAGAGAATCGCTCTTCACTTCTAAAATATAGCCACTTTAAAATAACAACACTTTGTTGCACTTCGAAGTATCTTTTCAATTATTATTCTATATTGATGCACCGCATATAATTATTTAAATATTCAATGTAAAAATGTGTATTTGTAAATGTTAAGTTGTCATTTCTGTAAGGGCGTAAAATTTTGGATTCATATTGTAATGTTTGTTTGAAATATGTAAAAAAATCCTAGTAAAGGGATATGATAAACTATTCGCTTTAATTTGTGCTTTATTGAAAGGGTGGTAGACTTCACATGTAATGCCGCATCTCTTACATGGGTATTTAGGCGAATATTTACTACTTCAACGTTCGTACTCTGATTGCGTCTTATATCTTTTAGATGAAGCTGATATGGACAGAGTATTCAAACTACCATCCACTACTTTTATTGGTGAAAAAGAGAAAGCGCTACCGTTGAGGTGAGTTTTTAAACCATTCCATTTATTAATGGAAATATTGGAGGTACCTGATGAGATGATGAGTAAATAGACAAGTAGGTATGGAAGAAAAAGACATGCTACGCAAGATAAGTGAAAGAGAATGATTTTATTCATAAATAACAAATATTAGGTGAAATCTACTACATAATTATGCTTTATTCGCAGTCGGTAGCAAATACTTTTAATCACAGGTGCAGTTGATGCTGATAAAGATTTTATCAGTGTTATTGTGTAACCTTCACCTTGTCTTTGTAAACTTCTGAGTTTTGATATATAAACTTATCGCTTTTCGATAACAACCGCTACAGCTGATTTGATCATTAACCACGTCAATAAAAAAAACAATGCTTGTTGTTTCCGCTGATTACTTCAGTACAGATTTGTGATGCTAAAATAAAATGTCGATGCCATTGCTCTCCTATGTAGACCATAAGCCCCTTCGCATACTGAGAAGGCAAGGCTGATCCCCGATTTTCGACTCATATTAAGTACAAGTGCAAGTTTGCTTACGATTTTTGCGATCATCGATATCACACAGACCAAGATAAAATTTAAAAAATGAAGAAAGTATAGCGTCCATATGTACGGACGCTATTTTAATTACCCTGAAATTAGTTCCACTGATTTGTTCCGTTTCTTATGTAAACCATGTATTTGCATCAGGCGTGACGAAGTATGCAATAGAAAATTATATAATACAGTCATACTTACATAATTATTTTTCTTATTTCTATTAAACCTATATCATGTTACGCTATGCATCTTAAAAAAATGTGGTTGCTTATGTGGCCCTTTGCACGTAGACACGTCACTTCCTCCGATGTGTGTTAAAGAAAAAAATCTTTGTTTTACCCAAAATTTACAACTGAAACCTGGGGATATTTGCTGCGAAATAAATCCTTCTTCTTCGTGACAATGATTCCCATGACAATGAGTCCCATAATGGTTACAAGCTACATTAGCTTTGATCAGAACACTGCTGCATCGACGGGGTTGACATATGAATACCATGACAATAAGTAATTAAGACTTCTAATTCTAGGGAGATCTTGAACCGTCTGGAGCAAGCATACTGCAACAACATCGGTATCGAGTTCATGTTCATCAACTCTCTGGAGCAATGCAACTGGATCAGGCAGCGCATCGAGCCTCCCAACGTTGGCAAGATGAGCGCCGACCAGAAGAGGTTGATTCTCGCTCGGCTTACTAGATCCGCTGGGTAAGTTACAGTAAACATGTTTGAATTACTACAAGCCTTGCACTTGATGGGATCTTCCATCGCCAAAGATGAGGAATTTTCCTTCCCAACTTAAGGAATGAGTTTTCATAAATCCTTCAGTGTAGCTTTAGATCTTGTTTACTTTAGGAACTCCTGTTTAAACTTTTAGAAATTAGACCCGGTAGTTGCTTTGTCTTCCATTTTTTTAACGAATATAAAATACACACAGACTTATTTGTTCTCATAAGGGGTAGTCAGAGGAGCTCGTGGCCAAATAATAACAGCCGTTCGGGTCGATCTTTAGGTTAAGCTGTGCTTGCCTAGGCTGGTCTGTGGATGGGTGACCACCCTTAATACCGAGTTTCCTTCGTGCCTCTGAAAACACGTTAAGCTGTTGGTCCCGTCTGTCATTTGTCCATCTTGGACAGTCGTTACAGGTAGTCAGTGGCCTACAATCGTATTACCCAGTATGAACTGGGTTGTGGAGGTCAGACAGGCAGTCGCTCTATGTAAAATACTGGTATTCATCTGCATTCGGTTAGACTGGAAGTGGACCTCAACATAGTTGGTAAGAGGCTAACGCAGATGATGATGAGGGGTAGTCATAAACTAATACAAGTGTTCATACATTTGTGAGTCAATTAGCCAATTTAGAACGATACTCTCTTTTATTGTGAAGGCATGACAAAATCCATTGTGGAATGAAGATAAAACATTGCCAAAACTAATTAGATACTGCATGTGTCTTATGCTTAACAGCAAAAATGATGCAATGGATATTGATAAAATGCTCAAATTAAGGGGCTTGTCATTCCAAAATGTGTTACGCCATTCTAATCTTACACGGGTTCCGCGTATTCGGCGTATTATCGCAATAGTTTTATGCTTGGTAATAAGTCGTATCAAGTATATACTGCTATATAAAAATAAATGTCATCGTGACTTCTTGTTATATCTGTCGCTAAAGCATGATACCGAAATATGTAAAGAGACACACCTTTTTATAGATTTGTTCTTAAGGCGATTGCATGAGCTAAATGCGAGTTTTATAATGCCTAAAAGTATATGATTCACTGCAATAAACAAAACCAGAAAAATATGTGATATTCTTCAGGATATATGCTAGTATGATAGTGTTTTGAAAACATAATACAATGAATTATATTCGATAGAAAAAAAACACGAACTTATGTCTAAAGATTTCTTGTAACAAGTAAAAACCATACAAAAAATCACGAGCTTATGTCTAAAAATTTCTTTTAGCGAGTAAAAACCATACTAAAATTCATGTGATCATTCTGATGTTTTGGCAAATAATTCTTCAAGCAACATATTAGCATCATGAGTGTTTTATTTTTTTAGTCCAATTAATAGATTTTTTGTAAATCGATCGAAATCACTCTTTTTGCACTATTCGGCCCGCAGTGACTGACGTAACAACCACTTTTTAGTGCAAGCTGATTAGAACTTTATTCTAACAGTATTTCAAACGAAGTTTGAACCACCACAAATAGAGTTGCTAATTTAGCTCATGTAGTCGCCTTGAACAGAAATATTGAATATGGTCCTGTTCTTAATTTGGTTACCTTTCCACGTATAAACGATTTTCGATGAAATTTAGCACACTTGTAGATTGTGACCTGCATTAGGCTGCATAATTTTGTTAATTCTACTATCATAATGGCGCCATTATGACTTTTCAATGGTCAACCACTGACACTTCATTGAAAGAAATGTCATTGAATGATTATCTCGTACATGAATCTGGCATGAATAAATGTTCGCATTTAGTAGTAGATTTCGAAAATCATTTGTACTAAGGGTTTTATAATAATGACAATACGACAATGCCATCAAAACACAATTTTATTACGAGACCATTGACCGACCATTGTGAATTTAGCAGATTACGAACTTTAAGCAAAATGACAATGGGATGAGAATGGAATCGTGTTGGAGTGACGAATTTATTAAAATAGCAGAATTAGGCCCCTGGGAGCCTTCTAGTTACGAAGATATTGGGGTCAAAGTTTTTTTCTTAATAAATAAGTACAGGTTTTTATTGTAAGATTTTTACTTTAATCACCTGTACGACCCTCGTATTATTCAATCCATTCATTAGCACAATGTTTTTAAGTTCGTTACATTGAGTTCTACCACAAAACATTTTTCAATACACTTCCTCGAAAACTGGTTCTTTTCGCACTACGATAAGGTTCAAAATGCAGTGTATTTCATACACGTGCGTTTTTGATATTTATTCCACACGTGTGCGGAAAGTAAAACTGCCACAGACAACTAACTATACCTATACTTAGTCCAAATTGGTTCAATGCCTATAGTCAGAGGTGAACAACCGGCAAACAAGTCTACGGCGTAAACATTTTATGAATATTCAAATTGTGTTTACAAATTCAATATCATAGATAAACATGATTATTTAGTACTAATATTTACTTTTATAAACAATTAACATATAATTGTGTTCTAAATTCAAAAATAAATAAAACATCAATTTTTTATATTAGGCTGTATAAGGCTTCATACCTTTGCTTCTCCTTAAACCTGACAAAAACAACGCGCGAAAAAAAAAATTGAAATCATAGTCTCGTAATAATAATTCATGACACAAATATTTTACATTCTTTTATTTTATTTCTTCAAAAGTGTATTGAAAAACGTCGTTTGATACACGTGGACACTTGTTATTGCAGTTGTCGGCGAAAAAAAAAGTTGTTTCCTATCAATATGTTTCTCGCAACGTTATTTATTTTGATGTACAGAATGCTTCGTGATGAGGTTGTTTACTGTATTAGATGAACCGTGTAAGTTATAAAATAACCACTTAGTAACAATTGAAATAATTAATGCATGTTGTTATGACTACATACGATACCGATTACTAATAAATCGGACAGCTATCTCCCTTTCGCAATCAGGACTCATATTCACTAATGTTATGACTACTATGCGCTTCTCTGGAGTGCACAGCCACTTAATATGGTCGTTCTAAATCACGAGTGCGTGTCATTGGTCTTTCAAGTCATTGATATAAGGTTTAAATTGCCAGCCTGTTGTCAAATTGACTACTCCACGCACAATTGTCAAACATTTCTAATGCACATAACATGTAATTTCATAATGATTTACTTGTTTGTGTATGGGAAAATGGCGTTAAACTAGTCACTGATGCAATAGGTAGTTACCTTGCAATAGTGGACACAGTAAATAGGCTTAGATAAGAGAGGCCTTAGAAATGTAATGCACATATCTGGTGGTATATTGCAAAATCTATATTATGAGTTTCCTATTAACTAGCTTAGCATAATTTGATTTCATGCACTTGGACGCTACTCCAAATGACAAAATATATTTTTAACCGACTTCTAAAAAAGGAGGAGGTTCTCAATTCGAATGTTTCTATTTTTAACCGACTTCCAAAAAGGAGGAGGTTCTCTATTCGACTGTATGTATTTTTTTTTTTTTTTTTTATGTATGTTCACCGATTACTCGAAGACGCCTAAACCGATTTAAAAATTCTTTTTTTGTTTGAAAGGGTATACTTCCAAGTTGGTCCCATAGTCGCCAAGTCGGGATCTGATGATGGAATCTTGGCGAAATCGAGGGAACTCTTCAAATTTTATAGGATAACGTACATTAAACGTACATTAACGTACGTTTTGGTATTTTCTACAACAAGTGAAGCATTTGCGTTTGATAAGAACCATTCTACCATCAGATCTGATGATGAAGCCAAGAGTCACGGAACTCCATAATGAGACAATGTATCCTAGTCGTGTTTGGGCTTGTTGTAATTGTAACGGTATGCACTTTCCATGTGAACCACTAAAAAGTGAAAAATAAAAACTTTTTTGCAAAAAATAAAACCGACTTCAAAAAGAAAAAGTGAAAAATAACTTTAGCTTCTGAAGTCGGTGACAAAAAAATTAAATCAATCATACAAACGTCACCGACTTCAGAAGCTAATTAAAGTTATTTTTCACTTTTTCTTTTTGAAGTCGGTTTTATTTTTGCAAAAAAGTTTTTTTTTTTATATATTTGTTCGCGCATAACTACGTCGTTTGCCAACCGATTTGAAAAATTCTTTTTTTGTTGGAAAGGGTATAGGTACTTTCCAAATGGTCCCATAGTCACCAAGTAGGGATCTGATGATGGAATCTTCGCGAAATCGAGGGAACTCTTAAAATTTTATAGGCACACATGAAGCGATTTGGGTAGTTTTTGGAAGAGTACTTTCTCGGAGTGGTCCCACTTCAATTTCGTGAAGATCTGATAAAGAACTTCGGAGATAGGCAACGGAACTCCTCAAGATAGCAAATGGACTGGGATTGCTGAAATCTCATTTCTGTCTATTGTTTACACCAGTTCATAACGTAACATCACGCCAGTACGCTGTGAAGGGTTAAGCGCATGTGAACCACTAAAAAGTGAAAAATAAAAACTTTGACAAAAAAAACTAATCTGACAAAAAAATTAAACCAATCAAACAAAGGTCACCGACTTCTGAAGCTAAAGTTATTTTTCACTTTTTTTGTGTTTTTGGAAGTTGGTTTAATTTTTGCAAAAAAGTTTTTATTTATTACACCTCGAAAACGGGTTGTTATCGCACTACGATTAGGTTCAACAATTCATGACAAAAATATTTTTCGTCGCATCGCCTACGGCTCGGATGTTAATCCCGCCTCGAATGCGATAGCATAATTTCTCCACCTCTATCAAAATTTACTATTTGCCATATTTATATAATTTTAGCTTTTGCGCCATTCCAAAACACATAAAATAAATAAAATGGTTATTTCTATTTAGATTCGAGAACTTCCTGGCGAAGAAATGGTCATCAGAGAAGCGTTTCGGTCTGGAAGGTTGCGAGATCTTGATCCCGGCGATGAAGCAGGTCATCGACGTGTCCACACGTCTTGGCGTGGAGTCCGTCATCATGGGCATGCCTCACAGAGGTAACTCTCATTTTATTCTAACCAATTTTTTGAATTGCCCCTATTTTCATGAAGATCTCTAGGGTGCCGTAAACATATGACATTTCACAATTTGATTTTCAATACTACGTCAACGTCGACGTCTACGTCTGGGAGGTATCGTTGCAAATAAAAAAGTCATAGTAAGTCGGCTGATATTGTCATCGAAGGTTGATCTTATATTACCAATAAGTGAACCAACCGTCAGCTGCTCAAGTAGCGGTGGGTGTAGGATTGGTGGAGGAGGGATTATGCGTCAGCCGTTCGCATGAACTTAAAAGAAACACGCCTGTGAGTGTGTGTGTGTGTCCGGCGGCTGTCCGGATGACACATAATCCCCCCCTCCCTCCACTATGCAGCTGACGATTTTTTAAGCTCAGCATAATGTAAACTATCTATGAAACAAGTCTCAGCCGGCGTACTATGACAAATTTTTCACCACTTTAGTAACCTCTCAATCCTACACCCACCGCGGGTGCGTCAGCTAACGCTGGGTTCACTTATCAGTCATTCGAGATCTATTGAACAAGATGGCAACCGACCGGCGTAAAACACTACCTAAAATACTACGGTACCTCCCGGAGCCTTTATTTTATCAAGTATAATTTCTAATCAACACTGTTATAGTTACAAGAGCAAAATGCGACAGTTGCAAAAACAATCGTGGCGTGTCAGCAGCATTTAATTGTTTTAATGAAGTAACAGGTTAATTTACCACCCCCAAACTATCAAAACTTTTCCTTATTTGAATCAATAATGGAAGATGTTCTGGCAAAACTTACAGCCAGTAATAAATCTACGATTATTTGTGGTGACTTCAATATCAATATTTTGGAAGATAATTCAAATAGCAGTCGGTTATTAAATCTTTTTAAGTCATTTGACTTGACTAACGTTTTTATAGAACCCACTCGAGTCACGCCTTCTTCTGCTACTTGTATAGATAATGTTTTCTGCGATTGTGAATACTTAGATGGAGCCGTAGTAAATAGTCTGCCGTCTGACCATAGCGGACAAACTGTAACTTTCAGGTGTAATACACCATTGCAAAAAGTTGATATTAAATTTAGACCTATAACTTCTAGTAAATTAAATAGGTACAATATTTCCCTACAGAACAAGTTAAGTGTTATGAGCCATGACAATATTAATATAAATCAATTCTATGATCATTTCTTTTCAATTGTTCACACTGAATTCAATAAAACTTTTGAAAAAAAGACCAAAAGCATTTGCCCTAAATTTATATTTAGTGATTGGGCAACTAGAGGTATCAGAAAAAGTAGGGAAACACTATTTGAGCTTTATGGCCTTAAGCCTTATGTAAACACTGAAACTTTTAACAACTATGTTGCTAAGTATTCAAAAATTTTTAGAAATTCTTGCAAGATTGCCAAAGCCCTGCACATTAGCAACAAAATTAAAACAGCAGAAAATAAAATTAAGACAGTTTGGAAAGTCATAAATAGCGAGACTAACAGGAAGAAAGTACGTAATACTAGCTATACACTAGATACAGTATGTGGTCCTAAAAGCTCTAATCAGGAAGTAGCTCAGGAATTTGTAAATTTCTTTACCGATATACCGTTAAAAACTACGGAGGCTCTAAATTCCTCTTCTGAAGTCTCAATCGGTTTATTGAAAGCGAATGTATCTGGATGCCAGGCTGAATTTAAATTTAAACACATAAACCCGATGACAGTTATTAAAGCTTTCCGGCAAATAAAAATCAAACTGACCGAAGATCTATGGGGAATGTCTATCAAAGTTTGTACTTCCATACTTGAGACTATAGCTCCATACTTAGCTTTAATTTTTAATTTGTGCGTAGACCAAGGAGTTTTCCCTGATTTAATGAAATACAGTAAAGTCATACCGCTTTTCAAATCCGGGGATAGTAAAGATACTAATAATTATAGACCTGTATCCGTGTTGCCAGTTTTTAGTAAGGTGTTCGAAAAGGTAATGCTTAATCAGATGCTCAATCATTTCAACACCAACGGAATCTTACACGATCAACAGTATGGCTTCACCAAGGGACGTTGTACAACTGACGCCGGTGTAACCTTATTAAAGCACATATTCATGGCGTGGGAAGAGTCCCAAGACGCTGTAGGAATATTTTGTGACCTCTCCAAAGCATTTGATTGTGTAAATCACGACACATTGCTTTTGAAACTTGAGCATTACGGACTAGGTAAACTTGCACTTAGTTTGGTAAAATCTTATTTAAGTGATAGACTGCAATATGTTCAAATAAATGGTGTTAATTCACAGGGCTTGAAAGTAAAAATGGGGGTTCCGCAAGGCTCAATATTGGGTCCTTTCCTCTTTTTAGTATATATAAATGATCTACCCTATTTACTGAAAAACCAACCTCAAAATATGGTATTATTTGCCGATGACACTTCCTTAATTTTTAAGATAAATAGACGAGCCCAAAATCTAGATGACGTGAATAATGCCTTACTTGAAGTCCATAATTGGTTCACAGCAAACAATTTGGTATTAAATGAAAAAAAAACTAAATGCATAAGATTTGCTTTACCGAATGTTAAAAGTAGTGATTGTGAGATAATATTGAATAAAGAGAAACTCGAATTCGTAGATAAAACTGTTTTCCTGGGGCTTACGCTTGATTCAAGGCTTCAATGGGGTTCACATTTAACATCTCTTGCGGGGCGCTTAAGTTCAGCAGCATATGCCATTAGGAAAATCCGTCAATTCGCTGATGTAGATACCGCTAGACTAGTCTATTTTAGTTACTTCCATAGCATAATGTCTTACGGCATTTTGCTGTGGGGACGGGCTGCTGATATTGAGTCTATATTTATTCTGCAGAAAAGAGCCATCAGAGCCATATACAATCTTCGTAGGCGCGATTCTCTAAGGGAACTGTTTAAGGAAATTAACATCATGACTGTATATTGTCAATACATCTATGAAAACATAATGTATGTCAGGAAAAATCTGCATCTTTTTGGTAAAAGAGGTGACAGACACAATTACAGTACTAGAAATAGAGACCAATTAGTTCAGCCAGGCTTCAGACTCGCTAAAGTAGACTCGTCTTTCATGGGGTACTGTTTGAAATGCTATAATAAAATTCCACAAAGCATTCTTGAACTAAATGAAACCAAATTTAAAACATGCATTAAACGCACACTGTGTAAGCAAGCATATTACAAATTGGACGATTATATCGCTGATAAAAATGCTTGGGTCAATGCCGGTCCTGCTCCACAAGGACAGGGGCGCATAAAGGGATAGCGCTAATTTGTGTTGTTGGAGCTGCTGAAGATTGTACAACTATCTTTGCATTGTATAAATTCAATATCTTTAGTATTATATAACCTCATATTCCATATTGTGTGAGTGCTATGTACTAGAATGCTATCATTCGCTGGAAACCTACGTTTTTATTTTATTTTTTTTTACTTGAATGTGCCCTGGCGGTTATGAGTATGTCATGCTCACTCAAATGTCTCGCTGATGGTGGCGCGTGTGTCGGACCATTTAGTTCCCTTCAAAATGGTTGAGCTGAATGGTGCTGATCCATGCGTCATGTTCGTGAACGGGCGCTGTCAGTTGTGACTGGTCATGTCTTAGTCGCCATGGTTTATTTGAATTAATTATTTTGTTTTTGGGTTGTATTTTGTTTTTGTTTTGCTATGGACACTTTTATCGTGCAAATCTTGCTACATTGTTCTCACATAATATACCATCTCAACATGATTGATGTAACCAAGATTTTGTAACAATATTTTGATTTAAAAGAGTGTCCATGGAGTTTCTTGCCCGTTCTTCTCCATAGAGATCTACGCTAGGGAATGGGCAACTACAGTACTTTCACAGTTTTTATGTCTTGTGACTGGGACTGTAGCTACATTAAATGTTCATTTTTGTTTCGACAATTCAAAAGTGCCTGTAACTGGCCTACTTGAAATAAATGCTTTGATTGATTTTGATTTTGATTTATTCTGTTTTGCCCTTGGCTCTACCACTACACAATCAATTAGCTCTTTTACAGCTAACTAATGTTTTTTTTAACATAAATTCAATCGGGTCTAATATAAATATTACGACAGCGGTATTGTAGAAATTCCACACATTTTATTTTTTCTCTGTCCTTGTTCCACAGGTCGTCTGAACGTGGTCGCTAACGTCTGCCGCAAACCTCTGCACCAGCTGTTCACGCAGTTCGCTGCACTCGAAGCCGAAGATGACGTAAGTATTTCTTTCTGGAATGAAAATAAAAGACGTAGCAAAACTCAAGGCTCACTGGAACCAATACCAACTCGATTCAAAGTAAAGCATTGAAATATGAGCGTTATATCGTGTTACCACTCGCGGTACGACGAATTCCCTACGCGTCGTTGTATTTATCGATGATTAGTAATACGACTGTACGTCAATATAAAGCTCACATTTCCATGCATTGCTTTGAGTCAAGTTGGTTAAAAATAGTATCGGTTATTACGATGGCCATTTGTGTATCCATATTTAGCCTTTTTGTGACGACAATAGCAATCGGGTACGTATTAATTAACAAATTTCTCAAAAACAAATACACAATTCCAATCTTACCAAGGAGTATCGTATTACCCAGTACTAACTGAGTTGTGTAGGTCAGATAGGCAGTCACTCGTGTGTAAAATACTGGTATTCAGCTGCCTCCGGTTAGACTGGAATCCGACCCCAACATAGTTGGGGCTTGGCAGATGATGATGAAATACACAATTAACATAATATTTCACCCCTACAGGGCTCTGGCGATGTCAAGTACCACTTGGGTACGTACATCGAGCGTCTGAACCGCGTGACGAACAAGAACATCCGCCTGGCGGTGTGCGCCAACCCGTCGCACTTGGAGGCCGTGGACGCCATCGTGCAGGGCAAGTGTCGCGCTGAGCAGTTCTACCGCGGTGATAATGAGGGCAAGAAGGTATAACAACCCGACCAACCTACTTCTTTTGTATTGTCTTATATTCTATTTGTGATCTACTACCATTGCTGTACACAAGTTAATATTGTACGAATGCATGCTTAGTTGGTATCGCATCGACAATCCTCATATTATAGGTGACACCTAGTACTCGTATACTCCTCACAATTAGCTAAAGTGTCTCATTTACAGCAACGTTTTAACAGTAACGGCTCGTACACATAAACACGATAAGAAGTTGCATCGTGCTACGACGCGGCATCGACGATGCGACGTCGTATCGTGGGTATCTATATCAAAACAAGTAGCAATAAATCTGCAGTGTTCGTAGAAAATAGGTTGTATTTCCCTGTTCTCTAAAGCAAGATAACAGTAGGTGGACTTCAAACGTAGATTCCCATGATGCGACGTTGCATTGTGAAACAATGCCGCGTTGTAACACGATGCGATCATGCGACGTCCTATCGTGTACGAACCGTAATCTTCACATTGGCTACTGTAACTGGACTAAAACTTGATTTTTTACCAGCCACCGTTAGGAAAACGTTGGAACCAATGTTGTGACGGACTGACAGTAATATTGGTCTAAATCCACAGGTAATGTCCCTCCTCCTCCACGGAGACGCAGCGTTCGCCGGGCAGGGCGTGGTGTTCGAGACCATGCACTTGTCGGACCTGCCTGCCTACACCACGCACGGCACCATCCACATCGTCGTCAACAACCAGATCGGCTTCACCACCGACCCCAGGCACTCGCGCTCGTCTGCTTACTGCACAGGTTTGTGGAACCTTACCTCATAAAATATATTATGATTCGTTTTATTTATTACCCCTGTCACCTGGTCTGTAACAGACATGTTAGACATGCCATCGCCCTGAGGTGCGATAATACGGACTAGATAGTTAGGGAGTTATGTTCTTACTTTATAGTTTTTTGATAGCTTGAATGTGTATATTTTTCAAATGGAGCTGTCTCTAGCCTTCTGTTTCGTATAAGGTTCGCCCTTGTTCCGTTTCAATACAAAGTATTAGTTTGAGACGAAATTATGTAAAGGTGCCTAAGTTATGATTGGAATATTTTAGCCAAAAACACTGTAAAGGCTTCTGGAGATCCTTTATAAGTAATCTAGTGTCTTGTATTTTGCCCAATAATAGGCAATCGGTTTGTCTTATTACAAGTAACTTGACGCGAAATCAGAGGCCCACGGGCAGCATAAAAACTCTGACACCAGGTTAGGCACAAACCATACGAAGTAGAATACGAAAATGTAGTAATTGTTTGAATTGCAGACGTAGCCCGCGTAGTAAACGCGCCGATCTTCCACGTGAACGGCGACAACCCCGAGGCCGTGATGCACGTGTGTAACGTAGCGGCCGAGTGGCGCGCCACCTTCCACAAGGACGTCGTCATCGACATCGTCAGCTACCGCCGCAACGGACACAACGAGATCGACGAGCCCATGTTCACGCAGCCTCTTATGTACCGGAAGATTCATAACACGAAGCCTGGTAAGTGGTACAAGGATCAAACAATAGAATGCCCGCTGATTAGCCGTGCTTGTAGATACGGATAACAAGTATCATGTCAACGCTTAACTTTTTAGGGTGTTGCATACCCAAAGGATAAAAATGGGACCCTATTACTAAGACTCCACTGTTTGTCTGTGACTGTGTCTCGTAAACCGTGATAGCCAGACACTTGAAATTTTCACAGATGATGTATTATTTCTGTTGCCGGTATAACAACAAATAATAAAATAAAATTAAAGGGGAGAACCCTGCATGCGCGAGTCCGACTCGCACTTGGCTGGTTTTTGTACATACAGTACTTAGTTGTAAATATTTAAGGCCTTTATTGAACCAATCACACCTCTGCGAGTCTCTTTCCGAAACTTTTGTAATAGCTGTCGTAGAGGAAATGGCCGAGTATGGCCAGTCGTATCACCCCCCTTTAAAACTGTATATCTTTGGACCTGTTTGCAAATAACATGACTTTCAAATCTTATAAACTTTGTGGAATCTACAGAATATTATCGTTACGATTTACCTTTCTTCCCACAGTACTCGAGAAGTACGCCGACCAGCTGATATCCGAGGGCGTCGTCACCGAGTCCGAAGTGAAGGACGTAAAAGACAAATACGAGAAGATCTGCGAAGACGCGTACGCTCAGGCGAAGGCCGAGACACACATCAAGTTCAAGGACTGGCTCGACTCGCCCTGGTCCGGTTTCTTTGAGGGCAAGGACCCGCTGAAGGTAGGCAGTACTTGATACGGGTTATTAGTATAGCTTTGGGAATGTGGTTATTTGTGTAGTGTGAACGAGCTAGTACTACCACATAGCACCTAAAGCCGGGTCTTTATTACTGTAATGCTCGTAGTTCCGTACACACACAGAATTCGCGTTACATTACGCGTTACACACGTCTGGAACCGGCTTATTCTTTTCCTGCCTTCAAAAAATAGGTAAGGTGGTGAAAAAGAAGGTCGCACATCATTCTTATTTCTGGGATAGCATCGAACTTCTGTTGCCCCTGGTTCTGGTGTCTCTGACCATTCATTGTCTGCACGCGTAGCACTACTGTCTTGCCTGCCTCGTTGGTTTAGTGTTCGCTAGCGCGACCGCTGAACATGAGGTCCTGGGTTCGATTCCCGAGTCGGGCAGTGTTGTTGGGTTTTTCCATCAGGAATATCTCAGTAGCAGCCACGGAGTCTGGATTTGTGCCCGGTTGATGGCAATAGACTCGCTCCCTATCACAGGGGACTTAAACAAATATTGACGAAATGTTAGGTACACCTCTGCCTAAGGCGCGGGACAAATACAAGAAGCGTATGGCGGTGGTGTGGCGTGGATGCAGCGCGGTCGCGGCGCCACTTCTTTGATATTTCATACAAAATGTATAGAAGATGTGTGGCGCGAGACATACTGTGGCGTGGGCGCCGTGCGGGCCCCGCTTCCTCGCCCTCCGTACACCCGCAGTTAGTAGTGGCATGCACAGGGCGGGAACAAGACGGCGAAAATGCGTGACAATTAATAGACTTTAAAGATAAGAATGCGCCCGCGCCTCGCCATTCCGACACCATTAGCGGGCCTGTTCTGCGCTGCGACGGCGCCACGCCATCACCTCGGCCGCGCCACGCCACTGCCATACGCCTCTTATATTTGTCCCGCGCCTAACCTTTCGGGGATTACTAAAAGGGAAGATTTCAAGAAAATTATATGTATACTCTTCGTTGAGTATAGATCGAGGCAGTCGGGTACGCCATATCAATCGGGTTGGTCGCCAATTAATAACATACTCTCCACTAAATACTGCATCATGCGACACTACACTTTGATACCATACAAAAGACTTCATAAACCATTAACCTCCACAGATGTCCCCCACCGGCGTAGTAGAAGAGACCCTGGTCCACATCGGCAAACGCTTCTCGTCTCCTCCCCCCAACGCGGCCGAGTTCGAGATCCACAAAGGTCTGCTCCGTATCCTGAAGGCGCGCATGACCATGGTAGAGAACCGCCAGGTGGACTGGGCGCTGGGAGAGGCGATGGCCTTCGGCTCGCTGCTGAAGGAAGGCATCCACGTCCGGCTGTCCGGAGAGGATGTGGAGAGAGGAACTTTCTCACACAGGTCTGTTGATAATCCTTTCTTATCGTGTTTTTATGCGTCTGCCGGTTATCCTGCCAGTAGGCGTTCGTCGAACGAATACGCAGCGTGTATATGCTGTTTGGCAGCGATAGAATTAATACCACGCGACGTTAACGCCTGACGTCGTTTGTTTCTTTATTCTATCTTCTAACTAATTGATTAAATAATGACCCCATTCTCGAAGAAACCGATGATATTGATTGGTATCTTCGAGAATGTATCTCTCTGTAGAATTCATCGAATAAATTACACGCAAGTCATTGCTAGACGTAAGTTCCTGTACCCAGTCGTTAATAAGACTGCCTGACCTTTCGGAAGACTGATGTGCAGAAATGAGCGACAGAGACCGAACAGTTATTTAAACGGCCGGGTATTGTGCATACTCTGCATTAAGTGCTAAATGTAAACAGTGATATTTCTGTTGTGCAGGCATCACGTGCTCCATCACCAGAAAGTGGACAAGGCGACATACTGCTCACTGTGCCACCTGTACCCCGACCAGGCGCCGTACACCGTCTGCAACAGCTCACTGTCTGAGTACGGTAAGTTCTTGACCCATGCCGAATTCATAATTCGCGGGATATCGGCTTAATATCCAGATAAGTCGGCTTGTGTTGACGTTATCACCCCAAAGTCACAATATGCATGTCGTAAAGCGACAAGGTATATTTGTCTTTTTGTAAGGAAAAGTGGTTGGAACAAATACAAGGCCGACTCAACAAGCGAAACCGTGCCTCCTCTAACCATTTCCACGTGCGAGTGATATAGTATTAGCTTACCATAGCGCAAGCACCACAGCGCTACTGGTGATTTCTCGTGTCTTCATTCTTCTATAATGCGGGCACTACACTGCATATTTGAATTAAAACGTACGCTTTTCTTATTCATTTAAAATTAACTTTGTTCGAAAAGAGACCCTAAGGCTGAGATTCACAGACCGCACTTTGACTTTACTTTGATGGAAAAGTCTACTTTCACCCAAAAAAATATTTCTAAGTCCTGTCAAGCTCTACTTTACTTTCCAAAAATTATACTTTGCTTAGTAAAGGCTAAGTAGTCGATAATCATGACTTTGGCCTCAAAGTAAACTTTGCATTACTATGCGTTTAAATAATGTAGTCCTCCATGTCAAACTAGTTTCCTAGAAAAGAAACACATTTAATTTTGGTTGGGTTATAATTCGAAAAATCATGTCGAAGTGATTTTTTATTGTTTGCGAACGACGCGACGCAACCACCAACACAATTGTTGGTGGTTGCGTCGCGTCGTTCGTTTTCTTTCAATTTTGCTGTGTCTACTGGTTTCTGATATTTTCAATTTAATTTAAAAGTTGGTAAATTTTACCGACGTCATCCATATCGAGCAGCAGGTCAAAAACTACAAGTTAACTGGTGAGGCAGTATCGGGAGTCCAAAAGTACCTAATCAATCAATCAATAATTTTATTATCAGGCATTTTTAGGCCCATAGATAAAATACACAAAATAACAACATAAAAATATACTAACGCATAAAAAATCTAACTTATAAGCTATGAACTATCATCACACACGAAGTGGCGGCGTCGTGATACGCTGTGCGGTGTCACGTAGCCTGCCGCGAAAACGACGGTAGATTACACCCTTCGGCCAAAAACTTCCTTGAGAAACATGTCGAGATATTGTGTCGGAACTCGCACCACAAACGATTTGAAGTTGGTGTTGTGACGCGGCTCCAACCTCTCGACCCTCAAGGTCCAGCTGGTCTTGACCTTCATGTACTCAACGATCTCCTCAACCTTCGTGGAGTGATGCAGTCGAGACACATACAGCAATGTCGTTGGTGTCGCTGCACGCAGCAGCATATTTGGTCCTGACAGTCCAGTACCGCATTGATTGCGACAAGTAGGCTTCTTCTTCTTCTTCTGAAGTAAGGTGAAGCCGTCCTCATCACACTCCTGCTTTGCTGGACAGCACTGTACCGGATTCCTCGGAAGGGTTTCACAACGACGACGGTTCTGCTTTCCCCCTTTCAGCTGCTTATGTAGCTCCTTCGCCACGAAAGTTGGCACGTCAACGTGTAATGCATAGATAGAATCAAGTTAATAAATAATATAGATGAAAAACATTTTTTACGTACAAGTAGCAAACAGAACGTCAACCACACGTCAACGATGTTTCGTTTCGTTCCACGTACTTAGTACATATTTTTTTTCCAAAAATCTTTACTTTTCATGTAAAATGATAACATTAATATTATAAATCTAAGTAAGAGCACGATATAAACACTCGTCTTGAATAATATGTTAATAACTATTTTTTTAAGGAAATAAAACTTGATTTAAAAATATGTTCTCCAAAACATTTGTATGTGAAACGTAACAGCCACACGTCTTTCCCTATACTTTACTTTGGAGCCGTACTTTTCTAAGGAAAGTCAAGCAACTGTCTCTGAAATTGAATAAATAGAAAGTATACTTCGGTAACACAAAGCTTACTTTGTAAAGACTCCTTTGCTGTAAAGTAAAGTCAGGACTGTGAATCTGGGCCTAAGTCCCATTTTAATAAAGTTTACTTTGTATTGTTCAAATTGACCAGTTGAAACTTGTGCAATGTAATATTTCAAACTGCTACTTTTTCCAACCCAGGTGTCCTCGGCTTCGAGGTGGGCTACTCCGTGACGAACCCGAACGCGCTGGTACTGTGGGAGGCGCAGTTCGGTGACTTCAACAACTGCGCGCAGTGCATCATCGACCAGTTCATCGCCAGCGGACAGGCCAAGTGGGTGCGCCAGTCCGGCCTTGTGCTGCTACTGCCGCACGGCATGGAGGGCATGGTCAGTACTACTACCTTACTACCTCACCTCACCTTACTGTACTGCCCATCTACGGAGCGGATCTAACTGATGAGGATGCACATGGCTGGTTCCAAGCATCGTCATTGGTTGAAAATCAAGGAATGTCATTTCATATTTTAAAATACCTTGACCTCATTGGTCAGATTGAGACCAGCTGATGTGCTGTGGCGATCTCTACAATTAGCTTTTAACGGTCTTCCCTATTAAACTAGACGCGATTAGCACTTCACGGATATTTTTTTAGTTAGTGGGAAAATCCTCATGGATAGGGACGGAGGCAGATTTATGTATATTCTACACGAACTGACTAAAAGCCACCGCTGTTCCTACTGGAAGCCTGGGAGGCGGGGGGTCACTGTACCCCCGACTGACATCAGGGGAGGTGGGAACTTCGACCCTTGCTTTGGTAAGGAAAAGAGATGGATATATACAGGATGTAAAATAACTCCTCACTGAATTAAGATTCATGTAATTACTGACTATAGAAGGTGATGGTACAGTCTCTGAATTGCGTTAATCGATAGTTGTGAGTTTTTTATGGAATATTGACTAGATTTAGTAATATGGTATGTCCGCAGGGTCCCGAGCATTCTTCAGCCAGGCCCGAGAGGTTCCTGCAGATGTGCGCCGACGACCCCGACTACATGCCACCAGAGAGCCCCGACTACGAAGGTCAGTCTTCTATACATTTTAGGCCAGATCTTGTACGAGCACTATAAACGCGGTTTTATATGACGATTTCATTTGACACATTTTGAATCGCTTGCGCGTCGTGAAGTCTCTGTAATTTATACTTTATGCCTCTTGTCGTAACAGAGATGCTCATTAAACGTTCACTGTCCGCGAAGTACGAGTAGATCATATTAGTTAAACAATAAAAAAAAAGTCAAAAAGTTTACAATATGACAAGGGACGAAGTATGTAGTAATAGTATACTTCCAAATTTCGGAGGAGACGCTGAAACGCACGGTATCGCGGAAACAACGCTTTTGTTGGTATGCGCACTTATTTTAATTTGATGCAGGTTTCAGCAGAAAACTCTTTAATTATCGTAAAATGAATGTATATTTGATGAATTCCAGTCCGCCAACTGCACGACTGCAACTGGATCGTGGCCAACTGCTCGACTCCCGCGTCGTACTTCCACATCCTTCGGCGACAGATCGCGCTTCCCTTCCGCAAGCCGCTCATCCTCATGACGCCCAAGTCGCTGCTGCGGCATCCCGAGGCCAAGTCCTCCTTCGATGAGATGAAGGACGGATCGTGCTTCAGGAGGTAACAAATGCTACTCAAAATATAACGATTCACCAACTTGTTAGTTCGCTCTAATGTCATGGATTTATTTGTATGTTGTAGAAATAAAATAATGTTACTTTCATTCTGTATGCGTACTTCCAGCAACAGAGAATCAACATGTTGCAACTATATTCCGCATTTTTTGGTTACCATGAATACAAATTATTAACTACTGGTTAATAATAAACTCAAACTCAAACTCAAATCATTTATTTCAACTAGACCATTACGGCACTTTTGAATGTCGATAAAACGAAAAATAAAGCGAAGCTACAGTCACAGACACAGGGCATAATAACTTGAGAAAGTACTGTAGTAGCCCATTCCCTAACGTAGATCTCTATGGAGAAGAACGGGCAAGAAACTCCATGGACACTCTTTTCAATCAAAAATGTTGTTACAAAATCTTGGTTACATCTTTCATGTTGAGATTATACATATATGTGAGAACGATGTAGAAAGACGTGCACAATAAGAGCGTCCAGAGTAAAAATCTACTCTAATTTGTATTGAGAGCAGCGGTGGCCCAGTGGTGGCGGCCCCGACTTACGAACAGTAAGTCGTGGGTTCGAACCAAGACAGGCGCATTACTTTGTGTAATTTATTTCATCACCGCTGCTCCCAAAACGGTGAAGGAAAACATCGTGAGGAAACCGGCATGTCCTAGAACCAAAAATTCGAAGACATGTGACATCTACCAATCCGCACTGGGCCCGCGTGGTAGATTATAGCCTATTCCCTCTCATTGAGAGGAGGCCTTGTCCCAGCAGTGGGGGTCATTATATAGGCCGATGATGAACTACTGGTTTAGAACTAGCACACGAAGCAGAAGGCATGAACTGGCTAGAGTTACAAGTTTAACATATTTTTGGTGTTTTGTCTCAAAAAGCACACATCTATTAGGCTAATAATAATTCGCTCAATTTTGATCCATGTAAATTTTACCTTGATCCTTTTTCATCCAGAGTGATTCCGGAAGAAGGCGTTGCCGCTGAGAACCCGCAGGGCGTCCGCAAGATCTCGTTGTGCTCCGGCCGCGTGTACTACGACCTGCTCAAGCACAGGCGCGAGAAGGGACTCGAAAAGGAGATTGCTATCGTCAGGTAACTGCCCCTGAAAAATACGATAAACCTTTGTGAATTTATGTGCATTTTGTTGCAAGGCGATGCTATGAAAGTATGAGACATGCATTAGAAAAAACATGGGGGGCAGTGGGGCATTGCGGACTGGCGATAGAAGTGAAAACTAAGTAACTTGTGAATTGGTCTTAGCACTGCTACGGGTTGTGCGCGGAGCACATCCATGCATGTTTGTTACGCCGTAGAGGATCGGCTACGAGTGCTACGTAGCGTTAGGTGACGGTCACGCGAGTTCCATGATTTTTTTTCACCCAAAAAATGCTCAACACGTTTAAAGAAATTTTCACTTCTGAAAAGATCGTAGAAAACCCGGGGCCACCGTGGACAAACATCGCACGCGTCAGTAGCAACATTTTATCTACACAACCTATCACAGACAGTGGGCGGCAGGAGGCCCATATTTCAGTTGAAGGAATGTTTAAGATGAATAATCGTAAAGTGGACGTAGGAAAACGTAGAAGTCTGATTGAACACTTATCTATAACCAACGAGCGTACTATAGAATAGTCGCTACTATCATAACCCTGACTTTCCTTAATTTCACATTTTATCCACAGAGTGGAGCAAATCTCGCCGTTCCCCTACGACCAGATCCGGGCTGAAATCGAGAAGTACCCCAACGCCAGCATCGTGTGGACCCAGGAGGAGCACAAGAACTCCGGCTACTGGCAGTACGTCGAGCCCAGGTTCCGCACCTTATTGCAGAACAAGAAGACCGTTTCGTATGTATCTATTTAGAAGTTCTTCAACTGACATAGTTCGGTATGGTTCTTTTAGCAGTTGAATGTCATAGACCGAACAGTGCTGTTGATAAATTCTGGGTGTGAAGGGACTCTTCACGAGTCCGTCAACCAAGCATATTGTACAAACTAAGTAACACTTTGCTAAAATGGTTGCTGGGAAACGATTGCTTTTGTGTGTGAAAAAATCTCAAGTAGCGCTCAATGTAACGTATCTTAAACATTGTGCTGATAGATGCATTTAATACATTTAAAACTTGTATTTTTTTTAAAAACGTGTGAGAAAGTCAATACTTTGACCCCAACATATCCGTAACTGGAAGTTTTCCAGGGATGGTCCAGAACAAAAAATCATCGCACCCTTTTTACACCCATTATTTGTGAAATTGTCTGTGGAAATTGCAGTATAAAAGAGCCATGCAGCACTGTAGTCGGTTTCTGAATGTAGGTCTGTATATGCTCAGAGCACGGACACACCAAGCTACCTTTTAACGTGTGTGCAACAAGTACGAGTTTGCCATTCTTGCTTGGTAACGTGATCCTTATTACATTCTCATATGACATTACGTTTAAATATAAGATAAGACCCATATTACATTTTTTTTATTAAACTTTGCTTTCATTCGAATAAAGATAATTGGTATTCATTGAGTTCTAAACAGACATAGACGAATAAAACCGGCACACTGAATTCAGTCAGTCCAATGTTATATTCATTGCAACAATGGCATTAAAGTCTATTTAAACTTATTTGTAAGTTTTTTAAATAACAATGTCAGAAACAAAAAGAATGCTACTACTAAGGACGCATATTAATATATTGTATTTTTTTTACTCAATTTTTTTACTGCTCTGTAAATTTGTTCGAAAAAACGCAGCTTGAGTTTCGGTTAGACTATTAATTTGGGCTGGCATGTTTTTATTTTATTTTGCATGTGTGGTTGTTCATTCAGTAGGTAACCAATCCTGTTCATTTTCGCGCGATCAAACAATAAGGTTCAAATTTCCATAACATGGTGCTCTAAAGGTGCATCCACACCGAAAGTATTCCTGAAAGGGGGAAGGGGGGTATTTGTGACTCTCAATGGACAATAGTGGATAACAAAAAGTTATAGAAAAAGATCTAATCTTAAGACGCGGTGTGGAAGCATTTTAAGAAATGGTAACGCCATAATCTGTCTGGCTATTGGTTACAGTGTTAAGCCTCAAAAGGGTAACTGGTTCTCCCAGCTTTTCGGGCGGGAAGACAAGCCTGTTGCGTCAGGTGACGATGAGACAGTGCCGCGCACCATTAGGTGAGATTACGGCATATGGCGTCCCTTTCCTTCCCGGACCCTTCCATTTCTGTTATCGCTATCATAGAATCCTGCTTGTCACTCCTACGTTACTGCACTAAAATTATAATTGGGTGTTTGGCTATTTTAAAAGTAATCCAGGTAAAAAAAAACTTAAAATTCATGGTAAAAAAAGTAAGACATAAAAAACTTTTTTGCAAAAAATAAAACCGACTTCAAAAAGAAAAAGTGAAAAATAACTTTAGCTTCTGAAGTCGGTGACGTTTGTATGATTGATTTAATTTTTTTGTCACCGACTTCAGAAGCTAAAGTTATTTTTCACTTTTTCTTTTTGAAGTCGGTTTTATTTTTTGCAAAAAAGTTTTTATTTTTCACTTTTTAGTGGTTCACATGGAAAGTGCATACCGTTACAATTACAACAAGCCCAAACACGACTAGGATACATTGTTTCATTATGGAGTTCCGTGACTCTTGGCTTCATCATCAGATCTGATGGTAGAATGGTTCTTATCAAACGCAAATGCTTCACTTGTTGTAGAAAATATAAAAATTGCTGTACGTTATCCTATAAAATTTGAAGAGTTCCCTCGATTTCGCCAAGATTCC
The DNA here is from genome assembly GCA_950022955.1 of Xestia ashworthii. Taxonomy (NCBI): domain Eukaryota; kingdom Metazoa; phylum Arthropoda; class Insecta; order Lepidoptera; family Noctuidae; genus Xestia; species Xestia ashworthii. The sequence continues at coordinate 15,728,253 of OX465554.1, forward strand.
ATCATCAGATCCCGACTTGGCGACTATGGGACCAACTTGGAAGTATACCCTTTCAAACAAAAAAAGAATTTTTCAAATCGGTTTAGGCGTCTTCGAGTAATCGGGTAACATACATAAAAAAAAAAAAAAAAAAAAAAAAAAATACATACAGTCGAATAGAGAACCTCCTCCTTTTTGGAAGTCGGTTAAAAATACATCACAATCACATGCTAAAGTGATGAGATTTTTTATCAATAATGTGAATGGTAGCTTTTGCCCTGTTCCTGAAACTGGTGGGCAACTTATTTTTTATTGTTTTTATATTTATGTTTTTTTTTTATAAAATATTAAATGTATGAAAGTTGTATAGAATACATTTTGATGATAGTCAAACACCTTTTTGGCTTCGCTTAACTGCTTAGTAACTAAATTCAAGTTCGTAAAATATTAAAACAAATCATGCAATATCAATAAAAAATGATGAAAAACTCAACTTGAGTTTGGTTATACTTAACGATATTCTTTCCTTTGTATTGTTGGGGACCATTTACTGCTTTAATATGTTGCTTTATCATGTTAGTAAAAGCTTAATAGGGGGTTAGCTACCTATGTGTAAGATCCTAGTATTTTGTAATAGTTTCAATGAATGTATTGTTATGTTGGGTTACCCAAATTATAGAGGATTCCTCAGTAGTAAGAAACCGTAAAGATAAGAATTTACTGGAATACAAGATATAAATATCTAGAAATAACTAGTGTCTCTGTACTCAGCGCATGTCATGTATAGACACACACACTGCATAGACGCTACGTAACCGCATCCTTGATCCCACTAGATTTCCGTTGACACGAATATTTCTAAAATACTTGTTATTAGCAGCGTTTGCACAGCGTCTATGCGGCGTATCAAAATCACATACGAAGACACCATACAACTAATCAAACAATAAGCAACATGCTTTGAAATGATTTATATTCTATGTTATCAACTCGCGAAACTCAAGCTGCAGGGACCTTATTCTTGCATTATTGAATTTTTTTATGTCTAGGTCTAGGAACGATAAAAACCTTGAAAAAGTCATTCCTTGACTTTTATGAATTCAGAGGGTTATATAATTCTGTAACTACATACGTCTTACAGTCGCGAACAATATTTTAATCAACATACAACCTAGCACTGGACTGAAAATTGCAAAAAACGTAAGATAATTTGAATTTCGCGGGCATCCCTGGAGCATCCACCTTAATTCAGTTTTTTCTCTTGTTACAGCTACAACGGTCGTGCGACGGCCGCGGCCCCCGCCACTGGCTCCAAGGCAGCTCACAACAAAGAGCTCAGGAATCTTCTCGAAGAGTTCATCGCGCTATAAACGACCACACACGAACATACGCGATGGCAATGAATGGCTAGCTTAATGCTCCCAACACACTGTCTATCATAGAAACAATTCAAGTAGTAGTCATTCATGAAAACGCCGACAACGTACACACAAAATGTAAACTGATATACTGTTGAATAAAAGTAGACACAACAAGATTTATGCCATATTAAAACACATGTAATAGAATCTAAATAACTACGTAAATCTATCTTGAGATGTCTTGTATCATTGACATGATCATTTTATTTTTGTCGAACGAAATTTTATTTTTGTATAATATTAAAAAAATATAATTTTTCTCCTTACTCTCAGTATTTTGTTGTAATTCTCTTCATGTTTAGGTAGATTAGTTAGATAAATTATTATTTATTTATTTAATGTAGCATACGTGATCTGTAGAACCTACATAATTTATTTTTATTGTAAAAGCAATAACGTAGTCTCCACTGTAAGATGTTGGTACTAGATAATAATAATAATTACTTCACAAACATAATGGTACACTAATTCAAAGTAGCGGCAATACGCTGGTTGTATTATTTTCATGTACATAAATTAATGTTTTATTTTTTTATTATTCTTTATTCGATGTTTTTGTCGTTAACGGATTTGAAGTTATAACGTTCCTTTTGCTAGTCTGGGATACGTACATAGAATTGGTAATGTTATTACGTAGCGCAGTAAACGCACTTCGCGAGCGATTAACATGTTAATATAATATGTATTGTCTACGGGCGTAGCTATTAGTAAGGAGATAATTTTGTGAAGGGTTCTGTGATGGAAGTCGGTTATAAATATACTCTTGAACACCGGAATTTACGGCGATGTCGCCGAAACAACTCGCGACATCCAAGTTTGTGATACTGTAGTGTTTTCCCACTTCATTACATTTGTATCGAATTCACTTAACTAATAATGTAATGAATCTGTTAAGGCCAGCGTAATTAATGGCCATTAATATAACTAGCGGTATACGTATTAATTAATACCGCAGTAATTAGTTGATGTGATTAACTGGTTCTGACGGAATCTTTTATTACGGGCTATGATGATGTAGCTTTAATTCTAGACCGATTTTGTTAATGAGGTTTATTGTTTAAATATATTATTGACAAAAAACGAAAGTGTGTTGTGTTAAGTATTTTTTAACATAATATACAAAAATATATATTTTTATAAGTTATTTGCGAATTATCGCTTTTTTCCATAAATAATGACCGGTTACTGTCTTATTTCTCTATTACACTGGCCATAACACTTCCACCAAATTCGCTTGCAAGTGCGGTTGTTACCATTGCAATAGCTATTCGCTTAACGATACTGTACATGAGATATTATTAGTTAGTGAGTAAATGTCTAGTAACTAGGCACCCAATTTAAAGTAAATTGCACCTTAGTACATAAAATGTATGTAATATATTGTAATCGTCATCAGGTCGTTTTGGTTTGCAGCCTTCCGGCCCCTGCGCATAGCTTTAGTTGGCTTGTAGTTACCGCCGTTCTGAACGGCACAATGTAAGGAATAACACCAACATCCAATGCTTTGTATAAACCGACGCATACTTTATCCTGTCTGTAGTCAACCTTCGAATGTATGTATGTCGTTACCTAATCTGTATGTATAACTAAATAAAATCCTAATTATCTCACTTTTGTGACTGTCACATGTAAACGTTAGCTTTATTCAAAATCCTAGTATTATGTGACTTTCAATCTTAATGCGGTTTAGCTTTCTAACACTATTCGCATGTGTAGGTGCATTGTTTTATTGTTATAATTAACATATTTTGATGTTCACGTATTTTCGATTTATTATAGACTCAGGACACCGCTGGGGAATTTCAAAGATTTGAATGATAGGTATTCTTCTGGCAAGTACTACCTGAGTCAATTTATTGCTAAATGTTAGTTTTGATTTAGTTATATACAAATAAATATACTATAATTGAACAACGTTGTTTTCATTACGAATAGTGCTACATATTTTTGGCACGATCCCAGAAATGTCTTCACAAATACACACAATACATCGCGAACTATTTTAATTATCTCAATAAAAGTAGCTTCGATTAATACTATGGACAACTTTGCAGAAGCTTTATTGAAAACCATAGAATACAGAATTAGTACAGTAGTATTGTACAATTAGTATTAGAATCAACATATTTAACAGAAACAGTAAATATAAACCTCCTTTTGGGCTTCGCTGCAGTCGGTTACCAATAATTTTCTACTTCCTTTATTTCTACATGTCAACACGTAGAAGTACCAATTACGGCACATAATGGGCTAAAAATCGCCTTCCACAGACATAGAGACTTTCAAGGGTCTTTTTTTGGCTAGATTTAGATTCTGCTATCATTACGAAGCTATACAATTTCGTATGAAGCAATTGCATGTACAAATGAAGGAATTATATTTATTTTAAGAAAAAAATGCATGACTCTGACATGAAAAATGAGGCTATCTCTAAAATCATAAGGTTCGTCATTACATCCTTACACACAAATATACTACTATTTAATTGTATGTTTTTGACATTACGAAGTATGAAAGCGCAATAATTGACCTTCAAGAATTGCAAGTAACTGTTTACACCCGGATACTTCTTAAAAACTTAAAAGCAAATATTATATATTAGCAACAATCAACACACCCTCACTCACTGCACTCATATTTGCAAATGAAGAGAGAATCCAATTGAATACAAAAATTGCATAAGAAATGATTGTACGAGCTGTTTAAACCAAGAACAGATTTGAATGGGAAAATTGCCTAATAGAAGCAAGAATGTGACATATTGTTTAGACGATGCTAGTCATTTATTGCTTCATTGATATTGTAAGCAACATGCGATAAACTCGCATCTTGTAAATGGGCCTTTACAGTTCAGGTTCACTTGTTTCTCACACGTCTACACTAATATTATAAAGAGGAAAAAAATGTATGTGTGTGTGTGTGTGTGTGTGTGTGTTTGTAATGAATAAACTGAAAAACTACTGTGCCGATTTCAAAAATTCTTTCACCATTGGAAAGCTACATTCACCCCGAGTTACGTAGGCTATATTTTATCCCCGTACTCCCACGGGAACGGGAACTACGCGGGTGAAACCGCGTGACGTCCGCTATTAGTAGATATGTTACTACAATGCTCCGGGTGAGAAACAAGTAAAATTAAATTTAAAATTTAAAAAACCCCCGACACAATGAGTTAAATAGAAAATGATTCGTTAATTTGCCATTTTGTGGTGGCGGCCATCTTGGTTTTTTAATTTATCATAGTGTATAGTATTCTACTAGTCAAGCCCTTTCATTTGATGCCCATATTGAGGGAGTTGTTGTATGAATATTATGTAATCTGCCATTTTGTGGCGGCGGCCATCTTGGACTGATTTTTATCAAACATATCTAAGAACACTCCCGACTAACTCACCTTTCAAACAAAAAAAAACAAAATCAAAGTCGGTTCATCCGTTCGGGCGCTACGATGCCACAGAGACACACACATACATACACGTCAAATGGCTTGGAACACTTTTGTATGAAGCGTACGTGGCCAGATTTTTTTCCGCCATTTTGATATTTTTTCAAAGTAGCGACCACGGATAAGAGCTATATAAATCGATAGCTAATATCAATACAAACAAGTTTTGAATAAGACAAAATGTCTTAAAGTGTCACGTTTCCGAGATATGAGCTATCAAGGATAAAGTCCCATTCACTGACGGCATTTCCAGCACAACTTGTTTGGATACGTATAAAACGAGTATCAATCGATGGCTAGCATCAATACAAACAAGTTTTGTATGAAACAAAGCGTTCTAAAGTGTCACGTTTTCGAGATATGAGCTATGAAAGTTAAAATCCATTCACGGATAGCATCTTCAGCACAACTTTGACTTGCATCAGACACGCATAAAACGTATATCAATCTATAGCTGGTATCAATACAAACAAGTTTTGTCTGAGACAAAATGATCTAAAGCGTCAAGCTTTCGAAATATATGGCGTTGTGGTCGCTACCTTGCACAAGTTTGATAGCTTATATCTCGGAAACATGACGCTTTAGAAGATTTTGGCTCAGATTAAACTTGCTTGTGTTAATGCCAGCTATCGATTGATATACGTTTTATGCGTGTCTGATCAAGTCAAAGTTATGCTGAAGATGCTATCACAGTGACTGGATTTTAACTTGGATAGCTCACATCTCGGAAACGTGACACTTTAGAACATTTTGCCTCTTACAAAAGTATTGTTTGTATTGATACCAGCTATAATAATAATAAACCATTTATTTCAGGTAACAAAGACCCATACATAAATACCTTAACCTAAATAAACACACTAATAACATTTTTTGTTAGTATAGTAACTTAAAAACTATGTTAGTACACGATGCACTTCACTTGCATGATCTTTTGTGTGCTTCGATCTTTTGTGATCTTTTGTAGCTATCGATTAATATGATTAATAAGATTAATATTAGGTCATAAGCGTGGCCGCTACTTTGAAAAAAAAAATCAAAATGGCGGAAGAAAATCCGGCCAAAAAGTTAATAACACCCCGTCGTTTTTGCGTCGGGGTTTAGAAAAAAGACAATTTGAATAAACAAAATAAAAAGAAGATCACCAAGAGATTCACAATTATGGAAGTGTGTCGTAATGAAAAGCGCAATAGATCACAGTGCCCTTGACGTCGCGCGAGCGCGGTGAGCCGCGCTCTTGGAGCACTTTCAAGATTCTTATCTCTCGCTAGTCTCATTTCAGCTCACAAAGCGGACTTTGCCCCCTATTTATAAACTGCTTGGCTAGCCCCGGACCACACCAAAAGGTGCGAAGATTAAAGATGGTATCAGTTACAAGTGCGTTTTACACGTCACGATGCCAACACTTCAAAGACGCGCTCTTTTGAATAAACGCTGCGTATTGTGAGACATCCTTTTTTTTCACGATGCGGGTCGCGATTATCTCGAGACTACCTATGCGGGCTTTATTCAAGGAATTTAAAATTAAAGGTTTAGTTTGTTTTGTTTATTCTGTAGTCATTGTCCCTGTATATTGTATTTTGGGTCTATCATAGCAATCAATGAATTGTGAACGCGAATTACACAATCGCTTTTCGGAAACTCGATGCAGGCAAGCATCCGCACTTGCCTGCATTGAGATTCCGAAAAGCAACCCGTTGTGGGCACGATGGGCATGCCCACAACCCTAATTGAGGTCGATAGTCTGATGTTCTACTCGGAATTTAAAAAATATAAAACGCTAGTTTACCCTTTTTTTATTTATTTTTTTCGGATGGGAAATCATCAAATGACTTCTCCCACTCTGGGCGGAGCGGGAGGGAGTGTCAGACTTTTACTGACTAAAACCCATCCATGTTCCTTCCTCGCCCTTTATGTTCCGGGGCCGCGGTATCTCTTTCGAACAGGCCCGCAACCCCGGCAGGAACAGGCCCGCAACCCTGGCAGGACGCTAGTTTACCCTAGCATTCAAATCGGAGAGCGGAGAGATCATTTTAATTAATGATATTGTGCTTTTTATAAGTATGATGTTTTGCTTTTAAACTCGAAACTAGTCCACCGATTTTGGTTTTTATTCACCAAAATCGGTGGAATATAGTTTCGAGTTTAAATGTGTGATATGCATTCACACACGACACTTTTGTAATTTTCGTGATGAAGCAGGCTAACATTTTATAGGCTTCTTATTCATTTATTAGTGATCATCTCATGGTTTTACCTGCGTGGATCTATAGGTACACTGTAGATACAAGCAATGGTGTTTTTATTTCCCTGGGGCACCGGGCGGCGAGAATAGCCTAACTTGATGATAAAAGCACTATTTATTTTCTAGCCTGCCACCTTCACCATTTTAAAGAAATAGTTTTTTTAATAATAAATAATAAACTTATTGAAATTAAATTTAAATGAAGTTATTTAAAAAATATATAGGTACTCTTAAGTTAATACTAAACTTTGTTATTTCAATTTTACATCGCGCTGTAATTGAGAGGCTGTATAGAAGTTGGATCACGGCGGTTCAATAGAAATGTGAAAATACAACTAGTTTTTTTAATAAATTGACAGCTGTCAGTTGAAAACGATTATCCCTAGGGCTGAAATTCTGAGGCTTTCAACCCGCTCCTCAGGCAACTTCAGACCTACTTTACGAGTATGAGTAGTGAAAAGTAATTTTAATAACGCTTAAATAAATAGTTTAAATAAAGTGTTACGAATCGGAGGAGAGCTGCTTCAATTTTAGAGCTCGCTGCGCTCGCTCCTCAGTTCTAATGACTGTTGATTGTCCTGAATATCCAACATATCAGAGTTGGGAAAAAAAAATTTAGCTCGCTGCACTTGCTCTTGCATATGATTTTAGGTTCCATAATTCAACTACTACCACTCCACGAAGTTTTTTTCTTTTTTTTTATGCAACGTCACATTGCAGATTTCAGGGCCGTGCCCACAACCTATTTTGAGAGCTGGATCCGCGCCTGGATGCAGGAAGAGATATTAGGGAAAGGGCAATGACCGCTATTACTATACACACATTCGGCTGTCAGTCTCGGCAATTTAGAGAGGCTTAGCATCTGTAGCTTCATGGTAACGAGCGTGCCGAGAAAATAACCGGAGGTCCGATCTCAGACAGAAAACAAGGTTTGGGAATTGGAGATCTTCGTAGTACTTAAATAATGAAAATTGCTTTAGGCAAATGGGTATTTACTAACGCAATTACTGCGCGTAACCAACGAGTTTCTTTTCAAAACAGTTCGCGGCAGTTTCCTCCGTGTCTGCTTCCCCACGTGTCTTTAGACTTCTGTCTATGTTTTCGTGTCGGATGTTCTTGTCTATTAATTGCTACTTTTACTCGGCATAACAAGAAATATTGATTGGATTTCATTAAAACACGATAACTAAGTACTAATAACTGAAATACAGACAAATACCTACAAAGATATAGGTAGCAAAACAATGCACCTTTGTAGGTAGGATTACGTTTTCCCGTTGGCTATTAGACATTTATTTATAATATGTAGCTTTGTAAACGTGTGTTCCGGGCGGATATACTTAAACGTTTTCCCGCAAAGAGATTTCTCTCTAAACTAAAATGTCATCCGTGAAGACTACAATCCGCAGAAGTATCACAGCACTTTGTTGTTTCTCCCGGGGCTTAGTCCTTTGTTTTCTAAAACCTCCCCGAGCTCCTTTAATACTTTGTAATGGCGGGACAAATTCTGTGAGTCTTGCTCGCTGTCTGCGATGACTGAGTCGAGATGAGCTCTTGTGCCCAAGTGGGTACGTATGGTACTTACAACATGCATTTTACAGAAATATGGGAATGTTTCAGTAAAACGTATTGTACTTATGATTTACAACTTGAGTAATATTTGTACTCGTTTGTTTAAAATGTTGAAATCTTTGATTGTTATTTTATCAGTGTTCAGTCACATAACGATCTTATTATCTAGTAATCTATCCGGGAGCTCTCAGACGCCATCTAATCGCTTAGGATAAGAAGCGCACTAACACGAAGCAGGGCAATAAGAATGCAAATTGTAGCAGCATTACGATGCGCGTGAGACAAACGAGGTATTGCTCAAGTCGTACCCCCAAGGGTAAAAATATATTTAAACAAGCTATAGTAATTCTTTCTGAATTACTATAGCTTGTTTAAACATATTTTTTTGGGTCCACAGATTCTTTATTTATTTAACTCAAAAATACAGTCATCTTGTTTGTATCTAAAAATCTATACCTAGCTATAAAAATTTCTCAAAAAAGTACCGACCGTTACTCAGACCAATAGTCATAATTAAAGTTTACAACGAGAGATCATTCAAAATATTAGGTATAGAGATCTATCACTAAATGGGTATAGACTACAAACATGTCTACTTACTGGTTTAAGAAGAATTTAAATGTAAATTCACAATAATTAAAGCTTCACGCACGTAGCCCGTAGGCTTCCGCGTAGCTTCGTCTACGCCACGCGTAGCTTTGCTACACAGCAACTCACACTTTACGCAATGTCGATTCAATGGGCTGATAGAACTCCACGGGGCAATGAACTATGATTTGACAGATGAGATGGTTTTGTGGAATAAACTGTATTCCGCTACGCGGGACTATTTTTACGTCGAGAAAAGAACTTTGAGTGAAAGAAGTTAAGTTACAATGAGCTTGCCCTGGAAAACTAAATTGAAAAAAAATAGAACTTATTTCACACACTTGATATCACCCGAATAAATCATTTTATTCGGGTGATTTCAAGTGTGTTAAAGCACTCGCTCGTGTGTTACAGCTACAATTTTTAGGTTGGAGAGTAAATAACCTATCTCAAGCTTTCCGTCGTGATCCAGATGGGTCCTAATCCTGCTATCATCGGGGATTTGTGGTAGTACCGTAATACCTACAGAGCTACAGCTGTGCCAAACCCTTTGTAGGTTTAGATGTAACAATGACACACGATGGCATTTAAGTGGTTTTACCAAGGGGAGGCGTACTCTCCTCTATGAATAAAAAAATCAATATCTATTACCTATACTTGAAGGACTAATAGCAAGATTAAAATGATGTTTTGTAACATTTTCTTTCCTTACTTCCACGCACTTTGTCTAGGTATCATACAAGAATAGAACTCAAATGTAAGTATACAACTAGGTAAACGCCTACAACAAAGGGAGATAATAGATATCCGTCTAATTCTAACCGGCTGAAAGACCTAATAAGATTTATAGGGCACAGTAGACAGGTAGCTAGGCAGTATCTCATCCTTTGTATCCGTCCACACAAAAACTCGAGAGGCAACGTTAGTCGTCGTCGGTAGCGTGCGTGCGATGTCAGGATGCTCGCCGCGATACCATCTTTAATCTTCACTCTTCACACTGTTTGTTACTGAAAAAAGATTTTTTTTTCAAGAAAAACCCTCCTTATAAAGCTTTGAAGATAAAGAAAAAAAATTACCCAGGTATTTAGTTCAGTAGAAACATTTCCTACACAAACCGAAGAAGACTCGGCTACTTAATCCGGTTGAAGTGGTGAGGACTTAAAACAGCTTCAATATTTACCTGATTAGAGACTACCCTGCATGTCCATACTTACAGCTGTTTAAATATTTACAAAACGTAGGCACCTACGCCAGCTACTCAACATAGTGGAGGCAAGTTGACAATTTTTTCCATTCGGTGAGCCTTGGGGCGTAGAATTTGTATCATGTGTTTTTCTTTATCTCTGCTCGACGCTCGTAGAATCAGCGACAACAGCGTAGCGGCTATGAAAGCTTTATAAAAAGACTACGTACAACGCACGCCTTTGTGAACGCATTGAGCCGTACATATTAATCGCTTTTATGTAGAAAAAACACTGCGGACGTCAGGTACAAGTATGTAATGCACACTTTGATGTGCAAGGGGTAATAATGAGTAGATGTAGCAAAAATGTGCTGAACAGCCAGGAAAAAAGCAAGAGAAGATTCACAAAGAGTATCGAAAAAAGAAAAGTGTCGAAAACCGAAATTCGAACCATGTTTTTTGGTAGTAAAGATAGCTCATAGCTCATGCAGCGTATTGACGGTAGATTTTTTTTTAATAACACAGCAGATAATTTTCTTTGGAATCCCTCAGAATACATAAACAGGTTTTATAGTTGTGAAACAAAATCCAGGATCGTCACCATACGTCTACATATACACAGATGTAGCGGCCTCATAAAAGACCCAAATTGTTCTTTTTGCGTTCCGAATGAGGCACGGAATCAAATGCCAAACAGCTTGTTTTGTTGACTTGCAAAAACAACGCGCCGTGAGATTCACAAACAGGGAATGGATTATGTTTGTATAGTACGTACTTATAACTACATTTATTTACAAGTATATTAGTAGGTACCTACCTCTAATTATGACCATAGCTAACACGTACCTAGAGTAATCCGGAGACTGCGTTTATGTTGCGTTTAGTAGGTACCTAACTAAAATGTTATAATACGTACTAGAATGTGGGTTTTTATTTAGTAGTTTTTAGATGGCTTTACTACTTAGATACGTACGCGTGTCGCTGATTAATATGATAGAGTTAATATTTTTCAAGGCTTTCAGAAACATTACGAAGGGTCTATATATCGTTTAAGAAGATGGGTCTTTACTTTCATTCTTTGGTCGACGTCTGTAATAGTACATTGTTATCCAAGGGGTGAAAGTAACTTATTTAGTCCCGAGACGGGGTTTGGCGCCCAAGCGTAGCGCGGGCGCTAATAGCTCGAGGGACTAAATAAGTCTTTAACCCGAGGTAAACACTGTGCTTTTCATTACGAATACAAGGAAAATAAAAAAAAAACACGAAACCACTCGAAAAAAAAATGAAGATCGGATTGCCGCTTTCCCGCCTATTTTATTATTTTTTTTTCTGTGGCCGGCTATTCAGCCTTCATTTTCACTATCGTCACTGAAAAAATTGTAAATATTTTGCCCAAATTTTTGTTATTTTAAAGAAATATTTGTTACTAAATTATAACTAAGTTATTTAAAATAATTGTATTCTTTAATTAATACTGAATTTTATGTTATTTCAATTTTACATCGCGCTGTAATTTACAGGTTGTATAGAAGTCGGAACATGGTTCAATAGAAATGTGAAAATAGAACTAGATTTTTTTTTAATTATGTGACAGCTGTCAGTTGAAAGTGATTCTCCCTAGGGCTGAAAAGTATTACTTTCAGCCCGCTTCTCAGGCAACTTCAGACCTACTTCCCGAGTATGAGTAATGAAAATAAACTATACGACGTTCGACGTTTGATACGATTATGAACTTCTTGAAGCTTTGCTGGCGGAGGAAATAAAGTAACTGCCCACATCATTATCTGTATACATCCTCGCGTACAGATACAAGATTTCGGTTCACGATTACAACAGCGAGCATCGTCGTGACCTATTTTGTTTCAAAGATCCGCGTGAAATTCAACTGTAATCCTTTCTACAATAACATTACAGTTGGTACTTATGACATGATATGGATACGTTCGCCCCGGGCCAGGGAGGGGTGCGGCGTGCGGGGTGAGGGGTGAAAGCATGCCAGTGACATTTATTCCTATAGTTTAACAACAAAGGAGTCAGATTTGTTGCGTTATAATGTCGCTGTTCAAAGGGCCACCTTTGTTCCAACGCTTGTTACGTTGTGACACGTATGGGGGTAAGTAAAGGCTTTGATGCTGCTTTTATTTTTGTTTGTTCTGCTAATTCCCCGATTGGACCCCGAAATGCAGTAGTAGACGACTACCGATATTTGCCATGGCAGCGCTGTAATAACATTATCATACTTCCCGTTTCTAATTGCATTGCGAAGAGCGGGGTTATATTTTTCTAATTGTATTTATTTTATCGATTTTCAATTGCTCTTTCCTTGGTTTGTTACTGTTAGTGTTGCAATATTAAGAATATATTTTTCAAACTACGATCCACCTTTCATCTAGCGCCGTCTGCGGTCTTTTGTGCACTTGATGACCATAGGTATGTGTGCATCAGTTAGTGAAGTTCACGTAGCTGATTTTTGGGCAAAACATTCTACTACAACACTTCTAAGAGAATCTTCTATAAAAAGTTCAAATAAGTAGGTTTATTCTACTTAGGGCTGGTTTTTCAATCGCCAGTTTACTTTTATCCGAGGAATAAGTTTCATAATTTGACAGTTTTTGTATGGACTCTCTGTGAAAACATCAGATTTACTCTTCTGATAAAAGTTATCTAATGATTGAAAAATCAGCCCATAATTGAACTTTTTGAATCACATAGCTGCGGAGATACCATGTTAACTATTTTAAACCTTATTTTGTGCCAAATAGCTGCTGAATCCCGACGGAGTCTTTAAAATTCACACATCTAACAGGGTGCTGGGGCACGATGCACCGAGCCAATTTACTGTGATCGAATTTATTGGTACACGAAAGAAGGTATATCACTGGCAAGCTGGCGTTATCGACGCGCGACTAAACGAACATTTAACTAAATTAGAGTATAGGTACACACGATCTTTCTGTACCAAAAAACATTTTGATTCATTATTATTGTGGCAGTTACAGCCGAGTCAGACTGCCAAGTCGTAGGTTTCAAGTTCGAAACCAAGACACGCGCATGTGTTTTTTCAAATTCATGTGCGTACTGTATAATTATCCCGTAATTAAACTAGCATGATTGAGAGATGTTTCTCGATATCATGTAAGGCCAATGGACTTTGATACCAGGTTAGGCGCTAACGGTAAAGAAAGAAGAAGGTTCATTATTGTAGTCTAGCCTTTACTTAAGAAAATACTTATATTTACTTAAGTATTTAATGAAAATTTAACTTAAATTCTCTTGATGATCCTGCGCAATAATTATGTCAAACAATACTGACGAAACATTGTTTTTAACGTTTTCAGCGAGGGAATTCCAACGGTAACTACCATTGGAATTCTTCGGAAATCAACTTTATCAACTCTTTCTGTTGTAATTCATCGAAAACTTTATCTAGAAAATCGGGACCGTGGGTTGATATTTGTTCTCGTCTCAAAAAGAAGTAGGTATTTGTTTTCCGGATTTCGGCAACTCCTGAATCGTAAAAGAGTTTTTAACAACCCGGTAATTTCGTGTTTGTTATCTCTGAGAGTGATCTGGAAACTTTTAATATAGGTTGGATCTGCAAGCCAGTACTGAGTGTGGGAGGTTAAAATTTCAAGTAGTATTAGATATATGCAGTAAGTCGCATTACCATAAATAATTCTCTTTGGATACTGTATCCTGAAGATCCTCGTCGATAATTCAACGTTTGAATAATTCAGTAGTCGTTTTAGGATAATTCCCAAATTGAAGGTTTCACGGTTACGCGTCGGCTTTAATGAAGTAAAGTTTTTCCTTCCATTCTTTCTCGTATTCCGGAACCTTCGCGTCGGGCATTTTATTTTGGTACAGGCGTTCTATCTTGTCCAATTGAAAGCGAATGTCGGGAGGCACAGATACAACGGACTCGTATATAAAAAGGATTGTCAACTTTTAAACGTACTCTTATTTTTCGAGTGAATTGAAGAGTTCTGTGAGGGTAAATACGAGTACGTGTGTTGCAATAAACGAGTAGTGATTTTAATGGTTATGATTGACCATTGGATGGCCCTAATGAACTCATTAACACAGGTGTCATTTTCAGAAACCGCTACGCGTCCCTAATGACTATTAGAACCGGAGTCCTAAATTATAATTCAGATGAATAACCACGCCAATATCGATTTCCGATTCCGTACGATGATGAGAACAGAATTTTGATTGAAAAGACTTAAATTAAATGTAAAGGAAAAATTATGTCGTCGACGAGAGATCTAATTAAAAGCGTAAAAGGTTTTGTGTTCCTCTGAAAAAAAGTCAAAAAGACTACAAAGGTTGACGTCAATAGCGATTTGATAAAAGTATTAAATTTCAGTTACTTTTTATCTTTCCCTTTCGATCTTGATTTAACGTCCTTTGAGGTCATTACTGAGGCTCACCGGAATGGCTTCGCTTAATGAAGTCGTGAAAGAAAATTGAGTTTAGTTAAAGGGGCGAATTTAATTCGATTTCAAACTTTTTGAATGAATGTCGCAGTTTAAGAACGCCGGCATCATGAAACCCGCAAAATAAGATGGAAGCGAAAAATGGAACTCTTGACTTTCGTGGTTAATTAAAATAAATTATTCACTCGCCCCTTAAATAGATTGCCCGGCGTCTCCATTACAAATCGTTTCAAGTTAATTTGTGATTCTGGAGAAGACACCTAATGATACTGATTAAGTAATCATTATAACTGACGTTCGTCAACGGTTTTAAGATTAAATATGAATAACGCTCTTTCGCAGTCAGCTTATGAAATAAGTCACTTAACTACATAGTACCTACCTACTCAGCAGTGCTTGAATAACTATTTGGTGGATTTAAACAAAATTAATGCACCTATTTCTAAAATGCTCACATGGAGTTTCCCCTCGAACAAGTCATTTACAAATGCGTCTTAACGAGTAAGCAGGGCGTCTGAAGTTACCAGTGGCACGCGAACTTCCGACATTTTAACTAGCACAAAGCTGTTAAGCCCGCATTGATTTTATAAGCGGGAAGTCCGTGCTGTGTAGTCGAAGCCTTCAATATAACCCGATGGCTCACCTTTGGAGAATGCCGACACTTCACTAAACTTAGATAGCTTACGAAAGTAGTTCGCTAGAAGCAGTTTCTTCTAGTGTTACTATCTCCGGACCATTACAACTTTATTTACGATCTACTGATTGTACTTTCGGCTTGTCAATCTTTCGGACTCTTCTACCGTTTAGAATGTGCGTCAAGAGTTAACAAGCAAAATCCGTTACGAACTTTTCAACCAAATTAAATAAGCTGAAGAAAGTTTGTGTTTGCGAAACTCATTGAAATTACCAAAAAAAAACTTTACTTCTATACCGACCAAACATTCTTTTTCAGCTTTACGGTTGGTTTCTCAGAAAGGAAATTCTTATACTTGTAATGTTTGAAAAGCTTTTATGAAATAAGTACGTACGAGTATGTATGGGTATGCACAATTTTATCAGTTTTTATGTACTAACGTTCAATAAAACAAGCATTACTATGAAGTTATTTTATCCCTTTGTTACAGAATATCCAATCTTGTCTAATGCATTGTAATCATGTGGCACCAACCAGATAAAAAAACTACAGATCTTTGAATTGTTAATCCGTTCAACGGGAACTACTTTCCAGTTATAATTTGATTTAGCTCTGAATACTCATAACCTATTTTGTTGATCCATAGACGACCATATTTCAGAGCACCATGTTAAAATTTAAAACATGGAACATAATACTTAATGTTGAAATGAGAGTTTTAATGCACGCAGGCTTTGTTTTAAAATGCATGCAACATTTACACAGGACTTTAAAATTATAAAACCTTTTTGCTAATTAAGAAGTTTAATTTGAAAGACTATACTTGTCTTCATTAATTCGGTGGGCTACGCAAACTGATACAACGTTACAAGTTTTAACAATGCGCTTTCAGAGTTGAGCTGTGCTTCTCTCCTGTCGCGAAATGTTATGAAACTTTGTGAATATTGTTATTTTTAGTTGATTTCAAGTTATATGTCACAGGTCCGGAGAGGTTGGGATAAGTATTAAAAGTATTTTATTATTATGACCTGTATGGATGATGTGCCTGAATAGGAAGTGTCTGATGACATGACAATAAGTAATAGAAAGTATGGCAGAAGAAGCCGACCCCAAATAAATTAGGATTTCAAAAAAATTTTTTTTTAAAACTATTTTTGTTTTAAAATAAATTAGGATACGGGTAGCAGAATGATAATGATGATGATGAATTTTGATCTATTAACACGCAGTTTGAGATAATTCAGGATTCAAAATTAAATATTAGTTCTGTTTACTGTATTAATCTCGATGTTCCGTTTGCCGATTCTATGTACAACGAGGTGGGCGTTCATTGGAATTTCGTTCTGAAGTTTTGCATGTTTCAGCCGGTCGTTACACCAATTATGTGGGCGTTCTAAGGTCTCGCGCCTTTTCATTGCCATGATACTCTGGCACGTGATTAATATTATCTTATTTCTATATGCCTAGAGACTTTAATTACTTTGGTTATATTAACATTACCTTGAGGACATTACACGTGTACTCCTCAGATATTTGACATGAATTAATCGAGTTTGTTTTCCTTATTGGCGTAATTTGATTAGTACAATTTACTAAATCAAAGTTGATAAAAATCTTTTTCAAAACCATGTTAACGGTTTGTTTGTGGGAACGGAACAAACGGTATTTAACTATTGTTAATTAGTACGGACACTTAATTATACTTATTTTACTTTTAACTTATAATAATATCACATACTCGTATAACTACTATTAATTTTTGTCTTAAGTTAATATCAGTTATCACAATATTGTAAGGCCTTTTAGCTATAGGAACTAACTAAACTAGTCGTAACAAGAATAATTTAAAGTACTACTAAAACTGCTTTGCACCACATAGCAGCTACATAGTTTATTAACGTGAACAGAGTATGAGAGATAGGACCAACCACACAAAACAAACAAGTTTATTGAAAGCATATCGATGTACTATGCTTTAATAACTAATGATAGGTTTGAAGTAAAAGTAGGCAAGCAATGGGGGTGGGATATTGCTTAAAAGCTTACCCCCGGCTGCACTACAAAACAGGTGGCTGCGGTGTCCTTGTGAGCTATAAACTGTGTTCTATGCGCTTCTGCAATGGACACATTTTACTCTCTTTATCGTCTGATAAAGTCCGACAGTCCTTTGTTCTCTTGGTTGTTCTTGAAAATTTAAAAGCGGTCCTAGCAGTAAATTCGCGTTCAACGCGCAGCCTCGGTCCGAGATACCGGCCGATGAATAAATTATTTTCACACACATGTTTAAGTAAATACATATATGGAAACGGTAAGCATGCATACATTAGCGGGTTTTAAATGCTCCTGCTATGTTCATTTTAAGGATAGTTCACAGTTCTGCCGCAAACGATCATCCATAATTGTTGAAGAACTCATCCATGGCTGTTCGAATGATACAGACAATATAGTGATGGCATAGCATAAACTGCGTAGGTTCTCGGATTACACCAGCCTATGTATTTTTAATGGAATGATATTATAATATACAGTGTATTTTTTTCAGTTCCGATAAACCGCAGTAAATAAACGTCAGTAAAAACCTACGCAGTTTCAGACTAAAATGTCCCCAAGCGATGTTTTCTCGAATTTAATTTTATTTCTACAAGTTCTCAAAACACAAATTCCTCAGTTCAGTGAATTTTTCTTGTTTCGTTTTCATCTATTTTCTTGAGAACAGACAAAAGTACAATTAGGTACGCGTTTGAATGCTTTTACAATAAAATTAAAAGACAACTATTTTCTCTTTTGTGACAGAGAGCGTTTTATTCAGGAGTGAAATGTTGCGAGATTATGGTAGAGATAGCGTTTACGTTTTATCCAGAACAAGTTGTCCTTTAAAAACTACGGTTTTCTCACCCGCGCCCGTTTGCTTTAGAGTCCACAAAGATACTCACTCACGCGAATGATGACATCTTGTATGCGAGGATTTTCGGGGTATCCGGGAGCCAATCAGCTAAGACTGCCTACATACATTAGACACTCGAGAGCTTAACATACTCCCCGAAGTTTAGAGGATTTAGGTCCCTCATCCAAATGTCTGTTGGACTAATCGTGGCTTAACCGTATGCTCGTGAATTCGAATAATCGTACCAATCGAATGTTCCGCATATTCATAGGTAAATCGGTTCGAGCAAAAATGTTTGCATATGGAACGGCAAACGTATTTGTACGTCAGAGGTTTTATGTCAGTTTAATCCCAGTAAAAAAGCTTGGTGAGAGATCTCCCAGCTTCCAGTGTCGGTGTCTGTCCAATGGAAAGATGATAAGGACCAATACTCTCTGCGGGCTAGTCTGTTTGTGTTCTATTTAGCTTATGTTAGTACACGCTCGATACTATTTTCGCTTGGCAACTTTTTAGCCTTCGTTATAGTCGATATTAGGTTTAAGTTTGCTATTTTATTATTACGTGGCTGTACTAGGCACTGTTTTCTACAATGTTGTAGCATACCATAAACTGATAAAACAAATTAGGTCACTCTGCGATATACCTTACAATGCTATTTTTTTCTGATTATATTTCGTGATTTCTCCATCTGATTTTGATTTATGGTTAATTCCTTTATACGGTTACAAAACAGTAATTCGCTACTGCTGACCGATATTTGGATCATAGGTATATACCGAGGAGTGAAGTGGCCGCCCATACATTTGTACCGTCCGGCTGGATGCCGTAACATAAACTAAATATGTTTCCGCCTTAAACCCATAATACAAGTCGTATTTACCTGCGGCCATCTTATTTCTTCACTTGGAAGAATATTTACGTTGGCTGCGGCCGGCTTTCACATTTATTTATAGTTAAAGCCAATAGTATAGGGCTGTTTACATAGTCGAGACAGAAATATGACAGTATTTTTGTGTAATTTGAGTGGAAACTAGTAGAAAACGTACAGTTTGATGATGATGAAATAAATTAATATTTTTAATTTCCTTCCAGTGAATTTAGTGTAGGGCCTTTGGCCAGAAGTGGGACAGCGCAGCCTAGGGAAAAAAAACAAAAAGAAAATTGATTAAAAAAACTGCGATAAGGGCCGAAGGGAAGTGTTTCAGGAGGAAGTTAAATAAAGATACTTAATGGCATTATGAGAGCAGAATAATGTTCCGCGTGGTGCGAAAGGTAAGAAAAATTGCGTTTTGGAGCAGGTGAAGTATGTATATTGGCATGTATCATTATTTATTATTAGTATATGTAGATTAAGTTAATCCTAACATAATAATTACACATTCACCCCTTATAATATTGCTAACTATTATTATAATAATGTTGTCACCATATTTCAGTGAAATTTGAAATTGCTACGATTAGTTTAGCTCATAATCAGAAATGTATGCACTTGTCATACATATCTAAACCGGATCTGCATAATAATGCCGTTGACATTAAAATGTAGAACAGCACCGCGTTGATAATTCAAATTTAATGTGATTTAGTTAATCAGCAGAAACTAGTTTATGAAGCTTTTTGGATTATTTTAGATAATATACAGGGTGTAAACCACCTCATCACAAAGCCATTAACCAAGCATTCTGTACATCAAATTATGTAACTTTACGCAAAAAATATTGCTGCTTTTTTTTTTCGAGGTTATAAATCACGTTTTGTGGTAGAACTCAATGTAACGCACTTAAAACATTGTGCTGATGGATGGATTGAATAGTACGGGGATCGTGGAGGTGTTAAAAGTTAAAATCTTACAAAAAATACTTGTATTTAAAAAAAAAACTTGTCCAAAATTTGTAACTTTGACCCCCATATCTCCGTAACTAGAAGGTTCCCAGGTATGGTGTAGAACAAATAAATGATCATAATGATTGGGAGAACAAGTGCCTTTCGGCTTCGTGAAGAGGTGTTTTACACCCTTTATATATGTTTATGGGTTTTTCTGTCAGTAATTTGTCCGTAGCAGCTACGGAGACAGGATTTGTGCTCGTTTGATGGCAATAGGTTCGCCCCCAATTACATGGGACTTAAATATAACTGGCGAAATGTAGGTGTACTTGTTAGGTGTCATCTGCCTAACCCTTTGGGGATTACAAGGCATATGTTGTGTTATATATACAATATGTTATGTTTAGAAAATCTAGACTTAATATTATAAAGCAAAAGAGTTTGTTTGTTTGGTTGAACGCTCTAATCTCAGGAACTACGTTCTCGAATTGAAAAATTATTTTTACGTTGGATATTACATTTATCGAGGAAGGCTATAGGCTATATAACATCACGCTATGACCAATAGGAGCAGAGCATAAATGAAAAATGTTGCAAAAACGGGGGAAATTTTATTCCCTTTGTAAGCTTTTTCTCTCTTATGTGACGCAGACGAAGTTGCGTGGGTCAGCTAGTAGATAATAAAATTGAACATAAAACAGGGAAAATATAGGTAATGACCACCAAAAATAACTTTGTAACCACTAACATCTATCACTTATATTATCAATTGAGCACCAAATTATAATGAGGTGTTTGATGACAAACTAGTTACCTAGCCTAGGTCGACTAGACCCCACACCCCGACACGGTATTTTTTTTTTATAAACCATTCAGAAGTAGTCTACCGGGTCTCCCTCGTCTCGGATGCAACAGCATAACAGTTCAATTTATGGTGGTCATTAACCAAAAAGTAAATTTTTGGTTATAATTTCACCATAAAATGGGGATTAACGTTGGTGATCATTTAATAATTTTGGCAATCAAAAGTGATTTTTGTGATACCACACTATCCTATTATAAACGAGAAACTAACTCTGACTGTATAACACGCAGATATCCTATTACCTTGTTTTGGACATGGGATACTTTTTATCCCGGTGGTATGATTCCATGATATAATTTTTGAGGTCTATACGAGCGGAGCAGCGGACAAACGCTAAGTAGTAAAGTTTTGTATTCATAGTCCCATTTATATTACCCACTTATAATACTGCTATTGGTATCATATAAGCATAGTACGGTTTGGTTACAGGATCATAATATTTCTACAATCAATAACATCGATGATAGCGTTGTGCCCTGCGCCTCGCCCCGCCCGACCCGTCTCGCGCTATAAGGAGGGATTAAAATTGCAGCGATGCAGCTGGCTGGGCCGACAGCTTACTTCAGGGCTGCTGTGATCCAAATATTGGGTAAAGCCCCAAAAGGGTTAGGTAAAGGGGAAAATAGAAACTTTAATAAACAAGGTGTAATATACGTGGGGACTCAGACCACGAACTCAGAACAGTTTTGTTATACGACATTTGAAAATGAGTAACTATTAAATAAAAAAAAATGTTCATGCTTTGACGAGCTGATCTCATCAATTCGATACGAAACCCTAGAAAGTCCATTATTTTTGCGATTTCCTGAATTCTTTACTGAAAGACTTCTTTAGAGAGACTTAAACTAGAAAACCACCATTAACTGTTACATGCCACATTAATGATTGAATTCGTATCTTTGAGTTCTTTCATATTTTAATGTGTTTAAGTCTAATTAGTGAAAAATTAAAAGGTTACGGTAATTAGACAAATAACGCCAAATTGGAGAATTACTGAAAAGTTGTTTAGTTTCATGGTCTGTGACACCACACGAGTCGTGCGTTTATTATGTTACATCATTTATACTCTAAAAACTCCAATAGCAGGTGAACTGGTCAATCATCTTATTAGTAGTATATTAACGGTCGTCAACTTATGTTATGGTCGATTTCAGGTCTAGCCGGATGCAGCTTAATACCATTATTTTTATTTAAAAGACTCAAGCTTTTGACCTTGACCGGTGTGTATTTGTAAGGAAACATAGTGATTTTTTTTAAATTCAAAGGTAACAGGTACACTAAACAGAGACCAAGAGATCCAACTAAAATTATGATATAATTTTGCAATACAATATTGATTAAAAAGGATGTGTTTCATATATGTGTATTTCTATTTTTAAGAATAAGAAATATTAGAGAACTCCCTTTAAAATATTTTAGAAGTTAATTGCGTAAATGGTTGACAGAATATTGTTTTTTTACAGTTTACAAGAATTTCTGCAACACAAAATTTAAGTTTTGTGTTATGGTTTTTTTCTATTTTATGAAACGTAACAGTTTCATTGTGCAATATGTTTTTTATTTATTATATTATTTAATAATTATTTTAGTTAATTTTTAATAAGCTGAAATGGTATACTTGTTAAATTTAACACAAAGACGCATTATAAAATAATGTAAAATTATATTTGCATGCCCTAAAAAGGCAAAATATGGTTTGTGTCTAAACCACCAACTTTCAAAACTGGTAACACCTGTATTTAAAGTAAATAAATTATTCTTGTCCTTATATGCTTAGCTTAGAGCGAATGCTCTGCATATAAGAATAAGAATTCGCATTCGCCTATCAGATCTCCACAAGCCACACCCACAGTGGGTGACACGATAAAGCAAGTTTATAACATTAGTCACTATTAGACTAAAATTGAGTATTGCACTATCCCTGGTATCTATAGTCAAGTTAAAGTTAAAGAGAAGTACTTGAGTTTAAGTAATTACTTATGCAAGCATTTTTATGCATTTGACAAGAATTTTAAAGAAGTAAGTATCATCAAAGGAAAGCTAAGAAATCTACATATATTTTGACAATAAATTCTAACTTCAAGTAATAAGTAAGTATATACATATATTTAACTCAAGTTAATACTCATTTTGACTTGTTCATATGCGGGTGTTAGTGCAGTGTCACCATAATGCCTTGATCTGCCTTGCCCGTTACATTCGTAGTAAATAGATGTGGTAAGCCAAAGGGCGTTACATAAAATTATCCATGTGCAACGTGTCTATGTTTGGACAAAAGATTGTTGTATAAACATTTTGAACAAATACAGATCTTGAAACTAAAGCTGCAAGCAATTCGAATGAGATGCAGATCGTTAGTGAGTTCAAAAATGACAATTTAGTCGTGTTAAGTCGAGTAAGTTATGTTAGCAACCCTAGGTTAGTGCTTATTCACATAGATCGCGAATTACGACCCCGACGTAACAGCGAAAAACAACTACAAAACCGAGTTTTTAAAACTCCACCAAGTATAAAACGTTTAAAAGTGAAATAAAGTGAAAGATATGGACCCGATTTAAATAAAAAGAGTCCCCGGGAGGATAAACATTGAAATTCTGATGTTGACAAACGTAAAGGTTCGCTTATTTACTCTTTGTGAATTTCAGGTTAAAGTGATATGTGATGAAGAGATAGGTACCTAGGTAAGGCTTTCACATATAATCGCTTGTATTATAAAAAGATGAGGCAATAAATTTTGGGAGCGTTCTTTGTCGGGCTCGCCATTCGAGGAAAGCTTTGCTGCTATAAGATTTACAAGAAACTTTTCTGTTTTTTGATTTGAAATAAAGTTTTACTAAAAGTCAACGTCGCTTCACAATAAAACTGGGTCTATATATTTAACTAGCGGACGTCCCGCGGTTTCACCCGCATAGTTCCCGTTCCCGTGGGAGTACGGGGATAAAATATATCCTATGTTACTCGTGGATAATGTAGCTTTCGAATGGTGAAAGAATTTTTAAAAACGGTCCAGTAGTTTTTAAGCCTATTCATTACAACCAAACAAACAAACAAACAAAGTTTTCCTCTTTATAATATTAGTGTAGATAGTGTAGATAAATAATTTTAATAACCGCAAAATACTTAAAAGAATATTATATTGAAATGAACGAACACAAAGGCACTGCTTATTTCAGAAAGAAATTCCTTCCAGCAGAAATGCGAGAGGAAATTAAGTAATAAGTAGGTACTAAGTATAATTAATTAAGACCATCCTAAGGTATGGTTTTGTATGGCCTTATTTCTAAATGTCCTTCCATGTTTAAGGGGCCGGCGGAGGATGCGTATTTCATACAAACGTAATACCAAAATTATTTGTAAATCAAACATATTCTTGAGGTAGTCTGTATTTATTTCGATTGAATTACAGAATATCTATGTTCCCAAATATGTTTTTTGAGAGAATAGTGATGCAAAGACGAGATATGAGGAATTTAAATTTTCTATAGAAAACTTATTTTTCTTATAACTCTTGTTAAAATCAGTGTCCAATCAAAATATACATTTGCGAACCTAGATATTCTGTAATTCAATCGAAATAAATACACACGACTTTAGGAATACGTTTAATTTACAAATTATTTTGGTATTACGTTTGTATGAAATACGCATGCTCCGCAGGCGTCTTAATAACCAAACCTGACCCAATTTCTACCTGTATAAATCTTTTATACACGTCGTATTTCGTGTATAAGTACTCTAATACAGCTGGAGTCCATCTTCAGCGCCATATTTTATCGTTTACGAGCAGGTGTAAAGCGCACCGTAATACACGATGAAGAAAGCCCGTTGACAAATGATTCTGATATATTATGCGGCGGGCGATATGTTGTGAGCAATTTAAAAATAATCATGCGCGTGCTTTGTTGTTTGGTGCGCTATGTTCTCGCTCCCTAGGTATATGGTGTGCGCATGGCAGATCTTTTGTTGTTGTTCAAATTACGGGGTATACTACCAGTTGAAAGATGTTGGTTTGTATGGGATTTATTTGAATATTTGGAAAGCATGCAATGCAAGCATTTTGAAAAAAATAACTATGCGTTAAAATAAGGATACTTAAATTTTATGACTCTGACGACAAAATGGGAGACTTTACATCATACACAAACTTGTAGCTTGCATGAATGTGTTTTAACGTAATCACATTATGAAAGCTGGCCAAATATTCCAACCTACGAACATTTCATATCGTGGCAAAAAGTCGATCGTTGTCTTCGAACTTTCGTAGCCAGTATGTGCTACGCCGTAGCGCAATGAGCTACGAGCAAAGGACCTGCGTAGGCGCTTTTGCTTTCTGCTTTCTATTTTAAACTGCCTACGCTCTCTTACGAGGTTGTTTTATTTTTCAATGCCATAGGTTAGAATAATATAGATAGTCCCCGAGTCCCGGCATTTGGTTTTTAAGTAGTAAAATCATAAAAAAAACTGTTCTCGCCTTCGGGACTAATGAAAGATTTCCTTTCTGACGAGTAAATATAAGAAGGACGGGATTAAGGATAATATAATAAATAGATAAACTTGATTCATTTAACCAAATATTATATTTTTTTAAGTAACAATTTCTGATTTAAGAATCATCAATAATTTTTACAGCGTGCTGTTGACGTAAAATTTACAACGTCGCTCATGCGCTTATTGGGTTACATAAACCATTTTTATACGTATTGACAAAAAGAATGAAATTCAATAACATCCCGTAGTATCGGTCGGAATCCCTTGGAATATCCATATTAACATCAATGTTTGCGGTCAATGAACCTAAATAGCTCTACCTATTCCGATCACTGGTAATCACTTAAGGTAGGTAAGAACTGGAGTAGGTTCTTATGTAATGTTCGTGGCAAGTAAAATATTGAATAAGCCCCAGCACAATTAGATCTCATAGGAATACGTAATGTGTTGTCCCTTACCATTCACCTTAGGTCCATTTAGTTTAATGGAGGTCCGGACTCTATCAAGATTGACCTGAATTAATGCTAGACACTGATATCGATTTCTAGATTTAAGTCTAGCAAATATTTTCATTCAAGAGGAAATTACCTGAACATTTTACGGGTCTCGTCTGACGATGTGCATGGAAATGAAAACAAACAGTTGATGATATTATGTTTATCGACTTCTTATTCCTATTAAAGTAATAAACCTTTACGTGAAAGTATCAAACATGTGAGACTCGCGTGTTTCATCACAAACAACTCAATTACATCAGACGCAATACTCTCCACAAAGTCTTCGATTTTTAGAACGTATATTTTCCATGATTTTGAAGGTACATCGCCCATATTTTGTCACCTACAACCAAGCGAATTTGACCAAATTTTCCCTCCAGCATAAACATGGCGATGGAAAAAAAGATTATTGGAAAATGAAGCTCCATATTACCCAAAAATAAGATTATTTGTTCGTTAAAGCTGAGTGCTGCACATTTTTAAACAAATTAACTTGTTACTCACCAATCTGGCGAGCGTACGTGGACGTGAACGGACGGTAGTCTGTAATTAGCTTGATGTAAACATCGACACTGCTATTAACCCTTTGAAAGTCATCGTGTATTTATGTACAGGGGTGCATGGGCCGGAAGTAGACTGCAGTGCAGTCGGGGCCTTGGGAAAATTTATAGCCTAGCCTGCTAGCCGGGGACACAGAGTGATCGCGGCGACTGCCTCGATCCCTAATAAATAACTGCAGCCAACTTTCACAACGTACAAAGCGGCATATTGCTAGTTTTTTCCAACGGCCAAACTGCAGGCGCTGTCATTCAATTGATACAAAATCTTGATTAGGAGAAGCCTCGCCGGAACACGATACTAGAATATGGTAATAATGTATTTCCATATTCAATAATACGTTGCTCAATAAACGTTACATTTTATATGTATTTGTTTTCTTTATATCACGATAATGGAGTCTTTCCCTCGTATTTACGAAAGTAAAAGGATATTGTACTTGCCTCCTTGTTGATATTGTTTTTTTTTTTCCGTTTACTAAACTATTATTGTAAGCGCGTCTGATAACATTGGAGGTTATTGTGTATCCTATCGCCTTTATTGGTGTATCTGCCGTCTTATTTTTTTAGTGTTGTGTTGTGAAAATAAACGGCAGAGCTCACGTGTAAACCTGTGTGAGACCAAAGAGAATAAACTACAAAGATAACAAGATAATCGCGTCCGAAGTTTCCTATTGTAAGTTTAAGTAGACTAAGAGACACGAGTCGGGTGAGACAATTTAATCTTGTCGGCTTCATGGTCCCTTGGACCGGGGGATAGTTTTTAAACGGTTAGAGTTTCTTCGTCATCTATCTAGCACAAGTCTAATTCGTTTTTAAAAACTTTTAACTACATCGTGGACGGTTAATTAGAGGTTTTTTAACGAGCCTGTCTTACTGGATCTTTAATTGTTTTAGATTTAAATACGTATGTGTTAAGAAGGCAAGATAACTATCTAATACAATAACTGAAATAAGACTAGACCATCCGAAAATGCTCCAACTTCATTTTTTCAGTAGCTATCTTGGGCGCAATATAAATAAGGAATATCGAAAACGATCTGTTCACTTTGTCGAACCAACTTTTCAACTTACGGAAATGACCGCTCATTAATTTTCATCGAACCGAATCTTACATTTTATTTTAAGCAGTAATATGGTCTGAATAATAATAAGGATTCATTTTAAACTGAAGAGTACATGTACGTAATGGAAAATTATACATAAAAAAACTACAAATGCGTCTTTGAAGAAACAAAACAGTATGATTATGAACATGATAGAAGATATTTTTCACAGACTTTGCGTCTGTATATGAATACATATTAATGCAATCAGTGAGCTAGTAACTGGTATCTGGTATGGCGCTACATTACTGAGAGTGAAAAGGCCCAGCGGAGCAGAGTGTAGCGGAAAAGAATCCAACAGGAAACTCGATTAACTTACTAGGAGACGGTTAGTCCGGAATTAAATTTAGATTGAAACTATCCGCTAAAGTGGTAGCCCGTTTAACTTTACTCCCATGTTTTAAATTATATTAAAATTGATTTCACGTAGCCTAACATCCAGTTAGACTGGAAGCCGACCTCAAAATAGTTGGGAAAAGTCTAGGTTGATGATGATGTAGTCTAAGATCCAACAATTTGTTTTAAACCCAATCAGTATAATAGTGGTTCGTTTGTGAATAATATTGGAGGCGTGCGGTTTCGCCCACATGCAATTATTTCGCCTGTCTTACGGAAACCATGTGTGCTTGCCGCGGGCTTTATCAATGTACTTGTTTGTTACTTGTATTAGTTAACTTGTTAAGCAACCAAAATATTTGTTATAATTAGATCTGAATAGCAATATTTGTTTGACTACTATTATGATGTCGAGATAAATAAAGGTTTATGATGAGCATGGCATAAACTAGTTGGTTATAAATAGAAGCACCTTTTGCAATCGTGGACCAATAAAAACTAATTTTAAAGTTAAACTAGAAAACCAATATCTTACGAAAATGATTAAGGTCAATAAACTTCCAACGATCGCTTCAAGTAAGCATTTACCTATCAAATAATACAGAAGCCACAGTACAAAGATATCTAATTATCCAAAACTAGGCCACGGCGCGTAGTGCCAAACGAAATGGGATACTGTTTTATTATTGGTTCTCCTTGCTCAAAATTAACTGACGGAGAATTGCTCAGCAGTTCCCCAAGAATGAATAAATATTACTATTAGGCCATAAAATAAATATACACGTGTAATGAACATAGTTAAGGCTGGTCGTCTCAGGTGCATGGCCCACCGCCGCAAGGGAGGTTGATTAATTAGACCCTACGCACAAACCCTTTGAATTATTCGCATATAAACGTTGCAAAGCTTCTTAACGTTGTGCTCCTCAAGATTCTCTGTAGACTCGCCTTTGGTTTATACTCCAATTAATTAGCGTAGCGAGCTGTTCGGAATATTCCCGAAGATTTTTCAGCAATAGTACTTTTATGTTTGATGTTTAAAGCAATTTGTTATAAAATTTTTTCTGCAGGCGTTTAATTTAATTATAAAATAGGAGTGTTATTGTTTTGTTAATTACTCGTACTTAATTAATTAAGATCGTTAGTATTATCAAAATGAAATTGGCAGTCTTTTTGTTTAAGAGACTAGTCTTGCTTAATTGCCACATTTTATGTAATTTTAATAAGGAATGGTTCAGTAGTTTTAATTATGGATTAAACCACGAAAGGAAATTAAAGACTCTTAGCTATTTAAGAAGGGATGATGCTTATAGAGTATTGAGTCCATGGCGTCAACAACGCTTATTTAGCCCGCATCGAGCAAAATCAACGTAACAATTTTTTGTTCTAAATCTAAACAAACTATCTAAAGTTCGAATACTTTATTCGCTTTTAGTTTTATTAGGTTTCCGTAGCCAAATGGCAAAAAACGAAACCTTTATGGATTCGTCATGTTTGTCTGTCCGTCCGTATGTCACAGCCACTTTTTTCCGAAACTATAAGAACTATGCTGTTGAAACATGTAAGTAGATGCATTCTTTAAACCGCATTAAGATTTTCACACGAAAATAGAAAAAAAACAAAACATTTTTGGGGTTCCCCATACTTAGAACTGAAACTCAATTTTTGTTTTCATCAATCCCATACGTATCTATGGATAGGTCTTAAAAAATGGTATTGAGGTTTCTAATGTAATTTTTTTTCTAAACTGAATAAATTGCGCAAGAGACACTTCCAAAGTGGTAAAATGTGTCCCCCTTCTAAAATAAGAGAATGATAAAACTAAAAAAAATATATGATGTACATTACCATGTTAACATATAAACTTCCACCGAAAATTGGTTTGAACGAGATCTAGTAAGTATTTTTTTTAATACGACATAAATCGCAAACCGCAATTGCTGCTACGGAACCCTTCATGGGCGAGTCCGACTCGCACTTAGCCGCTTTTTTAATGAAGGGGTTGCTACATCACACTGTGGTTTAGTAAAATAATGGCATAAAATTGAAGCAATATAACGTTCTCAGGGTGGCGAGCTGCTCTCGGCTGATATTCAACTTTTAGACCTTTGCGTCAAAGACTCCGCGGTTTCTTTGAAGTCATGTGCAACCGGGCCATTGTTGTATGCCCTTACTTGTGATAACTTGGGATGTTTTCGTTTTTAATAAATAATTGTTTACTTTATTTTTTTGCAATTAAAAGAAAGTTTGCGTAAATATTGATTGAGCTTAGAAATAGTTAAGAACTGGAAAATCTCACGAAGATTTCGTTATTATTTTCATCGTATATATCTTTTTAAATGAGCATGTTTTAACGAAAGTAACAAACCGATTTGCGAGTTACATTGCGGACCAGATATAAATAGAAAAAAAACTATGTGTTTGTAGGAAAATCTTCCCTACCAAGTAGTAAATAACCAAAACATTGGTGCCATAACTGAGCGCAGTTGAGCAGATGTACTTGAAATAAATATGTGTTTGCCTCGTGGCAGTACGCGACAGTAATGAGTATGTACTTATGCTTTCTGTGTGGCGGACGCTCTCACCCAGCAATTAAGGTCACCAAAAGCTTTAATAACCTTTGTTTAACATGTACGACCGAAAAAAACAGGGACGCATACATTAATGTATTTTCCAGTGAAATGCCTCAGAATAAAGACTAGACGCCATCGTCACCGTAATTTGAAAGCAATGAATTGGTATCGTAATAAAAAAGTTAGTTCATTATCGACAGTAGGTTTCGCTCTCAATCCGGCTCGTTACGAAGACATACCTTCATGAATAATGTACCACGAATAATGTTACTCCACGAAATATCTACTTGCATGTTTAAAACGTTGAGAATTTCTCCTTTTGATATTCGCCTGAAAGGAGAACGATTTGAATGTGTTACCGAGTGGGTGATGACTATGATATTTAACGTTCCACTTTGTTATCCGAGATTTATTGGTTGAGTGAGATGAATGTGAAATTGTGAATCGCTCAAAATAACTCAACGTAAAGCACAAAAGTATTGAGTAAAACGTCTCTATTCACTTAATATTACGACACTGTTTAATTTGATACACCTACGTACTTGTTTTGATTGGTAAATAATACTCTTTAGCCTAAAAAAATGATTGAAAAGATATTGAGATATTCGTTAAAAATATTTAGCTTTTGAATATTGAGGTCATGATAGATATACCTAACTTCCCAAGATAGATAGATACTTTCAAACCGATTACAGAGAATAATAGGGCGGACAGGCCAAGTTAAATGGGGTTACAAGTTGAACTCTGAAAGTACAACAAAACCTGTTGTTTGTGGTTGGAAGTATAAAGTCCACTCCTTGTTAGTGCTCGTGGGATTTATCGGTATTTTATGGACAAACAAATAGCTTATAATATATGTTTCTTCCGGGGTACTAACCCCTAGATCGCAGTCATGGCTCGCCAAATTTGCATGGTTGTTTATATATTTACTTACGGAAAAATACCAACTTTTTCGTGGCGAATAAAAAGTTTTGGATGTTCTGACGATAACGCACACACCATTTAAAAACAGCAATGGGCTGATTCTAGGAAGATTTTGGTGCCATAAGGCCTGCGCCAAATGGCCAGCCTTGAACATTAAACGGGTGATATTTTTAGGACATAAATATAGTTTCCATTATGCAAAGAAACCTAGTCTAGAAAAGACATCACAGCCACGCTACTCGACGCACCCACCGCTCACTTTCCTTTCGCGAACAATGCAACCGTGTATGCTGGGCGTGTAAAGTAAATATGAATGATTATAGGGACAATGTCGGGTGGGGTTATATCGGAGAGACAGCACCCTGGCTGGGGAGGTCACAAGTCGTTTATTTCAATAAGAAAAGCTTACCTGCCACCTCGGTCGACCCTTTCCCTAGTGACGTCACTGACTTATGAGCTTTATTTATATTAATTAACGAGGAATTTATTAGAGCTTGTAACATCGTTGGTTATCTTATGAAATCACTAGACTTTTGTGTGATTTAATTGTTTGGGCAAACGAAATGTTTTGGTAACCTTCTGAAAAAACAGGAATTCGATCAAAAGTACGGGTCGTATGATGGACGCTTTTATATCCTAGAAACAACTTTTAGAAGGACATATTAAGGAAGAATGAACGCCTACATAAAAAGGCAAACAAGATAGAAATATATTATGTATAAGAACACAGCAAAACACGTGTAGAAGCTCATGTACTCACAACGTACACAGTGTTACTTGTCGCACAGAGTAAATAGATCGAAACTTGTTAAACTTTTTTAAAATGTGTCGACGAACGAGAGAGCTAATGGAAAGATCCTGCGAGAGTTCGTCGACACGTTAAACGAGGTCAAGCTCTTGTTTTTAAAGCAATTTCGCGATCAAAGTCCTCACCTCCATAAAAGGAACTGCAAACATTCGAGCAATAATCGATTTAATGAAAGGGGAATCGAAGGGTCCCGTAGGTTTGCGTTTCAAAATTTACGACTACTTCTAGCATTTAATTGGAAATTCGTGCCGCAATAAAACGACTTGATGACCTAAAGATTAAAATGGGAACTCTTTAAAATGAAACTGGATGCTAAATGGCTCATGGCTTGCGATCTCACGTTAACAAATGATGCTTTCATACTTGAGACTCGCTCGGATACATGGATCGGACGAGAGACTATTTGAATAAAATGGAAATAACGAAGAATTTGTGCGATTTTTACGTTTGTCAGCTTTGGCACATAATTACATAGTTATTTCCAAGGTATCGGATAACTTCTGAAACGTGAGATGAGTTGGTGGTGTACTTGGCATGTATCCCATACTTTGCAAAAATAAAGTTGGTATTTTATAATACAGGACAAAATTAAAATATTTATTTGGTGAGATAATTTTTGGCTGGAAAGTTGGATTAAGTATTCATGTAAAGGACTTATTATGGCTTTAAAATGTCCACTCAGTACTGACAATTTTTAAAAAAGTAATGAAAATTGACTTTACACTTAGTAATCAGGTTCTGAACTACAGTCGCACTTTTGATAGCCGCACGGTACAAATATTTTCTGTTTCACGAAAAGTAAGAAACAGTAAACTTGAAGAAACATTTTACATTGCAGTAGAAATCAATTCAATATTAAAGGGAACAGAACCGCAATCTCTGTGGCAGAAATGTTTTGTTAAACTATTCCGAGTATCTTTCACTTGCAACAGACTGCTCGTGATATATAATTTTGGTCTATAAAAGAATTTCCTGTACGTCTGGACAGCGATAGCAAGGAAACCAGGAACGGAACTAATTTTTTTTAAAGAAATGAAATGAACATTCACCACAAAGAGCCGGATAATAAAATAAAGGTTCTTTCCCTCTCTCGTAAATCTTTCTAACCAACGAATAGAATAGGGAACGAAAATGGTACAATCTTTAACTTTCTGACAGTTTAATAAGATAATAAAAATATAACCAGGAGAAAAGAATTAATATCTCCACACTTTTTGCAGTTTACTTAGATTTGAGTTTTGAAATTCTACAAAAACAATCTTTCAATCTTTTTATGAAAGTTCAGCTTAAATGTTTTTAACTTTTACGTCTGAAATAGGTTCGTTGTGGCCTTGTGGTAGTTATATCTACTTATTCTATCAAGATTCAACGTGATACGCCGAAGAAATTATGTCGTAAGCTATAACGTGAAGTAAGTTGCAGGTAGCTTTTACCCTAAAGGCTTGGGGTATTAGCTACCGCACACTTTCGACGTAACTTTAGATCCCATTGAATTTCCACGAGTTTTCTCCGCAAAACCTGATTTGAGAAGAAACTCCCTCGTTCGTTGGTCTTTGTTGACATTCAGTAATCCCCGTTTCCTCTTTTGTTTGTTTTAAGTACCATTTTTGAATTGTAATTTTTGTAATTACGATGTTTAACTTTTAGAAACGTTTTCTTTTTTTGCACTTTCATAAAATATCATTTTATAACTATCGAAACCTGGTAGGTACTCTTGTACCTACAATTGAATCAACAAAATGATGGCACCGTATTATTTGTCTTTGTCACATCATAACCTCGAATTGTTTGTCCTAAGTATGTATCTATTTTGCAATCCATATAAAAGCGTTTGCCCAAAACGATTGCAGGCAACAACATAAAAGTAGCTGGTGAGTACACAAACAGCTTCCAATTGGAACGTTAGTGTCGACACACATCGGACGCTGTGTGCTGGCCCTGGGTGCGGCCGGATAGTCGGAACTGTGTAGTTATGTGAGTAAACCGACGCGAACACAGAGTACTTTTATATATATGCGAACTAACGGCTCCAAACTATACGCAGGCATGATTAAATAAAATAACGTGGTTTTTTCTTTGACAGGTACAGGTATGTCCTACTTACGTTAATGTGTAGTTTATGTAGTGTATTGTGTAGTGTATGTACTACCTGATGCCTGCGACTTCGCCAGCGTAGATATCGTTATCGCGACTAAAAGTTATCATGAAATGTTGATCCCGTTCCAACAGATATCATTATATATTTTAGCCAATCTATACAAAAATTTGATAAATGATATACTAAAACCTCCTCGAGAACCACTCTATCCATTAGTGAACAACATGAAAATCGGTGTAGTTTTTGAGTTTATCGCGAACTGACATGAATTTTGTTTTATACTATGTAGTGATCTTGCACGTTCTTCTCCATAGAGATCTACGCTTTGGAAAGGGCTTCATTGTGTTATACAAACCATAGCTTATTTTTTTTAACTTTGTCATTTATAAAGTGTCTGTAAGAGGCCTACTTGAAATAAATGCTAACTCGGGTTGGTGTTGGACTTATTTACAATTTTGACAACACGTCAATAGATCCTTGTGCAACTTTCTTTTTGTAAGACGATTCCCTAAAAATAGCATTTCTAGGAATCCTGTTCGTGAGCTAATTCTATTTTACTCAAGTTACTATTAGGAAAATTGGAAGTAGCCGTGGGGTCAGGCTACCCCAATTCTCCAAACATTACAAGAAACACAGGCAATCATCGGGCTCAACCGTGCACGTCTGACACTGCGGAACAAACGCGTCAGATTACGTTCGTATAATTTCCGTTAAATTAACCTTATGGTGTGACATATTACTTCCGCGTCGATGGGAGACTCGCTACTCTCGCTAGGGCGTCCTTTGAGTATAGAATTATAACTGCTCATTGTATTACAAATACCATCATCGTCATCATTATAGGCTTTTCCCTTGTGTTTTGACATCGACTTCCCGTTCAATAAAATGGGCTTGGATTTGTTTTACAGGTTCTGTATTCTACAGATACAACATTCTGATCTTTGCAACACAACTGTGTAGTAAAATATACTTACTATTCCAAGGTTACATTTTTTAGTTGTGTTTTAAGTCAAGGCTATACCGTCGTCAGGTTCAACAAGAACTAGGTGACAACTGAAACTCCCTGATGACATGTCATGCTACACTCAATGCAAAACGGTTGTGTCTCATGTTATACACCGTTTGGTCAACTGTGTGACCCAGCTTAAAGGATCACCTGTTAATCCTACCGTAGATATTGGCATGATTTGGCTGTCGGTTTCACTGGGGCTTGGGTCTCCCATATGCAACAAATAACCTTCCATCTAAAGCCAGACCATAGTTGACGTTGGTATGTCTCGTACTCGTGGATCAATCGATTTATCAGAATATGTAGCCCACTTTTGTTTCAAAGTTGGATTTGTTTTGACACTGATACTGTCAAAGAATGTATCAGTCTATGTTATGGATACGTATAAAATGTACATTTTATAAACCGTTTCTAAAAACTCTGCACTGACATGAGACTAGCAGTAGAGGGAAAGAAGTCAAGTACAATTGCGTTGCATGCTATAAAATGGTAATCCAGGTTATGATTGGCACTAGTAAAATTTTCACAGCTCCCGTGTCGGTCGGCTGGCTGGCTGGCGCGCCGCGATAGGTCAGTTTAATCGGATTCTTTATTCATGAGACCACCACCACTGCCACTGCACCGACGCTGTATTCAAAATTACACTTCGTATATTAACCGGAATTAACACCAATTTATAATATTGGAACGACTGTAACCGGCTTAATTTATGCGCTCAATTTATCGAACCTATTTACCCAAATTAGTGTTAATTTCTATTCAGCCAATAAAATGTATGTGCATTATTTTCTTGGCTCGCCTACTCATCTTAAAAGGTATGAGAAACCCCGAGATATAAGATAATCGTCGATTCAAGGCAATGCATTCGAGATTAGACTCGGTACGTGCGCTGTGTGCATCATCGACGCGGTCCGTGAGAGCTAATTTGAACTCTCGTTACCCTTTATACTAAGCTACAAGCACCTCTTGACTTAAGACTTGCCACTATTTAGTCTTTTGAGACAAGTTTATCTCAGATTGTTTTATTTAAACGGTCTTTTTAGTATGTTTTTCTTAAACTGTCGTTTTCCTGTTGTGATGACTTATTACGAACCTGATAATGAAATGTTGGATTTCAGATTGCAGGCAAACGCATCAATAATGTCATTTATCTGCAGACACATACATAATGTAGGCCCGGGGCAGCGGTAGACGTGGTCCGATTTACTTCAATTTGAGCCCATGTCGTGTGGCGATGCGGCGGGTGCTGAAAATTTAATGCCACAGGCCTCTCGTTACTCTGTGTCAATGTTCGGCACCCAGTACATATGAAGGTATATTTATATTGCTTCCTCAGCCTTCACGGATAGCTCGGTAGTCGGGAGAACGTATTGCATTTTCTATGGAGTAGATTAATAGTCAATGTGTGGTATGGAAGTTCGTTTTGTAAGCTCTGTGTGGTTTTGTTTCAGATGTAAGTATTTCGTACGTGACGGCCTGCGCTCGCGTGGCCGCTCATCATATTTTATGCAGCGTTGTTTTTCTTTATAAATAATAACACACTCGTTGGTTTATACAATAGACGAAGTTCTATTAAATACTACAGGAATAAAAGTTTTATATATATCGAGCTGTCTAATTTCGTTTGTGCGTACCTATTTAGTAGTTTGTTTTCAAGGATGAAACCGTACCTGGGTCCTTTTGCAAGTTGTATATTGGCATTTATTTGTCAAATTCCATAAAGATTTTTTCCGTGGTTTAGGCATAAAAGGTGACAGAGTTACTATTTTCTACATGTGTAGTATTTATCATATCTACTTGGTACTTATAATATTAATATGGATAAACTATGTACTATTTCTATCTAGATAGGTATATCGTGCCACCTTAAACCAAAAGGTAACCACTAAACGAATTATTCCCAAGTGAAAACAACACTTTAATTGGGTTTCTAACATCCATTGGTGCTTCACTATCAATTTACAAAACTAAATTTGTAGATAAAGTTATAATGAAATTTTCAAACTTCAAATTGAAACGTTTGATATTTAACAAGCCTTTAAATTAGTCAGTCACTCAAAACTAACAATAGCAAATGGATTTATGTTGTCGATTCGTTTAGAGTGTATAACATACCTAATCGTCAGGGTATTGTTTTATAACACTACAAATTATACCGACCGAAATTATATCGAGTAAACCCATTGTGAAACTCCACTGATTTTTCGGATACATATAATTATCATTTGCTTTTCAGTGAAGGAAAACATCGTGAGGAAACTAAAAGTAGCATGCCTGAGACATATTTCTCGGCGGCATAAAAACTCTGACACCAGGTCTGGCACAAACCAAACGAAAAATAGTACGGAAAACGTGTGATACCGTAGGGTATGCAATACTAACTATACTTAATACAAAGAATATTGTATTGAGTGTACGTAGATATAGAGGTGTAAATAAAAGTCACTACCCAGGGTACAGTTCTAACCACACGGGTACACACACACACACACAAGACAAAACGGTAGAAGGACTAGCTGGAGAACAAACAGTACAGGACGATAGTGTGGGCGCACGACGATCGTTGAGCAGATGGCGAAGGTGCACATAGAGGTCGCTTCTCCGGTATCGACCAGGAACTGCGTGTTTGTCCTTCGGTCCGCGACGAACATGCGATCATAGAGCTCGTAGAAGTGAGGGCAATCGTCTGTCGTCATCACCTCAGACTGCCCGCGGCGATTCCCTTCTTGTAGTGGCAGGGTTTGACACAACATTTGGTCTTCTTCTCACCGTGCATGGAGTGGTACCAGCTCTGTGGAAACTTCTCTAAGGGATCTTGGCGTCAAGTTGTTTTGAGCCCTTTAGTATATTTATTTATTTAACGGCTAAGGAAAATGCTATAAAAAATTGCAAGCTTCCCGTTGCCCTAACCAGTAGGGTAGGCTAGTGGGGTCAACGAAACGACAGTTTTGATTTTTCGTTGACCCCACCAATGGGACGAACCAGCGGAGTCAGCGGGAATCTATACATACAGGAAAAGTTTTTAACCACTGCGTAAATTTTTTTTGGTAGCTCAGTGTTAGTAATAGAACACATTCCCATTTTTAGTTTTAATTTTTTTTTTTCAAATTTTTCCATCTTGTCCCATTTTAAAATAAGCATAACATGGACATAATTTAATTGTAATACTGTGAATGAAAACGCGCTGGCTGCTGACGTACGATGTATCCTAAGCCCATGAAAGTATGAAGGAAAAATTGGAATTACGTTTACAAATAACATATCACAGCCTAAACTTAAAAAAGTAGCGCGAAACGGCGGTCAGTAACCGTCAGCGCGTAGGTAGGTAAGTTTACGTCGGCGCCGTCGCATCCAGCGAGCGCACCTACAAAACTCAGCTGATCTCAGGTTGCCGGTTGGGCGACCGGTCGACGCGTGAGTCGGTCGACCGGGCGCCCGACTGGCAAGCGACCATAAAATAAGTTTATAGGTAAATAAGTCTCGTAAGTGATAACTTTATTTTTTACTACTAACACATATCAAAATAAAAAATACGTGTCTATTAAAATACATTCAAGTTTATCATGTCAAAATTTGCGCACTGGTTAAAAACTTTTCCTGTATAATAAAATCGTTGAGACCAAAAAATCTGTACATTGACGATTTAAAAAAAAAAATCGCCTAGGGTGACTTAAAATAAGTAACTGAACATATCAAAACCATTTTTAAAATTTTTGTTTGTTTGTTTGTTTGTTTGAACGCGCATCACGTAAAAACTGCTGGACGGATTTTGATGAAAACTTCACTAATCTATTTAAATAAACTCAGAATAACATTTAGGCTATAGAAATTATGGAAAATTTTGGAAAAAGGGGGTGAAAAGGGGGGGTAAAGTTTGTATGAAAATTTTTTTTTAGATTGTTCTAGAATCATGAAACTCAGAGTAAATACTTATTATTAAAAATAAAAAAAATACCTGTTTCAGCATTTTTAAAAAATTTCATCCAGAAACGTAAAAAAGATGGTTTTGTGTTTAAAATTAATAGAAGAAGAAAGAAGAAAAAGCATTTATTGGCCCATA
The DNA here is from genome assembly GCA_950022955.1 of Xestia ashworthii. Lineage (NCBI taxonomy): Eukaryota > Metazoa > Arthropoda > Insecta > Lepidoptera > Noctuidae > Xestia > Xestia ashworthii. The sequence continues at coordinate 15,767,785 of OX465554.1, forward strand.
CAGGACAAAACACATAAAAAATAACATTATTTACGAATATTGAAAACTAAACATAGATAAAAAAAAAAAAAAAAAAAAAAAGAAATGAAAGGTCCTGAACAAGGCCAAAAGGCCCCTATCTCAGCATGGTGCTGTAACATTAAAAAACGCCACAGCGCTGGTATTCTGATAGGGCCCAAAGTGAGAGTGATGCCACGGTCAACTAATAAACTTCATACACCTATAGAACAAAATCCAATGAAATATAAACCTTTAAAAGTTGCTGTAAATACTTCAAATCTAATACAGGTAAATATAATTTCTCAATTTTCTTGAAATTTGATTTTTGAAGTGAATACGCCCAAAATAGCGGAACTCAAGAAAATCGGCTTTCCTCGGTATAAGTAGTTGGTAATACAGTGTGGAAACGGTAAACGGGGCAGTAAGGGGAACTGCAGCTACACGAAAAAGGTCTTAGAAACAATCCATAATTTTTTCGCTACCTAAATGTTGATCCCCATTCACAGATTTAATTAAAAAATAAAGTGCAGTTAGCAAGAAAATTGCCATTTTACATAAAACAATTTTTTTGATGCCAATAATGATAAACCTTAACCGTTGCAGCTACATGAAAATGATCTTAGGAAACATTCCCTTATTTTTCGTGAAATTTTGATCCCCGTTCACAGATTAAAAAAAAAGTACAGTTAGCAAGAAAATTGCTATTTTACACAAAACATTTTTTGATGCCAATCGATCCTGTTTCTAATACTCAACGGTTAAGGAAGCTCCCCTTTCTGCCCGGTTAATCGTTTCCACCCTGTATGTACAAATAAAATAATACTACGAAGAAAATGTAGACTATACGAATGTACATCAGACATAAAACCCGAAAAGTTACAAATACAAACGAGTTCAAATCCTACTATCTACAAATAATAAAAATGCTTTGTCCTGAAGGACTGTGATGGATCAACGCACAGCCTTTACCGCAGATTGTAGAAACCTGAAGCTTGGAGGGTGTATTTTTTGTATAATAATTTCAGAAAATCATTTCTTATCGTATGCTTGATACGATAAGAAAGGATTTTCTGAAATTATACCCCTAAGGGGGTGAAAAGGTGGGGGGCAAAGTTTGTATGGGAAAATGTGATTCCTTTGTCCAATCTACTTCAAATTTTGCTATCAACAATATTAACAGAATTGATGGACGCGTTTCGTATTGCACGTAAATTGATTTCAATGCATGTCTTAGGAGATACACCGTTTTAAATAACTCCGCAGCAAAATAATGATCATGTACCGGGCGCGCATTTTCATTATGCGGAAGGATGTGTATGATGTGCTCTTTGAAAATTGTATTATAGGTGCTTACGACCCAATCTCTGTAACCCTCTCTTTCTCTTATGTGACGCAGACGAAGTTGCGCGGGTCAGCTAGTACACCAATAAAGAAAGGAACAGAAATATAAGTTCCTAGGTGATGTTCATATGTACAAAAAAAAACTAGTATAAGTACCTGCGAAAGGGTAATGATAATAACCAAAGAAGTTTACCTCCTGGACCTGGACACTGAAAACGCACTATGGTATTAATTGTCTTGCGCTGTTGACCTTATATATATTTAAATGTATGTTGTTTTTGTCTTTTAGCTTTTATATGATGTTTTTTTGTCGAGGGACTGTCAGGTATCTCCGCCAGGTAGCACATAATTAATCTTTTCATACAAACTATGCTATTAGGTAAATTAATCTTTTAATTAATGACTATGTGTGAGCAGTCTTTTGTTTTGCTCAATTAAAGCAGGTATCAGGTATCATTAATAATTTACTTAATAAGTAGACTTTGCGTAGGTATTTATTCCTTATCAGTCATGACGTCAATATTAAAAAATTCAAATCTATTTAGTCCGTCACATAGAGTATTGTAACATAATGGACATGTAGTTTTTGTTTTTGTGAATCAATGAATAAATGTTAAAATAAAGATAAAACACATCAAAACTCACTAACTGGGGGGGGGGGGTCACTAACTAGAACTAGAACTCACTAATTAGATTTTTGTCGCTTACCCTGTTGTGAATTAGGTATAATTAAAATATGTAATAAAATCGTTACGGACCAAAACTCCACATCGATTATTTTTTTTACAAAAAGTAATTGCTACGAGGTATTAGAACGATTCTGATGCCAAAAGTAAAGTTGATTAATAAAAGTACACAAAGTTGTTTGAATTGATAATGTTTGTCTAAAACTAGTGTATTCCTAGCGTTTTGTGAAATAAAATAATTATGTTAGATCTGGTCATGAGTACTGACACGGCAGTGGATCGCCAGCGCGCCAGTGGTGACATCACGCGACCTACTTACCAGTCTACCCCACCATGGCGCTTCTACAGAGTCCTGATGTTAACCAGCACCCGCGAGGAAGACATTCTGTGTCTGATCGCAGCGGAGTTGAGACGTCTTGAAACTGTATCCGATTCATTGACTGCCCCGTTGTATTAGTAATTTAATAGTTGTGTATCGTATCCAGTGTATTTTCATAGCACGAAACCTGGCTTCTGCCCACATAATGCTCGTCTAACGAAATAAATCCTGACAACACGACATATATTTGCCTAAGTATAATACTTTTGTTCACAGCAGTATTCAATATTTCGAAATTCTTTGGTGTTTTCGTGAAAATAAAATACAAGCTTGCGATATGAATCGCAAATTTCAAAACAGCAATTTTTAAAACACGTCCGGAAAAAGCCTATAAGTCCATCCAGCCGGTGAAGCAATGCTCATCGATGTTTCCAACTGCTTTTTTGCTTTTACCTTCCTGTAGGGTATGGATTTCTGCTACGTCGTCACTCCCTTCCATTCGTTGCGGTTGTCTAGCCACGTACCTACATATTAGGTGCAGTACTTACTGACATGGGTACCTATGTGTAAGGCGTGGAGCTGTGAAATGTAGAGGTTCATAAAATGGACTATAATAGCAACCAGTGAAGATCGCAATAGCGGGCATTGCCCTATCCCAAATATCTCTTCGTACGAAACAAAACAAATAAACCATGTATCGTTTTTCATTAGCAAAAATGTTGGAGATCACGATAGATGACGATTCAATATTTAAACACCGCTATTGCAATTTTTACTGGCAGCAACTATAACCTGCAGTGTCCCACTGCTGGGTCGAGACCTGCCTATCTTTCGGGTTTAAAAAGGTTTTTAAATATAGCAGAATTGTCAGTGATCTGAAAAAAAAAATGAACTAGGTTTTTCTTTATTTAAGTAATCATATTTTTAACATAGTGCTCAAAACCAATGATGTATGCACAGTAGTAGTTCCACATGTAAGTAAGCGGCAGAACAGTTATATGCATTCTTTGTCGAATCCGAGAGCAACGCTCGCTTTACCGCGGTGTTCGTAAAGAAAGGTGCGCGGAACCCAACACTCTCCATTGTCTCTTTGGCACTCACTTTACGGGCTAATTGATTCTCTTTCATGCAGCGCCGAACAAGAAAACGCTGTTAAGATTTCACCGCATTGTTCGTTAATTGAACTTGTTCCTAGTGCAATGCAATCAGTTTCGTACACCGCTGCGGTTGGCTCAATGTTATAGTAACATCAATTTTAAATAATTACTGTTCGACTTTCGGAAGTAACTTTTACACTGAAAAATGCATAAAATGCATGCATGCATTTGTTGATCTACAATAATAGAAAAGTTTAAAAATCTTCTTGTTTTGCCGTAACGTAATAAAGGGTACAACAAAAAAAAAAAACGCTACTCAAAACAAGTGAATGTGCTGAGCAAAAGTGCACTACAACAGTGAATTTCGGAATTTAAATATTGATTAGTCAGCCGGTTGAAAGGGGAAAGCGGTAAATCATGACATCGCTCAATATAAACAATAGCTACGGCCATAAAGATAACAAGGGTGGAAGGTGGCCCCAAGGCCCACATTAGTCTTCCCGTGGTGTAACGTTTGTTCGTCTGACAGTATTCATTAAGGCACAAAAGCGTTGTCTATCAGGCAGTTTCCGTGGCAGTCGCGTTCCTTCTTAACAAATTGGTGGAGTAATGTGCGAGGTGCTCGGACAATGAAAGTGTTTCTTGGCGGAACTACCGAGGTTACTATTTACTTGTCTTACCAGTCATGGGGTAGTTATGGTCAATTTGACTTGGTAGATTAACAATGAAGCCACAAATTGTTTTGGTTAGATGGTCCGTTTTATTTTATTTTTTTGGATTTTTAGTGAAAACAAAAAAAAACACTTCGCTCTATAAGAGACGAGGCGTTATATTGACCTTTTATAAAAATGAGTAGGTACCATAGTTGTATTTATCATTATACTCCAGTCACACCATTTGATTTTTTTATTGATTCCTTTTCCGTTTGTGCCACTTCATTACAAGGTACCTCATTTCTTAGTATTTGTTTGAATGACAAAATATTTGAAAAAAAAGGGTAACAAAAGAAACAACAGATTGAATTTAAAATTATTTTATTTAATTCAAATATTGACGGTTGGCTGTGTGCAACCCTGTCGGAATTATTACTCTCACTCTTTAATAACCCTGAAACATAAAACAAAACTGTTATTCATTGTGAAGAGGAGCTTGGCATAAGTTATTATTGCTTTTAAAAAAAATATTATTACTGAAACTCAAAAATGTACGGTACTTCTTGTAAAAATTACTTTAAAATTATTATTTTTTAAGTTATTTCTTTTACCACAAAACAAAGGTAAACGGAAAATAAATTCTGAGACTTGCATTTAATTTTGAAACTTACTTTTCTAAAATGTGTTAACATGCTTCATACTCATAACCAATTGTGATTCATGCAATTTTATTTATTTATGTGCGTATTGCCAGTTACATACAACATGCTTACGTAACCTTACCTTGTTAATCTTAAGGAAAAGTACAAGATTGTTAGTAAGAGATACCTTGCTAAAGTATGTTTCCAATTTTCCTCCACCAGATTTTTTTTTAAGTGGTAATGTCACAAATACTATGTGTCCTCATATTACCTGTGGCAACTAAAAATAACTTTTTCACCACTCCCGCACGAAAGAAGTGTCTTTCCTCTACTATAACAGTGAGGAAAGTTGGTTTTTCCTCACTGTTTGAACAGCGAGGAAAGTGATGATCCCGTTCAGAAATTAACCTTGCCTGACTTTTTTTATGTTAAGTTTTAAAGATATTTTAAAAAATAAATAATTTTATGCTTAGTATAGAAATATTTATAAGTTGAGATTAATTTTTTTTAAAATTTATCAAATTTTTGTAAATAATAAATAAATATAAATATTAATAAATATTGCTGGACATTAACACAAAGCGCCACCTAGTGCCACACTAAGCAAAGCTTGTATCGTGGACACTAGATAGTTGATATACTACATATACACTTTTTTGTTTGTAAATACATACTTATTATACATAAAAACATCCATGACTCGGAAACAAATGTATAAGTTCAGAAACATTAATTTATTTACCTGATGACTGAATACTTTCTTGCTGGGAGTGGTGAAAAGTTTTGTATGCAACATGTGAGCAAGTTCATTTACTATTCGTTTTGTTGAGTCTTTCGCTTACTCAGTATTGAAATTTATAATCACTCGCTGCGCTCGTGATTCTATTTTTCAATCCTTCGTTCGCTCAAGACTCAAAATCAAAACTCATAGGAAAAACGAACTTTCCTCACATGTTGGATAAATAACTATTCCAAACCTTAATGGTTAGTTTAGTAGCAGTCTTCTAAGTCAAAAGGAGGTCTCTCCGTTAAGTATTAGATAGAAGTTGCTGGAATGCAGAAGAGTCTTATCTATTCTAAACCTCATGCTGTAATCATTTTGATACATACTATGATAATGTAATGTGTTATCTCACTAATATTCCAGTAAACGTATTTAATTTTCTGTTCGGTTCGCTAGTTTTACATAGTATCGCAAAAAGAAACGGATGGTCTGCTAGGAATTCAGCGGTCGATCTAAATGCGGCCCTGACATCAAGGCTTATATCTGAAATGTTCGTTTCAATTAATTTGTTATAGAATTAAAAAGAAAGTAATTTTCATACTTGTAAAACTATTAATAAAAGTTTAATACTACTTTTTAGTCCCGGAAGATTTGCAGTAACGGATCCATGCTCTCACTATATTAAAATGCCTTGGATCGTTGAGTAGGGACACAAGCTTTAATGAAAGGTCATACTTTTCAGAAAACCTCTTCGATTAAATGTATTTACGAAAGGATATATGCACAGGTATTTAGGTTTTGATAAGCCAGGCAAAGTTATCAAAAACTTGGTAGATGAGTTTTGTTTTGTATTTTCTTGTTGTCATTAGTTTTACAAAAAACGTATAACGTGCAAGCGAATTATTAATATATAACTTATAACCTCTAAGCCAGATAGAAAAAGACTGTAGTGGTTAGGAATAGTGCATTTGTGGAAGAGATAATTTGTTCAGAATTGGTATTACGAGTATATTATAAATACCAGTTGCACAGAAAGCTGAGGCGAGGCAAAGCTGTTAGAAATTATTAAGATGGTCATGCTATTGGCGCAAATGTTGGCCCAGCATATGCGTAGGTACCTAAGACTGGTAGACTCCGTTAAACAAAATGGTATTCCCTTCCAGTAAGTAGAACACGAATGGATGGTCCGCCTTGAATGCGTTTGGCTGCGATATAATAGCGCTCAAATACGTGACTTCGAATGCTGCAACGATAACGGCGGAAATGATACTTTGGACACGTCAGGTACACTTCATAGGTAGGTGGTAGGTAGGTGTTTTGTAGGTATAAAGGGTGTAAATAAACTCTTCACGAAGCCATCAACCAAGCATTCTGTACATCAAACTAAGTAACCTTGAAAAACGTTTTTTTTAAGTTAAAAAACACATTGTAATGTAACGCACTCAAAACATTGTGCTGATGTATGGATTAAATAGTTCGGGGGTTGTGAAGGTGATTTAAGTAAAAATCTTACATTAAAACATGTATTAAAAAAAAAACTTGTGAAGAAGTTAGAACTTTGACCCGCAATATCTTCGTAACTAGAAGGTTCCCATGTATGGTATAGAACAAAACAATGATCGCAACGACGGGGAGAACAACTCGCCTTTTGACTTCGTTAAGGATCTTTTTATACCCTTTATAATTATAGATCGTAAAGGTGTGCACTTATTACATCTACTGAACCCGTTCACTTTACCATGACCAACGAGCCATGGCGATTGTTAAGCAACTGTTTTGTGTCGCGGACTGTGAATTCAGTAATGTTTATAATTTTGACCATTCCACGTGTTTTGTATCAAAGTATGCACCATTACAAAATATTTATTTTATTGATACTTTTATTGATCACTTATGTGTAAAATTATAACTTACATGTACAACATGACATTATATAAAATAAAAAAAATTTTTTAGTAATTGTGTGAGTAATGCATAAAGTTACTGGTTACGCATATGATTAGTATAAGCTGTCACCGGCGGCCGTATAAAGTACCTATATATTATTCAAAAAATGTGCCCCAGGTTCACTAAGGCTTTAAGTTCTTACGGAATTTGGAGAAGGTACGCTTTGAGGAGTATTTAATTATACACCTGAAATAATTTTAAACGAATTTATCTTATGTCTCCCTCTCCCCCATAACCTTCTTCTCTCTGTGAGGTTTTCTCCTACTAATCTATCTCAAACGCATTTCAGTCATCACGCCAGCGTTTCCTATGCTATGTGACGGCCACGGCCGTCTTCTGGCACTTACTGTGTGATGACTCTGGACCATATAGGTCCTGATGCGTTCTAGAGACAAGGCCCGCCCAATGCTACTTCAACCTAGTAGTCTTATTGGTTACATCAGCGATTCCAGTTTTGGAGCGTATTATGGTATTGCGAATTCAGTCGCACATAATTATACGCTACGCTCTATCGCGCTTTGGCAAACCTTGAGTTTGGACATTTGTGATTCGGTCAGGGGCTATGTTTGAGCACCATAGGCTGGGATGGGCAGAATATACATTGCACATGTTGATGAGTTTGCGCATTAGGGACAACCCTTCAACAGGGACTTCGTGGACCAGTAGGTCTTGCGGTCGTTCCCGACTCATTGGCCTCGATTTATTGGCCTCGCCTGTTTTCGAAGAAAATTAGCGGGCCCAAAGAAATGTACTCATCGGCGTAGTGGATTTCTTGCCGATCTACTTCAACCGTACTTTTTGTGCATGACTTTAGTCTTTGCCAACTGCCAAAAAAAACTAGGTAGAAAAACGACGGCTATGAAGTAGTCTAGCGAAATGGCCGGAAGGCAAAACCGGACAGTATGGCAACTGTACAAATGCATCCAAATGAACTACATAAAAAGGAGAAGGCTACAATAAGCACGCCAATGTATTTATTTAAAACAATAAAATACCGACACATAATAAGGTCGAGTTCATCCAACTACTCAATTCATGAAATGTTTTTTCACCGTTATCCTTTGTCTTGTTTCAAAGTCTATACTAGATACTGATACCAAAAAAACTGATACCTATTTGTTAAAAACTCCGTTGAAGGCAATTTTGTTGTCAATGATCAGTGCAAAATAGAACGGCCGGTTAACTCTAAAGTATTTTATGTCTTTATTTATAGCCAGTTTTATAAGTATGAATGCTGAAATTGTACAAATTAAAACACAATTAAATTCAACAACGCATATTTTGGTATTAAAAATGGCGAGACTGCAGCGTCGATAAAATTCGCGACTGCTTGGCAAGAGCTTTTTCGTTTTCCCGGTCGGGCAATAGTATTGGGATTTCCCTATTGGAATTTCTCAAGAGCAGTCACAAAGTTAAGATTTGTGCTGGGTTGCCATAACCCTAAGGGGATTACAAGTGTGATGTTATGGAATGGCGACACTAGAGCCTTTTTTACTCAAATTCTACTTAAAGGATAGGGCTTCGATTGCAATGGACTGAGAGAATTGATATAATCTGACTGAGATAATCGACGGAAGGTCTTGGCCCTGCTACGGGGTACAACAGGCTTATAATAAATAACTAGTGTCCGACCGACGGTTCGGTTTCGGCCAGATTTGGTCAAAAAATCTAGTTTCGGTTTCGGCCCCACCGAAACTCTATATTCGTGAATTGTCGTGATATGTCTTTAGGTAAACTGACCGCCATTCTTGGCTTTATTATTATTATTTATTATTCTCATAATGCTTTTAAATTTATTTAACACGTGTTAACCGTTCTATGTAAAATGTTGGCGGACCGTAATCAAACATTCTGGACATCAAACTAATTAAGTCTATGCAAAATTATTGCGAAACGATATTTTTTTTGGGGTGAAAAATCACGGTTTTCTGAAAGACTCAACTATCGACCAGCCCCGGATTCGCACGGGTAATACCTACAGCAAATTATGCCTATATGTTTTGTCTGCCGTAGGGTTTCATCAGCTTGAGGCGTCGAATATCTGTTTTACAAATTTTATCTAACCTAAAACTTTCTCATGAATTACTTCTATTTATTGGTAAACACTGCATAGAAATGCTTATTTGGTGGAGATTCAGACCATCAAACTGGACAACATTCCTAAGGACATAAAGCCATAGATTGAAAAAAAAATATAGACTTCTCGTATCGCAACGGTTAACACAATTTATAGAAAGAGTCATTTTTTTTTCCTATTGATGTCCAGAGGGAATATTTCCTGTTTGTTTGTCTTCGACGGTCAAGATTCGGTTTCGGCAGAGACTGGAAACAAGGCCTAAGTTTCTGTTTCTGTTTCGGTTTCCACCGGTTCCCTTCCGCTTTGACATCCAGTTTCAGTCGGGCACTAAAAAAATCAAATAAAATGGCCGTTCAATTGAAACTAGCTAGCCCAAAGAAATCTACTCATCGGCGTAGTGGATTTCTTGCCCATCTACTTCAGCCCTACTTTTCGTGCTATTGGTCATGACTTTAGTCTGGCCGATTCATATTTAGCCCAACCGCAAACAAAAAACTGTGTGTATCCAGTAGGCGAAAACATAGAAGTGATATAATTTAGGTTTCACTATCTACATACGAAATATTAAGTAATAATACTAATTTTGAGTTTCCCCAAATTGACCAACGTGTGTCCAGTGAAATGACTTTGCAGCAACAAAAAAGAAGTGCGAAAAGAACACACACAAAGTCAACAACACACACAAAGCAATGATTGGAAGGGAATAACGATGAATATTCTGTACTTATGCCAAATTAAGAAAAATTGGAAATAGTGCAAAATTCCAGGATCATTATGTAAGGTAAGCTCTCTCAAAAACGTTTAGAAACAAAAACAAGGAAGTTGGTATTTGAAATTTGTACAATACTAGAAACTTTCAAAGTTTGTCATGACTTAAAATACATCTTGACGCAGGTTGCAGAAACGGTGGCCCATAACCTGTTCAAATATTAATAGAAAATGAATGTAAAAACTTTTATTTGAATGTTTAAAACGTGGCCATTTTAATGACAAACCTAAAGTTAGCAATGAATTAACCCAGTAGAAAACGACAAGTATGAAGAAGTCAAACTAAAATAAACAAACAAAAAATACAGACACATAAATAAATCGTCCAACAACTCATGGATTTTTTTTCTCAATTCATGAAATGTTTTTTTCGCCGTTATCCTTTGTCTTCTTTAAAAAGTCTCCAACTATGTAATATTACCTACTACTAGATACTGATACCTAGAGAATCTTATACCTATTTGTTATAAACTCCGTTGAAGGCAATTCTGTTGTCAATGTTCAGTGCAAAATAGAATGGCCGGTTAACTCTAAAGTCATTAAATATCTCCTTAGCTATCGGGGACATTTTTTCAAGTGTGAATGCTGAAATTGTACAAATTAAAACACAATTAGATTCAACAACGCATATTTTGGTATTATAAAGAGCTCCTTGATTTGTTTCCTTGGTCGGGCATAGTATTTCGGCCAGATTTCGTTAGTAAATGTGGTTTCAGTCAGTTTCGGTTTCGGCCCCACCGAAACTTCATATTCGTGAATATCTTTAGGCTAACTTTGGGTAAAAGTTCTTGGTTTTTTTATTGTTGTGTTTTATTTTCATAATGGTTTTTGATTTATTTAATATGTGTTACTTAACTGTTTTATACAAAATGTAGACGGACCCTTCACAAAGCAAATTACTGCTGGGAAGTGACTTTTTTCTGTAGGGCTCTACTAGCTGCCCTTCCCGGCTTCGCACGAGTAGTTCAGCTTAAATAATGGACTATTTTGCGTCGTTAGAAAAAGATTTTAAATGCCAAAATAAATAAGAACATAGTAAAGGTTGTAAAATATGCGCAATATTTATTAGATGGAGATTTAGATCATCAAACTGGTCATTCCCAAGGACATAAGATGGGTTGAAAAAAATATCTGGACTTCCCGTATCGTTTTGGTTGACACAATTCGTTACAACACAGTTTTTTTTCGATTGATGTCTTGAGGGACAATTTCCTGTTTGATTGTCTTAGACGGTAAAGTTTCGGTTTCGGCCGAAACTTGAACCAAGGCCGAAGTTTCTGTTTCGGTTACCAACGGTTCCCTTTCGCCTTGACATTTTCTTTCGGTCCGGCACTAAAAAACAACTGTGAACAGGTACATGAGCGAGTAGACCTCGTGCCCTGAGGGTTCCGTCTCAAAGTTATACTCCAATTTCCAATTACGGATTGAAGGGCAAAGTTAACTTTGCAGTTGAAAAATTACTTTTATAGAGTGGACAGTGGATAGGATGGAGTAAAGAATAAATAAACAAGAGAAGGAAAGGGCTATGATATTATATCGTGATAGTTGACTTTTCTGACACGAACTAAACAGAAAAAATAGTGAAATTTGCAAAGAACAGACGGCAAACAAAAAGCAGTAACCAAAACCTGTGGAACATACAGATGAGCATCGATAACGAAGGCGAATTACGATGAATGATTTGTAAACCTAACTAGAGTTCGTTGGTGTTGTATCTAAATTTTCTTTCTAAAAATACAAGGCGTAAAGTGCAAATCTGATACCTATTTGTAAACAACTCCGTTGAAGGTAATTCTGTTGTCAATGATCAGCGCAAAATAGAATGGCCGGTCAATTGAAAAGTATTTAATTATCTTATTCGGGTTGTAAGAAGCTCCGGGAGCAGAAAATACTGAAATTGTAAAAATGAAAACATAATTTAATACACGTTACGGTATTATGAAACTTGTAGACCTTTTAAGGAGTTAGCCAAAAGTTTCCACATTCCCGCTAACTCGGAGTATCGTGACAATCATCGTGCCAACGTGACCAGTCTTTTGGATACATTACCCACCGAAAGCGATGTAGAGGATTTCTTCTACCCATGTTTTCGTTTTTAATAAGTTGGATGTTTTATTGTTTGTTAATTAGTAAATTATAATTATTATAAGTAGTTAATCCAATATTTTATTGGACAAACTACTTTTTCATCCGTAATCAATGTTGACCCAACATTATTAAGTGATGTGTTAAAAGCAGAAACCAGTGTTAGTTTTTAATTAGTTAAATATCATTGTTGATAACGGAACACCTGACTCGTATACATCTTCTAAGCAATCCCATGACGTAATGGTAAGAAGTTATTTACCATTGGATACAACAATTTATCTTCAATGAATTTTATACTCGAATAGTGTTCAAACTATTCGAGTTTAAGATTGGTTTGACGCTTGTCAACTTTCAAAAGGCATTGTAGCAAATATAGCATGATTTGGAATGCAATCAAACCCATGCATAATAAATATAATATTAAATACCTAAGAGTAAATAACGCCACTGAATAGTGTTCCAATGTTGTTGGTTTTTAGAGCATAATAGAAAGGTCTGTCAGCCTTGAAAGGAGTACTATGTACGAATTTAGCAGACCTATTTATGTAAAACGCTGCAATATAAGAAATACATAAATACAATCAGTTTGTTGTTAGAATCATAACAAAATATATTACAGAACACAGTAGGTAATCATGATGAACTTTCACAATGAAGAAACTGCAATTTCAATAGATAAACAAGACATATTTTAAATACATTATAATGTAACCGAACGGACCTACCAAAACATAAAGTTATTTGCTGAAAGTTACCTATACCTATTATACATAATCAGATGTAGCTAATTTTCAGTCAATTTTAAATTACACAATGTTCAAAATGACGGAAATAAGTATTATCTAGTGACACGATAACCACCCACAACACATTAATATCCCCGGATTAGCACACAGATGTATAGTTCCTTGTGCGCCGTTTAAAGACATTTGCCAATTTTTTTTTTGGGTGAAAAATGAAGTCTTACGGTAAAACTCAATGTAGCACACTCCATAAATTGTGCTGGTGGATGCTTTTAATAGTAAAACGGGTCATGGAGGTAATTAAAAAATTGGTATTAAAAAAAAACTTTAGAAATTTTACCTCCAATATCTCCGTAACTACAAGTTTCCTGGTATGGTCCAGTACAAAAAGTTATCGCAATGATGGAGAGAATAAGTGCCTTTCAGCTTTGTTAAGGGTATTTTAACACCCCTAATAGCTAAGACTGCGTTTGACACTATTTGCTACTCAAAGAAGGTATGCCTCACAAGGTTAGACCAAAGAAAATGCTGTCCCGGTTTTGTTATGAAGAATGAAGAAGAATTCGGAAGAGTTACCTTTAGAAATAACGAAAGAAACACACACGATAAAATTAACAGTCGAAATAAGTTATGGTTAGGACAATTGAGGCGGTTATAGATTATTTATAAATTAGAATGATGGGTTAATTTCTAGCTAAACATTTTAGGTATAAAAATGATCCCTTTTCACCGCGATCCTTTGTCTTGTTTAAAAAAGTCTCGAATTATTACTACTAGATATTTCATGCTATCAAAACAAGGCGTAAAGTGCAAATCTGATACCTATTTGTAAACGACTCCGTTGAAGGTAATTCTGTTGTCAATGATCAGCGCAAAATAGAATGGCCGGTCAATTGAAAAGTATTTAATTATCTTATCCGGGTTGTAAGAAGCTCCGGGAGCAAAGAATACTGAAATTGTGCAAATAAAAACATAATTTAATACACGTTACGGTATTATGAAACTTGTAGACCTTTCAAGGAGCTGGCCAAAAAGTTTTTAGTTTGATTTTCAGAGAAAACTAAACTTTTAGTTTTTCGGAGTGACAGCCATTGACATGCTTGTCGCATTGCCGTAAAGCATGGCAATGTGGCTATTCTTCTTTTGGGTAGATTATCCGCTGAAAGCGAATTAATTAGTAAATTAGAAGTAGTTTGTTCAATATTTTATTTGAAAACCTTCGGCCGTAATTGAAGTTGGCCCAGCATTATAAAATTATGTGTATAAAGCAGAAATCAGTGTTAATTTTTGATTAGTTAAATATCAATGTTGATAAGGCCTGAATTCTTGTCGCGCTGACGGTCGGTCGCGTACGAGTATACATTGTGTTCTATATAGCACATGCTGACGTCAGCGGCGACCGACAGCCGTAACAAGAATTCAGGCGTAAATGGAACACCTGGCTTGTAGACATAAGCAACCTCGTGACGTGATGGTAAGGAGTTATTTACCATTAGATACAACAATTCGTCGCTGTAGAATGAATAACTCGTATATCAAAAAAATACAACAGAATTTATCTTCAATTTACCACTAAACGGAATTTTATACCCGAATAGTGATACTTACAACTTTAAACGGTATTGTAGCAAATTTAGCATGATTTGGAATGTAATCAAATACACGCATAATAAAATAAAATATTAAATGCCTAAGAGTAAATTACGCCACTGAATAGTATTCCAATGTTGGTTTTTAAAGCGTAAAAGAAAGGTCTGTCAACCTTGAAAGGAGTTCTATGTAATATGTATTTAGCCGACTTAGTAGCAACGACAAATACTGCAATACAAGAAATACATATTAGTACGAGTATGTTGTTAGAATCAGAACAAAGTGTAAAAAACCATTACTAATCATTTTATTGGTTTCTTTGAAACTGGGTAAAAAAAGAGTTGAAGTGTAAAAGTTTTGAAAATTGATAATATTAGACATAGGTAATGTGATAATCTGATTATCAATTTTAAAAACTTTTACAGAACACAGTCATTATGACCTTTCACATTAGAAAATCTGCAATTTCAACAGATATACATATTAATAAACAGATAAGAAAGTATTATCTAACCAAGCGGACCTACTGAAAATTAAACAATTTACTGAATATTACTTAAAGGCGCACTACTCAGATGTAAGTAATTTTCAGTAAAAATTAAATTATTGATAATAATTTTCCATCAGCTACTTGCTCAAAAATACGGCTTTGTGGAATCGGAAGAGCCGTATTAGAAGGTAAGTGCCCAATCCAGTTCTCGAAAATTGTAATATCACACTGTGCTGGGATCAATCCATTGTCACTGTTTGTGCCCAATGATTGTTGACATAACGCTCTTGCATAACGCTGTTTCCAATACCGGTGTGCTACATTTTATTATATTTTTAAAGGTTTTCATTTATTTTTTAATTCATATTTACTACAACAACAATTGTAATTTATTTGTAAGTATTAAAATTAATAATAATAATAATAAAATGTATTAAAATGAATACTAAAATTAATAATAATAATAATTCATTAAAATGATAGAAATAGGTATTTACTTTAATGGCATGATGGTAACTAACTGGTGGCAAGGGCAACACATAGAAATGCCGGGGTTAGCACAAATGTATAATTTCTTGTCCGCGTTAGACGACATTTGCCACTCAAAGAAGGTATGGCACATTCATTCATAACCTTCGATCAATAATAGTACTATTGATCGAAGTTCATAACATTTATATCTAAGAACGAATCAGCCATACCTGTTCAATCGGGGAATGGTCATTACCTATAGTAAAAAGTTCCAAGAAAATTCTGTCCCGATTTGTTATGAAGAAAAAAAAACAATTCGTAAGAGTTACCTTTAGAAATAATGAAAGAAGCACAATAAAAGTAACAACCGAATTTAGTTACGGATATGACAACAGAGGCGTTAATTTTCGGTTAACATATAGACATTGTAAGTACTTGTAGAAAAATGATCCCTATTCACCGTTAGCCTTTGTCTCATTTCAAAAAGTCTCGAATAGATATACTACTAGATATTAATTTCATGCTAACAATACAAGGCGTAAAGTGCAAATCTGATACCTATTTGTAAACAACTCCGTTGAAGGTAATTCTGTTGTCAATGATCAGCGCAAAATAGAATGGCCGATCAATTTTAAAGTGTTGTATTATCTTATTCGGATTGTACGAACTTCCCAGAAGTGTAAATGCTGAAATCGTTCAAATAAAACATAATCATAGTTATTTGGGTGTTATTATCTCAGCCCGGTTGTAGAAACTTCCATCCATAATGAATGCTAAAATGTTACAAATAAAAAGGCAATGATTTTACAATACCTAATAGGCAGCTGGCCAAAAGTTATAAATTCTAAACTTGATTTCTTGACCAAAGCCTTATTTTTGTATATATTTAGCAAGCGTTTGAAAAAGCGTTCATAACTAATATATTTTCTCATTCTATTCTTCAAGGCGCCTTTTCTGGTAATAACTAAGATTGCTCGAGTAATATGATAATTGTGGAAAATAGGTATAGCTAAAACATTATGAAGCAAGTCCTAGAAAGTGTCAATTATTATGTTAATTTTATGTGTAAAAGTACAAAGAGATGCTGATTCTCATTGAGGTAGTTTCAGTGGTGGCAATAGAATACCATCACCCTTGGTGAGATTGTCGCTCGCTCTAAAACGATGCAATCAAATCAATCAGATGCATGATGGACCTACAAGCGTCCCTTTTGATGCAAACAACTCATCATCAACTTCCTTCCTTGTCTTACATCACTATTTCTTCTATTTACCTCTCACACGTTATTTTGCTCCTATTATCTGCCCTCACAAAAACCATTCGATTCCTCACAACGGAAAAACTGCAATTTCAATTGATAGACATATTAATAAACAGATAATAAGTTGTTATTTAATCAAACGGACCTACTAAAAATAAAGTTATCTGATGAAACTACCAGCATACCTACCTAACTATGTATATATGTAAGTAATTTTCAACACTTGAATGTAGGAAGATGACAGACATCAGTATCAAAACTAACTGGTAGCACTACATTGAAATCCCGGGGTTAGCACAGAGGTTTAGTTTCTTGTGCGCGTTTGACGAAATTTGTCAAAGAAGGAATGCTTCATTCACAACATATAGCTAAGTCTGAATGAACCTTACCTATTCGACCAGGGAGTGGTCAATAAAGTTACCTTAAATGTTACCTTAGAAATAATGAAAGAGACATTCAATCAAATTAAGAGCCGAATTTAGTTATGGACATGACAACAGGGGTGATAATTTTTGGTTAATATTTAGACATTGTAGGTTCTCGTATAAAAAATTATCCTTATTCACCGTTATCCTTTGTCTTGTTTTAAAAAGTCTCGAATTATGACTACTAGATATTTCATGCTAAATTTTCTTTCTAAAAATACAAGGCTTAAAGTGCAAATCTGATACCTATTTGTAAACGACTCCGTTGAAGGTAATTCTGTTGTCAATGATCAGCGCAAAATAGAATGGCCGGTCAATTGAAAAGTATTTAATTATCTTATTCGGGATGTAAAAAGCTCCGACAACATTGAGTACTGAAATTGTGCAAATAAAAACCCAATTTAATACACGTTATGGTATTACGAAACTTGTTAATAGTTTTTCCCGGCTCGGAGTATCATGACAACCATTTGGATACATTTTAATTTATAACCATATAAAGTGTTGCTTATTCGGATTGTACGAACTTCCGTAACTAACGAATGCTAAAATTGTACAAATAAAAAGCTTAATTATACTATATTAAACAATATGTAATAGGCACTGGACAACTGGCTAAAATTATAAACTTGCAGTTTGAGATTTTTGAGAAACAGTAAGAATTCACTCTCATTCTGTTCTTCAACGCACCTTGCCTGGTATTAAATTTTAGCTCTTTGATCGAGTACTAAATGGATTTTACAGATAAAATTATGAACCAAGTCCTAGAAAGTGTCAATTATTAAGTTAAAGTTACGTCTTTACGTTAACTTAAGTTTTCTTCCATTCACCCCTCTCAAGCTATTTTTTACTCCTTATAACTGTCCTCACAAAACCATTCATCTATTCTTCGGACTTCCTCTCCTAACATTAACACTCATCATCTTTTATTCACATGCGTTTCATTCCTCCTTATGATGCCCGTACCAAAACAGACGATGGCATAACCAAACAAATAATTTTATATCCCGATTAAAAAAGTGTATGGTACAATACAAACATGTAAAATCATGTTCGCAACCATAATAATTATACCACGAAATAAAATCTGACATTTGTACGTGCAATTTTCTTTTACCAGAATGCGTTAAAAGCCCATGCAGAACAAAATTTGGAACTCAATACCTAAGAATAAAGAACTCCGCTGAACAGTGATATAGATTCAGTTTTTAAGACGTAAAAGAATGGCCTATCAACTCGGAAAGGAGTAGTCATTAATACTACTTTAGCTGACCGAGTACTGACGACATAAGCTGCAATACAATTAACATTTTAACACAATCTGACTCTGGTATTATTAGAATCAGAACAAAATAAGTATAGTATTTTTTCTATTTTTTTTTTGACATTGTTGCAAATAAACAAAAACTTTACTTTTACTTTATTAGTTTTGCATTTTAGATAATAATCTTTATCTGTTTGAATAAGGAACATAATATATTAGTCTTTACTGTTACCACTGACGGTTGCTGGCACACAAACGACTCTGCCCAGTGCGGGTAGGTGTCATATGTCTTGTAAATTTAGCTTCTAGAACATGTTACCCGTTTCTCACGATATTTTCCTTCACCGTTGAATCAGAGGCCCTACTCCCTAACGTTTCGTCCATACGGACGGATCTATCCGCGTCTCTCATACGCACTCGTCTGCAGACGTGCGCGAGAGAGACGGATAGATCCGTCCGTATGGACGAAACGTTAGGGAGTAGGGCCTCAGAATCGGAGTTTTTAAATAAATGGTAGAATGGTTATTCTTACCGTTAGCAGCGGCTGCCTCTGCTCCTTCCTCATTCACTTCTATGAATGCTTTTTGGACAGCTGCACTTATAAACAAGTCTGAATCTCCCTTTATCAAATTGTTTAACCGAGCTTCACCTGGTGTGAATAGCTTGACAACATTCATCTGAAATAAATCGTTATGTTTAGTGAGACCATTGAATTGACGTGGATACAAGCAAAGTTTCCAACATCAATAAATTGCAAATCTAGTTAGTCCGTCAGTTAGAGTATTGGAAAATGATGGACATGTATTTTTTGTTTTTGGAAATCATTGAATACTGACAAAGATAAAACGCATCAAAACTCAAGAGTGGGGGCTTGTGACGTCACAACGCACTAAAAATTATAGAACGGCTTGACGTATTGCGAATTTTAAAAGCGTCGTATCTTCGTCAATTTAGGTTTACGTAAGAAAATAAAAATACGGGTCAAAATTTTTTTGATAATCTAACTGACGGACTAATTAGATTTTTTTAGGACCTATTCAAGCACAAGCCTATTCACATACCAGTAACTTGCTTAAAAGTATGCAAGTACGAGTAGTATGTATTTAACAAGCCAAAACAACTTCTGACTAATGCATGCTACTTGCATATTTTTGTACGAGTACCCACTAGCATGCTTCTATGCGAGTTACTGGGCATGTGTTTCCCTGGCAATAAAGGCCTAGTACTTACCTTTTTGAGAACTGCTGAAAGGTCTGTAGTAGTTTCGATCTTAAACTTGGGCAGATCAACGACAACTTCGGTGTTGTACATGCTTGCAGTGGCCTGTGACAGAGCTGTTGGTTCTTTTAGTTTCTCAATAAGGCTACTGATGCCGTCGATTTCATTTGGAAGTACGATTAGAAGTGATGATTGATCTCCGTCGTAGGGCAATTCTAAGAGCTGAAATGACAATGAAACCATTAAATTTTCAGTCAGTCAGGATAATAAAAAAAATATAAGTAAATATTAACACCACCGTTACTTTCCAGTTTGATGTTCTTAACATAATTTACCTTAGCGTCGAGTTCCTTGCTTTCGCCATATTTGAAGTCGTGAGATTTGTACATGAAGGATTTCTTGACAGTTTTGTCTTTGCTCACATAGAAATCTAGCTCCCTAGTTGACGCGACGTCGAACTGGTCCTTCCACTTACCCTGAATAAAAATAAATATAAATAAACAAAATGTAAAACCATGCTCGTCGCCAAGTTCTGGGGCGATTCTATATAAATTGCCATGAACACGCTAAGGAAAATAATGTAATTTAACAGTTTTTACATTTATCTAAAATGCATGAATTTATATCATCATCATCATCATCGGCCTATTAATGTTCCCACTGCTGGGACAGGCCTCCTCTCTATGAGAGGGAATGGGCTATATAATCCACCACGCGGGCCCAGTGCGGATTGGTAGATGTCACATGTCTTCGAATTTATGGTTCTAGGACATGCCGGTTTCCTCACGATGTTTTCCTTCACCGTTTTGAGAGCAGCGGTGATGTATTAAATTACACAAAGTAATGCGCCTGCCTGGGTTCGAACCCACGTCTTACTGAACGTAAGTCGGGGCCGCCACCACTGGGCCACCGCTGCTCCGAATTTATATACTTTACAGTAGTATTAAAAGTAAAATTTTACTTATAATATCATTACTAGTTTAAGAGAATTATACTTATAATATCATTACTAGTTTAAGAGAGTTAATTGTTTATGTACGGTCGAACAAGCTATTTGGTTTACAGTTTAACCCTCAAATTACATTGTAAAGTGTAAACCAAATAGATTGTTCGACCGTACATATGTACAGTTTAACCCTCAAATTACATTGTAAAGTGTAAACCAAATAGCTTGTTCGACCGTACATATGTGCAGTTTAACCCTCAAATTACATTGTAAAGTGTAAACCAAATAGCTTGTTCGGCCGTACATATGACTAATTTACAAACTATCTATCAAAAGGGGAAAAGAACTACAGGGCGTGAAAAAATTTGTCCACATCGCTGTCAACGGGAAATGTGCCCAGAAGGCTGGCAGCATTACCATGTTGGTAGGCAATAATGATATTTCGACAAAAAAATAGGCCAGTGGCAGAGGTGCAGAGTCGATATCCCAAGAGGACAATAGGGAATATGCATGTAATTTTTTTTTCACTTAAATCAATTAAACACACTATTTTCAACCCAAGAAAAGTATTAAAAGTTTATTTTAACTACTGCTTGTCGCTTAAAAATAATATTAAACTCCTCCCAATTTTCTATGACAGTTCAAACGTCCGTGATTGTCGCGGCCACAATGTGACGTCATTTATCACAATCTACCTTGCTTACATCTATTTTTTTTTGGCCTTAATAAAGTAATTTTACTAATTGAATGTGCTTTATTCAAGCAAAAATTGCGATAACGATATTATATTAAAATCGCAGTGAAACTTTACCTACATTTCAAATAAAAGTATTTTTTGGACGTATGAATTTTGATGTCACTTCCAGCGTTATCGAGGACGACGTGTTTTGAGAGTGCGTTCCGTTTCACCAAAAACATGCTACATAAAACAATAAGTTGTATTATAAGTGATGTTTTAGAAACTTAAACAAGTGCACCATAATGTTTTAAAGCGCTAATACAAGGCATTATTAATAAAAAAAGAGATTTGTATTTCTTGCATATTCCCTCTGTACGACTTTTCAACCGACTTCCAAAAAGAGGAGGTTATCAATTCGTCAGTACGTTTTTTTTTTTTTTTTTTTTTTTGTGTTTGTTACCTCATAACTTTCGACTGCGTGAACCGATTTTGATGATTCTTTTTTTATTTGAAAGCTGGTGCTTCTCATGTGGTCCCATTTTAATTTGCTGAAGATCTGATGCTGGTCTTCGGAGATATACCATGGAACTCTTCAAAAATGTACGGCAAATCTGCAGTGATTGCTATTATCGCTTGTAGGTTTATTGTTTATACAACATCATGACGTAATATCACGCCTGTATGCTCTGAGGGGGTACGCAGATGTGTACAATACACCCAGATTTCGACAGTGTTTGTTACCTCGGTACTTTCGACTGGGTGAACCGATTTTGATGATTCTTTTTTAATTTGAAAGCTGGTGCTTCCCGTGTGGTTATATTTTAATTTGCTGAAGATCTGATTCGGATCTTCGGAGATATACAATGGAACTCTTCAAATATACACGGTAAATCTGCAGTAACTGCTGCAATCGCTTGAATGTTTATTGTTTATACAACATCATGACGTAACATCACGCCTGTATGCTCTGAGGGGGTACGCAGATGTGTACAATATTCCCAGATTTCGACAGTTAGGTGTATTAAGTTCCATTTATTGGGGATAAGTTTTTTTTTATTTTATTGGCAAGGGCACTTCAAGGGTAGTTTGATGAGAATTTGGTTAGGTTCTGATTATGGGATCCATGACAAAGGAACGGAACTCTTCAATTCTTAGAAGCAAATTACCGATTCTCGGCCAAATCTTTTAAAGGCTATCCGGATATTTGAGTCACGTACCATAACGTCGTTATTAACCGACTTCAAAAAGGAGGAGGTTCTCAATTCAATGTTCCCCGATTACTCGAAGATGACTGGACCGAATTTGTTTTTTAATTGTTTGAAAGAGTATACTTCCCAGAAGGTCCCATAATCATCAAGTCAGGATCCTGATAATGGGGAAATCCTGGAGAAACAGAGAGAACTCTTCAAATTTTATAGGCACACCAGAAGCGATTTGGGTAGTTTTTGAAAGAGTAGTTTCTCGGAGTGATCCCATTTAAATTTTTAAAGATCTGATGAAGAACTTCGGAGAAAGGCAACGGAACTCCTCATTAAATGTAGCAAATGTGTGTCTCTTACTGGGATTGCTGAAATCTCATGTCTGTCTATTGTTTACACCAGTTCATAACAAAAAATCACGCTGGTACGCTGTGAAAGGGTATGCACATATTGTGAACCACTAAAAAGTGAAAAATAAAAACTTTTTTGCAAAAAATAAAACCGACTTCACACAAAAAAGTGAAAAATAACTAATTAGCTTCTGAAGTCGGTGACAAAAAAATTAAATCAATCAAACAAAGGTCACCGACTTCCGAAGCTAATTAGTTATTTTTCACTTTTTTGTGTGAAGACGGTTTTATTTTTTGCAAAAAAGTTTTTTTAGTGGTTCTATTAACAGTTTGCAATTTATCCACAATTTTACTATTTTATTAACAATATACTTTTTCAACTAAACGTGGATATTCACGAAAACTACAAAATACCTACATACTTGTGTTTTTATAAAAGTAATTTGAGTAACAAACCTTGAAGTAAATAGCGTTAACGAGGACAGCGGCTGTAGATCCGTCCAGTGCGTCTTTTGATACTAAGTCTTTAATCTTGTGATTGGTGTTATCCTCAACCTGTAACATTACAATATAATTACAGTTATTTAAACCTTTAATAATATTATATCGTTTGATACATTTATTAGCGTTAGCTATCGTTATAAGAGCAATAAAGTCTATATTAAATAAAGACCGTTTCTAATCAATATTACGTCTTATTCACTCACGACGATTCGTCAAGCAAGACATTTTTGTTGTAAGCTGGGCTCGTATATGGGTTTTCCGTAAATGAGAGGTCAGCTTATACTGGATATGTCGTCTTGTGTACCTACATAGCCAGTTGACGTTTATAGGTCATCAAGCATTATCGTTACAGATATAAGAGAGAGTTCTTTCTTTAGTTCAATCTTATTCCAGAGTGGGTAAGAGACGGAGCTAGACGTATATTATAGCTTTATCTCTTTCCCACTTTGGATCAAACTTAAAATAACTCTGCTATAAGAAGGCCACCTGAAAGGAAATAAATAATGAGCTAACCTACGCAGTGAAAGATAAATTATCTAGGAAACATGAAACCTAGTTATGTCATAGAGCAATTTTGTCGTGGCGACAGATAATCGTGTAGTTTTAAGTGTCGTGGCTTTTGTGTATTTAAATGTAGGTGTTCACTGTCGTCCACGACTTTTGCCAACTAAAAAAAAAAAATTAAAAAAAAAAATCTTCACTACATAATGGGTGCGCGGCCTAAGTATAATAACACTCATCATCTGCCTAGCCTTCTCCCAACCATATTGAGGTCGGCTTCCAGTCTTACCGAATGCAGCTGAATACCAGTATTTTACATGGAGCGACTGCCTACTAGACCTCCACAACCCAGTTAGTATCGGGTAATATACGATACCCCTTGGTAAGTCTGGTTAAGTGTAATAACACTTCATAAACAAAATGGACGGTCAGTTAATGTTATTATTCACTTAGGGATGATTTTTCAATCATTAAATAACTTTTATCTAAAGAATAAACCTGACTTCTTGGCAGAGTTTCCATACAAAAACTGTCAAAATGACAAAGTTATTCGTCGGATAAAAGTTAACTGGCGATTGAAAAACCGGCTCTTAGTGAAATATTACATATTATCGATGGAAAGGGAAAGATAAGCCAAAGAAAAGATGGACGGATTGTATGAAAAGAAAGAAAAGGCGGTAGTGACGATGATAGAAAGAGAGATTAGAAGAAGAAACCGCTACGTCAACCATAAGTAACACGAGACGAGAGCTGGCTGATGATAAGGCTGACTACTGAGGAAGAATACATTGCATATCTAGTTCTAATAAATGTTTTGTTGAACATGAAGGTACATGAGAATATTGTATAGCTAAGGTGGTTGTCACACACTGTTTGTCCGCGCAGTCAGGTGGTCACGCGGATCTCACGTGGTTGGCATGATTTGTAACAAACGTACCACGACCCAAGCCCACGACCACGCGGACGAATCGTTTTAGAAAGAGGACTATGAAAACGCAAGTATTCATTTAATAATAGGGTATGACAATAAAATGTAGTTAGTCCGTCAGATAGATTTCTAAAAAATATTGGACACATTTTTTTCTTTTTTCACGTAGGTAACTAACCAAAAATTGAAGACGATACAGTGTGTCGAAAACTCGTGTGACGTCACATTTGAGTACATTTTTTACCGCAAAAGTGACGTCACAAGCTCAACTCAAGATCTTTGACGCGTTTTATGTTCGTCAATTTATATTGATTTGATAAAACAAAAAACACGTACCCAATATTTTACGATAATCTGACGAATTAAACATATTTTTTTTAGCCAGGAATCATCCCTATTGTAATTACCCAATCGTTGATCTCTTTTGCAGCCTCAACATTCTTACTGAAGTCAACGTTCTTAACGTCGGAGTTGAAGACATCTCTTGACACGGCAGCAAATTCATCGTTCAACTCTGCTCCAGCGCGGACGTACACTCTGTTCGCGAGACGAAGCTCTACCCCCTGCACGGAGCGCAGTTGCTTGGTGACGTCAGAGAACACTTCCTTTGTCTGTAACACACATTAAGGGTCAGTCAAAATGCAGACAGCAGACATTGATAGATACTTCAGAAATTATTTGATGTCTATCCGGAGCCGTATCCTTAATTTATTCGTTCTAGTTTTAGCGATTCTTTAAAGTTTTTTTTTTTAAATTTTGATTATACGGCTGCTTTTGCATCTGGCGGTTAATATGGTACATCTAGAGCTAGACATCAATTAAAGTTCAGCTTTGTGAACGATCGTCACATCATGACTGATAGTAGTCTGCTTATGAACGGTCGAACAAGCTATTTGGCTTACAGTCTAACCCACAAATTACATTGTAAAATGTAAACCAAATAGCTTGTTCGACCGTACATTAATTTCTGTGTTTGAAATGTTAAGAGCAAGGTGTAAACGGACCCTTATGAAAGCCGTCAATCATACATTGTGTACATCAAATTAAGTGAATCATTCGCAAAAACGATTGCTGGTTTCTTTTAGGGCGCAATGTAACGCACTCAAAACATTGTGCTGATGAATGCATTGAATAGTACGGTCGTCTAGGAGGTATTTAAAGCAAAGCTATCATCACATTAAACACTTGTATTAAAAAAACTTGAAAAAAATAATGAACTTTGACCCCCAATATCTCCGTAACTAGAAACCGTAAACCGTAATAAGATCTTCCCAAGTATGTTCCAGAACAAAAAGAAAAGTGATCGCGATGACGGAGAGAACAAGCGCCTTTGGGCGTCGTGAAGAGTACCTACTTTTACGACCATTATGTACGGTCAGTATTTTTTAAACTCGATGTGTTGATACTAAACACTACCTATAAATTAGATGCACTTACCACGTTGTCATTGGGTATACCGATGGCCTTAAGGATTTGATCGTGAGATTCTCCTACTGAAGCCAGGGACAGCTGAGCCAATGGAGACAACACGGAG
Source organism: Xestia ashworthii (assembly GCA_950022955.1). Taxonomy (NCBI): domain Eukaryota; kingdom Metazoa; phylum Arthropoda; class Insecta; order Lepidoptera; family Noctuidae; genus Xestia; species Xestia ashworthii. The sequence goes on from OX465554.1 coordinate 15,794,229, forward strand.
AACGCCGATAGTATAACATTTTCACCGGGATGAGATTTTACTACCTCCTGAAAATTTAAAATTGATTTTTAGGTATTTGTTTGATAAATATGTCCTCATGTTGGTAATATTCTTGGTTTTACGTAATATTTAGATTCTGTTAGGGCGTTTTATTTACCAACTCAATTATGGACTTAGATCTGCATAGACCACGCATATGCATGCGTTTCAAATTTAAAAATGATGTCCAGTTAAGGAAAACATAAAAACGTATTGCATGTTCGGTTGATTGCGTCACGGTCTTTGTTTCCGTATGGCGATGAATTCAAGGACAATCTTGATAAGATGATTAGCAATATCAGGTTCTATCGGAAACTTCCAACTTCTGTACTCCCAATTTTTTTTGTAGGTTTGTTTTGAGGGAAACCGATACGTGAAAACATACGTTTCTTTGACTAATCAATGAAGGTTAATAAAACTATATAAGATTGTGACAAATGGGAACCGAGTGCTGATGATCAACGTACATTTTGTGATAAAAATTTAATACATGCGGACGGTCACAGCGAAGCTACATATTGTATTTCTATTCAAGACTATCACGACTTTGCACCCGACAACCAGCAGGCTTTGTAGTTGTACCCGACTACAACTGTCAGGCGATAGCCTACCAGAGTGCAGCGGGCCTAAAATGGCCGCTTTAGCAGAATCAATTTTTTAACGTGATTCATACTATTAAGAATAAGAATAATTTATTTTAAAAGAAGAAGGTTTTACAAAAGTATACATTTAAGTGCAGTAGAGTTATTTTTAACAATTGTATAATTAGTGCTTCTAATTAAACTACAATTACAATATATAAAACAGTTGCTGCCGTTGCTGGTAACGAAATTGTCAAATACAAATGTTAGGTAGCGACCTACCTGATCTAGGTTTATTTAAACCTGTGTTTCAGGCCATCACTTTAAATTGCATAATTTAATTAGGACATATAGGACATTATTCTGCTAAAGCGACCATTTTAGACCCCAGATACAACACCCGTCTGGTCGTAGGCACCTCCCTTTCCTATAGGGGATAAAGAACTTTACATCCTATTCTTCATACCCTTAACTATTACGGTGAAATTTTATTTGCTTGTCTATAGATAATAGTGATTTGTTATACAAGAGTGCAAAGTTGTTTTTTAACCGCGTGCTCAATTTTGATGACCGAGCAAGCGAAAGATTCTAAAATTGAGTCACGAGCGAAGCGAGTGATTCAAAACTTAGAATCTTGAGCGTTAGCGAGGGAATCAAAAGAGCACGAAGTGAAAAATCTTTGCACTCGAGTGCAACACGTAACTTTTCATCCCACCTCAGCAAGGAAATGAATAAACGCAAAAAAAAACGCGCATTATTAACAAATTCAGTTAATTCTGTTGGCGTCAAATAAACTTCCTCGTAGCTAGATAATGAGTGGTCGTTTTAGGTTTTTCACTTGTTTTCAAGTTGGATTCCTTGTTTTTAACCTAAGGTGTTAACAATATGACGTGAAAAAAATGGCGCGCGCAAAACATATTAAAAAAGTACACCAAGAAGGTTCCGAGTCCGAGTTCTTAAAAAATTAAAAAAAAAATGTATGATAAATTCGGCACCATAGAGGTAGAAGTAAATAGGTTTAATGATGTTTTGAATTCACATGCTTAGTGCACACGATGTTCTAAATTCAAATTTACTTTACCCTCAAGACGATAAAAACGGCTTTTGCACTCAGATATCGAAGAGCAAAAATACGCTTTCCGAGATGGGGGTATGAAAAATTATATTTTAATTACCTATGGACGTTCGAAAAACTTTCCCAAAAGTCAAACATTCGCTATTAGTAATAATTGCTTTAAAATAGCAAGAGTAATTGTTGCATCTCATGCAGATGCATGTTATCTTATGTTGAAAAAGTTTCCATTTTTGTTTATTTAATAGCCAATTTAAAGTAGATAAGATGTGACATAACGTTATTATTTTAGGTACTCTGTTGTAGATAAATTTTATTGTAGTCATGATTTAATTTCCAAACATGTAAGCATAAGAAACATTACTTTAGATAAAACTGTTAGGTATGTACATAAAGTTTAGCTTGGGATGCAACTTCATACATTTTTATGACTATTAAATAATTTCTATTATTCATCCTAAAACCAACTTTATTCGTGCCTGCATGAAAGTGATGGTTGACTGTACCTAGTAGAATTTAGTTTTCACTTACTTGGAACATGCCAGCAGTAAACACATCATTACTTTCTCTCAGAAGTTGTGCATTTGATTCATCTGCCATTGCTGAGGCCGCAAGGGCCAGTACTGAAACATCAAAAAGTGTAATAAGGATCTCGGTAGGTAAGTATACAGGGTGTGAACGAGCTTTTCACGAAGCATAAAGCATTCTGTACAAATTACGTTACGCATAAATTGTTACTGGGAAACGACTTTTTCTTGGGGGATAAATTACTTTTTCTAGTAGAACTCAATGTAGTGCACTCAAAACATTGTGCTAATGTGAATAGTACGGAGGTCGTGGAGTTATCAGTAAAAATTTTACATTAAAAAGATGTATTTTAAAAAAACTTGTAAAAATGTTGAACTTTGACCCCCAATATCTCCGAACTAGAAGGTTGCCATGCAGGTATGGCCTAGAACAAAAATAACGAAAGCAAGATGGGGAGAACAAGTTCCTTTCGGTTTAAGCTAACACCCTTTATGTATGAAATGTGTCTGGAGAAATATAATACCTATTGGCTGCTGTTTCTTTGTATGAATGGAATTCTGTAACTTTATCTATAAGAATTTCTATGGAGTTTATTGCTCGTTATTTTCCATAGAGATCTACGTTTTGGGACCGGCAGCATCCAAGTTTCAACTTTCAAACGTGTATGTAAATCTTTTAATTGAAAAAAGAAGCTTCGAGTTTGAGTTTTTATCTATGTACAACTTATTGCATAGCAAGTAATTTGAAGTATGATATTAAAAGCAAAAAAAAATATGGCCGTGTCTCTTCAAATCGTTTCTTCTCAAATATCCCTATACGCAGTTCACTAATGTGTTTCGCAAGTTTTTATGCACAACCAACTAGTTTATACAACTCGCTGGTTTTGAATATTTTTTGTAATAAGTATCAATAATAATGATGAACGGAACAGGTAGTTTTTATTAATATTACATGGTCAAATTGTGTAAAACACAGATTCATATCAGTGTAAAACTGCTTTGACGAATCCTTATCCTTTCTTTTAATATTATAAATGCGAAAGTCAGTTTGTTAACCTTTCCACGCCTTAATCACTGAACCGACCACCGATATAAGGTGTACAGAAAGGCCACCTTTCATCCCGAAAAATAGTACTGTTTCCGAGGAGAACAACAATAATAAATAGATGGCGCCACGTATCCTTCAAATCATCTTAAATTATATTTATTATTACAAGCAGAGTACTACAACCCGAATTGATGTTAAAGAAGCGACCGAAGCCGCGGGAAAAAGCTAGCAATGTATTATAAAGCTAGTATTCATACACTCGTTATGTCGTTTAGGAGCCTGCAATTCCATACTAAAATAAGTTACTCATCAATAGTTTAACAGCTTTGTAGGTACTTGAAGCAGTAAAGTTATAACAATAATTACATTCTCAAACATGTCAAAGGTATGTTAAAATATTATTTAAACTGAACGCATAACATAAACAATAAGCCATAAGGAAAAACCGGTTGTTAACTTGAATGTTTCTGCTATTTGATGTCAGGGAATCCCAGTCTACCTTTACTGGCCAAGAAATCAAGTTTCCCGATAATAATACAATCTCAAGATGTCGTTAAGTATATTCATATATCGAGCTAACAAACTAACAATGTCATTTTAAGGTAAAAGTTCTTCGCAAGTAGTGTAAAAATACTTGAAAATGATGATATAAAAATGATGCCTCGTGTTTTCGACCTGTTGTCCAATGCCATATCATGTTTTTTCATTGTCAGGCACACAGAAACAAAAACTCAGATAATGAAACTGTTCTTTAGTGCAAAGGTGATACGTGATAGCTTTGGTAGGGCAGTAGGTAACTGTTATCATAAACAAAAGCTTGATTATTTATTGGAAACTGATTTGTAATAAGAATGGCACACAAGTTTTAAAAAACTTTAAATTTTTAACTTGTTCGGGTAACTAAATTCATTAATTGACTATTTAATTTAACATGTGATTATTATTATATTCTTTCAAATGATGTTATAATGAGTTAAACAGTTATTTTACTTTGTAAATATCATATTATATTAAAGACTTACCGCATAAAAGTAGCTTCATGATTGCGGCGGCGTCTCGCTCGGACGCTGGATCAACACTAACCGGTTAACGACGCGATGCTCTTTTAAATAATACAATTTGTTGACTACAGTCACGATGGTCACTACCTAATGCCACCTAGCTAGATAAACAATACTGGTATATCGGGTATTCACAAAATACGTCTGCACTTCGGTGAATTCTAGGTAAATAGAATGTTTGCTTCTATCAGTTAGTACTTAGTACTAATGGCATAAATACCAGTAAACGTACTAAAAATAAGTGACGATTGCGATACTGATTATAAGGAAAAAAAACAAAAAAAAATAGCGCTAGTAAGTAAATCTTGGCAAAATCTTAAGGAAACTCCTAATTACTTGCTGTGCATTAACAAAAAAATAACCTGTGTCAAGGTAGACGTGTCAAACGGTATATAAATAAAGACTATATGCTAAGCAATAATATGTATTATAAATGCTGCTATAACATATGCTGCCGCTATTACAATTTTACGCCGTGTGGCTGTACCTTCTGAAAGGTGACACATTTAATTTCGGGAGAAGTTTTGTTAATTAATCTAATAATGTCAAACTAGGTAGGTACCAAAGGTCAAATTGAAAGATGATAAACTTATGGAAGGTGACAAAGTAGGTATTTAGTTTGTACGTTGCCGTTAGGATCTCGTGGCCATATAAAAAACAGCCGCACGAGTCAACCTTCAAGGTTAAGCCGTGCTTTCTGTTAGTCTACGCCCTGCGGCTTGCAGATTGGTGACCATAATTACATACCGAGTTTCCTCCGTGCCTCGGGTTAATAATGGTCCCAGCTGTCATTTGTAGATCAAATTCAAACTCAAAGCATTTATTTCAATTACACCAAAAAACAGAAAAAAAAGCTAAGCTACAATCGCAGATCTTTGACAGTTGATCCAGTCTATCCATATCGTGTTATCCAGTTACTGGGTCGTGGAGGTCAGATAGGCAGCCGCTTCATGTAAAGTATTGGTACTCAGCTGCATCCGGTTACACTGGTAGCCGACCCCAACAAACTAGGGAAAAAGGGCTACGCAGATGATGCCACCGCCGTTTCGTTGCGTTTCGTATAATGCGCATGATATGATATGAGATATGCCTCACGCATTTTTCCGAATGGTGGTCCCGAGTGGTTTGATTGAAATGCATATCGTATCTCTCATCTCCCCTTAGAAACTTGCAGGTCTCTTCTCCACTAAGCTCAAGTTCAACGAATACAGGTACCACATGTTTTTTTTCAATACACTTCCTCGAATACTGGTTCTTTTCGCACTATTATTAGGTTCAAAGTGCAGTGTATTACACACACGTGCGTTTTTGATATTTTTTCCACACGTGTGCGGAAAGTAAAATTGCCACAGATAACTATACCTATACTTAGTCCAATTGGTTCATTGCCCATAGTCAGAGGTAAATGTTTTTTTTTTTAATTTCGGCAAAGCGATATATATTTTTTGAAAATTCAATTTGTGTTTATAAATTCACTATCATAGATAAACATGATTATTTAAAACGAATATTTACTTCTATTAACAAATTAACATTTATTTGTGGTCTAAATTCAAAAATATTTAAAAAAACCTATTTTTTATATTGGGCTGTATAACGGCTTCATACCTTTGCTTCTCCTTCAACCTTCTTCCTTCTTTTTTTAAAATCATAGTCTCGTAATAATTCTTGACATATATGTTTTACATTCTTTTATTTTATTTCTTCAACAGAGTGTATTGAAAAACGTCGTTTGATACACGTGGACGTATTTTGTTATTGCAGTTCTCAGCTCAAAAACACCCTCGCCTACGGCTCGTGTGTTAATACCGCCTCGAACTATGATAACAAAACTTTCTCCACTTGTATCAAAATGTAATATTGTTAGACAGCTAAGGATGAGATGCATCTGGAGATGATCGAATGAAACGCAAAGACACAGTCGAATAAAACAAAAACATCTTAATTAATGACAAACGATTTTATGTGTATTCCTTTAAAGACTATTTCACAACTCTTTTTTAATACGTTTATTTTATCTACCTTGGCAGATGACCATTCACCCCCGCATCAAATCTGAGATGAAACGCCAAAACAAAGCGAAAGTCAAGGTCTTTTATAAAGTTCAGATATGTTACTGTACATAATTGTATACCTAAATATAAGAAAAACATGAGGAAATATTTAATTAATTGCAGTTGGTCGGTCTATCTGATTGCATTAATGTTCTCTCACGTAGGTATGGGATCATCAGTCATCTCATATCTTAATTCAGGGAATTTAATAACATAACACAATTGCGTATAAGGAGGCGCTAAAATTAACATTGGCCATTGTAGATTTTTCACAAAATTAAAGAAAAAAGCCATGAGTAGATGTAGATGTCTTTTGACAAGATTTATTTTCAAACTTGTTGCGTAACTTGAGTGTGCACCTTTGCACACTCAAGTTACGCAACAAGTTTGCATGCTTTAATACCTAGGTACATGTTGATGTAAATGGAAACGTTGAAATTTCAGCCGAGGTGGAATTCACACCCTAGCCGCTGGGGTGTTATGGATACAAAAACGCAGTAACAAATGGCTACATGTATCGAACGACGTTTTCCAATACACTTTCGAAGAAACAAAACTACAGAACGATTTTTTTTGTTGTGAATTACTAGCTTTGCTTGCGCCAGGTTGAAAGAAAAGCAAAGATATAAAGCCGTTATACAGCCTGCTATGAAAAATGCAAAATTTTAACATTTTTGAATTCAGAACACAAATAAACGTTCATATTTTGTTCATATTTATAAGTATTTTAAGTGTTTTTTTAATGTTTATTCATGAAATTCTATTTATAAACACAATTTAAATATTCAACAAATATTTACGCCATAAAGGGCAAATAATTATGCGATGCGCCTCTTGGCTGGGATTAAAATTGTTAGGTATCTGTGGAAATTTTTCTTTCCACACTAGTTGTGATTAATAAAAGTAATCCACGAGTGTGAAATACATTGCATGTTGGAACCTAATCGTAGTGTGGTCATGATATGATACTGTGTAGCGGGGAGACAGTCTTCTTTAGGTGTTGTTTTTTAGGGTTCCGTAGTCAACTAGGAACCCTTATAGTTTCGCCATGTCTGTTTGTCCGTCCGTCTGTCCGTCCTCGCTTAATCTCTGTGACCGTTAGCACTAGAAAGCTGAAATTTGGTACCAATATGTGTATCAATCACGCCAACAAAGTGATAAAATAAAAATTGGAAAATAATGTTTTATTAGGGTAGCCCCCTATATGTAAAGTGGGAAGTGATTTTTTTTTTAATTTCAAGCGTAACGTGTGATATATTGTTGGAAAGGTATTTAAAATGAATAGGGGTTTACTTAAAACATTTTTTGATAATGTCAATAATTTCGGAAATAATCGCTCCAAAAGTAAAAAACAATGCCCCCCCCCCCCTCTAACTTTTAAACCATAATTTTAGAAAATATGAAAAAAATCTGAAAAAAAGTAGAACTTTATAAGGACTTTCTAGGAAAATCATTTTGAACTTGGTTTTGAAACAGTTTTTGCAGAAAAAAGACAAAAAGTTGTACAAAATAATTTCTGGTCTAAGTTTGTAATCGTATGCAAGCATTTTTTTTAACTTCGTTTACATATTTAATTATCCTGAACGTATCTTTTTTCAAACAAAAAAAGAATGATTAAAATCGGATTGGATTGAACACTTATTGTGACGGACGGGAAACTACGGATCCCTACACTGAGCGTGGCCCGACACGCTCTTGGCCAGTTTTATTTTCAGTAACCACAGCTAGCCTACCGTAAAAAATTGCGGTTTTTCCATTCAGATATAGAAGTCATTGTAGCTAATATTGCTGTAAAATCAATTTGTTACTATAGTTTCAATTATTTTTAACACGTCTCTATTAAGTTTACTTAATTATGTGATAAAATCTTGGAAGTCAATTTTAACCGAATTTAATTGAAATATGATAACGAAACTTTGTGTGCATTATGTGGTTTGAATGATAATACAGGAATAGTAGATTGTTACACTAGGGTTGAAAGGAATCGATTCCCATATGAGGTATTTAGACGCCCGAGTGCAGCGAGTCTATATATGCTATAGTCTGAGTAGGAATTGGTGTCTTTCACCCTAGTTAAGCTTTCTACTTTTCATTTCGAATACAAGAAAAGTAAACAATGGTTTACTAATGTTTTACCAAAAGTCCATTGACAAATTTTCATTTTACAACCAACGTTTCGTATACTATTTATTTCGCAAACGACTTATTCCGCAAATGTTTTATTTAAAAAACATTCGTTTTATAAAACATTTATTTGGCAAACACTTCTTTTATGAAATGCATCAGATGAAATTTATTCATTTATACATTTTTTACTTAGATACATTTGGATAAATCACGTTTCAGCAAAATAATTTACAGGCTAGTATTTTTTTTTATTACTCTTTTTTAAGAAAAAAAAAATAAGGAAATGCATAGTTTTTTCATAACATGCAAACAGGCATACTCCATGCATGCAACAAGAAAGCAGCAAGCAAGCAGCAGGCATTCAGAAAGGATGCAGCAAGCGAGCAGCAAGCATGCAGCAAGCGAGCAGCAAGCATGCAGCAAGCATGCAGCATGCATGCAAGCAGCAAGCATGCAGTATACAAACATGCAGCATTTAACATGCAGCATGCAACATGCAGCAGGCATGGTTTCTGTCACGGCTCCGGCACTGCGGGGCTCCGGCGGTCACACGCGAGCTTATCGTCACAGAGGGTTTTAACGCTCACCACCGCGGCCCGCCTCGCCTCTCCGCGCCTACGCGGGCTTAAATTACACTCTAGGGGTAGGGCAGAAAAGACTACGTGGAGTCGGTTCTGCAGCGATTCATTTCTGTCACAAAATTTTGCGCTTAGGAAATCAGATTCTTATATTTTCTTTTTTTTGGAATGGCACAATTAATATGTGTAATATCTTTATTTAAAACGTTGTTTTATGAGATAAAACGAAAAAATAATGATTTCTTTTTCAAACAATCCGTTATTATGTAAAAGTTTATCGGATAATTATTTTGCGAAGTGAATTATTTGTTAAATTTGTTGTTGTAGAATGATGAAATGAAAAATAATGTGTTTTCTAATCGTTGCTTGTCAAGTAAAAGTTTGTGAATTAACGTTTTTTTTTTTTTTTTTTTTTATATTCAAGTTCACAAGTACATACATATTATTGTTAATTAACAAATTACTCGCCAAACTGATCAGTTTGTTGGCGAGAAGCGCCTGTTTTTTTTTTTTACATACAGATTTAAACAAAAAAGAAAAATAATCCGTGAACAGATAACCTAAAAACTAACAAATACGAGTAGCTTACGAATAACTATAATAACTTTATTAAATAACACGATTGTGAATTTATTTCTCGGTGACGGCTGTATCCTCGTTACCGAGCAATAAATTCCTCAGTCTAGATTTTAACAAACCTTTATACCTTTGGGCTGTGTCTCAGCATATCTATTTTATTAAATACTTTAGGCACTATGTATCTAGTAGTTCTTTCCCCATAGTAATTTGTTGCTTTAGGCTGGACTAGTCTTTTCTCCCGTACACTTCTAGTATTATATTTATTTTCAATTAGGACCTTAAACTTATCACTAAAATAATGTTCGAGGCTTAATACATAATCAACTTTCTTATCTACTGGTAGGATTTTACAAATAGAGAATATCTTTTCATACTCTTTGTTGCATTTTTTCTTAACCTTTTTACTAACTAGGAACCTATTAAACCACGTCACTGCCGCGGGTGGACCCGCTTATTCTTGTTTTTAATTCACACTGGCTGTTTATAAACTCACAAGATCGCACCATTTTTTTTTATTATGATAGATGTTCTGCAGCCGATTACCTGACCAATTCAATTTTTTAAATTTATTCCCACCCTAGCAAGGGAAGCAATATAAGTCTTTCCCGCCCAAAGGTTTAGTAGCACTTTCCACCCGCTACTCGGATCAAACAAACACAACTTTCCGAGTATGAGAAATGAAAAATATGTAATTTTGTTATCTTGCAGCTGACCGTGTGGAACTAGTAATGGAACTCATCAGTGGCTAGAAGGAAACCCCGAGATTATTTTTTCTGTTTTACATTTTAAAAGTATTTTTTTTTGAATAATAAAAAATGTAAATCCACTAAGAATTTCTACCTTCTTAGTCATAAATTTGCAAAAAAAAATTTTGCACAATTAGCTTCAACAAACCTATACTGAATTGTTTTTTTTAAACTAGCAATTTTTTTTAATACAAATTTGGTACCGTTGGAAAGGTTGTAAACTAGAGAACAATTTTTTTTCTTTTAATTTGAGGTTGAATGTGATCGTAATGATTTTGATTTCACTTCACTTTGCTGTCGCGGTACCTCCAATTCTTCAGTCTCCCCGCGACCACGGCTGGTGCAATCCGCTCGAAACGTCGGGCTTAAATTAAAGGTAAATTCCCGTTTTCATATGTTTTATAATGTGATTTTGATTTGGCATTATTTTCTTTAAAAAACGTACTATCTTATTTTTTACCCTAGTGTGATCCGGGAAGTTCTGAGGTATTTTAATCAGCAATGTTCATGACTACCAACAAATAGTAAAAAAATCCCACAAAAATAAAGCTAAAAAAGTTATGAATGCTTGGAGGTCAAATTTTGGCGAAATTTCAATAAAGTATAAAAATTAACCTATCTCCTAAACTATAAAACTTTGGTTAAGGAAAGTAAGTTTCATCATCATCTGCCTAGCCTTTTCCTAACTATGTTGGGGTCGGTTTCCAGTCTAACCGGATGCAGCTGAATACCAGTATTTTACATGGAGCGACTGCCTATCTGACGTCCACAGCCCAGTTAATACTGGGTAATACGATACCACTTAGTAAGACTGGTTGTCAGACTTTTTGGGCCACTGACTACCTGTAACGACTAATGGCAGCCGGGACCAACAGCTTAACGTGCTTTCCGAGGCACGGAGGAAACTCGGTATGTACCTAAGGGCGATCACCCATCCACAGATCAACCTAGGCAAGCACGGCTTAACCTACAGATCGGCCCGAGCGGCTGTTATTATTTAGCCACGAGCTCCAACACGGAAAGTAAGTTTCAGTAATTAGAAAATGACCTCCTCTATATGCGAATTTGCTACGGCGGGTCCAGAGCCAGTCACCCTGTATAATAAAATCGTTGAGACCAAAAAATCTGTACATTGAAGATTAAAAAAAAAACCGACCAGGGTGACTTAAAATAAGTAACTGAACATATTAAAACCATTTTTAAAATTTTTGTTTGTTTGTTTGACCGCACATCACGTAAAAACTGCTGGACGGATTTTGATGAAAACTTCACTAATCTATTTAAATAAACTCAAAATAACATTTAGGCTATAGACATTATGGAAAATTTTGGAACAAGGGGGGTAAAGTTTGTATGAAAAAAAAAATAGATTGTTCTAGAATCATGAAACTTAGAGTAAATACTTATTATTAAAAATAAAGAAATACCTGTTTCAGCATTTAAAAAAGTCTCATTCAGAGACGTAAAAAAGAGGGTTTTGTGTTTAAAATTAATTAACTTCATACACCTATAGAATAAAATCCAATGAAGTGTAAATCTAATACAGGTAAATATAATTTCTCAATTTTCTTGAAATTTGATTTTTGAAGTGAATACGCCCAAAATAGCAGAACTATAGAAAGTCGGCTTTTCTCGGTATAAGTAGTTGGTAATACAGGGTGGAAACGGTAAACGGGGCAGTAAGGGGGGGGGGGAGCTGCAGCTATACGAAACTGGTCTTAGGAGACAATCCGTAATTTTTCCGCGAAATGTTGATCCCCATTCACAGATTTAATTAAAAAATAAAGTACTTACAGTTAGCAGCTCTTGGAGTTGTTAAAATAATCAAGCTTCTAAGTCTACGTAAAAAAAAGATATGGCCGTTTAAGCCGCTAATACACTTTCAAGAGAATCAAAATTTATCAGGTACTTCCCTTTGACTTTAAATGATGAAAGGCAAAAAAAAAATGTCTTATAGCACATGTTGAGGAAAAATTTTGAAAACCGTAAATGTGTAGTTTGATAACCAAATAATTACAAGTGTGTACGGAACCCTCACCTTATTTACGAATGCTTTCCATGTCTATGCCAACAAATTATTGTCTATGTTACTCATAGATTAAATTATTGACCGATAACGACTGAATTAAAATCTAATAAACCAATATTCAAGTCACGAGTTCTATTCACACCAACGCGAGTTTGAATCATTGTGAGACTTCCAATCCGACACCGTAGGTACCTATCTTGTATCTAGTACCTACAATATGGTGATCAGTTATTTGCAAAATGGTCAAAGTTTCCAAGTTTACCACATTGCGACGAATCACAACGCTCCGGGCAATTAAAGAGATAGGCTAGGTAATTCTAAAGAAAGTTGTTATCTTAGAAATAGTTTAAAAGACGACTGTGTATTTATAGATAGACTATAAATGTATATTGAAAGACTGCCTCATTGGTCTATTAAGCTAAGCAAGCGGTCCTTCTTTTTTTTTTTTTTTTTTTAGGATGGGAAATCATCAAATGACCTTTCCCACTCTGGGCGGAGCGGGAGGGAGTGTCAGACTCGTACTGACTAAAACCCATCCATGTTCCTTCCTCGCCCTCTACGTTCCGGGGCCGCGGTATCTCTTTCGAACAGTCCCGCAACCCCGGCAGGCTTCGGCCCTTGCGGGCCCCTCTCTACTGCTGACATCTCTTTGAGGCGCGCGTGGAACACGAACGCGCCGTCGACACGGCCTGTCGTCACTAGACGGACGGACGGCTAGCTAGCCCATAGCTAACCGTCCACAGGCCCGCATCTACGGTGGCCGGTAGCCACCACGTGGCCCCCGACGCCCGGTGCGTCTCCCGCGGCGGCCGGGAAGAGAGGCTCTCTCCCTCTCTTGTTCCGCCACCTCCTTCGCCAGCATGACTGCTTCGCAGAAGGAGGTGACGGTTTCCCATTCCGTCTCGCTCCGGACCATGGATTGAACCAGGGCCGGACGCGAGAGGTCGCCGCCGCCGATCGCCGCTACGAGGACACGGCGGTGCTCCGCCCACGCAGGGCAGACTTCCACCGTGTGCTCCACCGTGTCCTCCGGTCGATCCTCACAGTGGAAACACCCGGGCGTTTCCTCCCTCCCGATTCGGTGCAGGTACCTCCCGAAACATCCGTGTCCGGTGAGGACCTGCGTCAGGCGGAAGGTGAGGGCGCCGTGGCGCCTCTCAAGCCACTCCTCAAAGAGGGGACTTACCGCCACTATCGTGGCGTGCCCTGCACGGGGTTGCGACAGTCGCTCTCTCCATGTCGCCATGAGATCGCGCCGGAGGTCTGTCCGCTGAACGGCGATTTGCCGCGGCAGCGGAGTTTCCCCCCGGCGTAGTGCCTCCGCGCGCCATTCGTGTAGGCGCGCGAGGACTATCGCCTCCAGATCCCATGGCGGCAATCCGGCAAGCAGGCCCGCCGCCTCGCTGGCGATCGTGCGGTATCCACGGACCATTCTCACGGCCACCACTTTCTGGGGCGCGTTCAGATAGTGGGCGGCTCGCCGCCTCAAAGAACGCGCCCACACTGGGGCCCCGTAAAGGGCCATGGACCGCACGACCCCCGCGTAGAGCCTGCGGCAGGAGGCGTTTGGCCCCCCAAGGTTGGGCAGGAGCCGCCTGAAGGCAGCCCCGGTCCGTTCCAGCCTGGGGGCCAAACGTCGGAAATGCTCCACGAAGTTCCACCGGCTGTCGAGGACGAGTCCTAGGTACTTCAACGTCGACTCGACGCCGATGGAAACCCCTCCTACCGTCAGTGTGGATCCCGACGGGTGGCGCATTCCGAGGCCCATGAAAGCACATGGCCTCGGACTTGTGCAGCGCCACCTCGAGACCCAGTTGCCGGATCCTCTCAGCGACTATCGCAACCCCGCGTGTCATAGCTTCGGCCGCCGCCTCGTGCGACCTCCCCTGTGCCAGCACCAGGGTGTCGTCTGCGTAGCAAACGACGCTGACACCACTAGGGAGGTCCGCGCGCAGCACCCAGTCGTAACCGATGTTCCACAGGGGCGGTCCCAGAACCGATCCCTGTGGGACACCGCACGACATCTCTCGCCGGTTCCAATCTCCGCAGCGACTGGGGTAGATGACGGCCCTGTCCGTCAGGTAGTCCCCGACCACACGACGGAGGTAGGTCGGCACCCGGTGATACCGGAGTGCCTCCCTGATGCAGCTCCAGGGCAGGGAGTTGAAGGCGTTGGCGATGTCGAGAGACACCGCCAAGACAACCCCGCCCCGGGATATTACATCCCCCGTCGTGAGGGCTCTCACGCGCATGACTGCGTCCACAGTAGAGCGCCCCTTGCGGAAACCATACTGGTTCTCCGCAAGATTCGGCCCCATCCCCTCAAGGTGCTCGGCGAGGCGGTTTGCAATCACTCTCTCAAAGAGCTTGCCCACCTCGTCGAGCAGCACAATGGGCCGAAATGCGGACGGAGAGTCCGCAGGGCACCCCGGCTTCTGGATGAGGACCAGTTTCCCCGTCTTCCAACGAAGCGGGAACTGGCCTCTCTCCAAGCATGCGCTTAAGAGCCCCCTCAGTCGGGGCCCGAGAGCCTCCGCATCTGAGGCCAGGACCCAGGCTTTGCCAGGCAAGCCATCGGGTCCCGGGGCGGTATTTTTGGCCTTGAGCCTACCCACCGCCACTCTCAGGTCTACCCCAGTCACTTCCGGAGTGTCGTCGTCGTCGTCTCTTGGGTCCTCTTCCGGCACCGCAGGTGGCGGAGCCATAGGCGGGGGCGGATGTTCCCCCCGCGAGGGAAACAGAGCGCTCACCACGTCCTCCACGAGCTCTGGCCGGAGACTCTGCGTCAGCGGGGGGGCCCAGGTGCGGAGTTTATTCCGCACCATCTTGTACGGGCGCCCCCACGGATCTCTGTCGAGAGTCTCCAGCATCTCCAAGCGAGCCAGTTCCCTGGCCCGCAGGATAGCCCCACGGAGGGCGGTCTTCGCCGCTCTGTATCCCTCGTACAGCTCCGCCTCAATGGCTGCCGCATCCGGCGGGCGAATGCGGAGCCTGCGATGCCTGGCGTACGGGCGCCGCGCAGCAACACACGCCTCACGAAGAGACGTTATTTCGCGCGACCACCAGTACACCTGGCGTCGGGCGCTTCCTGGCCGGACTCGGGGCATTGCCACGTCACAAATGTCGGACATGGCCTCCTGGAACCACTCTGCCTCACTATTAACGTCGGCAGGCCTGTCCGGTGATGTCACCCAGGCCTGCACGATCGAGGCTTCCAGGAGGAGCTCCCGGTCCAGCTGCTTCAGCGCCCAACGCGGACCACTCGGGGCCTGTTGGAATGGCGCGCTTGAGGACTGGGCGGAGACGTCAAACCGGATGTACCGGTGGTCGGAATATGTCTCCACCCCCTCCACGACACGCCAGTCGACGACACGCGGCGACAGAGCGGGGCTAGCGAACGAAATGTCCACCACCGACTCGCCCCGCATCCGCACACACGTGGGAACAGAACCCCGATTAAGGACGTCCAGGCCCTTCTCCAGGGCCCAGTCCTCCACCATCCTTCCCCGCACATCTGTGTAACGAGAACCCCAAGCCAGGTTCTAGGCATTGAAGTCCCCGAGAACAAGCACGGGGAGGGAATGGCTTCCGACGACGACACTCAACTCTGCGAGAGAGTTGTGGAACTCGGCGAGAGTTCGGTTCGGGGAGAAGTAAACTCCCACCACGACGATCTCCCCGAACCGTGCTGCTACGCACCCCCGACCCCTCCTGACATTTTCAAGGGTCGGGGTACCGGCGGCGGCCGATGACACTATGGTCACCGAGCCGTCAAGGTCCGCAACCCAGTCTTCCCTGGGCAGGACAAAGTACGGCTCAGCGACCACAGCGATGTTAATCAACCACTGCGCCATGCTCTGGAGCAATAGATCCTGAGCACAGGCGCAGTGGTTAATGTTCGCCTGGAGGAAGCGTAATGGAGCCGTTATTGGCATTCCATTACCGCCTCCTCCCCCCGGGCCCCCTGTGAGGGCCCCTCCGCAGGCGAACTTGCCGTGCCCCGTGCGGCGACGGCGGCGGCAGCGGCTGTGAAGGTCGCGGCAGCGGCAGTGGCGACGGTGGCGTTGGCGGAGGTGGCGGAGGGCCTTCCCCTGCCTCTGACTCTGGTCTTGGCGGGAGCAGCGCAGGCCTTGCTCCCGGCCCGGTGATCGGCCGGCTTGCGGGCCGCCGCACATGCAGGGCAGTGCGGTGCAGCGCTGCAACCAGCCGACACGTGGCCGGGCTGACCGCAGCGGAAACAGAGGCTGCTGCGGTCAACCTCCGAGGCGCATTGCACTGACACGTGGTGTCCCACGTGGCAGCGATAGCACCTCAGAGGTCTGGGCTCGAGCAGTTTCACCTGCGCCGATACCCAGCCCACCAGAAGCCTTCGGCCCTCCACAATTGTTTTCGCCGCCGTCACAGGGCAGCTCACCGTTACGGTTCGCGTTCCCGTGGGGTCCGGACGTAGGGTGCCTGCCTTGACCTGCTCGGCAGAGCACCCCCCGGACCTAGCGACGGCGGCCACCACCTCCTCCTCGGTGACCGAGTCGTCCAGACCCATGATGCGCAGGTCTGCGCACCTGACGGGTCTGGACACTCGGGCCTCGTCCGCGTTTAGGGACGCTCTCAGCTTTTCAGCGAGAGCGTCAGCGGACGAGCCGCTGGTTTCACCGGGGATCTCCAGCATACGAGCCCCCGTTGCGGTGACTTTGAGCCGGAGGCCCCCGGTGATCCCGAGCTCCCCGAGATCCACCGTCTCCTTGGCCTTCGCTAGCAGATCGCGGTAGGTCACGCCCTTCTCTTCCGCCTCCGGCTGTAGTGTAATCACTACAGCTGCGGTCTTCGGGGCGCGAAGCCTAGCCGCGACCTTTCGCGCCTTGTTTTGGCGCTGCCGCTCCTTTTTGCGGGCCTTTTTGGCCGCCTTTCGCCCCCTCTGCTTCTCCCCGACCAACTGCCATCCAGCTTCAGCCGTTGCAGGTGTAGGGGGTGTAGGGGGCTGGGGGGGCGGGGGCGGTGGCGGCGGCCCACGTGCCGCAGGCGCGGGCCCACCCGCCACTGGCGCTGGCGCCGTCACAGGCGTTACCTGTGCCGCCGCCTTGCCCTTCCTTTTTCGGGCCGCCTTCTTCGTCGTAGCCGGCGCCGCCGCCTGTTTGGCCGGAGTCGGCTTTACAGAGGGCGGGGGAGGCAACGCAGCCCTGCCGGAGGGGCGACTAGGTGGCCCCGGAGGGGATGCAGCAGCCGCATACGAGACGCTGCTCGTGCCGCCGCTTGTGCCCGCTACCGCCTTGTTAGCGCCCAAGGGAGGGCGCAGAACAATTCCCTCCAGGACGGAAAACCGCGCCTGGAAGGAATCCAGCTCTTTTCGAACCAGGTCTAAGACCTGGTTCTCCACCGGCACAGGCTGGCTCTTTCTCTGTGCCCCCCCACTTTGAGGCGCCACGCTGGGGCCAGGCTCCCTCAGACTGGCCAGGTCCGCTTGGAGCTTGGCATTCTCCTTCTGGAGAAGCTCCATAGCGGCCGTCAGGCGGGCCACGTCAGCCCGCAGCTTGGCCACCTCGTCCCCTTGTGTCGAAGGAGGGGGAGGCCCCCCAAAATTAGCCTCCGCTGCCGCTATAATAGAGGCGGAAGCCGCAGGTATGGCCCTGAGTTTCGAAGAAACCTTCACCTTCACGGCCACACTTCTTAAGGCGGCTTCCACCTCCTTTGCAAATCTGGACTTACGCTCCGCCTCGGAGCCGCCAGGTGCACTCGCCTCACTGGGTGCACTCGCCTCACTGCCAGACCCCGGGGCAGTCATGCCCGGGTGGCGCCCCTCTTCGGCCAGTCGTGCCGACCTTTCTGAGGCAGAGAGCCCCCCTCTCTTGCCTCGGATCCCCCCGCGCTTGCTGGTGGGGATCTTACGAGCAGAGGCCATCTGCTCCTCCTCTGAGGACGGCGAGCAGTCGCCATCCTTCCGGGACCGCTTGCGGAAGAACTTACTGTTCTCCGCAGCAGCCCCGGCACCCTCGCGGCGGGAGCTCCCTGAGCCTCCCGCAGCACTCACTTCACTCAATGCGGCGTCGGACTCCGACACCACATTCCTCCTCTTCTCTTCTTTGCCGTTACCGGCGTTTTGGTTTTTTTTTTTCATTTTCCATATTTGAACCCACGAGTATGGGGGAAATATACTCCTAACTAGGCAGAGACCCCTGTACCTAGAAGGGCAGCTTTTTAGTTTTTATTACTCGCCAGGGGGTCTGCAGGTACCCCAGCGAGGATAAGCAGTAGCGACTGATTCGTCCAATAGGCACACCCGTCAGCCATACGTCCCCTCGCGCTGCGTCGCCGCTTGGGATTTGGGGTAACTTTTTATAGAGGTTTTCTACCTCGCAGTCCAGGCGGTTAAGCCAAGACCCTCAGTCCCTGTCCAAAGGACTCGGAGTCGCGAGACGTGATCCACTGCACTCCGATACGGGATTACGATATCAACGGTGACAGAGAAGGACGCATCCTTCTCTGTCTGCTCGGCGGCAGGGTAAGTGCACACCGAGCCCGCCGTAACACACTCCTCCGCTGTGCCCTCTGCTTAGCAGAGGGCACGCCGAGGAACCCACCGTTGGTCCGTGTAGGACCCCACACATGATGCCAGACTCATTGGCCGCGGCAGTGCCAATCCCAAGGGATGAGAATTTCTTCTCATTCCAAGAGGAAGGACACTGCCGCGCCCGGGGTGCACCGGCCCAGCGGCTGCTGTTTCCTCCAGACGTATCGAGAGGAACCAGCAGCTGCCGAGCACACGTGGAGGACTTCTGGCATCGCACCCCAAGCAAGCGGTCCTGGGTTTGATTCCCAGTTCGAGCAAAGTGTTGTTGGGTTTTTCCATCAGGAAATTCTCAGTAGCAGCCAAGGATTCTGGATTTACGCACGGTTGATAGCAATAGGCCCCCATTACATGGGATTTAAATATAACTGGCTAAATGAACCTCTGCCAACCGTTCTGGAATTAGAGGAGTGATGTAATGTGTGTTTATTTGCAGTTTAGTCGATTGTTTTCATCATAAAGCCATAGTTACTCACATATTTACTTAATTGGAATACTACCCAATGGCGACCAAAACACTTATAGCAATCGTAAAATCGTTAGCCTTTCAAAACATTATAACTTCTCAAATCATAATACGGGTTAGCATCTGTCTCCTATGGGACTGGTACCTTTTTGGTATTCAAGACACGTGGCGCGTTTTAGCCTCATCTTTATAGTTCCAACGTGATGGTTCTCACGGTGCCGTGACGTTTCTCCACAACTAATGTCGAATTCGTCTTCGGATTTCTATGAATACTATTCATAGGTTTCTCCTAGACATTTATTTTTCCCTTCACTGAGTAAGAATTGCTTGTTAATAACGTCATTATGACAAAGAATGAGCTATTGAAAAATACTGTGACAAGTTCTTTACGTAAATGCTAGTGGTTATTCATTTAAATAGATTACGTTTCCATTTAGAAGTAGAAGTGAACGATCATTTCAACGTGCTCTGGTCTTAAGAAAACATCGATCAATATTTACCTAAGATTGGTTCATTACGTTTCAATTTCAACGAAAACAAATTCCATGATAGCCCCGAGCGCTCAGGTAAAAGTGAATTTTGCGAGCACATGTTTTACAGCATGTAAGTACGCTCTGATAGGATTTTAACGCAGAAATCGGAAAAACAAGTGATGGGAAAGTGCTTACCGAGGTCTGAAATTGGAAACGCGTTCGTCAGAGTCCGGAAATTGTTGGTTCGTCGACGGCGACGGCTGTAGGGCTGTAGCTGACGGGTCACGTGAGCTCATTATCCTGTCACGTGGCGAGCTCCAATTGCCTCCTGCAAGATGTCTTGCCACGCCGCGGCGCCTGTGTCGTTGTGTCGCTGTGTCGCTTCTACAATGCATTGTTATTAGGTATGACAGGCGTGGACTCGTTATCTTTTTGGTATTTATGAGTAATACCGACATTAACATTATCTTGGGAACGTTAAGCATTTTCAGCAAGATAGTTATTGGCATGTTAAAGGAGCGAATTTTGTTTTTGAAATAGAGTGCGATTGTAGCTAGACTCTTCGGAAAAATACCTACAACCGCTTTAGAAATGAAAATCACATTCAAAAGTACCCAGTAAAATGATAATAAAATATTCTCTAATCTGTCTGTAAACCATTCAAATGTAATGCACTAGCGGCGTTGACTGCCAAGTGAGTTTGGTGGATATCTAGTTTCGACACTCATTCACTTGAGACATATATGTCCAAAGTATATAAAACCTAAATAAGACTTGATTTGTGTCAACAGTCATTAGAACGCTGTCTTTATAAGACTGCGTTTGGCCTAATGGTCAAATACATTTTTATGTGAATTAGGTGACAGGCTGGAAGGGACGCCGACGCACAAACGAAATTCAAAAAAAAAAAATCATCGGGAATTATAAATAAAATCTACTGTAAGATTATTTCGTTTTTGCGTGATGATGTCCCTTCCACCCGGTATAAATTCCGTTCTAGGGAATTCTACCCCCTGTATGGGTTGGTTCGTTGATGTCACATGTCTTTGATTTTTGAGCTCAAAGACATGGTTTACTCATGACGTTGTCCTATTTTGAGCGTAGTGGTGATCACATCATTCTATTGCCTCCAAATCATCGGTAACGGCCACGAGGTTCCATTGCTCTCCAGAAATGACTGAAACGAAGTAAATGAGTTTAAATATACACAGTAAATTATAAAAGGTTTTCAAGATCCGGAGTCAATTTTGGAACTCCATCGAATTCTAATTAAATGGCGAGTTTCAAAGTTCACAAGAGTTAGTATTTGGATTCAAATTAAGAGGGATTGCTCTTTCATTTATCAGTATAATTATTAAGATGACGTCAAGTAATAAATAAGGTTTAGGTACTTCAACAAAATTGGTGGTCAGTTTAGTCTTAAATTTTGTTACAAAACATCAGTTTCCTAATTTTTAAACTTTAAAAGAATAATTAACTGACTCCTTACTAAGTTCCCAGAAATATTAATTTTATAATGTTCAGAAAACACACTCTAGAGTTTTTGCTTTATCAAATTTGCAGGAGCTTAATATTAAACAAAATCTTGCTGTATCAACCTTTAATAATGTTCAGCTATCGTAAATTAATTAAAAGGTACCTATGTTATACCATACCTTTATGATAATACGATATTACAAAGGGTCAAAGAAAGATCAAAGTGCGTTTTCGTAAAAGACTAATTGAAAGGGATGTTGGTTGCAATTTGATCTTAAGGAAGGAAAGTAGTCGAACAGGATCTAACAAAATGTGTAATTAAAACCAAGAATCCAAACAATAGCTAAGACAATCGAGCGAAGACTTACAAACGATGCCCAACTTGAGTTTCGACACGTTGGTTCTGGTAGAATTAATTACGTAGGTAAGTAGGTACACACAGGGTTTAAACAGACTCTTCTATAAGCCGTCAACCAAGCATTCTGTACTACAAGTAACCCTACGCAAAAACGTTTGGGAAATTACTTTTTTTCTTAGGTTGAAAAATTAGACTTCGGTAGGACTCCATGTTACGCACTTAAAACATTGTGGTGATGGAGGCGTTTAAAGTAAAAATCTTACACAAAAAACATGTATTTAAAAAAAAACTGGTGAAAAAGTTGAATCTTTAACCCCCAATATCTCCGTAACTAGGTTTCCAGGTATGATCTAGAACAAAAAAAATCCCTCCGGCAAGCCGCAGGAGGAGGTAGATTTCGGAGAAGGTGCTGGAGCGTCCGACTATTGAAAATTTGTATAAAGAGTTGTACTTATGTGTACAATCTACAAAAAAAAATATGATGTCAAAATCGTTGTCCTGTAATGGAAAGTTTACCCTTTTTAAATCCTCTCTTATGAGTTTAGCATAGAAACGCCCTCAAATTTTTAGTTATAATTTTTTATTTGGAAAACCATAAGTTTTATCGCTAAACTTTAAAGGTAACAATTGTAGAGTAAACAATTTGCTTTCAAACAAAAATATTTGCGACTCTCAAAATGTTTACTGTTTCGGAGATTTTTTTTCGCAAAAATTTTGGAAATTTCAACCCCCTCCCCAATTTAGGGGTTGCATCAAAAAAGTTTTAATTTAAAGTTGTCCGTATTCTTACTCAAAATGATAAAAATGAAAAACGGTTCAAAAATTTTCCATAGGAAAAAAGTTATGGCCAAAAAACTGATTTTAGAAAACCCGCCCCCCCGCCGCCCCCGATGAACGAATTCCGCCCTTTCACGAACTTAGCCTAAGTTTTGACCTTTTCGATTTTTTGGCCAAGTTTGAAAGCAATCGGTTCATAATTGCGACCTGTAGAGTGTGGCTAAATTTGGCTTGTCACCCATATACATACGTAAACATATTATCCCCGTAGGTGAGAGACCAATAGGTAGATTTTTTTTTTTTAAAAAAAGGAAATCTACCTAAAATGATTGTAATGACGGCCTGACGGGGTGAATAAGTGCCTTTTGGCTTAGTTAAGGGTCTTTTAATTACCATTATTTCGCCTTTAGACAGTTTTGTGACATTGTTTTTGAGTTTTTAATTTTAAAATTGTTGTTAGTTTTATAATGTATTTTATTCTTGTAATTTGGTTTTAAGTATATAGTTTAGGTTAAGGCGCGTCCCCGAGCAAAAGCCGTTTTTTATGCTTTTTTTGGAGCCAACTACTCTATAACCAAAAGAAATACCAAGTAATAACAAATACATTCAATTTCTACATATTCTTGACTGCAAAATGGTAGTTTTTTTTTTTTTTAAGTCTCATAATATTTAATAAATCCATCCCCTCACAATGAAACGACAAAAATGAGAAAAAAATATTTATAACATGCTTCTTCTCGTAAAGTTAACATTATTTTGATTTCCTTCTTATACTAATGGATAGGCAACCTAATAATAAACATAATGCTAGTTTTTTTTTTCTTAAAGACGGAAATTTGATTTTATAAAGAATAAAAACCACTAATTTCGCACTATTCGACCCGCAGTGACTGACGTAAAAACCACTTCGTAGTGCAAGCTGATCAGAACTGTATTCTAACAGTGATTCAAACGAAGTTTGAATCACCACAAATAGAGTTGCTAATTTCGCGTGGGGTAGCGCCTTAATAATATAAGTTCTTAGATGTCGCATTAGGGTGAACCCTGTAAAGATAGTTTAAGCTGTTTTAAATAAATAAATTACATGCTGTTGCCAGAGACCTTCGTTCGTGTGAAATTATTATAAAAGTATTATTTTCCTAAAGTTTTTTTTAATTTTTTGCATGGAACCCTAATACTTTTTCTGAAATTAAAGTATACCTTAAGTTACTTCAGCCAACTGCTAGTAAAAACCGGTCCAGCCGTTTTGGAGATTAGCTGTAACAAACAGACGGACAGACAGAATAAAAATAAAAATGTGTAAAAGTACAGTATATACTTCTAGTAAAAAGCTGTTATTTTAAAATTACAAACGAACACTTACATTTTATTTATTTATATAGATATAGATGGACGAGATTTTATCAGAACTCGAATCTCTCTCTTTCTTTTCTCGTTTTTTTCTTTTTTTTCCTCTCTTTTTTTTAATTCCTAACTATTAAGAATCGTTATGGTTAATACTTTTATAAATACGCTAAGGTAATTACTATTAAGCTACAGTTTAATGAAATGGGTTAAAAAAACATAATGCTAGAAAAAAATCCATAATTTAGAAGTACGCAGCGAACCTTGTTTCAGAAATGTTTCAACATCGATTATTAAGTCGTATCTAGTTAATTAACAGAGTTTGAAATTTAATTAAACCTTTTGTTTTATAAATAAGATAAGACGAAGAAGTTTTGGCAGACTGACCTTTGGCAGGCACTTCGCTATTGTACATAAGAATCTGCGTCAGAGCCTTTGGACTTACAAATAGATTATGAAATTTCAATACTTGGTGAGTTCCTTGCAACTGTGGGATACTAACTTTATTTTACTTTGATTAAAGGAAAGGAAGGGACTCCTTTCAGGCATGCTCTGAATAGCTTTTCACAGCTATAAAGCTGAACTTTAAAGGATTTGAAATCTTTAAAATCTGTTATCATGTATATCCTACAGTCACTCCATGTATACTGGTATTCAGCTGCATCCGGTTATACTGGAAGCCGACCCCAACATAATTGTGAAAAGGCTAGGCAGATGAATCGTGCTGCCCCCTACTGTGTATACTACTACACTTAACAATATTCAAGAGGTATATTCTCGTGGAGTACCGATTCTAACTATGGCATAAGATCTCTTTCATAACAGCACGAAGTCCAAAATACTATGTTCCCAACAATTGGAGGAGGAAATCACTTCTAAAAGTTGTTACGTGTATACATAATAGTACTTATGACTGTACACTTGTACAGGCGAACTTGCAACTACTTTTAAATACTGTGTAGTCAATTCTTTCACATAAATCTCTTCTCTTGAGTTAGTATGCAAGAAGTAATTATGCAAACCATAATACACTCAGTCAAAAAAGTATCGGGAATGGATGATTCGTTTATGGTTCCAAATTCAAATTATTGATTTTTTTGTTGCTGTTAGATTGGCACAACTGTTTTGGCGCGGAGTTTGAGTTGCATCTGTTCGAAGCATCTGTTATTTATATTAAATACAGTGCTGTTTTTAGTTATATGTATTATATCTAGTGTGTATAGCGAATTTCATTATGGACAAAATCATCGAACAAAGAGTTTGCCTTTAATTTTGCATCGCCAATGGAATTTCGTGTTCGGACTCACTGAAAATGTTACAGAAGGCTTACGGTGAATCGACTTTTAATTAAAAACACGTGCTTATGAGTGGCACAAAGCGATCAAAACCGGTCGAGATGGGATGGAATATTTGCCTCGCTCTGGTAGGTCATCAACGTCTGCAACTGAAGTTAACATCGCAAAAGTGAAGGAAATAGTGACTGAAAATCCTCATTCAACTTTGAGAGACATAGTCGATCCGTACCATTTTAACTAATCATTTGGGTATGAAACATGTTACCGCTCGGCTAGTCCCAAAAGACAATTTTCCCAAAAGAAACAATTGTCCCAAAGAGAATTTTCTCCAAAAACTCGCATGAGAGTCGCTGAGGACCTGCTAGAACGAGTCAATTCCGACCCAACATTCGTGAAATGCATTGTTACTGGTGACGAGACGTGGGTTTACGAGTTTGACATGCAAACTAGTCAACAAGCTTCGGAGTGGCGACTTCCAACTGAACCGAAACCGAAAAAACCACGCCAAAGTCGATCAAAAGTCAAAGTCATGTTGACTATTTTCTTTGACTATCGCGGTGTTGTGCACTCGGAATTTTTGCCGGAAGGTCAAACGGTAAATAAAGAATATTGTTTGAGCGTTATGCGGCATTTAAGAGACCAAATTCGACGAAAATGTTTCTAGAAAGAAAATTCTTGGATTTTGCCTTCGCACAATGCCATCATTGTGAACGAATTTTTGACCCAAAAATTATTTCTGGCTCGATGGTATTTGTTGACCAAACACTCAACAAATACCATCGAGCAACCACACAGTGCCATCTAGTGCCACACACCACACCACGCAACAAGGCTTGTGTCGTGGACACCAGATAAATATTTATGCCTGTACACTACATAGCTGGTTCGACTGTACCTAAATAGCAATACTAATTCGGCAATTAACCTACACTAATTAGGTTATCCACAATCTTCACATATTGCAGGGTTTCTTAACGTGGGGTCCATGGACCCCTTAGGGGTCCGTAGCATGTGTGTCGGGGGTCCGCAGTAGATCAGTCAGTCTAAACATATTTATTAGGAAATTGTGTAGTAAACTCGACGAGACTTTGTCGGGTAGCTTCAATAATAAAAAAAAAGCGAATAAGAACAAAAGCAATCGGTTCCAAAAAAGTTCCTTCCGCCCCGTATCGACGATGCTCTCATACCAGACGCAACACGTCGTCACGGCGCCGGCGACATGAGCGAATTGGCCACTGACTTAAGTTCGGGCATAGATCGCCGTGTCGCCGCGTCCCGCCCCACCTTCCGCGCCGTTCCCGCTCACTCACTCACTCCCGCGATACAAGCAAACGAGTTTATTTAGCCACGCTGCGCGCCGCACGGCAAATCAAAAACATGACTTGCATTGTTTTAATTATTATTTTTATAAGTTAATTTCTTCGTAAAAAAGGTAAGTAAAAAAGGAACTAATAAGTTTTTTTTTATACATAAACATATTCAATCGTGTGACAGTAATATGGTAAAGTAGAGTAATTGTATTACATTGTTTCAGTGTTTAAGAAAATGTCAAAAAAACGAAAGTATAATGATTCTTATGTCAACTTTGGATTTACTTTCAAAACTGAACATGATGGAACTCAAAAACCGCAGTGCTTTTTATGTGGTAAAGTGCTTGCTAATGGAAGTATGAAGCCAGCAAAGTTGTCAGAACATCTTAGAATTGTCCACCCTGGAAATGTATCTGACAGTATTGAAGATTTTCGTACTAAGAGAGCTCGGTTTGAAAAAGCCGGCACTTTACCTAAATTAGGATTCACTCCGACACAAAAACCATGTCTTGAGGCATCGTACAAGGTCGCTTACCGTATTGCTCAGCAAAAGAAGCCACACACTATCGCGGAAGCATTAGTAAAGCCTTGTGCACTGGATATTGTGGAAATTGTGTGTGGTAAGGATGAAAAAAAGAAGGTTGAAGCTGTTCCCTTATCAAACGATGTAATTCATTCTAGAATTGTTGAAATGTCGTCAAATGTTTTAAAGCAGGTTATTGAAGAATTGAATGCTTCGCCGTTTCCGTTCAGTATGCAATTGGATGAAAGCACCGATGTATCACAATGCAGCCAACTCTTGGTGTTTGTCCGTTACGTAAAACATGACACGCGTCTTATCAAAGAAGAGTTTCTTTTTTGCCACTCACTTTTAGAAACTACGAAGGCTTCAGATGTCTTTGAAATGATAAAAAGATTTTTCATCGAACAAAATGTAGATTGGAAGACTAAACTTGGTAGTATATGCACCGATGGAGCTCCTGCAATGCTTGGTAACACATCTGGTTTTGCGGCTTTGATCAAGAAAGAGATCCCTCAAGTTACAAGTACTCATTGTATCTTACATCGACATGCCTTGGCTTCACGAACTTTGCCTACTTTTCTGAAGGAAGTTATGTCTACATGCGTCAAAATAATAAACTTCATAAGAGCAAGAGCCTTAAACCACCGCCTGTTTAAAAGGCTTTGTCAAGAAATGGGGTCAGAACATGAAGTATTGCTTTATTACACAGAAGTTCGTTGGCTGTCAAGAGGACAAGTTCTGAAGCGCTTGTTCGAGTTGCGAGAAGAAGTGTTACTTTTTCTAAAAGGCAAAGAAAATTCATTGTATGAATATCTTGAGAGTGAAGATTTTGTACAAGGGCTAGCGTACTTGGTAGATATATTTACTCATTTGAACGAAATTAACCAGTCTCTTCAGGGTCCTGCTGTCACCATCGTAGATGCCTCTGAACGGTTAAAAGGATTTTTAGGTAAACTGCCACTTTGGAAAAGGAGAGTGGAAACAGGTAACTTAGCAAATTTTCCGATGCTGGAAGAGTTGATAAAACAAGGTGACGTAAATACGACAAAAATGGTACAGGAGGTACGTAAGCATCTGGAAACATTGCAGACGTCTTTTGAAGGTTATTTTAGCTCAGAATCGCTTGAAAAAGAAACGTGGGTGCGGAGTCCATTTTTAATCGATATTGATAATATCAGCGACGACGATCTTATTAAAGATGACTTAATTGACATGAGATCTAAAGAAGTTTTGAAAGCTGAATTTCATGCAAAAGATCTTGACGAGTTTTGGTGCTCTTTGAGTCAAGCTTATCCTCTTCTTGTCAAGCGTGCTATGTCTGTTCTGATACCATTTGCTACTACGTATCTTTGCGAGGCAGGGTTCTCGGTTCTGGCATCAATAAAAACAAAAAGTCGCAACCGATTAAACGTCGCAGATGACATGCGCCTTGCCTTGTCGAAGACTGTCCCACAATTTAACGTTCTCATTGAGGCCAAACAGCAGCAACCTTCTCATTAACATAATAGTAAGTGTATTAAAAGTGCCAATAAAAGATTTTTTGATTAATACAAATAAGACTTTTTTTATTTCCAAAAATATTTATGGCTGGGGTCCGTGGAATAGTTTAAATTGTGAAAGTGGTCCGTGACTGCAAAAAGGTTAAGAAACCCTGACATATTGTATCAACTAAATATCTTGAAATGCTCAACCTCGTTAACAACAGACTCAGTTCCCAGCTCCAAACATTCCATGAAATCAAGCAGTGCGGATAAATTCTGCACTAGACATCTTCGCTTGCCAGTCTAGTAAGTCGAAAACAGTAGTCGCATATATCTAAGTCGCAATTAATCTATCACAGCGGATAGTGAGTGAGAACTGGCTGAATAGTTCTGTCGCTACCATCAGTTTGGAGTACTCAGTTGGGCAAACGCAGCGGGCAATAACATGGCTCCGTCACTTGCATGTGCCTTCGTAACTGTCATAGATTTAATAGGGCATAGAGTTGGGAATAGGTACTAACCTTTGGTCGGTGGATCCACGTAATCCCAATATACTGGAACGCGGATTGACGACAAAACGACAAGCGTTTTTTTTTTAGACAACTTTAGTTGAGTATGTCGTGGTTTCGGAGTTCCAGGACACCACCAAGGTTCCATCATATTGTATGTAGGTACCTACTTATTTCTTTCCGAGGTTAATATCACATCAGCTTGCATTCACTAGGGTGCCAGTTAAACTTTTCAGTTGTCAAGAAGTTGTATGGGTATTCTGTAATCCAACACATTTAAGTTAGAACTGTGCATAATCTATATTTTATTGAGAAAAAGTAACCTGCTAATGAAAAACAGGTTGTTTTTTTCCTAAAATATCTGAATAATTACAAAACTTTTGCATAGTACCTACCAGTGGCGCAGGCTCCTAACAACTCAATTCCCACCGGCTTACCTTCAGAAGTTTAGAATACAACCACTCTCTACCTACCGTACTTGAAAAATTGCATAATCACTACTTCTTACAAGCATCACCAAACACCTACTCGCATTTAATAAAAAAAAATTACCCTTCAATAACATTTTGCTATAAAATAACCCGCAGGCGCTATCGGCTTTTTGGCAGTATAATTTCTAAGCAAAATAAACGTCATGACGTCACTAGCCAGCCCGCCATATTATGGCTCTGGTAAGCCGAAGCAAACCGAGTTATTCATAGAGAAAGTAATAGAAAATGCGTGCGCGTGAGCGAGATGGAAAGAAATCGTTATCGCTCGTTGAATTTCGTAAAGAATCGGACATCATTCATGCTTGATGGCTTGATGAATGACATTATTTTGTGCAGTAAACCGAATTTTATCGAGTTACGACAGGGGCAGAAAAAGAAAGTATGATAGGGGAAGAACGAGATAGTATTAGTAATGGTGGATTTCGTATTTGGTTATTTATTTGGATGTTTATTTTGTTGTTCACTTTTATTTTTTTACTCTGCATTTTATTCTATTTTTTTTTGTTTTTTTTTTTACCATGCCAATTTCATTATTTTTGGGGTCGCTGATAATGAAAATTAGGTCAAAATGAAAATACAAAATGACATTTTTTGGTTGTTTCTTCATGGGTGTTGTTTTTAAAGTCAAAGTAAAAGTAATTTATTTGTTTGTTTGAAGTAATTAATTTATTTGTTTTCGTGGTATTTGAGGTCGCTGATAATGAAAATGAGGTCAAAATGAAAATCCAAGATGGCGCCGACGATAAATTTCGGTTTTTTCTTCATGGGTGTCGTTTTCGAGGTTTTTGGGGTCGCTGATAATGAAAATGAGTAGGGATGTTCCGATACCCTCAAAGTATCGATACCTACTCATATCAGTAGTACTCAAATCATTTTTCGATACTACTCATAAGAGTCCTCCTAAAGTATCGATACTTACTGATATCGATACTTTTATTAGAATGTTTTTACAGGAACTAATTTAGGACAATAATTTTGGTAGGGCAAAAAGTAAAAGTAAAGGAAATAACTAAAATCATCTTTTTATACAGGATTACAGGGTAGAATTTTCCAATGCCACCAGGAGGGAAAGTACTCGAAAACTGGAGATAACAAATTTTACTCAAAAGAAACATTCCTTTATTTTTAAAAAGAAACAAATCTTCATTCACATTTGTTTCTTTTTAAAAATTAAGGAATGTTTATTTTGAGTAAAATTTGCTATCCCCCCAGTATTTAGAGTACTTTTTCTGCAGGTGGCATTGAAAAATTCCACCCTGACAAACAACTCTTTTGCATCCAGATTGCCCGAAAACAGTGAGCAAGCGAACAATAAATCGATAACTACAATATAAATTACTTGATCTGAATAACGACCTGACTGACAGTGACGATGAAAATTACATTCGTTCAGTCTGATTCGATTCGATTCCGAGTACTTTTGTTTTGATAACGAGTAAGTATCGCAAGAATGATTCGATGCTGATAGTACTTGGTATCGAAACAAAAGTATCGAGTACTTACTCGTATTTACTAGTATCGGAATATCCCTAAAAATGAGGTCAAAATGAAAATCCAAGATGGCGCCGATGAAAAATTTCAGTTTTTTCTTCATGGGTGTCGTTTTCGTGGTTTTTGGGGCCGCTGATAATAAAAAAGAGGTCAAAATGAAAAATCAAAATGGCGCCGACAAAAAATATCGGTTTTCTCTTCATGGGTGTCGTTTTCTTGGTTTTTGGGGTAGCTGATAATGAAAAAGAGGTCAAAATAAAAATCCATGATGGCGCCGATGAAAAATTTCAGTTTTTTCTTCATGGGTGTCGTTTTCGTGGTTTTTGGGGTCGCTGATAATAAGAAAGAGGTCAAAATAAAAATCAAAGATGGCGCCGACGAAAAATTTCGGTTTTCTCTTCACGGGTGTCGTTTTTGTGGTTTTTGGGGTCGCTGATAATGAAAATGAGGTCAAAATGAAAATCCAAGATGGCGCCGATGAAAAATTTCAGTTTTTTCTTCATGGGTGTCGTTTTCGTGGTTTTTGGGGTCGCTGATAATGAAAATGAGGTCAAAATAAACATCAAAAAGTCAAGTAAAAAAATTCATTCTATTTTTTTTTCTCGGCTTACCCTGACTCTTTTTTCAACCTTCGCCACTGGTACCTACTGCGATCCATTGTTTTCCTTTTTCCGGAAAACTGGTAAGGGTAAAAAATTTTTCATATGGTATATCGTAACGCTTCTTTCACTCAGCTAAGTTAATCTGAGAATTTGAAATTGACTAGCAGACGTATGTAGAATATTTCGGTAAACCTACAGACCCCCGTTTCATGCATTCCATCTGGT
The DNA here is from genome assembly GCA_950022955.1 of Xestia ashworthii. Classification (NCBI taxonomy): domain Eukaryota; kingdom Metazoa; phylum Arthropoda; class Insecta; order Lepidoptera; family Noctuidae; genus Xestia; species Xestia ashworthii. The sequence continues at coordinate 15,826,053 of OX465554.1, forward strand.
CATTTTATAGTCTTTGACCAAATAAATGTAACTAACAGGCTTCGCGCTGACGGACCGGACAGACGACAGTGACATACAAGTTATCTGCAGTTTATTACTACTCCGATTCTGTTAATTACTACAACAATTTACGAATAAACGACAACAAATTATGTTTCAAAAATACTGATAGCCACATCATGGCGCCAGATTCTTACCTGTATTAAAATTAACGTGAACAAATTAAATCAAGAACTTCACTAATACAATGATTATAATTTAATTATTGATATCGTTTTATATTTACCTAACAAAAATCGCCGAAAACATAAAACTATTCCTTAGAAAATGTTTCGAAAATAAAAGAATTCATCGCGCGTTCAATTTTCATTGGTTCTTTTTCTAAACTCCCTAGCTTTTTATTTTTATTTTATTTTATTTTATCGGCACGTAGACGGAGGCACAATGATTGATACAGCCTAGTAAAATCATGTTTCTTTTTCAGTTTTTTTTTTGAGATGCTCAAATATAGTAAACTGGTAAGATTAATCAACAAGTTAGTATAATCTTTTTCAAAATTGTCAAAATGAAAAAATTCGATACAGAAATCGTTAAACTAAAGTGCTCATTAAAAAAAGTGCTTAGGCTTTAATAAAGACTTCATGCATTGTGATTTGTCATTGTTCTTTTTTTAACAATGTTTTTTTTTTGTCATACGTTTTTTTGGGATGTAGACCAAGGCACGATGCTTAGAGCCTAGAAAGGAAAAAAAAGGTTCTTTACAAAATTATTTTTTAGTGGTGCAGTTTAATAAACAACGCTGATCGACAAATAAACACAAAATGTTTAGCTTGCTGCAATACTTAAAAATAATCTGATGCTTTTGTTTGATGTTGTTCCAATATTTAAATTGAAGCTACGAATAAGTTAGGAGATGGTTGTCACTAAACAGTACGCCAGCCCGGCTAGCATGGGCAGGGGATAAAATTTTATCCACCGGTTATTTCCACTGACAAGGGACAAAATTCAAACAAAAGTGGAAATAACCGGTGGATAAATTTTTTATCCCCTGCCCATGCTAGCCGGGCTGCAGTTACTAGTAATAACTAGGTGATGGTTGTAACTAAACAGTACGCCAGTAGTTAGTATTACTATTAGTTGTAACTAAACTTAGTTGTAACTAAACAGTACGCCAGTAGTTAGTAGTATAGTCACAGAAAATTGAAGTAGGCATCTACGAGTATGAACAATACGGTCATAGACAGAGAATAAATTAATCAACATCAAAGATCAACATTTTCTGTTCAAAGAAGGCTTTAATAAACTAATTGGTCCATTTGCATTGGTTCTTCGATATTTCGAGTGGCGAGTACTGGGATGCACTTGCGGTACCACTCCGGTCCTAGCAACGTCGGGTTCAGTATAAACGAGATAGGACACGATCTAGCCGTCAAGTGACACTTGACATCTTCACAACGGAGCATTGTACTCCGTGTTTTCTTTTTAATTGTACGAACACGAATGCGATACGGTTACGTTTTGTGATGATGATGTTAAGTTGTATGACTTTGATTTCTTTCTTTTTTGGAGACTGGCTGGCGATTTTTTTTTGTTTTCTTTGTTTCATGTTCAAAGGTTAGAATACGAATGCATTGTAGGGAGGAATGTTTTGGGTTCTTCTTGCACTGATGCTATTAACGTGAGACCAGAATTTTAATGACGTAAAATACTAGGAAGTTAACCTACCACAGTATGGTCTCAAAAAGGTCAGGTAGGGGGGTAAGGGGCGCGTTAATGATTATAGTAGGTATTAATGTGGATGTAACCTAAATGAGTAAACCGGCACATAAGCAAGTTTAAAATCGCTGTTTGTGGTGGTATGTAGTTTCTCTCAATCGAAAATATTTATTAAGTACAATAAAAAAACAGGGTGAAAGGGATATCGATGCACAAACGGTTACCATATCATGTATTCATTCCGAAAATAGACCACACCAACACCAGTTTCTTTTTTAAATTATGTTAGATTTGGAATGATGTCCCTTCCAAACTTCCAACTCTAAATGTGTATTAGACTAAAATGGCTGGTAAGACCTGGTCAAGAACTGCGCGGTCCAGGGAAGAATGCCTCATAAGTGAGGAGGCCTATACAAAACAGTGGGTGGTGGAGCAAGGCTGCAGTGATACTGATGATGATGATGAATACATTGCAGCAAACTGGCTAAAATCCAAATGGTAATAAGTAGGTGATACTTTTCGGAATAATTATAGCAGTATCTAGGTATTCCTGAATTGTGACGTCATTAGCAACAAGATTGCCTTTCCGAATCTTGATGAGACGGCGCGGTCGGGCTTACTTCTGCCGCAAACTATACAGACTGCTTAGCTCATGGCATGAAAGCTTGTATTCAGAAACAATATATAGATATAGCAATAATCATTAAATATTGTAAAACTAACGTAAGTTGTTACCGTTATTTAGTACAACATAATTGTATAAAGACCTTTGCGATTATTTTGAAACTCGAACGCAAAAATTGTTTAAAAGTAAGGAGCGGCCAGCAATATCCATAGAGTTCGAAATTCGAATTTAAAAAAGAATTTCAAAACACATTGTTGTTTTATTCTTGTAAGCATTGATTGATCCTAAATACTACTTACATTTTCCTATAATTTTACCTTTGATTTTGCAGTACTGTAATCTTTACTGTTGTTGTCGTAGGGTTTTATGCCAGAGGATAATAACTGTACTGGTACTGGAAGTCCATAAAGTTCCTAAGTATTCAAACTCAATGCACCTAAAGCTTAAAGATAAATATTTACATATTTTATAATGTAGACTAGACTACTTGCAAATACCTACTAGCCTATTGCTATTTACTAACATCTTCAAGGTCATTTAATTTTATCCTCTTGTGCCGACCCTAACAAAATAGGTAACAATTTTGTGTGCCTCTGTCTGTACTCTGTGGCGGCGCATGCGGCGCTCAAACAGTGTCAAATGCTGTGTGATACACGTATTGCAGTCTTTGATAGACCGCAGCGTCTTTGTCGGTAAATTATCAAATAAGTAGGTACATAATACACCGACCGACCAACGGTTTATTCGCGGAACGTCAAATTTTCCCAATCAATCATGCACCTTAATGCTTTAGCGATAAAGTCGAAAATCTGTTAAAAAAAATTGGCAGATTGTTGTAGCTTGATGTGCTGGCATTTGTTCCATAACATTGGCTGGCCTAAAACCTGTTACTAGACCTACTCGACTCGCTGTTAGTTTTAAATTTTGCTGAATAGATGAATAAAATAAACTTTGAAACATAAGTACCTATATAATGTTTATCAACCTACTAACTTTAGATCTGCACATTAGACAAGCATAATATAATACTATAGATAGATATACCTACAAGGTATGAAATGGACTTTGCCAGAAAATTATGTTAGGTAAGTACATTTTTATCACATGGGAACATAAATTTGTGAGTAACGCGCTACCTAATTAATAAATAGTCAAAATATAATAATCAATACCATACCTTTTAGTGTTATGACGATACGGTTTTGATACTGGGGAACGTCTATCAAAATCGGGATTGAAACAAAATCCCTACTTAATAACGCCCAAATCTCAGTTTGACTTAACTGCGAGACGCAAGAGTCTTGCAGGCTTAGTCTTGTCTTGCTCAAATCTTGCAGGGTTCAGTCTTGGTCTTGGTCTTGCTAAAATTCGTCGGTCTTGGTCTTGGTCTTGGTCTTGCAAAAATGCAAGAACAAGACCAAGACTGCAAGACCAAGACCGATTTTGGGCAACACTAAGCTATTTAGGTGAACTGATCAATTTACTAAACAAATAACTTAAGTCAGTTTTCTTGAAAGGCTTAAATCTGTTCACCACACGCATGCATTTGAAACTCCGAATAACAGTTTTCTTGACAAAGAGTGTTCTTATGACTAAAATAACTTTTTTTGTCAAAAAACAACGAATGTCCGGAAAATTACTTTCGGAAGTCAGTAACTAGTTTGTTTTCATTGCAGTTTGCAGACTAGAAAGGGCAAAAAAAGCCGGCGATCGAATACATAACCTCCTCCTTCTTTAGAAGTCGGTTCAAAAATATTACGCTCAAACAATTGTTTTACTTTACAAATCTATTTACTAACTCGTTGATTGAGTTAAACAGAAGTCATTTTCCTTGTCTTTATACCTTCCAAGTACACACAAAACATTGTCTATATACATTTTTGATGTCGTAATGTCAAGACAAGCGGTTATTTCGGGCCGTATTCAGTTATGTCACCACTGGGCCCATATTACACGGTATTCTACTTTGCTACAGCTTAGTGTTATGTTAACGTTTATTATTAGGGCCCCTGGCCGATGATAGCTTTTTTTGTTTTGTTCACACCGGGTTTAAAGCTGTAGGAAGTGTTTTGAGGTGAATGGTACCAGCGATTACGGTGCCAACGCTGGGCAAAGGCTAATAATCTGCTCGCCTAACTATGCTCATAGAGAAACAGCTTGGGTTGATCCGTGAATTGTCCATGTTAAGCATTTGGCCCAGTTGTCATTTATAGATCTTTGACAGTTGTTACAGGTAGTCAGTGGCCTGAAAGTCTGTCAGCTAGTCTTACCAACGAGTATCAAATTACCCAGTACTAACTGGGTTGTGGAGGTCAGATAGGCAGTCGCTCCATGTATATAAAATACTGTTAAGTACTGGTACTCAGCCTGGAAGCCGAAACGCTAGGCAGATGATGATGTATCATGACAAACCATGTTCCCCGGAAAATAATAGAAAAAAGCAACTCGTTTTTCAACCTTAATCCAGACAATTGAGAATTATTCGACTCATTAGGAAGGAGACGTGTCTCTGCAAATGCATTTCCGCAGTTTAAACCAACTGAATCTATGAGTAGTTGGTAGCCTATATATTATAAATAAGATAAAGCTTTATAACTACCTATTTGTGATCATAAATTTCCTTATTAACATACAAAAATGCGCAGGTATTGTGTTAAATGTCAATCTATCGCAATAAATATCTAAAGTCGTAAATCCAAACGCAAGACACATACTGACAAATCGTCATTAGAACGCATAAGCAAATTGATGCACAATGCGAAATATTCAATAGAGCCGGCCGCTTTGACACACTTACTGTAAAAATGGAAACACAAATCGTAAAACAACATCGTCATCATGAAAGATTAGACAGAAAGACAAATGGCGGTACCTACGGGCATAACACATTGTACACACGGTATTGTTCTCAAAGAGACGAGAATGTTCTTTTTTTTCTGTGTTTTTTTTCCTTTTTTATCGCTCCATTTGCGCCAAGCTTGCTTGTCTCTGCATCCCAGCGCTCCCTATGGGGCGTAATTAGGGTAGACCACACGACTAATTGAATAAAAACATTGCATAATTAACGAAGGGCGCATTGCCGTTGCCTCCGACTGTACACCTTGGGTTCAAAGAGTGTTCAAAACTTTGTCTTTCCTTTAACACCTTCAATTTAATAAATGACAGAATGTTGTTTGCACAGCCAGCGAAGTTCTTTGCGTCATCTTTTGAAGTTAGACGTAAAATTACCTCGTGAAAACAAGTGTATTTTAACTCGCTTTTCATTAACAAAAGGTTAAGGATTTTTCTGCTTGGATTAAGGTTTATTTCACTGGAATTGTATATGGTAAAGTAACTGCAGTGTGGATCCATCATAAAAGGTATGATAAATTTTATGGTTATTTAAATATCATGTTGTAGTTTTATTTGCATCCATTCGATACTTTAACAACGGATAGTAAAAACATTCGCAGAATCGTGTATCTCATTGTTTCATCGACACTGGTTAGCAATAAGCTTGTTGCTATAAAACACCACAGAACCACAGTTTATGAAGTAATAAAATCCAGCGGCGTGGTTTAAAGTTCACGGAGGCGGTCGTAATGAATTAAAATACTTTGGGCACAGGTCGTTTACGAAAAGTTGATGTGCTTATACAAATGCCCTGCCCAAAACAGGACCCCCTGTAATCATACATTTAATGGTTTCCATAATGACCTCGTAAAGTAGTTACTGCCACAAGCCGTTTCATAAATACTGAACTTTGACCTGAAACTTTTAATTTTTCTCACAAAGTTAGATTTATAACGCACTTATTTGACGTGGAACATGCATGAGTAAAGAGTTGGTGGGCTTAATTAAATCATCAAATAACATAACATTATTCATCATAAATGATAAACGTTGGTTAAGTGGTTACAAGGGCGACTGCTGAGCATGAGGCCTTGGGTTCGATTTCCAACTCGTGCAAAGTGTTAGGTAATAGGTTTTTTCATCAGGAATTTCTCAGTAGTAGTTATGGAAACTGGATTTATGCCCGATTGATGGCAATAGGTCCCCTATTATATGGGAGTTAAAACGTAACTGGTGCTGAATTGTGGGTGTACTACATATTACGCAGTGTCCTGCTTGAGCGACGAATACGACGCAACGCGACGCGACACGCCACGATGCAATGCGACGCGATGCTACACGCGACAAATGTCCTACGTGATTTTGTTCACTACTGCTCGAATCATGGAGAAATACAGTATAATTTTGCTTGAAAGTTCATATTAAAAGTACAGACTTGAAAAAAAAATATCGTAAAATCGAAGAAAAATGGAATCAATAGAATAAATTAAAAAAAAAAACAATCTTCTGAATCTTCTTCCATTTCGTATTTCGTGGTGTCGCGTTTGGTCGCCCTAACGGAGTGTCCTGCCTGGGCGACGAATACGACGCGACGCGAGACGACGCGATGCTACGCGCGACAAATGTCCTACGTGATTTTGGTCATTACTTCTCGAATCATGGAGAAGTACAGTGCAATTTTGCTCGAAAGTTCATTTTTAAAGTACAGACTTTAAAAAAAATATCGTAAAATACGAAAAGAACGAACTGAATCAAATCAATCAAATGAAAAAAACATTATTCTGAATCAACCAATTCGTAGTTCGTGGTGTCGCGTCTGGTCGCCCTCAAAACAAGTACGCGTTACGTCGCGTCTCGCCGCCGACTGCTATATAGGCCGCAAGCTGGGAACGCCGTTGAGTTGATCGCGTTCGCCGCGTTCGCAGCAACCCAACGCGTCGTATTCGTCGCTCACGCAGGACACCCCGTTAGGGATAATTAATTCACACCGAGACGCGACGCGACGCTTCGCGCACATTTTAATAGAGCGACTCCAAATATAACTTTATTTACTACTCGAAAAGATACATATTTCGACATATTTTGCGAGGCGTCTCGCGGCGCAGCACGAAATCACTTCTCCCAGTAACATCGCGCCGCGTCGCGTCCCGTCACGTCTCAGTGTGAACTGACACTTTAGGTACACCTCTGCCTAAAAATTACAGGCGTGATGTTATGTTATTTCATCAAAAAAGCTTCAACTCCGATAGAGTGCTTAAGCGAGTAATAAAACTGAACCTATACGCCTCGTTGCGAAGTATTTTAGGAAACAATTTATGCAATATAATCGACTGGTAAAATATTTGAACATCCCTCTTCATATATACTCTGAAGTGAATACACACAGCGTATTACTTATTTTGAATCTCTGTCAATATATTTTGTTCCAATAACATGTTTTATTTTATGTAACGTGTAAACTGTGATGTCATTTGGAAACTTTGAGGTTTTATTTACTATTTTTAAAATACATTTTTGGAATAAATACGGTAAAAATTGAATTCGATAGTCAAACAAAGTTGATACGTAGTTATCAATCCAACAACTGTAACGTAAGGAGAAATCTTTTGTGCTTTTTGGTGTGTTACCAGGATCAACATTGTAGTATTTTGTATTTATTTTATACGTGGATATTTGTGTGTAAGTTTATTTTATTCTTATATTATAGATAATTCTTGTTTTGAGTTCAAATTTCCTGTTTTGTCTTTTCTACACACTGTGTCTACATTTCTAATTCTTTCCCCTCTAAATGTATTATCCTGTTACATATTTTGTGTGTAGGCACATAAATAAATAAATCAAAATGTCAGACTGAATTCTCATGTTGTAAGAAGGAAGGACTGGATTTGACTAAAATTTTCAATTTCTCGGTAAAGTTTTGAATGACTTGTAGTCATATAAGCTACAATGTTTCTGAATGAGGTAAATTTTGAAAGAGCTTATCCCGGATACTGCAACTTTATTACTCTGAATATTTAAGTAAAATCACTATCCATCCAAAAACTCGCATTAAACCAGCCGAGCTTACACTCGGGTCAGCTGGGTAACCCTTTCTACAGATATAAGGGAGATAAAAATACTTATAACGGTAAAAAAAGAAACAATTAGAGTACGGCAAACCGTGGTCACCCCTTGCCCGCGCATGTGCGATCGTTGACAGTTTACACAATTCCTACATTACCTCAGACCAGCCTCTGCTATTTTGATTAATACAATCCTGACAGAATCAGTACGATGCGACCCTTTAATCCATTTATCTTGTACAGTCACCTTTTGTATCCGTATCCCGTTTTAAACCTATACACCGATAAGATTTTTTTGGGCTGGTAACATCAGCATTCGAAAGCCTTTTTTGTTTAAAAAAGGATATGTCAATTACACGAATTAAGAATACGTGACACGTAAGCGAAATGAGCTTTGGAACAATGGATTGATAAATGTATTTGTGTAGGAAGCACATTGTTTTTCCTATCTTCTGATTTAATATACAAAAATCAATGCTTGAATTAATGTTTGTTGCAGTACAGACGCCAGCACACGAAGGTAGGCCTGAAACCGGCTAATTTTTTCGGGTGTGTAATATATGATATAATAACAGAAAGTATATTTACACTTGAAATAACGTTCACATGATATAATTTTCATATGCTATAAAAACAAATAACCTAATTTCATGAGATCTAATCTTATATTTCAAATAAACTTCTTTTACTCTAATAACATTTAGTATAACGTTCATTAAAAATAATTTTCAATTTGTATAATGCTGTTTTAATATAACGTTTAGTTGACATAACTTTTATTTGACCTAATTTTCATATTTCCTCATTTTCAGCCGAAATTCTGTAATGAATAAGTAAATATCAGGAAACATCATAGTGCCCTGTCAAACCTCAAATAACCCAAATGATTCACCTACAACAGTGAGGATCTGTCGCTCGGCGGCCGCTGCCGCGGCACGCTCTCTCCGCTCGCTCGCCTTCGCGCGCCGAAAGGTCACAGTTCTAAACTAACCTAACCACCATCATTCACCCACAATACAGGGTAATGATTCACCTGCAACAGCGAGGATCTGGCGCTCGGCGGCCGCTGCCGCGGCACGCTCAAAATTATAATTAACGTTATTATAGATTTTGAATAGTATACTAACTAAATATTATACTAACTTAATATTATACTAAATTAATATTAGTTTAAGAGTGCATTATAGGAAATGTTAATTAAGACATATAAAATTAGATAAACTGAAATTATATCAATAATTCATTACATCATTTCATCGTTGTACTAAACAAAAAGTGTATTAAATGAAATTAGATCACGTGAACGTTAGACTTTCTGTTATTATATCAAATGGCACGCACCCAATTTTTTCAATCAACCTTAATACTTTCGCAATAAAGTTGAAAATCTATTAAATACATTTGACAGATTGTATAGTAGCTTGATATGCCGTCGTCTGTTATGTAAAGTTTGTGTGATGCAGTATTAGGGTATATATTATGCATGATTTTTATCACTCTAAACAAAGCGTATTAACACCAAAAACAGCAAAGTGTTTTTGTAACTATTATAAAAATACTAAGTTAGTTAGTAATAAGCATTTGAAACTACTGATTATACAGAGAGATCCGATACCTTTCATAAAGTCATTCGACATTTATCGAATACAAAATTCTGTTTATCTAGAATAAAAGAGATAGAAACAAAAGTTTGATTGATAACTTTTGTGTTGTTTGGCTGATTTTGGTCTTGTTTTCACTTTTTGTCCATATTTATAGTATTTTTACATTCCGTATCGAAATAGAAAAAATAAAATTGATGCATCTTCTCTATTAAAAGATTCATTAAACCATACCCATCTAGCCAAATAAGGGTATGCTAAATAGAATAAGGTCAATACAAAGGTACCTATGTGCAGTTCACGATGCATGTGCAAGAACTGGTAGTGCCACATAAAATTATAATATATACAGTATGTTAGTTTAAACGAGGGACTTATTCAAACCCGCAATAGTCGATGCTTACATGATACTAATAAACATATGAACAAAAAGAAAACACTAATACATAACAGATAGATCCATACCAAAAACTTCGCCTAAGTTTCGCAACGTGTGTGCCATGCGCTTATCGCAGAACATGTGTGCGGGTCAATGACTTTTCTAGGTATAATCCATTTTCCCTTCATACTTTAAATCTGGCTTTAGACAGGCAAATATCTAGGTAACTAGGTACTGACCGAATGTTCGCAGTCATTGATTGACACCTTGCATAATAATTAACGGTTCCTCGCACAATATCACTAGCACTTAAGCACGAACCATAATCGCAATATTCTTCACTGGAATAATGATATGACGTAATTTTTGGTTATTAAAGAACACGTTTACAGAACACTCTTAATATCGCGAAGTAAGCGGGGTTGTTTGTTAAATGCGATACGCGGAAACGCAATAATAGACATGCGGAAGTAACGGCGCTCGCGCATACAGTGAGGTGAGCGCGGGGTGGCGCGGGGTGTGCCCTGTCGGTGCGTCGGGGACACAAAGCAAAGGGGCGGAATTTGCGCACGGAGCTCAGGACCGGCACGTGTTTTGCCGCGTGACACCTACTTGCGCGCTCAGTGTCCATGAGTAATGTATTTAATTAGACAATTATGTCAAAAATTAAGGTTATAGGTTTTTTACATATTTGAATTGAGAATCGAATACTGAATACCTTCCCTCAATATGTCTCTCGTTTAACCTAACACGCTGTATAACGTGATGAAGTCTTTATGACGCAGATGACGCGCATTTACTTTAATCTTCCATTTCAGTTATTCACATAAAGTTATAACAACATACGTGAAGCTTAAGGCAGAAATTCTACAATAATTATGAAGTTGGTAGGTTTATTCGAATGAAGGTAAATTCACTTTTTTTTTTATTTCAGCATAATCTGACGTAAGCACGTTGTTTTTTTTTTTACAAAACGCAGCTTTCTATTTTAGCTTACGTTATTTTTGATACGAATCTAAAGCACTGTAATCAGCAAGCCATTTTTGAGCCCATAATGTCCCGAAAGCCTATTTAACAGCGGGCACAACGTAAGCCGTTCCATAGCCGTACTGGGCCCCCTCATACAATTATTACAAAGATTTTGCTTTTGCGATAATACCATTTGTTCATATATCCTTCTGAAAAGAAAATAAACAAGGAAAACTGGCTTGGCAATAATTTTTAGGTTGTTAATTTATAGTCCCAAAGACGGCCCCGGCTTTCTTAGACTAAAAGTGTTTTATGTGGAAAACATCTTCTTGAAAACGCATTATTTGTGCCATTATTTTTGTTGTTGAGAATTTATTTCAACTGTGAAGCTTACAAATTATATTCATTAGTATAGGCTATAAAGTATGCGTGATATAAATGTATATTTATAGCCTATAAATCATCCACGAATAATGCATCTTTCTATAAGTGTTTTTTTTTTAATTTGGATCATTCATTCTGGTGATTACCCCCACATACAAACTAACAAACTTACAAACAACTTTTACCTCATTATAATATTAGTATAAAAGAATAGAAATTAGGTATAATTGACAGTTTTTTGTTGCAGAATACGCACTAAGAGCGAATTTTATCAATGCATCTGAACGTGATCAGAGTCAGACCACCTAAAACGTTGTTTTTGATTTGTCAGTGTTAAAATTCTATAGCAGTTTAGAACACACAGCTCTATAACGCGGTTTTAAACTATAAGTAATTAAAAAACTACATATTTCTTTCGTTGTAAATAACTTATGTTGTAAAAGGGACGAGCGTGTAGTTAATTTATTTGTTAAAAAACTGCACTAAAACGTAGTTCTATTATTAGTTTTCCCGGAATATGCGAGAATGTGAGTAACGTTTTGATGGTCAGTATAACAATGGCATCATTCTGGTTTTGATTGACGATTTACGATGGTAAGTTGTGGTGGACATTCTAAGAGATATCGGCGCAGGTAGGCAGTTTCTTTACCTGTACAAAAATAGGACTTTATGATAATATTAAAAAGCCGCCATGTTTTTATCGGAAGCAAAGATGCAGTTATCAGTAATTTGTATAATTGCTTGGGATCTTAAAATAGAAATTAATTTAATTTAATTGGAAATAGGCTAGGCAGACGATGATGCTAGAATGAGTCCTTATTGTTCCTCAGTTAATCTACACTGTTCTTAAACCTGTCTAAACAAAATAACATGCAAAACTAATGCGTTATGAGTGAAGTGTTGACTACTCGATTCAAACAAATCTTTAAAGTTGATTTGTGAATTAGACCTTCAGGAACCGACTTAGAATCCAGACTTAAGTAAATATTAAACGCCAAAGCTTCAGTCCTCGTTGGGCCTACATAAATTCAGTTAAGGATAAGACGCAACTAATACAATAACTTCTCCTTTTACAGTTGGACGATCTTGGCGTGATTCTACCAGAAAGTTTCAGTACAAACGTTCTCGATTCATTGACTCAGAAATCTGTTTTCCGTTAGTGGACCACCCTTGTATTCGCTGCTTTGTTTACTCTGATGGGAGATGTTTTGATGATGTAGTAAATGGTGTTCTGGGTTCTGACGTTATTAAATTATAAGTAATGATGTCAGCCGGAAATGTTGATGGTCAGAGAGGATGCCGTCACGCCTCTGATTATACTCAGCTGAGTGGATTTTTGTTCGAACAAATTAGACATTTCTTGTTCAATGTTGCAGTAAATAAGGAAAATTTTGGTTACAGGAAAATTATTTTATATTTTGTTTTTGGGTGTCGTTTACTGTTCAATTGAGTGTTTGTTATTGCTGTCAATCTATGGCCAAACTGAGCTTTACGAATGCGTATTTTGTGCTTTTATATGCTTACTATGAAAAGGCAACTTTACTGCCGTTTGCAGTTTATACACATTACCTTACTATTCATACCTTTATAAACTCCAACCTTAACGTAAGAAAAACAATTAAGAGCTTGTTTTAAGTATAAAATAATTGTTCATAATTTCTGTAGCTGACTTAAATTGCACCGCACCTGTCTCCTTCTTAGAAAGTCCAATAAAATGGTCGCATAATGGGGGATTACTTTGACGGACATTGCACGGAACAATTTTCATGCAAGGCTCGACTTGCACTTGCCTAGATTTTATTTAATCCTTTTAGACTGCCATCAATTTCTATCATGGCAAGTCTTTATATTAAGTGGATAGCTTTAAGTGAAACAGTTTTATGTTAAAGCTAGTCGATTGTAATGTAATTTGAAACGAAAGGGTTCTGAAAGAGTTTAAAGACAGTTTGAAAATGTTTTGCTTCGTATCTCGTTGATTACTTCGGAACTAGCGGTAGAACGGGGCAACTCTGGAAATGTACACCGCTAAGTTTTCCCCGCTATATCGGCGCCGCACATGTAAGAGTAGTTCCCGAACTCCTTTCAACGTATGGCTTAACACGATGAATACTATAAGCTGCATGAAATGTCAGCCATCCGACTTGAAATTCTTAATGAAACTTTAATGTTCGGAAGAATAGTTTCACAGAACTATTGCCGATAAATTTATGATCAGGAATACGACTTGGAGCCTTTGTTTGCGTTGTTTGCGGTCACGCAGAGTTGCCCGTGGGAAATTAGGGTCCGATTGATACGGATCGGGTCGGAATACAGTAGTGTACGCATTCTTTCGTACACCGTTAACTGTATTAAAATACGGTTGACCCGTCTCGGCCCTCGGCTTCGGTATATTGACACAATCAAGTCGTCACTGAGTTTAGGTGCGAATCTGAGGTGATGGGAGGGCGAATTTAGTGTTGCGATGTAAAGGCGATGTATCAAATGAGCACGGTAGCTGTTGCATGTTGTTCTTTGATGGCATGTGTACATGTAGATAGATGAAAATGTTCCTGAATGGTTGTTTTATGACCTGAATATCCTTGAATTGTGTGGCTGCCTGTACATCACCTGCAAATTTGTTTAAGTCTGCGTTTTTATTTCTAGGTTTTTGTCGTGGTACTTAGATTTTACGGTTGTTGAAAAAGTTTCTTATATATAAAAACATTTCCACACATATTATCCTTAAACCAATTCAGACCGTGAAAGAATTGAACTGTGCTTATCTTTATGAATATCTTACGGAACACTGAACCGTTATCTTTCATGGAAAAGATAACTTTTTGTCTTGAATCAAAAACCAAGTGAATCGGAACAGTGGCTGCCGTGTTAAGTTTGTGAAACAAATATAAAATATGATTTTTCACGAGCTCCAGTGGTCACGCACGGCTTTGGGCGTTTCTTTTTATTACTCAAGAAAATTCCTGTTCCTTTTATGTTAACTGGTGGTTTATTGTGTTGCATGCCACTGAACCACCCTTGTGGGGCTTTAATAACAGCGGTTTGGTACTTCCGTGGCTGTAGTACTGTGGCATTCTCCATCAGGTAGTGGGGACGAAGATGAAAAGCAAAGACTAATATAATCAAATTAATATTTTTATAAATATCATCTCCATCATTGGCATTATCAAACCACTTTTTTTTTCGGATGGGAAATCATCAAATGACTTCTCCCACTCTGGGCGGAGCGGGAGGGAGTGTCAGACTTTTACTACTTTACTACTAAAACCCATCTATGTTCCTTCCTGGCCCATTATGTTCCGGGGCCGCGGTATCTCTTTCGAACAGTCCCGTAGCCCTGGATTATTCAAACTACTGCGGTACCCGAAGGACTCCAACATTTCCCATTATTTTCAGTCTCAACCAGGTCTTTATAAAGATGACTATAGTAGGGCCAATTTAATTGATCACATTTGACATCTTGTAGGGTTATTTAAATAAAAGTACATCATAACACCAGATATCTTAAAAAATAGAAGAGAAAAAAAAAATAATTTTATATTAAGTATCGATTAAAACTACGTAATAAATTAGAAAAAAAAATAAACTTTGTAATAAAATAGAAAAAATAATTAAAATAATTCACTGTGAGACGTTTTTGTCCCTAGGCTGAAGCTTCAGACGAGGTTAATCAATCTTGGGTTTCTGTTATAAGTAGATTTTAAAGGCAAGACAGGAGAGAATGATTTTTTCCCTACATAGAGTAATTTTAGTCAAAACTTATTTAGGATCGTAATAATTACAGAAATGTTCTTAGAGTTGTCAGATCCTGCACACTAAATCTTCTTACACGTAGATTTTGGTCTTAACGTAGTTCAATCGTCACGATGGTAAGGAAACAAACCTTGATGTATATCATCTCAACACGGTCGAAGTAATTAAACAAAAGTATACGCAGAACCTTAAATTATGGCTTCATGCGGTAGGTCTAGGTAGCAATAGGTCAGTAAATCGGAGCCTTCAGTGAATCGGGAGGAGGCCAAATTGCCTTCCGTTAGTAGTTACCACCAGGATAAATAAAAACGACCACTCACCATTCTCTGGTGGTTTATGTTTTGCGGATTATGCCAAACACATGTCATCATAAAATATTTTTATTTTTGCTATAAATTCAGAATATTCAGAAACTTTTCATTTCGTGTCTCACAGTCGAATGCCCAATCCGATTCGCAAGGGATGTCAAAATTTTTCTTCAATCCAATTTAAAAAAAAAGAAAGCGAAGCAAAAAAAAAAGTAAGGCTTCATTACCAATTTTAAAACGTAGGAGGATTCATGTAGCGGAACACTACAATCTGTCAGTTCTAAGTAAATGGTACCTTTTTTCACATTATTACAATAAATATGTTATCGTCTTCGATCAATATTATTGATCGAAGGTTATCGTACTTAATTGAAAAGTGTTAAGCAATTGTGCAGGTCTAACTTCGAAATAATCTATTATCTATTATATTATTATATTATATATTATATACATATAATAAAAGAGTAAAAAACCTGTGTCTGTACATTGAATATATTTAAAAAATAATAATTGAAGGGGGTTTAGAAACAGTAATAGAGCACGAATCCAAAAAAAAATGTCTGTCTGTTTGTCTGTTTATCTGTTTGTCTGTTTGTTTGTACACGCTAATCTTCGGAAGTACTGGACGGATTTGAATGATTTTTTTTTTGTTGTATAGGTATTATGTCTGGGCAACATATAGGCTATAATTTATCTTGGAAACCTGAAGACCTAATGTAGAACCGCAACAGACCAGCTAAACTATAAGAGATGCAAAAATGACACTTTAACAAAAATTGTTCCACGTGATGAGCATTTTCTGCTGAGAGATTAAATTTGAAGATCTGGAACACCTGATGTGGAACTCCAAGAGCCCAGTTATACCATAACACATATAGGAATGACGTCTTAGCAAAAGTTGTTCAATCTGATGAGCACTTTCTGTTGACTTATAAAAATCGAAGATCTGGGACACCTGTCGTGGAACCTCAATAGCCCAGCTACACCATAACACATATAGGAATGACGTCTTAGCAAAAGTTGTTCAATTTGATGAGCACTTTCTGTTGACTTATAAAAATCGAAGATCTGGGACACCTGTCGTGGAACCTCAATAGCCCAGCTACACTATAACACATACAAGGTGTTGTTTTGCATCTTGGTCAAATTCAAGGGTGTGCTACAGACCATCAAACTGAACAACTTTCTCCATGGGATCACCATCGTAATCGCGAAAAAATAATCAGCTGTCTCATACAAAATTCCAATACCTACTCAACCAAATGTATGAGACAGCTGATTATTTTTTTACAATTACGATGGTGGTCCCATGGAGAAAGTTGTTCAGTTTGATGGTCTGTAGCACACCCTTGAATTTGACCAAGATGCAAAACAACACCTTGTATAGGAATGACGTCTTAGCAAAAGTTGTTCAATCTGATGAGTACTTTCTGTTGACTTATAAAAATCAAAGATCTGGGACACCTGTCGTGGAACCTCAATAGCCCAGCTACACCATAACACATATAGGAATGACGTCTTCGCAAAAGTTGTTCAATTTGATGAGCACTCTCTGTTGATTTATAAAAATCGAAGATCTGGAACACCTGTTGTGGAACTCCAAGAGCCCAGCTACACCATAACACATTTAGGAATGATGACGTCTTAGCAAAAGTTGTTCAGTCTGATGGGCATTTTCTGTTGACTTATAAAAAATCGAAGATCAGAAACATCTGATGTGAAAATTATTGCAAAGCTATCACAAATTTCACTGTATAATTATAAAATAACAAAAACTGGGAGTACCTCCACGCGGTTAACGCGGTAACAGTTTAGGACTGATTTTCAATGACGATGGTATATCATTGAAATTTTGACTCTCCTGGCCAAAACTCATTTTATCGAATAAATGTGTCTTCGGGCTTATGTTATTTGAGTGTTTAATTTCCTTTTTCATTTATCTTCGTGACTCGGTAGCTTACCCGGTAACGCAGGGCACTTAAATTTTAATTGATCAAGTATCTAAGTGAGGGTGTACCAAGCATAGATAGGCTTGGTACTCAAGCGCTGATCGTATGATGCGATATCGATGCGTAGATCGACTTCTAGATTTCTAGAGACAAGTGGGGAACGTGATACGCGACTGACCGCTGATCGGGAACGTCACGCATTGTCTCGCGAGTCGGAGATGTTCACGGATAGAGAATTACGCTTGATTTCTCATCGTATCTACGCATCTGCTTCTAGGTCTCTAGGGATAAGTGGGGAACGTGATGCGCGACTGACCGCTGATCGTGAGCGACATGCATTATCTTGCGAATCGGAAACGTTTACCCTACAGAATCACGCTTGAGTTCTCAGCGTAATCGCACATCTACTAACTGCAGGTCTTTTGAAACGAGTGATGAACGTGATGCGCGACTAACTGCTGCTCGAGATTATCATTGCCCCGAACACGCACACAACAAAATATTCATAATCAGTTGGAAAATGAGAGAGAAAGAATTGCTGGAGTACGGCATGAAGAGACAGAAGAAGAGTGCGAAGACTTCGACATTCTCTGAACAGAATGTCGATATCATCTGAACATGTCTCAAGATATAGCCGTAGGGCATGGCGACCTTCCTTGGGTTGATAAGGAACGGAGTGCATTTACATATACTCCTATGATTGAATACGCCATATATTCCGCCATCGGAGGTATGGTTCAAAATTGTACTTTTTGTGAAGCTGTTAAATGGCAAAAAGAAACAAACGGTATGTGTTGCTCAGGTGGGAAAGATCCGTTATTTTCCCGTCCCCGGGCTCTTAGAATTAGACGTTTCAGATCTTCGATTTTGACGAACCCGGTGTCGCTGGCAAAAGCAACAGGATCCGCGTACGAAGTCGCGGGCAGAAGCTAGTCAATAATATTTTATGACAGCCGTTATAAGGTTACGTTATCTTGGCCCTACTGTAATTGAAATTATGTACCGATAGTTTGGGGCCTATGTTAAACCTTTTTGTAGTATTTATGGCAATAAAGTTTTTGTATTTTTATTTGCCAAGATACAGTCGACTTCGCCATTGGATTATCACTCCTGAAAATAATAATTATAACTTTAATATTCCACAGAAGTCTCAATGACGATGTCTCAATGATGTGATGAATGATGTCTCATATTACCATATGAGTAGGTACATGGTTGTATTCGTAAACGCAGGACCTCTCGTGTGGTGTCTAGGGCCATGATACGAAACAACTTTTATTCTATGGGTTCTTGAATTTCGTAAAAAAAGTACTTTATATTGATGAGATCAAAAAAAAAATCTACTAAGGACTTAAAATCAGATCTAGAATAACTACATAGATTCTACCCTCTGTTTAATACTTAAGTTTAAGAGCCACACGGTTACAATTACTCTCCTCGGGAAGGGCGGTACATATTTATTTGTCAGCAAAATCGCGCTTGCCCATTAGGGCCGGGGAAATCGTAAGCACGCAATAAGGACTTTTTGGAGGTTGCCTCCATACGGAGTGCCCCGACGCCTAATGTTTATTTCATACGATACCTTCGAATGAAATTCAGAATTTCAGAAGTCACTTGTTTTTTTTTGTTATGGAAATGTGTGGAGGTGATCTTTTGTTTCATGATGAATCCTTCAAATAGCTGGATATTAGAAAGGTCATTGTTGGTAGTTTTTCTTGTTATACCTATTTGTTTACTGGTTATACAAGCCATTTCTGAGTACTAAAAATTCTAAAATGATATAAATTGTGTGATACAAAGAATTTCAGTTCACAAATCAACTACCTAATCTCTAAAACTAACTAAGTTCCCGTCTTAATTTAAACTGAATAAAAATAAAAACATCATTAAAAAAAAATAACACGCCTTTGCTTATTTACATGTTCACCAAATAGATGACGGTCTGATTGTCTAAAAACAGCTGTTTAAAACACATTTTTGTATGGGAACATGTCACAGTGACAGCTCTTTTCAGGTAATTAGACCGTTATCTTTTCGGTGAACATGGACCTTAGTTGCATTGGGAGTACCCAAGCAACCCAGCAATTACGACCTGAAGCACATAAAGATATACCTTTACTTTTTATTTCTCAGAACTGCTACACTAACAATCTTAGAACAACAATAGACCTTACATAATGTTGTCATAATAACGTATCGAAATACTTTAGAAGTAGAGTACAATATGGTAACAATAAAATAGTTTCTTTATTGTGGCGGCAGGTGAACCTCGAGGGAAATTAAGGATAGATTGCAACGTCAAAAACTTGATCACATATTGTACTCGATTTCCTTCAAGTATCGCTCGATGTTGGGTCGACGCACGTATTATATTACTTTCACTACCTATAATCATGATTTCTATGAACACAAGTTAAGTTGCGCGCACACTGTCACGTGTCATAAATCCCACAATGGCTAATCCACGTTTTGTTTGACACGAACATGCGTTAGGTGCGAATACTACTCCTAAAAACGCCGAACCGAAACACCAACTGAATTGCGATAAACTGTTAAACCTTCTTTTCTAAGGGTTTAAATGAAAACGTTTGGCAAATATGTAAATCTCGATTTTTGTTCGCGACACACAAATGGCACACACGATCGAACAAAGTTGACACGTGTCGTGCTACATAATAGTCCAGCGCGGACGAGTGTACCTACCCCTTTTTGTCAGATCTCCGAACGTTTGGGGCATCCGGGCATCCGCCTGATTTGCGGCGGAATCAACTTTATTTATGTGCAGACCTTATTTACTGATAATCTTGGTTTTATTACGAGGGTAACTGTGCCTACTCATGAATACTACTAAAAGTTACGGTTTGCAAACAAAGCACTAGTTGAGGCAGAAAAATGGGACGATTCAGTTTATATGGGTAATACGTTTTGTTTTTTTAGTTACAGAATGAGTTTTATTTTCTTGATTTCAACTAGATAGAGACACAACTGCGCATTTTCTTTTATAAGATACTATTATTTTAGTACGTGGGTTGTCATTGTTGCTAGTAATTACACCGACCTATTTTTAGTTATCATTGGTATGTTTTCCTAGCGTGGTTTTTAGACCCAAATTCCTTCGGCGGCATGTCGTGATATAAATACTGCGAGGCCTAGAAAAATAATGGCTGAGCTAACTATATTCGCAAGTCCCACGCAATGAGCCCATCTCTCGTTTTACCTGATGAAATATGTAGGTTAAATTTACGACTTACGCAACTCGTAATAAAAAAAGTCCATTCCGAAAAATATTTTGTTAAAACTTCTGTATAACGTAGGCTCGTACTTTTTGAGAAGTTCTTTACATGATTTTGGGATCGCGTATATTTATTTTGTAGTATTTTACATGATTTGTGAGCCATGAAAATAATTATCTAGTACATTAAGTTTTAAAATTAAATTTACAATTACTAAGAGCTTTTTGCATGTGTTGTTTGCCTGTAATTGGTTGTGCAGTTAGATTTAAGACTTAATTACTTGTATGTTCCTAGGTGTAATGTTCATATCTGTAATGATGAATGTTTAATGATATTTATTTTGCAAATTGGTTTTCACAAACACTTTTACATGTCCTTATTTTTTAAACTAGATGGGTCGGTGTTTCGTACCTGACTACTCTGAGAAGAAACAGCCGAAACAAACTCAGAGGTCTCTTTTAAAGTTCAGACATAATCTTGTTCAACTCACAATGAGAACTATGCAGATTAGTGTCTGAGGTGGTCTTTTGAAGAAAGAACCACACAGATTTGAGTGGACCTGTCCAGACAGTGCAAGCATCGGTAATAACTGTTGGCGAACCTTAATAAAATAAATAGAAAATGAAACATACTGCTTTAATTTAAATCATTTTTTCTTTAAAAGCCTTTCATAAATCTTCTTTTCTTCAATCATAATAGAGGATAAACTGCCATTGAATAATGTCTTTCCAAACGAGAAACGATCTTAGTTCGCATGTTTTATATGTTTAGTTAGGTGTAGTAAAACTTTGATGTTCTTCAGCTGTTGGCAGAACAATCATGCTCCTACGTGCACTGTGCAGTAATAAGACGAGTTTTAATACACGAACCTAATGTTTGGGGGATATGGAAAATATCACTTGGAAAGCAAATTACTTGACATACTCGTAGTCTCATCATCTACCTAGCCTAATTTAAAGGATTATTTTACTTGTCATATTATAATAGAGTATCTATATTCTGAAAAAAGTCGCTCTTACTCGTATTATGGGTAGGACTTAATGTTTTCAAATCAAGTACAAACTTCGATAAGTTTGAATTAATAAACTCAAAGCATTTACTTATGTCAATTAGAAAATTACAGGCACGTTTGGATGGCAATAAAGCTACAGTTCCAGTCACAAGGCATAATAACTTGTGAAAGTACTGTATGTAGTGATCACTCGTAAAAGACAACTAACTATTTTAGAAAATACTAGCTGACCCGCGCAACTTCGTCTGCGTGAAGAACCGCTCGACCGATTTGGTGCAATCTTAAAATAAACCATCTACTAAATAGTTCGAACAAAGCCTGAACATTTGGTTTGGATAGGTGAGCCCGTTCTTGAGATTATAAAATTACAACGAAAAGTGGCATTGATTTTTATATGTATATGTCACCGTAAAATTGTCAAATACGTTATATTACAATATAACGTGTATCTCTCTAGCGATATTGTAAAGTCTGAATTATTGTCAACTGAACATACGGAAGTATCTCTTGCCCCCATAAACGGGACTTGGGGAACCTAACCTAACCTAACTAACCTAACGGGGGGGCCCGTTAGGTTAGTTAGGTTCCTTTAAACCCTGCACTCGGAAATAGGGGCCCCGCGAAGCGGGGCTCCGTCGACTACGCTTTTTAGGGGAATATGAAGCGTTTTAAGGTTAGGTTATATTAATCGATATTTCTCAGGAATGGTACAGTATCTTTTCATGAGAGTGTTACCACTGGGCAAGGAGGACCCCTCCTTCTCTCCACACCACGTGAGTTGACTACCATCGCATGCATTTCACGAAAAATAATGCGTTTTATTGTAAGCAGTAAGTTCATTTGACAATAATTCGAGACTTTACAATATCGCTAGTGATATTACAATATAACGTATTTGACAATTTTACGGTGACACATACATACATTGATTGAAGGATGGGGCATCAGCACAATCCTTTGTGCGAACATTAAAACGTTGCATGTTGATTACTATATAGGATACTTAAGTCCTAAAAACATGGATAACTTAACATTTAAGGCAAAGGTATTCTCCGAGTAAATTAAAAAAAATTGGTTTCACAGACTATAAATCATTAATGGAACGATTGTTTGAGTTGTACGGCCTTAAGCCTTACATCAAAACAGAATCTTTTAATAAATATGTAGCTACTTACTCGAAAATTTTTAAAACCACTTGCAAGGTAGCCAAATCTTTATTCATTAGCAAAAAGATTAAAACAGCAGAAAATAAAATAAAGACGGTTTGGAAAATAATCAACAGCGAAACAAATAGAAATAAAAAACAAAGTAATGACTTAACACTAGAGACCTCACGTGGCCTTGTCAGCTCCAACAGTGAAGTTGCTCATGAATTTGTAAATTTCTTTACTAGTATCCCAATTAAAACTACAGAAACCTTAAACTCTTGTCCCTTGCTTTCTATTGATTTACTGAAAGCAAACGTTTCAGTCTGTCCAAATGAATTTAAATTTCAGCATATTAACCCCATAACAGTCTTAAAAGCTTTTAAGCAAATCAAGATCAAATTAACTGAAGATCTGTGGGGTTTGTCTATCAAAGTTTGTACCTCAATTATTGAGACTGTAGCTCCGTATTTAGCCTTAATATTTAATTTGTGCGTGGATCAAGGGGTCTTTCCGGATCTAATGAAGTTCAGTAAGGTAATACCGCTTTTTAAATCCGGGGACAGTAAAGACACGAATAACTATAGGCCCGTATCCGTGTTGCCAGTTTTCAGCAAGGTGTTTGAAAAGATAATGCTCAATCAAATGCTTCACCATTTTAACAACAATAAAATATTACACGAGCAACAGTATGGTTTCACCAAAGGACGTTGTACAACTGACGCCGGTGTCACTTTATTAAAACACATATTTACTGCGTGGGAAGAGGCACAAGATGCCATAGGAATCTTCTGTGACCTTTCGAAGGCATTTGATTGCGTAAATCACGAAACCCTGATCTTGAAACTTGAGCATTACGGTTTAGGTAAACTTGCGCTCAGCTTAGTAAAATCGTATTTGAGTGATAGACAGCAGCAGGTACAAATCAATGGTGTCAATTCAATGGGTTTAAAAGTAGAAATGGGTGTACCACAAGGTTCGATATTGGGTCCCTTCCTCTTTTTAGTTTATATTAATGACTTACCCCATTTATTTAACAATCACCCGCAAATGGTGTTGTTTGCAGACGATACTTCTTTAATATTTAGGATAAACAGACGTGCCACTAATCTTGACGACGTAAATAACGCCCTACTGCAGGTTCATAATTGGTTTACTGTAAATAATTTAGTTCTAAATGGGAAAAAAACTAAGTGCATCAGATTTGCTCTACCAAATGTCAAAAGTAGTGATTGTGACATAGTATTAAATCAAGAGAAACTAGAATTTGTCGATAAAACGATTTTCTTGGGAATCGCGCTCGATTCAAGGCTACAATGGGGCCCTCATTTAACATCTCTTGCAGGACGCCTAAGCTCAGCAGCGTATGCTGTTAGAAAAATCCGTCAATTTACCGATGTTGATACCGCGAGGATAGTTTATTTTAGTTATTTTCATAGTATTATGTCATACGGTATTTTACTATGGGGACGGGCTGCAGACATCGAGTCTATATTTATTCTGCAGAAAAGAGCCATCAGAGCCATATATGATTTACGTAGACGCGACTCTCTAAGAGAGCTGTTTAAGGAAATTAATATCATGACAGTACCTTGTCAATACATCTATGAAAACATCATGTACGTTAGGAAAAATCTGCATTTATTCAGTAAAAGAGGTGACAGACACCACTATAATACTAGAAATAGGGACCAACTAGTTCAGCCAGGTTTCAGGCTTGCTAAAGTAGATTCCTCTTTCATGGGGTACTGCTTAAAATGATACAATAAAATACCTCTCCACATTCTACAACTGAATGAGACAAAATTTAAATCTTGTGTAAAACGCACACTATGTAGTCAAGCGTATTATAAGTTGGTGGATTACATTGATGATAAAAATGCTTGGCTCAATGCCGGTCCTGCTCCACAACCATAGGAGCAAACTAATTGATTCCCAGTCAAGTTATTGTGGAAGCTGCAGAAGATTGTAAAAAAGATCGTTGCATTGTATAGATTCCATATATTAGTATTATATAACTTCATAGCGCATGTGTGAGTACTATGTACTGTAAAGCCACCATTTACATCTAGTTATTTTATTTTTTCTGACTTGAATAAGCCTTGGCGGCTGAGAGAATGTCATGCTCACTCAAATGTCTCGGTGATGGTGGCGGGTGTGTCGGGTCATTTAGTTCCCTTCAATATGGTTGAGCTGAATGGTGCTGATACATGCGTCATGTTCGTGAACGGGCGCTGTCAATTGAGACTGGTCAACTCTCGGCTGCCACGGTTAATTTTAATTTATTTATTTTTTTAATTTGTTGATTTCATCTTTTCTCTGGACGCTCTTAATGTGCACGTCTGTCTACATCGTTCTCACATATATGTATAATCACAACATGAATGATGTAACCAAGATTTTGTAACAATATTTTGATTTAAAAGAGTGTCCATGGAGTTTCTTGCCCGTTCTTCTCCATAGAGATCTACGCTAGGGAATGGGCAACTACAGTACTTTCTCAAGTTATTATGCCTTGTGACTGTGACTGTAGCTTTGATTTAGTTTTGTATTTTTGACATTCAAAAGTGCCGTAATGGTCTAATTGAAATAAATGATTTGAGTTGAGTTGAGTTGAGTAATCCGAAGTGGAAATTGAGCCCTATTGAATGGCTATTTCCAGAAATC
Organism: Xestia ashworthii; assembly: GCA_950022955.1. NCBI lineage: Eukaryota > Metazoa > Arthropoda > Insecta > Lepidoptera > Noctuidae > Xestia > Xestia ashworthii. Next base: position 15,851,685 of record OX465554.1, read on the forward strand.
GTGACATTTCAAGCCAATTATAAGTAAGGCACGTGTATTAAATATTTTTAATGAGTAGGTATAATTTTTTAAATAGGTACATATTTGTTACCGTCGCAAATTATAATTATACTAGCTGATGCCCGCGGCTTTGCCCACGTAAAATTATATACTCAAACCTTCCTCTTGAATCACTCTATCTATTAAAAGAACCCACATCAAAATCCGTTGCGTAGTTTTAAAGATCAAAGTATACATAGGGACAGACAGACACGGCGGGAGACTTTGTTTTATAATATGTAGCGATATTGATCACTCTAAAATCCGAAACTGTCTGACAAATGGAAAAAAACGTTTAAAAAAAAATCGTCACAGGTGACATTAGCGCATCCGCTTAAGAAATGGTGTTCTAACTTTTGCCTACTAGAGGTCAGACAATAGTCAGAACACGTCCAACCAGCAACTTGTTACATGAAACAATAGTTCATGCGCTTAGTATGTAGTTAGAGCTCAACCAGTTGCTTTAATCAAAAGGAACTCGTCCGATAGCGTGCGAAAACGATAGAATACGGAACAAGTTTTCACTTTCCAAGTTCTTTCTCTTTATCTACTGCAAGTTACTGTACGGCGAACGTCCATTGCATTCTTACATTTTGAAGTTGGCACTATTTTAGTTTTAGTATAATTTTACTTAGTCTACGAAGTCATTTGTAAATTATATATTTTGTCTGCTGATATAGGTACTTGTTAAGTTACCAATGATATCATTATGTCACGCCCTGGGTTTTGTCATCACAATTTTCTCAGTAGCCGCTTAGGATTTGTGCCCAAAACTCTGCCTTTCAAAATAAATTTATCCTTCAAGTTTACATGCGTGATGTTTTTTCATCAAGCTGAAAATATCTTGCAGTTTCAAGACACATCAAAATTGCGTTTTATGGTAATTGTGAGTCCAGGTTTCATCGGTAGCCGGGGCTGCGGGACTGTTCGAAAGAGATACCGCGGCCCCGGAACATAAAGGGCGAGGAAGGAACATGGATGGGTTTTAGTCAGCAAAAGTCTGACACTCCCTCCCGCTCCACTCAGAGTGGGAGAAACCATTTGATGACTTCCCATCCGAATAAAAAGCTTTCATCGGTAAAATTCGTCAAACACGATCGCTTTCGAATTAGTCCAATTTAAGGTTGAGGCACCAATTGATAGAGACACAAATATCTGCCTACATACTTAGTTCGTTGATAATAGGTAAGCACACATGGAACCTCCAAGCATTTCACAAAATGCGTTCAATAAGAAAGACGAGCTATACGAAGCTCGTATGTAGTTTTAGAGCCGTTAGTTATCTACTTAAGTAGTGCTTTTAAGGGAACGAGGAAAAGCAATTACCTTCACACTGGGTAATTACAATTACGACAGTGTTCGCATCATGCTAGCTAGTTTGCATGCTGTCTCTTCGTCAGCGTACGGTGCAGTGATCCTGGAAAGTTGATTAGTGCCTAGCTCATTGGTTCCCTCAGTCTTGAAAACTTATTTGAATGAAGTTTTAGTTTTACTTTGTTGTGCTTAATGGAAGAGAAATTAAAGGTTGAAATTAATCTTGCAAAGCCTGATAGGTTTCTATGAGTAATTGTAGTACTTTGACGACCTTTCATAGCAAGATCATCACGTTACCTCTGGATGCTGAAAATCATCATGATTCTCATAAAGGATTCTCATAGGGTGTGAATATCGATATTCGTATGGATACAAAGTAATCGCTTTCATGATCAGTTTTCACACAGTTTTCCTTAAATGTGAACCCTGACACAGGATTATGCGCGGATATGTATAAGTATGTTTTACTTTATCTTATCTACATGAATTCTTTATTTTATTAGTTTGGTTGTAGATTTAAAACGAGAATTTACATGTATATCATATGTGTTATAAATGTGTTTCGACATGTAAACCTTGCGATACACATACAATTAACTACACTTTCTCAATTCCCGAAAGTAACAAGTTTCCGTATAAAACACAAAATTAATACGGCGTCTACCCCTAAAAACATAACAACTACAGAAGAAAATCAATGTACAAATAAAAAGAAATATCCCACAACCCTTCGCGATAAAAAAAAAACCTGTTTGTATTTGTTATACCCACAATAAATACAGGTCGTGGAGTATAAAAATAAAATAAATTCATCGGTTTGTTCCCGTAAGGTGTAATGGCAGCATAAAAATGCGGTTGACTTGTAATTGGGTTATGATCGGGCTGTGGTCAGGGGAGGCCCTGGGGACACTCCTTTATTACCCTGGATATATTTTCGGCCCGTAACAGACGTAGACCCAACGAGTATTTTGTGAGAATGTGCCTTAACGTCCTTTCTTTTGGCTTACGGATTCAGATGTTTTGTGACAAACAAATGTAGCTTGTCTTACTTAGGATTCGAGGGAATTATGGCTTTTTGCCGGGTGAATTGGTCTTGATGGATGTTAGGAGGTTAACTACGTTCTTTATTTTGTTGGAGGTACAGCGCTACTGTTTTCAAATTAATCGACAGTTACAAACTAATCCGAGTCTCGAGTTGCGCTCGCTTGATGGCAATATGCTCGCCCCTGTCTCATCATCATCATCTACCTAGCCTTCTCCCAACTATGTTGGGGTCGGCTTCCAGTCTAACCGGATGCAGCTGAATACCAGTATTTTACGTGGAGCGACTGCCTATCTGACCTCTACAACCCAGTTAATACTAGGGAATACGATACCACTTGGTAAGACTGATTGTCAGACTTTTTGGGCTACTGACTACCTGTAACGACTGCCAAAGATGGACAAATGACAGCCGGGACCAACAGTTTAACGTTCTTTCCGAGGCACGGAAGAAACTCGGTATATGCAAGGGTGGTCACCCATCCACAGACCAACCTAGGTAAGCACGGCTTAACCTGAAGATCGGCCCGAGCGGCTGATATATGCTCGCCCCTGTTTCATGGGACTTAAATATAACTGTCGAAATGTGGGTGTACTATTAGTTACACCTCTGCCTGACCCTTTGGGGATCAAAGACGTGATGTTATGTTGTGTTACAAACTAATTTCATAAAGACAACGTTGAACTCTTTCTTTTAATAAATTGTTATTGTTAGCAGTTGATTAGGTAAAGAACATTATTCAAAGAACTGATAAGATTTTCAGAGATTATCAAAGCCCGAAAATAACATTTAAATACGTTTGGTTTCAGCTCCTTAGTAGCCTATACCTTCTAGAAAGCCTGTTATTAACCTCACGTTCTAACCCGTCAAATGCATACGGCGCTCCGCAACTATTAATAACGGTTTTAATAATACCCATTACAGAACGTTTACGTTACAATACTGGAATGTACCAAGCATAAGCTCGGACGTGTATTTTTTTATCGATTTCTCATGTTGCGTTAAAAGGGCTCATTTGGTTTTATTGTATGAAATGGATGGAAGTATAATTTGCATTGAGCCTGTGGTCACGCACGCGGGGGGGCGTTTCCTTTTTTTATTGTTCGGCTTCTTAGGCTTTCGTCGTGGCTTTAATGCGGTGGGTGGTTCACCCACCTGGATAGAGTCGCGATCGGTTAAAAGCTGTCAACTATACATGGCTACTTTGTTTCACTGAAGGGTAGGTATTATTTTTAATTGCTTCATTTTGGAACCACTCCATTTTAGGGCAGTTCGCACAAAAACTTGGTCGGTGGATTTCATTATGAGTTTTTTGAGGGAGTCAAAGCTCAGCGTTTAATGAAGATTTTGCGTTTGCTGTTTGACCAGTCCACTTTGACTTGTGACTTTGTTCACAGTTTCATCCAGAAGACTTTTTCTGCTTTAGTAGCGTAATACTACATACAATTATATCTATCGCTGTACTAAATCAAATAAATAAAGTAGCTTGGCGAAAAGATGTAACCTATTGCTCCATAATAATTGCAAGAATAAAAATTAACATATAAAGGAAAAATTGTAAACGTAAACGCTAGCAAACTAATTTCACAATAAAAAGCATTCACAACTAAAAATAATTTTATATTTTTGCATACTTTAATTTTATTTTGATCTAACTTTGACTTAGACAAAGTAACTTCAAGTTTTTTTTTACAAAAGGCTTTTATCAAAACGATAATAAGAACATTTGTAGGTTTATCTTATCAACATTAAACATGTGTTAAAAGTTTCATGTCCGTGCAATTAACCGTTTTTTATTTTATTTAAAAAATACCTTTTTTCACTTCTGATTCACAGCTGACTGTACATTAGTATGAAAGAAATTAATCGAACATAACGCCATTTACGCAGTACACAGAAGAAACAAAAACATTTGATTAGCCGAGAGTGACTCGAATTAATTGGCATTAAAATATGTAGTGTGTGCCTATGTGCGTATGGGTAACTGTACGGTGTCTGTGAATGTGTGTGGTGATGTGTGTATGTCTATACAGGGTGTAAACAACCTCATCACGAAGCCGTCAACCAAGCATTCTGTACATCAAACTAAGTAACTTTATTACAAACAACTTTTTTTTTTGGGGTCAAAAATCACGTTTTGTGGTTTAGCTCAATGCTTACGCACTCAAAACATTGTGCTGATGGATGGATTGAATAGAAGGGGGTTCGTGTAGGTATTTAAAGTAAAAATCTTACAAAAAAAATTACAAACGTTGTAACTTTGACCCCCAATATCTCCGTAACTAGAAGGTTCCCAGGTACAGTGTAGAACAAAAGAATGACGAGGAGAACAAGTGCCTTTCGGCTTCGTGAAGAGGTGTTTTACACCCTTTATACTTGTGACTAGCTGGAAATAGTGGCGGCTCCGTTGAAGATGAGGAGGCGATCCTGGTTGCAGTATCAAGGCATGTCTGTCACCAGTACCAAAGGTGTTTGCAAAATTTCAGCTCAATAGGTTAGGGGAAACTTGTTTGAAGTTCTGTTGCAAGATTTGACCAATACATAGTAAATAACCAACTAACAATGTAAGTTAAATAAAAACTTATAAAAGTACCCTCCTGTGCTATTTACGTAAAATTTCCGCCAACGCACCAGACCTCATTATTTGAGGCTTATGGTAAACCAAAGATTACAATATAATCAAAGATCAGTGAATCCATAATATGCCGTACTATATCTAATAAAAGCAATAATAGATAATAACGCAGTATTAGCTACTTATTATCGAGGGGAGGGCCTACTAACATGTACATCACGATTCTGAAGGAAAAACTCGGGATAAGTATTGAAGAAAGAAGGAGGAAGAAGCCTCATTAGACGTGGACGAGGAAAAAATATTCGTGAGACGAAATGTCGTTATTACGCTCTCAAAGATTGCACCTTATTTATTATCTACTTTAGGACACAATATGTTGGGTTAAAATTAGAAGAAAGGTGCACTTTTTTGTTGTTGTTTTTTGCAGTTGTAGCATCAGTGCTTTAGGAGGCTTAGATAAATGATATAACTGGCATTTCTCTGGTCAAACTCATAAGATGTGTCACATTATTTGCAGGGTTGGTACCTTGTTTTTTATTTTCTTATTTTTAAGCATTTTTATGAAATCGCTGACAAGCGACTTACATAATAAAAACCGGAAACCAAGGATGCTTTTAAACTTTTAAAACTAGTTCATGTGTTGAACTCAAATGACTACACAAAATTTGGCCGTGTTCTAGCTTAGGCACAAACTTTTATACTTAAGTCCAAAAATATTAAAAATGTCTAAATAGAAGTGACTCGGAGTGGGATTAAAAAAAAGAAAGGTTTAAAAGTGGATTGAAGCACAAGATACTTCTATTTTGGTAATGCAGCATCAGTTTTTGAAAAGAAATTAATCACAGTCTACTTAGCAGTTATTTCCAACTTGCTATAATCAGCGGTCATGTTTTTATAGAACTTAAATATACTGTTGTATTTTTAAAAAATCGCTATATTTGTATCATTTTATCGAAAGGCGATAACAGTGTACGGTTGCGTTCAGAGGTCCAGTAGCAATCTCCCACAGTTATAGTATCAAAACTAGTCGCTTTGATGACCTTGCATTTCATGCACATACACACCCGTATATGGCACTCTTTTATCATTTGTTCATCAGAAAGGGCACGGTATTATAATTTTTTGCTTATTTGGCTGTCGCGCTGATGATTGAGTATAGGTATTTAATTCAAAGGTAAAAGTAAACATCAGTCTGGTCAGTGGCTAACGCTGTGACATCTGTGTGATGAAACGGATCATAAATATACTCGTAAAAGTACTCGAGGCCTGTGTACATAAACAATTCTCCAACTTCATTCACACAAACTCCCTCATCAGCCCATATCAATCCGGTTTTAGGCCCGGGCACAGTACCGTTTCTGCTCTCCTTAAAGTGACTGACGATATAAGGCGAGGAATGGAAGACACTAAGGTTACGGTTTTAGTATTGATCGATTTTTCAAACGCTTTCAATACCGTCAGTCACGAAGTCCTTCTATCCATCCTCTCCTATCTCATGGTCTCTCCCGAGGTTCTGGAATGGTTTTCATCCTATCTTCGGGGGCGTCAGCAATCCGTGCTTGCTGGTGACTCTAACTCCAGCTAGTGTGATCTTGAAACTGGCGTCCCGCAAGCCAGAATTTTATCTCCACTTTTGTTCTCTATCTTTATAGATCTCATAACCACCGAACTTCAGTGTGCGTATCATCTTTACGCAGACGACTTGCAGCTTTACTGTCAGGCAGGTGTTGACAGCTTATCCGGGGCGGTCGAAGAGCTAAATCGGGATTTACGAGTAGTCAAAAACTGGTCTGATCGTTTCGGAGTGGCGGTTAACCCAACTAAGTGTCAGGCTATCATTGTAGGGAGCCCCCATGGCCTGAGGAGGCTTAATGGTTTAACGGTGCCACCGGTTACCTTTGATGGCACTGTGATTCCATTTAGCTCTGATGTTAAGGATCTGGGTTTGCATGTTGACACTTGCCTTGACTGACGTAAGCAGGTCGCGATTGTGAGCAAAAAAGTCATTGGAACGTTGCGGTCGCGCTATCGGTTAAAAAATATTCTCCCATCACACGTTAAGGCAATGCTTGTACAATCCCTTATCTTCCCCATAATTGCCTATGGTGATGTGTGCTACTATGACCTGAATGCAGATCTCCTCAACAAACTTGACCGACTTCTTAATAGCTGCATTCGATTCGTTTTCAATCTCCGTAAGTATGATCATGTATCTGCACATCGCTCGCTTTTAAAGTGGTTACCTATCCGGCAGCGCAGAGCGTTGAGGGCTTTGACCATCCTGTTTTCTCTTCTTCATAATCCCACTTCTCCTTCTTACCTGACTTCTCTTTGTCAATATTTATGCTCTGCACACAACAAGAATCTTCGGTCCGAGAATAATCGTCTTCTTCATTGTCCTTCTCATCGCTCTGGCTTTATAAAGACATCTTTCTTTGTCCAGGCGGTCTTTTTTTGGAATGCGCTCCCTCAGAATATCAGGACGGTAACCAATCGGTTCACTTTTAAAGTGAAAGCTCGAGAGCACATTCACAAGAACTTGGCAGAGTCGTCTCAGAACTAACTTGTAATTTTTTTGTTAATCACTCATAACCTTTTTTATATTTTGTTTTATGTATGTATATGTTACCGTAAAATTGTCAAACACGTTATCTTACAATGTAACGTGTTTCTCTCTAGCGATATTGTAAACTCCCGAATTATTGTCAACTGAACATAAGTACGGAAGTATCTCTGCCCCCATAGTGCCACTTCTGGGCAAAAGCCCGTATCAGTTTTCTGGTACTTTTTTTGTGCGCACCTTCGGACCAATCATCACAGTGCGCGTATAGCCCAACTAAGTATTATTTTTCCACTCTCACCAAAAAAGGTTCCAAAAACAAAAATGAAATTTTTAGTTTTCCCAAATTAGTAAGGACATGTATATTTCAGTTTACAAGTGCCCTATATTATGTGCCCTTAGCTACGTACCTATAAATGTTCGGCTTCAATTATCAGTGGAACTAATGTGCAGCCTTTTTTGGCAGCAGGCCCAAAATTCATGGCAGGCACCGCAGTCATCCCGCGTGAAAAATTTTCTTTAAAAATCTCAGAGTTTTACAACATGGTACGTTTCTCACATGAAAATATGTGACCCGTTTTAGTTATTATTATTAGGCTATTGAAAGTCAAGTTTGAACGAGAAATCGTGTTAAATACGAAATGGTCATATTTTTATCTACTTGTTTGTGGTTCAGATCTTAAGTTTATTCTATTACTTTTGTTTTAAAACCAGATTTTTGAATGGGTCCACCCTTTATAGCAGAACTTTTTATGTCATCATATTATTTTGCATACCAGCTGATAGCATAAACTTCATTTGGCAGAAAATTGTTTGGCAGATACTCATTTATCATACATTCAAACTCATAATTTTGTAAGCCAGAATCATCTTTATGCAAAAATTTCATATGCATTAGATTTAAAAGTAGAACCATCTTATCGCAGAAAGTTCACAGTCAGAGTCATCTTTTGGCATAATTTCCATATCGATAGTCTTTAAAGGCAGAACTATCATAACTCAGGAAGTTTACAGTTAGAATTATCTTTTGGCATACATTTCATATGCATAATAATGGAAAGACTCATCCATAAAATCACAGAAAATTCATAAAATCAGTTGATTGTGAACACTTGGTTTTAATTTCCCTGTAAGAAGCAGGCAAACATGCAAACGAGCATACATCTGTAAGGAGCAGGCAAACATGCAAACAAGCATATATCGTGCATGTAGCAAGCATGCAGTATGCAAGCAAGGATGAAGCATGTAAGCAAGCATGCAGCATGCAAGCAAGCATGCAGCATGCAAGCAAGCATGCAGCATGCAAGCAAGCATGCAGCAGACATGCAAACATCTGAACAAGCATATACCATGCATACAGCTAGCATACAGCAGCATGCAAACAATCATACAGAATGCATGCAAACAACCATGCAGCAAGCATGCAACATGCAAACAAGCATGCAGCAATCATGCAGCATGCAAGCAAGCATGCAGTATGCAACATGCAGCAGGCATGGTTTCTGTCACGGCTCCGGCGCTGCGGGGCTACGGCGGTCCCACGCGAGCTTATCGTCGCAGATGGGTTTAACGCTCACCACCGCAGCTTCGGCATGCTGGCCGGCTTCGCCGGCCAGCCTCAGCCGCGGCGGCGAGTGTTACAACCACCTGCTCCACAACTCGCGGCCCGCCTCGCCCCTCCGCGCCTACGCGATTTTAAATAACACTCTAGGGGTAGGGCAGACAAGACTACGTGGAGTCGGTTTTGGAGCGATTCGTTTTTGTCATTAACTTTTCTAGCACAATATATTGACTTTTTAAATTAAGGTTAAAAATGCTATTTTGTGGCATTGAAAAATGGCAATAATGCCAAATAAAATTATTCCGAATGAAATTCTGCAACTTTCATAGTATGCCAAGTGAAATTATATCAAATAATCGTCGTTCTAAATAAACATTATTCTAAACGAAATTATGCGAAATTTGAACACTGCCAAAGGTAATTATGTCAAAAAAAATCGGCCATCTAAAAGTATGCCATTCCAAATTCGGACATACAAACATTCAGCCAAACAATAAGTATATTTAAAAAAAAATATGCCTTTCATATATTCGTTTAAAGAAAATTATGCCAAGTGTGTTATGCTTAATGAATTTCGGAGCAACAAGATTCTGCCAGATAGATGGAACCCTTTTTGAATAGGAGGTAGTTCACCGGATTGTAAATAAATTAAGCATAAGTTCCACGTTTTATTTCATGGTCCATCTACATTAATAAAATTGGAATTTTAGATATACAAGGTACATCTAAAATTCCATTTTTTATAAATTACATGATGAAACAGAACGCCCATGACTCATCAATAATGGAATCTACTTTCTTAGCCCGTAACTAACTAAATTATGAACAAAAAATGTATTTAGACGTTATTAGCCCCAAAGCAAAGCCGTACTAAGCTGATTACTGCTCACTGACCTTTTAAATACAAGCTTAACGCCGAAATCTGACCTGACCGAAAATTAATAAGGCAGATAATTACTACCTGCCGTGACAAAATCACTGGACAAAAGGACAAAATGTCAAATTAGGTTAAATACCTGAAGAATTCTGATAATTGGCTTCAAACGAGTCTTTCAATGGCTGCATGTAAATTGTCAGTTACTTAAAGAAAATAAAAATTTCCTACGAATAGTTTATTAATCGGTATTTACTTGACTTCTAGACAGATTTTTGTAGCTCAATTGTGAAATAAAAGAACATCGCATTTTGTAAATAATAAATGTTAATAAATCGATCTGTGGCTTGATTTTTTACACGAGAATGATTTAAAAAAGGCCCTAATGACCTCACGCTGTTCACGCATGAAAACTCGATCAACCAGCAAGAAAAAATAAACAAAACCGAACCCACACACATATAATTCAATTTTACAGTTCCCATTTGAACAGCAATCGAAGCGCAAAACAAACCCAGTAAAAGTCATTATGATCATATCGCATCGCAGATTTTTGTGCCGGCAACACAGTTGGCAAGGCTTGCTTTATTATATAACGAGACATAACCCCGATTGTTTCGCTCACAGGAATTATACGAATGTTTTAAATATCTCTCGAGGTGCTCGTGTACATTATGTTCGTGTTGAAACACGTCAAGGTACCAGGGGAGCATTATTTCAAAGAGTTTGTGAACAGGGTTGTAAACCACTAACGACTGCCCGACCGCGATAATGAATTCACTCTACACTCCAAACGCCACCGCACATTTGAATCTAACGAGGAGCTCAAAATATTTACGAAATATGTAGGTTGTAGGCATATTTCACTAGAAAACTACGACCCAAATGGCGCCCAACAAATTAGTTTGTAAACATAACACTACACGCACTTATGTACGGTTGTAATTATGTACCTATAACTTGTTAACATAACGGCCTTACATTTCGGACTTTGTATTATTTAAGAACTTGTAATTACTTCTGATTTATGGCTAAATATTAAATATTAAACTGATTTCCTCGTATATATCAGTATTAGATAAAATATTAATAGGTAGAACTTCAAAAAATCTCAGAAAACTTATTGATATTGTTCTAGAATCAATCACAGAATTACATAACACACATTCAATCGTATATTAAACATTTAAAACTCACGCACAAAATCACCTCTAAAAGACACGCATATGTGAAACGTCTACAGCTATCTATATCTCATAGTATCGTTTATTTGCTCCGTGAACCGGAATCTATCACTGCACCTCCTGCTGAGCTCATATATCATATGTAATAGATATTACTATGACACGAACCGTTTTCCTTTCCAAGGAATACCTGCCTACGGCTTTTTTACGGATGTAGGAAAAGTAATGGATTCACTGTATCAACGTCACGTGCGACAGGACTGGTCAACCTTTGACATGGACAGAAATAAACGAGATAAAGGAAATCAAGCAATAATTATAATCAACCTTTTTGTTCAAAACTTTTCTGTGCTAGGCTAAGTAATTTTTCGGACCTGTTTTTTTTTTTTTTTAGGGTGGGATATCATCAAATGACTTCTCCCACTCTGGGCGGAGCGGGAGGGAGTGTCAGACTTTGACTTTACTGACTAAAACCCATCCATGTTCCTTCCTCGCCCTTTATGTTCCGGGGCCGCGGTATCTCTTTCGAACAGGCCCGCAACCCCGGCAGCCTGCCGGCCCCTTATGCTGACATCTCTTTGAAGCGCGCGTGGAACACGAACGCGCCGTCGACACGGCCTGTCGTCACTAGACGGACGGACGGCTAGCTAGCCCATAGCGGACCTTCATTTTTATTTTTGTTTCTATTGTTACGTTTAAATCTCAGAATAATCTCAGAAACTATGCAAATCAGTCATCATCATCAAATGCCTAGACTTTTCCCAACTATGTTGGGGTCGGCTTCCAGTCTAACCGGATGCAGCTGAATACCAGTATTTTATGTGGAACGACTGCCTATCTGCCCTCCACAACCCAGCTTAGCATTGGGTAATACGACACCCCTTTGTCTTTGGTTGTCAGACTTTTTGGACCACAGACTACCTGTAACGGCTGTCAAAGATCAATGGGTGGGAGTAATGGGTGGTCACCCATCCACAGACAAACTTAGGCAAGCAATCAGTAAATCTCTTTCAATTAGTAAACCTTAAAACAGAACCTTGCCTTTGCAGTCACAGTCGGTTAATTACTGTGGCTTAATCACAATAACTTTAGTACTCGTAACTAGGTACACAAAATGAAGTAAAATAAATACGACCTAAATACCATTTTAATATTTTGTTTCAATGTTCTATACGTTTCACGTTCGACCGTTTAGTGACGTTGTTTTTTACTTGTATGTAGTAAAAAGAGCAGCTCTAAACGGTCTTAACACGGTCGGTCACGTTCTAACTTACGTGCGAACAAAAGTATAAAGGTACTTATAGATAGCTTTCTGATTTTCCAAGAAGCTACTGCAATCTCAATAATGAAGTTCCTAGAAACTTAGTGTTGAGCGAGAAATAATTTCTTATAATTTGCAATTCGAGTATAAATTTTTAAACTACATAACATCACGCCTAAAATCCTCAAAGGCTTAGGCAGTAACAGTACAGCCTATTTCTATCAACCGGGCACAAATCCAGACACCATGTCCTACTGAGAAATTTCTGATGGGTAATTCCAATAGCACTTTGCCCGACCCAGAAATCGAACCCAGGACATCATGGCTACCGTGGCCCCGGAACATAAAGGGCGAGGAAGGAATATGGATGGGTTTTAGTCCATCGGGACATTTAGGACATCATGGCTAGATCGAAGGACCACCACACCAACGACGCAGTCAACTTTTAAACAAAGTATTTGTAAAATAAAACCAGTTTTTTACAAGCAGGTAGCCTTTGCCCCAAAGGGGTGATTCGCTTGGACCCACCCCTTGGGTCAAGTTACGCGTCGTTGATTTTTTAACGGGAAAAAGCCATTACCATTTCATCTTATCATTGCTAATTCAAAAAATTGTTACAAAAGATGTGTAGGTCGTGAAGGGGTCGGGTTTATTTCCTTTTATTAAAAGAAATTTCATTAGGAGTACGTACTCGTATAATGAATGTCCTGTTCGGTCTTTGTTTTGCTCGCGAGTTCAGCGAGATTGTTCAAAGGTTCACATTTGAAGCGGGAGCACATAGCATGGCCAGCAATCAACAGCATCGCCTTCATTAAGATTTTATTGTTTTGAATTTGAAGTTGTAAATGAATTCATAGAACACGGTTTTAAAAGAAGGGTGCATATTTTATAAAGTCGTGACACAGCCTACAAACACTCACCGACGTAGCCCGAAGAATTGCCAAACTTAAGTGGCAGTGGGCAGGGCATATTGCTCGCAGAACAGATGGCCGATGGGGCCGAAAAGTTCTAGAGTGGCGACCGCGAACCGGAAAACGATGCGTTCGAAGACCTCCCACTAGGTGCACCGATGACCTGGTGAAGGTTGCGGGAATCCGTTGGTTGCGAGTCGTACTGGACCGGTCTATGTGGCGACACTTGGGGGAGGCCTATGTCCAGCAGTGGACGTCTTTCGGCTGAAATGAGGATGATGACAAAGCTTATGCTCGCGGCTTTGAACGCGTGAAGTTTATAATTATCCCCCGGGATCACACTACCGGGATGAAAAGTATCATAGGTGTAAAACTAGTCTAGAAGCTATCTGTATGTGAAATTTCATTCAAATCCGTTCAATAGTTTTATCCATCCATCCTCGTAAACTTTCGCTTTTTTTATATAAGTAAGTGTTTATTTTTTGTAAAATAAAAGTAATTTTCCGGTTTAAATTAAACTTCAATAACGTATGATATTTTCCTCCGCATACGCTCTACTAACCTGAAAATTACGCGATACACGTGATGAAAAAACAGAAATAAAAAAAATCCGTAATTTTTTCGATGTTTTTGCAAAAAAAACTGCGTTCTACCTACGCGTCGGAAAAAGAGCGGCCATTATGCAATTAAACCTCGCAGATAAACTTGTTACATTTTAAGGGGTATTAAAATTCCTGACGACTTGTGAACGACGCGACGCGGTATTTTCCGGGAACTTTAAAAAATACGCGGAAAATTTCAACGTTAACGTGATAATGTGCGACGGTCAATTCATTAGTCTAAAGCGTTAACTTTTTTACTTACCTCTACGTATATGTCGTGATTTGTAAGCTAATTACATCGGTGTCGCACGACGTACATTAATAGGATATGTATTAACATAGTAGGTAGGTTCTAGCAGTAACACTAGCACGTAAAATAATTTGCATGAAGCGTTTTCTAGCTTTATAGCGTTGCTCACGGCATCTGTAATGACTAAGGTGGCGTTATGCGACGCCTTCGCCACTGTAATTAGAGACTCGAATAAAAACGGCATAAAAGCTTTTAAAATTCAGTCAAGTAAGTACTTGTTCACCCTTCACTCTTTGTGAGGGAGAAAAACTGCAGGTACTCAGTGGAAGGAAATGGTGTTCGACTTTTTACTTCTTGTTCTGAAAAGATCGCATCATTAGTGTAGTGGTCGGATTACAAGTCCACGGAAAGAGATACAATATGTGTTTTTCTGTTTGGGTAAATCTTAGTGCTTGCTCGATTAAAAGTACGCTCCGACGTGGCTATGGACATGGAAACTTCCAAATTACCTAATACAAACTGACGTATCTAGCGAAATTTAAACTTCCTCACGTTGGTGTTGGATGTCTATTGAACAAAATATGATTCGCGGCCGTAATATGTATGTATTTAAACAATTCTAACAATTAAAATCATCAATAAAGCCCTCTCAGTTAATTCGATCCATTTGAATGACTATTTCATAAGAAATCAGACGTACAGTCTAACATTGACCGGCAAATCGCAAAAAAAGTAAGAAAAAATTTAGATTCTCGCGTTCTACGCTGCCGCTTCCATGAAAAATCTGAGAAATATTCTCAGTAAACTGCAATTCCGTTCTTCTATGTCATGCATTGATAAAAAATAAAAGCACCTAACCTAAAAATGAAAACGTTTGACGCTCCCAGACTTCGCCTCTCTGCACCAAAAATCAGTAAAGTCATATTTCAGTCACATACAAAAAGAACATTGCAAATCTCGTAAAGTTCAAGCACTATAATCCTAAATTCTAAAACGCTATCATATGAAACTTTACTAGCCCACAGGTTAAAACTCAACCGAGGGTGACTGGGTAACCAAATGGTGCTTGCATATGGCCTGGAACTAGAACCGTGTGACCTATTTGTACTATCCGGCAGTTCATACCGAAACGGTACGGCCGTTTGCTTGGAATGTACGATATATAGCATTGTAATTACAGTACTGTTCACTGAGCTGAAGTAAAGGAGCGAAATTCGTATGTATAGAGGTCATTGAGGTCACTGTTTTAAGAGAACGATAATCTTAACTTACTTCTGTTATGAACGTATGGAACGAAAGAAACTTCTTACGGGAGAATGGATGTATGTACGGTCGAACAAGCTATTTGGTTTACACTTTACAATGTAATTAGTGGGTAAAACTGTTAACCAAATAGCTTGTCCGACCGTACGTTTATGTAAGGATTTGTGTTGTTACTCTTTCGTGTAAAAACTACTGAAGAGATTTTGATACGTTAAAGTAAGCATCATTTATTTATTTATTCGATAATTCTCTGACTGAATGAATAACTAAACTAATACTGCTGTTTTCTTCCATCCTGTGCTTGGTGGACGTCGAATTATGGTCGAATATAGGTTATAATTACCTGCCGGGGCCAAAACTCCTATCTTTCAAGCTGGAACCAACCATACATTCACCTTTGAAATGGTGATTTCGAAGATTAGCGTGTAGGAACATGGAAATTATTTTAATGCTGGTATATGAAGATTTTGTAAAGCAATGGCATAATATATTGAAAGGCTTTACAAAATCTTGAAGCTGGTAACTAGTGAAGTAGTCATATTTATGGCCAACGACTTTTATTGTGTATGTCGATACTTGCAGGCCGAATTATTCTAGACTAGCACTTCGCACGCGACTTCGTCCGCAAAAATTGTGATGGCTCAGCTAATTTGCATGATATCAATATAATTTATTAATTTTCACCACAGCACCTCAAACAAGCAAAATTCAATTTCGCTGCAAGCGTCAGACAAACTAACCTTTTTTTTATGATAAATGATATTTATTCAGCAAGTAGGTTTTCTCAAACACTTTTACACGTCATTTTTTTTTTAAACTAGATGGGGCCGCTGTTTCGTACCTGACTACTCTGAGAAGAAACAGCCGAAATAAACTCAGAGGTCAAAGTCTCTTTTAAAGTCCAGACAATCTTGCTTAATTCACATGAGGACTATGCAGATTAGTGTCTGAAGTGGTCTTTTGAAGTAACAATCACACAGATTTAAGTGGACCTGTCCAGTCAGTGCAAGCATTTGTCAGTTATCGTGTAGCTCGACTTATAACTTAAAGAGCTCAACATAACGACGAACAATACCAAAGAAAGGACATTTGGGTAGGTCGCTTATAGTACTCAAACTGCCAGACAGTCGTGAAAAAAAAAACAACAAAATGTGACCCACAAGGTCCTCACATTCACAATAATTCAATAAAATAAATAATAATTTACTAATCAAATGTCAATAAAAATACGATATGTTAAATACACACACAAAACATAAACAAAACAAAGTAAAAAATAATTAGATACTGTATAAAATAATAAATATGTAATAATAATATATCATATATATAAATATTATATAATATAAATCATTAAATGTCACAGTCACAAGTAAATATTCATGTCAAATACACACACATAAAAAATAAAAATAAAGTAAAAAGTAATAAAATACTGAACTAAGTATTCATTGTCAAATCATTCAATGTCACAGTGTATAAAATAAAGGAATCAATAAACAGGCGAAGAGCATTTATAGAGCAAATTTCATTGGAGCAGCTTAATGCCAAGCCTTTTTTTCTTCGAGATAGTGATTAACATAGAAGGCTTTCAGGCATAGCTTCCTTCAACCGCAAGTGTAGTTTCAGAAAGCATGTAAAAAAAATTGGAGAATTCAAATTTTTATTGTTTTATTCTCGGTTACGCTAGCAATGGATAGGTCATAGTGCGCTAGCTACAAAGTACAATAAAATTTGGATAGTAAATTAATAATAATAAATAAATATGAGTGTGTCCAGTGACGAAGTCTGCTATTTAAGATCCGAAGAATTGAAGCATAACGTAAAAAATGCAGATAAGTTTCCTACCTGAAGAGTCCCACGAAAAATATCTAAACAACTTATGATATTTTTAAGTAATGGAGACTTACAAAGGGTGCAAACACTTTTTCGGAGACTGTACTGTTATCTTACTTAGTATAGAATTATCACAAACTAGGCAACCATCTACAATGTGGATTATTTACTCAATGTTGAAAGC
Organism: Xestia ashworthii; assembly: GCA_950022955.1. Classification (NCBI taxonomy): domain Eukaryota; kingdom Metazoa; phylum Arthropoda; class Insecta; order Lepidoptera; family Noctuidae; genus Xestia; species Xestia ashworthii. The sequence goes on from OX465554.1 coordinate 15,869,141, forward strand.
CACAATAAAAACAAAAGATGACGTGCAAATTAAATTCAATGGTTTAATTTTTACTACGTTGTTTTTTTTACCTTTATGTAAAAACCAGTATTGTTCTCGCTGCTGAGGTGAAAAGTTGTATGTGTTACACGAGACCAAAGTTATTTCCATCTCGTGTCTTTGAATCCCTCGCTACGCTCAGGATTCTCTCCTAGAATCACTCGCTACGCTCGTGATTCAAGTATATAATCCTTCGCTTCCTCGGGATTCAAAATCAACACTCGCAGCAAAAACACACTTTGCTCTCTTGTGGCACAAATAATAATTGTTATTCGGTAAATATGTAGCTTTCTAACAGTGAAAGATTTTTTTAAATCGGATAAGTAGTTCTTAAGTTAATCGTAACAAACAAAAAATCAAATCTTTCCTCATTATAATATTAGTGTAGAAGTGTAGATAGAACTTTTTAGGGTGCGTGCCATTTGATATAATAACAAAAATTCTAACATTCACATGACCTAATTTCATTTCATATACTTTTTTTTAGTATATTGACGAAATTATATAATGAATTATTGATATCATTTCAGTTTACCTAATTATGTGTGGTTTAATTAACATTTTCTATAATCCACATTTGTACTAATATTCAGTTAGTATAATTTTTAGTTAGTATATTATTTAAAATCTATAGTAACGTTTAGTATAATTTGAAACGAACTACTTTGTGTTCTAAATTTTTGCAAAAACTGATTGGACTATAAACGCCTGCTTTTTTCGTGTTCCCCCCCCGACTCCCTCTAGTGCCAGATCCCCTCTATTGTTGGAGAAACATCTGGGTTAGGTTAGGTAAGAACAGTGACCATTAGCGCGCGAAGGCGAGCGAGCAGAGCAAGCGCGCCGTGGCAGCGGCCGCCGAGTGCCATATCCCCTCTATTGTTGGTTAATCATCTGGGTTAGGTTAGGTTAGAACAGTGACCATTAGCGCGCATTACTTATTTATTACAGAATTTTGGCTGAAAATGAGTAAATATGAAAATTAGGGCAAATGAAAGTTAGGTCAACTAAACGTTATATTAAAACAGCATTATACAAATTGAAAATTATTTGAAATGAACGTAATACTAAATTATATTAGAGTAAAAGAAGTTTATATTACATGTAACATTAGATCACATGAAATGGTTACGTATCATAATACCTAATTTTATCTCAACTAATTTCATTAAAACTACGGTCCAAAGAAGGTTATTTGTTTTTATAGCATATGAAAATTTTATTATGTGAACGTGAAAATATAAGTCGCTTGAAGACTAAAATCGTTGGTGTACGAAGGGGCTAAAAGAACTACGTGTCTCATACAATTAAACACGAAAAACGACTTGTTAAATACTATTTGTATACCTAAAGGTGTAGATAACGAGTAAATTGTTTCTGCAGTTGACTACCCGTTAGCGAAAGTACACAGGACAGGCAAGGATCAGCAAATATCCGGCCCGACTGGCGTTTATGACAAAGCTCGTTTTCCGGGTTATTTCAAACGGGATTTTCACCTTTTCGACAAAAGATTTGCCTTCTCTCGTCGTAAAGTCCTCTAGTCGTATACTTAAAAGGCTTTTCAAATGTTGTTTGTGGCTTTTCAACTACCTAATTTGTCTTTTCAGGAATTCTGTCAAGAGAAAAAGATGTAGGTACCTATAACAAAGTTAAGAACACGATAAAGCTGTTTGTGAAATAAATATTAAATGAACATATAACTGCGGGTCTGGACTATCAATAGAACAAAACTATCACTTTCTGCGGGTGTCTATTCGTAAAATCGTTACAGTAAAACTTATCAGAACCATTTTGCCAGCCAACTGTTTCAAATATTGGTTTCGAAGTAATCATTTTCAGTTCTATTTACGAAGCTTATGAACTATCAATAGGTATCTAAAACCTTTGACTATTCACCAATACCTAGTATTTTGGAAAATGAAGTGTGTGTTTCATTCGGAATTCCAAGGAAGCTCAGCATTTAGCCCCGCAGGCCATAAGGGTCAATACATCACAATGGTAGTTTGACATTCAAACACCATTGTTTCCTCAATAAGCCGCGAAGAGACACACACCCTCAGGCTACTGGCCACACCGCCACACTACCCTCACGCACCACACAAAGGTCAACGCCCCTCTCCACAACTTCCGAATAACATATTCTTAAAACATACACACATCAGTACCGCTCGACGTTTCTTTGACAATGATATAACGTTTGCCAGCGCTCGCAATATAGGCTGTTATACTAAATTACTTCATAAGGCTGAGTTGACTTCGAAAAACGAGAGTTCACGGAGGTAAGGATCATAAATATCGGTCTATTGTTTTACCCACAAAGCGAACACTTCTTTTTATTATTTGACCCTTTTGTGGGTTAGTAATAAAATGCGGTCGAAAGTGGTAAATAATAATCTGGTTTGCGTCGCTCCGTTGAGCCCGAACCCGCGGGACCAATAAATTGTTGTAAGAGAACAATATGTACTCATTTTGATATTTCGTATTGATTAAAATAAAAGCATTTCAGGATGTTAAGGTCGGTTTCAATTCTCGCGAGGGCAAGGGTAATTAGAACAAATGTGTATCATAATGAAGCGAACAAAATTCAGAACAAACCACACATATAACACTCAGGGCTAATACGTATGTAAAAATGGGCCCGTGAGACAGTAGAATATAAAATAATGTCCTCTAGATATTACAAAGGGAGTAATACTTTGAAATGGCCCGATATATATTTTACTCCCGTCTGCCAATAAAATGAGAAAGGATACGTGGGTTACTTTCAATTATTCCTGGATTTATCACTTATAAACGTTACGTATTTGGCCTTTTCAGCGCCTAATTTGGTCACGTTTAGGTACTCTCATTTCAATGACAGACAAGAGCCGTGTAATTCAATGCGAACAGTTGGAGCGTTCAGTATCGCAAATTAAACAATACCCTCTAATAATATTACAACAGTAACAGTAAATGGGCTCTTAGAAGTCTTACTCTCAAAAACTTAATACTCTTATTAAATTGACGAACAATTGGGTATTTAAACGTAGCAAATTGTCAGATTTCAGGATTATATTTTGGACAAAACAGAATAATGGTTCGAGAGGACTAACGACAACGTGACCCCAATTATTTTTATAACAATGGCTGTTTTGTACACTGGATTCCACGGCCTTCCAGAAATTTGCATGACATTGCCTAACACCAAACGCGATTTGTTTTTGTGAATGCTCAAGTGAATTCTAGCGTTTGGTTTTATTAATTTTATGTATGGAAATTTTCTGCTCACTGAACCTATTACCTGCGCGCAAGAATCAACCGTGAAAGCTAGTTGAAAGGGGTACGGAAATCAATTGTTCTGATATTCCGACTTCCCTTTTATTTAGTGCCGTGAAAAAAAACAGTTTTAGTAAAATACTGACGACGCAGCGAGACGTTATTTGTTCGAAAAGAAATAAAAAAGGCCAGCTTTAGTTAGAGAGATTTATACATCGTTTGTAACTTTATCTATGGCGCAAGTAAGTTATGGAGCCTAAGGTCAAACTAATGTCAATTTTTTCCCCATTTAAATAGCGAATAATGTTCAGTAACCGTGAAGCGGCGTAGAGCGGTCGTATCTGTGCTCACTACATAAATCAAATATAAATAAAGGACCTCATAAGCTGTCAACGTAATGCCATTCAAGCCAGGCCTGGGTGCGTAATATCGTCGAATAAATCATGTTCAGCTAAAATATGCCTCAATACCCACTGTTGAATATGAAATCACTTTCAACCATTTAGTTTGGAAATACCTAATTCAGAAAAATGAAAGGGTAATGTAAGTGAATGTGGAATATTTTCAGGCTTATATGCCCTTTTGAGTATCTCTACGTGTCATTTTTTTTAATATAGTGTTTCTCACTTTAAATGTTTGTAATGTTGGCTATGTGAAACGATCAGAAATCTCAATACCTCTCACGTTTTATACGACAATAGAGTTTAAAAATAGCATGAACCTAAATGTACAAAAACCAATTAAGTATGAGTGCTTTGCAGTTTTAATTACTTTTAGAACCGATGAAACAGCTCAATTAACACAAACTTACCCAAATTACGATAGTTTTGAAGAAAAAGAACAGGGTTTATTACACCTTGACTGTGAAAACAGGGTTAGATATTAATGTTGCAAGACAAAAACAAAAAATGTAAGACTAAATAAAAAAGGCAACTGGGCTAACTTGACTCAATTAACAGTCAATTCAGCCTTTCGAAAAATCACTGCTTCCTAGATATCGCCGTTTTTCAACCATCCGCATGCAATCTGGCCCAGCCACCTTTTTATGATCGTCAGTCCATATAGCATTCTAGAATTAACTTGAATAACACCAAAACAAACGTCAACACACTCGTTCTACATTACAATTCCAAAAATATACAATTTTAAATTTATCCCCTCGCAGTTAACGTACAAGGAAAACATGGCACGTCGAAGGATAAATAAAAATGATAAATTCTCAACGCGTGTTATGACCCCTAGCTGCCGTATATAGAGTACTGTAGTATATAGGGTACTGCCATATATAGGGCTCTGTCTGTCACTATGGGAATATGGATAGAGTGCCGGGACGACAGCTTGTATTTTGGCCCGGGGTATAAATCTGCGGGCCTACTGCCTAGCACGAACGAAACGCGTGAAGTAAATCTTACAGCAATTGGAATGATTTCAATGTTGAAAAAGTTTGTTTTGTATAAAATATTTAGTGAGTTTTAAGACATTTATCATATCTATATGAGTGAACTTATTAGTGATTGTGTTTGTTTTCAGATAGTTTTACCTACTTCTGTGTTTTCGTTTCATAAATCGGATTGAAGTTACTCGTACGTTTCCGTCGCACGTTCATGCTAAGGCCTCTGAGTGTGTCTTTTAACTTCTTTATTTCTGGAATAGAATAGAACATATTATTTATTCTAGTTGTTAGTGTTGTAACTACCTCGTATTTAAATACAGTACTCTCACAATAAAATAATAATGATATGGTTTAACAGAAATGTTGTTCACCATTTTGTGTGGTATAACAAGCTACGTTAAAAATGATAAATATTATTTCCATCAACGATATTCTCAGAATTATTAATGTAAACATTGAATAAAATTTAAAAAAGCTTCTGATCGTTCCACTTTCAACATATAAATACCAAAAATCTGTTGGTGTGTGACTTTAACAGTGATGTATTTTTGTAGAAAAAGACATTATTTTTTACACCGTCCAAAATATTATTGGAACATCCTACATAAAAATTCTTTGGATATTATTTATCACTATTTTTGTAAGACCTTATAAATTCTATTTATATCCTGTCTTTTTTATTCTCAGTTGGACAGTGTCATTAGTTTCTAATATTTATAGATTTGCTGATAATATCCGTCATCTGTTGTACTCCAACTCCATTATGAATGACTGATGTTTCTCTGAATAATTTACGTGGTCTGTTGTTTATTTTATGGAAAATTGATTTATGCTGGTCACTGTATTATGGATGTCCGGTTGTAAAGTTGTTATGTGCATTGATTGCAGCACGTATGTCATTATAACTTTTCGTTGTTTTCATTTCTTTCCATCATTCCTGGAAAAAAAATGTTACATATATTCTTAAGGCTAGTTTTATACATTTACAAAAGAATTTACCATCTGTAACCGAACTAGGCAAAAGCCTGTATTTCGGTTATCAGCGCCAATCCCCTCAAATATTAATAATTAATTGTAGCCATCAAATAGTCATGTTAACCTTTAGTGGGTATACAACAAAAAAGTTCAGCAAAACAAATTAAAATAAAAAAAATGTAAGCTAAGGGTAGAAACTTACACTTCTTAGCTTACATCGTTTGGGTTTGGTGAAACATTTCATTAGCCATGTTTATAAGCCATAATCATCTAAAAAATCCATTTACGAAGAAAAACAATAAAAGAACTAAAAGCATATTCATTAATTATTGGGAAATGATGATATAATTTCCTTTTTTTTTCCGCGCTTTTCCTTTGCTTGTTGAAGGAGAAGCAAAAATATGACACCGCAAAAAAACCTAGTAGGTATTAAAAAAAGAAAATTCCACGTACTTATAAATGACTAGCTGACCCACGCAACTTCGTCTGCGGCACATAAAAGAGATAATTACCTTTTTTTGATTGATTATTTTTTATCACCGACTTCTGAAGCTAATTTTATTTTTCAATTTTTTGTGTGAAGGCGGTTTTATTTTTTGCAAAATAGCTTTTTAGTGGTTCATGTGTGCTTACCCTTTCACAGCGTACCGGCGTGATTTTTTGTTATGAACTGGTATAAACAATAGACAGACATGAGATTTAAGCAATCCCAGTACATTTGCTATCATTTATTGAGTCGTTCAGATGCCTATCTCTGAAGTTCTTCATCAGATCTGTACCAAATTAAAACGGGCTCAATCCGAGAAAGTATATACTCTTCCTAAAACTACCCAAATCGCTTCTTGTGTGCCTATAAAATTTGAAGAGTTCCCTCTATTTTTCCAGGATCTCATCATCAGTATCCTGACTTGATCATTATGGGACCACCTGGAAAGTATACCCTTTCAAACAATAAAAAAAAAACAAAGTCGGTCTATAGCCATCTTCGAGTAACCGGGGAACATTGAATTGAGAACCTCCTCCTTTTTGAAGTCGGTTAATAATGACGTTATGGTAGGTGACTCTAATATCCAGGTAGCCGGACCGGGCCGGGCCGGGTCAGGAAAGATTTGCCGAGTATCTTAAATTTGCTAATAAGAATTGAAGAGTTACGTTACTTTGTCCATCCCATAATCAGAACCTAACCGAACACTCATCAAACTACCCTTGAAGTACGCCCTTTCCACTCAAAAAAAAAAACAGTACATGTCACGGTAATAGGCTTATCCCCAATAAATGGAACTTAACACACCTATTTGTCGAAATCTGGGAGTATTGTATACATTTGCGTACCCCTTCAGAGCATACAGGCGTGGATGTTCTGTCATGATGTTGTATAAACAATAAACATCCAAGCGATTGCAGCAATCAATGCAGATTTGATTTAATTAATGTAATTCCTAATTTCGATTCGACAGCAATACACGCCTAAGCGCGCAATGCGCACATTTCACTTAAACTGTTGAAGAGACAGTACGATTACGTGGAGTCAGTCCGCATTCCCTGCAGTCGTGCGAGTTACTGGCTCTTATAGCCTACAGCTTAACTAACTAGTGCCTGTATTGGATACGGAGGAAGAAGGAATGGAGTACGTATTGCCAAACGGATGGGGTTCAGGACTTGGGCAAATAAAGATCACTGTTTTGCTCGTTGCATCTGTGTGTTGTTCCCAGGTAGACAGGTACGGATAGTCGTGATGTCATGATCATCACCATCTGCTTATTCTTGTCCTAATTATGGTGTGGTTGGTGGTGCAACCGAATACCAGAACTAAACGTGCTGTAACTACTTTTCTACACAACCTAGTTAGTGGGTAACATAATGCTTCTTAGCAAGTCTGTCAGTCACTCTTTTGAGACATCTGACTAAAACTAAAATGTGGTCTAATTTAGGAAAGCCATTGTAAAGCTATAGAGTGTGTAAATAACGATGCGAATATATGGATTCTTATTAAATAAACTCACTTCATGGGTTGCCTTGGACCCGAGATGGACCGATGTGATGAAGTGGTGAAGGTTACAGGAATCCGCTGGATGCGAGTCGCACTGGACTGGTCAATGAGGCGACAGTTAGGGAAGACCTACATCCAGCAGTGGACGACTTTTGGGAGAAATGATGGTGATGATTTCAACATCATTTCATGAGTGAGAAACTAATCCTGACTTACTTTACTTGGAACCTTTCTTTTACCACTACATAATGGTTTTTAGGCTTGTCTTAGTTATAACACTCCATTTTTGTATTCTCTTAGAGTTCAGCTCAGATTTACATAGGTATGTTTCTATGTACAACATCAATAGACTATAGTGTTACGAGGTGCGATTTCGAGGAACCATAATTTTAGCCGTAAATTACATGTTGGTTGTATACCTCGATGCGCTTGGAATGATGTTGATTAGCGTGTGTGATACAATGCATATTATAATTATAATACAAGATAATTATAGGCATCATTATTGGGTGAATGCCTGAAATGGTTTTCTGCTAATAATAGCGATGTCTTGCAAACCACCTTCAAATGGAATAGTTTATTTTTAGTTGACAGATTTACAGCCATTGATTCAAAATCAAAATCAAAGCATTTATTTCAAGTAGGCCAGTTACTGGCGCTTTTGAATCGTCGAAACAAAGATGAAAATTAAATGTAGCTACAGTCCCAGTCACAAGACATAAAAACTGTGAAAGTACTGTAGTTGCCCATTCCCTAGCGTAGATCTCTATGGAGAAGAACGGGCAAGAAACTCCATGGACACTCTTTTAAATCATAATGTTGTTACAAAATCTTGCTTACATCATTCCTGTTCAGATGGTGCATTGATTGTTCCTATTACTATCAGAACTAAATGACTGTAAATATTTATATTTCACCAAAGTCCAAGTGGAGCCTGATTAAGTGGAAAATCAACTTAATCAGGCTTTCAGAAACTGTTTTTGATAAGATCGAGAAATCAATCAAAAAGATCGACAAGCGCCTCACAAAATTATTTCAATGATGGTACCAAGGCACCATAGTAACACCCTACATTGACTTGGACTTATTTCCATTTTTTATTCTAAAATCAATATTGAATTGAGTCTTATTACAGTCATCGAGGACTGTAGAATTATAGGGGCCTGCGTGTCTGGCTTGCACGCATATTGTAAAGTGGGTGCATAAGTTATTTCCTTCGTCTTTTATTTCTGTGTGTGCCAGTGTGCTGGTGTGTGTGATCAATTACCATGAATACAAAATCATCTTTAATAACCATCGTTTCAATGAGGGGAGTTAAATTCTTGAACAGGAAAAAAGGGTACTCCTAGCGGTATTTTTCTCATCATTACATTTATCTATTTAATAGTTGTTGCCCTCAAATTCCTTCGCGTGAAAATTTAGCCGTGTATGTGTAAAAAAAAGTATCATCTGTGCATGTCCTCATCAGAGGTTGTCTGGAAAAGATAATGAAGTTTTACATCAGTTTTTGTATACTTACGTAATAAGGAGTATTCGATCTATTTATTCACCTGTTCTCATCACATAGTTCACTTTCTACCCCTTTTATTCAACCCAAATGCTGTGTTTAGGTCTTTTAGAATGCACGCCACTTTACCCGGCATCACACAGCTATGTTTCTAAAACGCTTGATTCAGCTTTTGCCGAGGGTTGTCAATTAAAAATAATGACCCCAGAATATCGGGTGAGGACTCTAATTTGGTGTTGCAATTCAAAATTCGTAATGCTATAAGCGAGTTTTGTGTTTCGTGTATACCTACTGATACTACATAAAACATTATTTTTTTTTAATGTTTTGAAAAAGAGACTAGAAAAGAAAATATGGAACATTGTTCATTGTTGTGTTATTATAACAAAAAGGTGAAAAATAACTTTAGCTTCAGAAGTTGGTGACCATTGTTTGATTGATTTATTAAGTTTTTTTGTCACCGACTTCTGAAGCTAAAGTAATTTTTCACCTTTTTGAAGTCGGTTCTATTTTTTTGCAAAAAAGTTTTTATTTTTCACTTTTTAGTGGTTCACTTGTGCTTACCCCTTCACAGCGCACCGGCGCGGCGGTGTGATGTTATGTTATGAACTGGTGTAAACAATAGACAGACAATAGATTTCAGCAATCCCAGTCCATTTGCTATCATTTATTGAGGAGTTTCGGTGCCTATCTCCGAAGTTCTTCATCAGATTTTCACCAAATTGAAATGGGACCACTTTAAGAAAGTATTCTTCCAATGATCGCGGACAAACATACAATCGTCCTTCAAAAACTACTATCCAAGAAAGCAAAACGGGATCTATGCGGCAACGTCACGTGATATCCAATAGTGTAATATATTAAAACCTTCCCTAAAATGTAACAAACACTTTTCTGAAAACCGTATCAAAATCGGTTCAGCCAAACGCGAGATAATCGCGGACAAACATACATACATACATACGGGACGAACTGAGAACCTACTTTTTTTTTTGAAGTAAAAAGAAGAAAATAGTTAGTTTTATAGGACTGCCTCGCTAGTCTAGTGGTCGCAAGTGCGACTGTTGAGCCATGGGTTCAATTCTCAGGTCGGGCAAAGTGTTATTAGGTTTTTTTTTGTTGATTCCAATAAGCTCACCCCCTATTGTACGGGACCTATACTATCTATTTGTACGGCAAATCTGGTAAAAACCGATCTCCTCTCTGATTGCTCTAATCGAAGAATCACTGGGCTGTTTCACAGTAAGTGGAGTTGTGGCCCTTATTTCTTGACGAATACTTTTCATATCATCATGTATTTTCTCACAGTTTGACAAACATGTACGTTTTGTGTCGTTTCTTATACTTGGAGAAATGGTTCAGAAGATATTTCAAGAACAAAGGTAGGTAAACTCAATCTTGTGTTGCTCTCGTGACGTCATCGTTCAGTTTACCTTTGACACTGTTCCTCTCGAGGCGCGGAATATGGGACATAGTGAAAAAGCCACAGTTTTTCAATTTACGTCGCGGTTGTTTCAAATGTATCGCGGTGTTACAGCGGGTTCCCAACCATTTTGAGAACCGACTTGAATCGAGAGTGTGACTAGACTAAAACCTATAGCCCCAAATAAAACTGGTATCAAATATTTTTGATTGAAATGTTTTCAAATACCCGAAAAACATTTTTGTTTTGAGTCCGAACTGTATTTTTAGGACTTTGGAAATGGGTTCTGTTAGAGTTCAATGCTCAATTTTTATTTTCATAAGCCACTGTTTGCCCTATAACTGTATGTTGACAGAGTTCCTATGCTTACAAGTACTTACACCATTTAAATAATTGTTCTCTTTAAAATAAAATGTCATAATTGACGAAGGTCATGGACGCGGGTGGTGGACGCCACTTAAACTAAAGTGTGAAATTAGCGGCAGTTAATGTCAAGGTAACCGTAGTTTTTCAGAACACACTGACTTCAGCAGTCAGGTCTTCAACATAAAAAGACTATTTTATAGACATACAGACGAGAAATGTGTGAGTTTTGCAAGTAGATCATGCGTAGCAAGAAAATTTATGTTTTCGGCACTCGTTCAGCAATGCTTAGGTCCATGTTCACCGAAAAGATAACGGTCTGATTATCTAAAAACAGCTGTCAGTGTGACATGTTCCCATACAAAAATGTGTTTTAAACAGCCGTTTTCAGATAATCAGACCGTCCTCTTCTTGGTGAACATGGACCTTAGATACTATAGACGAGCATCACAACAACGCAGAATATAAAAAAAAACCGGCCAAGAGCGTGTCGGGCCACGCTCACTGTAGGGTTCCGTAGCTTCCCAGACCATTAAAAATACCAACATTTTTCGTCAGCAAAAATAACTTTGTTTTTCATAGTATTTGTATGAAAAACAAAGTTATCATTTGCGTTTTTTTGAAAAAGTGCTATATAACTCAAAAACTATTCAACTCATCAAGTTGAAAATAATTTTCCTAGAAAGTTCATATAAAGGTCTACTTCTGTGATTTTTTTCATATTTTTTAAACTTATGGTTCAAAAGTTAGAGGGGGGGGGGACACATTGTTTTTGACTTTCGGAGCGATTATTTCCTAAAATATTAATATTATCAAAAAATGATTTTAGAAAACCCCTATTCATTTTTAAATACCTATCCAACAATATATCACACGTCAGGGTCAAAATTAAAAAAAAAATCGCTCCCCACTTTACGTCTGGGGGAGGTACCCTAATAAAAATGTTTTTTTAAATTTTTATTTTTGCACTTTGTCGGCATGATTGATATACATATTGGTACCAAATTTCAGCTTTCTGGTGCTAACGGTCACTGAGATTATCCGCGGACAGACAGACAGACAGACAGACAGACAGACAGACAGACATGGCGAAACTATAAGGGTTCCGTTTTTTGCCATTTGGCTACGGAACCCTAAAAACCATTTCACACATCTGAAACTCACGCATTTTTTCCATCGGGGAGATAGATACTACATAACGTACTTTTCATGGATTTATAATGAACTTCTTTTGTTTCGACTTTCTTTTGCATGTTCATGCATGTGACCTTACAAGCACTCTGGTTGCGTGGACTACTCATACATAATCTTGTCCAATAACAACCCAAAAATAATGTGTAACAAATAAAATTAAATTAAAAATAAAAAAAACGCCCGAACAATTTCCTAAAACTTAGATAGAAAATAATTCGTTAATTCGCCATTTGGTGGTGGCAGCCATCTTGGATTTTTAATTTATCATAGTGTATAGTATTCTACTAGTCGAGCCCTTTCATTTGATACCCATATTGAGGGAGTTGATGAATTAATTGTAATCCGCCATATTGTGGCGGCGATTTGTATTTGTGGGGGATTTCAAACATAGCAAAGAACACTCCCGACTAATTCACCTTTCAAACAAAAAACAAAATCAAAATCGGTTCATCCGTTCGGGCGCTACGATGCCACAGATACACACACACACACACACACACAGACACCTCAAACCTATAACACCGAAATTAGACGGGCAGCACAAGAACGTAGATTTTAATAATGTTCCATTAAACACATCTGAAACTCACGCATTTTTCCCATCGGTGAGATAGATAGGTACTACAAAACGCACCCTTCATCGATTTATGCATAATATTATGTAGTTCTTTTGTTTCGACCACAATCAAGCATGAGGCCTTACATGGCAAACATTCCGGTTGCGTGGACTACTCATGTAGGTACGTAATCTTGTCCAAAAACCACTCAAAAATAATGTGTAATAATAGGCAAAACAAAACTCAAGTATCGAAATCAGTCGAGCACAATTCGTAAGGGGAAAAAATCTCATTTAGCTGGCACACGTTGATAAAAAGGTTGAACATTAATTACATTACCATCACCGACGCCCCAGGTGCGTCCACAGGCGAAACACCCTGTTTTATTAGCCCTCGTGTTATATACAACTCGTTTGTCAACGTAATTAATGCTGTGCCTATGTTAATATGTATTGTTTATAATATTTTTTTGGCAAGAAAATTCGGCTGAGCTACGCTAAGCTTCAGTTTCTGTTCAAAACAAAAGAATACTTGTAAATAGACAGGTGGGATTAATAACAGGATGGCGACAGAACATAATTGTTTAGTCTTCATAAACATACAGGGTGTAAACCACCTCATCACGAAGCCATCAAACAAGCATTCGGTACATCAAACTGAACGACTTTACGCAAAAATTATTGAACAACTTTTTTTTTTTGGGTGCAAAATCACATTTTGTAGTATAACTCAATGTAACGCACACAAAACATTGTACTGATGGTTGGATTGAATAATACGGGGTTCGTGGAGGTATTTTTAGTAAAAGTTTATAAGAAAAACTTGTATTTATTAAAATAAAGTGTTAAAAAGTTGTAACTTTGACCCCTAATATCTCCTTAACTAGAAGGTTCCCAGGTATGGTGGAGAACAAAAAAAATATCAGAATAACGGGGAGAACAAGCGCCTATCGGCTTCGTTAAAATAGCATTCGTGATACAACTCTGTTAAACAAAGTTTCTGAAGTTTAATGAGAAGGTTCGCGGTATAATCCTAATTACCATATGTTTATTGAAATATCTACCGAAACGTACCTATTTCTACACCTACAGGCAATTAATAGAGGAGCGCCTTATTCGTTACCTCCGTGCCTAAATACATTATGAACAAGTCAGACACCTAACCCGTAATATCTTGTACGTGATAAGTACTTGTTCACTACATCGAAGCCACAGACACGTCCCCTAACTTGTCAGACACTCACTGCCTTGCCAACGCGATAATCTAATTGTATACACAATCCAGCTACCACTGTACTCTAGTCTAACCCACTTCTTAACAAAAGCAAACTCCATTACCATTGATATAACGACCATTACGAGCACAGAATCCAATAAGAATAAATGTCAAAAATATAAATGTGAGATTCATTCTTCAAATCAGAATAATGTATTGCCCGAATAACAAAGATGATCAAATGAAACATCAAAAATACAATAAAATGCGGGCAAACTCCGCGATCGCATTTCGCTTGTGATAGCGCATAGGCAGAGATATTGTTGAGTTACGCTCAATACTATTTACTCGGCGATATTCTCCCTTGTGAAAATGTCTTAGATGCGATCATAAATCGCTTCGGTTGACATAATAGCGTAAAGGGAGCGGCCTGGATTTATGCATGTTTGATTTAGAGGGAGGTGAATGTTGTCATTTTACCGACGTACCCACTAAAAATATGGTGCGTTTACTCTACGAATATTATACTCAAAGGAGATACGGACATAGATACATACGCTCGCTTTTGCACTGTTTAAATAAGTACATGAATTTTCATGAACGTTTTGGAATACCGCATACGTAATGAGGTGCTTTATAAAAACTAGAGACCATAATGCGTGTGTTTGGAACCAAGCTCTCCACTCGAAAGTCGAACGTACAAAATTGGTCTTCTAAATATTTGTGAATTATCCTTTGCATGCTTACTTCGCCAGATATCGTAAACTTCGTTTCTTATGCGCGTTTTCGTTTTATGATTTATTGTTAGGGCTCATTTATATGATTGAATAATAAAAACTGCTCGGTCGGGTACCACATTTACATTTGACTTTCATTTACCACGTGAATTTTAATAAGATTTCTAATAAAAGAAAATATTTTTTCACAACGGTGATAAATTCGTTAGATAAAATTTGAACAGAGTACTTTTTATTTAGAATTTATCAGATAACATCTCAGTGGGAATTTATTTAACCTGACGACTGCAAAGGAGGGCTGAGTATTAAATTTATTTGAGAGGAGGTCTTCGTTTATTGCGATTCGGATTGGAATTGGAATATCCAGACAGAACAGATTAACAATTTTCGAATTCTAAGGACAGCCTGTGTTCTAAATTCAAGACACGATTCAAATTAAGTGATAAAGCGTTGGGAGTACGCCGCCTGTGCCCGGTTGTCACCCGGTAATACCCAAAGAAGCGACGTGCCCCTGGCCCATTACGACGCGCTGCATTGCAACAATTTCGAGGAGGAAATTTTCAAAGTGTATCAACAATGAAGTGTTAATTATCTCTAAATCAACCCCTAAATATACACAGACAGTATATTAAAGTGTTCGTTGTAATGTTTGATTAGGAGCCGAGCCGAGGAGCCGTGACCGTGAATCTGGTACGGAGAGCAATTTGTGGGTTAATATTACCCCAAAAGTCTTGAATTATAGCAGAAAGTATCTTTAACATTTAAGTTATCTAACTAGTACAAGAATTATTAATAAAAGTGCTGTTCTAATAACATATTATGTAAGGTTCTCAAACAAAATGTGGTAATAATCAAGATCATATTAAGTAGTAAGATATTTCAGTCTTACTTAGGGGTATCATATCCAGTACTAACTGGGTTGTGGAGGTCAGATAGGCAGTCGTTCTATGTAAAATACTGGTATTCAGCTGCATCCGGTTAGACTGGTAGCCGACCCCAACATAGTTGGGAAAAGGCTTGGCAGATGATGATGATGATGATATCAATATCATATTAGTAGGAATTATAAGAACAACTTGTAATTCCAAGTACTCACAATAACATTAAACAACTCGACTATTAATAACACGACACATATTCGCAATCCAACACAATACATACAATACACGAACTGACTATTTAATAACAAGAGACGATCGAATAATCAGATCACGTATTGAACACCAAATTCATAATCGGCTATTGAACGCAACCCCAAGGAATTTGTAAGGGATAACGCGAAAACTGAAGGTGTTTATTATTTTATGATGCTACTCCATTCTCGAATAAGGCCGTACAATAACGATAAAGTGTTACGACCTATCCGATGAGGAGGAAAAAGTGTCGTACAAGTCTCGTTTGCGGAGGGCCTAATGATATTTTACTTTAATAACAATATGTAGGCTTTACAATGTTTAATATGGGAAAATAAGCCATTGCCCGGAAATGAAGTGGTTTTCTTAAGATTATGTTTTTAAATGAACGACTGCGATATAAAACGTTCGTATCAACAATCTCTCTTTATGCTTTATGCATACTTAAGTATAACGGAGATTATAAAATTTAAAATTTGTACCACTGAAATGCCGTATAGTGAAACCCCATAGATCTTAAAAAACTTATGTTAGCTAACTATATTCTTGCCAATGAATCTATCGTTCAATGATTCATGATAACTGAAGTCCTAAAAAACTAAACACAGTTTTTGGACATTCACTACATATTTGTAAGATAAGCTAACTTTTACAAAAAAGCAAACATAAAAATGTCTAAAACGGTTTCTAAAAAAATGTAGAGCAGCAGTAAGAACCAAAAATAAAACTTGCATTTTGTCAAAACCTACAACAGCTATATGTTTTTACAGGTAAATTACCAATACAAAATAACACACAATGATAATGCCTACCTACAAGTAGAATCTTAAGAAATAGTTACGTCTTCAACAGAAAAACGCTATCGATCCGCTTTTCCATCGAAATGATTGTGATAATGTCAACACAACACGCTTTGCTGGCAAATACAAATAACCTTAATGTACCAAAGCCATAAAAGGAGAAAAACAAAAATAACTCAAACACAAGTCAACAAACCGAAGGAACTACACATAAAAAGGTACAACGATTTGTTAAATGAAAATGTAATCAACACAAATTACAGACTGGCGAACGATAATTGAATAGTCTTTATTAATATTTCAATTTACACACGCAATAGGCCAAAGAAATGATAGATTACTATCTGGAATGACTAAAAAAGACGCAGTTATTAACAGATAAATGACCAGAGTGAAAAATACAAAAGAAAGGAAATTGTGTTTCTATCTCGTATAATTTATAATATTAGAATGCTGTGAAAAGTTTGATAATACAATTATACATAACGGCAAAGGTGACTTTGTTTGTTCTCAATGTTTATTCGCTGTATTATTTTTCAGTATATTCAAATTTAATACTAGGTATAGTCTGGTAACTACTATGCTAAGTAATAATATAGGGAACCACTCAAAAAGAATAGCATTATCTGAATAATAAGTTGGTAACAGTCAGACAAAACGTAAAAATTAAAGCACCTATCACCTCCACTTAAAGTTATAATAACATGCTATCAACTTACTAAATCTAGTAGTCGTATTTATTAGTAAAAGCGATTATCGACTTGCCCCATAAGGTCACGAAAATTGTAAGCTGTGACCCCAGATGGGCGAGGGGCGAGTAACTGCGAGCGAACAAACGGAGAGAGGGAACTCACTTCAGTCGTGTGTCAACTGCCGATGACGCCGGTCGTCCGCGCCGCGCTCGCGAACAAAAATATTACGTGAGCTTCATTATAACTCGACTCAACTCTCCAATTGAAATGTTAATTAAAACCGTGTGTGAGTAAAGTGCTTACGGCAATATATGGAGGGATAAAGCTCTGTGATATGTGATGGAACTGTTTGTTTAAAAACTTAATGAGGATGTATGTCTTATTGGCAGTACTCAGTTTACTTATAAAAGGTAACAGCAATTATGTGAATGGACTGTGTGCTATCTATATTGTTCTTAAATAATAGAAATTTATTTTTAGTTTAAGTGAAAGCGGACCGTATGATGAAATTATATCCACATTTTGTGCAAAACGATTAATTTTGCGGAATACGAGCAATTTACCGAGTCCCACGCTGGGCGACAATAAGCGGCGGTGACAGCTACGATTTCTTAATGCAGCTCCGTTTTCAATTTAGGAATAAAATTGCATAAAGATATTATTCATGAAGACCGAGGACGCTTTTATAATAAAAAGCCATTCATCTAAGAGCGACATCGTTAGAAAAATACTTCTTCCTTAAGTAGGTTTTCAAGAGATAGGTATTTATTCGCTACGATAATAAATCATTTAAATTCTCCTGAAACTTTTACTTTTCGGAAGATTAGGATTGACATTTTAAATCTGGGGTAAATAACTTTTCTATTCCAGTTGTTGTTGGTAAAGAGTTTAATGAAGAATCTCGAGTTTTGAAAGAAACTTTTATAAACTGAAGTGGCCTTTCCACGCCTACTGAAAAACAAACCCCTCAATTAAACCGTCAGTATATCTTTTATCTAGAGGAGCTCTCAGTTAGATTTATTCAGGCCTGCCCTCGGCCCGGGGTCGCTAAAAGCAAATTGAGCCTTAAAAATACAAACTGTATCTCTTTTTAATTTTTTTTTTTATGGAAATCACTAAGAAGTCTTCCATAATCGATATTCAATTAATCAGAAACTGGTTCGCAACTACGAGTATATTGTAACTTATTAGAAAGTTGTTTATTAAGATTCTAGGGAGGCTTTGCCACAAATTAAGCCACATTTTCAAAGGGAAGAATATTTCAGTTGTATTTTGGACTAGCTAATTATTTATGCCTGCGGTTTCGTGCGCGTCGACTTCGGTTTTTGTGTCACAGGATCACTCTGCTGGGATAAAAAGTATGCTATGTGTTAATCCAGGTTATGAACTGTAGGTGTGCCTATTTTCATCCAAATCCGTTTTAGAGTTTATGCGTGATAGAGTAGCAAACACAGAGTATTAGACAGTCTGACAACCAGTCTTGTCAAAGGGTATCGTATAACCCAGTATTAACTGGGGTGTGGCGGCAGATAGGCAGTTGCTCCGAGTAAAATACTGGTATTCAGCTGCATCCAGTTATAGACTAGAAGCTGACCCTAACATAGTTGGGAAAAGGCTAAGCAAATGACGGTATTCAATCGTGTATGTCGCTCACTCTTACTCTCTTGCTTGATAAATTCTTGACTATTGGTTGCCTTCTGCTTTTTGGATTAAATAACCGAATTTGGTGCTGTTCGCTACATGAAACGATTGATGTGATGTGGTCTGGTACTCGCCACCTATTTTCTAGATATGCAAGTAAATTCTAAATGACTAGCGATTGTCAAGCGGTTTAACCCGCGTATTGCCTGTTCCCGTGAGAGTACGCTATCAATTGCTGAAAGAATTTTTCAAATCTGTCACATAGTTATTAAGTTTATTCATTACATACAAAAATACAAATATTTCCTATTTATAATATTAGTCTTTAAAATGTCTGGCTAATAAATCCCTACCGTTGTTGCAAAAACCTTGGTAGTTGGTGATTACATACACAGGTACTTTACTCCTCGCTCCTGATTCAACCCGCTAGTCACTTTTACGCCTCCCTCGAGGAGTGATGGAGTGGTCTATTTGTACTCCGACACAGCCAAGTTAAAAAAATCCCTCCGGCAAGCCGCAGGAGGAGGTAGATTTCGAAGAAGGTGCTGGAGCGTCCGACTATTGAAAATTTGTATAAGGAGTTGTACTTATGTGTACAATCTACAAAAAAAAATATTGATTTCAAAATCGTTGTCCTGTAATGGAAAGTTTACCCTTTTTAAATTATCTCATAAGAGTTTAGCATGGAAACGCCCTCAAAAGTTTATTAATAATTTTTTATTTCGAAAACTATAAGTTTTATCGCTAAACTTTGAAGGTAACAATTGAAAAGTAAACAATTTGCTTTTAAAAAAAAATATTTGCGACGTTCAAAATGTTTACTGTTTCGGAGATATGATGTTTTTTCGCAAAAAATTTGGAATTTTCAACCCCCTCCCCAATTTAGGGGTTGCATCAAAAAAGTTTTAATTTAAAGATGTTCGTATTCGTACTCAGAGTGATAAAAATGAGAAACGGTTCAAAAATTTTCCATAGGAAAAAAGTTATGGCCAAAAAACTGATTTTAGAAAAACCGCCCCCCCGCCGCCCCCCTTGGACGAATTCCACCCATTCACGAACTTAGCCTAAGTTTTGACCGTTTCGATTTTTTGGCCAAGTTTGAAAGCAATCGGTTCATAATTGCGACCTGTAGAGTGTGGCTAAATTTTGCTTGTCACCCATATACATACGTATTCACATATATCCCCGTAGGTGAGAGACCAATAGGTAGATTTTTTTTTTTTCAAAAAAAGGAAATCTACCTAATAGCTGTAAATAAGTTGTGACAGGTCGATATTCCAGCGGCAGGCAGTAGACATTTGATATAACCTACTTGGCTGACTTAAAACTTTTTTGTGGGATATAAACAGTTGTTTTTTTTTTACTGTAACACTTCGAAATTTAAAAAACTTGTGTTTTGTGCGTAGTTCAGTTTGTAGTTTCTACATAGAGTTTTGTTTGGTAAGTTGATTACGAACTGTTGACGAACTGCTGAAAAATATTATTTTACTTAAAAAGTATTTCAGGACTGGACTTCAGAAGTTTTTCATTTGTTTTTAGTCTTGAACAAAGTTTATAGGCAAAGAACTGTAAAAAGAAAAGTCTGTTGGTAATGTTGGTCAGTACTTATGTTGTATAAAGTTTTTTATCGGAATACGTATACATACTAGATATGTTATTTTTACGTCACCCACGCCCGCATCACAAGGAAATCACATACACATACAAGACACACTACAAGGAGATCTTGTATTCGATTTTCAAATGGTAACAGTACTATCAGGAATACTTAAGTGTATTAAGATTGCCGCGTGGGCAGCTTACAGATCCGTATATAACATAAATTCTATGATTACGATTGGTTTCATTCCAATAATGACTAGAATTTTCCCTTTGTTATATAACTACTTATAATTAATATAATATCAACAAAGCTCTCTTAAAAACGGGATAATAATACCTATTCTTAGAAAAATAGGTCGTAAAGTTAATTATCCCCTGTTGACGTAGAATTAAGACAGGTCAGGTTGGAATAAAAACAGGTAGTCTTGGAATAACACCACCTCCAGGATACTTATTCCAAGGAGGCTTTAAACCGTTACAAAGTTAATGTTGATTATCCTGGCTTCACTAAATGACGTCATTGTGTGATTACCAACTATAAATAGAGAACAACTAGATATTTTCTCGAAATAAAATATATGGGCTTTGATCAGGATGCAAGGTTTCATTGTAGGAAATAGTTTGGTATTTTTGGGTTTCTGCCTCATTTGAAGGTTTGACTTTGTATTATTGTACGGGCATGATCATAAAAAGAGGAGAAAGAGCAGAAAAAGAAGAAAATTGAATATGAATAATGCGGAACACGTTTACGTAATATTCAAATGCAATTTTCTTCAAAATTATTGACAGAGAAGTTCTTTGGTGGTGTTTCCAAAATTATCATTAAATAAATAATAAAAAAAAGTAGCCAATTGCGAGTCGAACTCGCCCATGAAGGGTTCCGTAGTAGCAAGTAAAATAATATAAAAGTTCGAGGTATTAAATAATTTATTTAAAAAAACTACTTACTATCTCTATCTCGTGCAAACCAATTTTCGGTGGAAGTTTACATGGAAGTTTACGTGGAAGTTTACATCATACATTTTTTAGTTTTATCATTCTCTTATTTTAGAAGTTACAGGGGGGGACACACATTTTAACACTTTGGAAGTGTCAGTCGCGCAAACTATACAGTTTAGAAAAAAAATTATGTGAAAAACCTGTCATCATTTTTGAAAACCTATCCATAGATACCCCACACGTATGGGTTTGATAATTTTTTTTTTTGAGTTTCAGTTCTAAGTATTGGGAACCCCCAAAATTTATTGTTTTTTTTCTATAATTGTGTGAAAATCTTATTGCGGTTCATAGAATACATCTACTTACCAAGTTTCAACAGCATAGTTCTTATAATTTCGGAAAAAAGTGGCTGTGACATACGGACGGACAGACAGACAGAGACATGACGAATCCATAAGGGTTCCGTTTTTTGCCATTTGGCTACGGAGCCCTAAAAAATACCCATAACAGAATACGGATACGGATAACAGAATATCTATGTTCCCAAATATATTTTTTGAGAGGACGATGATAGATACAAAGACGAGAAATGAGGAATTTAAACTTTCCATAGAAAACTTATTTTTCTTATAACTCTTGTTAAAATCAGTGTCCAATCAAAATATATATTTGGGAACCTAGATATTCTGTAATTCAATCGAAATAAATATACACTACCTTAGGAATATATTTAATTTACAAATTATTTTGGTATTACGTTTGTATGAAATACGCATGCTCCGCAGGCGTCTTAATACGTTTTTAAACCTCCATCAAGCTCTATGTAATATCATTATTTATCTTACCTACACGTATAATTTATGCCACCCTAAAGTAATTATAGAAATAACTTCAACCTTGGCCATCGAGTATTTTGGTATACCATGTCTGTTGATAATTTAGATATTTTAGGGGCCAAGCAACGGTCCAAAGTTAGGATAAAATAACCCTGAAAATATTTGTAGTCTTCCAGAAATACTCAGTTCGAAGCAATCGCTCGAGATTGAAACGCTCAATGAAGCATTTTTCTGTCTCAAAATAATCAGGTACAAGTAAATAAAGTACTCTTTCAAGCTTGCTTGGGCACTTTCGAACCAAGAAAATGGATTTATTTCTAGGGATTTCATCTAAGTATAGTCACTGTCTGTATTTAGGCAAAATTCATTGCTTTTGTGTAACTATACTGGCTGTAATAACGAAATTAAGTTAACTTTGAAAGGCGTTTCCTTGTTAATTATCCGCGTTTATACACAGCCAGAATTCTGCTGAATTTCAGAGTTAATGGATTAAGTAACACTACAAAGAAGATACGAATAATCCCAACGAGAATATTTCAATAAAAGGGCTTCTTTATTAACATAATGAATTAAAAATCATTTCGAGTCTCATCCGGGACTAAAGCCACAATCCCACTGCTGCACGGCCGTGAAGCCAGAGTGTACAGCCATAAACCACGGGAACTTATGACCCTCCCGCGACCCATAGAAAGTTAAGATGTCCTCCAAACGTAGCGCGGGAAAACTCTCCCTCTCCCAACAAGAAAGAGTTCAAAATCGATGGACCACAGTAATTTATTAACTCACTAAATTAGGTTACTATGATACTTTTCTTGATTTCAGCCGTAACTTTGTTCGTGCTACGTGCAATGTTAATTCAAGTAAGAAATAATTTCCATTTCCAAGACAGTGGTATCCATAAAATCTTTAACGTAACAATCGTGCTGCACTGCAGTTGTACTTAAACGTTGTTAAAAGTGTGAAGAAAACTAGCGAATGAGCACGACAACGCTACCTCCCACTAATTAACTGACTTTAAACAATAAAGTTACCTTAGTGACGTCTTGGTATCACCAACTCGAAGGCGAGACTTTCAAAGATTAAACAGTACAAGTTTGTTTCGGTCTAACAAGGTCTCGCTTCTGTTAGTCCCGAATGATTGTTGTAAAGTCCAGTTTGCTTACCTCTAGGGAAATAAAGCGAGATGGATATATTTGCAAAACGAATCTCTCTTTCGTTCCTTAGAAAATTATAATATTTTATTAAAGCCCCGGGCTCGTTATTTGGTTCTGGAATTAATATTTCAGACGTCTAACTTTTAGAGTTTCCATACATCTTGCTTACGTAAGTTGGACGGTTTCTATCTCGTTCGCCTTGTTAACTACTTTTTTTATTTTGCCTCGCAATCCTGTTCGGTACCTACTAAGTTTTAAAAACATGTAATTAATTAAACTGTGTAGAATACGTTTAAAAGTATTTAAAAGTTTACGCATACCTAAAGAGAGACCGTCCGGCTAAAATGTTGTAGGTACGTTGGGAAATCCGAAACGGTACGTGTTGACAGAGAATTTGAATGTAGGAATAAGTCATATTTCAATTTTATGGTGACAAAGTTACAGGCTTTGTTAAAATGTTCGTTATATTATAATATTTTTACAAATAATAGGGAATGTGTGTGAAGCG
The DNA here is from genome assembly GCA_950022955.1 of Xestia ashworthii. Classification (NCBI taxonomy): domain Eukaryota; kingdom Metazoa; phylum Arthropoda; class Insecta; order Lepidoptera; family Noctuidae; genus Xestia; species Xestia ashworthii. Next base: position 15,893,091 of record OX465554.1, read on the forward strand.
GAGGAATGAGAAAAATGTCCTGAGGAAAGTATTTAGTAAGAATGTCAAGACCAAAAAACGAAAGATGAACTGTATGAAGGATGACATAGCAAGAAAGGAGGTGTCTGATAAGATGAAGAATAATAGAGAAGCATGAAAGAAGACGACATGCCGCGTCAACCCCAAATAAATTGGAATAACGCAGAAGAATGATAATGAAGTGGAAGGAAACATCTCTGTAGTATTTATAAAAGCAATTCTGTAGACTCGCTCAGTAGACATTCATATAGGTCTACGTCGACATCCTTAATCTCAAGAAAACGAATGCAAATATTTTAATGCCACTAAATTGTTAACCGCTTAATTACATATGAAAACACCACGTATTTACATGCCTAGCCAGATATGTAAATAACGTCATCAAGTTATCAAGTTGGGTTTGCAAACTTAAGGTGACACTTTGTACGGGCTCGAACTCATCGGTGGGCGTGGCCAAAAAGTACGCTGTCTCACTTGGCATCGTGCCCGACAGGGATAGTATCAGTGATGAGCAGTTAGACGCTAGTCTTCACGCACGTCTTGTTCGTACGCACACTCACAGCATTCCGAACCGTTCCGAACAAAAACGAAGATGCACACTTGACATAATGCCATTCGACGCCGCTTGACATTCGCCGAGAAATCAGCGAGTAGTAACTACAAACTCGTACGATGTACGTTTGCTGGCTAGGCCCTCCAGAGGCGCTGCGTTATTGTTTTTGTCTCTATATAGGTACATATTGTAGATTGCTTATTATGTTTGGTTTTCCCCGGGTGGTCATGCAGTGATCGCTCAAGAGTTCACGTCACCGCGCCGCGCCGGCGCCGACGAATACTTAGTTGAAAATTCACTTTTGTTCCCGTCATCGCAGTTTATGTCCGACAGCAGCAGTATAATCATTCTGTTCTCCACTACTGGGACACAGGCTTCCTTTCCATGAGAGGGAATGGGCTGTAATCCACAATGCGGCCCAGTGCTGTTTGGTCTTATGCACGAGTGTGATTGAAACTGGCTTGGCCACTATTAGGGATTTCAACATTGATAAGACAAAAAAATTGTCGCAAATTAGTCGAAATTTGTCGCCAAATGTCAGAATTTGTCGGTCACTGGTTCAAAAGATATAAGGGCTTATAGGTGGCCGATCTGGAGAGTCTCCCCAGCTTGGCCACATTTATATCCCAAAAATTAGAGCACTTAGCGAAGTTTCTCCCATATTTACAAGATTGCCATATTTTGAAGATTCCCATATTAGAAGAATAACACATCAAGATTGTTTTATTAGTACCTACCAAAAGTTGACATTACATCTGGACCAATTGCGAACTGGACCAATTGAGAATTGGACAGTTGGACATTTTGCGAATTGGACATTTATTTATTTATTTCAAATCTCCCTTACAACTATCATTACGGGTAATCCTAATGCGATAGCGCGGTCTCAAAATTAACATACATACATACATATTGCGCCCAAAGGATTTTAGGGTGCACGACGCGGCGACGGTTTGGGACATTTTTTTTAAATTGTTAGTACATAGGTAATTATAACAGTTGGTACCTATGATAATCCCACTTACACCTACCAACTTTGTCCGCCGCCAAAATCGTCAATTCCATACTGATACGTCAAAGAGCGAAAAATTAGGGTTGTCGATTGAAAGAAATTATTTCACAAGCAAATAGAATGAACCAAGTAACATACAGTATGATTTTTTAGTTATGTGCATGAAACGTGGAGCAAGTATCATCAGACAAGGGTTGTAAGCTGCTTACTCAATTTATTATTGTATGGGTGCTTTCATTACTTATTTTTATTTATGAAATAAAACAAATAAAATTAAACTGTTTCGTAAATCTACTATTTACGAAACAGTTACTGAAGTAAACTGATTATTTATTTCCTTTATAACATTTTCATACACGGCCGACACAAAAACCAAAAAAAAATATTTACAAAATATACTTTTTGGGCATGAAATTATTTTTTATTCGTTTTTATAATAACATTTTATAAATTTTTAATACAGAACTATGTATAAAAATAAAACATTTAAAAACATAAAAATAGGGATCCCACCAGCATCGGGAACAGGGTCCTAACCACTTATGGCTCTTGAGAGCAGAACCTCCTAACAATACGCGCCGTGTCCAGAAGAACTGCTTTCTGAATCAAGCTCTTGATCCAACTGCCTAGCGAGAGCCTCCTCCCTCCAACTCAAAAAGAATTTTTCTTTTCGAACCATTAGTTCTGGAGATTAACGCGTTCAAACAAACAAACTCTTCAGCTTTATAATACTCGTTTTTTATATATCGATGTATGCATACATTTATATAAAAATGAATCCCTATTTCCCTTGGTCACGGGCATCACGCGTGAACGGCTGGACCGATTTCACTAATACTTTTTTTGTTGTGTTTGTTATTGTCAGGAGAAGGTTCTTATGAAAAAAAAAATGTGGTAGGTAGGTAGTAGTAGATAGGTAATAGTAGGTAGGTAGTAGTAGGTAGGTAGTAGTAGGTGGGTAGTAGGTAGGTAGGTAGTAGTAGGTAGGTAGGTAGTAGTAGGTAGGTAGGTAGTAGTAGGTAGGTAGTAGTAAGTAGGTAGTAGGTAGGTAGGTAGGTAGTGGTAGGTAGGTAGTAGTAGGTAGGTAGTAGTAGGTAGGTAGTAGTAAGTAGGTGGTAGGTAGTAGTAGGTAGGTAGGTAGTGGTAGGTAGGTAGTAGTAGGTAGGTAGTAGTAGGTAGGTAGTAGTAAGTAGGTGGTAGGTAGTAGTAGGTAGGTATTAGGTGACAGGACAACGTCTGTCGGGTCGGCTAGTATATAATATAATATAGTTTAGATTAATAACACAATTCCTGACATTGTTTCTTTTTATTACGTATGCGGTTTGTAATTACCGCCACTATAGCTCAAAATAAATTATTCTTAATAAAAGCAAAATAGTTAGGCATTTATGATTACATTGTAGAAAGTTGATTTTTACAAATGTAACCCAAATTTATGCAAGTTTTTTTACACTTTGCGAGAAAACCAGTACAAAAAAGGTTTCAAACTTTGTTTTTGGATCTGTTACTGTTGGAAATTCTGTTTCTCTGGGCTGTTCGTACGACGGGACGGCGTCAACTGTTTATTTTTTTTTAATTCAAAACTTTTGTCTGTAATCATAATCTGTAATTATAATCGGGTTACGTCAGGCTTAAATTAAAGGTAAATTCGCGATAAATACCCGTTTTCATATGTTTATAATTATAATCAAGTTGACAAAAGAGACCGGAAAATATTGAAATTCAAAATACTTTATTTCACATAGGTCTAGATGGGCACATATAAAACGTCGAAAAAGGTGCACCGTTCGCGTTGGTCGATTCCATGGAGAAGAAGCGGCAAGGAACTACATGGAACCTTACTCTTTTCAAATAATTTGGTATTACAATATTATGGGATTTTAGCGCCGTGTGTATGTGTTACACTGTATTTTACACTTTAATTGCGACAAAATAGTAAATTTAGTCAGACGGACAGACAAACGGACATATAGACAGTCGAAAAGACAGACGGACAGACAACAAATAGACAGGCAGATGGACAGACAGACGTACAGACAGGCGGACAGATAGACGGACAGATAGATGGAAAGGGGAACGGACAGACAGACGAATAGATTGATAGATGGACCGACAAACGGACAGGTGGACAGACAGACGAACAGACAGACGGAGAGACAGACAGACGAGCAGACAGACGGAGAGACAGACAGACAGACGAACCGATAGACGGCCAGCCAGACGGACAGACGGATAGACAGACAGACGGACCGATAGACGGGCAGCCAGACGGACAGACGGACGGACAGACGGATAGACAGACAGACGGACCGATAGACGGGCAGCCAGACGGACAGACGGACGGACAGACGGTTAGACAGACAGACGGACCGATAGACGGGCAGCCAGACGGACAGACGGACGGACAGACGGTTAGACAGACAGACGGACCGATAGACGGGCAGCCAGACGGACAGACGGACGGACAGACGGATAGACAGACAGACGGACCGATAGACGGGCAGCCAGACGGACAGACGGACGGACAGACGGATAGACAGACAGACGGACCGATAGACGGGCAGCCAGACGGACAGACGAACGGACAGACGGATAGACAGACAGACGGACCGATAGACGGGCAGCCAGACGGACAGACGGACGGACAGACGGATAGACAGACAGACGGACCGATAGACGGGTAGCCAGACGGACAGACGGATAGACAGACAGACGGACCGATAGACGGGCAGCCAGACGGACAGACAGATAGACAGACAGACGGACCGATAGACGGGCAGCCAGACGGACAGACGAACGGACAGACGGATAGACAGACAGACGGACCGATAGACGGGCAGCCAGACGGACAGACGGACGGACAGACGGATAGACAGACAGACGGACCGATAGACGGGTAGCCAGACGGACAGACGGATAGACAGACAGACGGACCGATAGACGGGCAGCCAGACGGACAGACGGACGGACAGACGGATAGACAGCCAGACACACGGACAGATGGACAGACAGACGAATAGGTAGATAGATGGACCGACAGATGGACAGGTAGACAGACAGACGGACAGACGGACAGACGGACGGACGGACAGACCAACAGACAGACAGACACACGACGAACAGACAGACGGACGGACAGACAAACACGAACAGACAGACGGACAAACAGACCAAAAGATGGACGGACAGCCAGACGGACAGACAGGCGGACAGACAGACGGACAGACAGACGAATAGACAGACATACCTACATTCGTATCTTTTCTGTTTATTGTAAAAATTAGCGAGGTCTCATCAGCAAATAGAATTATATCTGATAATTTGATATGGGAGATCATGTAAACCAGAAATAGGAAAGGACCGAGAATTGAACCTTGGGTCACGCCTATCTTTACTAGAGACCCGGAGGACGTCGCCCCATTTACATTTACTTTTTGCTGCCTGTTTCATAAGTAAGAAAGAATAAAATCAGCAGCTTGACCACGAATTCAGTAGTGGTGTTATTTACAGATCAGTGATCAGTGGTCGATGCAGTCGAATGCTTTAGAGAGATCACAGAAAATGCCAATGGCATCCTGGGACTTCGTCCGTCCGTTTTCAACCTACCCTTCGTGAATCCAAACTACTGCTTATGCAGAATCCCATTATGTTTGAAAGTGAGAACACATCTGGTCCAGCAGGATTTTTTCATAGATTTTACTCAATGGTGGAAGCACAGATATAGGTCTATAATTAGAGGGATCACTCTTACAACTCGATTTGAAAATTGGTACTACTTTACTATATTTCATTAGACTAGGAAACATACCGCTATCCAAACATTGATTGAAAATGCCTGCTAGGATAGGAGCGATTGATTCAATAATATCTCCAAGAATCTTGACGCATCCACCCCATAAGTCTTCAGTATTTTTATGTTGAGACTTTTGAATGATATTTACTTTCCGCTAATTTTGTTTGTGCATTATGTGAATTTGATTTACATTCGATCTCTAAATAGTAGTTTGCGAGGGTAACGGGGATCTGTCAGCTCCGGCAAAACACACTTCTGATGAAATGTATCTTATTTTAAAATTTTGTCTGTCGTCCAAAATGCATCATCTCTTTCAATTATATCAATTTCTGTGCCATTTGGCATCCAAATAACAAAATAGCAAAACTTTCGTCTTGTTACCATTAGTTGACCTTGAACCTGGTAATAATAATTATGTTTTTTTAGTTTTATTCCATTTGATGCTTCTACACAAAATGTATTTTTTTTTGTCGTACTGCCTCCAGAGGTGTAAGGCCTGCTGCTGATGACGGGCACTTTATTTCAATCAGTCTGTCCCTAAAATACCGGTTCTCTATCGTATTACCGTACTTTTTAATCCATAATCTAAAATGTTTTTTTTTTGTCATAATCATCATTAGTCCGAATGATAATTTACCCGAACTTTAAATCACATAATATCATATGCCATAAAGTTGAAATCCCTAAATATAATAAGCCCTAAATCCGTTTGTCATAAGTATTACAATCAATAATATACAAAAGACATAAAATCGTTTTCAATAAAAGTCATAAGTCCTATTCTAAGTAAATGTTTAATCGTATGTAGGCGTTGACTTGCAAGCAAGCATGCAATGCAAGCATGCAATGCAAGCATGCAATGCAAGCATGCAATGCAAGCATGCAATGCAAGCATGCAATGCAAGCATGCAATGCAAGCATGCAATGCAAGCATGCAATGCAAGCATGCAATGCAAGCATGCAATGCAAGCATGCAATGCAAGCATGCAATGCAAGCATGCAATGCAAGCATGCAATGCAAGCATGCAATGCAAGCATGCAATGCAAGCATGCAATGCAAGCATGCAATGCAAGCATGCAATGCAAGCATGCAATGCAAGCATGCAATGCAAGCATGCAATGCAAGCATGCAATGCAAGCATGCAACGCAAGCATGCAACGCAAGCATGCAACGCAAGCATGCAACGCAAGCATGCAACGCAAGCATGCAATGCAAGCATGCAATGCCCAGACCAGTTTTTAAAACACACGTGTGCTGGAATTGAGGATTTTTATTTTGAGCTATAGCACACGCTACAATATGATTTTTTTACCCAATGTACAGTATTTTTTTTTGTCCTGTGCCCTATTAAATCACATAATATCATATGCCATAAAGTTGAAATCCCTAAATATAATAAGCCCTAAATCCGTTTGTCATAAGTATTACAATCAATAATATACAAAAGACATAAAATCGTTTTCAATAAAAGTCATAAGTCCTATTCTAAGTAAATGTTTAATCGTATGTAGGCGTTGACTTGCAAGCAAGCATGCAATGCAAGCATGCAATGCAAGCATGCAATGCAAGCATGCAATGCAAGCATGCAATGCAAGCATGCAATGCAAGCATGCAATGCAAGCATGCAATGCAAGCATGCAATGCAAGCATGCAACGCAAGCATGCAATGCAAGCATGCAATGCAAGCATGCAATGCCCAGACCAGTTTTTAAAACACACGTGTGCTGGAATTGAGGATTTTTATTTTGAGCTATAGCACACGCTACAATATGATTTTTTTACCCAATGTACAGTATTTTTTTTGTCCTGTGCCCTATTATACAACCTACACCAGAAAGTGAATTGAAATTTGTACCGTAGCTACGTTTAGCCCATGATCCGTCTGTCACGACGGTCACACATGGTACACCTTGTAACATCTTTATTTTCCAAAGCAAGTCGCCTTTCTTCTGCACCTGCTTCTAACATAAGCTGTAACGCAATGTCTTTTTGTATAATGCCTAACTTTTGACTGTTTTTTACATACTAAGTCTCGCTCATATTAGGCATATTTAAACTAGCACATATCTCATCAAGCTGGCTCCAACCATTGCCAGTTTGAGAGATACCCTCGATTACATTTAAATTAATGGGTATTTCTCTAAATTTATTAGATTCCTGAGATTTAATGTTTTCTAATTTGTTGCAAAATTTACACTTGAAAACAAATTGTGAGTAAAACCCAATTCTTTTTTCCTTTACGAATTCCAAGTGCTGAAAATTACATTCGAATGGATCATGCCTAATATTCTTCAATTGTTGAAACAGATAAGCAATATTCACTATTCTGTTTCCTTCTAAAGTTGCACAATCACTCTTATCACGATTGTCGGTTTCAAAAGAGAAATTGTAGTCATCTGAATCGGATTCACAGATTTGTTGTATTCATGTGTGGTTGACATCGATTCTTTCTGCTGTGGTCCTGTAAACGCATAACTCAATTAGAATACGCAAACTAACGAAAATGGATTTACTGTAGTGACTATTGTATTGTATAACGGGCTGGTGTCCGCAACTACACGTCAAAGCGCGTATTTTGCATACGGGTGGGAAATTCACTGTATCCACCCCAACTACCCGAGAAAGGCCAGCAGCGCCCCCATGTTGCCGAAAATCTCGCGGGGAGTACCTGGGTTACCGAAGTACTTCGCCCTGTATATTGCAATGACTGGGCACGGCACCGGAGGCTGTCTGTGACTCCTATGACAAAGAGCTGTTTATTATAAGAGAAGTTTCCGGTGATCATTTGTAACTGTGCGCAGCTGTGGTTTGGTTAGCAAAAGCGCGCGTTTTCTGAAGTGGCCGTTGCTCTCGGGAAGTGCCTCCTTGGCCTGCCAACACTCCAGTGGTCTAGCCACGGCTTGTGGTGTTGTTCACTACCAGTGTGCGTAAGTATCTGAAAGGGAGTTGTAGATTCGGGTCCCACCGCTGCCATGCTCGATATCCTTCAAGCGAGTTCGTCCGCCGAATTATTGCCATGGGAATCGCTGTGTCCTTTGATCCATTGGATGGTTATATCATTGAGATTACCAACCTGGTTCAGGCGTTGATGATACTCGTGTATGAAACCAGAGTTGACTGTGTGATTGTTTAGAGCTAGCAGTACCGCCATGCTGTCTGAGAGTATACGAAATGAGTGGTCCACGACCTCCCTGGCTAAGATGGCCGATGCCGCCAGGGAAATGCCCATGAATTTTGCTTGATGGAAGCTGTAGTTAGTTTAGTGCGGGGCCACCAGACCACTGCCCCATAAGTAATTATAGGTCGGATCACCGCACAGTATAACTCAGTATAACTAAAGTATAATTTTAGGGAATAGGCCCCCTTCTTACCTATCATCCTCCTACATTGCTAGAAGTTAATGCAGGCCCTGTTTCTTTATTGTTTAAGTGGCTACTCCAGTTTAACTTACTGTCTAGGATGACTCCCAGATACTTGACCTCATTGGCTAAGTGGAGTTTCTTATCGAAGACTTTGGGTAAGCGATAAGGGCCTAGTGTTCGTTTTTGGGTAAAAATGACTAGTTCAGTCTTCGTGGGGTTCACTGAGAGGTCGAACTCTCTATACCATCGTTAAACGATGCGTAGAGCCTGTTGAGTAAGGTCACTGATTGTCCCCGTCACTTTCCCCGAAATGAGGATAAGGAGGGATATGTCGTGGCTAATACTACAGAAACTATAAATAAATAGAAAATTAACACCTCAAAGAACAAAGTTATTGTATTATTAGAATTGCTAATTTTCCGACTTTGAGCGCATGGCGAAATAATGGCGGCTGAAATGTCCTAGTTTAATAACTGCGGTACATATACCTATGAAAGTACTTACGATTGGGGTGTGGTCAGTACACGAGGAATATCGCAACTAATCTGTTCACAAGGGTCATTTACTGTAGGTATATTTTCGCATTTTGCAGACATTGCTTCATGTATTTCTACTGCACAGGTATCTTGCTCGAATGAATTTTGTGTTGATCTAAAAAAACATGGAATATACAGAGTCAAATTAAATTAGTTAGCGAAACTCCGCTCACAAAAAAAAAAAAGTGAAAAATAACTTTAGCTTCTGAAGACGGTGACTTTTGTTTGATTGATTTAATTTTTTGTCACCGACTTCAGAAGCTAAAGTTATTTTTCACTTTTTTGTTTTTTTTTGAAGTCGGTTTTATTTTTTGCAAAAAAGTTTTTATTTTTCACTTTTCACATATGCTTGATATACATGGAAATTGCATACCGTTACAATTACAACAAGCCCAAACACGACTAGGATACATTGTCTCATTATGGAGTTCCGTGTATCGAACGCAAATGCTTCACTTGTTGTAGAAAATACCAAAATCGCAACACGTTATCGTATAAAATTTGAAGAGTTCCCTCGATTTTGCCAAGATTCCATCATCAGATCCCGACTTGGTGGCTATGGGACCATTTGGAAAGAATACCCTTTCCAACAAAAAAATAATTTTTCAAATCGGTTGGCCAGCGACGGAGTTACGCCCGACCAAAAAAAAAAATAGAAACATCCGAATTGAGAACCTCCTCCTTTTTTAGAAGTCGGTTAAAAATCAAAAGTTTTTTTAATTTTTCGGGTCAACAATCATAACACTCAAAATAATCATTACGGTTTAGACGTATCCAGTACAGGAGGAATATTTTCTTTGTTCATGAACCATCCCCTCAATGTTCTTTTGAACTTCTTCTTCCGAGGCCACTTAGTTTTAGGCGCCCTTTTTTTTCCATTCGCCAATCTTTTGTATCTGTTGCATAAAAATAACAACATTATAAAATACCTAAACACTATAATTTATTTATTTTATGAAAGAAATGTTTTATTCGTAAATGTGTCGTTATTTACTTGTTAAATTATAAAGAAGAAAAGAAAGAAAGAAAAAGCATTTATTAGCACGCACAGGACAAAACACATAAAATAATGTGAGTTTATTAATTTATTTTTGTAAGCTCTTTCGATTTTCGATAGTTAGAAGGCTGCCATTTTAAAAAAGGTAATATAAACCTAGTATTTCATTGAGGTAATGAATACGGTTAAAAAGAAAACTATTAAATTCACACAATAATTTGTGACAACCCTCGGATACGCGACATCAGACGCGAGTTCGAAGCGCGTAGCGAGTACCGATGCAACGCGACACGGCGTTTTCTACCTCATGATGATCAGCTGATGCCAATTCCTTGATTTATTAGGGTAAGCACAATATGATAGTAGGAAGGTGATTATAACCACCTTCCATTCTCTGGTCTCCCAAACTAGATACCTAGCAGATAAGTCTTTTTAGTTTTTGTTTGGTAGCTTATTTGCCTATTTATTGAGACAGGTTTTGTTATATTTTAAGCTATAAAATATAACACTGGTTCTTATGAGATTACTATTAACTGGGTTGTGGAGGTCAGATAAGCAGTCGCTCCATGTAAAATACTGGTATTCAGCTGCATCCGGTTAGACTGGAAGCCGACCCGAACATAATTGGGAAAAGGCTAGGCAGATGATGATGACTCATGAGAGCGGAGCAGTCAGAAACCCTAGTACAAGCATACATATATGGGTACCTAATACGATATGGAACTGGTACATACCTTTATAATTTTTTTTCTTTTTATCATCAAATGACTCCGCCCAGAGCGGGGGGAGTGTCAGACTTTTACTGACTAAAACCCATTCGTGTTCCTTCCTCGTCCTTTATGTTCCGGGGCCACGGTATCTCTTTCGAACAGTCCCGCAGCCCCGGCAGGCTTCGGCCCTTGCGGGGCCCCTTCCTTTATGCTGACAACTCTTTGAGGCGCGCATGGAACACGAACGCGCCGTCGACACGGCCTGTCGTCATAAGACGGACGGACGGCGAGCTAGCCCATAGCTCACCGTCCGCAGGCCCGCGTCTACGGTGGCCGGAGGCCACCACGTGGCCCCCCACGCCTGCTAACACCTACCACCTCCTTCGCTAGTATGACTGCTTCGCAGAAGGAAGGGACGGCTTCCTATTCCGTCTCGCTCCGGATCATGGATTGAACCAGGGCCGGACGCGAGAGGTCGCCGCCGCTGATCGCCGCACTAGGTGCATACCTACGTTATCAATAGGGTACCCCGACTGCCAGAGGCACATCATAGATATTTTTACCGTGCCAGAAGTGCCAAAGAATGGTTTTATATATGTATATGTGCCTACTATTTGAGCAACCATTTCCATTTCCATAAACATACAAACTAAAAGCTTAGCGCGCATCGCGCCCCTCTCAGATCGAGTGTCTTGCTTACATAATTATGGTGCCTAGTGTACGTACACAAAGCCGCAAAGCACCGCCGGCGGTCACTAATAAGCCTGCGGCGCTGTGTTCTTAGAGAATAGCATTACTGGTCGAAGTCACCATCGACAACCACGTGCCTCTGCCGTCGGCTCGTGTCGCCGTGTAAAAAACACTAAATAGATTAGGTGTAACAAAATAAATGACTTACCCATTGTTTATTTGTAGTTGTTCACACCTGTTCTTCAATAAATCAGCACAATTTCACTGGTACAGCGCAGCGTCCACTCAATCCAACAATTTCAATTTGTAAAATAATTTGAAGTCCAAACGATGTACGTCAAACGTCATACGTATGCACAGAGCATCTATATATTATGTTCATACGAATGACAGGCCGCCAGTAGGCTGTCGAATAAAGGTCATGGCACACTACACAAGCACCACCGTACCGCCATTTTATAATGTATTTATGAAAAAACTATATAACGAACGCACCTTGGTATGTCTCAAACATGGACTCCATCACGAACTCTGCGTCAAAAGTGTTATCGAAGAAATCTCGAAAAGGACAAAAGCCTAAAAGAAGCGAATCACTAATCATCCAAATATGCTGGCCGTCAATCTAATGAACACCCAAACAGTTGTTCGTAGACTAAAAAAAAAGATTCCTCAAGACCTTCTCTGAAAAGCACAAGAATAAACGGAGCAGTCACTGGACGGCTTTCGTGTAAGCCCTTTTATTAAATTAAATCTTACACATATTGCTGAATATCTACAAGATTGCAATAAAAAAGAAAAAAAAATTAAAAACCTGACGGCGGCGGGCCGTCAGCGCGCTTGCCGCTACCATACAACTCAACTCGCGGGTGACTCGGACTCGGCGCGCAGTAAGCGGGCCGTCCGCACGAGTTGCCCGCGATTGCTCGCGAACCAGTGCCAGCACGCGGACCGCGTGCTTACGCCTCACTGACGACGCGTGGTAAGCGCGCCGTAGCCTAAATTCAAGGCATGGGGCAACAGCTGTGCTGGTGCGGTGCTTGTGTAGTGTGCCGTGACCTTCAAACTGGAATACGCGCGCGCACACGGCACCGCACTTGTGACTTGTGACATATTGTTCATGTGTGTGAACAAGCGTCATCCTCCCGCACCGCACCGGGGGGGGACATTATTCAGTGAGATGCACGATAATTCACAGTCAAAGGCGCGCGTAAAAATTACGAAAAGGCCTTTGGAAAATCGAGTTTTATGAAAAAAACCACTGCATCAATCAATTTCTTAAAAAATATATAATTTTTTTCGATAATTGCGCTTTGTCGGTACCGACTTAGTTTTGGAAGTTTGATTCTTCTTTTATTACTAATTTACGCCCAAAGTTGCGTTAAAATTGGCAATAAAAACGAATCTTTGGTAGCTTGTAACTTTATAATGGCTTTATATTTTACAATTCTGTTTCCGTACAGACAAAGTAAATAATGAGACAAAACGATACCATGTTTAACTTTGGATGTAAAGTTTCAAACAGTGGAGTAATACTCCCCCAAAATTTGTATGGAAAAAATGTCGACTAGATCAACCTTAAGTTGTGCTTCCAAAAACAACATACTACACAGACATTCTTCTCAAGAAACACAAGCCTTTATCAAAGTCAACGACAAAACTATTAAATACACATAAATCTAACATTATGAACAGAAGATAACAAATCAAATAGTTAGCGATTTAACGCGTAGACGACAGTTAATTTATAAATCAAGGGTTGGGCAGGACAGTTAGGAGTTGATAGCAAACTTCAGTAACTAAGTTATGGGGAGGTACGAGTCGTGCGTGGCTCCAACTGTTGTCTGTTGTCAACGATTTATATTTATTTCAGCACTTGTTTTTGCTGCGGTTGCTCTTGTTGTATAGTTTTGAAGTTGTTTTGTGTTACATGGAAAATTGTGATAAATGGTTCATAGAATTTGGAACCCAGATGGTAGACAGGACGTTACTACTAAGCATACACCATCCATCTGTCTGTATGATTGACTGGTCTGTGTGATACGGCTGAATCTTTTTAACCGTGGTGAGAAGTATTTCTCTACAGGTGCAGATGTGACTTGACAAATGCATTGTTCAAACAAGACCTTCTTTTGAAACCAAACACGTGATGGTAATCTCAGTTTAATATTTTTCGACGTTAAATTCCGTCTTAGGTTTTTTTAGTCTTAGGTTTAAATTCCGTCACATAAAATTTATACATATAGCCTATGTCACTCGGACTATAATAACGAATCGAATGACACCTTACTCATTAAAATCGGATGAATAGTTTAGGGGTACGGTGGAACATACGTTAATATAAACATACATACTCGTACATACATATATATACTGCTAAATTCATAACCCTTCTTTTTAGCTTTGCCGTAGTCGGGTAAAAAGTAATTTTAATACTATGTTTTCTTTTATAAATGCGAAATCTTCTGAGGATGGATGATGTGATGTATGTCTGTTACTCTTTCAAGCGAAATCTATTGAGCGTATTCGGATGAAAGGAGACAATTTTTTTTGTTCGGGGATTAGGCCACCCACATAAATTATAGCATTTAATCATGAAACTTACATTGAGTTCTTCCTTATAACCTCTAGATTCCAGTGGTAAAATTAGCTAAGCATTGTGTAAACGGAAATAAATGCGAAAAATCTGCAAAAACACTTACGAAAACCAAAATAAACAGAAAAAGTAAATGTAAAAAATAATGAAGTTGTCTGTCAATCACTAAAAAAGTGGGTTCATAACGTTCCGTGCCACGTTGATTGTTTAAACCATATAAGCGATTTTAGTGGAAACCTTTAAAAATAGCATTAAAAATGCTCACAGTTTAATAATATTTATTTTTATATTCTTTCTGATTCTATAGTAATTATAGCAGATATGATTACCAACGGGTAGATACCGTACTTTTTTTAGTAAACAGAAAAAAAACGCCCCTATTCACGTAAGTATTTGCTGTCAAATGACATTGACCAAAACATGAATGATTTGACTCGCAATAAAATATCATAACATAGCTTATTTATTATGATTTTAAGATTCCGTTTTCATTTCTACGTAATATTTCGTTTAATACCATAGTAAAATGGTTACTTTTTTTAGTGTTATTATGAATCATAAATGCAACGACCAGGTGGGCTCAAAAAAACTATCTCCTTTGGCACACAGATAGTTTATAATATTTATTAACACATAGAATACTTGTATCCCGGTAGCTCGCTCCCGTGGACCAATAGGGTAGATAAATAAAAACGAATTAGTCCATAAGTTAGATTATCAAGATATATTTGTCCCGTATTTTTTCGTACGTAAATATTTGTCCCGTATTTTTCCGTTTACGTAAATCAAAATTGACGAAGATAAGACACTTTTAAAATTCTTAATACGTCACGCCTAGGTATAATTTTAAGAGCGTATTGACGTCATGAGTCCCCCAATCCAGAGTTTTGATGCGTTTTATGTTTGTCAATATTCATTAATTTACAAAAACAAAAAATACGTGTCCATAATTTTCCAATACTCTAACTGACGGACTAAATAGATTTGTAATTTTTTGATACGGTCGTCATGCCTGTTAATCGACCTCGACGCGGGCGAAGCCGCGGACATAAGCTAATGGTAACAAATATATCATTACCTGGAAATTAAAGAAAGAAAGAAAGAAAGAAAAAGCATGTATTAGCCCGCAGGAAAAAGTAAACTTAAATAGAAAAATAATTTCAAAAAAAGAAACGAAAATGGTCATGTACGAGGCCAAAAGGCTCCTATCTCAGCATGGTGCTGTAACATTAAAAAAAAAAAACGTCACAGCGCTGATATTCTGATAGGGCCCAAAGTGCGTTACGTGTATTTCTTTAGTCAACTTTTACCCCCGATAACTGTTGCTCTGATGAAAACCTCCAAATATTTGATTTTTCAGATTGGCCTCCCAAAGTTATATTTATGTACCTACTTGTTATTTAAAAGGCCATGTCTTGTCCTAACATTTGAGCTACGATATTTATTCTACACAAGAAACGTCCCCAATGATATTTATAGTGAAGAAATATCGAAAGTATTACACGAACTGTCTCCAATTGGATTTACGACATATCAGCGGTTTTTCGATTCCATTTATGTTCATACGACAATATGAATTTGTTGTTTGATTTAATATGACATACAATTGGACGATTTTATTTGCATGTAAATATGTTTACTGCTGCCGAATGTTTTTTTTTTTATATTTGGAGGTATAAACGTTTATGCATGACCTGTTTTGTTTCCTGCGTTCATAAAAAAATATGGTGTTATGAATGTAGTAAATATGTATGTTCGCTTTTTTTCAAATCTTCAGTAGATTAAGTAAAAAAAAAAACAAGTATGTAGTAGTAATTTGTAGTAAATGATGATGGTGAGTAACAAATACTTTTACTGAGAGCATTCGATGCAACTCCTCTTTAAAACTTATCAGTACACATTTAGTTGTGTCGTAATATTGGAATCACTTGATTGCTGTAGCAGCGCTGTCGCGTAGCAGTAAAATCGTGTAGTCACGTAGACGCGTAGTCTGTATACCTGCTACGCCATAGCAGTTGTGCATTAGTTTCTCTATAGAATCGATGCAATATACATCTGTTTTTTAAATAGGTTACCTTAAAGCTATTCCACACAATTCTTTTTTATCAAAACTAATTAGTAAATAGAGCAAATCGTACTCCTTTCTCCTCTTACTTCTGTTCCTACTCCTCATACTTCTGTTTTGTAATTACTGAATCACTCACACTGCATTTGTGATGACCAATCCATTCGATGGATTAATGAATACCTGCATACCAAAACGAAAACAAGTGACAGCTGGCCATTTTGATATTAATTTGATTGAAGCATTCCGTATTTTGGGTTCGCCAAACACGTGATTTGTTGATGATATAGGAATGGATGTTAGTAGATAAATGCGGTTTGTTAATTGAGAAATTGCCATAATCTACTTTTGTAGTAGAAGATAAGATAAGATAAGATAAGATTTATTTGCTCAAACATGTGTACACATACAATAATATATAATAAGTGTATGCAGGATAACATAAAGAAAATTGGTTCAGACATGTTTGCCATATACTATGGCGTGCAAATGTTTAGAATTACAATTTATTGTGATTTTAATATATATTATCCTTCAATCCGAGAAAACAATTTAACAAAAAAATTAACATTACCAAAATAAAATAAAACATAATTCAATCTGCGACTATAAATAACAACCAGTAGCAATAATAAATGTCAAACAATAAAATTAGAAATCATAAGTAAAAATTAAAAAGGAATTAATAATACATGTCAAAATATATAAGCACAGATATGTCAAAAGTAAATAAGAACTAGTAGTAATAATAAATGTCAGACCAAAAAATTAGAAATGATAACTAAAAATTTAAAAGGAATTAATATTACATGTCAAAACATAATATATCTATACATATAATAAAACTGTAGAAAAGACGTTTTTGTACATTAAAAAAAAAAACGAAAAAATATAGGTAGGGTGTTAGACGACAACCAATAGAACCCATTTCCAGCATTTTTGGAATTTTTGTGTGTTTGTCTGTTTGTCTGTTTGTCTGTTTGTATGTTTATTTGTACCAGCATCACGTAAAAACGACTGAACGGATTTTGATGAAAACTTCACTAATCTATTTAAATAAACTCAGAATAACATTTAGGCTATAGAAATTATGGAAAAAATTTGGAAAAATGGGGTGAAAAGGGGGGGTAAAGTTTGTATGAAAAAGTTTTTTTTGATTGTTCTAGAATCATGAAACTCAGAGAAAATACTTATCATTAAAAATAAACAAATACCTGTTTCAGCATTTTTTTTTAAATCTCATCCAGAGACACAAAAAAGAGGGTTTTGTGTTTAAAATTAATTAACTTCATAAACCTATAGAATAAATTCCAATGAAGAGAAAACCTTTAAAAGTTGCTGCATATACTTTAAATCTGATACAGGTAAATATAATTTCTCAGTTTCTTTGAAATTTGATTTTTGAGGTGAATATTGAATACGCACAAAATAGCGATTTAATGACTGACGATGTAGCTTTAGTGACTCATGGATCAAGGCACAGCCTAAACCGCTGATCGTAGAGACCTGAAACTAGCAGGTCGTGTTTTTTATATGATGTAGGCATCCGGTATGAAAGAATTTTCCAAGATTGTACCCCTAAGGGGGTAAAAAAAGGGGGCAAGTATGAGACAACGTGATTCCTCTGTCCAATCTACTTGAAATTTTGCATTAACTTTTTTAACAGAATCGATGGAAGACGTGTTTCGTATTTTATTGAAACGAACCCCTAACGGGGTTACAAAACGGTAGACAATTATTTTGGCCATGGCGGTGATTTGCTTCGAAGTTGAAATCAGTACTCGGAGCTTTTGATTTAAACTACATTTTATTTTGACACATGTTTGAAAACTCAATCCGATTTTACTCAAAAAAGGTTGAACTCACATATAACCTTGGTGATAATACTCTAAAATTGGAATGTCTCGAAAGACACCGTATTATATTTGAAGGTTTCAAAGCTTTAGAGGTTATGCACTTTTAAGACACGGCCTCATAGGGACGTAGAGTTAGAAATTTGAAATGGAGGATTAAAACATTTTTGTTCCAAAATTGTCACCAAAGGTATGTCAATGAAGATGGAAGGCAGTTGACCTTGCCACAGATCCGCAAGAGCTGATTTACAACAGCTACATCGTGTTTAAGGCGCTTTCAATTTAGACGTTTCATGTCTGCAGCGCATATCGACGCCGCACGGTTGCCGTACCGCGCACTTTGTATGAAAACAAATGAACGACCGCACGCAGTACGACAAACGCACTGGCACGACACGAAACGTCTAAATTGAAAGCGCCCTTAGAATGATTTCATGCGATCTGATGAGAACCTTTAATCTAACTAGAGTACGACTTTCATCGATGATCTGACGATGGAGATGCAAGACAGTAACGAGAAGTCCCCAAAAGTTTACAGCAGCCATATCGTGTTTCGGCTCATTTCATGCACTCCGATGAGAACTTTAGACCTGGTAGGAGTATGACTGTCATTGACGGTCCAACGATGGGGACAAAAGGCAGTTACAAGAAGTCCTCAACGGTTTACAGCAGTTATATCGTGTCCCGGCTTATTGCAATCACGTGCGAAGAAATTGTTCCTCTTAAGCGTTTAAAAAATAAGTCCGCGATAGCATATGCCTATTTTTAAGGTTGACTCACACTTTCTCTAACCCTTACTCGCAGACGAAGTTGCGCAGGTCAGCTAGTCGAAAAAATAAGAATGACATTTTTTTTTACTATCATCATGAATTTTTTCAGAAGCCAGCAGTTTAACTTTAGGGGTGTGGGACGCCCTACTGTAACAAATAGCATTGCACTATGAAATTTAATATTTCGGAAATGGAGAATTAAATCGAAAAATAGTTTTAGCAACCCCTAAGTCATTTTAAAAGACCTATTCAACGATACCCATCGGATAGACGACGAAAAAAAAAATATCGCCACTTCACATACGTAAGCGAGTTACCGTAATAAAAAGCAGAATTTTACTTTACCATTTTGTCGGCGTAATTGATATACAAACGTCTGCAAAATTACAGCTTTCTAGTACCAACTGTCTATGAGCAAAACTTTGGACGGACGGACAGAGACGGACATGATGAAACTATAAGGGTTCCTTGTCTGGACTACGGAAACCTGAAAATAAAATAAACGATAAACATACAATGTAAAATAAATATTTATAAGTACTCTAGGGCTACAGGAGCTAAATTAGCAACTCTATTAGTAGTGGTTTAAACTTCGTTTGAAATACTGTTAGACTAAAACACTAACAAAGTATTAATCAGCTTGCACTACAAAGTGGTTGTTACGTCAGTCACTGCGGGCCGTATAGTGCGAAATGAGTGGTTTCGATCGATTTAAAAAAAATCTGTTGATTTGACTAAAAAAATAAAACACTATGATGCTAATATGTTGCTTGTAGCATTATTTGCCAAAAATCAGAATGATCGCATGTTTTTACTGGTTAAAAGATTTTTTTAGAGATAAGTTTTTTTATCGAGTGAAATTAATTGTATTACGTTTTCAAAACACTATCATACCCTATCCTGAAGTATATCATATATTTTTATGGTTTTGTTTATTGCAGTGAATCATATACTTTCAGGTATATTTAATACAAGTCGCGTTTAGCTCCTGTAGTCGCATTAAGGACGGAACAAAAGAAAATTGTCAGCTTGCTCGACGTAAGGCCCGGTTTCCACGAAAGCGGAGAGGAGCGGAGCGGAGACACTTCTCAGTGTGCAAACCGACCAATGACATTGGTTAAAATTTAAATCGCGGCTCTCGTGTCTACAGTGATTGGTCGAATCTTACACATCTCCTCTCCGCTAGGCTCTTCTCCGCTTTGGTGGAAACCGGGCCTAACTACGACAAGTAGCGTGTACCACTCAGTACGCTTGTGCTATTGGGGCCCACAGCACAGCGCTGAATTTCAGTGGTCACCTAAGAAACAACGTACGGAGGTGGTTACCTTAAATGTAAAGGAATCATTTAAAGTAATGCTAAAGATGAGCTTGTAAATGTTTCATCATCAAATTCTCAATTCAGAAACCGAGGGTAATGCCAGCAAAATAAATTATGTTTCTTTTTTTTGCGCATGATACATAAATATTATTAATATAATTTCCTTTATTTATTTTCCATACATATTATTTTACATTAAAAATTCAATGTACAAAACACTATAAAAAGTAGTAGCCCACCAGCGCTGGGAACAGGGTCCGAGCTGCCGGTGGTCAGGGTTCTTGAGAGAGGAACCTCCTAATAATACGTGTCCAGGTGTCCTGCTTTCTGAATCAAGCGCTTGATCCAGCTGCCAAGCGAGATTCTAAAATCCTAAGATGTTGATTGAGACTATTGGCTATTAAGGGGATGTCAACACCACAATGCGCAGACACTATCTATTTATATCGGAGTAATCGAGAGCAAGTGTTACTGGGCGGCCAGGTTTTAGAAGAAAATAGTGAATAAATATTGAAATTAAAAAAAGTGAGGACTATTAGTGAAATAGGACTCGTTAGCGGTTTAGGTACGAATATGTTGACATCATGTTTTTAATTGTGAACCCATACTTAAAAAAATAAAGACAAAGAACCGTTTAATGATAATTTTAATACCACTGTTTGCAATAATTTTCTACCGATTTTGTCAAATTATGACTGTAATCGAGTCCGTCCATGGTCTTTGAAATATTATTAATATTAACATTTTTTTTTTGATGTGCTAGAACAAATAAAAAACTGCTTAAATAACATCAATTAGATGTTGTCAGCCCCTTAAGAGGCCGGCGGAGCATGCATCGTTCATACAAACGTAATACCAAAACAATTCAAACGTAATACCTACATATTCTTATGGTAGTGTGTATTAATTTCAATTGGATAACAGAATATATAGGTTCCCAAATACATATTTTGAAAGGACGATGATATGAAGACGAGATATGAGGAATTTAAAATTTCTGAAGAAAACTTATTTTTCTCATAACTCTTGTTTGAATCAGTGTCCATTCAAAATGTATATTTGGGAACCTAGATATTCTATAATCCAATCAAAATAAATACACACTACCTTAAGAAAATGTTTGATTTACAAATTATTTTGGTATTACGTTTGTACGAACAACGCATCTTAAGCCAATTTCCGACACGACTATCGGCACAATCACTGGTGTACTCACTTTAATATAACCTTTGTTAGTAATTAAATTAACTCTATATTCTGGTCTATGAACTGGTTACAACTATTCGTCACTATATATTACAACCTTGAAATTCTAGGAATTATGTTACCTCGTCTGTTTTACAGTCTAGTGGTTTGTCTGAATAATTAGAAAGTCTAGGTTTAAACTGAAGTATAATCATCAAATATTTAACCAAATAAGTGTTTTCACAACTTCTAATGTCCACACACAATACTTTTATTGATGTTGTTTATGTCACCTTTGGAAATTACGTTTTACATGTTTAATGAAAGACGAGTAAGACGATATGTATCGGTAGGACACACGAAAACAATTTGGTAAACAATTAAGAATTAATATTAGATGATTATGTTCTATGTCCATGGGAAATAATTTTCATTTTCGTTGTCATAATATGGTCGACGAGTTCGTGGCTCAACAATAACAGCCACTGGGGCCAATCTTTAGGTTAAGCCGAGCTTGCCTAGGTTGGTCTGTGGATGGGTGACCACCCTTACATACCGAGTTCCCTCCGTGCCTGAGAAAGCAAGATAAGCTGTTGGTCAGGGCTGTCATTTGTAGATCATTGACAGTCGTTACAGGTTTTACTTTTTGGGCCACTGACTAGTGGCCCAAAAAGTCTGAAAACCAATCTTACCACGGGATATCGTACTATCCAGTACTAATTGGGAAGTAGAGGTCAGATAGGCAGTCGCTCCATGTAAAATATTGGTATTCAGCTACATCCGGTTAGACTGGAAGCCGACCCCAACATAGTTGGGAAAAGGCTAGGCAGATGATGATTGTCATAATACTCGTATGTTTGAGATAAGCCAGGACAACGTTTGTACATACGAGTAACATGCGGATCAACCAATTCACTGCTTCCTTGGGCGAGTGGCCGCGACTGCTGAGCATGAAGCCCTGCGTTTTTGGGGTGTCCCATCAGGAATTTCTCAGTAGAACTTACGGAATCTGAATTTGTGCCCGACTGATGGTAGTAGGCTTGCCCCTTATTTATTGGGATTTAAAACATAACTGGCGAAATGTGGGTCTATAAGGAGCTCCTCTGCCTAAACCATTGGGGATTTCAGGCGTCATGTTATCTTATGTAATTTAATCCAACAATAAAAATAATGAAATGAGCTCGTGGCTAAATAATAACAACTGCTCGGGCCGATCTTTAGGTTAAGCCGTACTTGCCTAGGTTGGTCTATGGATGGGTGACCACCCTTACATACCGAGTTTCCTCCGTGCTTCGGAAAGCACGTTAAGCTGGTGGTCCCGGCTGTCATTTGTCCATCTTTGACAGTCGTTACAGGTAGTCAGTGGCCCAAAAAGTCTGAAACCAGGCTTACGAAGTGGTATCGTATTACTTAGTATTACCTGGATAGTGGAGGTCCGAGAGGCAGTCGCTCCATGTAAAATACTGGTATTCAGCTGCATCCGGTTAGACTGGAAGCCGACCCCAACATAGTTGGGGAAAGGCTAGGCAGATGATTAATAAAATTAACGCTATAGTTACCTTTACCTTGTCGAGCAGATTTATTTTGAACATACGAAGCAATGAACTGAGAATTTCTTTAATATCCTTTTGCCTTCCTATCTTTCAAGCTTGGCAACGTCAAACGTAAATATAGTAACTTTATTGGTAGTTATGTGTTTGAGACGTTTGGGGTTCAGTCAGGGCCATGGGGTACGAGTCCCCACAGTCCTTAGGGATATCGTCAAGACGTCGGTTGTTTCTTCACATGACCAGAGAGCGGCCCCCTTTATCCAAAGAATGGCAATCGAACGAGGCAATGCTGCCACTCTTCTAGGCAGTTTGAGCCCTGTATTTTTTTCTTTTTTGATACTTGTACATTTATTATTTCAAGTCTATTTTTAGTTTGTAAACAATTTCCATCGGGAGAGCAGCGGTGGCCCAGTGGTGGCGGCCCCGACTTACGAACAGTAAGTCGTGGGTTCGAACCCAGACAGGCGCATTACTTTGTGTAATTTATTTCATCACCGCTGCTCTCAAAACGGTGAAGGAAAACATCGTGAGGAAACCGGCATGTCCTAGAACCAAAAAATTCGAAGACATGTGACATCTACCAATCCGCACTGGGCCCGCATGGTAGATTATAGCCCATTCCCTCTCATTGAGAGGAGGCCGTGTCCCAGCAGTGGGAACATTATAGGCTGATGATGAAACAATTTCCATATGTAAATTAAATAAAACATCTTTCGGATGGCGTTTTTTTTTTCGGCTGTTTATTGCCTAACCTGGTGTTAGCGTTTTTATGCGGCCGCCTATGGGCCTTGGCTTTACATGCCGTCGAGAAATATCTCTCAGGCATGCTGGTTTCCTCACGATTTCCTTCACCGAAGCAAGGATGGCTATTGAAAGTGTTTCACAAGACTTTCCTAAAATTTATGTGATCAACACATCGGTGCTGCTGTAATCCCCTATCTACACACCTTTCTTTCTTGTTGTCTATACCTGTCAACGTCATACAGGCTGTATACCAATCAATGTCTCCCATCGTATAGAGGGCGTAACTGTCGTAACAGCTTACCATCATTGTGCAATGGACTGGCAGTGTGCCACTAGTTTCCTTACAGCCGGCAGGCTGCCACGATATTGTTGTAGTTACGTGTTAACAGTTGTGGAGGCTGTGTCTTATAGGCTCGTTTAATCTTGAGAACGAAGTTCGTTATACTAAGCGTAAAGACTCGAAAGGCACTTATTCTCCCCATCATTGCGATCTTTTTATGGACCATACCTTCTAGTTACGGAGATATTGTGGGTTAAAGTTTCAACTTTTTTTAAAAACATGTTTTTTTTAATGTAATATTTCTACTTGAAACACCTCCACGATTCCCGTACTATTCAAACCATCTATCAGCACAAAGTTTTCAAAAATAAAAAGTCGTTTAAGAATGCTTGGTTAACGTCGACGTTAGAGTCTGTTTACACCCTGTATTGTTCACGAAGCCGAAAGACATGTCAGATACGAGTTGCACATATCCTTGTCAGAAGCTGTTGAAAAATAGTCAATTTCAGTAATACATCATTGTGAAATAAATACACATTAATAATATGTACAGGATTGCGTTTCTCAGAATGTCGAATTCGCAAAAAGTCCAATTCGCAGAGCGCCCAATTCGATAAAGATCAGATTTTCTCTCTATAGATTTCCATTGCTTTAAAATTAAAATAGTAACTGATCTGATATTTGCGAAACCGACGTTCTTTGTCACATGGGCAATGAGAAAAATATCGTATTTTTAATATTGTAGTTTTAATATAATCAGGAAGACAAATGAAATTTCCAATACTCAGTATATTGCTTCGATAACGTTTTTTTTTTTCATAGAATATACCGTATCCCACTGCTGGGATCAGCTCTTTGGTTTTTCTTTCCAAACCTCACTGTTTTGTGCGATTTTTGGCCAGGTCTGCCGTTTTTTTTTTTTTTTTTTTAGGATGGGAAATCATCAAATGACTTCTCCCACTCTGGGCGGAGCGGGAGGGAGTGTCAGACTCTTACTGACTAAAACCCATCCATGTTCCTTCCTCGCCCTTTACGTTCCGGGGCCGCGGTATCTCTTTCGAACAGTCCCGCAACCCCGGCAGGCTTCGGCCCTTGCGGGCCCCTCTCTTCTGCTGACATCTCTTTGAGGCGCGCGTGGAACACGAACGCGCCGTCGACACGGCCTGTCGTCACTAGACGGACGGACGGCTAGCTAGCCCATAGCTAACCGTCCACAGGCCCGCATCTACGGTGGCCGGTAGCCACCACGTGGCCCCCGACGCCCGGAGCGTCTCCCGCGGCGGCCGGGAAGAGAGGCTCTCTCCCTCTCTTGTTCCGCCACCTCCTTCGCCAGCATGACTGCTTCGCAGAAGGAGGTGACGGCTTCCCATTCCGTCTCGCTCCGGACCATGGATTGAACCAGGGCCGGACGCGAGAGGTCGCCGCCGCCGATCGCCGCTACGAGGACACGGCGGTGCTCCGCCCACGCAGGGCAGACTTCCACCGTGTGCTCCACCGTGTCCTCCGGTCGATCCTCACAGTGGAAATACCCGGGCGTTTCCTCCCGCCCGATTCGGTGCAGGTACCTCCCGAAACATCCGTGTCCGGTGAGGACCTGCGTCAGGCGGAAGGTGAGGGCGCCGTGGCGCCTCTCGAGCCACTCCTCAAAGAGGGGACTTACCGCCACTATCGTGGCGTGCCCTGCACGGGGTTGCGACAGTCGCTCTCTCCATGTCGCCATGAGATCGCGCCGGAGGTCTGTCCGCTGAACGGCGATTTGCCGCGGCAGCGGAGTTTCCGCCCGGCGTAGTGCCTCCGCGCGCAATTCGTGTAGGCGCGCGAGGACTATCGCCTCCAGATCCCATGGCGGCAATCCAGCAAGCAGGCCCGCCGCCTCGCGGGCGATCGTGCGGTATCCACGGCCACGTCTGCCCTGCGAACATGATCACCTTCGCCGTGGTCTACCTTGATGGTGATAAAGGTGAAGCATCCAAGAGAGTCTTTGCCACCCTCTCTGGGTGCATTCGTGAGACTGGCTAGCTCACTCCCATTTTAGCTTGGCTACTTTAACTCCAACTTCAGCTACTTGAGTTAAATGGAGCGCAGATGTTGTCATATTTTTATCGAAATTATTATTACGCTACATTTTGAATGGCCAACATTATATTGATAAAAACATTATTTGTTATAAAAATAATCTAAGTAGATATTTTTGTATGGCCCGTCTCATGATATTTCTTCTAGCAAACAGCAAAGTTAGTAAACTTGAAATACAACATCTGAAAATAATCAAGATTTCTCTGAAACTTCTTTTGAAATCGAACTTAGAAGTCGTCGTAAATCTGCGGTGGTTCGCAATAAAATAAAAACTATTTTTATCCTACTTTAGAAATAGGTCGTAGTTCTGGTTATTATCCTTCTCCCTTCAAATCGTGCTCCTCATTACTGAGGGTCGTGATCTTAACTTTAAATATTTTTTCCCTGCCGATGTTTCGCCATCTCCGTCTATCCTTGGCCAAGTGAAGCGCATCATGAAACTTCGTTTCGAGAGAAGAGCTTATCTGGTCGGACCGTCGCATAAGGCTGCGGCCTCTTGGCCGTTTACCATTCACCTTGTCGGTAACCATCAGTTGTTCGAGGTTATTACCATCTTTTCTCGCTATATGGCCGAAAAATTCCAAAACTCTGCGGAGGCAGGTCGTAGAGAGTCTGGCCTTTATTTTGAGCTCGCGTAGGATGGACTCGTTGGTGCGGAATGCCGTCCAGGTTATTTGAAGCATCTTCCTCCAGCACCACATCTCAAAGGCGAGCGAATACGAGCCCGGTCGGCCTTTCTCAAGGTCCAAGTTTCTGCTTCGTTTCCAAAAATCGAAAAGACCAGCGTGTTCACCAATTTTGCTTTGGTATTTCGCGAAATGGTGCCATCTCTCCATATTTTTTGAAGCTGAGACATAGCATTCTTGGCCATACCTATGCGTCTACGGATTTCTTTTTCGCATGACCCCGTGTTGGATATGTTAGAGCCCAGGTAAATGAAGTCATCGACCGTTTCGAAATTAAGAGCGCCAGTAAGCTCCAAATTATGTGCTCGGTCCACCACCATTAGTTTGGTTTTTGCGTGGATGATTTGTAGGCCCAGTTCCATGCTGATGCGTTCCATTCTTGCAAGGAGTTCTACCATATCTGACTCTGAGGCTGCTAGGAGAGTAGTGTCATCAGCGTAACGGAGATTTGTAAGCTTGGTTCCGCCTATCGTCACACCACCTTCCCAGTTTTCACAAATGCTGTCTGATAATATATTCTCCATATGCGTTGAAGAGGATGAGAGATAAAATGCATCCTTGCCTTACGCCTTTCCCGAAACTAAAGGGGTTAGAGTTAGTTTGGTCTACCTTCACTTTGCCCTTATTTTGAGAGTACAGGGCTTGAATTAGGGATACCAGATGATGCGGTACTCCAAACTCCAAAAGTACCTTCCACAGGTTTTGCCAGACTACGCAGTGGGAGGCTTTACTGTAGTCTATAAAACACATGATGAGAGGTGTGTTAAACTCATACGCCTTCTCTATCAGGTGGCGGAAGTTTAGAATCTGCTCACGCGTTCACTTGCCTTTTACGAATTCAGCCTGTTCTTGAGGGATCTGCCAATCCAGAAAGTGACGGATTCTGTTGTTTATAATATGTAACAGTATCTTGTTGGCATGAGATATTAGAGCCAGGGTTCGATAGTTATCACATTTCAAATTTTCTTGTGTAATGGCAGGATGACTGATTTTTCCAGTCGCTTGGTCACTCACCAGTACGCCATACCACGTTAAAATTTTATGGAGGGCATCTATGCCCGCCGGACCGGAATAATATTTTACGTATTTGAATAACGTTAACTGTTCTTTATATTATGATGATGATGATGATGCCATCTAGCCGATTTCAGCCACTCGATGACTTTCTAGTATGATTTCTAGTTTTTTTTCTAGTATGCTCTCAAGTGGCTAAGCATATCGAACTTTATATTATGTACACATAACAAGAGGCTTGTCTTCGCAAGTCTAAAAAAATATAGTTTCTCCGCTAAAAACTTCCCGATTTTTGGAATGGAAAAAATGGAATCCCATTTCGTAGATGGATAGGGGTAACGTTTTCACATTATCAATGGCAGGCAGGTCTTTTATATTTTCAGACGGAATACGGTAGGAAGATTGAAGACTAGCTACAAACATCTAAATCAGGTTATTATTTTCTTGAGTGAGGTTATTTATAACATACAGCTACGTGACATGTTGAATTTCTATGTATCAATAGATGCCGTCCCAAAAATGGCGAAGCTTCACAGGAAACGTGTTATATCATGGCAGCTACGTTAGTGTTTCGAATATAAAATAACGATTTCTATGAAAAGTATCTAAGCCGCCCGCATTCTAACCAAAGCAATCGGTTGCGTGAATACACGATCATACCGTTCATAATGTCGAGTGATTCCCCCTGTCGGAGCAACCAAGAAAACTAACACAACCAAAGAGTTTTAAAAGAATTAGCTATAGAGCGGACATTAAAAAGGATATAAAATACTGACGTCGGACTGCCAAGTCATAGGTGTCAAGTCCGAATCCAATGCACGCACCTCTGATTTAGGCCCAGAGCGGCCTCTGACAGAGGCCCATGAGCGGCATAAAACTCTGATACTAGGTAAGGCTTTAAAAGAAAGAGTGTCATACAATTATTAATCCCGAACATTTTCGATTTTGACACACGAATGCTACCTGACAAACGGGCGTATGACGTAGACAGAACGATTTGTTACGTAGTAACAAGTATATGGATTTTGATTTTTTTACGTCTATCGCTCGTAAATGTTTGAATGTCTTTGAACACAACGGACGCTCGCATCGGTTAGGACGCGGCCTGCCTACTTCAAAAACATGATGCTCATTTGTTCTTCTTTTTTTAAAATTCCCATTTCTTTGTTCCAGAGTCCTTACTGCTAAAGATCGTCCGTGTAACAGTCCCTACATACAGAGTGCGAGGGCAACCAGCCCAATTTGAGTGCGACTACGAACTGGGTGAAGACAACCTATACTCCGTTAAATGGTACAGAGACAATGAGGAGTTCTACCGGTACATGCCCAAGTATGATCCCCCGAAGCACGCCTACAAATTGGAAGGGATCAAAGTTGATGTAAGTTGGTTGTTTAAGTTTGAAGTAACCACTAAGCCTATTGTAGGCGGACACGTGTAAGTTGATGAAACTGTGTTGGACAGCTCCGTTTCTGGTTCATAAGCTAAGTACTTTATATTATAAAACAGTTTAGGCCCGCGGCCTTATGGGATCGTGCTTCATCATTAGCCTAGCCTATTCCCAACTATGTTGGTATCGGCTTCCAGTCTAACCTACCTGTAACGACTGTCAAAGATGGACAAATGACAGCCGGGCACAACAGCTTAACGTGCTTTGCGAGGCACGGAGGAAACTCGGTATGTAAGGGTCGCGCATCCACAGACCAACCTGCAAGCACGGTTTAACCTAAAGATCGACCCGAGCGGCTGTTATTACTAGTATTTAGCCACGAGCTCCCACGGGATCATACTTCGTGGATAAAAACTATGCTAAGTTTTATACCCGGTTTAAACTATCTGTGTGCTAAGTTTCATCCAACTCCGTTCAGTAGTTTTGGCGTGAAAACGTAAAAAATATCCGTACTTCCATCCTCACAAACTTGCGCATTTATAATTGTAATAAGATGGAATATTCAAGGTTTTTTAATTAATTTGTTGTCATATCTTTCCAATTTTACACGGAAGTAATTCATAAGTGCGGACTGTTGATTGAACACCCAAGATGTTTGCAGATGTGTTGACAAATTTAGAAGCAAATCAAAAACCTGACCATAGTGACAATCATCATCATCATTACATCAACCTTAGCTTATTGACATATACGTCAGGATAATACTGATCAAACAGTGATAAATGCTGCAGAAAGGCTTTAAGTCAAATCAGTTGTAAGTCTTGTAGAAATACAAAAAGTTTCAACGATTAAAATTTCCACTTGTCTCGATTGCCTTCTTGGTTGTCTCATGTGCCTATGATATAACCGAGACCCATTCCGTAGATAATAGAATTCTGCTTGACAACCGAAATGTAATCAAGTCGTTCTCACTTTCAAGACATTTATTAGAATTGTCGAAATTAATTATATAATACAAATCTGATACCGTACTCCAATGAAAAGCGATCAGTCTTATTCTGGAGTACCTAGGTAGGTACTCATTT
The DNA here is from genome assembly GCA_950022955.1 of Xestia ashworthii. NCBI lineage: Eukaryota > Metazoa > Arthropoda > Insecta > Lepidoptera > Noctuidae > Xestia > Xestia ashworthii. The sequence continues at coordinate 15,923,370 of OX465554.1, forward strand.
ACTGAATATAATGAAACGTCTGTAAATGATGCCAGCTAATTTGAAGGAGTTAACCACAATGTCTGGAGCACAACATCTTATGAATTTCCTTTGAGACGTTGAGAAGTCGACGAAAACATGTCTACTTTGATATCCTCTGTAAAGCTTTTACTGTTGGTAAGTCATTTCGTCTTTACCGTCATGTATTTGAAAAGCCATTTTGAATTGAGGTTTCTTTTGCTCAATGAGCACCATTAACCTTCTGGGAAGGTAAAATTATTTTATGAATAAGTAATCGTCGACAAAAATCAGATCAAAGTCAACTTTAAAGGAAATGGTTGTATAAATGCCACAGATTTACGAAATGTGATACATAAGGCAAATTATCGGTGTAATTTGAAAGGTTTTCTTGGAATCTCATTCTTTAAAGAGGTTATATGTAGGGTGGTTATCTATTCAGGCAGCACAATAGGGGACGCCGTCGAACACTGACAAAAGATCGGGATAGAAATGAGCCAAAGCCTCACAATCCATACGAGACCATTGAGGAATACTATCGTCTAAGCTAGTGGAAACGTGCTCAACAAAATTACTTGTAGTTGGCGATTTAGTTAGATTCCATTTTCCTTATTGATCATGGATGTGATACAACGGGAATTTGTGCTCACTTATTTCTGTTGAACAAATGATTAAATAATGTAGTTTTAAGATGAAACCTAAAGAATATAATTAGGATATCTTATGAATACCGGGATCTCGTGACAGTCTAAAGTTAATTATTTAAACTTCTGAAAATACTTTAACCTGAATCAAGCCTCAGGAATTACTGGTTCGAAAACTTTGCTCCAGGCATTCCAAAACCTCGACGATCTTTGGCACTATTTATAAACAATTTAATGTGGAAATTGCTTTATAAAAGCAAAGTTGTGAAAGGCGGTGAAACATTTCAAGTGAGCAATTTGAAAAAAATCTCGAAGTAGACACTGTTGAAGAGATTGCAGTTGGGAACAAGGTCGTTAGTTAAATAGCACAACTTTTGTATGACTTCTTGCAATTAGCTCATTACATTAAAAAACATATTTCCCTTTACCTATCTGGGGAAAAGAGAAACTAAAATATAAAGTTTTTCAACCTACAGTATTTTTTTACGAAATCACTTTCGTAATTGTGTTTTTTACGAACTTAACAAGTCACACAATGTATTACGTTAAAATTAATGTTTCATTTCCTACTTATTTCTAACTAGCCTAGGCTCGCGAGTTCGCCCGTGCCTTGTTTGGTAATTTTCCCACGGGGTCATACTACCAGGATGAAAAGTCTTACATGTTAGTCCAGGTTATAAAGTATTCTGTGTGCCAAATCTTACCTAATTCCTTTAAACCATTTTTACGTGAAACAAACTTTCGCATTTATGATAGTAGTAACATTATTATCCTCTATTGTCCAATTAAGTCAGTTATCATGTTGACTCATTCAGCCAAAAGACGTCCACTGCTGGACATAGGCCTCCCTCAAGTGTCGCCACATTGACGGGTCCCGTGCGACTCGCATCCAACGGATTCCCGCAACCTTCACGAGGTCATCGGTCCACCTAGTGAGAGGTCTTCCAACGCAACGTCTTACGGTTTGCAGTCGTAATTACTTACTTATCAGACAACTCTTGTTAACAGTTACAAAAGTCAGATGACAGAAGAGTCATCTTGCATCAGGTGACGCTCAAATCTAGTGGACTATACAGATGCGAGGTGTCAGCCGAAGCGCCGAGCTTCGCGTCAGCAGCTGGAGAAGGAAGAATGGAAGTCATATGTAAGTATACGAAAAAATATCAAAAGACATTTAATCACATTTGACTGAGAATTGAGTCCCGCGTTGTGGTTGTAAGCGCAACTGCTGACTAAGAGGTCTTGGATTTGATTCCCATGTCTGGAAAAGTGTTATTGGGGATTTGCCACTAGGATTTTTTTTTTTAGAATGTTGCCTAACTTTTGAAAACAGTTAACTTGTGGTAACAATATTATTGAAAACATTGTTAGAGAACAAATAAAAAATGCTGTAAAAGTTGCTTTAATAGGCATGACGACCTTATCAAAAAATTACTAATCTATTTAGTCCGTCAGTTAGTATTGAAAATAATGCACACGTATTTTTTGTTTTTGTAATTTTTAAAAGCGTCGTATCTTTGTCAATTTTGATTTACGTAACAAAAGAAAAAATACGGGTCAAATATTTTTTGATAATCCAACTGACGGACTAAATACTACCTACATTTTTTTGTCGTTAGACGACTCAACTCAACCCTGAAAGTTCCTCTTAGTTATATTTGTTAATTTATGTTACTCGCGGTATGTACGCGATTATAAGATTAAACAAATAGTGACAAGTAGCCACAAAAGTTACAGAATGTTACCTAATGTTATCGTGTTGCACAGTGTTGCTCCACAAAAACTAACTATTGTGTGGATGCACCAAAAACATAACTGGAAAAATGTGAGTATTGGTATACCTCTGCCAAACCTTTCGGAGATTAAATAAATAAATGAATGTCGCTGGACATTACACACAGCGCCATCTAGTGCCACACTAAGCAATGCTTGTGTCATGGTCACCTATATATATAAGGTGTTAAAAAATTAACTGCAAGAATTTCGTGTACGTACTCGGTATCAAAAAACAAACATATTCCAAAAAAAAAAAATGTTTTCAAGCTGTTTTAGTTTTTACATAAAAAAAAACATTGTCAGTCTAAAGTCTGCAAAATGTGATGGGAAAGTTAGAATCAGCTGTCTAAGTTTGCGCTGTCGCAGGTTTGAAAGACCACGCGCGCGGGCGGCGCGGCGCCTTGCACGGTAAACAGTCAAGTGCGCATTTTCAATAATTTTGTGCGCAGTGAAAATATTGCATATCTTTGAAACGGATCGTTACTTTTATAAAATTTTTTCGTGATTATTTTTTATTTGTGATTCCAAACAACTCCTCAAATTTCTTGCAGTTAATTTTTTAACACCATATATATACTACATATACCTATATCTTTTTGTTTGTAAATACATACTTATTATACATATGAACATCCATAACACTTGACTCGGTAACAAATTTCCATGCTCATCACAAACATATAATCCGGCCGGGATTCGAATCCGGGACCCTAAGAACGTAAAGCAGCCTCACTACCGCTGCGCCATTCGGGTCGTCTAATATATAGATAACAGGTTTGATATTATGTTAGTTAGTTGAAATAACTGTATTTCTCAATCCCAGAAAAGGGTTACGCAAAGGTATAAACAGAACCTAAATTTCGTGACATAATAAGGGCCAGCTTTTTACCATTAACATGGCTCTACTTCGGACTTGGATATTGGAAGTCCGAAATGGCAGCTGAGCATTTTCTAATAGAAATCCCAATTATACTTTTGCCGATCCTGCTGGGATCAAACCAAGAAACCCACAGTTTGTTATAATATTAAAACCGGATAGTGTTAGAGTTTTTATCCGAGACATAAGTGACTAAAATAGGAACACATGCGTAGAAGACGTATATATAGTGGGTGTAAAAATATCTTAACGAAGCTGAAAAGCCTTTATTCTCCCCGTGATTGCGATATTGTCCCGGTATGGTCTAGAACAAAAATTGTTCTAGACCATACCGTGAACTTCCTAATTACGGAGACATTGGATGGGGGTCAAAGTTTAAATTTGATCATAGTTTTTTTTTAATATCAAAGTTTTTAATGTAATAACTTTTCGTCAAATACGACTTATATACTATTCAATGTTTAGATCGATGTTCACCAAAAAGATAACGCTCTGATTATCTTAAAACAGCTGTTTCAAACACATTTTTGTCTGGAAAAATGTCACAGTGACAGCTGTTTTTAGATAATCAGACTGTTATCTTTTCGGTGAACATGGACCTTAGAGTTAGGACGAAAAATCACGTTTTACGGTTAGACTCAATTCTACCGCAAAACGTGACTTTCAAAAAAAAAAATCGTTTCGCAGTAACAATTTTTGCACAGTTTCATGTTCACTTAGGACGAGGTGTTCCTCAGAGCGCACCTATTTCTAAGCGCAACTAAATCATTCCTCGGAGCGCAAAAATTAGTTGCGCTCAAAAATTGAAATTAAAAATATTATGATGCCTAGGACGCTTGGTTGACGACTTTCTGGTCCGTTGACACCTTGTATGATTATTTATTTATTTATTTAAAATAGGTGCACCGACAGGCACCGACAGTAAAACATTTATAAAACATTTATTGATAAAGGTACACTTGTTAGGGTTCTAATGTAGGTACGTACCAATTATTAACAAAATAAAGCTTCTTTGACTTACAACTAAACAAGAAATCAAATAACACACTTACAGTAACAAACTTACAATAATAAAGTATTATAGACCAAAATAACATAACAAAGTTTAAATATGAAAAAAAAAAAAAAAATTAAGATTGTTTAACCAAAGAACACATCCAAGTCAGGCGATTTTGAATTGAGTTCGTTGTATTGAATACACATTGTGATGGTACTGGATGACGACCTGTGAGTCATCGTACCTCGGTTCAGTATTTGCTCGCATTGATCGTCTAGTCTGTTTGTTCTCGTGATTGAAGATGTTTAGAAAGAATCGAACTTTCTTAATTAGCCTTTGATAATTAAGACTATGTTTAGTCTAGGAAGGATCGAACTTCCTTACACCAGTGTTTAGGAAACAATACTGTAGCGTGAGAGTCGTTCCGGGGTTTTAATCAACAATTAAATTTAGATTGACCTTAGGTCAATCTTGAGTACACTCCACTGTTCGAACAATGTAGACTTATCAATCATTCTACTCGATAACGCGGAGTTTGTCTTAACTCGTCTATGTTATTATTCAATACAATGTTTAATGCATCTTCTTCGGATTTAATAAGGATTCTACGATTTACTCTCAGTTAGGCACGTTAGAATGATTGTATAAGTTTATTCATTGTGTGTTGTGCTAATTTGATAGCCACCACCTGAGACTGATATCGTTCTAGCATGGGGAAACCCTACACCGTGATAACGGTCCTTAATCAATGTTATTAGGGCGCAATCGACTCCCTATGTCGCTACGAAGCGTTGGTGATTCCCTTGACTTTGTCAGGTACTTCCACTTTTTTGTTATTTGCCAGATTCCCTTTTAGGGCAGGCATGCCCCAGAACCATGGATTTAATATGTATTTATAGTTGAGTTATATTTAGATTTGGCCAAATCTAGGTCGGGAGTCGGATTGCAAGACATGGCGTGTATGGTATGCTAAGTTATCACCGCCTGAGGTGTCGACCAGTCATGTACTCAGAGCCATCAGTTTATCGGAGTTGAGAATTTTAATATGCATTATATCACAACACAACCGAAATGTCTATCTCTCACAAGAACAGTATTTCTCCTCCTATATAATCAAGTGATTATTGACTTGAACCCACATAATTATATCATCAACTTCTTAATTCCTCGTTCTGTAGCTGGTTCGCTGATACTAGTGACTCGAATCAAAGTGATGTTTAAGTTACAGTGGACTAGTGTTTATACTCACTCAGTTTGGGTTTCACTGATGTATGCTGAGTTTAATTCAGCTCTGAAGGAGCTTAAGTCTCAAACTAATTAAAGTATCAGGCTTAGGTCGGGATTCCTATCTCAGACCTAGTCTATAGCAGTACAAATTATTATATTTGGATAGATCCAATAATGTAAATATCGTGTTAGGCGAGGGTCAGTGTGTATATAGAGAATCAACTATTGGAGGTTCGAATTGATCTATTATTCTGATTTAAGGCAACACTACTGTTAAGACTTAGTCTTAACTTTATCTGTTCTCCATTATTAAATTCTCTATACATATAATTTTGGAATACAAAAGGAAAGAGTTGATTATCGTTTATATTATTCATTTATTTTTGATAAATGTACGAAAGAAACTGTTTGTTTAATTAGGCCTAGGTTCGCTAAGATGGTGACGAACCTAGGTCGAGTGTCCCATTCCTAAACCTAGTCAGATAAGGGAAAACGGAACATCTCAAGCGAAAAACCCTTCTGACATATACAAATTAAGTCTACACACATATGTACATAATATTGACAATTATCCATAAATTTATAGAAGTCTCAAGACAACCGAGAGAAGAGGTAGCATACACATAAGTGTTATAAAGTTTATCAAAGATACTTAAGTCACAAGATCCCATAATAATTCACAATTGTGGAGATAAATCACCATTATCAGGAATAGTGTCATAGCTACCTTGTCTATTTTAGACCAAAGGTGCTCACTCGTCTTCTGTGCTCGGTATAGCGCTGCTCAAGAACGTGAACCTTCGGTTACACTTGATTGAGACGTTACACGAGCTCCATTCTGACCATCGTCCAGTGCTCATGCACTTAATTCCTCGCTCGGGTATCATTGAACCCAGCCAACCCCCTCCCACCACTCTCACCATTGACTGGAGGAAAGTAAGCGATATGCTGAAATCTGAAACGTCACCGCTTCTTGATGGTATTCCCGACCATATTGTCTCTGTCGCAGACACCGAGGCCGCAATCAACTCGTTTACAGAACACGTACAATCCGTACTGAAGGATTGTTCTCGAGAAGTACCAGCGATGAGCGATCAACGCTGGATCTTCCCGACGACATCCGTGAACTGATAAACGAGAAGAATGCGGCCATACGTGCCTACAGCTCTTGGCCCTGCGAAGCGAACAAGATTCACATGCGTTCCTTACAGCGTGCTGTAAAGAAACGCACTAGTGAGTTTCGTTCGAATCAATGGGACAAAACGCTCAGCGAACTAGAGCCCACTCACCTAGCTTTCTGGCAGCTTCAGAGGAAGTTGCGCACCTCCGAAGAGGTTTCTTCTCCACCCCTCATCCGTCCCGATAAGAGCGTCGCTTTTGACGACTCTGAAAAAGCAGAATGTCTGGCCGACAGTTTGGAATCCCAATGTTCACCGAGCACTCTACCAGTAGACAAGCAGCACCTTGATGAGGTGGATGCAGAAGTCGAACGTAGAGCATCGCTTCCCCCTGTAGAAGACCCCGATGACCCTCTCCCCGTCATCACCCCGGAAGAGGTCAAAGATATCATAGATAAGTTACAGCCTCGGAAAGCCCCAGGCGCCGACGGCTTCACTAATAGAGTTTTTAAAGCCCTCCCCGCCCGGCTCATAGTCCTTTTGGCTGCCATCTTCAATGGCGCCCTGAGCAACAATATGTTCCCCCAAGCGTGGAAAGAGGCCACTGTTATAGGTATTCCCAAACCTGGGAAACCGAAAGCCCAGCCTTCGAGCTACAGGCCGATCAGTCTCCTGAGTGCTCTCGGCAAAATCTATGAAAGGCTTATTTATAAGCGTCTCAGAGATTATGCCGAGACAAAGGGCCTCATCCCTAAAGAACAGTTCGGCTTCAGGACCGAACATTCTTGCATACATCAAGTCCACCGCATCGTTGAACACGCTAGCGCTGGTTTCCAGCGCGGAGTGATGACGGGGGTGATGTATTTCGATAGCGAAAGCCTTTGACAAAGTCTGGCACAATGGCTTATTATATAAGCTATACCAACTCGGTGTGCCTGACCGTTTCGTGCTCATCTTACGAGACTTTCTGTCAAACCGTACCTTCCGCTACCGTGTGGGTAAGACGTTATCCTCTCCCCATCCTATCCGTGCCGGAGTCCCTCAGGGCTCCGTTATCTCTCCCCTCGCGTTCACGTTGTACACTAGTGACATCCCCAAGAACAAGAAGGTTCAGTTAGCCCAATTTGCCGACGACACGGCAATTTACTACACCGGCCGTTCTCAGACTAACATCCGTCGCATCCTCCAAACAGCTGTCGACTCGCTCGGCGCTTGGTTCCGTAAGTGGAGGATTGAGGTTAACCCTGATAAGAGCCAGGCAGTTCTGTATTATAAGGCACGCCTTAAGCGTTCGCCAGGTCCCCCCGTCACTATGTTTGGCAAGCCTATCCCTTGGGAGAAGCAAGCCAAATATCTTGGAGTTATTCTTGACGACCATCTGTCATTCAAGGCTCACATCAAAGCAGCTCGTGACCGAGCTGCCTTCGCTATGGGCCGACTCCATTTCATGATCACTAGGAAGAGCAAGTTGTCACTCAAGTGCAAGTTGCGTCTTTACACCGCAGTCATCCGTCCCATCATGACATACGCTTGTATCGTATTCGCTCATGCCCACCCGCGTCATATCCACACGATGCAGACCTTGCAGAACCGATTCCTCCGTAAAATCACCGGTGCCCCCCCGTACGTCCGTAATGACAGTCTACACGTAGACCTTAGAATCCCTACCGTTAAGCAGTTCATGAAACGCCTATCCAAGCGTTACTTCGACACTGCTATCAAGCATAGGAACCCCCTAATCGCATCGGCCGCCCGGTACGACCCATCGCGTATTAGCTCAGTCCAACGTCCGCGTCACACCTTAGTCACTCCCGACGATCCGATCACTATCTTGCAAGAGAGTAGGAAAGATACCAGTACAGTTCGTAGAATGTACAAATACAAACCGAAGACATTCCGACCTCGCCGCCGAGGTCCGGCGCGTAATCCCAAGTCAATCCCTCCCCGACCCTTGCTCGAGCCTGCCCGCGATGCTGAGCCTTTAGCAATAAAACAGTCCCTAATTAATGACAATCAGATCCAGCCTGTCCCTTTGCTGCCCCCAGCGACGCCCTAAGCCGAGGTCCGTACCCCACAGGGGGTGCCCTTAGAGCGCTGTCGCTTAGTTTTTAGTCATTTTTGCCCTGGCTGGAGGCCTTAAATTCAAGGCATCCACAGGACTTGCCCGGTTAAGCAGAAGCCAGTCTTCGTAGACTGAACTGCGAGATGCCCTATCCAAAAAAAAAAAAAAAAACTCGTCTTCTGTCTTAGTGAATATAAGATGTCGAAGTTTGTGGTAGCATCCATTTTATTTGGATCGTTAATCACGTGGCTATGATTGATTTAGTGATTGAAGTTATGGTAAATTAGCTTGGGATCTTGCTCTAACACAAAATTTGAACTTAGAATACGTTACCAGATTTAGCTCTGTCTCTCTGTCTCAAATTTCCCTAGATTCTATCTATCTAAGTAGTATTAACCCACTACACTAGGTAATACACTGTTTGTAAAACAATTTACTAGCTACTAAAATCACTGCTTCTACTTTAATACAATACAATCTTCAAAACAAAATTATGACTACATGACCGTCTCGGCTGGTGTCCAAAAACGTAAGAGGTTTCGTCAGCTTGTTTCTCCCTCTCGAAAACCGTACAGATACGCCCCGCCTGTAAAATGAAATTTAAAACAAAGTAATCTGCTCATTGGTCATTATAAGCAAGGTGCTCGCTTATTGGTCGATAGCACGGCGTCTGGTCAATTCCCGCCAAATGTCATCTCGTGTGCTTTTCGCGTCTTCTGCTAACCTACACATCTGTTTAACATCCCACCAGATATCACGAAAAGGTCGTTTCAACTATTACGATATATTGCCTTTTGAGTGTTGTCTTGCAATATTATTTTAAGACTAAATTCAATAGATCTTTTATTTTCTAAGTGATTTGGAATCGTTGTTTCTAAAAAATTTCTTTAAATGGATATTTCAATAGGCAGTTTTTGACAAGGGTTGAAATTTATGAATGGCTATATAGTGTGTTATTTATTTCTTCCGTATGCGCAAAAGAAATAGATGGCCCGATGAATGACCATCTCAACATTCTTGATACTGGTGAGTGTCTCCCGATGTTACTTCGACTGGCTGGCGGTTGAAATATATTAAGATGTCATGTGTTTCGACTGCTTCGGACAAGAATTTGTGCGACTACCCCGATCCCACAGTTAAATCGAATAGTCCTCGTTTAGTAGAGAATAGTTACCTATCCGAGATATGACCACGGAATACCTAGTGTTACCACTGATCGATCGCCACGTGTAGGTTTTGTACCGAGCTCTTAAAGTGTTTTAACATTTATGAAAATGGAATGTACCTCCAAGTGTTCTTGTATCGATTGTTTTCACACCTAACATAGGTATGTACTAGACGTGTAAAATGCTCGTGCCTAAATTCCTACGAATGATATTAGTCTCTTTATAGCATCAACATCAAAAACATAATATTCTTCACAGCCAAGTCAAGTGTACATCACGAACAATTCTGTCTGTTTTCTTCGTGAAGTCATGATCTATTTCGCTCATTTACGAGTTTAATTTCACAAAAATTCCAATTTCATTCCCTTTGACGACAGTCATACGTAATAGAAGGAGGCTATTATTCCAATTTGGAGTTTGTATTACAACCGCAGTTTCAGTATAGCTTCCGGCCCTAAACACGACAAATGTAAAACCATTGTCTTTTGTCATTTTAAATTTACATATTGCTCGATTATTTTACACGATGCTCCAACTCTTTGAGCCCGGTTCTAGTGTTTACGCCAAGTTCGGATTGGTGTTTATTTCTCGTTTTTGGATCCTTACCAAGAGCTAAATGTTTATTATTAGAGAGTTTGTTAGCAAGCTTTTTTGTTGCTGTTTATGAGTGTATTTAACAATTGTTTTTTCCCCAGATTTACCGAGAGAAGGTCCAAGAATAACAGGCAACGAACAAGAGAACAGAAGAGGGGACTCTTTATTTCTGAACTGTACGTCAGGCCGGTCGTACCCGGCGGCAGTACTCAGTTGGGACATTGATGGAGAAAAGGTACTATTAAACATTTTGAACGAAAAAATATTGACATTTACGAGACGGGCGATGTTTTCGATTTCAGTTTTGATAGAGGTAACATTTTTCTTTGTTTACATGACCCAGATAAAAACAGACCTAATTTACTGTACTGGCTATTGGACGTGACCGTTTTGTGGGTTTGATGTATTTTTGATCCGATAGCAGGAGAATATTTTTTTATACGGTATTCTTTAAGGGGCGGAGCATGCATTTTTCATACAAACGTAATACCAAAATAATATGAAAATGAAACATATTCTTAAGGTAGTGTGTATTTATTTCGATTGTATTATAGAATATCTATGTTCCCAAATAAATATTTTGAAAGGAAAATGATATAAAGACGAGATATGAGGAATTAAAAATTTCTACAGAAAAAATATTTTTCTCATGACTCTTGTTTAAATCAGTGTCCATTCAAAATATGTATTTGGGAACCTATATATTCTGTAATCCAATCAAAATAAATACACACCACCTTAAGAATATGTTTCATTTACAAATTGTTTTGGTATTACGTTTGTATGAAATTCGCATGCTCCGCAGGCCTCTTAAGGCCGCCTGTTTGTGTCTTTCGCCACGGAGTATATCCAAGGATACCTTACTAACCTACCAAGTGGCATATCCAAATGCCCTTTCTGGACAGGTTCACACAAATCTGTGTGGTTATTTCATCAAAAGACCATTTCAGACGCTAATCTGCATGGTCCTTATATGACTTGACCAATGTCTGGACTTTAAAAGAGACAGTGACCTCAGATTTTGTTTCGACTGTTACATTCCAGAGTAGTCAGGTAAAACATAATATGATGTTATGTGTAAAAGTGTTTTGTAAAACCAATTTATAGAAATAGATTTACCTTCCAAAATGTAGTAAAATCTTACTGCAAATGCGAAACCGTAATTCACCTGCTCAATAGTCTCATAATTCTAAAATGACAATGATTATTCGTCGTTCTCCGACTCGATAGTCCACTCAAGGACGTCGTGAGCGGACATAATGCATTATGCGTCCATTATCTACCGTGCCGGCAACTAATCCTCTCGTCCTGGACCAAGTACTTGCATCAATCAATCTTCTAGACACGTCTTGCATTATCATTTGCAGTGTTTCTGTGTTTTTCCGTAATCGATGGCGTATGCAAGAATGGTATGGTTCAATTAAAAATGTCGTAGAGACCATTTTACTGACCAACTTTCATTTAAGAGGAAAGTCGTATTCGCGAAAAAAATATGATCGATCAGCTGTCTCCTATAACATTCCAAACCTTAGTCGACCCAAATAATCTATGTCTATACTAATATTATAAAGATGAGTGTTTTTGTTTTGTAACGACTTAACTTAAAAACTACTGGACCGATTTGAAAAATTCTTTCAGCAATGGATAGTTACAGCAGCGAGTAACATAGGCTATATTTTATCCCCGTACTCCTATGGGAACTAAGCGGGTGAAACCGCGTGACGTCCGCAAGTATTCTTATAAAATGAGGTTAGGTAGAAACTATAGACGTGCTACATTTTCTGTCCAATAGTTTTTTCGCCGTCGGAAAATGGTGTGAGTTTTCGTTCATACTAAAATTATTAAACACAAATACAGGGTGTAAACCACCTCATCACAAAGCCGTTAACCAAGCATTCTGTACATCAAACTAAGTAACTTTACGCAAAAAATATTGCTGGGAAACAACTTTTTTTTTGAGGTTATAAATAATGTTTTGTGGTAGAACTCTATGTATGGCACTTAAAACAATGTGCTGATGGATGGATTGAATAGTACGGGGGTCGTGGAGGTGTTAAAAGTTAAAATCTTACAAAAAAAACTTGTATTTAAAAAAAACTTGTCAAAAAGTTGTAACTTTTACCCCCCATATCTCCGTAACTAGAAGGTTCCCAGGTATGGTGTAGAACAAAAAAAATGATCGCAGTGATGGGGAGAACGAGTCCCTTTCGGCTTTGTGAAGAGGTGTTTTACACCCTTTATGATATTATCTAAAGAAAAGTCGATGATTTGTAAAGTCGTAAAACTGTGTGAAATACGGCTGGCCTCTTGTACATGTTTAGAACTAGAAGGTTTTCGTGAACACAGAAAATAAACGGTCAAATATAGCTGGCTGTTTTTACTGTTCCATTTTTAATTTTGGCTCTTTATTTTTTATACATGCAGCCAGACGCTAGATAAAAGTATACATTCAGGTTATAAAATCATGATTAGATCGTTTTATTAGCACGCACTATACCAAGTACTGTAATGGGAATAAGTATAATAATTTAGTACGCATCCCAAAACGCTTGTGTATCGTTACCATTTTATTGCGAAATTATACCTGTTATTCTAGATCTATCCATAATAAAATAATAAAAAATTAACGAACTCTCCGTGAATGCCTATAAAAGTTCGCCGACGTTATGAAATAAATACATCAATTTATTTGCTCAATTACGGCCTAGCTTTTGAGTTATTTAATGGCAAAATTAATATAAAAGTATGACTACAAAGTTATTAATGTGCATCCATTAACTGCCAGTTAATTAACTTGTTTTAATTTTGATCGGTCCGAAATACAATATTACAATGTACGAGTACCAAGAGATTTAATTTCAGCCAGCGGCGGTCCTTATTAATATAATTGTACGTAGGATATTTGACCCTTTTCAACGAGTTTTTGTAATTCGACTCTTTCGTCCAATAAGTTTTTTTCAAATTTTAACTTTGCTGGGCTTATTGAAGTGCGGGCTCGTATTTATCTTTTATTTCTGATTTGGCCCGAGTTTGTTTTTGTTTCGAACAACACAGCCAAACTCGTCACATTCTTTTTTATTCGGGTCAAACTTGTAGCAATATACAAAGATATACTGGTTCAATGTTTCTATACAATTCTATGCCCTTTTGTGTGTATTTCATGTTTTTCTTTTTCGTAATGATGACAGTATTTTTATTTTAGCCTTGTCTGTAAGAGTCACTTGTGATTTCAAAAATGTTTTTGTGAATTCTTGTTACATGCTAGTAAGCCTTCATTACACAACTCTAAACAAAATAATGTTCCAACATGTTCTAGAAATAGGCCATACTGCGGATAAGGCCTTAAATCATTTCTGAATACTGGATCTTTACATCAAACCTCCTAAGAGAAATATTGAATCAATATCTGTATCGGAAAGCAAACGGATATCATTATAGGCGATCAAACCGTTCACTATACATCTGCCAACTACTAATATTTGGTAGTATAGATACATTTACAAGATCCCTGCTCACAATGGTTAGTTACCATGAAATTTATGATCAATTAACGCGTTAAATGTTCCGAATCGAAGGGTATTGTCTAGTAAGTCTTCGTGGAACTAGTATGAAACTGTATTTGTGGCCATCCCTACGTTCTATTGGCAAATTGAAAGCTTGGCTAATTACTGACGTAAAGGGTGTATCGTTCGATTTTGACTTCGTAACATCTTGTAACTGAATAATTGATAAAGACTCTTGTTGAACAACTCAGTTGTTTGTGTTATGTTTATGTTATTTATAAATCTTGATATTAGCCACATCAGTATATTGCTGGTTGCATGTGTTAATCATACCAAACTCAAAGTAGAACTCTTCAGTCTAGTGAATGCAGGAGTGTAGTTATAAAAACAGGTTTTCGTGAAAGCAATTCAATTAAGAAATTCATAAAGGCAATATCCTCGACTAACATCTGAGAAGGCTCTCGTTTGGCCTAGCTGGATCAAGGGCTTGATTCAGAAAGCAGTACTTCTAGACACGGCGCATATTGTTAGTAGGTTCCTCTCTCAAGAGCCCCGATGTTACGGTAGCTCGGACCCTGTTCCCGATGCTATCAAGCTGCAATTTTTAAATATTTTGGTTTTAGTTTTTTTTAAATATTTAAAAATATAAAAAAGATTTGTGTGAAAATGAGTAAATGAAAAAAAGGTTTGAAAAATAAGTTGGCAAGGTCGAAAAACTAGAAGCAATAAACATGGGAACTTATATAGCTCCTTAAATGCACCAAAGCCTTTTCCTTTGTTAAGTTCTCTGACACATATCCCGACTAATTGACATTCCACAATTGAACAAACTGGCAGATCTTCTTTTGTTTTCCTTCCTCCATCCGTACCCATGGACTAATTAATACGGATTCTGCTCAGATTAACAGTTGTCTCCGAATCATCCTAATAGTCGATACAGTGAATTAATTGACAGGAAGTCTATGACAGTGATTTATAGGAGGGGAGATGTTTTAATATATATTGGAATTGTAAGGTCGATTGTATCTTTGTATGCTTGTCATTCTTTGGCACTGAAGTGAACGTAATTTTTTTTAGGATTGCGTAGGTACTCAAAGAGCGTCAGCGGAACCCACTTTTTGCTAAGGCTCCACTCTGTCTGTCCGTCCGTCTCAGGACTGTATATTTTGAACCGTAATAGATAGACCCTTAAAATTTTCACAGAGTGTGTGACTATAAAGGGTGTAAAACACCTCTTAACGAATCCGAAAAGCACTTGTTCTCCCCGTCATTGCGATCATTTTTTTGTTCGACACCATACCTGGGAACCTTCTATTTACGGAGATATGGGGGGTCAAAGTTACAACATTATGACAACTTTTTTTTTAAATACAAGTTTTTTTTGTAAGATTTTGACTTTTAACACCTCCACGACCCCCGTACTATTCAATCCATCCATCAGCACAATGTTTTAAGTGCGTTACATTGAGTTCTACCACAAAACATGATTTATAACCTCAAAAAAAAAAGTTGTTTCCCAGCAATAATTTTTGCGTAAAGTTACTTAGTTTGATGTACAGAATGCTTGGTTAACGGCTTTGTGATGAGGTGGTTTACAACCTGTATATAGGCGCTATAATAACAAATAATGATAACAAACAACAATTAAATGCCTAGTAGTTCCTTTGTTCAAACGCTCTAATCTCCGGAACTATGAATTAGATTTGATTGATATTGGCCGGTTTTTCAGTTAGGTATAATGACCAGATGTTTTATTTCCCAAATGAATAACTATTGTTATAGTTTTTTCAAAGAGGAAATGAAGTGTACTCTTTTACCATAGAAATAGAGTACATTTTACTTTCTTCAAAGGTTTGGCCGATGGCATTAAGTCCGCCTCTGTACTTTGTACTTGAAGTGTTAAATAAATAGTGGATGAACGAGTACAGATGATCGACTTCCCAGATCATTATTTACATGTTTTTCATGTAGGAAATTACACATGGTGCCTTTTCGTAAATCAGATCTATACTGGCTTACCGATACCTAATAAACAGGTGTCTTTGTACAGGTTGTAAACCACCTCATCACAAAGCCGCTAACCAAGCATTCTGTACATCGAACTAAGTAACTTTACGCAAAAATTATTGCTGGGAAACAACTTTATTTTTATGAGGTTATAAATCATGTTTTGTGGTAGAACTGAATGTAACGCACTTAAAACATTGTGCTGATGGATGGATTGAATAGTACGGGGGTCGTGGAGGTGTTAAAAGTCAACATCTTCCAAAAAAAACTTGTATTTAAAAAAAAAACTGGTCAAAAAGTTGTAACTTTGACCCCCCATATCTCCGTAACTAGAAGGTACCCAGGTATGGTGTAGAACAAAAAAATGATCGCAATGATGGAGAGAACAAGTGCCTTTCGGCTTTGTGAAGAGCTGTTTTACATCCTTTATACATAATAACAATGTTTTATGTGCTTTACATTGAGTTCTACCACAAAACATGATTTATAACCTCAAAAAAAAAAAAGTTGTTTCCCAGCAATAATTTTTGCGTAAAGTTACTTAGCTTGATGTACAGAATGTTTGGTTAACGGCTTCGTGATGAGGTGGTTTACACCCTGTATCTGGTACGGGTTGTGCCCCGCGCTCGCCTAAGTGGTGCTACGCCGTAGCGGATCTGCTACAAGTGCTACGATGCGTTAAGTGATGGTAAGGCGAGTTCCATGATTTTGGTTCACCCAAAAAGTGCTCAACGCGCCTTTAAAAGTTTACACTTCAAAAACGGAGTGACACAGTTTTATTATTAATACCGATATGTCTGTACCATGTTTTAGTAGCCAGGGTAGTTCATAAAGTAATATGGTTTGGTTCTACTGACCCAAATGTTGCGATACCGGAAATTTCTGAAACTTCCGCTGCACGAATATAGGCTCACAGATTTACTTGCAGCTCTATTTACGTACATTTATATAGGTACGTAGGGTCCTATGAATTTGAATGTGGTTACGATATATAGGGGGTTAGCTAGAAGCCAGGATTTCAGAGTAGATGTGAAGTGTTTTGTTAGTTATACATTTTTGGGTTCTTCTTTACATTGAGGCTAGTACCTAACCTGGTGTCGGGGTTTGTATGCCATTTTGGGCCTCTGAATTGGCTTTACATGACGTCGAAAATTATCGCACAGGCGGCACGCTG
This sequence comes from Xestia ashworthii, assembly GCA_950022955.1. NCBI lineage: Eukaryota > Metazoa > Arthropoda > Insecta > Lepidoptera > Noctuidae > Xestia > Xestia ashworthii. The sequence goes on from OX465554.1 coordinate 15,940,512, forward strand.
GTTTCCTCACGATATTTTATTCCACCAAAGCAAGTGATAATTATACAATAGAAAGACACACAAAATAAAAGAGTCAAATAAATAAAAATGAAACGTTAATGGCTTAAAGATTCTGTTGACCAATGGTTCATGGAGCAATCGACTGTTGCTAAACCGTTTCAGACTAAAAGTAAACGCAGCACATGATCCGAATAATCAATGGTGCTTGTCTTGGGTGTCTTGATTTTATGGTTATGTCACCGTAAAATTGTCAAACATGGTAGATTGTAAAATAACGATAGAGATTGTAAACTCTCGAAATATTGTCAAACGAACAAACTGCTTACAATAAAACGCATTATTTTTCGGTAGATTGTAATCTATCGAAGTGAAACCGTAATGTTGTGAGATGCATGCGATGGAAGTCAACTTGCACGGTGTGGAGAAGAGGGAGGGAAGGAGGGTTCCCCCTTGCCCAATGGTACCACACCACTCTCATGAAAAGATAATGTACCATTCCTGAGAAGTACCGATTAATATAACCAACCTCAAAATACCATATATTTCCCTAAAAACTGTAGTTATTTCTGAGTGCTGGGTTTAAAGGAACCTAACTAACCTAACGTGGGGGTGCCCCAAGTCCCGATTATGGGGGTAGAGACACGGTTTCACTTCGATAGATTACAATCTACCGAAAAATATTGCGTTATATTAGAAGCTGTTGAAAATATTTCGAGAGTTTACAACCTCGCTAGAGAGATCACAATAAGTATAACGTGTAAAACGTTGCCAACCGTACGAGGTTCCTCGTACAAATACGAGATTTGTGGCCTTCCATACGAGGTACGAGGACACTATCAACCTCATACAATCATGTACGAGATTTTGATAAAATGGCCATAAGAACAGCTGAGCGTATGAGCTTTTTAGTAAAGTCAATTAAATAAAGACGGAGATAAGAAACCGACTAACTGTGGAAACAGTAAACGGCACACTTCTTGCTGCAGAGAGCGCAAAAGGTTCAACTCGTACTGAAAATTGCGTGAATTTTAAATCCACAAAAGAAATGTATAGCCGAAATGATGAACCTTGCAATTTTTCGTAAAAAAAAAAGTGTATTAAGTACATATTTTTTGCGGTTTCACTTGAGTGATACTATAGATTTTTAGAAATACAACACAAAGTGATGTTTTATTTAGTAGGAAACTTGCAATAGTTTATTTCATTGAGTAAAAGTCCTAAATACAGTAGCTTTAATTTTGTTTTTAGCACGTTTTCGATGCATAATAAATGTACGAGGTTTGAAAGTCAATGTACAAGATTTTTAGCTGCATTTGTACGAGGGAATTGCTATTACACTTGGCAACCCGTCGTGTTTGACAATTTTACGGTGACAGTTACACGACACGCTAGGTTGAGTTAACTTTGACGTGCAGGCTGAACTTGCTAACAATAATCTTCCTTCCCAGGTCACAGACCCTCTTCTCCTCGTCGAGTACCCACCGACGCAGCACGCCCACGGCTTGCTGTCCACAGCGCTGGGGCTGCGCGTGCCCGTCGGCCGGACGATGCAAGTACGGTGTACAGCACGCGTCGCGCCCGCTTGGAGGGAAGGCAGTGAGGCCGTCGTCGGGAACAGCCAGCTTGCTGATAGCAAAGAGGCTATGTTATTAGGTAATTTACACTTCAATACTTATATTTATTGATGACAAAGTAACTTTGTCTACCTGCCTGTTGATCAATCTATCTGTTTACCTTTTCTATCCTTCCCGTGTGACAATATTTGGCATAAAGCCCATGACCATGACAAATGTTAGGTCACAGAGCACAGTCTCAGAGGATACTTTTCACACCAATATTCCAATAGTTTGTTTCCTCCATAATTTGATCTTAAAATAAGTAAGAAAGGAGGTTTGCAGGTGATGCAGGGCGACCTGACCTTTCTTCTGTAATGACTAAAAATGTTATCGGAATTACTTCTTCTGCTTGCAACGTGGGTTGTTGTTTTCATACTCACAGCTCTGTACTAGTGCATGAGATGAGACAAAACTACGTAGTTGAGCTACAGTGGCATGTTGGATTTAATGAAAACTGACGGGTATATACGACTTGTTCATAAGTGTATTCGGTTTGCCGCATGCGCCTTAAGACACCTAACTAATATATGAGCTACATGTAAGATGAATTATTTAAAAGTTGAAGATTTGCATTATACGCATGTGCAATATAACATACAAGGTCAAATAAAATACATATTTATAGGTATTGATACTTAGGTACATATGATAAATAAAGAACTTAGTACTTGACATTCAACTCAATGATCGAAACCCCAGAGCCTAGTATAGAGTCTTATTTTAGAAACAATTCACGCACGATTTGATTGAAGTGAAGTCAAGTGAAGGATGCTATAAAACGTCGCGGATGGGCCGCGACGTTTTATAGCAAAGGCTTAAATTATTTTTAAGTGAAGGTTAAGCTATTCATAGACGCGCGGTGATCTGAAATCCGAATAAAACGGCATGTTAACATAAAAATAAAGATAAATCTGTGCGGAAAATCACTGTGTTTGGTTCGTTCAGATTTGAAACAAGCCTTCTGCATATTAAAGATAAAAGGGCCATTCTACGACGCATCGAAAAATTATCAATGTTTTAGATGCACCACACATTACTAAATGCGTTCAGCGCTAAACATTGTTTAAACACATAATTCTGTTACTGTCATAAATAATATTAACAGAAATAGCGCGATGTTTTAAAATACGTTTAACGTTAAACGCATAATTTCTGGCGCAAGTGTGTCTAATTCGTATATTTGTTGGCTTAAGAAATTAATTAATAAATTATTGATTTAATGAATGGTGTTGATTTTTATCGATTGTGTCTTATCGTAGAATGACCCTAGTCTTTGTTTTTTAAGGTATCGGAGAGGACAGCATTTTTTGTAAGTGGAAATATTAATTTATTTACTAATTTAATTTATTTTTTCTCTATAGATCTTAGGCAGAATACAGATTCCATCTTTATCCCGATCAACATTCAAACTCATTGCAATTGACATTTACTGTTTCCGGACTGCCATTCATTATTTAATTGATTGTTGTTGCGATTTACTTTGTCGAAAAAAATAAATTCCTTTTGTAGTTGTAGGTACAAAAGCAGTTCATTTTTATATGAATGAAAAATAAAGACTTGGAAGGAGATTATGTAGGTATCAATGTACGGTCGAACAAGCTATTTGGTTTACACTTTACAATGTAATTTGTTCGTTAAACTGTAAACCAAATATGTAGCTTGTTCGACTATACATAAATACCGGCTTTGTATCTTCTTTGTCTATCTAATTATTCAACTATTAACATAAATAGATGCTTTGGAAAGTGTTTTAGGTGACTCAAAAGCTTTTTTTCAGAGTTATTAGATTATCAATGTTAAGAATACTTAATTTAAAAGTTCTGAAATATTGCACCGGGGAGTTAAACGTCCGGTTTAACGTCAAAAGGAATGACTCGTGAACGCCTACCTTAAGTTAATACTTGTAAAGGCACGTGTAGGCGAGGCATTTTTGTTGATATTGGAGTTCTTGTTGCCGTGTGTGAAGATACAGGGTTGCCTGGTAAAAAAATCTTGGTTTACTGGCTTTAAAAAAAATGTCTGTAGACATATAGAAAACATGAGCCTAGAAATCTGTTGACTTTTTCCAGACAATCTGTTCAACCAGAAAAATAACTCATTGCACCACATCTCAATCAGCAATTGTCAGGAAATAGTAACAAAGAAAACGCAATTTCAAGAATATGAATTAAACGCTAAAATAATCCCGTAACATTTAGCATCGCAAATGAAGCGTGCAGGCACAGTGCAACAATATGGATTGTGGGGCACCTCCCACTAATTACACGGTGCAACCGAACCAAACATAGGTATCCGTTTAATTAGCAAGGCACTGCTTGTTCCATAAGTTCGTATGTTTCGGTGAATGTGGAATGAGTTCCTTTTATCTCAGGCTTTAATGATTGTAAGTGATATGTTTTGAGTTTAATTCTGCCATTTGTACAAATTATGTTTGTTTAGTCTTACCAAAAGGTATCGTATTATTCAGTTTCTTGGTTGTGGAAGTCAGGCAGCCGCTTCTTGTAAAATACTGGCGAAATATTCAGCTGCATTCAGTTAAACTGTAAGTCGACCTCAATATAGTTGGGAAAAGGCTGAACAGATGATGGTGATGATGTGTAAAATATATTGGTTATGGGGCCGGCGGAGCATGCGTTTTTCATACTACGGAATACCAAAATAATATGAAAATCAAACATATATTCTTAAGGTAGTGTGTATATTTTTCGATTGGATTACAGAATATCTATGTTCCCAAATAAATATTTTGAAAGGACAATGATATAAAAGCGAGATATGAGGAATTTAAAATTTCTATAGAAAAATTATTTTCTCATAACTTTTGTTTAAATCAGTGTCCATTCAAAATATGTATGTTTAGGAACCTATATATTCTGTATTCCAATCGAATTAAATACACACTATCTTATGAATATGTTTGATTTACAAATTATTTTGGTATTACGTTTGTATGAAAACGCATGCTCCGCAGGCCTCTTAAGGTGCGGTGGTGGCCTGATGGTGTCACGCACTTTGTGTATTGTATTTCATTAAGTACTATGGTTTTCAAAACGGTAAAGGAAAACACCGGGAGGAAACGTCAGACTAAAAGTAATGCGACATCCACCATCATTGGGTTGGTCCTTTCACAGATAAGAGGCTGCATGCCAGCTGTCGAAATGTTATAAGTAAATTACGCTAATGTTGACGTTCATTTGTTCCCTCATTTGTTGAAGAAGGTAGACACAATGAGCACCAAGTGCCACCGAATACAATATGTTTTTCTATACAATTCAGTCTACTTCGTAAATTTTTAATTCTCGTAAACTTATACTTTTCTCATTATTGGCGAGGCTTCTGAATACGCGTTTAAGACCGTATGAATACATTTCTTAATAGAATGTTGCTATTAAGTTGTAGTTCATTAACATCAATAGATTCTATAGGTATGATTCTAAAGACTTCTAAATCGTAAATTCTAAGATTTTCATCATTTATGTCTTCGATAGAGATATTAACTAAAGAGCTTTGATAAATAATTATTATTTACGTAGACTTAAGTTTTTAGTGATGCTCTAATAAGTCTGTGAAGTCTCATTCAATGTTACTTAGATTAGAAAGATTGTTCAAAGAAGACCACTCAACTGATAAAAGTAATTGCTCGGGCGTTTCATCATATCGGTAGACCTGCTAGAAAACAGTCATCACAATAATTGGTTAAGCATAATTGTACCACACAGTACACTCACGTTTCCCCAGCTATGATTTGAAGTTCCAAGTAATAGAGGTCGAGCCTTTTGTCATCAATCGGGCACAAATCCAGGCTCCGTGGCTGCTACTGAGACGTTCTTCATAAAAAACCCAATAACACTTTGCCCGACCTAGGAATCGAACCCACGACTTAATGCTCAGCAGTCGTGCTTATAACCACTAGACTAATGAGGTAGACATCGGCGGCGTAGGCAGTCAAAAGACTATCAACACACTAGTATTTTTTTTTATAGTATTTTATTTTACTGTTCCCAAACCACTGTAACTCCTGAAAGCCAGAATCAACAGTGGCAACCACTCTGAAAAGCGTCGAAACAATGCAGTTCGGCGAAGTCCCACAGAATGAATTCAACTGTTTTGGATCCCGCAACGAAGTTAATCAGAAAAGTATAGCGGAGGAGTAGGAAAACCCTTTTCCGGGTGCTGAAAAGCGTTGAAACCATGAAGTTCGATGAAGTCCCAGAGAATTTCGTTGCGGGATCCAAGACTGCAGTTAAATTCAACTGCAGTCTTGGATCCCGCAACGAAATCAATCAGAAAAGTATAGCGGAGGATTAGGAAACAACCGTAATTTCCAATTCCCTCCATATCAGCAGGAGACAGAACGAAACAAAGTGAATAGGTACAAAGGGACGTCTACAACTGGGATAGGCCCAGTTGCCTAGCACCACGGATAAATATTAACATGACACACGATTAACATGACATACCTACAATAGTTATTTGATTCAAAGTTTTTCACAACCTACCAACCTAAAATATCTCTTAAATTTTCTCGTACCGCTTGAAAGTCCCGCATGACTACCGAGCGAACGATTGGTCGACGAAAATCGTTCGGTAATCAAAAGAAACGTTCATTGAACGAATTTTCAATCGAGACCATTAACTGTAGGGAGAAAGTAAACGATTTTCGATCGGTGACTATTTTGAGAAAACATTGAGTAGGAGTAATTCTGTTATTGTTTTGGCGTTGTAACTTTAAGGTTTTTGTTCGGCTTTTTGGCATAAAATTGCAGGTTCATAACCAAGCCCAGTTAGTTGTATACAACATTTATTTTCATTATTCAAGTTAGATATTTGGTATTTGGTCGTTACAAGTAGTCAGTGGCCAAAAAGTCTTACCAAGGGGTATCGTATAACCCACTGGGTTGTGGAGGTCACATACTTAGATGAGTGGGAATTACAGGTTTTCCTACTCCTCCGCTATACTTTTCTGAATAATTTCGTTGCGGGATCCAAAACAGTTAAATTCATTCTGTGGGACTTCGTCGAGCTTCATTGTCTCGGCGCTTTTCTGGTGTTTGCCACTGTTCATTCTGGCTATCAGGAGTTACACTGGTTTGGGAATAGCGTGGTGGACTAGTCTAAAAAAATACCTATATGACCTCCACAAAAAAGATTCGTGAAAACTTTGTTGGAGTCGGTTTCCAGTCCAACCGGATCCAATACCAATATTTTATCTACCACACCTTGGTACACCTTGGTAGATAAAATATTGGTATTGGATCCGGTTGGACTGGAAACCGACTCCAACAAAGTTGGCAAAAGGCTAGGCAGATGATGATGATGAAGTTAGATAATCCTTTGACCAACGGCAAATGAAATCTGAAAAAAAAAAAGGGTCTAGATAAAGTGACAAGTAATGTCAAAAATGTATGAGACTGACAAAAGCTACCAAAATGCCTGTCAACCGACCAGTTGAAATATGAATGCTTTAAAAACAATTACTATTTGTCTAAGTTTTCTGGACTTTAACTGTTCTGATGAATGTATTTTTTTAAGCATATTGAATTTCCCACTGCTGGGGAAAAGGCCTCTTCTTTCTCTTAATAAATCTCTCTATCTCGTGCCTTATCTCCCAAACATTTAGCTTGGGTACATACTCTCGGCCTATTATGGAACAATTAAAAAACTGACATCAACACAAGCTAAATAGCCACAGACAGCTTTCCAATTTGACTCAAATACGAAACAAACTATCGAATAATAGAACACAAAAACGCCAAATCCTTTTATAAAAAAAAACAGTATAATGGAGCTACAAAAACCTTTAAATCTCGAGTTATAACAATTTAATATCCCGACCCGCCTTCCATAGCAATGTATAAACTGATGCCGATCGCAATATCTTACGACATTATCAAGGGATCAAGGCTATTCAAGCGAACTCCTATTATATTCCATGTATCGAAACCATTATCGATACTATCAAATCGATTTGTAATCACAAATGTTGCGATTAATTAACTTGTATTAAACGGCATAATTGGTCTAGTGGTGGTTTCATTGCTGTGTGAGGTCCTGAGTTTGAAATCCAGGTCGGGCAAAGAGTTATTAGGCTTATCCATTAGGAATCACTCAATAGTATTCCGGAGTTTGGATTTGTAACCGATAATGACATTAGGCTCGCACTTTTTACATAGGGTTTACACATAACACTGACGAAATATGGGTACTACGGCATTATAGGGGTTGTACTGTATGTATCGACACCATTAAGATACTATCAAACCGATTTGTAATCGCAAATGTTCCAATTAATTAACTATTAAACTGGCATTACTCTATCTACGCGGGATTTGATTGAGGAATACGATTGACGGATTGAATAAGCTACTGAGCTATGTTAATATACTATTGGTATATGCAAGATTGATTGGATCAGAAGCTTAATGATTGGGGTGTTCGATTTTCAAATGGCATTTTTACCCGACTATGGGTGGAGGGATGGGTTAAAGAAAATACTCTTGATAGCTACATTAAGCCCCGTGGATGCATGGCCATTACTTGCAAACAACTATGCTGGGGTCAGCTTCCAGTCTAACCGGATGCAGTTGAATACCAGTATTTTACATGAAGCGACTGCCTATCTGACCTCCACAACCCAGTTAGTACTAGGTGGGGTATTACCTACCCACTTGACTTTTTGGGCCACTGACTACCTGTGACACCCGGGACCAACTGCTTAACGTGCTTTCCGAGGCACGGTGGAACTCGCTATGTAATGGGTGGTCACCCATCCATAGACCAATCTAGGAAAGCACGGCTTAACCTAAAGATCTACCCGAGCGGCTGCTTTTATTTAGTCACTAGCTATCCCCTGGGCTTGTGTTTCGGAAAACTTGTGATGTTTTTGGTCCTGGCTGTCATTTGTTGGTCAGACAGGCAGTAAAGGCTCATTTATGGAGACGCGGAGAGTCGCGCGGTGCGTTGTGTGGCGCGGCCCGGTTTCAATTCAAACATATGACGATATATGAGAGCGTATACAGCGAAAAAAATTAAAACATTCGCAGATGACAGCGCCGTAGATGACACAGCCTCTCCGTAAACGGAAAAAACGTAAATGAGCACTTACTCTATTTAGAGTACTGGTATTCTATTTGTGGATGTAATCGTAGCGGCACCATCATTAGAGAGCTTTTGCCAGAGAGCATTCAATACAAATTACCATAACTTGCTTCAAATTAATTAAAAACCGAAACCAGTATTTTCTCCAATTAAAATTAAACCTTCTAAAATCAAGCTTTGAATGTGGAAACCGTTTTGATTAGAAACTAGATATTTTCATAACTTTAACATGCATTATTGAACAGTAATTTTAGAGCAATTACTAATAGTTATCTAACTTGAAGTTAACCAAAATGAACATGAATAAATGTGTTAAAATATGTGAATTTTGCGGTCCACTTGAGTTTGCTCAGTATTTTATAATTGTGTGCATTATGAGCAACTGCTCACATGGCACGATACTGCACGATATTTTAAAATAAAAAAACCGACGAATTGTTAACCTCCCCGTTTTGGAAGTCGCTTAAAAAGTTTCGATCACACGTCAATAACCCAACATTTACACTGTTAAAACAAATTGGAGTATGGAACTGTCATGTTATTCCAAAATTGTGATATATATTGACTGCTCATCAGCTTTGCTATAATTGTTGTGCAATAAAACGACCGACGCTTCAAAAAGCCAAACTTTTCCTCAAAATTCAATTAGCAGTATTTACGGCCGGGTCTTTTTAAACTGATGCGGCGCATACAAGCGATTCTTACCAAAGTTAGTTAGAAAGCAAGAAAGAAAGAAAAAGCAACTATTTGTCCGCACAGGACAAGAAACATCAAAATTAATATTATATAATAAAAATTAAAAAATATAAAAAAGAAAGAATCGAAACTGGTCCTGTACGAGGCCAAAAGGCTCCTATCTCAGAAACAAAAACATAAGTCTACCAATCGGCATTTCAGATAACTTTGATTGTCTTGCTGGCTATACACACAGACGATCTAGAAATAGAGCTGAAGTCAGCTACAGCCTAAATTGTTCTATTCCAAAAATAGATTTATCTAATAGTATATAGACTGCAGACTTTCAGCAGGGGTTCTAATTAATTCTATTTTTGGAACAGAACTATTTAATCTTAAACTACTAACTAGTTATTTGGAAGTTCATACAACAACAAAGTTTTGTCGGGCATTGAAATACATAGTAGCTTTTTTGAAATTAGACTGAAATTAATTTCGCGAGGATTAGCAGTGGTATTTGAGTGGCATTTGCGGAGTTAAGCTGTCTGCACGCGATCTAAAGGATTGCTCAGAAATAACTAGGCAGTTTGAAAGGCGTATAACGTATAACTGTTCATTTTAGAATGAACTTATATTCGCATTCCCATCATTATCTTCTTAGTTTTTCTTATGAGCAAACTGAAGAACTGCTAAAATTTTACACAGATGGACGAAAACTACTTCAATATGTTTTTTTTCTTTTTCAACAAATAACACCTCGTAAGACAATTTTTTGGGGTACGTATCATAATCCCGAAAGTTCATAATACCTATGATTGTAATACCGACGTCCAAAACATCGAAATTCAAAATACCGAAAGTTTTAAATACCGATAGTCGTTATATCGAAACACAAAATACCGATGTTCAAATGCCCGAAAGGACGAAATCCCTAATGGACGAAATACCGAATGGACGAAATCCCGAATGGACGAAATATCGATGGATGAAATCCCGAATCGACGAAATCCCGAATGAACGAAATACCGATGGATGAAATCCCGAATGGACGAAATCCCGAATGGACGAAAACTTTTATTTAATAGCCGTATTATATGCCCCTAAAAAGCGTAGTCGACGGAGCCCCGCTTCGCGGGGCCCCTATTTCCGAGTGCAGGGCTTAAAGGGAACCTAACTAACCTAACGGGGGGGTGCCCCAAGTCCCGATTATGGGGGCAGAGATACTTCCGTATGTTCAGTTAACAATAATTCGAGAGTTTACAATATCGCTAGAGAGTAACACGTTATATTGTAATATAACGTGTTTGACAATTTTACGGTGACATATATAGTGGATTATATAGCCCATTCCCTCTCATAGAGAGGAGGCCTGTCCCAGCAGTGGGAATATTAATAGGCCGATGATGATGATATAAGCAGAAATTTTGTGACAGAAATGAATCGCTGCAGAACCGACTCCACGTAGTCTTTTCTGCCCTACCCCTAGAGTGTAATTTAAGCCCGCGTAGGCGCGGAGGGGCGAGGCGGGCGCTCGCGTGTGACCGCCGGAGCCCCGCAGCGCCGGAGCCGTGACAGAAACCATGCCTGCTGCTTGCTTGCTGCATGCTTGCTTGCTGTATGCTTGCTGCATGCCTGATGCATGCCTGCTGCGTGCTTGTTGCATGCTTGCTGCATGATTGCTGCATGCTTGCTGCATGCTTGCTGCATGCTTGTTGCATGCTTGCTGCATGCTTGCTGCATGCTTGCTGCATGCTTGTCGCATGCTTGCTGCATGCTTGCTGCATGCTTGCCGCATGCTTGCTGCATGCCTGCTGCATGCGTGCTGCTTGCTAGGCAACTTTTAAGTGTTTTTACGTTAGGTTTAAAAAAAAACGTTTTTCTCGGAAACGGTGACAATTTCGGGATTTTGAACTACGCGTTTTTTAAATTCGGGATTTTGAACATCGGGATTTTAAATTTCGGGCAAATGAACTTTCGGGATTTCGAACTTCGGGATTTGAAACTGTCGGGCAAATGAACTTTCGGGTATTTAAACTACGGGATTTTAAACTTCGGGATTTTAAACTTAGGGTTTATAAACTTCGGGATTTTAAACTTTCGGGCAAATGTACTTTCGGGATTTTAAACTTTCGGTCAAACAACCATTCGGCGTTTCAATTTTCGGAATTTCGTCCATCGGTATTTTAAAATTCGGTCTTTTAAAATTCGGGATTATGATACGTACCCATTTTTTGGCGGTTTTGACATATTGATGCGGATGAAGTGTACACAAATTAGGTAGAGACGTCGTTTGTTTCTCATTGGCTAAAGCAACGTGTCTTCCAATTCTCTAACAAACCGCGTCTATAAAACTTTGCAGCTTCTTCATGTTTCTGTTAAGATCCTATTTTCGACTTACGTGGTATTAGAACTTAAGAAACCACGTGGTACCAGTCCAGTGTTACCGCGTGTGAGTGTGTGTGTCTCTGTACGCTGTTTACATTGTATTTAAAGAAACATTCTCAACTTGCGGAAAACTATCTGTTTAAAACCCCGCACAAAGTAAACGGTACATTATTGTGATGTCCAACTTTTTACCGGCTCCCTGGGGAGTCTCATCATTTAACTCGAATAACAAAGCTTGTTTGTTTCAGTGAGGAGTTCAAGCGAGGCGTCTGCGCTAAGTGTAATGCTGTTAACACTTTCCCTCGCCCTCTTCTCCAGATCCCTAATGCAATCAGAAACGTGATAAATTATCTCAACTCTTTTATTAACAAAACGTGATTTAGACTCAGGCAAGGCTATGGGCTATTTCAAGCAATAGACCCACTACAATACTTCTTAGATATAATTCTTCATTTAACTTTTTGTAACATGGTTCATGATTGGTTATCAAACGTTTATTATTTACATGATAATGTACAATTCAGGTAGCTAGTAAATACTTAATGTTTTATAGTAAAATATTTAATTAAGTCTTCGATACATATCTCGGTCTTTATTGCTAGTATATAAATAATATCGTTTAAATTATCTCAAAAGTGAAGTGTTATCGTTAGGTACAAATTTATATTTTTGCAGCAAAGGCTATTTGTATTTAATTTTTTATTTGAAGACCTATCTTTAGAATTCAAAATTATATTGTAAATAAAAGTTTAGAATCGCCTTCTTAGATCTACTGATGTATATAAAGTTAATAATATTAGGCGACATCTCTTTTATAAGAATATTAGAAAAAATAAAGAACTTATCTACGTACTGGGAATGTTGACGTTATGTAAAAAACAATGAGGGATTAATATTAAAAAAATAAATTTAAAATCTAGAGATGTAAACTGCTTTTAAGAATTTTAATTTTGGTAAACAAGTTTTCTAAGAATCTTGAACAAACAAGAGTCACCGCTGTACTATAATAATAAGTTAATTGGACGATGTTCAAAATGTTCATATCGCTGTTTGTATAAAATAATTTGGAGCGAAATATTTGACAGTACATATCCTGAATTGCTAATATCACGAAACCAGTTGTACATATCGGTCTAGTAACACATATGCTTTCGTTGTTAACGTGTACTGTAATTAGTATTATACTGGCATGATTTTTGTTGAAATAAAGAACAATTTGTTACACGAGTTTATTTTATTTAATCCTATTGGACCGTTTCAGTAACTAATTTTACGATCGACCGATCTGGTTCTTCGTTAAACATATTTTCAATACGTACCTACTAACAAATCTAAAACAGTTTTCCACTGATACTTTAAAGCAAAAAGCAGGAGTTTTTAAACCTACAAGTTGCACACGCACATGCATGTGTATAAAGTTCGTAAAAAACCTCTTAACGAAGCCGAAAGCGTCGCCTCGTCACGGCGGCGATCATTTATTTGTTCTACACAATATCAAAACAACCACAATACATCAATATCGCCATCGGTGGATGGTGATATTGATGTATTGTGGTTGTTTTATTTAATTTTGAAAATGGTTCTTACTTTGATATTCACCAATATCTACATACTTACTAACTGACCCGCGCAACTTCGTCTGCGTCTCATAAATTGAGATGTAAGCTATCCTATCTTTCAAGTTGGATCAAACTGCACAAGGTGTACAAATTTGATTAAAATCGGTTTAGTAGTTTAGGAGTCCATCGCGGACAAACAACGTGACACGTAATTTATATATGTATATTAAGATAGTAACTATTTTCAAAATTAAATGAAAGTTTTAAATGTAAGATTTTAATTTTAAACAACTCCACGACCCCCGTACTATTCAATCCATCCATCAGCACAATGTTTTGAGTGCGTTCCATTGAGTTCTACCCCAAAACATGATTTTCCACTTAAAAAAAAAGTCGTTTGCTAGTTACTTAGTTTGATGTGCAAAATGCATGGTTGACGGCTTCGTGATGAGTCTGTTTACACCCTGTATACTACTCACCATCTGCCTAGCCTTTTCCCAACTGTTTTGGGGTGGGCTTCCAGTCTAACTGGATGATACTAAATACCAGTATTTGATATGGAACAGCTAATTGCCTATCTGACCTCCACAAGCCCGTTAGAACTGGGTAATACGATTCCCCTTAGTAAAACTAGTTGTCAGACTTTTGGGCTTCTGAGTACCTGTAACGACTGTTAAAGGTCTACAAATGACAGCCGGGAGTAACCCGCTATGTCGTGACGATTAATTTATCAATTTGGTTTTTAGTTGGCAAAAGTCGTGCACGACAGTAATCGCATCGTCCTATACAGGGTGTAAACCACCTCATCACGAAGCCGTCAACCAAGCATTCTGTACATCAAACTAAGTAACTTTACGCAAAAATTATTGCTGGGAAACGACTTTTTTTTTTGGGGTGAAATATCATGTTTTGTGATAAAACTCGATGTAACGCACTCAAAACATTGTGCTGATGGATGGATTGAATAGCACGGGGGTCGTGGAGGTGTTTAAAATAAAAAAATACATTAAAAACAAGCATTAAAAAAAAAACTTGTCAGAAAGTTGGAACTTTGACCCCCAATATCTCCGTCACTAGAAGGTTCCCAGGTATGATGTAGAACAAAAAAATGATCGCAATGACGGGGAAAACAAGTACCTTTCGCTTTCGTTATGAGGTGTTTTACACCCTTTATTACACCTTCATTTAAATACGCAAGCCACGACATTTAAAACTACAAGATTATCTGTCGTCACGACAAAATGGGAACGCGGCCTTTCGCGTTTTCTGAGGCACGGAGGAAACTTGGTATGTTTGTATAGACCAACCAGGCATGCGCAGCTTAACCTGAAAATTGTTCCGAGTGGTTGTGATTATTTTGTCACGAGCTTCTCACGCTTATGTACTACTCTTAGTACCAAATCGTAATGAGAACAGAGTAATTTGATTTATCTTGAAGTAGGTTCAGGCTGAGGCTACATTAGGCAGCGATTTGCGATGCGACTGGAAGAGCGAAACGAGAAAAACATGGTGTGGCTACATTACAAGCGAGATTCTATTTGATGAGATAATATTTGATGTACAGTGTAGCCATATGCGTGAGCATTCATTCACTTGTTTTAATCGCTCATGTGTCGCAGATCGCGTCGCGGCCTAATGCAGCCTCAGCCTCAGTATCAGGAGTCACAATACCTACAGGACGTAGGTATTTGGTTATTTTAGCTATATAGGTACCGTACTTACAAGTTATCCGTACGTTAAATTTTCCAACCGACAAAATAATATAATGCCTAAAACTAATAGATGTCTTGACTTAGTATCTACTATCTAGGCAATAATTTCTACAAGTAGATACTTCTAATAGGTATTATTTTGTACAAATTAATTTTCTACTTATAATGTAAAGATTGCCAAGTAGATACTTAATTACTAAGTCTTTAGATGCGAGCAGGCTTCAGACTTAGTATTATTAATTTTCTTTCTATAACAATTAATTCCCACTTGGCTCATTTTTGTTGATAATTATTATTTCTACGACCTATATGTATTTCTCTGCATAGCACCTACAAAGATCAAGAAATAAATTTTGGTCTCTTAATTGCTTTAGAAAATCTTTCACTGAGGGTTTTTATTGCAATCTATGTTTTATGTAGGCCTCAAAGTAAGGTTTTTCTTAGGGGAGCGCAGTTTTCCATAAAAGTTAGAACGACCATTTAAAACCGAATGTCCGAGAGAATCAAATCCACAGATAACGATACTTACATCACCATCATCATAATTTCAGCCGAAAGACGTCCGCTGCTGGACATAGGCCTCCCCCAAGTGTCGCCACATTGACCGGTTCCGTACGACTCTCATCCAGTGGATTCCCGCAGCCCTCACCAGACCATCTGTCCACCTACTGGGAGGCCTTCCAACACAACGTCTTCCGGTTCGGGTTCGCCACTCCAGAACTTTTCGGCCCCATCAGCCATCTGTTCTGCAAACAATGTGCCCTGAACATTCCCACTTAAGTTTGGTAATTCTTCGGGCTACGTCGGTAACCTTGGTTCTCTTGCGGATGTCTTCATTTCTAATTCGATCACGCACGGAAACTCCAAGCATAGCCCTCTCCATTGCCCTTTGTGTGACTTAACTAAAACGATACTTAGATAAAGCTTTATTATTGCAATTTGCGTGTACCTATATTTGCTTAATTTGTGTGCAATCATGAATAAAAATATTTAAGTACAATAAAATCAAATTATTATTCTACTATTCTACTTTTCAGTTCATTTCAAATACTGATTACTTCTTGCAAAATAACAGCGTCAAATAAGACCGACGGAAAGAAACATAGCCTAAAATCCATGAATTTAAAGAATAAATCCCTCTTTATCGGTCTCGAAGCATCCCTTTATCCTGACCATCTCGTACAATTGTCTGGGGTTCCAAACTCTTTTGTCAGCTTCCTACTACACTTGTCTACGAGAACTTTATTATATTTTCTTCGTAAATTGAACTTCCAGTCAAATAAATAAGATAATGCTTGCGTGGATGACGATATGGAGGAAGTACGGGCAAATACAGTTCTACAAATTGTTGCAGGTCCTTTGGAATATATGACTTATTGCGTTTGTGGTGGAAATCTATGAACTCCCATTAAAAGAAGGCTTTTAAAACTTTAATCTGTGCAGTAGTAACAATAAAGTGCCAGCACTTGGCATAAAAAAGGTATAAAGATAGACAGTGACCACGAAAACAACATGTTTTTAGAACAATTGTTTCTAAAGCTGTCTGCATAAATTAGGCATTGCGTGCTGGCAAGTATTAGAAACCTACTGGCGCTAACCCCGACTTCGGCTGATAACATTGCTACGTACAAAGACATGCTTAAAGTAGCCTTAAAAATAAAGGAAATGAGACAGTAGAATTTCTTTTGTTGCGCATTAGGACTCGTTATGTACGAGTACGTCAGTAAAACATCAAACCGACAATGACGATACACCAATAACAAATGACGAAATATCATTCTAGTAAATACGAGTATAAGCATCATCTAGCACTTTCGATTTAATAAAACACTAGCTTATCCCCGCGGCTTACCGCGTAGAGTTCGATAATGTCCCACGGGATCTTACTACCGGGATAAAAAGTATTCTATGTATTAATCCAAGTAACAAACTATCTGTGTGTGTCATCCAAATCTGGTCAGTAATTTTTGCGTGAAAGAGTAACAAACATTCATCTATCCATGCTCACAAACTTTCGCATTTATAACATTAGTAAGATAAGATTTCAGAACAGCAATAGTAAACGTGATTGTCCTTCCATCTTCAGAAAGTTATAACAAGTTGCTGACACTCCGGCTTCAAATACCGTCCGTCATCGTTTTAACGTCTCCGGCACAGCCAGGATGGAATTAAACAACAATGGCTTATGATGCCTTGTCAACGGAATAGAAGACAACACTTTAATGAAAACGTCACAGTTACTGAGAAGACGAATTTTCGCTCATCAAAGAAAGTACGATGTGACAGCGGAAATCCATTTTGTACGTAAAATCGATAAAAACTTTTTGGTGGAAAAAATAAAAAGTTCGCGAAACATATTATAAGAAAGTTGTTGAGCGATATTGTTTCACCTTTCTTTTACTTGGACTATGAAAGTTCGGGGCGATTTTAATGCTATTTTCTAAGTCCTCAATTTAAGACGCACAAATAATAATTACATCAAAGGAAATGTTTGTTTCATTTTTTCGTGGCACATGTCATACGATGGCGTTAATGTGTGTCTTAGTATTGGTTCATTATAAATGAATAATACAGTCATAGGAGACACAGGTAGCCATTAAATTGAACCGGTTATTATTATTTTCAAATAATTGAGTGAGTGATTATTCTATTTCCTGAAATAAAGTTGCAGTGAATACTGTTTTACAGTGAAATTATTGTCACTGACTGGTGATTTGAAATGTGGTATTCGAAAAGAGGGATATTCTTAACACAAATCTCAGTAAGTAATATTAAGTAAGGCGGAATTTACAAAACTGCATGTTTTTGACATATACATGCCCGTAATCTTTGCAGGGTTTGGCAGGGGTGACTCTAAGGACTCCTTTATTAGAGACCGCGTGACGGCAACCGATACCAGATATGTTTTAGTCCCGTCTAATAGGAGGGCGTGCTTATTGCCATCAACCGGTCACAAATCCAGACTGAGTGGAGCTGCTACTGAAAAAATCCTGATGGAAAAGCCTTATAACACTTTGCTGGACCTGGGAATTGAACCAAGGACCTCACGCACGAGAGCACTCGTCAACGAGACAGAGGCTAAAATTTTAAAATTCATGTATTTTAAAATACCCTATTTTCTTTTATACTTACGAGATTTCCATGGGCAACCCATTGACCTATTTAGTCGGGATCAGTGCTCAACCAAATATTATTGGGACATATTTCTATCCGGTTCCGATTTTATTTTTATTCGCTCCTCTATCTTATTTCTGGTCTGTTGATGCGTAAAAAGTGCCTCCACATGTTGATAAAATCGGGCGTCCGATTAGGGTGTCCTTACACTACAGTTTTTTATTCGTACTTTATTCAAATTGACACGAGGGAGTCGCCAGTGTGTAAGGGCTGATAGGCCAGTAGTTTAGTGTGAAGTGTCGGGTGATAGTTGAGGAGCGTCCATCGTATATAGTCCAGCTACATCAGATTACTCTGTACTCGTATTTTGTCACGCAATACTACCCTACTGATAAGTTTAAGTGAGCCGTTACCCTCACAGTACGCTATCTGGTTCCGCGACCATTTTACGTTGAAGTAAGTTTCTCATTAATGATTCAACGAAATTACCACCTTGCTGTGTAATTGTTAGGTATTATTGTTGTATGAATTCGTTATGAGGTAGTATTGTTAAAAAGCTAATGACAAGCCTATGTTATGACTGTCTCTATGGAAACAAGTGATGCTTAACAATTAAGGTCCATGTTCACCGAAAAGATAACCGTCTGATTATCTAAAAACAGCTGTCACTGTGACATATTCCCATACAAAAATGCGTTTTAAACAGCCGTTTTAGGTAATCAGACTGTCATCTTTTTGGTGAACATGGACCTTATTATAATGTTTTGTTGCGTGTGGGTCGGTTTGTTCTGACAGCAGGATAAGTGGCCGCATTAGGAATAGAATATTGACTAGTCATAACGACAGCCTAGTATTCTTACGTGTAGTTTATTTGATGACATATTATTATGGCCTTTGTTTATATTTTTCAAACCGGCTTTCTATTTAGAACTCGGCGAAAACCTACAGATTTATTTATCGTAAACCCTTTTAAATTCAGCACCAGATATACATGCAACATACGTGTTTTTTCCATAGGGATATCCAGAAACTGCATACATGAAGTATGTAGCAGATTTAATTCCGACAGCCAGTAATGAGAAAACAATCATCATTTACCAACATTTTTTTCTAGAACAGTTCGGTAGAAAATAATATTTTGTTTTGTTTCACCAAAATCAATCGTAACATTCAACAACATTAAAACACAAAAAACCTCAACGATTGAACACTGATTCGCTCCGAACACGGAGTAAACATTCGTTTATTCCCCTATACTTAGGTACAGAAACCGATTTTCGCACATTCTAAAAAGATATTTGCTCTGCGCTCGAAACACAATGGCAGCCAGCAGGGTATCCACAAAGAACGTAATTCGTCGCAGCTGGCGGTCCCACAAAGAAGTGAATATTATCGAGAGTACGTCCCGGATGGTCGGCCAGATTACAATATGTGACATTTTTCTGTTACATCTTCACTTATGTTACGCTAATAATGGCGGGATATTAAATTCGTAATAGAAATGTTAACTTCTTTTGTCAATTGGGGCAATAACAATACATGAAAAGCTACTGAATACATCATCATCTGCTTAGCCTTTTTCCAACTATGTTGGGGTCGGCTTCCAGTCTAACCGGATTCAGCTGAAAACCAGTATTTTACACGGAGCGACTGCCTATCTGACGTCCACAGCCCAGTTAATACTGGGTAATACGATATCACTTGGTAAGACTCTTTAGACTTGTCAGACTTATCTTGTCAGCCTTTTTGGGCCACTGTCTACCTGTAACGACTGCCAAAGATGGACAAATGACAGCCGGGACCAACAGCTTAACGCGCACGGAGGAAACGGCACGGAGGAAACTCGGTATGGTGATCACCCGTCCACCGATCAACCTAGATCAAGCACGGCTTAACCTAACCTGTTATTATTGCTACTGAATACCTGAATGTTATAAGTGTAAAGTTTGCGGTAGATAGTTGGCCGGTTGAAAGTAAGAAACGTGGCCTTTTGTCAATTGGTACAATTAATGGGAATTATAATTTGATTTATATAGATGCATTTAGAATATGTGTACTACTTAATTTGCGACAAAATGTTTACCGGCTTATAGTCAGCAATGTTTCGTAAACTCGCTGTCGTTGGATAAGATAACAGGAAAACTGGGCCTCGATTCTGCTATTACAATAGTGTCAGAGTATTCGATCATTGATTTCATAATGATCAAGTTCTGTCAAATTTTGACAAGTTTGTTAATTCTACTATCATAATGGCGCCATTATGACTTCTCAATGAACAACCACTGACACTCCAATGAAAGAAATGTCATAGAATATTAATCTCGTACATGTAATCTGGCATGAATAAATGTTCGCATTTAGTAGTAGATTTCGAAAACCATTTGTACTATGGGTTTTATAATAATGACAATACGACAATGCCATTAAAACACAATTTTATTACGAGACCATTGACCGACTATTGTGAATTTAGCAG
The DNA here is from genome assembly GCA_950022955.1 of Xestia ashworthii. Taxonomy (NCBI): domain Eukaryota; kingdom Metazoa; phylum Arthropoda; class Insecta; order Lepidoptera; family Noctuidae; genus Xestia; species Xestia ashworthii. The sequence goes on from OX465554.1 coordinate 15,961,147, forward strand.
ATTACGAACTTTAAGCAAAATGACAATGGGATGAGAATGGAATCGTGTTGGAGTGACGAATTTATTAAAATAGCAGAATTAGGCCCCTGTGTGTGAAGCCGCTATGGACGGTCAATAGTATTGTCATGAGCCGCTCTGTTTACCAATGGGGTTCAGAAAAGAAGAGATGCCTTGCGATTCTTATCGTGCATTGCTCCACTGTAACCTATTGAGTAACTTGTGTAGAGAAAATAAATAGATGTTTTATTATTATTATTACATTTTTTTTTGCCGTTTCTGGGCCCGCGTGGTAGATTATAGCCCATACGCATAATACGCGCTTTGACGTGGAGTTGCGGACACCAGCCCGTTGTACAATACAATACAATACAATACAATACATTTTTTTTTGTCTTTTTGGTAATTTATGTAAGTGACAAACAAAAAATCTAAAAGCTGCTGTATTATTTTAGTTATGTTTACCCAGCATAACAAAGGTTTGGACAGCTTTCACATAAAATGATCCAAGCTTCATTTAACATTGTGTGTTCTAAAAGTGTGTATTAATCTCTAATAAAATATTTAGGTGAAAATATCATTGTGCCAACCTTTAAAAAGTAATTTAAAAAGGATAAACAATTTAAAAACCCCGAATTTAAAAAAAAAACCCAAGAATATCCTTAGGGGGCTACCATCATTATTTTAAATTTCATCGTAAATAAAAATAAGTATCATCATCAACTTAAGGAATAAAGGTACTTAGGGCTACGGCCTACCCATTAAGGGTGTTAAGTATAGCGCTAAAATATCTCCAGTTATTCATTAAACAACTTTCAAAAGGGTTATTAATTCGTCTGAATGTTATTTTTTGTGTGTATGTTCAGCGGTGTTTTCTACATTTGAATGGCATTATATTAAGGCCTCAGAACAATAACAAAGCAATTAAGGTGCGCCTCTTTCCCGAGATAAAAAAACATCGCTAACTATGATTTGAGCAACTGTTTATTGTTTTTTGTGGCAGAATAAAACACTGACTACAGTCTTCGATCTACAGTTGAAATAAATGAGAAAAATGTGAGATGCGTTGCATGTTCAACCTAAAAAGTGCAAAAACGTCATTCGTAGGGATATATTTTTGCTCCTATTTTGACTCTTCACGTTATATAAGTACCTCGATCTAGAATAAACCGTCAGTTTTCCGTTTTGAAAATGGAAGAATAGATAAATCAAATGGAGCACGATTTATTACCCATGAGTGTTTGTAATAGTTTCAATTTTTGCTCGAATGAAAATTTTATGGATAGTTGTGAACGTCCGTCATATTTTCAGAGGGGATTTTTTTGTTCAAACATCAACATCAGTGTTACGGTAAATGGAACCTTTACTGGATAAAGCATTTGAGTCGGACATTCATGAACGTATTCTCAAGGTAGATAACACCACAACCGTAAAATGGTCTTGGTTGACAAATATCATCATCTGCTTAGCCTTTTCCGAACTATGTTGGGGTCGGCTTCCAGTCTAACCGGATGCAGCTGAATACCAGTATTTTACATGGAGCGACTGCCTCTCGGACCTCCACAATCCAGATAATACTAAGTAATACGATACCACTTGGTAAGACTGGTTGTCAGACTTTTTTTAAGCCACTGACTGCCTGTAACGACTGCCAAAGATGGATAAATGACAGCCGGGACCAACAGCTTAACGTGCTTTCCGAGGCATGGAGGAAACTCGGTATATAAGGGTGGTCACCCATCGCTGCGGGACTGTTCGAAAGAGATACCGGGGCCCCGGAACATAAAGGGCGAGGAAGGAACATGGATGGGTTTTAGTCAGTAAAAGTCTGACACTCCCTCCTGCTCCGCGTAAAAAAAAGGCCTATGTAGCATTAAAAAATTATAATAACATCACGCCTATTGCCTCCGAAGGATAAAGCAGAGCTGTATTATAGTATTCTCTAAGTAACGAGTATGTTTTAGTCAGAATAAGCCTAACAACACTTTGCTTGACCTGGAATTCCAAGATCTTATGCTTGCTCACCAGTATAGCTTGCGACTTCTAGACAATCAGCCTTGGTTAGTCGTATGAGTAGTCGCAAGCTATACTGTCGAATAGTCGTTGGGTTGTTCAATGCGTTCTTAAAATTACAATGCAATGGCCCAAATTGACAGAATTCGGAATGTATTGATATGATATTGTTTGAAGCGATAAGACAAACCAGGTCTCAGGTGGCTTTAATTACGTCGTCACCTATAGTTGTCACAACATCACGCCGGTAATCCCCGAAGGGTTGGGCAGAAGTAATAGGGAACGAGTCTATTCTGCCCTCGTAATTGAAAACACAGTAACTTCGAAAATCACGTTTTGTAAAAAACGCGGTTAAAGTTTAATTGTTAAATCGTTTTGTTATGAACAAACTATAATTAGTTAGGTTGAAAAAATCATTTCTTAATGATAGAAAATAGTTAAAGCTTTAATTCTGTATATATATATATATAATATTACTGTTGTATAATTAATAAAATTAGATAATGTGTTATAAAATAAGAATATAATTTATCTAGGTCTAGGTTAGTTTTACTTATTACTGTGTATTAACCATGTAAAGATACTAACACTAGTGACATCACAACACAGTAACTTTACACATACTGGGTTGAAAGTTAATAATAGTAAGAGTCGACTACCTAGATCAATACCTAGTAAGTGAAAATGCTGTGTTTAAGACTAATTTGTAACAAGGTTTACTCTAAGGTGCAATAATAGTATCTAAATATACTTTGTTTTAGGTTAGCCTTCGTATAATTACTTAAAAAATAATCACCCTATTTTGATCACGATACTTTTGTTAATGATAATTAAGTGTGATTGTTAGTGTCAAAAAGTGTTTGTGATCTAAAAAGAAAACAGTGATCAAAACTAGGAAGTGACAATCGTTATTTCGAAGCTTTCTTCACATACCCACTTTACTATTTACTTTTCCATGACAGTCTAACTGGTCAAGTCGTCATGTCAATATGTCATCTGACATTTGGATAAGTGTTGCCACAGTGAAATTTAAATACCTACTATGAGTGGCGAAAATAGTAGAAATATGACTGGAGTGGAGCATCAGGCTCTTAGTCAAATAAACACCACTGATGAATCGCTATCACCCAAGGAACCAGCGCGTGCAACTACCGCCACAAGCAGCAAAAAGGTCATGACTCAACAAGCATTACATCCGGGCTTGTTCCTTCAAAGATCAAGATCAGCATCAATTGGAAGTTGTCCAACACAACCACCTACTGAAGACATGAAATCTAAAGATGTGCCCTTGCCACCTACAGATCCACCGCATCCTCCTCCATGGCAGAAAGTACCCAGTAGAATGAATAAAAAGAGGAAGCTGTCTACCAGCCCTCTTGTAGATTCAACCGAAACATCAAATCGTTATGATGGTTTACCTATAGACCTAACTGATGAAACGGAGACGACAATGAAACAAACTAAACCACCACCAATCATTCTCTATGGAATTGAAGACCTAAAAGAATTAACAAATCTCTTAGAAACAGCAGCCAACAAAAATCAATTTACATATAAAATTGTCAACAAAACTCAACTTAGGATAAGTACTGCAGATTTAGACGTCTACAAAAAACTTATCTCCCTAGTTAGAGAAAAAGGCTTGATAGGCCACACTTTTAACAGGAAAGATAATAGATGTTTTCGAATTGTAATAAAAAACTTACATCCATCTACACCAGTGAACATTATCAAAGAAGATATAGAGGCAACAGGAAACACTGTAACTGGAGAGATAATAAATGCAAGGTATGGACCAAACAAGAATCCGACATCTACCTTCTTTGTTAATCTGGTTAGTGGTCCCCACAATAAGGTTATTAAAGATCTGAAATATATCTACCACCAAAGTGTCACCATAGAAGAACCAAGAAAAAAGAAAACAATAGTCCAGTGTCAGAGATGTCAACAGTATGGTCATACCAAGAATTATTGTATGAGACCATACAGATGTGTGAAATGTGGGCAATCACACAAGACGTCCGAATGTCAAAAACGTGACCGGAGCACTCCAGCGCTGTGTGCCTTATGTGATGGACCACATCCAGCTAATTACAAGGGATGTGAAGTTTATAAGGAAATTCAAGCTAGAAAACATAAAAATAAAATCCCTCCAATAGTAAACAAAACAGCATCTAAAACATATATGAAGAATGAACTGATTACAGAGCCAAAAAGTCAAGAACAGAGTTTGTCTTATGCAGAAACTGTAAAATCAGCCCAAATAAACACCACTTCTCAAAACACTTTTGATAATACTCACATCCCAGGTCAAGTACACGCGACTCTAGAACAAATCATTATAAAACAGACTGAAAAGTTTGATATCATCCTCCAACAAATGAGTACTCTTATGAGTCTTATAGCTAAGCTCGTCGACAAACTGACAAAATGACTTCACTACGGATTGCGACCTGGAACATCAATGGTTTGGCCACCAATAACCATGAAGTACATCTGTTCATGTCTCAACATAAACTAGACATTCTCCTTATCTCTGAGGCCCACTGTAAAGCTAATTCGATAGTAAGGTTTCCAGACTACCACTGCTACATTACAAACCACCCAGACGGTACAAGCCATGCGGGGTCGGCCATCATTATAAAAAAGACTATCAAGCATCATCAAATGCCAAATTATGAAACTGAGCACATCCAAGCAACCACGATAACCGTTCATGACAAATCAGGAGACATCAATGTGGCAGCCGTGTACTGCCCACCTAAACACAATATGACTGAGTTAATGTACTCCGATTTCTTTGACACTTTGGGACACCGCTATATTGTAGGCGGAGATTGGAATGCCAAGCATACTTCCTGGGGCTCCAGATTAACGAATACAAGAGGCAAACAGCTAAAACTGAGCATAGACAAAAACAAATTAAACACCATATCCACAGGAGAACCTACTAATTGGCCAACTGATACCAAGAAGGTGCCAGATCTTATAGATTTCTTTATAGCCAAAGGTCTAACGAAGTTATATATGAAACCTGAGTCTTGTTATGACAGTTCCTCAGATCACACTCCGGTGCTCTTGACAGTTAGTACCAACCTTATAGAGGTGTCAAGATCAATAAGGCTGTGTAATAAACTCACAGACTGGAACATATTTCGAGAGCACATTGAGGAATCAATAAACATGAAAATGGCCCTAAAAACACCTGAAGATATAGATGAGGCAGCTAAATATATAACGTCGCTGATACAGGAAGCATGCTGGATGAGTACTCCTGAAATCCAAACCCGCAACAGTAGTGGAGTAAGTAACTATCCTCTGGAAATAAAAAAGGCTGTTCTAGAAAAGAGACGACTACGAAGAGTTTGGCATTTAAGTGGGCTTACTGAAGATAAAACTAATTTCAACAGAGCTGTAGAAGATCTCAAGTCATTGTTGCAAAACTGGCATGATAACTCGTTCCAAGAAAAGCTAGAAAACCTAACCGCTACAGAGTCTACAAACTATTCGCTCTGGAAAATAACAAAGGATTTTGACAGACCGCAAGCTGCTAAACCACCCTTGAAGTGCGACGAAGGATGGGTGAGAAAACCACAGCAAAAAGCAGACCTATTTGCTGAACATCTTGCAAAAGTATTCCGCCCAAATGACTCTGTGGATGAAGAGTTCGATGACCATATAAATACGACTCTAAACCAAGACTTCCAGATGGACCTACCGCCAAAACCTGTGTCAGTACGGGAAGTGTGGCGAGTAATCAAGGAGCTAAAGGATAAAAAAGCGCCGGGTTTTGACCTAATAACCAAAGAAATTATTAGGCAACTGCCCCGAAAAGCTGTAACCTACATCACAACATTATGTAATGGGATATTAAGAGTCCAATATTTCCCTGCAATATGGAAAGTATCCCAGATTATTATGGTCTACAAAGACGGAAAACCACCAAGTGACGTCACATCCTATAGACCTATAAGTTTGCTTCCGATATTATCCAAAATATTTGAAAAACTCCTCCTTCGGCGAATCCTTCCTACTCTAACTGAAAATGGCATCATACCAAGCCATCAATTTGGCTTTAGACAGCAACACTCCACTGTGGAACAGGTGCATAGAGTCTGCGACAAGATAAGGAAGGCACTGGAGGAAAAAGAATACTGCTCTGCAGTTTTCTTGGATATTCAACAGGCTTTTGATAGAGTCTGGCATAAGGGCCTGCTATGTAAAATTAAAAGTTGTCTTCCACACAGCTATTTTTTGATATTTAGTTCGTACCTCTCAGGAAGACTGTTCCAGGTCAAAGAAGGTGAAACTACATCAAAGTTTTTTGAAATACAAGCGGGTGTACCGCAGGGGTCAGTGTTGGGCCCTATACTATACACTATTTTCACAGCTGACCTCCCATGCTCGAATACCATAACCACAGCTACATTCGCTGATGATACCGCTATCTTGGTGAGTCACAGGGACCCCGTAATAGCCTCAAAAATCCTACAGGAAGGCCTAGACGAGACGACCAAATGGCTTGGAAACTGGCGGATTAAAGCTAGTACCTCAAAATCAGTGCAGGTTACTTATACCCTACGCAAAGGCAATTGCCCCTCGGTGAAACTAGAAAACGCTACCCTTCCTCACCAGAACTCTGTCAGATACCTTGGTCTTCATCTTGATAGGCGTATGACATGGAATGAGCACATCAAGAAGAAACGAGATGAACTGAAGATTAAATACAAAAGCTTCCTGTGGTTGCTGGGTCGAAACAGCAAACTGTCAGTAGACAGTAAATTACTAGTGTACAAGTCGATCCTGAAACCTGTATGGATGTATGGCCTTCAGCGGTGGGGTAGTGCTTGTAACTCCTCCATCATACGAATCCAAAGAATGCAGAACATAATCCTCCGAACAATCAGTAATGTCCCCTGGTATGTGACTAATGCTGAAATACACGAACACCTGGAAATGCTCACAGTGAGAGAAGAAATTACCAACGTCAAGACTCGATACAGGGAACGGCTGGAAGCCCACCCCAATACCCTTGCACGACAGCTCACAATTCTCAGCTATGCTAAACGCCTTAAAAGAAAAGACATCCTATAGGGTAGAGAATTACGAGTAGATGTTCTCGCTGGAGGACACACTCTGAATGAGAGAAGCATGCAACATATCTGCTAAAAGTGAATGCACTGATTGCAGATAAAAAAAAAAAAAAAAAAAAAAAATTTTGATCACATAAGATAAAATTAAACAATGGAATGTGTTTATACTTATTTTATTTTTTATCATTTGTAACTTACAGTTAAATCTTCTTACAGTAAAATCACATATTTAATACTTATAAGTTTTAATTGCTAAAATTAAGATCAATTTCTTTTTTAGTTCTACATAACAATTCTTTATTCATCTGGATAAAAATGACAAGACGAAGGAGATCAAAAATAATTAGATACTTATTTTATTCATACAAGTATCGCTCTGTAGATCAGTAATAAATCAATAATATTTTTTTCCAAACTAAAAATACACAACATCTAAAATAAAAAATAAAAAACAACTAAAACAAACTTCTTATATAAATGCAACAACTAGAATCATTTAGTACACAAAAACAATTTAATCGCATTTTTTTAGTCACAACCATCATCATTGTGGGTTAATAAATCGACGGCCAAATTATTTACAGGCAATGCTCGCCAAAACAAAAGTCGACTTGAAGGCATGAGAGGTCCCAATTTTGTTAAAATCTCGGATTTTCGTTGCTCATTAATACCTCGTGCTGTAGTTTTATTGACAGGCACGGGCAAACCATTCTTTTCATATTTTATTTTTAACAACTGAAGTTCAGCATAGTCTACTTCTTGAAACGACTTTTTTATGTGCAAGTTGAAAGAGCCTCGCCTAACTTGGACCTCTACAATATCACGCAAGTAAACTCTGTCAAGTGCATTTTTGAGGCGGTGTGCAGATGAGCAATCTTCAAAATTATAAAAATCTCCAACCGCCATTGCCTTTACATCCACTTTCCCAGAGCGTGCAGATTGCACAGTTTTATGAAAGTCGTCAAAATCATAGATTTTTTGGATTACGTTTCATAGCTTGCTCCACTTGGTGATGAAAACTGTCTGCAGACATGAAGCTATGTCCAGGCTCAAAGTATTTCAATGTTACAGTTTTAGCTGCTATATCTTCGCTATTAATTACATACACTAAAAAGCTAAAAAGTGACCAGCATTTATTTTGTGAAGCGCAGTTATCGGTCCAGATCGTGATATTTATCTTACAAACTCCCCGCTTACCCCCCGTTCCGAGCAAAAGGTTAGCTTAAAACCCAGTAAATCAACAGTTACTGTGGTCAAGCTTAGTATTTTTGAAATAAATATTGAAACTGCAGGCACCTTAAACCCAGTAATTGAGATACTGTGATTAATTTATGTATAACATGAATTAACTTTTACGAAAGTTTTACTCAAAACCATAGTATTTGAAGATGCTGTGTTATAGCCAAGCAAAACATATTTCAAAAAATACATAAACACATATTTTACCACAGTAAACAGTAAATTGCTGTGTTCAAACCTAAACATTCTTACTTACTGTGTTTTTTATTAAAAATGTTTTGATTTTTAGCAAAATACTGTGTTTTTATCTACCGTATCTCGATAACTATACTAGCTACATACAAACCGAAAATTTTCCCAAATAGCGCTCGGTCTCGTGGTTTTAAAGAACTAAAACAAGTCTAAACACAGTAACTGAAGTTACTGTGATTTCAATTACGAGGGCAGTATTGTCTTCCGAGACGTTCCGGATGGAAAAATGCAACAACACTTACCTACACTTATAGTTATCACTGCTTGCGTAATTAATTAATTAATTTATTTAATTAAAACGGTTGTAAAACGAATTACAGTAACTACAAGTTAAATTAAATTAAAATTAAATAAAACCCCGACACACAGGGTCGTAATTTCAAGGTGTTTTCAGGTAATGCGATTTAGTAGAAACCATCACGTAAAGAAATGCCGTATGTTGTGTGTGTGTAGTATAATAATATAATAATTTTGTAATGGACGACGAGCCCGGCATAAATATGTATTTTTAGTATAAGTAGTTTTTAGGAAAATAACGGGGGCCTACATATCTGTCTACCCCAGGACTATTATATACTAAAAGCAATAAGCATTGCACAATGATTTAGAATGTTGCAACAGCCATTGTGGAAGGGATATCGGTCAAGTCAAGACCTGTCCGACCTGGAAAATTACGCAATAAGACATACCTACTATTGCATAAGAAAGAGGGAAAGTCCATTTTTACGGGCTATAATTGGTTAACGATCCCTGAAGGACGCACAGGTGGGCGGCACCTGTGCGTCCTTGCAACCTTCACAACTTGCAATGACGTAATTATTTATGTAAGGGGGGCCGATTAATTTGACGATAATCGAGTCAAATAGTAGTAAATAGAACCAAGTAATTAAGTCATTCTACCAGTCAATCAAGAAGAAGTCTTCAAGAAGTCAAGGAAGAGCTCCATATCAGACAGAGTCATGAGAAATTAAGTAGATTCACAGTTTCAATGAGTTACCAAGTGTCGTAACAAGTTAATAAGTAAATGAGTCCCACGCGCCTTAATAGTTAATTAATTATAAAGACTTGTGCCCCGCTTTCAATGTAATCTATGTAAACCTATATTATAAAATATAAAGTGTTAAAAAGTATTCGCGTTTGATTTACTAAACACATAAAAGAAGAATAATAATATACAGTCCACACATAACATTCGGTCATTCCGAGCCGAATACATAACAATATTCCTCATTCCTTTCAATATAGTGTACATTATTCTACTAGTCAAGCCTTTTCATTTGAAAACCATATTGAGGGAGTTGTGAAAAAAACGAAATTCACCATTTTGTGGTGGTGGCCATCTAGGATTTGAAATTTATTACAGCGTATTGTATTTCACTAGTCAAGCCTAGTCAAGCCCTTTCATTTGATATGCATATTGAGGGAGTTGTTGAACAAATATGTTATCCGCCATCTTGTGGCGGCGGCCATATTGAACTGATTTCTATCAAACATAGCTTTGAACACTCCCGACTAATTCACCTTTCAAATAAAAAAACAATATCAAAATCGGGAAATCCATTCGGGAGCTACGATGCCACAGACAGACACACACACACACAGACATTCAAATAAAAGAAACAAAATCAAAATCGGGAAATCCATTCGGGAGCTACGATGCCACAGACAGACACACACACACACACACAGACATGTCAAACTTATAACACCCCGTCGTTTTTGCGTCGGGGGTTAAAAACTAGAACTAAAAGAGTTTTAACATAAAATTAAAATATACAAAATAACAAAGGAAAGGTTTACACTGTCATAAATTCCTCTCACAGTACTTCTAACATGCCAATAAAATCTTCCACGAAGGAGCCTTTAATAAGAACTCCTACTAATGCTTAATCGTAGAATATTGCTTCCAGAAATCAGAAATTTGTAGAACCCCACAATATGATACCGTCGCGTCGCCTTGGCTGAACTGATTTGATTATATCGCATTTGATACATTCGATGGTAACCCTGTAAGACATACTTTTAAAAGTAAATTGTACCACGCGGTTAGTTCTTATGAATGGGTCTAACTTAAATATAGTATCAGTGTTTTTGAGGGTTTTAATTAAAACAAATGGTGACAACCTAAATTTATGGAAACATTCCAGCTCGATGAATACTGGATTTAAAATACATAATAATAGGTTAATTTATAAAATGCATATTTTTTTAATCTATAAGTTACTCATAGATATTATTGTTGCAGTCTTTTAAATAAGAATATCAAATGAGATACCATTTAGATACAAGAGTCCGCCGAATATCCAATGACTACAATTTATCTGAAAATCGTCGCGCGAGCCGTAAGAATAATTTATAAGCATCTAAATCCAACCAATGAATTCAATTATGGCCGCCATTTTAGTTATTCGTAAAAATGCGAGCATTGAATCTACGGCTGAATAAGAAATGAGATACATCATTTTAAAATCCTCGATATCCAGAATATTATAAGACCTGTATTTGATGAGTCTTATAGGTACTCATAAAATATGAAGCCTTTAATTTACGAGGTAACTCGAAACCTACAAAGAAAACAAATCGAGCAAAGTTGTGACTTGTTCACTTCGAAGTTTATTTGGGTACTTTCTTTAGAATTCCCGTCAAGGAATTAGTCTTGGCAGATGACGAAAATTGTATGGAATCTTTTGAATACCGAGCATGATAGACGCACATGAAAAGTGCCTAAACCCGCGTACACCGTCAACTTATTTCAAGGTGGATGTTTCGTGTGAAAAAAAATGTCCTTCGTGTCGTATTTCTTAAGACTAGTGATCAATGGGCAGTGGTCACGCAGACGGCGGCACGCGAAGCCCTGCCGACTCATACCTCAGCCCACCTTCTGACACCTCCTTTTCTAGATTACAAACATAAAAATACTGCCGTGCCTCTTCATTACCGACCACTTAATTTAATAGAACGTACCTTTTCATGCCGCTGGTGGATCGTGTGTAATTGAAAGCCTCATTTGTATGTATTTCTGGGTTGTTATAACAGACTTAAGCTGCGTCTGCAGTGCGGTGCGGGAATGTAAAATATACGCTTTATATTTTCAGGAATTTAGATGTCAAGTCCTTTTTGCTGAAGACAAAAAGTACGGTACACAGGTTATTAAAATTTTATTTTTGATGTTGTTGTCTTTAAACAAATGATGAGTTTTTCGTGGCAATCTTTTTGTGTGGCTTTCGATTCGATTATACAATGGGTGTAAAAACCTCTTAAGGCGATTACACGAGCTAAACGCGAGTTTTATAATTACTAAAATTATATGATTCACTGCTATAAACAAGACCAGAAAAATATATGATATTCTTCAGGATATATGCTAGCATGATACTGTTTTGAAAACATAATACAATTACTTTGGCTCGATAAAAAGAAATCACGAACTTACCTCTAAAAATATCTTTCAAACAATAGAAAACATACTAATATGCATGCGATCATTCTGATTTTTTGGCAAATAATTCTACAAGCAATTGTATTAGCATGATACTGTTTTAGTTTTTAATCCAATCAATAGTTTTTTTGTAAATCGATCAAAACTACTCATTTCGCGCTATTTGGCCCCCAGTGGCTGACGTAACAACCACTTTGTAGTGCAAGCTGATTAGAACTTTATTCTAACAGCATTTCAAACGAAGTTTGAACCACCACAAATAGAGTTGCTAATTTAGCTTGTCTAAGCGCCTTAATAATGTCGAAAGTCACTCGTTTTCCCCGTCATTGCGATCATTTTTTTGTTCTACACTATAGCTGGGAGCCTTCTAGTTACGGAGATATTGGGGGTCAAATTTCCAACTTTTTGACAAGTTTTTTTTAAATACAAGTTAGAGCAGCGGTGGCCCAGTGGTGGCGGCCCCGACTTACGAACAGTAAGTCGTGGGTTCGAACCCAGACAGGCGCATGACTTTGTGAAATTTATTTCATCGACACTGCTCTCAGAACGGTGAAGGAAAACAGCGTGAGGAAACCGGCATGTCCTAGAACCGAAAATTTGAAGACATGTGACATCTACCAAACCGCACTGGGCCCGCGTGGTGGATTATAGCCTATACACAAAATACGCGCTTTGACGTGGAGTTGCGGACACACAATACAAACACAAGTTTTTATTTTAAGATTTTTACTTTAAACATTTCCACGAGCTCGGGGTACTATTCAATTCATCCATCAGCACAATGTTTTGAGTGCGTTACATTGAGTTTTACCACAAAACATGATTTTCACCCAAAAAAAAAGTCGTTTGCCAGCAATATTTTTGGCGTAAGGTTACTTAGTTTGTATGCTTGGTGATGAGGTTGTTTACACTCCGTTTGAATTTATATAAATTAAAGAAGTTGAAGTGTCTCCTTGATATTTTAAAATGACAGCTTTTGATGAATGCATAATGAAAGTAATGTGTCTGTTTGTTCCGGATAATCTCCGAAATGGCTTGCCGATTTTGCCGGGATATTAGAAGGAGTAACTGAGGCTTTTATTAAAAAAATAACCCTTGAAATTGTTAACCAAATCCGATTCAAATATAAAAGTAATATTTTATTTATTTATACACACGGCAAAGGTTCCAGGCAATACAACTAGTTAATAATAATAATAATAATAATAATAATAACAGGCCAACAGGCCCCGAGCAGGGTCCCCGCTGCCGGTGGAAATGTGTCGCGCATGCGATGGACTCAGTCCATGAATGAAAATGTCATGTGCGCATATTATGGGGCTACTGAGGGAGGAAGCAACTTGATTGCGTACCGTGGTCAAATGCTCTCTCTGTTTCAGGTACTTGAGCCGGCTGTCAACGTAGACGCACAACGACTGTCGGATCAGGTGCGGGTGATCCAGCGTAACCATATGTTGGATGACACCGTACTTGATCGACTACGCTCCGAATCACGGAGTAACCTAGTTACGCCTGCTTCGCCAATGATCGCAGTGCAGCTACAAACTATCCCCAGTACGCCACTGCGATCTGACTACGATGGTGAAGAGGATGGGGACGAAGTTATATCCGTGAGTACCCAGTGCAACGTACAATTGAGGAGCGCTTTGGAGGACGCGTTCCGGGAGTACCGTTCCACACCGCCTGAACTTAGACCACGTTTGCCCCGTTTGCCTATGCACAAGAAAAACAAGGCGCTGGTGTGTGCTCTAGATTCGCAGCTGTCAAATTGCTTTGACAGCAGCAAAGACCTCGCCGATACTCACTCAATATTGTACTGTGGAGCTGTAGCGGCGTGTCGTGTAGCTCACGTCAAGTTCCCCAACAACGACAGAACTACACGACCGAAATTAGCTGTTCCAGCTTGGCAGTGCAGAATTGAGCGACGTATCGGTGAGGCTAGGGCACTCATCGGCAAGTTAATCTGCTTCAGGGAAGGCAATACTCGCCCAAGAGTGATGCGCTTTGTGAGGCGGGCGTTCTCGGGAACTGATATTAGTTTTCGAGATTACTTGGCCCGCGTCACAGAGCGTGTCGACTTCCTGAAGCAGAAGATCTGTGCATGGGCAAGCCGTATTCGTCGGTATAAGCGGCGAGTGGAGCGATACACTCAGAATCGCACATTCCAAAGTGATGAAAGGTGGGTATATAGGGCTTGGGAGCGACCGGACCAAGGTGTGACTGACACGCGTCTACCGGATGATGATGCCATGTGTTCATTCTGGCGCAGCATCTGGTCGGTGCCTGTCAGTCACACTGAGGGCGATTGGATCCGGAAGGTTGAACAAGTGTGTGATCAAATACCGCAAATGGGGGCAATCATCATCAGCCCCCAAGACGTAGCTTGTGCAGTCCGTCCGCTGCCTAACTGGAAATCTCCAGGGCCGGATGGACTGCACAACTTCTGGATCAAGTGGTTCCAAAGATCACATGCTCGCTTGGCGTCCCAGTTTCAATCAGCCTTAGAGTCAGGGTTGCTGCCCCAGTTCATGACGACAGGAATTACCCACCTGCTCCATAAATCAGGTAGTACCGCGGAACCCAAAAATTATAGACCAATCACTTGTTTACCAACGGTCTATAAAGTTCTTACATCCATTTTGAGAGCAAAAATCAACAAACATATTGAGAGCAATTCTATCATGTCTGCCTCTCAGAATGGATGTAGGAACGGGTCCCGCGGTACTAAGGAGCTGCTCCTCATTGATATGGCCATTAGCCAACAGGTTCGCCGCTCCCGAAAGAATCTGTCTACATGTTGGATAGATTATAAGAAGGCCTATGATTCTGTGCCTCATACATGGCTCATGAGGGTGCTGGAGTTGTACAAAATAAATGCAACTCTACGCGCCTTCCTTGAGTCATGTATGGGGCAATGGAAAACGGTCCTTCGATATCCAGGATGTCGACATATCCAGGGGAACGATGAACCTGTATGGATTAAACGGGGGATATTCCAGGGCGACAGTCTGAGTCCACTTTGGTTCTGCTTAGCCCTGAATCCTCTAAGCACATTGCTGGAGAATTCAGGACTAGGCTACCGGTTGAGGAAAGATGGTCAGGTTATATCTCACCTGCTTTACATGGATGATCTGAAACTCTTTGCCCCCAACAAATTGCAACTGATGGAGCTACTAAAAGTAACAGAAACTTTTAGTAACGCCATCAGGATGGAATTTGGTGTGGACAAATGTGCAGTCATGTATGTAAAGCGAGGGGAAATTATGGAATCCGAGGGACTTCAGCTCTCGGATTCCATACACCTAAGATCTCTTTCCTCATCCGAAAGCTATAAGTATTTGGGTATGTCGGAAGCGTTAGGCATTAACGTAACTGACATGAAGCAATCGTTGAGGGAGCGCTTCTTCGGTCGCCTGAAGAAGGTTTTAAATAGCCTTCTTTCAGGTGGAAACAAGGTGCGCGCCTTCAATGGTTGGGTCATGCCGGTTTTAATGTACTCTTTCGGCATACTCAAATGGACTCAGACGGAACTTGATGCCCTGGATAGGAGGGTACGCACACTGCTGACCGCAAATCGAATGCATCACCCACGGTCGTCGATGATGAGACTGTATATCCCTCGGAAGTGCGGGGGTCGAGGCTTCTTAAATGCTAAGAACTTGCACAACCGAGAGGTATGCAGTCTCAGGGAATATTTCCTGGAAGCCGACGTGGGGATGCACCGAGATGTGGTCTCAGTGGACAAGGGCCTCACCCCGCTCTCCCTGGCTAACGAGAACTGGCGCAAGCCTAAAGTATTAGACACTAATGACCGCAGGGAAGAATGGCAAGGCAAGGAGCTTCACGGACGCTTTTACCGGGCCCTACACGGCCCTGATGTTGACTTCTTAGCGTCCGTATCCTGGCTACGCTTTGGTGACCTCTTCGGGGAAACCGAAGGTTTTGTTTGTGCAATTATGGACGAAGTTATGATGACGAATAACTACCGTAAATACATTGTGAAGGACGGCACGGTTGACATATGTCGGGCATGCCACCGTCCGGGAGAGTCGATCCGACACATTATTTCTGGGTGTTCTAGTCTGTCTAACGGAGAGTACTTGCATAGACACAACCTTGTTGCCAGGATTATCCACCAGCAACTTGCTTTGAAGTACAACCTTGTGGAATCAGAAGTGCTATACTATAAGTATGCGCCCGACCCAGTTCTCGTTAATGGTAATATCACGTTGTATTGGGATCGACCTATCACCACCGACAGGACTGTTGTTGCCAATAGGCCTGACATTGTGGTGATAGATCGATTGGAGCGTCGCACAATTATTGTTGATATAACGGTCCCGCATGACGAGAACCTCGTGAAAGCAGAGCAAGATAAAAAAAAACAAATATCTAGATCTGGCTCGCGAGGTTGTCGACATGTGGGATGTGAGTACAGCAGTAATTGTGCCGATAGTCGTGTCGGCCAATGGCTTAATAGCCAAGAGCCTCGACCAAAATCTTAGGAGGCTCTCGCTTGGCAGCTGGATCAAGGGCTTGATTCAGAAAGCAGTACTTCTTGACACGGCACGTATTGTTAGGAGGTTCCTCTCTCAAGAGCCCTGACCACCGGCAGCTCGGACCCTGTCCCCAGCGCTAGTGGGCTACTGTTTTTTATATTTTTAAATGTTTTTTAAAATTTAGTTTTATAAATAAATATTTAAAAATGTATTAAACATGTATTGTAATGAATAAAGGAAATAATAATAACTTTATTTTCTCACCACAATATACATTCATAATTTTACATTGGTCGGCCAGATTCGACAAAATATTCACAAAGCACTTTGTTTTTTTAAGCATAAAATAAATAACCTACACTACTCGAGCGTTTTCTAAAGAAAAATTCGTCATAAGCAAGTTCTCGTAGAACATTAAATACGATGTTTACGAGTTTTAATTTTGTATTAATTTTGAAGTTACAAACAGTGTAACGCAGAAGTTTCCATTTAATTTAAGGCACTCAGTGTTTATGCCTTTTGTTCTATAATACAATGACGAATGGAGGCGAATGAATCGATATCATACTATAGAACATTTACTTTTAAAGAGTGTTTTCGTTTGTCTACCAGTTTATTAGACTAATATGGTAGAGCTCGAGGATGTCAAGGCAACGTTATAGAGGTCAGGTAGGTAGTCACTCCAAGTATTCAGCTGTATCTGCTTAGACCGGAAGCCAACCCCACAACCTACTTGCAAAAAGGTTAGGCAAATGATGAGTATGGGCGGAGCGGGAGGGAGTGTCAGACTTTTACTGACTAAAACCCACCCATGTTCTTTTCTCGCCGGTATATGTTCCGGGGCCTCGGTATTCTTTCGAACAGTCCCGCAGCCCAGTGTAGTTCACCCTTTTTTATTTTTCTCTGATGGTAAATCATCAAATGACTTCTCCCACTCTGGGTGGAGCGGGAGGGAGTGTCAGACTATTACTGACTAACCTTCCCTGTTCCCTCCTCAAACTTTATGTTAGACCTCCTCAAACTTTACGTTAGTGGTTCCGCGCGGTACCGCAGTAGTCTTATATTATAAGACTAACATCCAAAATTCTCCTATCCAGAATGAACCACAAATCACAATCCGGGTTTTAAAGACACTCTTATCTTTTTCAATGAACACGGGAGGAAATCCCAGCTATCACAGACTTTATTATCAAAACAAAATCTTCGCCGTGTTCGCTCCACATCGCACAACCGCACTACCACCGGACATAGAGTAAGTAAACTGTGTAGATGTATCATGAGGGTTGCTAGAAAATCAAAACTTTCCTGAGCAAATTTCAAAAGAACAACGTACAAATCAATGTAACAAAGTTTAAAATAACGATGGTCATTTGATCAAAAGTTCAGCTGACCAAAGTCTGGAATTTCAATGTTTAAATTATTTATTACACTATTGACCAAATCGTGTAAAGGTCAAAATGGATTACTGTATAAATTATTAATTATATCTAGCAACTTTTGATCAGTCACATACATTTGGATTTAAAAAAAATTCTAAATAAATCATTTGGTCATTTAAATTTTGTTATTTCGTTTATTGTTCTTTTGAAATTTGCTCGAGAAAGTTTTGATTTTCTAATATGCAACCATCATGAGGTGTGAGCGAGCGACGAACTTAATAAAATAATTACCTAATTTCCGTGAAAGTGGCGAAGTTCTGGGCTACAAAAGGTTAATACATTCGTGCCAGCAGCGACACAATAAATAAGAAGAAAATTACCTACTCTTTAGAGTTGCCTTACATGATGAATACTATAAAAACCCACCGCTTCCCACACTTTTGTGATTGGTTCGCGACAAAGTTAAGCAGCAATACAACCCTATCTTATTGAACATGAAATACCTAAATATTCAAGACTGCGAAAAATACACTGAACGTTAAGTGTTCAATTGAGACTTTTTGGGCATGCCACGACTCACCGCACGTCAGCGACACTGACAGTGTCATTTGATTCAAGTCATAATCGCCTGAGGTTGTGAATGGGGCCTTACTGTTTGTGATCAGGTGTGGACTCATGGTTGGTTGTACCTACATAGTGCACACGTAAAGTTCTGACGTTCGTACGGCCCAAAACTATCATCGATTAAGTGTGGGAGTCACCTACCCGCACTATTCAATACACCAGCGCACTGGACCTTCGTAGTGGATTCAAGTCCAATCCCTTTCATAGAAAAGAGTCCTGTTTCCCAGGAATGGGAATTTTACAGGCTGATGATTTCGGAGTACCGCTTCTACAAATTCTTATTCTATGCACCGAGGTAGGTACATAGCGTACCTCCCTCTTCTCATTAAAAACGTCAACAGAGCAAGTGCCGTCTCCCATACAAATGCATAGTCATATGTGAAGTCATTAGCCAGTAATCACGTGACGAGATTGCTGCAGTCTTTTGTTTGTTTCTCATCCAACCGTATACACGATAAACTTTTGTCCTCTACAGAACCGTTGCATTACTGGAATATGTAAAGTTTTATTTCGTCGTCCTGTTGTTCATTAAAATCAATACTAACGTCGCATCCGAAGCGGTTATTTTAACTGTCACCATCACCCAAATTATATAGAGGTTGGCCTCCAGTCTTCCTAAGAGAATGAGACTTCAGGTCAGGAACGACACTTATCTGACCTCGTCAAAACATTTACTGGTCAAATCATACCCTGGGTAAGACAGGGTTTCAAACTTCTGCTCCAGGCTGGAAGTTTGAAAACCTGAAAAGTCTTTGACAGTCACTACAAGTTAGTGACTGTCAAAGACTTTCAAAGGGTAGCCCGGACCGCGTGCTTTACAAGGCACTAAAGTCTCAGTTTACATACCACGACCCATGCCGTGTCTCCTCTGACGTTACCTGTGTGACTATGATATAATCACGAGCCCCTTTGTTCAGTTATTTTATAACCCTAGAAAAAGTAATCCAATTTGGAGTCTCGATGGCTGAGCGTTTTGTTACTCTGCTATCTTTAGATGTCGGATGACGCAGCGCTGATGAATTATTATCGTTTATGTGCCTCCTGTAACGCGAAAGTGTTGTAAATAAAAATTTATTAAATTAATGACGAACGTCTTGAACTATATTCTTCTCGACACTTGTACTTAAGCGAATGACCGGCACTAAATGTGATTAGAGTCTTAAAAAAAATACTTTACTACACTTTATCTCCCCAGTAAGACAAGGTGTGATTGTCCTTGGTAACTGACCCATCTTTTTTAGCTAGCCTTTTCTTTACCATTGATGGACAAAGGCCAAATTAACAAAATAAAAATTTAACTTCACAAACAATTCCGTTAAAGTTCCGTGAAACGATTTTAATACTTCGCTTTAGATTATCAATGATATTAAAACCTTAAACGAAAAACGCGACAAGACGTATAGTCACGTAACAAAAACTATGAACGTTTAAACACTAAGGCTTCCTTATTGAAGGACATCATGAGTTTATTGACTCACTTACGAAAATCAATAAATTTACATATGTTTGTGGCACAAGTAGCGTGGGTATAAGACGCCTAGTTAATTCCGTCGACTCCGCAAATCTCTTGCGAATACGGATCACATGATCATTAAGATATCCCGGAGACGAGTCCTCAAGACAGTGCTTACTCGGCGAAGCTTTTGTGATCTGCCGTAATTAATAGGCTTAATATTTCATACACTTCCTGAGGATTTTCGCTAATTTTCTCAGTCGACGATACGTTTACTTAGATTACCTCGTGCTTAGCAGAGACACCATCAGTCAAGATTAAGAAGAACTGGAAATAACTGCTGCTCTTTAAAAGCGTTACCTTGTTCCGTCCGCTCATTAAGGTAACTTCGTTAACATAATAAAAGTCATCGCAAACGTTATTACGTTTTAGTTAGACAAACGTGTTTCTTGATTGTCGGCTATTTAGGAAGTTAGCAACATCA
The DNA here is from genome assembly GCA_950022955.1 of Xestia ashworthii. NCBI lineage: Eukaryota > Metazoa > Arthropoda > Insecta > Lepidoptera > Noctuidae > Xestia > Xestia ashworthii. Next base: position 15,981,619 of record OX465554.1, read on the forward strand.
TGTTTTCTCTTAGTAAAAATGTAGGTGTAATTAATTTGGCTGCATTTAGCTCTTATTACAAACTTAATATACCAACTCGTAAGTCGCTCGAAAGCGGAAGTTTTTTTGTAACTTACTTCATATCTTTTCTTGTTTTTAATGATTCATGGATTGTTCAGATTTGTCTCTACATAGAATGGTAACGCTTATGGTTGCCGAGAGATTGTGAAAGGAGGAAAGAGGAAGAGAGCAGAGCAACAGCCAAATGACTGAGACGACCTTTAGAAGATCGTTGCGGAAGACAAAGATTCATTTTAGGTTTATCTATCAATATATCGTATACCAAATTTCGTCTCCGTGTTATTATGAACTCTTGAAGAGTTTTCTCGTGAGCAAGCAATTCTGTCCTGACTAAACTATTAAGGCGATTACACGAGCTAAACGCGAGTTTTATAATTACTAAAAGTATATGATTCACTGCTATAAACAAGACCAGAAAAATATATGATATTCTTCAGGATATATGCTAGCATGATACTGTTTTGAAAACATAATACAATTAATTTGGCTCGATAAAAAGAAATCACGAACTTACCTCTAAAAATATCTTTCAAACAATAAAAAACATACTAATATGCATGCGATCATTCTGTTTTTTTGGCAAATAATTCTACAAGCAATATATTAGCATGATACTGTTTTAGTTTTTTAATCCAATCAATAGTTTTTTTGTAAATCGATCGACACCACTCATTTCGCGCTATTTGGCCCGCAGTGGCTGACGTAACAACCACTTTGTAGTGCAAGCTGATTAGAACTTTATTCTAACAGCATTTCAAACGAAGTTTGAACCACCACAAATAGAGTTGCTAATTTAGCTCGTATAAGCGCCTTAAGCCATGTCTGACATAATATGCATTGTCGCTCAGTCGCTCCATATAAAATACTGGTATTCAGCTGCATCCGGTTAGACTGGAAGCCGACCCCAACGTAGTTGGGAAAAGGATAGGCAGATGATGATGATGATGATGATGATGACTAGAACCAACCCACCATAAAAGAAGGTGTTTGTAAATTTTTAACTCAATAAATACTAACAAGGGGTAAGTGAAAAATGGTTTGAAAATTTTAAAGTGGACAACTTACATACATGCGAACAATGCAAGTTAAATTAAAGCTTGTAAAAATCATTAGGGATGGCACAGAAAAAAAAGAAAAATCTAAAGAATTTTCTTCTCAACTTACCAAAGAAATAGCTACACACTCGCATGTAAATTAATTTCAATCAAACACTACAACTATTAGTTAGAAATACCAGTGTGGCATAACTAATTAATTTGTAAAACGGCTCTGAAAGCCCCGTGACGTTAATTGACTGCTATTGTTAAAATAACGAGTTCAAATTAATTATGCTACACCGTTTATCTGTTAGACTGTTTTAGAAGTCGATTTTAACGTTTGGCAACGTTAGATAACGAAATGTAAGCAAACATTTTGAGATGCCTTTAATATGATGGGTTGAACAAAGTTGTACACAGGAAGTAATTAATTGTTTATGTAAGTTAATTAGAATTCTTAAATTTTTTTTCTTAGTCTTAAAATATTAATATTTTAGAAATAATTGAAGAAAATTATAAAGAAAAAAACTTCAAACATGCATTTCATCGGTAACAATGAACAAAAAAATCGACCAGATTGGGCGCATTATTAAGCCACAATATAAATCCGTCGAATTTCAAGTTATTCACCAATGAAAAAGAAAAGTACTTATTAAAAAGGTTATTTAAAAAAAAGTCTTACACCTCTTTTTTTTTTTTTTAGGATGTGAAATCCTCAAATGACTCTGGGCGGAGCGGGAGGGAGTGTCAGACTTTTACTGACTAAAACCCATCCATGTTCCTTCCTCGCCCTTTATATTCCGGGGCTGCGGTATCTCTTTCGAACCGGCCCGCCACTCTCTTACACCTCTAGGAACTCAATAAAAAGTAGCATGAACAATTAAACATCCGATCACTGTGTGAAAACACACTCACGTGTCACTTCTTGTCCAATTGTACTCGACTATTTGGCATGATGACTAGATGATAGAGAACTTGTCAAAAAGGTTAACAAGTTAGTGAACAACATGTACCTATAAGACGTAGGTATCTATATATATAAAGGAGAAGTCCACTCACTGACCACTCATCACGAAATCTCGGAAACTACTGGGCCGTAAGGACTCAAATTTGGCACAAGCACTCTCTAGGGGGTGCAGGCGCGTACTAAGAAAGGATTTTTTTTAATTCGCACCCCAAGGGGTTGAAAAGGGGTGTCAAAGTTTGTATGAAAGTCCTATGTTTTTAAAGTTAGAGATATGAATGTAAAGCCTGAATGTTCCTTTTGGCTTCTAGGTGCTCACTAAGAAAAGGTTTTACGAAATTCGGCCCTTAAGGGTACAAAAAAGGGTTTTTAATGTTTGTATGAAAAAAGTTAAACATCCAAATTGAATCTTACGTCAACGCGTTATTGCATACTTTACATTGAAATTAGAATTCGGAAACCGATATAGATCCAAAAATTGCATTTTACGACAACGCGTTGAAATAAGAATTTGGAAGTTCCTTGAGGTTTATCTTCAGTTTTTAAGCGGAATTTCTAGGTGGCCAGTATGTTTCAGTGATATGCAGGCGTCTGGTGAAAGGTATTGAAATGAGGTTCTATAACGTTTTAAAGTTTTTATTCCAATTTCTAGGTGGCCAGTATTTTTCAGTATGCAGGCGTCTGCGGAAAGGTAAGAAAAAAACGTTTCAAAAAACGAACTCAAGCGATACACGATCAAGCTCATTTCTGTTCTGCGATATTTTGCTGTTACTAATTCGACATCATCGTTGTTTGGTTTGTCTTCGTTTTGGTGTTTCACTAAGTAATTTTAAATTGGAGGATAATCATTTTATTGTGTTCTTACCTATTGCCTGGTTGGAATTTTGTTATGTCTATTTCTTCGCGAATCACTTATTGTGAATTTCACACTTTGGTTTAACTTTATTAGGTCTTTTAGTATTAGTATTGTTCTTCCTAGAAAAGGTGTCCTTGAATACCTACGTTCGTATTTTAATTTTAGTGTTGTATCTTTGGTTTAGGCTGGTGTTACAAAAGCTAGCTGCTAGCTAGCTGTTAGCTATAAAAAATTACATTCCCAATTTATTTGTTACTAATAGGTTTTGAGCATTGTTTAATTAAAATGGATAATCAAATTATTATCACTACTAATGGGGTGCAAATTCTTAGCCAAATAGTAAATATTCCTGGCGATGGCGCATGCTTATTTTCATCTCTATCCTATTTGATGCATCACTCATGGCAGCGGGAGAATTATTTCCATTTGAGTTCCAGGTGTGTCAAACCTTCAAGGGACAAACAGGGAGTAAAAATAATCCGATCCTCAGGAAACTTCAAAGAAGGTCATTTTGATGTTTTAATTCCGTTGGCCAATTTGAATGTGAAAGCGCTTTTTTTGCGTATGGGCAAATCCACCACGCGGACCCCAGTGCGGTTTGGCAGATGTCACATGTCTTCGAATTTTTGGTTCTAGGACATGCCGGTTTCCTAACGATGTTTTCCTTCACCGTTTTGAGAGCAGTGGTGATGAAATAAATTACACAAAGTAATGCGCCTGTCTGGGCCACGTGTTCGAGCCAGCATTGTGCGCCACGTGTCTAACAACTGGGAAAGGTTTCAACCTTTCACCCAGGAGCGGTCAGGAGCTGTTTATTGTTCGATGCGTAAATACGTTACTGAAATGTCTTGCCATGGCACCTACGGAACCACCTGTGAAGTCATGGCAGCGGGAAAACTATTCCTATTTGAGTTCGAGGTGTTTCAGGATGGTATTTTTAATGCTGTTTTCTTGTAATATTAACTTGGAACATTTTCTTGCAACATTAACACACTAAATCTCATTTGATAAACACCAACGTACACGCGAGTGAAACCGCGCGGGCACAGCTAGTACCTACATAAGGCATGTTTCGCATACGACGTATTTCTGACAAATCTTTCATAGATCTTGTTGATAAGTAAGTAAGAATGACATGTTTTACAGGTACGGGTGTAAACGCCGAATTACACTTAAATACGCTTGTATTTTTTACGAATTCCAAGAGCTCCCGACAAACCTATTGACCCTATAAAGTACACTTTCCTTTCCCGAATCGCTGAACTGTCCGGCCCTTGAATTTATCTCAATAACAGAAAACTAAACGGGCACGGTATCGTATCCGGCGTCGATACGACACGCGACGTGACGGAACCGGTGATAAGATAACCGGCTGAATTAAAACCGGGATATACTAGTTTGACATGAAAGGGTAGTACTTGGTGGACGCTTGAATAGGTAGTTTGTGTTTGGCGAAGTGATTTTTGTTTTATTTCGTAGTTTTTTTTTTCTATGCTAATATGTTCATGTCAAGACATCACGGCGGACTCTGTTAGCAAAGTATTGTAAACAATATCCTCTTAATACACTTTTGGGCCTTTTGTATGAACCATAGAGCAAAACAGGTTGCCAACCCTGGGCCACAGTACAGCGCACTGGTAGATAACTCGTCGAATAAAGATTAAATTTAAAATTCTTAATCTGTTGATTAGTTACATTATTCTTAGGGGATTATGATACTTTCCCAGTCTCCAATTTAACACATTTTTGTCGGAATCCCCAAGCATTTTTAAACACGGGTCTCGAGTAAAAATGGAAAGCCATAAAGTGTATAGAATATGCGCGTGCACACACAACGGAGTCGAGAGCGGTTACGTAGAGGAGCATCACAGCAACAGTTTCACATGAAATGGTAGTTTGACCAATAAATGGGAGAAAACAACAATTTAACTCTATAGAAAGTAATTTTCCAGTGACACTGTTCTAAAATAAATATAACTAGGTTAAACCACGGCTGAAACCCTATAAACCTCATTCCAACGATGCTATCTCCTATGTGTGGCCCACGAGTACCATTACATAAGTTCATTTTCTTTTTTTCTCAACTCTATTACTCGGTCGGAACACATTTTCGCATTAGTTGGTTAACATGTAAATTAGACTACGGTAACTTTGCTTGTTAAGTATTTTAAACCTGCACGGGAGGTGTTCCGGACCTAATAACGTTTTTTGTGTCTTTTTGGGAGAAAGGTCTTGGAATAGGTAACAGTAAGCACAGGGCAAGACTACTTGACTTTTCTCCTGCTTTTGGATGTAAGTGATCGTATACATCGTGCAAACGAACCCTTGACCAAAGCCAGCAAGTATTTTGTACCTCAAAGTAAGCTCTTCTACGCAAAAAATATTACTGTGTACCTACAGACTTTTTTTTTTAGTTTGAGTATCCATAGTTTACGTTAGCACTGCATGAAATACAATCAAAACATTGTGCTAATGAAAGCATTGAATAGTAATAGTGCTATAGAGGTATTTCAATTAAAGTTACAACATAAAGAATTTGCATAAAAAATCAATAATATGTAAAAACGTTGGAACGTTGGATGGATCTCTCTGTAGGTATGGTCCGAACCAAAAAAAATATCGCCATGACGGCGGAAACAAGTGCGTTTCGACTTCTTACACCCATTATACGATTTTTATAGTTTGAAACTTCTACAGAACTATCATCTGATCAGACTATCATGACGTTCTAAGTACCCCCAAAATTTATTGTTATTTTTTCTATTTTTGTGTGAAAATCTTAATGCGGTTCAAAGAATACATCTTCTTACCAAGTTTCAACAGCATAGTTCTTATAGTTTCGGAAAAAAGTGGCTGTGATATACGGACGGACAGACAGACAGACAGACATGACGAATCTATAAGGGTTCCGTTTTTGCCATTTGTTTACGGAACCCTAAAAACGTCACAGCACTGTATTCTGATAGGGCCCAAAGTGTAGTGCATTGCGTCTGAGCCACTTCATAAAAACCTTATGTGTACATTACAAAAAATTGCTTTGTACCGTAAATCAAAGAATAAACAAGGCGGAGTATGTGCCTAACCAGTATACGCATATGAAAACCACATTTACAAGGTACTCCCACATTTGTGCGGTACAGGTTCAAACGTCATACCTAGACGTTCCTAACCTCATACATTATTTAGCCATAGGCAGTCACGTATTTTTCGAGTAGTTCCAGTCCGCTTTTGCTTATGAATAAATGAAGGCAAAAATGTCGGTAGCAATGGCCAGGAGATTCAGAGGCAAGTGAAATTTTTTTAAATTTTTCCTGGTAAGGACTGTGTAAAATTTTTCCTGTGAAACAAACAATGTCAAATAACGATTTATCTACAATTAAAGATAGAAACATGTTTTTGGTACAAAATACAATAAAAAAATTAAGAGATTCCAAAAATTAGCTCGTGGCTAAATAATAACTGCCGCTCGGGCCGATCTTTAGGATAAGCTGTGCTTGCCTAGGTTGGTCTGTGGATGGGTGACCACCTCTACATACCGAGTTTTCTCCGTGCGTCGGAAAGCACGTTAAGCTGTTGGTTCCGGCTGTAATTTGTACATCTTTGGCAGTCGTTACAGGTAGCCAGTGGCCCAAAAAGTCTGACAACCAGTCTTACCAAGTGGTATCGTATTACCCAATATTAACTGGGTGGTGAAGGTCAGATTGCAGTCGCTCCATTTAAAATATTGGTATTCAGCTGCATCCGGTCAGACTGAAAGCTGACCCCAACATAGTAGGGAAAACCCTAGCTAGGCAGATAATGAAGATATTCCAAAATTGTAGTGCGTACATTTTTGGAATATCTCATTTTCTTATAACAACGGCTTTACTTAAGTTTATATTTATCATACACTTTTTAACTTATTAGATACATTGTACGAGTATGTAATGTAGTAGTCGTGTATGTATACGACTCCATCATAAACCCAGACAGGTAAAACACACAAGAATAAACTACAAAATAAATTAAAATTCATGCCAACCAGCCAGCGAACTTTATGGTTATCAAATTAAACTCGTCTTACAAACATGCATACATTTTGTACGCAACGAGAAAGAGCACTTCGCTGTTTTACTCCGTCCTAATAAAATCAAAATTATGTAAATATCCTAGCTTATTCACTCAAGTATAGCTAAATATTTTCGAGCACAAAATGCAAGGCTACATTGAAACAAATCTTCCTTTTTATTAGTGCTATGAACGTGAAGATGTATATTATTGCAGCTTTGAAATATGCCCACCCGTTTCGGTCGAAGTTTCCAGAAAACTAAATTCTCTTCTTAGTTGAAAGATCAAAAACGGGGTTTGCTGTTATCCTACTTTATGCTTTGAGAGAATAATTTTATACAATTGGATACTCAGTTTAAATGTGAGTGAGATCTCGGTTAGGAATATTCCGTTGAAAGTGGAGCAACAACCGACTAAGATCTTGCCGATTTTGTTGGATGCCACGAATTATAAATAGTTATTTCTCGCCAGTGTTTCAGTTCAAATCCGAAGTAAAGTAAAGTTTAATTATTATTTAAAATGCTTTAAACCAAGTTAAGGAATTTCTGCGGTAAATAGTGAATGACTGACTCAGAAGACGAGGGATAAAAGAGCGAATTAGCCGCGTATTCTACGTATGTGTGTCCTACAATGCACCCGTACCGTAGCTAATGTTGTCTAATTTGACAAGCTTGGGTTCGCAGCAGAAAAACCCGGGACAGGGGTCGTAAATCCGGACGACAACATTGCCAGGGGTGTCCCACGAACATTCTTACAAATTTTTGCAAATGTAAACGTATTTTAACTTGACTCTGGCGTAACATTTACTTTGTTCTCCGCAAAGCGACGATAATGAGAAGATGTGAATTTTAGCTGTGTCTAAGATTTCGTTAGATTGTGTCGAGTCGGTCAAATTAATAAGGAAATATACTGAGACAATTTCCTTTACTCATCTCCAGAATTGTTTTCTGAGAAATTATTGTTTTCGACACATCCATTTCTATTAATAGTAACGTTCTAACAAACAACCCTATTGTCAATGTAATATCTATGTCACACATCAAACGTCAAATCATTTCTCCATTTCGTCACGTAAAAAAATCATAGGAGTCGACACTCAAGCCGACAACAACGCATACGGAACAACATTTCGTACTATAAACAAAAAGGAACATCAATCATTCTTATACCCCCGAGGCACCGGTAGCGGTTGTAGTTGCTAGGTAATAACAATCGGAAGCGGGTAGTCTGTTGAATTACAGGGGCGGGCCTCCCTCTATTGCCTTCCAAGCAAACAAAGTTGCAATAAACCCGACCAAGACGACTGTTACGTTCGTACTATCTTAATAGCACTTTTATCCATCGGGCTGGGTTACACATGTCTCTTTGTGAACGTCTAGAGACTTTGTCTACTCCACTGCATTTTATTTTCAGCTTATCTGTTTCAGATATTGGCGATAAGACCGAAAGCTCCAAGCAATGGGTGTTTTATTCGCTTCCTATTCTTTTCTAACAGAATAATAGACGGTATTTGAATCAAGAGCCTTGCATTTCGACTTAGGATGTAAATTATACTGAAAGAGTGATTTTTCTAAATCTATATCTTCTTTTAATTAGAAACTTCTTGGAACACATTCCAAGTGTATTAGAAAACTAATTAATTTTACTTAGAACGTGCTACAGGTAAAGAGGTAATGGAAAACCGTTATTGCTGTGCTTATTTTCTACTTTAGAATCTTCATTCTAATTTTAATAAAACTACCTATCACTGCTTTTATACCGACTAGGTATCTAACATCATTATAATAATTATGTATATTTGTAATTGATACATACATAAAACGAGATGTAAATGTATGTATGTATGTATGTAGATAAATACTTAAAATGATATCCCACCAAAAACATTTTCATGTAAAATGTTGGCAAGACGAGCCCATATGACTCGCACTGTCAAAAAGTTATCAGATCTCATGTAGAGCCAAGCTAACACTACACGCCCTAACTCTACAAGGCCTAACTTCACAAACTCTACACCTTAGTCAAAATTATGTGGCTTGGCCATTTCGCTACATTCACATCGGCGTAAGGTGAAAAATTAATTCACTGTTCATTACTTTTGTGTTATACATACAATAGTTCTTGTAGTAACGAACGGCCAAGCCACATATTTTGACTAAGGTGTAGAGTTTGTGAAGTTAGGCCTTGTAGAGTTAGGGCGTGTAGTGTTAGAAGCTTGGCTCTACATGAGATCTGATAACTTTTTGACAGTGCGAGTCATATGGGCTCGTCTTGGCAACATTTTAGATGAAAATGTTTTTGGTGGGATTTCAATTCTTTTTGTAAGTTGTTTGTAACAATTTTTTTTTATTGAAGTATATGTCTCAATATAATAATATGTCGATTACATTTTTATTATTTTTTTTTAACAAGGAGTACCTATACATATATATATCTGGGGGCATCAAGTTTTATTTAGATTATTAGATTAGACCTCTAGCGTCATCAAATCAAAATTAAAATTACAGGTCTCATACAAACTCCCATCCCCTAGTTTAAGGGGTTGGGGGATGAAAGTTACCAGTTTTATAATTTTTTTGCTGTTTGTGTGCTAATACTAGCTTACATACGAAATTTCAGCTTTCTAGGACATTAGGAAATACCCTAAGAATTTTGATGATCATCAGTGAGTCAGTGACGAAATCAGCGTTTTTTAGATATAAATAAAATCTGAAGTATAAAAGCTAATGTAATTAAAACTTAATATGTTCAATAAGTCCGCTATTGACAATATATCCCGAAAATTTTGTTGATCTAGCATAATCCAAACCCAAGTTATGAGGGTTCAAAAAAACGACGAAGCGCTTCTAGAAAAGGTAGGTAGTGCCCGTGCGCTTCGCTTGGCTCGTCTTGGCGGGGGCACTACCGTGCCCCCAGATAATGTAGATTAAGTCACAAGCTGAAGTTCCTGAAATAACAATAGGTTCATCGTTAGAATAAATAGAAGCGTCCGGAAAGTTCGAGAATCAAAATGTTAGCCTTCGCTCACAACATTAATTAGTTTTCAAATACAATTGCACACTTTAATTAATTGAATACAACTTTAAACTGGGTTAATCGAGAATTCGAGATATAATGGACGTAACGTTTTAGTTGGCTTGAAACAATATTAAAGTTTTTAGCATTTCGTTGGATGCAACAATTTATAATTCCTTTTTAGAAAAACTTTCTGCTCCTATTCACAGGTTTCTCTAAAGAAAAAAAACTATTACAAAGTGTTAAGCAGAAGTGTGCAATAAAATCATTCACATTTCGGAAGATTGAAGTCCCATGTACAAGTAATAGTGGACTAGCATGTACAGTGTAAATACTGGTATTTAGCTGCATCCGGTTAGACTGGAAGCCGACCCCAACATAGTTGGGAAAAGGGTAGGCAAATGATGTTATAGTGGACTAGCCCCTTGCCATCAACCTTCAAATTCCAGTTGGAAAAACCTAATAATACATTTCCCATAGATACCTGCTCAGCGTCATGACAAAAAATAACAGGAGGATGAGGAGGAGCTCGTGTGCTTGCCTAGGTTGGTCTGTGGATGGGTGACCGCCCATCACACACCTAGTTTCCTCCGTGCCTCGGTAAGCACGCTAAGCCGTTGGTCCCGGCTGTCATTTGTAGATCTTTGACAGTCATTACGGATAGTCAGTGGCCCCAAAAGTTTGACGAGCAGTCTTAAGGGGTATCGTATTACCCAGTACTAACTGGGTTGTGGAGGTCAGATAGGCAGTCGCTCTATGTACAATACTAGTATTCAGCTACATCCGGTAGGACTGGAAGCCGACCCCAATAAAGTTGGGAAAAAGCTAGGTAGATGAGGACCTGCTCAGCCTCATACTTAGTCGTAGTTTTTACAATAAATTCTTGTACTAAATGGCTGCGCTATCTTTGGAAGAATATTATAAATTTATTGTATCTTGAATCCAATTTAGTATCTAACTATTTAATTAAAATCTTACTTCAAATTACTACACCAAAGGGAACTACAAATTATATAAATCCAATTTTTTTTACAAATTATTACAAATTATTATAAAATATGAGTGTTGTCAAAATAAATAAACAAAAGGTGTCTTTGAACCCGTTCTCCTTGAAGGGTGACTTGTACTTAAATCCTTGTTTGATTCTCCGTGACGATGCATAACATATGCTGCTAAACAAACAAAGTACAGTATCAATACAAGTCTAAAGTTAGATTCACGATATTATAACGATATGGAATGGAAAATTGTATCGTTATTTTAGTCCAGTTAGATTTAAAACAATGTACTGTTGCAAATCTCATTAAACTACATAAAGATATACTGAATCAAAACATAGGTATCGAGTAGTAGTATAAAATGTGTTTAGCAAACATAATCGGTGACAACACATTTTGTGAAAATTTCAACTGTCTACCTATACGGTAGTACGTAGTATCATGAGATACAGCCCGCAGATAGGCAGACGGACGGATGAACGGAGGGTCGGACGGACAGCGGAGTCTTAGTAAAACTCCTGTTGGTAGGGAACCCTAAAACGGAGGCGTATCTAGTTCTTGGTTCCTTCAATGTGGTTTTTCTTAGACTGAGTTTTAACTCAGACTATCTGACCCACGCAACTTCGTCTGCGTTACATAAAAGACAAAGAGCCCACAAAAGGAATAAATACTCCCCGTTTTTGCAACAATTTTCATTTATCCTCCGCTCCTATTGGTTGTAGCATGATGTTATATAACCTATTACCTTCCTCGATAAATGGACTATCCAACACAATAACATTTTTCAATTTCAATCGGTAGCTCCTGAGATAAGCGCGTTCAAACAAACAAACAAACTCATTAGGATAGATATTTAGGTGTTCGAGCCTTCGCTTGACCCACTGTGAGATTACCCTCGAATTCTACGCGGTTGCAGTGTGTATCTACCCTACAATTCCTTCACAATTATAGTCACGTGATCTCCCCGCCACTATGGCGGGCAGCCATCGCCGGTGCATGGTTCTTTCGGCAGTACGTCTTGAATTTTTGCGTGGTACGCAGTGTGTAAAAAAAAAAAAAAAAAAAAGAAAGAAGAAAAGTATATTAAATTAGTTTATTGGTAAGTACAAAGTGTACTTTTATATCAACAGTAAGCTAAAAACTATTTGGGAAAGCCCCAAACTGAATTATAACTGGATTGTGTACTAATGTACTGTATACAGTACTAATCATCCCCTGGGTAAGCCCCAAATAATGTTACTTAGTTTTAATACGTAGTTCATGATTGGGAAAGCCCCAAATTGGACAATACATTATGATTCATGAACCTAACTACGTGTTTTGCTGAGCCGCCATCGGCGCTCAAGCCTAACGGTCAAGTAACCGTCGGCTGCGCAGCCGACGCTCGTCGGCTGCGCAAACTTCAAATGTAGGGTGCACAAACGACCCTGTCGGCTGTTCAGCCACCTGCTGGCGCCTGAGAGTTACTCTTATGTAAGGGTATTAAGTCAGTTGTACTTCTTTACAGACATGGCTCCCATAACTATGGGCGAACTAACGGCCTGGGCTCCACCTCCAGAGGAAGTCGAATATTTTCGGCGCTTCGTGAAGGTCCTGGACGAATTTTATCCAGAACAATGGAGGCTGTGGGAGATTCAAGATGAATCTTATACGGATCTTTTTGGAGATCAAATATCGTCTGACGATGAGTGTCGCTTGCGTTTTGCAGTGCCAACTATGGAGTTAGCACGGATCTTCAGTGATTCGCCGCCGCAATCCTTGAGTGAACGAAAGTACAAAAAGATTAAAAGAATACTTTTATCGTGGCCTCTAGGCAGAGCGACGATTTATACTCCGTTCTCCACGATGAAGAAAATACATCCGGACGAGGCGTTTAACGGGTTCTTGTCGGCGTTACCCGATCTCAAACCTCTCCTAATACCCAGAGCAGAGGCAGATAAACTTCTCAGAGGATCTCACACACCATCGTCATTGTCAAGCCGCGCAAAGCGTGCACGCAGCACAGACATGGTTGAACAAGCTAAACGAGCTAGAACCACAAATGAGCCAGAAGCAAGCTTCATGAAGCAACAAAACTCGATACTCGAGAAGTTGAACGCTACCATCGAATCTCTTCAGACTCAGCTGCTAGGCCGAGACAAAATTCGTGTATGTTGCGAATCAGATTCTAGTAATGATTCGAGCGAAGCAAATAGTTGGACAGCTCCATCATTTCAGCAAGAACTGCCACCAGAAGAAGCCCAGGGATTAAACCCAAACAATGAAGAGGATGTTTTCCTCGACTTCGCGCCACAAACAAAGGAAACTGAGGCTAAAATCAGTGCTGCTGATGAAGACCTAGCTCAACAAGGCATACAGTGTCAACGCTTAGGCATGGAAAGCTGGCAAAATATCAGGTACGCCGAGGTACAGAAGAAATTCCAAGCAGCTCCAGTCTTCACAAACCTCAGAACAAATAGTAACTTAGCAACGGTTACGCCATCATGGCAGCTAGTCACTATACTAGAAAAAATGGATCTTTGCCTCGGAGCTATCACCCACGGGTTGCTGCAACAAAGAAAGGAATTTCAGGAAATTTACCAAAAATCATCTCTGGAGGTCAAACGAGCAATAAGTGCCAATTTCCTGGCTACAGACGCACCTTTTCGTCGCACCTCAGATACACTTCTGCAGTATACATGCGGGAAACGTGCGGAGGTTATTCAAAATAGACGTAGTATATATAAACCTTCGAACAAAGTTCTAAATGAGCTCCTACACGCAATTCCACCGTCTTCAACACACCTTTTTGCCGAACCACAATTGTCTGATCTAGTGAAAGAACAGGGTGGCATTAGCAAGTTTTTTCCCGGCAAAACCAAATTCAAACAACGGCCGGGATATAAGGAAACGTCTCAGCAATCCCATCGACAGGACCCAAAAGGGAAAACGAGAGTCCCAAACTTTCTTAAAAGGCAACAGTTTAGGCCACATGACAAACAACAACAAACAACGTCAAAATCCGATAATAGGCGAACTTCCGGTGGAAAACCGAATAAATCTAGATTCGAAGGAAGAAAGTTCTAAATTTACAGCTGGACAGGTCAGTCTCAAACTAAGCACTTGGGAGCGCTTCGGTGCACCTAAAAGTATTCTGTCCATTGTAAGAGGATATAGAATTCCATTTGTTTGCTCTCCTCCACTAATTATTTTTGATTATAATCTTTGTCAAAGGTTCCAAGCTAAATGCTCTACTGAAATGTCCAATGAAATAGGAAAACTATTAAAAATAAAAGCTGTTTCTAAAACATGTAGTAAAAGCGGTTTTTTATCGCCTTTATTCTTAAGACAAAAATCTGATGGTACTAACCGTCCTATTCTTAATTTAAAAATGCTGAATAAGTCTTTAAGACCACCTAAATTTCACCTGATAAATCACCACAAAATTCCAGCATGTTTAAATGATATGGATCTTATGGTCAAGATTGACTTATCACAAGCTTATTTCCACCTGTCGGTCATACCATCTCATCGTAGATTTTTAGCTTTTGCTTATGACAATACAATTTATGAAATGACATGCTTACCATTTGGTCTTGCTACAGCACCCTCAATCTTTGCCAAGATCACTAACTGGGTCGCAAACCTTTTCAGGGAACGGGGAATCAGAGTGATAATATACTTAGACGATTTCCTGTTAATTCATCCCAATCCAGAAGTTCTGACACTGCAAAGTCAACACGTGCTACAAACACTACAAAAACTGGGATGGTGTGTAAATCATCAGAAGTCTTACTTAACACCATCACGTGCAGTCGAATATCTCGGAATAATTTGGAACACGGAAACGAACTCCAAAATTCTCCCCGAAACAAAAATCTTAAAAAACATGGATCTAATAAACAAAACGTTAAGACATCAATGGTGGAGCTGGTGGTCGGCCAAAGTCATATTGGGAAACATCAACTTCGCATCGTTCGTAGTTCCACTGGGACGACTACACTGCCGAAGGATTCAAATAGAAGCATCTCGTCTTCCAAAACAAAACCGCCACAAGAAATTTCCTTTGCCGGAAATTGTCTCGGACGAGCTGCACTGGTGGCAAAGAAACCTCCGGAAGAACTCCCCCATACATCAAAAAGAAGCCACAGTTTTCATAACCACAGATGCAGCAAAAAACGGGTGGGGGGCCACGGTAAACGGAGAGAGACTTCAAGGCTTATGGAACCAAAGTCAAAAACAATGGCACAGCAACCAAAAGGAACTTTGGACGGTACTAGAAGTACTAAAGAAAACCGGACCCATGTTACAAAATCAAACTGTCATGTTACAGACAGACAACAAATCAGTAGTGGCTTACATATCAAAAGAGGGAGGGACCAGGTCCATAAGACTTCTGAACTCGACACAAGAAATACTGAATCTGGCAAACCGCTATCAAATCACTCTCATAGCGAGATTTCTCCCAGGGAAATACAACCTCACAGCAGACCGCCTATCAAGGTCCACCGACCAATCGGAGTGGTCATTGAGCAAGCAAATACTAGACATTATTTTCAAGAAATGGGGTACCCCCAACATAGATCTCTTTGCCAGTCAGCGGTCAGCGATCTTCGAAGCATACGTGAGCGAAGATGCCAAAGATCAACAGTGTCAATTTGTAGACGCGTTCAGCAGACGATGGCAATTTCACCTCGGTTGGATATTTCCTCCCCCAGCCATGATACCGAGAATACTCCGCCACTTGACATCGAGCTCCGGCATATACCTCCTAGTGGCTCCGAAGTGGGAGCGAACATTCTGGAAAGCGGAACTCAAGCAGCGGGCACTGAGCCCCCCGTTTACAATACCGAATCTTCGCAACCACCTGGTCGACTTGA
This sequence comes from Xestia ashworthii, assembly GCA_950022955.1. NCBI lineage: Eukaryota > Metazoa > Arthropoda > Insecta > Lepidoptera > Noctuidae > Xestia > Xestia ashworthii. The sequence continues at coordinate 15,997,455 of OX465554.1, forward strand.
AAACAATGAATCCTCCACCGGCAGTGGACGAGCTATGTTTGCAGGTATGGAGGGTTCAGGCTGGGCCTCTCTAGTAAAGTCGTGGCCTTCAGATAGTCAAACATTACTGGAGACATCTTGGCGAAAGTCTACACTAAAGACTTATAATTCTGCGTGGCAACGATGGAAGTTGTGGGCTTCAGACAATAATTGTAACCTGTGTGACCCGAGTGCAGAAGAAGTGGCAAAATATATTTGCTTCCTACATAAAACAGTGAAATTAGCGCCGAAAACAATAGCTCTTCATAAATCGGTTGTAGTAACGTTTGCAAATCCAGAGAACGCAGATAAACTCAATTCTCACCCACTTATTAGACAATTGTTAAAGGCCGTGGCCCTTACCAAGCCCCCCATAAATAAACCACCGACATGGAACATATCCCAACTCATGGAATTCCTACAGCATTACCCACTGGATGACAAGAGTCTTTTCCAGGTGTCCCGACATGTTTCAGCCCTGCTTCTCCTTGCAACAGGACGACGGGTGCATGATTTAACATTATTAGACATTAGTCCAACCTCATACGAATCCTTTGAAGATCACATAATACTCTGGCCAAAATTTGGGTCAAAAACCGACTCGGCTACCTTTAGACAATCAGGTTGGAAATTTTCAGTCGGTGATGTAGAGAGATTAGATGTCGTAAAGTGGGTTGCGCACTTAATTAACTTATCTAAAGATAGAAGAAGGGCTTGCTCCTCTTTGAATAATCTCTTTATAACAACGAGAAGTAAAGTAAAAGCCGCATCTCGAACTGTGATCGCGGGTTGGTTGCGGACATTATTTCGCGAAGCGAATATAGAAGCATCCCCCGGAAGCTTCAGATCAGCGGTGAATTCAGATAACTGGTCAAATAGAAATCTTAATCTCGATGATGTAATGAAGAGAGGAAATTGGAGATCCAAAGATACCTTTATTAAATACTATTTTAAAGAAGTTCCAGCTAGGGCTACCAATCATACAGTTCCACATACATTTAGTGTAACCCAAACATTCTCTCCAATATGAAACTGATTTTACTATTGTTTGATTAAAGACTGATTAATTTTGATTATAACATGTATTTAGCCATAAAAAGTGGCGAAATAAATACGAGTATTCGTTAATTATGTAAAATGTAATATCATTTACCCTTCCTACACACCTACCATACACAGTACGTCTGGCCATCACCGGCAGATTATAAACACATCATCTCACAGTGGGTCAAGCGAAGGCTCGAACACCTAAATAAACCCGTTTTCCCCCCGAAAGGAAGAAAACGAATATTTAGGTTTCAGCCGTAGCTTGACCCACCAAAGGCCTTGCCGGCTTATATAAGTGAGAGTACTGCCGAAAGAACCATGCACCGGCGATGGCTGCCCGCCATAGTGGCGGGGAGATCACGTGACTATAATTGTGAAGGAATTGTAGGGTAGATACACACTGCAACCGCGTAGAATTCGAGGGTAATCTCACAGTGGGTCAAGCTACGGCTGAAACCTAAATATTCGTTTTCTTCCCTTCGGGGGGAAAACGGGTTTATTAAAAGACATTAAATAAATGACTGAGCTGTTCGATAAATTCCATCAAATCATTATAAATATCGAAGCTAATAGCATTATACCAACACAAACCCTCCAATGTAAGCAAATAAAATACCTACGTTACTCTTTGTATAGTCACCGCACTTCATAATGTAATTACTTCCACTGTGGGTCCTACAATATCGTGTCCAAGACGGGAAAAAAGGAAGCCTGAAGCGGAAAATTTACTCTCCTTAGCCAGTGATTTTTATTTGCTCCAGATTCCCTCCCCAGCCGCCGTGTACTTGATAGAAAGAACTACTAAACTTTTCCCCACAAGCAATTATTTTAAACTTTACATTTCGATACAAATTCTACAGGCTTCGCTTTTGTTTTGCCCTGAACTTTTAAATGTGTGTTTGATTTTGTTGGCTTGTTTTTGTTTTAGTTAGGGCACTGTGGTGCGGGGAAAGTAGGTTAACATGCTTTAAAGGAGGTTAGTGTTAGGTAAAACTGAGCTTGAATGGAAAGAATAAGAATCCGGGGAATCTACCGGTGTATGAAGCGATCATGCCTCTCGGCGCAATGTTTTTAAGTAACTAAGAAGTTCTGATTCTAAGAATGTAGAGGTCGATCATGTTTAGACGGCAACTAATAAAATATGGATGATAATCATAGCTGTGTTTTCTCATGACTGTAATTTTCGTATTATAATATAGGGCATAAAATATTCAGACCGTAATATTATCATAGAAAATGAGCTGACGCTAACACAGACGCGAGTGTCAAACGCCATCGTTAATGACCAGCCATTGAACAGAAACTGCCACTTACAGTCCGACGTCCATTTTATGTAACAACGCTATCTTATAATTTATATAGGACTGTTCGTATCAAATAAATTACTGTAAGCGAACGTCCGACAAGTGTTGGGCGGGACAGTTTTTCTTACCGTATATTAATGAAGCCGGTGGTACAATCTTAGACAATATCTAAATAATTTATTGCTACGCCAGGTGTCGCCAAAGACGAATTTACATAACGTACAACGGAGAATAGGGTGTAATTTATCGCTACGTGTATTTTGTTCGCAAGAACCGATGAGATCCCGATAATAAGGTCAAACTTTGTTACGAGCCTGTACCTACCTACTTGAGAATTTGCGACGCAAATTAGATATTGTCTGATGTATTGTGTAAGAGACAATCAGATCAGATGCTGATAAAGGTTTTTTTTGTATTTAAATCATAAGAGATAGGCGGAGGTATAATAGTACAGTCCCATTTTGCCAGTTATGTTAATAAGGGGCGAGCCTATTGCCATCAATCGGGCACAAATCCAGGCACCGTGGCTGCTACTATAAAATTCCAGATGGAAAAACCCAATAACCTCAAGCAAAGTACTTGCCTTGCGACCACTAGATCAACGAGACAGTCTAGTGGTAAGTTACATGTGGCATGATTGGAAGTTTAAAGGAAATCCTTTTCAGGAATAATGGTATATGTACTATACTATACTATTCTGTACTATACTATTCGATACTATACTATAATAATAGATAACTTTATTTATTGCGCTGATAACAGTAGATATCTGCGTTAATGTCCAGATCCATATGAATGGACGTGGACATTGATTCATATGGACAGCAAAGGATTATTGGAAGAGGCGTTGTGTCGTTTTAGCCTGCTTTCAAGGCGCAGATTATATGCACAAAATACCTAGATAACGCAGGAGCGCCTACTTCACATGCTCGGCTTAAGGGGACTACAGGAGCTAAATTAGCAACTCTATTTGTGGTGGTTCAAACTTCTTTTGAAATACTGTTACGATAAAGTTCTAATCAGCTTGCACTACAAAGTGGTTGATATACGTCAGTCACTACGGGTAAAATTGTGCGAAATGAGTGGTTTCGATCGATTTATAAAAAATCTATGTATTGAACTAAAAACCTGAAAATGGCACAAAGTACAACTAGTGCCAAACCAAAAAAAAAAAAAAAATTGAACTAAAACATAAAACACTATGATGCTAATATGTTGCTAGTAGAATTAGCCAGTTTTTGCGTGATGATCGTTTTTTTTTGCCTCGTTAGACATTACTTTACAAATTAATTACACCAAGTTATAAAAATATTTCTTCACATTTCACATATCAAATTATGAAAGAAATGGTCTTGTATAACATATATTTTTTTCAAATAAATTAGACTAGAAGTTAAGACGTGATGATCAATTTAAAATCACTAAAAGTCATGTATCTGCGCCTTAAGCATTTTATGCTAACAGTCGCAGCAAACTAATGTGTTTGAAATAAAAAGTTTAAAACTCAAGAATTTAACTCTAAACATTTAAAGAACAAAAAAAGTAGTCTATTTTGTTTAGTAACTTGTTTGTATAGTAACTAAATAGTACTTATGATAGTGCCCATCATAGGCACATAGTAAGTAGTATGTAGTAAAAAAATACTACGCTTTGTTTTCATACGGATCATGATACTTGCTAGATAAAGTGTGTAAAAAGACTCTTAATGGGGCCGAAAGGCACTTATTCTCCTCGTCGTTGCGGTCATTTCTACACCATACCTGGGAACCTTCTAGTTACGGAGATATTGGGGGTCAAAATTCCAACTTTTCCACAAGTTTTTTTTAAAACAATATGTTTTTAATGTAATATTTAAATCACCTCCAAGACCTCGTACAATTCAATCCGCCAGCACAATGTTCTGAGTGCGGTATATTGAGTTTTACCGTAAACGTAATTTTTACCCCTAAAAATAAATGTCATTTCTCAGTAATATTTTTTGCGTAAAGTTACGTAGAATGCAGAATTCTCGGTTGACGGCTTCGTGATGAGTCTGTTTACACCCTGTGTATCTGTATCTGTGGTTTCATGTATTTGTAATAAAATAATGTTGCATACCGCATACGTATGTAAAACAGTAGATATATCCTTATATAATAGATACCAAATCTGAAACACTAAAAACAGTTTTCAGCATAACATTCAATAATTGCTGCTGACATTATTACTTTGGTTGGTGGGGCATGGTGGGAACGTCCTCCTTTTTGAAGTGGGTTAAAAATGTATTGCTATGAAATAGTACTTTTGTAGGTCGTTTATCTATATAGAGAGCCGCTTGCATTGAATAGAAGGCGGAACGGGGGCGGCTTGTAGGCGGTAGAGGAACGAGTTTTTCTTCTTGCTATATGTATTTGATTTTCCTGAATTCGGACCGATATAAATTGTGATTTGGTCATTGTTGATTGTGTTTACACAGAAGATACTTTTTTTGGTGGTCTACCTAATCTTTTCTTCTCCTTTCTATCTCCTCTCTGTTTCTTCTCCTCTCTCGACTGATAGAAAGCGTTGGGTATAGTCTTTGAAGAAAAGAGTAATAATAAATAATAAAATTGTTTATTAATCCAAATAATACACACAGACACAGTTCAAAAACAAGGTGACAAAAATACAATAAGCATAAGATTTAGTTTTTGTGCACAGAAGATTTAAGTCTACCAAATATAAGTCTATGCATACAAAATAATGATGAACTCTGCCTCTTAAACTAGGAGACCTGTATCTTAAGAGACAGTGATCGGCCATAAATTGAAATTGAATAGAACTATAATTTTACAAGAGTGAAAGTGTGTCGATTTACTATTTTAAATGTATAATTAAAGTTAGTCTTAATCAAATATGTGTGAGTGTCGAGGTGTGTGGTACGTGAGTGTGTGTGTGTGGAAAGGGAATGTACCTAAAATATATCAATTTACTCCGGATTGAAGACTGATGGGTGTTATGTAGAAGGATACACAGTCGCTAGCAGAAAGTTACAAAAATCAGCAGCGCGCCTCATAATGTGGAGGTAAACCACTGCATACGACTAGTTGGGATATCAACCAGATGCCAGGAGGCACGTAATGCCCTCTGGATCAATAAATACAATAGAGTGTATGCCGAGTCGTTGGTGGACCTGTGGTCCCTACGTATACAGGGTATAATCAGACTCATCATTAAGCCGTCAACCAAGCATTCTGTTCATCAAACTACGTAACTTTACGCTAAAATTATTTCTGGGAAACGACTTTTTTTTGGGGTGAAAAATAATGTTTTGAGATCAATATAACGCACTCAAAACATTGTACTGATGGATCGGTTAAATAGTACGGGGGTCGTGGAGGTGTGAAAATCCTTACATTAAAAACTTGTATTTAAAAACAAAACTTGTCAAAAAGTTGGAAATTTGACCCCCAATATCTTCGTAACAAGAAGGTTCCCAGGTATGGAGTAGAACCAAAAAAATATCGCAATGACAGGGAGAACAAGTGCCTCTTGGCTCCTGTAAGAGGTTTATTACACCCTTAAATTGATTAAGATTACATTACGCCTAATCTTAAGTTCATTCTTACAAAGCCTAGCAAATGAACATAGTAGCAACATAATGAGACGCTTCCTATTACTTCACTTTAATATCACCTATAAAATATCAAAGTGCGAAACCTTGAGTACCTAGTTACAGCGTTACCCAACACATCAAACTCAGTAGTAAATAACTAATCTTATGTAAACATAATCAGTACTCCATCAAAAGCCACAAATAGAATATGAGAGACAATTTGTAAACTAAATAATTTAGTGTTGTTTTGTACTCGGTGCTCGGTTCCTTGTGAACTTGTTAACATGGTCCCCAAGGATCGAAGGTCCGTCTCCGTGAAATATGGAGTTGTTGACAGGGCCTAAGTTCTGTTAAAAGGTCACAAGATAATTTTGACAAGTGTTGACTTCTCGTTTTATGTTACTCTAGCGACCCGCTGGCCTGATGCTTCGCACAATTTTTACGATACACAGAAAACCTATTGTTTTATCGTCTGCCAAGTCTTTTCCCAACTATGTTGGGGTCGGCTTTCAGTCAAACCGGGTGCAGCTGAATAACAGTATTTTACATGGAGCAACTGCCTATCTGATCTGCGCAGCCCAGTTAAGATACCCAACAACCGAGATTTTTATATTGTAACTACATAATATGTATATTATTATATTAACTACTTTTCGGAATACATCGTCTGAACGATGGAATCTGAATAGAAATCCGTTGGGTTGTATTCGTTAGATATGCATTAACATTGTTATACAGTTGACAACTGTCAGTTGTACAGTAACAAGGAAGGAACTAGTAGGTACTAGTACACCTACATTTCACCAGGTATGGTGAAGCCCCATGCAAAAGGGAACGGACCTATTGCTATAAACCGAGCTAAAATGTAGACTCCGCGGTAGTTACTGAGAAATTCGTGATGGAAAAACCCATTAACACTTTATCCGGCTTGGGAATCAAACCTAGGACCTCACGCTTAGCGATCGCGTTGGTCACGATAGACAACCGAGACAATTAAAAGTCTAATTTACAAGCAAGTGTATGTCAAAAATGAGGTCTACTCCACTTATTGATCGAGACCAAACAAGCAAGTGAGACGACGAAAAATAGTATAAAAGGTTATTATTATGAAAGGCCACTTCCTTCTCATTCTATGCAGTATTCTTGCAGAAATATAAGTTCAGTCAAAATATGCAAAACTTGTTAGAACTTGCAAGTTTTTGTTCCGAACCAATTTAAAAGTTACAGTTGTACCGGGCATCTTTAGCAGTGTTACTTTATTTATTAAAGTCGTTTTGTCCATTACGAAACTGTTACTTCACTGAAGAAAACGCAGCGAGAAATGAAAACTTTAACGTTTACTCGAGTTTATTTGGATTTAGTAGCAACTTTAAATTTTCTGTCATTGTTTTCGTGTAACTAGGTAGGAGTTTATGGCAACAGTAAAGTAGCTGATTTTTTTAATTAGAAAATTGATTTATATCATTGATGTTTTTAGTTTGTATATCTATATCAACTTAAGGGGCCAGTGCCAAGGGCGTTGCGACAATGAAGTCATAACTGTCGGCGCCTCACAAGCGTTGGTAAGGGCCACTTTTTACGGTTTTTTGTATGTTAATTATAATATTACACTTACTACTTTGCCATTTTCTATTTTCAGTAATTTGAGGGTAACAAGGAACTTGTATAGTTGTTGTTTTAAAAAAATTCGCTTGTAGTGACAGTATACAAGTTAAGCATAAAAAGGGGCATGTCAAGTAGGAGCTCTTGCGTTATTTATTTAAGCTAAAGTAATAACACTAACATAGCATATAAGCACAATCTGTTACTAACCACTGACTAACAACGTATGGAATGTTATAGGTCTGAAATAAAAATATTAAGGGTGTAAAAAACTTCTTAACGAAGCCGTAAGGTACTTTTTTTCCTGCCTGGGAACCTTCTAGTTACGGAAATATTGGGAGTCAAAGTTTCAACTTTTTGACAAGTTTATTTTTAAATACAAGTTTTTAAAGTGAGATTTTTACTTTGACCACATCCACGACCCCCCTACTATTCAATCCATCCATCAGTAAAATATTTTGAGTGCGTAACATTGAGTTTAAAAACATGTTTTTTTACCCCGATAAAAAGTCGTTTCCCAGCAATAATTTTTGCATTACTTTGTTTGATTACAGAATGCTTGGTTGACGGCTGCGTGATGAGGTTGTTTACACCCTGTATGCATTTTTTTCAAGTAGAGTTTGAAAGTCATGGTACTCAATTCAGAAACCAGCATGTAATCTCTTTTCTTTATCGAAATTGTTCAGAAGCCTGCATGTGATCTACTCGCCGAAATGTTGCACAAAGCTAATTTACGCATCTCATAGGCATCTGCTGCCCTAATTAGCTGAAGGACGAATTAGCTAACATTAATTAGGTAGATCATACCGTAATGGGACTTTGATAATGTTGTATGTCACAATATATATAGTAGAATAATGGGTGTACATATATAATGGTGTAATATGTAAAAACCTTGTACCTAAAAATCTGTACAGGTGCTGATAGAGGTTTAAGCTTAATTAATGTTGTAAGATGTTACAGATAAACTTTATTTCTTTATTTTTTTGTGGCACTAGATAGCGGTGTGTGTTAATTTCCAGCGATATTATTATTATTATTATTTCCTACTCTTCTTTATCGTGTGGGCTGGTGTCAGTTTTCATGCCGCCAATGAGCCCTTTTTTTTTTTAGAATGGGAAATCATCAAATGACTTCTCCCACTCTGAGCCCCTGACTTGGCTTTACATGCCGTCTCGAAATATCACTCAGGCATGCTGGTTTCCTCGCGATGTTTTTGTATTATTAAATGGTTAAGATTAGAGGATCAGCTTAGAAAGTTCACATGGGGGAATATTTAAAAAGGTGTTGTTTCTAGGAATTGTTATCCTATATTATCATCAGGTACCCCTGCCATGAACTAAGAACGCGAAGGGCAAAGATTAAAAAAAACCTACCCAAAAATGTTGTTGAAATTGGTTAAAATGCTATTCAAGATAAAATAGTGGTTACAGATATAAATTATTAGAATAGGAATACTCGAAACGACATTATATTTTGTTTATCTCTACGAAATTGTGAACCTATAAACCTTAACAAATTTCCGAAGATTCTAATAAATATGTAGATAAAATGACTGTCATAATTTTAATAATTTGTCAGACAGCCGAACATTCTAGATAACGATTGAACCCCTATAGGCCTGTACGAAACAATAAAACGGTTTGTTTTATAATTTCTCCGTTTCATCATTCGTATCAACATTTAAAATGTTAATTTAGGATACAAAGGATAACAACGTTGATACAAGGTATAAAAATTAATAGCTTGTATCTCGTAAACCGTAAATTTGTTGAACTGGACATGGCATAAAAGCGTGTGTAAATCAGTTGTTTGTTTAATTTACGCTATGATAAGCTGAATATATGAGAAGAAAAAAAGTTTTTAAATTATGGACAGATTAGCTTAATTATGTGCGCTCAACGGTGCTTAGATAAGCATGGAATACGTAAAAAACAAACGATAATAACGTAAATAAAAGACTAATTCTATTATTTGTTTCACTCGATTCTCGATCTTCCAAAATTATCTTGTTTTTGCGTCCATTGCAGTTTTTTAACCGACTTCCAAAAAGAGGAGGTTATCAATTCGTCTGTATGTTTTTTTTTTTTGTGTTTGTTACCTCATAACTTTCGACTGAGTGAACCGATTTTGATGATTCTTTTTTTATTTGAAAGTTGGTGCTTCCCATGTGGTCCCATTTTAATTTGCTGAAGATCTGATGCTGATCTTCGGAGATATACAATGGAACTCTTCAAAAATGTACGGCAAATCTGCTGTGATTGCTGTTATCGCTTGTAGGTTTATTGTTTATACAACATCATGACGTAATATCACGCCTGTATGCTCTGAGGGGGTACGCAGATGTGTACAATATTCCCAGATTTCGACAGTTAGGTGTATTAAGTCCCATTTATTGGGGATAAGCCTATTACCTTGACATGTTTTGTTTTTTTTATTGGCAAGGGTACTTCAAGGGTAGTTTATGAGAATTTGGTTAGGTTCTGATTATGGGATCCATGACAAAGGAACGGAACTCTTCAATTCTTAGAAGCAAATTAACGATACTCGGCCAAATCTTTTAAAGGCTATCCGGATATTTGAGTCACGTACCATAACGTCGTTATTAACCGACTTCAAAAAGGAGGAGGTTCTCAATTCAATGTTCCCCGATTACTCGAATATGACTGGACCGAATTTGTTTTTTAATTGTTTGAAAGGGTATACTTCCCAGAAGGTCCCATAATCATCAAGTCAGGATCCTGAAAATGGGATCCTGGAGAAATAGAGAGAACTCTTCAAATTTTATAGGCACACCAGAAGCGATTTGGGTAGTTTTAGAAAGAGTACTTTCTCGGAGTGATCCCATTTAAATTTAGTAACGATTAGATGAAGAACTTCGGAGAAAGGCAACGGAACTCCTCATTAAATGTAGCAAATTTGTGTCTCTTACTGGGATTGCTGAAATCTCATGTCTGTCTATTGTTTACACCAGTTCATAACAAAAAATCACGCTGGTACGCTGTGAAAACCCTATACACATGTGAACCACTAAAAAGTGAAAAATAAAAACTTTTTTGCAAAAAATAAAACCGACTTCACACAAAAAAGTGAAAAATAACTTTAGCTCCAGAAGTCGGTGACAAAAAAACTAAATCAATCAAATGAAGGTCACCGACTTCTGAAGCTAAAGTTATTTTTCACTTTTTTGTGTGAAGTCGGTTTTATTTTTTGCAAAAAAGTTTTTTTTGTACAGTACCCCCAGGCCAAAACGGAACCTTTATGGATCACTTTGTCCAAAATCAAAATCAAAATCAAAATCAAAGCATTTATTTCAAGTAGGCCAGTTACAGGCACTTTTGAATTGTCGAAACAAAAATGAACATTTAATGTAGCTACAGTCCCAGTCACAAGACATAAAAACTGTGAAAGTACTGTAGTTGCCCATTCCCTAGCGTAGATCTCTATGGAGAAGAACGGGCAAGAAACTCCATGGACACTCTTTTAAATCAAAAAATTGTTACAAAATCTTGGTTACATCATTTATGTTGAGATGGTATATTATGTGAGAACAATGTAGCAAGATGTGCACGTTAAAAGTGTCCATAGCAAAACAAAATACAACTCAAAAACAAAATAATTAATTCAAATAAACCATGGCGACTAAGAGATGACCAGTCACAACTGACAGCGCCCGTTCACGCACATGACGCATGGATCAGCACCATTCAGCTCAACCATTTTGAAGGGAACTAAATGGTCCGACACACGCGCCACCATCAGCGAGACATTTGAGTGAGCATGACATACTCTCAACCGCCAGGGCACATTCAAGTCAAGAACTGCCGTAGGTTTCCAGTGAATGATAGCTTACTAGTACATAGTACTCACACAATATGGGCTATGCGATTATACAATACTAACATTGAATCTATACAATGCAAAGATAGTTAAGTACAATCTTCAGCAGCTCCAACTATAAACTTGTTAATCAACGCTATCAAAAGATATGACCGTTTAAGTCGCATATTTTGCAATTTCACTAGGGAATCAAAACCAAAAGAAACTATGTCATAGAGTACGATGCTCGACGCGCTCGTGGAGACCAATCCTTTTATTTTTTTCTAATGGGAAGTCATCAAATGATGCCTCTCTCTCCTCCTCTCCGCCCAGAGCAGCCAGTAAAATTCTGACTCTCCCGAGTCAGAATTTTACTGACTAAAACCCATCCATATTCTTTTCTCGCCTTTTATTTTCCTGGGTCGCGGTATCTCTCACAGTCCCGCAACCCCGGGTGGAGACCAACCCTGGATTGGACTTGTTTGCTGATGAATGGAAGACAATAATAATAATATTAGAATAATATTAGAGTGTTTGTGGTTCTGTGAGAAGACCAAGGTACAAGGATTATTAAATTTAGTATTCATTAATACCAAATTCACACAAATAATTAATTTACAGCATAAATAATGATTTATGTACTAAATAAAGAAATTTTAAGGAAAAAATTACTATTCAGGCAGTGTAAAGAAAATTGTCCTTATAATTTTATGCCCAGAAGCAGAATACTCTTTCACAGCAAAATGTCTGTTCATATATAAAAAAATAAATTAGTCCTACAGTTTCCAGTCCTGCAAGGTGTCGACGTATATTAGTCTCGTATATAAAGCGTTTCCACAAGACTCCCAACTGTCTAGGAGCTAGTGCGTCGGAGAACTGTTGGAGAGCCACTCCTGGCTTGCAAGGGCCATTTTGTTCGTCTCAGGCATGCGGCAAATAATGTTTGCACATATTCCTGTCGTTTATTTGGGAATATATTGTAAATGTGTTTAGGTTTGGAGCGTAATCTAACTATGCTGAGATAGGGGCCTTTTGGCCTCGTTCAGGACCTTTCGTTTCTTTTCATTTTCAACCGACTTCTAAAATGAGGAGGTTCTCAATTCGTCTGTATTTTTTTTTTTTTTTTTTTTGTGTTTGTTACCTCAGAACTTTCGACTGGGTGAACCGATTTTGATGATTCTTTTTTTATTTGAAAGCTGGTGCTTCCCGTTGGGTCCCATTTTAATTTGTTGAACTTCTGATGCTGATCTTCGGAGATATACAATGGAACTCTTCAAAAATAGACGGCAAATCTGCAGTGATTGCTGCATCCGCTTGTAGGTTCATTGTTTATACTACATCATGACGTAACATCACGCCTGTATGCTCTGAGGGGGTACGCAGATGTGTACAATATACCCAGATTTCGACAATGTTTGTTACCTCAGAACTTTCGACTGGGTGAACCGATTTTGATGATTCTTCTTTTATTTGAAAGCTGATGCTTTCCGTGTGGTTCCATGTCAATTTGGTTAAGATCTTACGCTGATCTTCGGAGATATAAATGGAACTCTTCAAAAATATACGGCAAAGCTGCAGTAATTGCTGCAATCGCTTGGTTGTTTATTGTTTATACAACATCATGACGTAACATCACACCTGTGTGCTCTGAGGGAGTACGCAGACGTATACAATACACCCAGATTTCGACAGTTAGACGTGTAAAGTTCCATTCAATGGGATCCCGGAGAAATAGAGGTAACTTGTTAACTTTATAGGCACACCAGAAGCGGTTTGGGTAGTTTTAGGCAGAGTACTTTCTCGGAGTGGTCCCATTTCGATTTGATAAAGATCTGGTGACTTCGGAAGATAGGCAACCTAACTCCTTAATAAATGATAGCAAATGTACTGGGATCGCTGAAGACTCACGTCTGTCTATTGTTTACACCAGTTCATAACAAAAAATCACACCGATACGCTGTGAAAGGGTAAGCACATGTGAACCACTAAAAAGTGAAAAATAAAAACATTTTTGCAAAAAATATAACCGACTTCACACAAAAAAGTGAAAAATAACTTTAGCTCCAGAAGTCGGTGACAAAAAAACTAAATCAATCAAACAAAGGTCACCGACTTCTGGAGCTAAAGTTATTTTTCACTTTTTTGTGTGAAGTCGGTTATATTTTTTGCAAAAAAGTTTTTTTAATTTATATGTAGGTATGTTTAGTTTTCAATAGTTGTAAATAATGTTAATTTTTATTTTATTTTGCCCTGTACGGGCTAATGAATGCTTTTTCTTTCTTCTTTCTTTCTTTCTTTCTAATCTTCTATAATCCTTCTATTCACTGAGTAATATTTGTTTTTGTAAATACTAATAATAATATTTGTAATCACGTTCTTGGAAACAGCTCCAACGATGTCGATGAAAATCGCAGGCAGGAAATGAATCTAGCTATAGAGTTTCTTGTCAGTTCTTCTTTGTAGGAAACAGAATACGAGCAAACATTATTTTCCAGGTCCGAACAAAATGGCCCAATCCGATCCGTTTAATAAGTAGCCATCTAATCTGGAAACATTCGTTTTGTATATTTTCACCTGAGCAGAACTCGGTATACCAGGTACTAAGTTTTGTAAGGTTTAATTTGTACTAAATACCAACGGCGCCTACTTGCCGCAGAAGTGCTGTAAAACGAGCAGTAATTAGTCATTTCCAAAATAAACCTCGCTGTTACTGTTTTACGGTCATCTTTTACTACCCTTTTATTAACTTAGGAAAATGAAGTTACGATTTAGTAACTTGCGCAATCTTATGTGCTTACGTACTTGTTTGGTTAAACATACCTTTGGTAACTACATCGTTAGTACTACTTCTAATTATGTTGGTAGGTAACTTAACACAAACTTTAAGCAAACATGTTTATGTTACTACATGTATACTCAAACGAATGAATAACTAATTAGTCTATGTATATGCCGTTATTTTATCTTAAAATGTTGATCCAAGTTTTGCTTCGTTCAAAGAAGGTCAAACATCTTCGTTTTCTGGTCTAGCTCACAGCAACCTAATAATACTAATAAATTCATAATAATGCTGAATAGGTAGCTACTCACAGACAAACACAATTCAGTCTCAACCTTTATATTCAGGGTGTTGTTTTTTGCGATAATTCCTTACACAATGATTATTATTGCAGGCCTAAAATAAAGCACTTGTTCTCCCCGTCATTGTGATAATTTTTTGTTCTACACCATACCTGGGAACCTTCTAGTTACGGAGTTGGGGGTTAAAGTTTAAATTTTTTCGTCAACTTTTTTAATGTATTGATTCTTAACTTTAAACACCTCCACGACCCCCGTACTATTCAATCCATCCATCAGCACAATGATTTGAGTGCGTTACATTGAGTTCTGCCGAAAAACGTGACTTTTCACCCCAATAAAATAGTCGTAAAAAGCAATATTTTTTGCGTAAAGTTACTTAGTTTGCTACGCAGAATGCAATGAAAGGCTTTGTGATGAGTCTGTTTACACCCTGTATAAGTTTGGTTTTCAATTTCCGTACATCTAACCCTTCCCGTGAATGAAAATCACGTGTCACACAATGTTCGTACACAATAATCACCAAGATAACCCAAATAATTAAATGCAAGTTTTGTGAATATATTGTATGATTGGTTCATGATTTGACACCTAGGATACTGTTCGAAAGAGATGCCGTGACCCCGGAACATAAAGGGCGAGGAAGGAACATGGATTGGTTTTAGTCAGTAAAAGTCTGACACTCCCTCCCTCTCCGCCCAGAGTGGGAGAAGTTGTTTGATGATATCCCATCCGGATAAAAAAACGGATAATTTTGGATCTGATAGGTGGCGCCGAGCCACACAAGGGCAGGTCGCCAGTACCATTATATTTTTAAAAGTCGTAAGCTCTTTCAGACACAATACAGGTTTCATTTACAAATAAATAATTGCAAAATCCATGAAAACGAAACAACGGTCAAAAGCTAACCTGCACTATATTCATAAAATAAATCCGCGGATTTTCCTAGCTTTGTGCACTAGTGAGATAATAGCAAAACCATGTTTTCAAATTTAATTTATACACAACTATAATCCTAGTATCCGTCCGTTTGTGTAATATTTTCCTATTTGTTTCAGTGTTAATCTCTAAAACGGATTTGTACCATTTCAATAATTGAAAACAGGTAGAAGGGTATTATCAGATTGGATTACAAAAGGTTGTGAAATAAATGTAGGATTACATTCGTATTAGATAGAAGTTTTTTGATTGTTAGTGTAATCTGTCTAACGTTTGAAAGCATGTAATTGTGTTTTTATCTATTTTATGAAAAATATTTCAAAACGAAAGTTCTCCGATTAAAACATTGGAAAACTATTGTTTGGCTCTATCTATACTAATGTTATAAAGAGGAAAGATTTTTTTTTTGTATGTAACAAATAAACTAAAAAACTACTAGACCGATTTAAAAAAATCTTTTTAGCAATGGATAGCTACACCTGCCCGGCTAGCATGGGCAGGGGATAAAATTTTATCCACCGGTTATTTCCACTGACAAGGGACAAAATTCAAACAAAAGTGGAAATTCCCGGTGGATAAAATTTTTATCCCCTGCCCATGCTAGCCGGGCAGGTGTTTTACACCCTTTAATTAAACTTAAATTAGTAATAACAATTAAATAATGAATGAATGACCTCGAAGAAGAAGAGGAAGAAGATCGGGAAGACCTCTAGACCGGTAGAATCGATTGTACGGGGAAATTAGGTACGAACTATTCTAAATGCATGGACTTGGAATGTCCTATGACGTCATACTGAACCTTGTGCGCGGCGACTGAAAGCCGTATTTTGTTCTTGCTGACGTCTCGACCGACCCTACGTGACCGATCGTCAGCGCGATAAAATTTCAGGCCTCAGCAATGAGCGACCGATTGAAGAAGAAGAAAATACTATAACAATATCTTCGCCCGACTCGGCCTTTTGCTTTCTACTCCTGAACGTGAACAAAGACCTCTACCAAGCCTCTCCACAGCCCCTGATCCCTAGCTTGTGGAAAGCTAAGATCAGGGGGTCTAAAATGGCCGCTTTAGCAGAATCGTAAATGAATCCCGTTAAAAAATTTAAATTCTTAAAATGGTCTTTGTAACCATCAGCATAAAGTCCATTTTAAGAATTTTAAATTTTGTTCAATAAAATGAATCACGAAAATTAAAAATTCTTAAAATGGACTTTATTGTAATGGTTACAAAGACCATTTTGAGAATTTAAATTTTTTAACATGATTCATTTACGATTCTGCTAAAACGGTCATTTTAGACCCCCTGGGGTTACCAAGTCTGTCCCAGCCACCTATTAAATTGCGCGCGATTCAACACTAGATTTACCACAAGTCCTTCTTTTGGGCCCCAGTCTAGAATACCGCCTAGATAGGGGGCGGCCTACGCTACCGTGGTCGATTCACTGAATTACAAATGAATATAACATTAGATCACGCCAAAAGGTGCCTTATTACATCGTTCTAAGGACAATTAACTTATCAAACATTTACTATGAAGTCGCACTTCTCATACTTTGATAGTTTTATTGGAGTTATTTTTGAACTGCTCGGCATGATATTGAATGACGTCACATGTCTTACTTAGATTATTACGTCAAGTCACGAGTTTCTCACCAACCTTATGAAACTCGTGTTAACATAGGGACTATATATATATAGTGTAGAACTCGACTGTACTATATCGTGTTATACACGATATAGTACAGTCGAAGGCAAAAATATGCTTTAATTTAGAGAAATTCAACGTTTCTTAACTATTGATTGTAATTATCAGGTGGCGTACATGAGCATCAGAATTTTTGCACACATATATCGGTACTTTTATGAACTGACAACTAAATCGGAGCACAATTCATTAAACTTATTCATATTGCTGCCTTTATCCACTCTTCGAGAAACTTTCTTTTGAAGTGCCTGTATATTTCTGTATATATCTAAGTCCCTACATATTTTTCCTCCCAACTGTACTAACGGGCGTACCTACGCGTAATATAAAAGTTTGAGTAAAACACTCTCTGATAAGAACACGGAAGGGTGACCTTAACCCTTAACCCTCGGCAACCCGTCACGGCTTCAAATACAGGAATTCATAAGGAAAGTGTACATTTTCCTTGTACTTCCTTTTCTTACTAATCGTATACAGACTGGGAGAAAATTGGTTGAAATCAAAATCGGAGGAAGGTGAAGAGTGCTCGTTTAAGTTTGTTTTTAACTCCCGACGCAAAAACGACGGGGTGTTATTAGTTTGACGTGTCTCTGTGTGTGTGTGTGTGCCTGTCCCCGAATGGATCAACCGATTTTGATTTTGTTTGAAAGGTGAATTAGTCGGAAGTGTTCTTAGCTATGTTTGATAAAAATCAGTCCAAGATGGCCGCCGCCACAAAATGGCGGACTACATATTTATTCAACAACTCCCTCAATATGAGTATCTAATATGCGGACTTGGCTAGTAGAATAATTTACACTATATTGAAAGGGAATGAGGAATATTTATATTATAATACTACACACATAGCATATGGCATTTTGTTACGTGACCATTTCTCCTAAATCGCAACACCTTGAAATAATGACGCTATGTGTCGGGGTTTTTTTAATTTTTTTAATTCAATGTAACTTGATTATTATTATTTTCACGGTTAAAACTAAACTTATGCTGTTACTTACAGAATATCTTCTTTGATTATTCATTACTACCTTATGCATGTGTGAAGTTCGCTAATGTCAAACGGGATCGTAGACCGGGATAAAAAACAACCTATACGTTCCAGATTTCGATCCAGGTTGTAAACTATTTGTGTGTCAAAATTCACCCAAATACAGTCAGTAGTTTCGGCAAAAAAGAGAAAGATTCATCCACCCGTACTCACAAACTTTCACTTTTTAATATTACCAACTTTTGTCCGCGGCTTTTAGAATTTATTTAGATTTCGACAATCAATTCGGATTGTACACTGCTTGCGTAAAGAAGAAAGAAAGAAAAAATATTTATTCGTCGCAAGGTCATGCGTACGTGCATACAATATTATAAAATTAAATATACAACGCACTAACACGAACACAAACATATTAATAAAGGGTGTAAAACACCTCTTAACGAAACCGAAAGGCACTTGTTCTCCCCGACATTGCGATCTTTTTTTTTGTTCTACACCATACCTGAGAACCTTCTAGTTACGGAGATATTGGGGGTCAAAGTGACAACATTTTGACAAGTTTTTTTTTGAAATATAAGTTTTTATTGCAAGATTTTTGCTTTAAATACCTCCGCGAACCTCTTACTATTCAATCCATCCATCAGCACAATGTTTTGGGTGCGTTACATTGAGTTATACGCCATAACGTGATTTTTGACCCCTAAAAAAAGTTGTTTCCCAGCAATAATTTTTGCGTAAAGTTACTTAGTTAAATGTACAGAATGCTTGGTTGACGGCTTCGTGATGAGGTGGTTTACACCCTGTATAAGTCAATCATGTTTCGAAACATGTGGCGCCATTTATTATCACCAAAACAAAGCAGCTTAATATTGTTTCGAAGATACCCAAAATAACGAAAAACCCAAAAAATACTTCCCATATCTGTTTCCGTTACCAATCACAAAAAAAAATTGTCATTATTAAACAGTTTCACATTCATTTACATTTTTATTTACTGGTCAGCTTCGTCCTTATCTCTAAAAACAAAACAAAATGCTGAAAAACAAAGAACATCCAACATTGCAACAAACAAAAGAAAGAAAATTAACACTCCATGACGTTTCAAGCTTCGTTCCTTCCCTGCCAAAAGTTTCCGTTGCATTTTTATGTCTGCTGTCAACCACTTCGACTAACTACGGTCCATTCATAACTATTTTATCTGTTAAGTCTAAATCTCTGTCAACATTACAGTGACCTTTACAAACATTGGAATATTGATCGTTAGGTTTGCTAACAGCATCACTCAAAAAGGTGTGGCCATATTTACGAAAGTAATGTAGAGCATCAAAATCAGCTGTCCGTTAGGCTCGAGTAGGTATTGAAATTTTGGTAAAATTAAAAAGTCTAAATAAGATTAAACAAACTAAAAAAAAACAAAACGTGAGGCGTAGTAGGAATGGATATAGGTAGATAATATAGTAAAAAATACGTACTATTTGCTTCCACATTTTTGATGCGAACCACCAGCCTTTGTTTTACTGCCAGATTTTCTGTTTTCCGATCATTACAATCTGGATCTCTTCAAAATTCGAGTGAATTATTTTCTTCGTAAGTGTGCTCCACCCTAGACTGCATCATCGCTTCACATCAGACGCAAGCCTATTTAGTCTAAAAAACACAATGTATAAGGTTGCTGTTGGTTTGCTGCTACCAAAGCTCGTGCTCTGTTAGCAGAAAACCAACAAGAAAGGAGATATCTGAGGACATGACGAGTAATAGAGAAGTATGAAAGAAAAAGATATGTTGCCCTGACCCTAAATTAATTGGGATAAGGGCAAAAAAATAATGATGCTGCTACTAGAGGTAAATTATCTTTGATAGAACTGTACAGTGTGTTCTGGGCTTCAGGAACGAGGATTACGTCAAAAATAGCATCTCCTGAAATACTCGTGGTCTGTCTATCTGATGTCAAATTTAACTCATTCGAAGCGCGTGTCCGTTCGGAAGAATCTCGACTTGGAGTTCGCTCCGTGTTACTATTTTGCGTTTTATTATCCTTATTGAGCATTGGTTTATCTTTTTAAAGTGCTGTTTGAGGAAATTGGAAAATATGAAAATGTTTTGGTTTTGCTTTAGTGTATGTTTCGTGCTGGTTATTTTGTCTGTAACTATTTATCATTAGTAAGTAAAGCGGCTCTATCCGTTTATACGATACTGGCAAGGAACGTGTGCTTGACTTGTTTGGTAACATCAAAATTGGTGTAGTGGCCCTATTTATGAAATTGTTTATCTAAAAAGTTTATAACAAGATGTAAATTAGTTAAAACATATTTCGGATGACTTGAAAGAATTACCTCGTTGATCTGGTAGTCGCGAGCGTTACTACCGACCGACTTAAAACTGGCGAAATGTGAGTGTCCCAGGTATACAAGATGACAGAGACACCGTCGCACAAATGTGAAGAAATTTTTCATCGGTAATTAAGAAAAAAATCAGTTGTTTAAACTTAAAATGTCACTTAGTTTATCTTCCGTGATTATATTTTTTACTGAGGTCCCGATATTTCGCCCTTTCACTCTGTAAATCACTGAATAATCCACCGGGCAAACCAGAGTAATGAAATACTGAAAGAAAATGTCCCTACCTCCCATTTCTCATTATCCTTTTACTCGGAAACCCTATTATTTAGTAACTAATGCCCCATTTAGATATTTCCAGATACCAATTCAACTAAATCAAAGCCTTTATTAGTCCAGGTAAAAAGAGGATAGTTCTGGGATATCAGTGAATACAGTGATCCTACAAGAGTTCGGATACTGCTATCGGGTGTTTTGAATTCATTTCCGGCCATTTACGGAAACGGAGATAGAATGGAGTATCGCCGGAAGCCTCTCAATGCAGAGGTATTGTGACTACTTGGAAATAGATTACTGTAATGATAACTTTGGGATAGATTTGGATAGTTTGGGATAGATCGAGGCTCGGACTTGAATTTCTTGTTTAGGTACTACCTAAACTAAAATCCTGTTGTAACTGAGCCAAAGATAATAATAAATAATAAATCTTTATTGACAAATTATTTCTCAAACATCAGTGTAGCCCTGGCTCTTGTACTATGAGTTCCTGTATCACAAGAGCCAGACCTCTCAAGTAACAGAGAATTATGTACTTAAAAAAAGACGATAGACAAAAAAATTAGGTACATTATAAGATTTGGCATGCATTAGAAGTATTTACAAACATAAATATTAAAAAGTAAAAAGTGGACAAAAAATAAAAAAAAATATATATATCTATGTGGTAATAAGTATGTACTTACATTTAAAGGATATGCAATTTTATAAATTAAAAATTAAGTTAAATTGAGTCACACTCAATGCGTTCAGAGGAAGGTATGGATAAATGTGACTGGGGTGTTTGTGTGTGGTGTGGGTGTGTGTGTGTGTGTGTGTGTGTGTTTGTGGTTAGTGTGTGAAAGTGATAGGGGGTCAAGTAATACTGTCGAAAAGATTTTCTGATTCGTCATAATTGTATTTTTCTAGCCAGTCAAAAATAGTTTTTTTAAATTGGAAGTTTTTAAGCTTTATGAGTTGATGTATCCCCTTTTCCTGACCGATTTTATTGTAGAGACGTGGAGCAATATAGTGGTAGTGTTTGCTAGCGAAGACGCTCTTGGTACCTTGAACTGGGCACCTGACTATTCTCTTGGATGAGATAGGAAGACTCGGGATGGTGTATCGGTGGTATCTTCGCAGGCATTCGTAAAAAAAGTGCTTTCGTACGCTAAGTACTTTGGCTTTTACGTATACCTCGGTCGTAGGCGTTCGGTATTTTAATGACAAAAGCACCTTTAGGACGGCACGCTGAGCCCGCTCCAGCTCGATCATATGAGTCTTGCCTGCTCCACCCCATGCGCAAATAGCGTAGCCCAAGACACAATGGCATAAAGCTTTATATGTTTGCAGTAGAAGTTTTAGACTAGCAACAAGTCTCAGGCTTTTAAAGATATGGATCAACTTGCGTACTCTTTTGGCGGTAACTGAGATATGTTGTTTCCATTTAAGATTATCGTCAACGATTAGTCCCAGGTACTTAATGGAGTTCACTCTGTCTAGCTTGGGGCAAGTGCAGGAGGGAAAGTTATTGCTATTCCTATTGCAAGGAAACGTGTGTGTGCTAATTTTGAAGTTTGTGGGGCTTCCTGCTCTAGTCTTACTAAAACATAAATATTTGGTCTTAGAGGTGTTTAATGATAGCAGACTATCTTCCAGCCAAGCTGTTACTTTGGAAAGACCCACTTCACAGACTGTTTCAAGATCTTTCCATGACTTTTCATGGAACAGAAGAACTGTGTCGTCTGCAAACATTATGACATCGGCTTTGTTGAGTGGAATATCGCACAGTTCATTGATGTACACCAGGAATAGGGTTGGAGCAATTGTACTACCCTGGGGAACTCCGTATGAACAGGAAGCTTCGTCGCTAGTCTTATTATCAAGGCGAACACATTGACTTCTTCCTGACAAATAACTTAATAGCCATTCTTGTGGCACACCTCTAATTCCGATGTTTTCTAATCTGCTTATTAGAATAGGGATCGAAACAGTATCGAATGCTTTCTGAAGGTCGAGGAAAAGGCCGACACATTTTTCTCCCTTGTCTATGTACTTGGTCATGTTTTCGGTTAGTTTTAGAATAGCGTCATTGGTGGACCGATTGGCTCTAAAACCGAATTGGTTACAAGAAAGTATATTATTTGTCTCTAAATATCTTATAAGTCTCTTGTTTGCTAGTTTTTCCAATATTTTTGACAATGAGCTAAGTACAGAGATGGGGCGGTAGTTTCCCACGAAACCCTTATCACCAGCCTTAAAAACAGGAGTGACGGCCGCCTTCTTAAAAGTTTGAGGAAACACGCCGCAAGAAAAACTGATATTGCAAAGGTGGGTTATAGGAGATGCTAATTTAAATTTATATTTTTTTAGAATGTTTGCGGGAATATTATCTAGACCACAGGCACTGCTACTTTTAAGGCCAGATATCACCTGAATAACTTCGTATTCATCCGTGGGAGATAATGCCATCGAATGGAGGAAACCTGCCGACTTCTGTGCTTGTGTTGCCAGCGTTCCTTCATTCTGCTTGAGTTTACTTAGAGTTGAATTTGCTAAGTCTTTACCAATTGATGTGAAGTATCTGTTAACTTCATTTAGAGAGTCAGCGGGGTTAGATTTGATCTGCAACAACTCATTTGCTTTGCTAGATCCTTTCTTGATGTTACACATGTCTTTAATTATATTCCAGGTTTTTTTCATGTTGTTTTCATTGTTTAGTAATTCCCTTTCGTAGTAAGTGCGCTTTAGCGTTTCTGTCAAGTTATTGCAGGTGTTTCTATATCTAATGTATCGTTGTCGAAGTTCCTCATCATTTGGCGATTTCTTTACTTTTTGGTGCATTTTGTCTCTTTTCTGTATACAACTCACTATGCCAACTGTAATCCACGGTTTAAGCGGTTTCTTTTTTTTTGATGTTTTTATTGTTATTGTATTTTTTATGATTATTTCTCGCAGCGTATTGACTAAGAAGTCAGTGGTTACATCTACATTTTGCGAGTTATAATAATCGTCCCAATCGATGCTGTCTAGATCAGTCTCTAATTGTTCATAATTAATAATAGTTCTAATGAGCTCAGTCGTTTTTTTACTTAAGTGAATGTCTTCTATGTGCAACAATATAGGACTATGATCTGTCAGTGGGTCAAATATGAAGGTTTTCACATGCTTATGCGTTTTGACCATAAAATGGTCTAGGCAGTTGCCTTGTCTGGTAGGCTTGTCCACACCTTGTCTTAGATCATGGGTAGCTAAGGAAGGATGTTGATATTTATATCACCAGCGAGAATTATATTTTCAGAGTGAATGTTAGTGAGCAGTTCGTTGACCGAGGTAATATAGTTAGCCGGATTGGTGTAACAAGGTGGTCTGTATGAGGCAATGAGTGTAAAATGGTCCATGTTAATAACAAGACAGTTTCCGTCAGTCACTGCAGGCTCTTGAGCTCGCACATTTTTGAAGCATTCCCTGACGTAAACTATGACACCATCGTTTTGGTTGAGGCTGCAAGTAGTATGAAACGGGGTGTAGTTGTCAATGTGATTGATAGTCGAGTCAGAGTCTATCCAACATTCTGTCAACACTATGCAGTCAACAACAATATCAATGTTAGAGAGGAAAAGCATAAGGGCATCAAAGTTTTTGTTTCGTACCATGCGTTTCCGAACGCATCTTTTGTTGTCCGAGCATCTTACATTGTTTTGACGTTTGAACTATCACTGATATATCTAATCTGTGCTTCTCACTTGTCTGTGGATGTTTTTCGGGATCTCATTGAATTGTTCATAGATTGGTTAAAATAATTAAAATCGCAGATAATCTCCTTTTGTTTTGCACGATTTGCTGATAATTCAGTGTAAACCGGACTACACGCCCCAATTGAGTAACAAACCGGGCGGATTTCTTCATTGTTCACGCAATATTGAGGTTGTGTAAGCCACGCGGGTGAAATTGAAAAAGACAAGACAAGTGTGACGGTGTGCCTTGAACTATTGTTGTGCGTCGTTCCGGCCTGCACGCTGCTGAGACAGCGTCATTTGAACCGGTCGGATCTGCCAAGCTACCACACTCACCTCCGAATTACACGATACATTTACACACACGCATTTACATACATTCTTGCGGATACGGCTTGGTCAAGCACTGGGCATCCCCTTCAGCCCACCGGCATCAGGTAAGATACTTATTAAAGGGCATCTTAACTTGAATTGTCTCCGCGTATCGCGGACATCTCGTCCCCAAACTTGCCCTGGTTTGGGAACGAACATTTTGGTAGCAGAGCGTGGTTTTATTAGTACAAATTCAATTTACTTGGTGTCTGGTCAAATTGGAAGTCTGGAACATTGAACTGATTTGTTGCGTTGTCAGCCGGGCTCTCACATTTAATTTAGAATTAATTGCATTGGCACACCTAGATACGTTTCTGTTCTGCTGGTAAAATAAGAATATTGTTGCTCAGTGTATTGGATTTATGTTTGAATTGTATATATGTGATAGTTAAGATTGATTGTTGATTTTATTGTGCATCAAGTTGTTTATAATCTGTCAGCAACAATCTTTGGCAAGGCAGATCAGTACTTGGAAAAAGTACAGGGTCGGATCTAGACCAAAATTAAATTGAATTTAAGTTTTGTTGTTGAATATTATTGTTATATTAATTTACTTGTTGTGATATTTGGTTGCAATGGCCACACTGAAGGCTGTAAAGGAGGCGGCCGCTGGTTTGGTCTCACAGCTAAGATGGTTCACCTCAGCTGCGGCCACAGTTGAGCGTGTGGACCTGGAAGAGGTCACGCTTGCTCGATTTGAGCAGCTAAAGGAGAGACTCAGCGATGTGGACGCTACATTCACCCGCTTCAACGAGCTCATCGGGGATGTGAGTTTGGAGCAGTTGGGCCAGGCAGCCCGTGACAAGGTTGCTGCGGATTATGACCAGATCTTGTCACTGGGGGATACCTTGACTCTGCGAGCCCGGGGAATTTTGAAAAGCCGGATGCCTGTCCAGGCCAAGCAGGAGGCCTCGGTTGTTACAGCCCCCGGACTATTGAGTAGGCTGCCCACTCTGGAACTGCCACATTTTGATGGTCGCTTGGACCACTGGCTGGGCTTCCAGAACCTGTTCGAGAGTTTGGTCGATGCGCGCTCGGACCTCAGACCTGCCCAAAAGTTGGCCTATTTGTTATCAGTCCTGGAAGGTGAGGCCCGAGCCTTGGTGCAGCATTTGTCGGTGACGGACTCAGCCTACTCTACCGCTTTGGAGCTCCTCTCCCGGCGGTATCAGAACAAGCGCTGCCTGGCTGATGTGCACATTGGTCAGATCTTGGGCCTGCCGGCGATTGCCAGCGTGTCGACGTTGCGCGCCGACCTATTGAACCCATTGGTCTCGGCGACCAACGCCTTGCGACGCTTGCAGTTGCCGGTGGACCAGTGGTCCTACCTGTTGGTGCACGTCATCCTGCGGTTGCTCCCCGCTGACTTGAGGTCCCGCTTCGAGCAGAGGTATGGTGGGGACAGTGCCACCCATCTCCCCCCCTTTGACGACCTCCTCAAATTTTTGGAGGATGAATGTCGTTTCCAGGACAACGTTCGTGGTGCCACGGGGACACGCCAATCGCCTTCTCGTCCAAGGGACCAGGGACGGATTAGGGCCAAGGGGCCTGTTGATAGTCGCCCCGCCCCCCGTTTTGCTGGCACCCGGAGTCGTCCTGATTGCGACTATTGTAAGGCCACGGGACATGGTATGGCAAGTTGCCCGGAATTCTTGGCCTTGCACGTGAGTTCCCGTCGCCGAATTGCCAACGCACGCCGCTTGTGCTTTTCTTGTTTGGGGGCTCACTTTCATCGGGACTGTCCCAAGCCCCGCCCGTGTGGAATTTGTGAGGGCGCTCACCTTGAGATTTTGTGCGCCAACGCGAACCGCTCTGGCAGACCAGCTTCTGATGAGGGTTCGCGCAGGGGGGGGTATGACGGAGACGAGCACCGGGCCTCGGGCACGCCGGTTGGGAACCGGGTAGAGGCCCGCAATTTTGATGACCGTACTCCACCCCCCGCTCAAGCTGAACGGGAGCCGCGCGCGCGCCATTTGGTCTCCCCTCGCAATGGTGATCGGGAGCCGCGCGCGCGCCATTTGACCTCCCCTCATAGGGACAATTGCACGGCGGCTGCTCGGCAACAATGGCCAGACCAGCACCGCTACCTTTCCCCTCCTCTGGCGGAACGCCCCCGGTTGGAGTCGCGCCCCCCGCCCTTCAGGCATCCGGTGGGATATGCCCTTCCAGCGATGGCAAGCAGCTCGAGACACCGCGCGGACGAACCATTCGAATGCTACCCTCGTCGTGACCGACGACAGCCTGGATGCGGCGATCGGTCGCCGCCCAGGCATTGCTAGGAAATTGGCGCCTGCCCCGCTAAAGGACCCCCCCAGATCGAGACGGTTTTGTTGCCAACGGCCTCGGTCAAGGTCTGGGGACCCTTGGGTGACTCGATTGTGGTCCGTGCCATTTTGGACACGGGAGCCCAGGGTTGCCTTTTGTCGTCTTGGTTAGCGGAACAGGTCGGCCTGAATGTGAACGACTTTTCAGGCAAGATTCAGGGAATTGGCGAAACGGCTGTCACCACTGTTGAGGGAAGGACCTGGCTTGAAATCACCCCTGTGAGTTGTCTGTACCCTAAAATTGATGCTCCTGCCCTTGTCCTGCCTAATATATTGGGTGACCATCCCCAATGTCAGTTGCCTTTGGATGTTTTACGGTTGACGTCAGGCCTGGATTTGGCTGACCCCCGGTTCGATTCCCCTTGTACGGTGCATTTGTTGTTGGGCTCCGATGTGCTGGGGAGAATAATGTTGGGAAATATGAAGGTCTTGCAGCCGGAGACCCCACGGCGTCATGAGAGGGGCTTGGTGGCTGTCTCAACCATCTTTGGCTTTGCAGTGATGGGCCTAGCGTTGAAAGTTCCCCCTCCACCTGAGCCTGATTTTGTGTTGACATCCGGCTCCGCTCTCTCTGACGCCGTTCAGAGGTTTTGGGAAGTTGAGGAGCCCCCTCAGGTGGCCCGCTTGAATCCGGAACACGAGGAGTGCGAGTTGTTCTATCAGAACAACACCGGTCGACTCCGTTCCGGTCGGCTTGTAACCCGGCTGCCGTTTGTTGCGGTGCGACCACCTCTCGGCCAATCCAGATCCACGGCCGAAAAGAGATTGTTGGCAATGGAGCGCCGCATGAGCAGGGACCCGGTGCTGCGGCAAAAATATGTAGACTTTATGCGTGAATACGCAGACTTGGGACACATGTCGGTGTCAAACTTGAATTGGCGCTCAGTCGAGCATTTCTTCCTGCCGCATCACGCGGTCCTCAAGCCATCCACCGGGAAACTGCGCACAGTGTTTGATGGGTCTGCGCGGACTTCTTCCGGCGTCTCGTTGAATGATTGCTTGCATTCCGGCCCCAAATTGTTGAGGGACCTTTGTGACGTCATCACGTCTTTCCGTCGTCATCAAGTAGTCTTTGTGGCCGATATCAAAATGATGTTCCGGCAAACGGTTATTCACCGAGATGACAGACGTTATCAGTTGATCCTGTGGCGGGAAAATCCCCAGGACCCCATGATTGTATACGAGCTCAACACGAATACGTACGGCCTTCGATCAAGCCCCTTTGTCGCTATTCGTTCGCTTTGGGAGCTCGCGGATCGGGAGCGTTTGAGGTTCCCTCGGGCGTCCGCCATCTTGAAAACCGACCTATACGTCGATGACGTCTGTACTGGAGCTTCCACCGTTGAGGAAGCTATCCTCTTGCGTGACGAGTTGGTTCAGATTTTGGCCTCCGCTGGCTATGAGTTGCGTAAATGGGTGTCCAACTCGCCAGCGCTATTGGAAGGAGTGTTGGAGGATCATAGGCAGGATCCTCACTTGTTTGAGAACGTTGACAACCCCGCCATGATGGCCGTCCTCGGCGTTCAGTACCGACCAGTCCAAGACACCTTTACCTATGATGTCGACTTGGAGTCACCAACCACTTGGACTAAACGACTGGTGTTGTCTACTGTCGCGAGGACCTTCGACCCTAACGGTTGGATCTGCCCGGTACTGTTTTGGGCGAAATGCTTCCTTCAGCGCCTTTGGACCGCTGAACTTGGTTGGGACGAGCCACTTCGGGAAACCCTGTTGGACGACTGGCTCCAATTTGTATCTGCACTCCCTGCGGTCAACGAGGTCGCGCTACCACGTGCCATCCTCCCCCCTGGGGGTTATACTGCTACCCTTCACGGGTTTTGTGACGCGTCTTCGAACGGTTATGCCGCCGTTGTTTATCTGCGCACCGTTAGCGCGACAGGCCAGGTGAAGTTGTCACTGGTCATGGCTAAGAGCAAGGTGGCCCCCCTCCGGACGGCATTGACCATCCCTAAGTTGGAGTTGTCAGGGGCGGCGCTTCTTGTGCGGCTACTGAACCACGTTGCGCATACCTTGGGTGGAACTGTGGACATTCGAGCTTCTTACGCATGGACTGACAGTCAAATTGTTCTGTGTTGGTTGAAGACGTCCGTCCACTCTTTGGAGGTCTTTGTTGCAAACCGAGTGTCTCAGATTCAGAGTTCTGAAACATCTTTGATTTGGAGGCACGTGCCCGGAGACTTGAACCCCGGCGACGTAGCCTCACGCGGGTGCATGGCCCCCCGTTTGATTGCTCACCCCCTTTGGTGGGGACCGGACTGGTTAACTCGCCGCGAGGATGATTGGCCACGAACGCCAGTCTTGATGTCGGATCCTTTGCCCGGACTTAAGGTGTTCGCTGTTGTGACAAGGGACCCTCCGTTTGACCCTGAAATTTTGTTGAATCGGTACAGCTCCCTCGACAAATTGTTGAACGTTACCTCGTGGATCAGGCGCTTTGGTCATAACTCTAGGAATCCAGGGGACAAGCGCCTGTCACTGGTCCTCTCTCCTCAAGAGCGACAGGAGTCACTCCTCTTTTGGGTTCGCTCCGTGCAGGCTGCCCACTTTGAAAGGGAGATCGAAACCTTGAAGTCTGGCAGGGTTAAGTTGTCGGGAGCCGTTAGTAAGTTGAACCCCTTTTTGGATGATACGGGTCTCTTACGTGTTGGAGGACGGTTGAGGCACTCTAGCCTTCCTTATGGGGCCCGTCACCCCCTTTTGTTGCCCAAGGAGGGCCATTTGGTCAAATTGTTGGTGACCGATCGTCACATCAAGAACTCGCATGCCGGTTGCAATGCGCTGTTGGCCATTCTGCAGCGAGAGTTTTGGATTTTGTCGGCTCGTCGTACTATTCGTAGCATTGTCTTCCGTTGCATGCCGTGCTATCGGACTAAGGCTTCCACTATGCAGCCCCTAATGGGAGACTTGCCGGCTGATCGTGTCAATGAGGCGAGGCCTTTTGCTGGCGTCGGAACGGACTTTGCTGGTCCCTTTTCGGTGAAGACGTCCACCCTTCGTAATAGTAAGATTGTCAAGGCTTATTTGTGTGTTTTTGTCTGCCTATCAACCAAGGCAGTGCATTTGGAGCTGGTAACCTCCCTCTCGACAGAGGCCTTTGTAGCAACATTGGATAGATTTGTGTCTCGCCGTGGGTTGCCTTCTTTGATTAGGTCTGATTGCGGTACCAACTACAAGGGTACAAGTAACTATTTGAAGGAGGTATACGCCTTCCTTAATGAGAGCCAGGTTGACATTGGTAACGAATTGGCCCGCCGAGGAGTCACTTGGTTGTTTGACCCGCCAGCCTGCCCCCATTGGGGGGGTATTTTTGAGGCCGCGGTGAAAGCGGCAAAGGGGCACTGGCGGAGATTGTTGGGAGACACCGTTCTCACCTTTGAGGAATTAGCTACGGTATTTTGCCGCATTGAAGCTGTGCTAAATTCACGCCCGTTGTGCCCGCTTTCTTCGGACCCGAACGATTTGGAGGCTCTAACACCGGGCCATTTCTTGATTGGACAGCCACTTGTCGCCCTGCCGGAGTACCCTCTTGTTGATGTGAGCCAAAATCGGCTATCGCGGTTTCAATTGGTGCAACAGCTCGCTCAAAACTTTTGGAAGCGTTGGAGCTTAGAGTATCTGCACATCCTCCAGCAGCGCGTCAAGTGGACGGACAAAACTCATCCGCCCAAGATCGGAGACCTCGTCCTGGTTAAGGATGCCAACCTTAAGCCTTTGTATTGGCGCCGGGGGCGCATTCTTAACTTGGTGGCTGGCACCGACGGGGTCCCTCGTTTTGCTGAGGTTTTGGTAGACGGCTCAGTCATGAGGAGAGCGGTCGCAACTTTGTCCAGACTTCCAATTGATTAGCGGACGGTTAGGCCCGTCCGGGGGGGGTAGATGTTTCGTACCATGCGTTTCCGAACGCATCTTTTGTTGTCCGAGCATCTTACATTGTTTTGACGTTTGAACTATCACTGATATA
This sequence comes from Xestia ashworthii, assembly GCA_950022955.1. NCBI lineage: Eukaryota > Metazoa > Arthropoda > Insecta > Lepidoptera > Noctuidae > Xestia > Xestia ashworthii. The sequence continues at coordinate 16,028,535 of OX465554.1, forward strand.
TCTAATCTGTGCTTCTCACTTGTCTGTGGATGTTTTTCGGGATCTCATTGAATTGTTCATAGATTGGTTAAAATAATTAAAATCGCAGATAATCTCCTTTTGTTTTGCACGATTTGCTGATAATTCAGTGTAAACCGGACTACACGCCCCAATTGAGTAACAAACCGGGCGGATTTCTTCATTGTTCACGCAATATTGAGGTTGTGTAAGCCACGCGGGTGAAATTGAAAAAGACAAGACAAGTGTGACGGTGTGCCTTGAACTATTGTTGTGCGTCGTTCCGGCCTGCACGCTGCTGAGACAGCGTCATTTGAACCGGTCGGATCTGCCAAGCTACCACACTCACCTCCGAATTACACGATACATTTACACACACGCATTTACATACATTCTTGCGGATACGGCTTGGTCAAGCACTGGGCATCCCCTTCAGCCCACCGGCATCAGGTAAGATACTTATTAAAGGGCATCTTAACTTGAATTGTCTCCGCGTATCGCGGACATCTCGTCCCCAAACTTGCCCTGGTTTGGGAACGAACAGTTTTTCTTGACACTACGAATGTTCACAGCGAGAATTGTCAATGACTTTTTGGAAAGGGAGGGATTAAATAGTATTTTACAGGTAGAGGGGTCATCTACTACAGTACACTCGATTTCACCGCTAGCCTCAGTTTCGTCACTAATAATGATACTATCAGAGTTGAATTCTGTAAGTAGAAACACGGGTGACCACCTCATTGATTAAACTAGCTGCAGGCCCAAGATAAGTCAGATTGTTTGGGAGACATATAGACATTTGAGTATTGGATGAGCTTTTACGACAACTTACCTTATCGATCGAATGCTCAGTTGCATTAGAAACATGGGGTTGTTTAGAACAAGTAGAGGGTTGTGTTAAAGTTTGATTTGTGTGGTGAGTTTTGTAGTTAGGATAGTGGTGGGTTATGTGAGTTATTAAATAGTGTTTGAAGGATATAAGAAGAACGCGTTGATAGTTTTTACATGAAATGGCAACAGGAGTTACAAAATTTACAAAATTAAGTGGTAATAATAGTAATGATAGGGACTTATTTCTAGGAATTAGACAATAACTTGGCATAACTGGAATCAGTCATGCCTGTTTTAGCAGAAGTGCTAGACTTTCCTCATTGTTTATGCGGGAGGCAGTGTCGCCTTCTTTCTTCCGAATGTATACGCTACCGTGCGCAGTCCAACAGTATTTATACTCATTGGATTTAGCAAAGTCACGAGCCAGCGCATACAGGCGCTTACCTTTGGTTGTCAGATTTTCGGAGATATAGACAGGTTGGGACGGCCCGTCAACATTAATTAATGTAGTCGTTGGTAGTTGATTGTGCTCCTTCCTGTATGACTTGAGAGAGTTTATAATATCCTCCTTTTTAAGCACAGATGTAAGTTCAACAATGATGGTGTTGTTGGACGGGCCTTTTGCGTGGATACGAAATATGTCTCTAATGTCCGACGGTAGAATAGGAGACTTCAGGCAATTACCTATGCTTCCCACAATCTTTACAAGGTCTCTTTTAGATTCAGCTGGTTTTTTAGGAATATTCCGCACTTCTAAGCTGCCAGAACGAGCATTTTTTTCAAGTGTTTCAATCTTGATTTCTAGCTGGTTTATGTAGTTGTGGTTTTCTTTACGTTCAATTTCTAGAGACAGTAGTTTGTCCTTCATTTCATCGTACTTCTCAGACATGAATTGTATATTCTTGTTAAGTTCCTCATTTTGTTTTTTAATTTCTATAACTGTGTCCTGCAGAGAGACTAACTTTCGGTTATGTTCGGCTATGGATTTAGATAGCAACGCTTTCATTTCATCCAATGCGTCTAGTAAATCTTGTTGTCCATCGATAGTTCCTTTACGTTTGTAACGGCATGTTACCTTCGTGGGAGTGTCATCTATTTCCAACAAATTAGGCACCGAACTAGCTTGTCCCGGTGACGTTCTACTGTGTGACGACATGCTTTGATTTAGTGAGTAATCGTCAAAGATGATTTAAAACTTACGAAAAGTTTTGCAGCTACTCGGGTTTGAACGTGCGCCTTGATGCGCCGGAGTGTGAGACAAAAGCCACAGAGCCACAGCTCACGTAATAAAGTTGACGAAATAGGTGAGCTTATTCGTCCAAAAAAAAAAAAAGATGAGGGATTCGTTCGTTCTTACTTTATCGAAGGACTTGTTCTAAAGGACTTGTACTTGCACTGTATGAGTCTGTACCCCAGAATAAACAGATATAAAAATATGTCATTTAATAGTAAAAATCTTGTATAACAAAAATAAAAAAGCGGCCAAGTGCGAGTCGGACTCGCCCATGAAGGGTTCCGTAGCACAGACTAGATCTCGTTAAAACCAATCTTCGGTGGAAGTTTACATGGTAATGTATATCAAATATTTTTTTTAGTTTTATGACACACATTTTACCACTTTGGAAGTGTCTCTTGCGCAAACTATTCAGTATAGAAAAAAATGATAGTAGAAACCTCAATATAATTTTTGAAGACCTATCCATAGATACTCCACACGTATGGGTTTGATGAAAAAAAAGTTTTCGAGTTTCAGTCCTAAGCATGGGGAACCCCCAAATTTTTTTGTTTTTTTTTTTCTATTTTTAGGTGAAAATCTTAATGCGGTTCACAGAATACATCTACTTACCAAGTTTCAACAGCATAGTTCTTATAGTTTCGGAAAAACGTGGCTGTGACATACGGACGGACAGACAGACAGACAGACAGACAGACCGACAGACAGACATGACGAATCTATAAGTGTTCCCTTTTTGCAATTTGGCTACGGAACCCTGAAAAGGTGCGTGTTGCTCAGCAGTTTTGGGCAAAAGTTATAAAGGTTTTTTGGTCTCTGTGTCTCAAGTTCTTTTATCTATATTCTAGTGTATACTATGTATATATCTGTCCCAGGTATTTAATAAATACAGTATATTGGTTAAAAAATATTCAACACACACTGGGAGACAATTATTCTGCAAAATGAGACAATATATTCGTTTCTAACAATAAGATCACCGGGGAAGAAGCAGGTAATCTCTTTGCTTAACAGAAAAAGATTTAAGCTGGCACAAAACAAAACACATACATTTATGCCAGTATAAGGTTACCAGCGTAATAAAATTCTATACCCAAATTTTAACTTAATTTGGTTTTATTAAAAAAAAAACTTTTTCTGACAAGAAACCCTTAACAAAAGGTTACCAGCGTAATAAAATTCTATACCCAAATTTTAACTTAATTTGGTTTTATTAAAAAAAAAACTTTTTCTGACAAGAAACCCTTAACAAACTTAGACTAAACAGTATACTCAATTATGCACAAATGATTAATTTAATAAAAAATAATATTTTAAGTTACGGTAAGTTACGCATATTTTACATTTTAGGCCCGGTATGAGTTTATTTCTTCCTGTTCTGTTCTTTGTTAATATTGTATGGCAACGTTTAGGGGTAAATTCGACTTTACGAGAAAACAAAAAAAAACCATGTTATTTTCAGTTCTATTCAAAATCTGGTAACGTACGATGATAATATTCCAAAATTCCTACCTTTTTTATGATTATTATTGGTAATTATTTTTATCTTTGTTCAGTTGGGGCAGGATTGGTCCATGTCCTTTAGTTTCAGAATGTCTATTTTGTATGGCCTACAGACTACTGTTCCAGGTCTGTCTGTGTATGTGAGTTTAAATGTTTGTAAACGCACCCAAGGTACAAAAAAACTGCTTAGTGTGGAGCAACGTTTTTTTAAATATCATTTTGACAGTTTGATATTTCTTATCTACTAGTTTTAGGTATTTACGAACTCACTGTGCCCTATCGTATCCAAGACGTAATCACTTATTAAGATCAGCCTGATCGTAATCATGTAGAATCAGGCTTAACCGAACATACAAATGTGAAGCACACGTTTAATAAAGTAGTCACCAAAGAACATTGACACCTACGAAGTCTAGATTTCAATTGATCAATAATTCTTGGCACATTGCTCGCAGAACGGATGGCTGATGGGGCCGAAAAGTTCTGGAGTGGAGACCGCAAACCGGAAGACGATGCGTTGGAAGACCTCCCACTAGGTGGACCTGGACCGATGACCTAGTGAAAGTTGTGGGAATCCGTTGGATGCGGCAATGGACGTCTTTTGTCTGAAATGATGATGATGAACAATTCTTGAGTTTTAACCTCACTAAAAGGCACTCACGAACCCAAAAATGTAACGATTTATAGACAAAGATATTTGGTCCGAACTGTTTGTGAAAATAAATAAACATTTTGAACAATTTTCAACTTTCTGAAAGAAAATATACTGACCCTTATTATACGCACTAAGCTTGTTGTAAAATAAATAGAATAAAAGTGTCCTTGTATAACGTCTCGACCTTAACGTCAACATTGACTGGGACATCGATTAAAGTTGTATGTTTTTTCGTGAGCTGCCAGAGGCGACGACGGTCACAAAAAACGTAGTAAGTAAAAAGTGGCTATACCTACCTACATCGAAGTATAAGACAAGGCAAGTTTGGGCTAATAATAATCTGCTCCTGACAACTTTTATGTAGGTACCTCTGAAATAATAAGTCGTTGTTTTTTTATTTTTGAAAGGATATTATGTCATCGCCGAAAATACGGCTTAGGCCTGAATTTTTGTCACGCTGACGGTCGCGTACGGTCGGTCGTGACGTCAGCGAGAACCAAATACGGCTGTCGGTCGCCGCAGACATCAGCGTCGTAGTATGGTGCTATATAGAACAAAATGTATACCTACTCTTACGCGACCGACAGTGCGCGACCGACCGTCAGCGCGACAAGAATTCAGGCCTTGGCGTCAACCCATTTTTAACAATCCATTAAAAAAATCTCCAAAAAACTGTTATAGTAGACAAACTACAAAGACAACACTGTACTTAGTTGGTCCAACTATGGCAGTTTTTGCGGTCATAATTATCTAGGTTTATTGATGAGGTTCTTCAGAAAGAGAGGGGCGTAATACTCGCAACCGCTGACGTGCGTGTATGACCAGATGAATCAAATGACCACCAGATGAATCAAATGGATGAGGCAAAAGGAGTATGTAAGCATCGTAGCAGGTGTTCTTCTGTGGTTTCTGCTTACCCGCATGGTACAAAGTCGTGAGATCATACATGATTGTGTGTACCATAATTATATTTACAATACAAAATACATTAACGTCGGACTTACATTCCAAATTGCTTATTACTCAATTACCAACTTGATCGTCAAAAAGTCCAGATCACCTCGTCAAAAAGCATCACTTTGGTATTGATTCCCATTAAAATACACCAAATATTTTGAAAATCTCATTAAAAAACCAGTGTCACATTATTTTAATGGCGTGTATCATTAAAACAACGTAATTATAACGGTTTCGCACTCCACCTTGTGTTCTGAAGGGAAATTAATTATTTTATTTCTGCTATAATCCCTTGTTTATGCTTTCAGTTAAGAGTTTTTGAGGCACAAAGTTGGACGATAAATTTCTGCAATAAACAGCTGGTGATATTATTCATGGTGTTTGTTGAGTTTGTTTTAAGTGCTCCACCTTTTATAATTAGTTTATTAAGAATTCTCTTATTGTTTGCCTGAAAGGTTGAGATATGTCCTGCACTTTTAAAGTAGGCACATTCCATTATGTTTTTCCTGTATAAACGTTTTTATTGCTCGAGATAGGGGTTGAGAACACGCAATTTGGGACATTGCTTGGGCCGATTGTGTCTCTTAATGGTATTGGTCGACGACTTAATAGCGCATTGTTGTTGTTTTTACTGTGTTTTGTAGAAAAACAAACACAGAATACTAGTTTTTTCGCGTCGGTGGACTGTATAACAACAATCAACTAAACAAAATAAATTGTTTCACCACTGTTACGATTTTGTTTTGCGGAGAGATTCAAAGAAAGTAATTTACGATAGTACAATTGGCTACCTTTGTTTGTTAGCCTTCATTTACAGAAGGAAATGGGGTGGTGGCGTGTTTTTTAGCCATGCTGCATTGGCATGTAGCTTTGTAAACCTTGACCACAAAAACGGAGCAAAAAAAAAAAAAGAAAATAATTCAAACGCCGAAGCCACAACATTCGCAGAAACAGTTCTACCAACCGTGCGATATGTAGATGTCCTTTTTTGACGAGAATAAAATACAGCATGTTCTCCCATGGGACCTTCGTTACTAGATGGTTTTACGAGGCGACTACATTCTGGTACAGAGAAGATTTCCCGAAGGTAACGCATATTTTATACAGTTTGTAATTTAAGTGGCTGCTCTTTTATTATGACGTCTATGTGGAGAACGTGATATCTCACCTCGATATCGCGTTTGCTTACCTTCCTAGTTTGTTACTTTCATTTTGTAAACATGGCCGTGTTTTGGATAGTACGCATGCGTGTGATGTTTTGTATTTATTTTGTTATTTATTTTATTCAATTAATGTTTAATGAGCAAGAAAATTGTTCCATTTTCAATAACTGATCGGACAAGACAAACAAGTGACATCATATCATTCTCTTGCCCTTATCGCAATTTATTTGTGACGACCTGAATGGCGCAATGGTAGTGAGGCTGCCTTACGTTCTTAGGGTTTCGGGATCGAATCCCGGTAGGAGCAATTGTTTGTGTGATGAGCATGGACATTTGTTTCCGAGTCATGGATGTTTATATGTATAATAAGTATGTATTTACAAACAAAAATATATATGTAGTATAACAACTGTCTGGTGACCACGACACAAGCCTTGCTTAGTGTGGCACTAGATGGCGCTGTGTGTAATATCCAGTGATATTTATAATTTATTTACTTATTTATTTGTGGCCAGCGCAGCATGTCGTCTTCTTCCATACATCTCTACTACTTACTTATTAATTACGATCAATGACAGTGCAATATGAATATTAAGACTTACAAGCACAAAGTTATAAGAAAATCATCTTCTTTCCAGTTCACCTTTTCTAATTTATTCGCTCCGAAAATAACTGAAGTCGTACAAAAACCATCGCATAAGGCAATTACATACGTCAGAATTTTTCTAAAATAAGTATGTATCTACGCTGTCAATCTTTTAAAGAAACCCTTTTAACTCCGTCTTGATCAAATACCGACATCGGACAGTTTTTTTATTGTTTATAAATAACGCTGGAAGCGATAAATGCGTTTATTTTTTCGCCAAACACGCACCCTTGTCGTGTCTGTGACATAGAATAATGGACCAGGCGTTCGGCAAATGGAAATTCGGATTATGATAAATCATAAACTTTTGAAATTTGGCTCCTGTACCTCTGATTTATTTGCTAAGTGTACACAACACGATGTGTTTGTTTTTTGTGCCTCTGTTCGTGAACACTAAAAATATGTTCAAGTTTTAGATTTTAGATCTGCGACTTACGTTCCAGGTAGTAATACTACATTTTGATACCAGTGGAGAAAGTTTGTTATTGTAGTTCTAGGCGGTATTAACACACGAGCCGTAGGCGAGGGGGTTTTTGAGCCGAGAACTGCAATTACGTGTATCAAACGACGTTTTTCAATTCAATAAAATAAAAGAATGTAAAATATTTGTGTCATGAATTATTAGGAGACTATGATTAAAATTTTTTTTTCCGGGCTTTGCATTCGCCAGGTTGAAGGAGAAGCAAAGGTATGAAGCCGTTATACAGCCTAATATGAAAAATTGTTCTTTTTATATATTTTTGAAGTTAGAACACAAATAAATGTTAATTTGTTTATAAAAGTACATAAATATTAGTTTTAAATAATCATGTTTATCTATGATATTGAATTTATAAACACAATTTGAATATTCTAAAAATGTTTACGCCGTAAAGACGTAGACGTGCTTTGCTGGAATTAAAAAAAAACATTCTGACCATAGGCATTGAACCAATTTGGACCAAGTATAGGTATTTTACTTTCCGCACACGTGTGGAAAAAATATCAAAAACGAACGTGTGTGAAATACACTGCATTTTGAACCTAATCGTAGTGTGAAAAGAACCAGTTTTCGAGGAAGTGTATTGAAAATAATGTTATGTATAGTATGTTTAAATATTCATAACAAAGTTTTCATATGCAGTATTATTGGCTTTAAAACCATTATTAAACCATGTGATGATGATGATGATGTGGTAGCGTTTATAGTATTTATATATACATACATATTTATATTTAAAGTATTTTATACATCCTTTTAGTTTACCTTGGTATTAATTAAATTATTTTCAGATAAACACCTACCACTGCTTGTTTCTACATCACCCAAAGGTTGACTGGTAGAGAATGCCTATGGCATTAAGTCCGCCTCTGTACTATGTGCTTAAATAAATAATAAATAAGCTCTCGGCAATACGAGTATTTTACTTCAGGGGTTGAAAGGAAAATGCAGTAATGAATATTTTTCTTTTGTTTTAAATCCGTAAAGTTTTGAAAAGTGCAAAATGTACTCACATTTAGATTTAATTTCATTATTTATACATCTTAGAAAACATAAGCTTTCTCTAACTGGAAAACAACAACAAAGGAGTTGTTCAAACACGGCGATAAATCAAGCATTATGAGTTTTGTAAAAATATATGGATTACCATCAAAAATACAACGAATACTCAACTGAAATATTTAAACTAAACAAAAATATAATTTGACCACATCGCTTTTTCCCAGAAATGAAACACAAACCAAATTCAGCAAAAGGCATTCAGAAAATTAAATCTAAACCCCCAAACAGCTACCTAATACTAAAATACCACTAGCGACGTCAGTTACCGAGATATAATCAAATAGAGTATCGGTTGGTAATGGTCGTAATTTGGCTTGGCCGAAGACCGGCCTCCCTAACAAACCGAAGATCGATTTCTCTTCGAGGGGTTCCAAACGCAGATAATTGGAATTTGGATCGAGTTCACGTCCAAGGAATCAAACACTTAACCACACACGATATGCATGCCTAATTGAGAACAGTAGATGCCTTCTATATTGATTTACCGATTGAAATTGGTGAAAGATAAATACAAGGTGAAAACCGACCCTTCACGAAACCGTCAAAAAATCATGCGGGGCAGTCTTTAGATAAAAGTGAAAACTAAGTAATCCAAATTAAAATTTTCTTAATTGTCTAAGGTTGATTTTTACTAACCGTTCTTATGAAAGCGTTCGGTGATGATAGCACGACTTCCGTGATTTTTCTTCACCTAAAATGTGCTCAAAACGCTTAGAGCAGTTTTATAGTACATCAAACTTAAGTCTTTTAAAAATCGTTGCTAGGAAACGATTTTTTTGGGGTGAAAAGCACAACATTTTGCGATAGGACTCAATGTAACGCACTCAATATATTATTCTGATGGATGTATTAAATAGTACCATTGAGTATGCATTGAGTAGTGATACCAAAGACACGGTGATTAAACTGTATGATGTTCAGATGACGAGTAATATAGAAGTATGGAATAAGAAGACCGCACCAACCCCACCAACCCCGATTTAATTGGAAGTAGAGCAGGATAATTATGACCTTTGCCTTTGTTGTCTTTAGGACATTAAATTGTAGGACATGTATATTATAAAGTACTAGCTGACCCGCGCAACTTCGTCTGCGTGAAGAACCGCTCGACCGATTTTGTGCAAACTTGACATAAACCATCTACTAAATGTTTAGGCTTTGTTCGGACTAATACTAATTAGTCCGAACAAAGCATAAACAAAGCCAAACAGCCAAACATTTGGCTAAGCCTAAACATTTGGTTTAGATAGGTGAGCCCGTTCTTAACTTATAAAATTACAACGAAAAGTGGCATTGATTTTTATATTTACATTGAGAATATCCTCTCTAATAACCAATCAACTTAGCCTAATTATTCGGGTAATTGATGGCTATACCTATTAATCTAAATGCTCTCGCTCTTAGTATACAATGCGCGCTAAGTTAATTCGGCGCCTACACTAATCACAAAGCCTGGTCCTTTATTGTAATCAGATAGGTACTATAATTATAATTATCTGTTTGTAGGTAGTATTGTTTAGTATCGCAAGTCAGTTATCGATAGGTATTTCGTTACAAATCTTGCTGTTTTTGTTATGACTGCTTCTTATGTGGGTGTCTTTTACATTACATGGGTATCAAAACAATTGTGTAACAATATTTACGTAAACAGTTTTTTTTTTAATAGCAATCTACACTAATATTATAAAGAGGAAAACTTTGTTTGTTTGGTTGTAATGAATAGGCTTAAAAACTACTGGACCGTTTTTAAAAATTCTTTCACCATTCGAAAGCTACATTATCCACGAGTAACATAGGCTACATTTCATCCCCGTACTCCCACGGGAACGGGAACTACGCGGGTGAAACCGCGTGACGTCCGCTAGTATTTGATATCTATACATAATGATTTGATGAATAGGGTATAGACAAAAAAAAACTAATTAGTCCGTCAGTTATATTATCAAAAGATATTTGACCTGTACTTTTTTTTGTTACCTTAACCAAAATTGACAAAGATACGACGCTTTTAAAATTCTCAATACGTCACGCCTTGGTATAATTTTCGTGAGTTCTCACTTCACGAGCCCCCACACCCGAGTTTTGTTGTTTTTTATCTTTTTCCGTACTTTTTGGTTGATTTACAAAAACAAAAAATACGTGTTCATTATTTTATAATACTGTAACTGATGGACTAAATAGATTTGCAATTTATTGATCCTGTCACCATGCCTATTACCAGATATTGAAGACTAGATAAGATAAAGGATCATCATCACGAAACCCCTTAGTAAGACCAGTTGTCATAGTTTCGTACTTTAATGTACGAATTATCCAAAAAATTGCTGCATTTTAATAATTACAATTTTTTTTATTTATTTATTATTTAACTTACACCTATCTTTACAGGATGAACCCAATACAATAGTGGTTTTCAAACAAAACCGATAAATAGGAATCGGCAGACTTACGGCTAATACTTAAAAAATAAATTAAAAAAATATGTACAAAGTAATAAAAAAAAAGTAACTTGAAAATAAAATTAAATGTGTGAACGTAAATGTATATTAAATGATTGGCTAAGAATTTTAGAGTAGTAAAAACAAATAAAGTATGAAAAGTGAATCAAATTCAGGCGTGCCCAACAAAACGTTAACAATAAATTCATTTTATCACTGATAATAAACACAGTTCTGTTTATTTATCAAGAAACCACATTTCCCTATCAACATTTTATTAGTTGGCGTGTCTGCCTTCTATCTGCGCTAATAAGAAGTGTTGCTAACGAAAATAAATGTCTCAGGAGGTGTTACATTTTATATTATGGCAACACGCGATGTTCGATTTATTGTGGTCCCCCAACGTCCGACAGATAGAGATCAAAGCTGACATATTTGCTACATTATTGGTCGTGGCATGACCTTTATAAGTTTTTATGTGACACGTTGGACTCTCGTCCAACACTCTCGTGTTAAAGATGTAGAAATAAAGTGTAGGATACCGAAGCTTATATTTATATTTTTTTTTTGTTATTGGGGAAAACAAACAGTGACATTATTATGACATTAACATAAAAAACCTTTAGAAACAAGTGTTCTGCGCCAGATTAACATCAAACACTTTCAACAGTTTTAAAGTAAGTATCGAAAACGGGAATCGCTGATGTGGGCAATAAGACTGCTGGGTTGAAGTGGGAGTGGGCGGGCCATGTCTGTAGAATGCGACAAGACCGATGGGCCAAAGTCGCCACTCAGTGGGTGCCAGAAGACGGGCAGCGTCGCCGAGGGAGGCCTAGAAAACGCTGGCGTGACGACTTAGAAGCGTTTGTGATAGATTGGCCTGAGAGAGCCGCACGTAGAGAGGAGTGGAAGACTATGGGGGAGGCCTTTGCTCAGCAGTGGGACAATACAGGCTACTAAAAAAAACGAAAATTCACAAAATTATTTTAGAAACAGTTTATTTTTTGTCTTTTTTTAAAAACACGCATGGCAAATCGAAATAAGAACAAAAATTACCAATAAGCGAACGTTCAGGCAGTACATTGTTTGCTTTTTTAAATTTAATTCCGTTTTTGGAACTGTCCGCAGTTTTAACAATAGAATTGTATCTTTCTTTTAATCGTGGTTCGTTAACACGCGTTTTCTTATTGCTCAAATAATATAAAGTGTAAAATGTTATTAGAAGAATGAATGTTACTAAATTTTACCAACATGATGAACTTGTAAAAATTGTTTTTTTTTACGGATGGTAAATCATCAAATAACTTCCCCCACTCAGGGCTGAGCGGGAGGGAGTGTCAGACTTTTACTGACTAAAACCCATCCATGTTCCTTCCTCGCCCTTTATGTTCCGGGGCCACGGTATCTCTTTCGAACAGTCCCGCAGCGCCGGCAGGCTTCGGCCCTTGCGCCTCTTCAATTTGCTGACATCTCTTTGAGACGCCCCGTCGACACGACCTGTCGTCATAAGACGGACGGATTCTTTCCTAATACTAAAAACTTTCTAAATATAGCATACGACTTCTTTCATTAAGTCATCATACTCCACCTTTCTCATCTATCAAGTTTTCCTGATGAATGGCCCCCTGGGCTTCTCCATGACATCTCAAAAATTAAGGCTTCTTTTCATTAGAGAACAAAGAGTTCTTTTCTGTTATTCTAAATAGAAGAAGTTTAAGTCTTTGTTCAGAAATGCAAATTAGCAAGCATGATGAGTAGTTGGACATTGGTTAATAACACATCCATTACTCATGATTACAAATTCCTTACACGGATTTCAAATGTGACAAAATACCTACGCACGAAAAAAAAAAAAAAAAACCAGCGACAACTCGTAAATGAAGTGTATTACGAGTCCCAAGTGTGTACATAAAACGCGCCGGCAATCCTTAATTAAAAAGCCGAATTCACGTTCGTATAAAGGAAAAACATATAAGTTTAGAGAGTCCCCCAGAAGCAAACAGTCGTAAATTTGAGGTGCCGCTCCGGTAATGGGTTTTCTTATGTCAACAAATCGTATGTTTATTACAAAAGATAGCTAGCATATGAGATCGGTAACTTCTGTGAGAAAAATTGCTGTAATTTGATCAGTAATTGCTGAACAATACATTCTTTTTCTACACACATGTAGAGTCCCTTTTGTATATCTCTGTTGTAACAGCGTTGTTCAACCACTTAATGGATTTTGATGCAGTTTTCACCTCTATCTATAGAATTTATTCCGTATGGTTGATGTCTATTCACATGCACCAGGTGTACTTAATAATAGTGTTACGTTTCATCATCTTCATCATTTCAGTCGAAAGACGTCCACTGCTGGACATAAGTCACTTATAATCAAGATATTTTGAGTAGTCATAAATTAAGCATAAATTAAATTGAAACTTTAATCAAATGAAGTCGTTGTGACTTGTAACTGGTTCCACGACTACGAGTATAACCTTGTTCCTTTATGTGATTTTCGTAGAAATGATTATTTCCAAATTACCCCTACTTTAATTTTGGTTTCAATTACTTAGCGCCAACATAATCAAGGATTTGGTTACCACGTCCTGGCATAATTATAAGAAGAATTTAAGATGATTGGTGAGTGTAAATAATCATGCTCGTTCTACTCATAAATCAACCACTGTTTTTCAGTAAACACTTCCTTTCGCAAGTGGTTTTCATACATAAATTGTAATCATTTAGGTAATTATAATTAATTTATAGTGTTTCATAATTTACTGGATATTTCTAGTACGCACGACGCCCAATCCAGCTATGAAAAACCAGTACAGGCAGATCACTGGAAAATAATGCTTGATGTGTCGCCGTGTGTCATCTATCTATCAGGAAATCCAGGGTCATGTGGCTGGCTGCAAGTTAAGCCAGTAATACAGAATATTTTGAGGGTATTTCGGTAATATTTCAATGAAATTTTAACTGCGGCCATTAAATATATTCATGAACTTGCATTACATTAATTAAGTTCGCACCCGTGTCATAATTTATGTCATGATTCATTTAAAAAACCCGAAAAAACATTAACATTGCTTTGTTTTTGTGCTTTATTTTCGGTTAATTTAGTTATTCATAATGTTTTATATAAGTAAGTATGTAATAGTACATTACAGCAGAATCCAGTAAGTAAGCCTTCCTGGCCGAGTATGAGTTAACCGGACCGAACCGCAGGTGAGGTCCGGTTATATACGAGGCCAGGATGGCTTTCTTACTGGTTGAGGTTTGTATAATGCTTTTCTCAAAAATGAAAGAAAGTTTAACAACAAATTCGTTTAATTAATATTGAAGGTTACATTCATATTAGGGCAATTACTGATAGATATTGTGATCGATTTACCGGGGGCATTTATATTTGTTTGTTGTACATCTTGATTAACGGACTCTTGGCTGGCAGTAAATGTCTGTGAGACATTAATTTGGTTGTTTGGGAAGGTGGATGCTTGCGATGATGTTACGGGCAGGGGAATAGTGGTCGGTTCTTGGCGAGAGGTAGATGGCTGCGGAGCCAGGCTTAGCTGCTGTTGACGCGATGTAGACGGCTGCGGGGAGGTGGAAGATGATGTGTTTTGAGTATTCAATTTAATTTTTTTATTTATATTGCTTGTAATTTCACTTTTATTTTCTAATGACTCTTCTATGTATCCTTCTGCAACTCGGTCCGATTTCCACCCCCCGTGTCGTTTTATTGTCGTGAGATTGGCTCCAGAGTCAGCAAGAAGGGTAGCAGACGACCTCCGGAAACAATGGCCAGTATAGCTCTCTGGATTTGGTAAATTCAAATATTCTGCTATTTGTTTAGGTATTGCGGCAATCTTATGACGACCGATGTTTTGCCGCAAGCATGTCCCGTTTCTATAATTGATAAAAAAATTATCACTTTTCATATTTTCAGGGCGCAGGTCATGATATTTCCTTACAATATGAGCTGACTCCTTGTGTATAACAAAAGAGCGATCAATTTTTGTTTTTGTTTCTCATACTTTTACCGAAATTATTTCATTATGGTATTCCACGTCACTGTTTTTAATATTACAGAGCTCCATACATCGGCAGGCGCCATTAATTCCCATTATAGTAATAACCTAAAAACAAAAAAAAACTATTTAAATCGAGAATATAAAAATAAGTTTATGTTATTTGGAACCAGATTTAATAGCATATTTATATTATTGCAACCGACTAACAGACCACTTACTCGTACATCACAACAAGTTAAATTAAATAAGTAAACAAAATAAATATTACCTTCACTGCTAAATAAACTTCATCGGGTGCTTCATTTATAAACTTCTGTATGTTTTGGCTGGTAAATACATTCGATTTTTTTCCTTTGTAGCCAGTCGATTGTCTTTTCAACCAAGTTATTAAATTGGAATAATTCTTAATGTTTACATCGTGTTTATTTTGCACTACACATCGAAGCATAGAATACACAGCCCATAAACTTGTCGGCTGCATTGTTTGGCGAAGAAAGCTGAAATATGCCAAGAATACATTTTCAGACCAACTGTTGGCTTGTTTTTCTGCCTTCCACTTCATAAATTTTTCACAATTTTTCATGTATCGCTCCTTGGATTTTGGCGGAAGTAAATTTTCTTTTGCTAATTTGGCCTCAGCTTTTAAATCAGGAGGAGTGCCATCTATTTCCGAATCAGATTCGCTTGAATTCATTTTTGGGATTATTTAAATTCACGCGGTAAATTAAAACACAATTGTCGCAATTGAATGTGAAATCCCGCCAGTCGTTGTTTTTTTTACTACAAAGTTTGCGTTTAGTTTTAAACATTGTTCTATTTTTACATTACATGAATGTTTTAGTAAAAAATGTAAATTATTGTTTTTGAAACTCCATGTTAATTTTAGAATGGAAAGTTTTAATCCAACATGATTTATAAACTGAAATGACTAAATACAAACATAAAATCCCACACTATACTTCTACAACATTACTAAGTACAAAACGCAACGTGCATACTTTTTCTGCGTCGCGTTATGTCACAGACCCATAAAAAAAAAAAAAAAAAAAGTGTCACAGACAATAAAATGGATGTTTAAGGCTCCAAAATATATTATGTATCTCATAAAATGTCATACCAAAAAGAGATAGACATATATTTGGAGCCTCCCTCTAACCATGTTATAATGGCTAAACTCTAATCTGTGTCTGGTAGGTACTATGTTTTTTTTTTCTAAGCAGATCTAAAGAGGATGACCTAAACCGTGCGAAGCCATAAAAAAAAAAGGGATGAAGGATGACCAAGTGTCCAGTAAGTAAATTACATACTTACTTACTGGACAGTAGGAGATTCCAAATTTAAAATCTCGCTTCTTACCGGACAGTTGTGAATAGTCTCCGGTAGAGTTCACTTTCTGGATACTTTTTAGAGATGTTATGTCAACATTACATACCATTTTTGAGAAAAATAATTATATTATTATGTAGGTGTCTCTTGCATGCGGTGGAAAGGGGAAAAATGTTATATGAGTATATGTGATTGGTAATTGGGTGCAGGCCTTGAAATGGGGAATAGTAGACCTTATTTGCAACAATTTAACCCCGATAACTTGGGGTCCAAACTGAGTGGTTTTTGAGAAATCGAAATTTAAAGTTTTCCTTTAAATGATCCACCTTTACAACATAAAGTGCCGATTGTGAGAAATCTACGCCATTTAGGATATTAAACTGATACTTTTCTGATAACTCATGAACGAACGTATCCTCCGAAAACCAATTTATCAAAACAGTACATCTGCCTTCGGCAAATAGGCGCCATAAATGTCATCTTCTGAAAATTTCTTGAAAGTTCTCTTATTTTTCGAGGCCGGTTTCTCAAAATAAATATATGACAGTTATCGTGCAGATTTCAGAACCGACTTTGTTGTCTCATTAGCTTTCTCAAACGGTACCACAAAATCCTCTTTTAATAAGTGAATGACCAGAAAACAACGATTGTTCATGAGAAGGTAGTTTTTTAATAAAACTGGGTAGTAATGGTTTTCCGATGTACGTCTTCCTTATTGCAGACTTTCTTGTTACCGCTATGTGGTGTTAGCTGTTTCACGTAATGCGCCGGATACAGGTCGGTTGAACTCACTTATCAGCCCACTTCAGTCTGGGTTCAGGCCCGGTCACAGCACTGTTTCCGCACTTCTTAAAGTGACTGGCGATGTTAGGGCAGGGCTGGAAGACACCAAGGTGATGGCACTGGTGCTGGTTGATTTCTCGAATGCCTTTAATAACGTCAGTCACGAAATCCTTTTAGCTATTTTATCCCATGTTATGGTCTCTCCCGGAGCACTGGAATGGTTCTCCTCTTACCTTCAGGAACGCCAGCAGTCAGTTCACGTTGGGGATTCCTCGTCATGTTGGTGTGATTTGGAAACTGGTGTTCCTCAAGGCGGTATTCTTTCTCCTCTTCTGTTTTCTATCTTTATTAATCTCCTTACTTCTGAGCTTCAGTGTGCGTATCATCTGTATGCGGATGACTTGCAGCTGTACTGTCAGGGGAGGGTTGACGAAATACGAGATTTAGTCGAAAATCTCAATAGGGACCTGATGGCTATAAAAACCTGGTCCGGTAAATTTGGTGTGGCAGTAAATCCAAACAAATGTCAGGCAATAATCATCGGGAGTTCACGAAGCCATTACAAGTTGGATGGAACAACCTTGCCACCAGTTCTTTTCGACGGTACGGTCATCCCTTTTAGCGCCGATGTGAAGGATCTTGGCTTGTACATCGATAGCACTATGAAATGGCAGACCCACGTCGCCCGTGTCAGCCAGAAGGTTACTGGGTCGTTGCGGGCTCTGTACCGTTTGAGAAACTTTTTACCTTCAAATACGAAAACAATGCTTGTACAGTCCTTGATTTTTCCTATCATCGATTATGGTGATGTGTGCTACTTTGACCTGAATGCAGATCTCCTCGACAAACTTGACCGTCTTCTAAATAACTGCATTCGATTCGTTTTTAATCTGCGTAAATATGATCATGTCTCCGAGCACCGGTCTCTTCTTAAATGGTTGCCCATACGTCAGCGTAGGGAGCAAAGGGCGCTTACCACCTTGTTTTCTTTCCTTATTTCTCCCACTACCCCTAGTTACCTTGCTCCCCACTTTCAGTACATTTGTGCCAACCATAATAGGAGTCTGCGATCATCGCATAACCGTGTTCTCCAATGCCCCTCTCACCGTTCTGACTTCATTCACAGATCATTCTTTGTGCAGTGTATTTCTCTTTGGAATGCGCTTCCCCAGGAAATCAGGATGGCAACCAATCGTTTATCTTTCAAGATTAAAGTTCGAGAGTACATTCGCAAGAAACTGGCAGGTTCATCACAACAGTAATGTTTTCTCCATTGTTTGTCTTTTTATTTTAGTATATCCGTGTTAATTTCTATTTACAGTAATATATACCTACTTTGATATTTATTTATAGTATTTATATATATTTATAGTATTTTATATATCCTTGTAGTTTACCATAGTAATTATTATTTTCAGATGTACACCTACCACTGCTTGTCTCTGCATCACCCAAAGGTTGACTGGTAGAGAATGCCTATGGCATTAAGTCCGCCTCTGTACTATGTGCTTGAAGTGTTAAATAAATAAATAATGTAAAATCTGTCTCTATCAAGTGTATATTAACCTACCCTTTCAGACAGGCAAAGCGGTCATTTTTGACCGACTTCCAAAAAGGAGGAGGTCCTCTATTCGACTGTATGTATTTTTTTTTTATGTATGTTCACCGATTACTCGAAGACGCCTGAACCGATTTGAAAAATATTTTTTTTGTTTGAAAGGGTATACTTCCATGTTGGTCCCATAGCCACCAAGTCGGGGATCTGATGATGGAATCTTGGACAAAAAAATTTAATCAATCAAACAAAGTTCACCGACTTCAGAAGCTAAAAATAATTTTTAACTTTTTGTTTTTTTTTTGAAGCCGGTTTTATTTTTTGCAAAAAAAGTTTTTCTTCCGTTGGAACGTCATTTAAGCAGGATCAGAGCCGGCAGAGTAACTGAGTGTCTTTAAAATTTGAACTTTGCAGGCTACTTTGGCACTTTTACCTTAAGGAAACTAGCTATATTATGTTTAACTGATAAATAAACCGTCGCGTTGGACTGACTGCGGTACCTTGAAATATAATTGAGAATGGACCCTCTGTTACGTTATAATATTGTTTTGGCCAAAACTTGGGAGTAAGGGATAGGAACCTACTTAGATTTGATGTGAATTGTGTTGTGATTCTATCCGTGTAATCGCATTGCGTCCCGACTTTGCACAGAAGCAATTTACAAATGAAGATAATCTATATCTATACTTATAATACTGTACATGAAATATATTTACAAAATAACTATCGGGGGGTGATTAGTGATCGATACTGATGCCAAAAATGCAATCAGTAAAATTTTTGTCTGTCTGTCTGTCTTTCTGTCTGTCTGTCTGTCTGTCTGTCTGTCTGTATGTTATTTATAGAAAAAAAAACTACTCGACGGATTTTAACGAAACTTGGTACAATTATTCTACATACTCCTGAGCAGGTAATAGTATACTTTTCATCACGCTACCATTAATAGGAGCTGAGCAGTGAAAGGAAATGTTGGGAAAACGGGAGAAGTTACTTGGTTTTTTTAGCTTCCGTCGCGTGTGCAGCCTTAATGGTTAAAGCTACATAGAAATCATGTAAAACGGAAATATTCCACATAAAATTATATAAAAAATATCCCAAGACAGCATATGTCTATCTTTTATAGTTGACTCACAATAACACGTGTAACTCCCGATAACTTAGCAGTTCGGAGAATAAATGTGAATGTAAGTTTGTTTGTTGCGCTTTCACGCGACAACTACTGAACGGATTTGGATGAAATTTTGCACACAGATAGGTTATAACCTGGATTAAAACATAGGATACTTTTTATCCCGTCAGTAAGATTCCATGGGACAATAATCAAACTTCACGCGGGCGAAGCCGCTGGCAGAAGCTAGTGAGTAATAAAAGGTTATAAAAAATACAAAAGAAGTTGGAAGATTTGAATATAAAGCATGGCCTGCCTGCCTAACTCCCGCCAATTTATTTTATTAAAAAAATAACGGCCGTGCATGAAACCTGTATTTATCTATAACTGACATCAATAAAAACAAGTATTTGATAGTAGACAATAACTTTAAAAGCGTTACTTTTCCGAATTATAAGCTAAAGCTATTAAAGTGGTTCTGATGGTGAAGATTGTAACTTTGGAGGCTTAACGCTTTAGAAAATTTCTTTCATCCACAACTTGTTTGTATTGATGCTTTTTATTCATAATCCGTCTTATTATAAAAACTTCCATAAGTACCAGGTTTAAACCAGAACTAAAAGGTCTAGGTTTAGTACGGTACTAACGTTAGTTCTTTCATTCGTATTACAAATCGAAGACCAACAAAGGACTAACTAGTACCAAAGAAAGTCTCTGGTCTTAACATTTTCCACAGATTATAAGCAACAAAATATTTAAACTGTTCATTCATTCGTTCATAGTTCTATGCGCCGTTCCTTTTTACAAAATGTTGTAACGTAAATTAAAGAAAAAATATTTCATAAATTTTTATTTGTAGTGATAAAATATAATGTTTTGTTATTTATAGGTATTTAAATATTCCGACTTGTATTTTTTTTGAATGCATGTTCATAATTCAATTGTTCTGGTTTGGAACAACTATCGAGCTAGCGCGTATAACGGAGTGAACTGGGCAGCGCGCGTAGTTCGAGTAAGATATCGAAATAAGTTACAAACTTAAAGGTTGTCCTCGAGGATCGTGGGATAAATCATCACGTAGCAGATCGACAATCTTTTGGCCAAAACGTTTTGTAAATCTGTATTTACATCGAAAATCTTCGTCAGATAATTGAAATGGATTTCGTCGCTGACGAACTCGGTTGGGTCCCCGGGAACTCTCAAAAATACCCAACAGATCCAAATCTTCCAAATCAATCGTATCAATAATATCAATCCTATCAATAACATACCTACCAACCATGACAATACCAACCATGACAATATCCAGCCTGAGGTAATGGAGGACCCATCCCAGGTTGAGAATTTGTCTCAGGACAGTTTACCGAACCGACAATCAAATAATTTTACACATGATAGTCTGCCTGAGAGTGGTAATTTTATTTCTCATAATAATCATGATTGTAATCTTTCAGTTATGTTCTCTGACAATATAGGTAAGGGGCTAGGTAAATTAATTAGTAATAACCTGAATTATTGTACTCAAAACAATTGTATGCCAGGGTCTACCTACAAACAGGTTATGGCATCTGCGACAAAAACCGTTTATGATCCTAGTACCACCATAACTATATGTGTAGGCAATAGTTCTAAGATTAAAAAGGAAGATATCACTGACTGTGTATCCGAGTTGTTAAAGTTAAAATGTAGTAAAATCATATTGTGTGCATTTCCCTATTTTGAAAATTTGGGTAATAGGAAAAACAATTATATACATATGTTAAATAACCATATTCATTTTCTAGTAGGTCACTATAGTGACAGACTTATATATCTGGATATCAACACTATTGTTGGTAAACTAAAGTCGACACGGGGTAAGGTGTATCTACCTATTGTATGTAGACACAAAATAGCTCGGCTATTATCTTATAGTATTCACACAGACATAAATAGTATGTCTAAGTTTAGTTATATTATTAATACATCGACAATTAGTAATTCTACTAATGTTCAGGTGACTGGCACGAATGAATATAGCACTAGTGCTATAAATGTTTACACACATTGTACTGGAGAGGATCCATCTGTCACCGTGGAAAATTCTCAATTAGGGTTTATTAGTGATAGGGTCTTGTTGTCAGAGGATGGCACGGGAGTCGCCGGCCTCACTCCATATATTAATTTAAACTAGAAAGTGAGACAACAGAAGGTACCATTAACAATATTATTGTTAATCCTACCAACACCAAGGTATCTTCTTGCACTCAACTAGTTAGTAAAAAAGGGCCTCAGCAGAACACCTTAAAATTATTCCACCAAAATATCCAAGGCATTTCTTCCAAATTATTAGAAATTGAATTGTTTTTAGAAAGTAGTAAGTTTGACATTATTTGTTTTACTGAACATTGGCTAAAGGATTACCAAATGCTTATTAATTATGAGAACTATATGGTGGGTAGCTGCTTTAACCGTAAAACTATGCTTCGTGGAGGTTCCCTAATATTAATAAAAAATAGTTTTAAATATAAGCAACGTAATGACATAGTAGGTCTCTCGGTTGAACATTGCGTCGAACTGTCCTGTGTTGAGCTAGATAAGCATGTAGTTGTGTGTGTGTACAGACCCCCAAACTATCAAAACTTTTCCTTATTCGAATCAATAATGGAAGATGTCCTGGCAAAACTTGCAGCCAGTAATAAGTCTACAATGATTTGTGGTGATTTCAATATCAATATTTTAGAAGAGAATCCAAATAGCAGTCGGTTATTAAATCTTTTTAAGTCATTTGACTTGACCAACACTTTTATAGAACCTACTAGAGTAACATCATCTTCTGCTACTTGTATAGATAATGTTTTCTGCAATTGTGATTATTTAGATAAAGCCATAGTGAATTGTTTGCCGTCTGACCATAGCGGACAAACTGTAACTTTTAGGTGTAAAACTCCAATACAAAATGTTCAGATTAAATATAGACCTATAACTTCTTGCAAATTAAATAGGTTTAATATTTCCCTACAGAACAAGTTAAGTGAAATGAGCCAAGAGGATATTAATATAAATCAATTGTATGACCGTTTCTTTTCATTAGTTCACACGGAATTCAACAAAACTTTTGAAAAGAAGACAAAGAGTATTTGCCCTAAATTTATATTTAGTGATTGGGCAACTAGAGGTATCAGAAAAAGTAGGGAAAGGCTATTTGAGCTTTACAGCCTTAAAACTTTTATAAACACAGAAACTTTTAGCAAGTATGTTTCTAAGTATTCAAAGATTTTTAGAAATACTTGCAAGGTTGCTAAAGCCCTGCACATTAGCAACAAGATCAAAACAGCAGAAAATAAAATAAAGACCGTTTGGAAAGTCATAAATAACGAGACTAACAGAAAGAAAATACGTAATAATAGCTATACATTAGATACAGAATGTGGTTCTAAAAGCTCTAATCAGGAAGTAGCTCAAGAATTTGTAAATTTCTTTACCGATATACCAATAAAAACTACGGAGGCCCTTAATTCCTCACCTGAAAACTCAATTGGCTTATTAAAGGCGAATGTATCTGGCTGCCTGGCTGAATTTAAATTTAAACACATTAACCCTATGACAGTTATTAAAGCTTTCCGGCAAATAAAAATCAAACTGACCGAAGATCTATGGGGAATGTCTATCAAAGTTTGTACATCTATACTTGAGACCATAGCCCCGTACTTAGCTTTAATTTTTAATTCATGTGTAGACCAAGGAGTGTTCCCTGATTTAATGAAATACAGTAAAGTCATACCTCTTTTCAAATCCGGGGACAGTAAAGATGCCAATAATTATAGACCTGTATCCGTGTTACCAGTTTTTAGCAAGGTTTTTGAAAAAGTAATGCTTAATCAAATGCTCTATCATTTTAACACCAACAGAATCTTACATGATCAACAGTATGGTTTCACCAAGGGACGTTGTACAACTGACGCCGGTGTAACCTTATTAAAGCACGTTTTTGCTGCGTGGGAAGAGTCCCAAGACGCAATAGGAATTTTCTGTGACCTCTCCAAAGCTTTTGACTGCGTAAATCACGACACATTACTTTTGAAACTGGAGCATTACGGACTAGGTAAACTTGCACTTAACCTGGTAAAATCTTATTTGAGTGATAGAAAACAACATGTTCAAATAAATGGTGTCAATTCACAGGGTTTGAAAGTAAAAATGGGGGTTCCGCAAGGCTCAATATTGGGTCCTTTCCTTTTTCTAGTCTATATAAATGATCTACCCTATTTATTGAAAAACCAACCACAAAATATGGTGCTATTTGCTGATGACACTTCCCTAATTTTTAAGATAAATAGACGGGCCCAAAATCTAGATGAAGTGAATAATGCCCTACTTCAGGTCCAAAATAATAATTGGTTCACAGCAAACAATTTGGTATTGAATGAAAAGAAAACTAAATGCATAAGATTTTCATTACCGAATGTTAAAAGTAGTGATTGTGAGATAATATTGAATAAAGAGAAACTCGAATTCGTAGATAAAACTGTTTTCCTGGGGCTTACGCTTGATTCAAGGCTACAATGGGGTTCTCATTTATCATCGCTTGCGGGGCGCTTAAGTTCAGCAGCATATGCCATTAGAAAAATCCGTCAATTCACTGATGTAGATACCGCTAGACTGGTCTATTTTAGTTACTTCCATAGTATAATGTCTTACGGTATTTTGCTATGGGGACGGGCTGCTGATATTGAGTCTATATTTATTCTGCAGAAAAGAGCCATCAGAGCCATATATAATCTTCGTAGGCGCGATTCTCTAAGGGAACTTTTTATGGATATTGGCATCATGACGGTTCATTGCCAATACATCTACGAAAACATAATGTACGTCAGAAAAAATCTGCATCTTTTTGGTAAAAGAGGTGACAGACACAATTACAGTACTAGAAATAGGGACCAACTAGTTCAGCCAGGCTTTAGACTCGCTAAAGTAGACTCATCTTTCATGGGGTACTGTTTGAGATGCTATAATAAAATTCCACAAAGTATTCTTGAACTGAATGAGACGAAATTTAAAACATGCGTTAAACGCACACTATGTAAACAAGCATATTACAAGTTGAGCGATTATATCGCTGATAAAAATGCTTGGCTTAATGCTGGTCCTGCTCCACATGGACAGGGGCGCAAAAATTGATAGCATTAAATGGTATTGTTGGAGCTGCTGAAGATTGTACAAACTTATCTTTGCATTGTTTAAATTCAATGTTAGTATTATATAATCGCATAGCCCATATTGTGTGAGTACCATGTACTAGTAAGCTATCATTCACTGGAAACCTACGGCAGTTCTTGACTTGAATGTGCCCTGGCGGTTGAGAGTATGTCATGCTCACTCAAAAGTCTCGCTGATGGTGGCGCGTGTGTCGGACCATTTAGTTCCCTTCAAAATGGTTGAGCTGAATGGTGCTGATCCATGCGTCATGTTCGTGAACGGGCGCTGTCAGTTGTGACTGGTCATCTCTTAGTCGCCATGGTTTATTTGAATTATTTTGTTTTTGAGTTGTATTTTATTTTTGTTTTGCTATGGACACTTTTAACGTGCACATCTTGCTACATTGTTCTCACATAATATACCATCTCAACATGAATGATGTAACCAAGATTTTGTAACAATATTTTGATTTAAAAGAGTGTCCATGGAGTTTCTTGCCCGTTCTTCTCCATAGAGATCTACGCTAGGGAATGGGCAACTACAGTACTTTCACAGTTTTTATGTCTTGTGACTGGGACTGTAGCTACTTTAAATGTTCATTTTTGTTTCGACAATTCAAAAGTGCCTGTAACTGGCCTACTTGAAATAAATGCTTTGATTTTGATTTTTGATTTTGATTTTAACATCCATTTTTGTTTAAATCACAAAAACTTTCCGAAAATTAACCTCAAAACTAAAAAAGGATTTGACGTTTGACAATTTAGTACCATAGTTAAACTAGGGGTCACGATGGTCTAACTTTGGTACCATAGATAGTTCTAGGACTAGCGATAAACTTCGTTTTGTAATAACGTTTTTTCAAGTTCATGGTTTAGACCTAGTACTAAACCCGGTACTATTTTTAAGACCACGTTTTGTAATAAGACGGAATAGGTTTAATGCATGGCCATATTTTGAAAATAAACTAAAATGTCGGAAGTTAGGCAGGCCAAATAATTAAAAGCCCTTTTCTTTCATACAAACCAATTCATACAATAACGAACACAAAAAATAGCCAAATCTGTTGGACATCCTCAAGAGATGCTCCGTCATAATAATAATGAGGGAAAAGTTTTTACTTTTTTTATATAGTTTAATTTTCACCATCATTTCATGATGTAGTCCAGAAAGTAAATATTTTTGAATATCTGGGATGATTCTTAGATATTTAAAAACCCTTTATTTATCATGTTGGTTTTTTTTTTACTTTAACAATACACACGTATGGTTACGAAGCTAGATTGGCCCAAACAGAACAAAAATATTTTGCAGGTCTGTTTTTATTCATTTTCTTTACACAACATTTATTTTTTTGAAAGCACAATTCGTAAACAAAAAGGAAAATTGTTGATATTTTTTACGGACTTTGTAAGTTTTCATTGCTGGATTTTAATAAAGTTTGCTTTAAATCCTTTCGAATACCGGGTTCGTATGAACACTACGATTTTGTTTATTAAAACATGTTCCGCAAAGCACAAAAATAGTAATAAAAAACTTGTGTGTTGCCCGCCTTATACCGCTTACATTCTTATGTTGTTTTAATGAGGTCAGATTTTTGGAAAACATGATTATTTTTTACTTACCTGAATGTGCAAAAAAAAAGCGTAGACAATAGAACTTCAAGCGTTTGTTTAAGTTTATACAGACGGTGAGCAGTTTGTCATCATACGGACACAAGCAGTAGCCTTGATGGGAAAAAAACCATTATATTTTTGCCTGACTTCGAAATCAAAC
This sequence comes from Xestia ashworthii, assembly GCA_950022955.1. Lineage (NCBI taxonomy): Eukaryota > Metazoa > Arthropoda > Insecta > Lepidoptera > Noctuidae > Xestia > Xestia ashworthii. The sequence goes on from OX465554.1 coordinate 16,055,244, forward strand.
TTCAGGACACTCAACCATCGTGCTTGTAACCAACGAGCTTTAAAAAACCCCAAAAAACCGGCTCGTGAAAACTTCTTAAAAAGCAAAACACACCTGCGTCAAACAGCGAAAAACATCACGTACCTATGCCACGAACTGCAACTTTCCACTTTGTACTTAATCATCTTAACTGAGCACCTAACATTCTCAACTCCAAGTCTTTAGCAACATTAACTTGGTCCACGGTACAAAGCCGTCAATAATCTAAGCTTACTCACCCAAACTTTGCTTTTCTATTAGACAGAATCGATTTCTGTCTTTACACTTAATCTGACAATTCGTCACTCGGAACTCCCAAGCTTTAGATAAACGTGATTCCCTGACTGCTTTATAAAAAGCCCTGCGAAAAGTTTTGATAGATTCCTGATTCAATGTTTTCGATCAAAAGAAGTTTGCCTTGACGTAGGCCTTTTTCGTCACATGTTACCTATACGCCTTTGTCTAAAATACACGAGCTGAGGGAAAACATTTTTCGGAATACATACAAATGAAACTTCAAGCTCTTCTGAACTGACTTAACGGCCTGTAAAGATAGGAGTGAGCGGCAACAAACCTGACTAAAACTATAACTAAAAAAATAAACTCAGCTTGTTACATGAAACGCATTTTCTTGTACATAAACCGGCTCACTCCAGTTTTAAGAGAAACAACGGCTCAGATACGTAGCAGAGTCATTTGCTCGTTTACTTGAACTTTTTTATCAGAGAGCTTTATGACATTAAAGTTTTTATTACGAAGCCGGCTCGAGTAGGTAATCCATGCAATTTGTTTTACTGTTCCACGGATACAGCATGTCCTTAATAATACGTGATGTTATTATCTTAGGATTACCTAGGTGGCGCGATGTACCTACTATGTACTACGTTCTTAATTTGTGACGAGTTTTTGTAGCCGTTGTTTATGTACTCATATGTTGGTATTTGATTGAATGAGATTTACAAGTAGCTTAGGAATTTTTGATCACTCAAACTTGGTTGTTGAATTGCAGCTTTTGGGTATGACAAACGGATTTAGGGTTAGATAGAATTGATCAAACAGCAGAATTGTGCCCTTTAAAATAAGATGCGGGTAAAAGCTACCAAGTATTATGTTTCATACAAAGTGTAATCGGACTCATTTCGAAGCCCAGACAGAAGTAACTCTATGCAAAAATGTTTGCTAGGGTCAAAAATTACGTTTTACGATAGGACTCAATGTAACACAATCAAAAAAAAGCGACCAAGTGCGAGTCGGACTCGCCCATGAAGGGTTCCGTAGCAGATTTAATGAAAGGTAAATTGCTGTTTACGATTTATGACGTATTAAAAAAAAAACTACTTACTAGATCTCGTTCAAACCAATTTTCGGTGGAAGTTTACATAGTAATGTACATTATATATTTTTTTTAGTTTTATCATTCTCGTATTTTAGAAGTTACAGGGGGACACACATTTTTCCACTTTGGAAGTGTCTCTCACGCAAACTATTCAGTTCAGAAAGAAATGATGCTAGAAACCTCAATATCATTTTTAAAGACCTATTCATAGATATCCCACACGTATGGGTTTGATGAAATTTTTTTTTTGAGTTTCATTTCCAAATATGGGGAACCCCCAAAATTTATTGTTTTTTTGTATTTTTATGTGAAAATCTTAATGCGGTTCACAGAATACATCTACTTACCAAGTCTCAACACCATAGTTCTTAAAGTTTCGGAAAAAAGTGGCTGTGACATACGGACGGACAGACAGACAGACAGACATGACGAATCTATAAGGGTTCCGTTTTTGCCATTTGGCTACGGAACCCTAAAAAACCTTGTGTGATGGATGCATTGAATAGTACGAAATTCGTGGAAGTATTTAAGTATAGTTTTACATTAAATGTTATAACTTTGCCCCCAATATCTCCATAACTAGAAGATTCAAAAGCATGGTCTAGATAAAAAAAAATTGCAATGACGGCGAAAATCAGGATCTTTTTGCTTAACTAAGTGTATTTTTACACCCAGTCCAGCACTCCCTATAGCTTTGTTGACTATAACATGCGACCCTAACTTTCTTAAATTAATATAAAATGTACCTTCTTAATTTCCATTATGCCTGTATTTACTTTAGAACAAACAAAGTCAGTCCACAGTGTGCCATAATAAATGTCCTCAGTAACGCCAGTACCCTGTCTATCTCAAGATTGTGCGAGACTTGCCAGTAAACTTGTGCGTAAGACTTGCCTCACATACTCGTACCTTTTTGCCAACTCAGTAACTTGTCTCAAAGTTTCCTAGAATTTCGTAAAAGTGACAGTGTAACTTTTGTTAATCTATCCACCGAGGCGGCTGACTGCGACGCCACAGATTTGTCTTGTATACAACAAAATTATTTATATTGTGGATTGAGAATAACGTAGTAGCTTTATGATGAACTAGCTGATGCACGCGGCTTCACCCGCATACTAATTATACACTAAAACCTTCCTCTTGAATCACTCTATCTATTAAGAAAACCCGCGTCAAAATCCGTTTGGTGGTTTTAAAGATCTATGCATACATAGGGACAGACAGACGCGGCGGGGGAGTTTGTTTTACAATATGTAGTGATAGTGATAGTGATGATGATTCATCGACTATTCTAAGTACTCACATGAGAGTTTTTTTTTTCTTTTTGCCAAGAAAAACCTATTCGTGTTAGGTACGTTATGTAAATATTTTAAACTGTCGTAAAATAAAGAGTATGCGCATTGGACGTGAACGTGTTGTAAGCACGCTCTGAAAGCCAGATTGAAATGCAAATAAAAACCATTCAGCTCACGGAATTGCATATTCAAATAGTTAACTAAGTTCAGCAATAACTTCCTTTTAATATTACATCTTAGCAAAGCCAGTGTTTTGATCCTGTTAAAAACATTGACAACGTTAATTTAAATTTTAAGGAATAAGCCAAAATGCATGCCTATTAAAAAAGGGAAAATAAAAATCAATTTTGATCGGCATCAATATTCCATTTTCCGTTCGTTACGATGGCATTCCGACAAAGAGATTTTATTGAATAAATTACAATTACATTAAAATATGTTTAACGGAAATTTTGGTCGAAGCGCTGCGTAGTCTAAACGGAAAATTGTTGTGAGGCAAGGTAATCCTGCTTAGCGTTGTGCCAGCCTCGTTTCAAGCGACGATCAAGCTAATAATACAAACACGAATTGCTCGCATTGGGTAATGATTACCGCTCACGTGCTTTCACAAGCGAGCCTTTAATTAAAACTGAAAGTAATTGTACACAAGCTACTTTAGCTAGGAGATGCTAAAAGAATTTCAGCATTCTGTAATGTCAATGTTGTCGTTACATTAAAAAGTAAAAACAAAAAACCAAGAGGCGTTTCTGTTTATTTTACAAACGTGTCACAAAGAACGTTCCATGAATAAAACTGGTACTGTCTGAGCCTTCATTGTGGATGCAACTATTGGTTTTGCTGCCTCTCGTCTCAATAAATTTATTCGTGGAATCACACATTATTTTGGAATATCTGCGTCGTCGGTCGCGGAGAGCGAACGTGAGGGTAATGTAAACAGTGGCTGGTATGCCGCGAGACATGTTTCGTCACTTTAGCTGAAAAGGCGAAACATCGAGGGCTGAGACGCCCCGTTTTGCCAACAAATCTCTCGGATAACCTTCCCCATTCATACACGTAAATTGTTTGGCAACACCACTGACAGCGCGCGGTTGAATTGCACGCTAGCAATATTGTGTTTGATTATGACTTCGGAACTAGTGTATCATTTTATCGTGTTTAGTTATGGCATTATGTTTGATACTGGATACATGGAACTGACTGGTGCGTGAGTATGAGGAAAATTAAGCAAATTATTAGCTTTTCAATCGTTAAACGTTGATGAAAAACGTTTTGATCATATTGGTTTTTTGCTGCCCTTTGACATAGTTTATATAATCGTTTTTAATTGTACTATTGTATATCGTTCGTTTTTAACACTTTAATTGATTTTAAAATAAAAAAATATTTAAAAAATTCAGCGTTTGTGTAATTTTCACATTTCTTTACTAAAATAATACGCTTCGCAACAGAACGAAGATTAACAGATGTTTTTCTACATTACATTTATTTATCTTGTAATTGAGTAAGTTTTATTTAGTAGCAAAGCCAAAGTCTGGGAGAAAGAACAGATGTAAATTTTATTCATATAAAGAGGTCTCGCGCTCGACCATATTTACTAATGAAAATTACAGAAAAGATTCAGCAAGAACCTCCTTGAATTTCAAATTAAAATTTTAAGTATTACCCGAATCAACAAAGTTATACCTACATAACAATATGTGTAACAAAAAATTGTTGTTTCATGTTTTCGTGCAATCGTTATTATTTTTTCTGAAAACAGTTTTTCAATAGATTTTGTTGTAAAATATTTTACAATATATGGACGTAAATTCTTCGAAAACTTTATTCATAAGCCTGCAAACTATTTTTAGGAAAAATCATTGGCTTTTATTGTGCAAACGATCAGTTTGGACTGCAAAAATAACATACACGAGTGTGAACCTCTATGTGATGGGCAAAGAATACATGTACGCAGATATTGATATGCAATCCCTAAAAATCTCTCTTCATACAAATGGAAATTCGGTGTGGGTGTTCGAACACTCACAAAAAAATTACATCGATCAAAACAGAATGGAAATAAATGGATCTATTCCATCAAAGATTTCCTCCATATAATTTACCTGCCTGCAAGTTACCCATCTGCATATAATTTAAGTCTAAGTACATCGTTACCGGGATAAATGAACGTGCAGAGCGTAAGTGACTGCATGTACGACTGTAATGTAAGCAACGGAGATCTTGACACAGCAAACACATTCGCTCGGCGTAACGTCTCGATCTGTCGCTTAGATATGCGAGAATAAGTGCCCAGTAAAATAGTTCTGCTGCAATTACTGATATCAGACAACGTTTGTGGAAGATTTTGAGCAAAAACTGCTGGTTTTCTGTGTGAGATAGAATCTAGTGAATATTTTGTAAGTTAAGCATATTTTTAGACGCATTTTGCGAGAAGGTTTTCATGCACTTAAATGGTGTGATTATATTATTTGATCAGTACCTACCTAGTAAATCTTCTTAATCACTATCATAATGTTATCCTACTAATAATATTGTAAAAGCAAAAAGTTAAAGTTGAGGATGTATGGATGTTTGTTACTCTTTCACGCAAAAACTACTGAACGGATTTAGGTGAAATTTTATCTCGGCAATAGGATCAATGATTGTAATAAAGATTCTTTCATCTTTATTACAATCATTTGATTTGATGGCACTTTTGCCATACGGGATCAAAGGACAACTCGTTGATCCCAAAAAATCTTCAAACGACGGGGTGTTTGTTATAAGTTTGACGTGGCTGTGGCATCGTAGCTCCAGAACGGATGAACTGATTTTGGATTTGTTTTTTTGAGGAAGTTGTTTGTTTTTAACAACTCCCTCAATATGGGTATGTAATGAAAGAGCTTGACTAGTAGAATACGTTTAGTAGCACTTTCACGTTTCGTCAGTTATGTTTCAATCCCATATAGTAGGCTATTGCCAACCCGATAACTCTGCCCGATTCAGGAATCGAACTCAGGACATCATGCTCAGCAGTTGTTCTGGCAATAAAGCAGCTGTAGAAATAGGTAGCTACTTGTATTTGAAGCCAAATAAACACATACAGAAAACTTATTCTTTAGGAAAAAAAAAGGGAAAGTTAGCAACATGCTCTCTTAAGAGGCCTGCGGAACATGCGTTTTTCATACAAACGTAATACCAAAATAATATAAAAATCAAACATATTCTTAAGGTGGTGTGTATTTATTTCGATTGGATTGCAGAATATCTATGTTCCCAAATATATATTTTCAAAGGACAATGATACAAAGATTTTTTTTTGAAAATTTTTGAAATGTCTACAAAAAAGAATAATTTCTCATAATATATAATTATAATAATAATTAATAATATAATTAGTTTTCTCATAACTCTTGTTTAAATCAGTGTACGGTCGAACAAGCTATTTGGTTTACACTTTACAATGTAATTAGTGGGTAAAACTGTTAACCAAATAGCTTGTTCGACCGTACATTCGAAATATGTGTTTGACAGGCCTCTTAATATGAAAACAAGCAAAATACATTAAGATACGAATATGCAACGCATTCCCTACAGACTTATTTCAAGAACAAGCAAAACAAAACCCTTTGTTTGCATAAGAAAACCTAATTATAATAGTTTTACATCGACATGTTTACAAAGTTGTGTGCGAACACTATGATCCAACCAAGTAGTGTTTTCTTTACTAACCAAATAAGCTCCTTAAGAATTTGCTTCGTTTGTCAAGACTTGCGTTTTCCTAAGTTAGTTTATGTTGGTTTTATTATCTTCAAATTTACTTTGGAAGTCCTTTTCTTTATTCACTGCTTAGGGCAGGGGTTTTTTTTATGCGTATGCCCCATTTATGATCAGATCGATTGTTACTTGCAGTCGAATATTTTGACGACACTATTTCACCGATTGTGGCGGAACCCAAAAGGAAGATTATGTTTTTTGACGCAATGGCTGAGTGCTTAGCTGCAGGTTGATCTGGGATCATCATCATCATCATCATCATCAGCCTATAATGTTCCCACTGCTGGGACACGACCTCCTCTCAATGAGAGGGATCAACACCTAAGCAATCATGACACTTCACTTGCGATGACTTTTAGCTACGAGTATTAGAAGTCTTGCGTTTCTTATGAAAGCCTTCTAATATTCGAAGCTGACAGTCATCGCAAATGTACTTGATGGATTGTTTGGTATACGAGATCCGATGATCCCAAAAAAATCTATAAATCCCTTATTTTTCCATGTTGCATCATTACGTCTGCAGAGTCATATTAACTAATTATTTAAACCTTGTATAAGTACGTATTTAAAAACTAGCTTCTCATAGTCTTCATCTGCCCTTGCCTCATTCTAAACAAGAGTGCGTATGTGTTTTGCAAACTAGTTTATAATAAATTCTGCTGACGCAAATATTTTCGTAATAATTACCAATGTGTTTGGTCTAAGTTAATCAAAATAATTTAAACATTATGTTTAATATTTAAAATTACAAAGTAATAAAACTACTGTCCTACAGAATAGCATATTGTTAGAGCTCCTGCAGCTTGTGATACAGGACAATTCTAGTACAAGGATCATCCATTATTATATCACTATTGATAGTTTTTAGATTCATACTGTATTTTACCTTCTAATCTTCTAAATAACGATTAAGGGTCTCCCTTCAATCGTCACGGCATTATTTACTCCTTTTTCTTTCATAATGTCTATCATATTCATTATCTATCACAATCCGTCCATCTTTTCTTTGGCATTCGTCTCCCTCTCCAGACATCCACATTCTCTACTCTTTTAGTAACATGCGTTTCATCCCTCTCATTACATGTCCATAGCAAGACAAATCACTCCCTTTAATTTTTTCTGTAACAAACTACATTTTATAAAGTCAAAATCCAGCTTCCTAACATTTGCATTCAATACTGTCCAATATCAATATTCTTAGAGCATCATACTACGAATTAGTAGTGGTATTAGTAGTTGTATTTGGTATTCAGAGTCAGAAGACAGTACAGGCGATTGGCGAGCGGCTAGAGAGATTAATTTGCATTCACGACCAAAACGGATCGTGAGGCTATTTCGTCGGCATCTCTCCCATTTCCCGTGTACATGTATATATTATACGTATATGTATACGGTGCGAGGGAAACTGTTTCAGCCGTTAGCACCACCTATGCAGACATTAAGTTTCATCATAAACGTTTGCTTGTAGTTAAATATGCATTTGGGTTGCATTTAGAAGTGCCCTTTGAAGAAACCTGTTTCAGAGTAAAGTAAATATTGAATTAGTTAGACGCATGAAATAATATTGAAATGTGTAACCACTAACAGTATTTCTATAACATAACATCACGCTTATTATCCCCGAGGGGTTAGGCAGAGGTGTACCTAACAGTGCACCCACTTTTCACCAGTTATTTTTAAATATCATGCATTAGGAAGCGAGCCTATTGCTACCAACCGGGAGAAACTGGGGCTTAAGCCCCAAAATCACCTAATGGGGATACACCACAGTTATCCGACCAATTATTACATACGGGTCTTCAGCATGGTGGCCTAGGACCAACCTAAGTACCACCCAAAAGGACCTCGAGAAACTACAAAGATCAGCATCAGAGAAGATGCAATCAAAGAACAGCCGATGATGGCATCATCTATCGATAGAACTCTGAAAACTCACTGCTTCAAAAAACACTACAACATAGAGCTCATAGAGGAGTTGTGCGACTACTCAGGCACAAAAGAGCTAAGGATATACACTGATGGATCAAAAACTAACGATTGGACAGGCGTCGGGGTTTTCTCCGACGACCGCAACATTAAAATATCCAAATCTCTTGGAAGGTTCAACACTGTTTACCAAGCAGAGTGTGTAGGCATTATCCAAGCAGCACACGCTATAGAGGCCAGGGAGGTTACGGATACCAACATTCGTATACTCTCCGACAGTGCCTCAGTCCTTTAATCCCTAAAGAGTAACCAGATCACGTCGAGACTAACACTAGAATGCCACAAGGCCCTAGAACGAATCACGGTGCTGAATAACAACACGGTAACGCTGCAATGGATTAGAGGTCACAGTGGATCACTCGGCAATGATGCGGCTGACGAACTTGCCAGAACAGGATCCAGCACAAAAACCTACGGACCCGAACCCATTGTGCCCATTCCCTTCAAGCAGCTAAGGAACTGGTTAAAGAATCACACCCGAATACAAGCAGAGAAATGGTGGACCTCGACACCAGGTTGTAGGCAATCCAAGGAAGCTATGCCATCCTTGGATACAAAGCTGACCAGGCGCCTTCTGCGCCTGGACAGAGATAGCCTGCGTCTGGTGGCGGGGACCCTCACTGGACACTGCTCGCTGAATAAACACTTCCACACCCTAGAAATCACAGACAGGCGGAGGAGACGGTAGCGCATGTGCTCCTTGAGTGCATAAGCGTTACCAAGATTCGCGAGGAGATCCTGGGAGCGCCAAGATCACTTGCGGATGTCCTGAGGAGACCGGGAAGTTTAATCTGCATCTGGAGGGAGGTGGGCTGGTTGGAGTAATCGGCCACCTTGGCTCACGCACAATGGTCCATCTCAAGGACTAAGTGCGGAAACCTAAACCCCATGATAGATATAGCTATCAACCGGGTCCAAATTTAGACTCCGTGGCTGCTACTGAAAAATTCCTGATGGACCAACCCTACAATAAACCAAACTTTGTCCGACCTGGGAATCGAACCCAGGATTTCATCCTCAGGAGTTGCGCTGACGACGCTCACTATACCAATGAATAAACTATACAATGAATGAATATTCATTGTCAAAATAAAACGCATAGTTGTAACTCAGTCGTTCACATACCAAAGATTTTTTTACCAAACGGCATTCATTGTCTATTAATAAAACATATATTTGGAGTATTCAAATGAAAAAAATACAAACGTACGTGTAGTAGCTTCCAACATAAATGTATTTCAGGAATTGATCCCAAAAAAGTTGTCAGAACGGAATATATATGGCCGTCAGGAAACGAAACGCAGTGAAAAAATGATTACAATTTATACAAATGAAACTGCAATAATTTATTGTTGAGCTTTCAATCACATTTGTAATTAATGCGTTCTCTGTAGACGTCGCTACGATAACTGTATGTTTTAAAACGAACGTAGAACATGATCCGACCAATATTTTTTGTGGCACGCTCCAACGTTATACGCACACAGTGTAAATTGGAAACAAATCAAATATGCATCGTTCGTCCAACCGTGAGATGGAAAGCTCGCATTAGCGATATATTCGAATATCAGATCTATTCCGAACCCGCTAGCAGATAGAATCGACAAGTTATAGTCACCATTTTTTCTGTGAAATCTGTTTTTTTTCTCGGATTTGCTGTGACAACCTTATTTCTGGAACGGATTCTACGTCTACTAGTCCTAAGCCGTAATTTATAAAAGCCAACGGTATTATGATATTTTTTCTCAACGTTACGCAATTCATATTTATTACTATACGTGATTTAGATGAGAAGGCGACCAATTCGTCATTTTATGAGGTACTATTATTTACTAACACTGCATCCACATGTATAACCATAAAATATTTTTATGACAAATAGAGTTGAACCACAGCAATCCCAAATAAAGTATTTTATGAATTGTCTGAGTCATCCAGAAACGGCTCTTCTCTACTACCGTATGGATGAAGAAGTATGAATGAATGATACACTCACATTTGCTATATGACGCTCGCAATCTGGAAAGAAAGGGTAGAGGTATTTCAACAGAAAAATGTTAGAAGCATTTAGAAGAGATCTTCAGACATAAGCGACCGCACAGCTTTAAAACTGCACTTACTGTGATTGTATTTTATTTGTCGTTTCTTATTTTTGTGGATCGCAACCTCGATAGATGTCAAAGAAACGTTATTTGTGAAGAATGCGACGTTGTATAGAGTAGAGGGAGTGAATGAAAATGTTGCCAGGCTGGATAAACCCGGCCATATCTGTGCGATGCGAAGAAAATGCGATCGTCTATTGCATCTCGCTGTTGTCCCGCGCGGATTTATGTTTTACAACGTACTTACCGTTTGCATCTTCAATGCAATTTTGAAGGATCTTCAAGGATTTGCAAATGGCTGCCAGCGAAAGTGTATGAAATTTTTTCTTTTGAATTCTTTATCAAATATAAATATTTTGAGCATGTTTTTTATTCATACGCGTATGAACGGTCACTGATATTACTTTCATACTATCTCATATAGAATCATGCACAAATTAAAGTTCCAGAATTTTCATACGGTCTTGATCTCGATAGACCACTTTTTATGCCTTATAAGTTTTTACACAAAACAATAATCTTCATAATGGTATGGTGCAACATCGTAACTAAAAGTTGACTTGAAAACTTAATTATGCGCTCATTCTTCTTGTTGTATTTACTGGAGTGCTACGAGTATTTGCCGAGATAAATTAAATTCAACTTTGAACTTGTCAGTGGCAGACGTCAAACGCATTAAGTTAAAGGCGAGCGTTGAGAGCCCCATCGTTACACTACACTGTTTAGAGGTACAACAGTTCCGTTCTGTTCAAATTTTAGCCCCGGAGCGGCCAAGTATCTCAGACTAAACATTTCTTGGTCCCGTGAAGAGTGTCACTTAATTTAGCGATAATTTTCCATTACCGTACACTAAACCTAATGAAAAGCTGTCATAGTTAATTAAATTGGTGCAGCGCGGTTGAATGTTGAGAGAGCCAACATGATTTGTTGCTATAACACTCCTAATTTCGGGATCGGTCATCGTCGCACCTGTTATGCATCTAAGACCGTAGCGAGCGAACCGCACGCAGAATCCAAAATACGGGGCTTTACAACCGATCAGTGTGCTTTTACAATGCGAAGCTGATTAATGAACGAATTTTAGTTAAGCTGGTGTGCGTGCAGCGGAATTGTTGGAAAGCAAATGGTGTGGCAAGCGGACGGAGAGCCGGCTTTCGGGTTGAGTGGTCGAATGCGCTAATTTGCAATGCGACTACGGTACTTTTCACCGTCCCTTGTCGTGCATTGTGCAAGCGGCTGCTTTCGACAGCTAAAGCGGTAACATTTTCGCTTGTTTGTTTATTTTCGCAGTCCTTTGTGAGTTGTGTTCGTTTGTGATGACTTTACAGGACGTGGAACGAAAGCCTTGAGGCACGGTGTAATTGGATTATAGTGGTTGTTCGAAAGCGGTTCCAAGTAAGCAAGTAAAGAGCAGTATTAACGTTGTATTTGACTGAGTTTGGACTTTGTGTCGTACTTGTTTAAGATGTTACGAACTATGACGTGTGTAGTTACGCGTTTGTTATTAGTTTACTTTGAAGTCGGAGCGAGTTGTTGGTATCTTGGAAAGCGACGTAAAATGGCGTTGTAAATTTTTATTACTTTTGCAAGGCAGTAGCAAAAATGTGTATCTCAAATAAATGTTGCTGTATTTTAGATTGTTATACATGTTGGATGCTCTTGAAGTGAGAAAGTCCCAATCTGAGGTAATGGATAAAAACGCATCACCTATAGCAAACGACCGCATCGTCACTGCGCTGTTCAGCTCGTCAATCATGCAAATCTAATTTAGGCAGCATTCATGGCGGTAGGCGTTAATAAATCACAGAATATAAGTTTGTCACCTTGTCGCGCCACGATTATCCATTTTGTTAATTGAAGCGTCGGGGGTCACGCAAGGGCCCGATTACGGCATAACTAATGTCACCAGATGTCTCTTAAACGACGGGACAGTCCCTTTCAGTCATCCCAACGAACCCAACACCGGAAAGAGCAAAATGCTCCTTTAGCTACGTCAGCTTTACCCTCATAAGGCCCCGTGAAGAAGGTAAGCTTGCGTAATACTGAAATAATTTGGAGATTTAGTTTTCAGTAACATTCGGGCCCAGAATGACGTATAAGGTTAAAATGTGGCGTGAGGGGTAAATAAATACGTTCAATCGAAAATAAAAGGTTTTATTTTCATTCCGATGTCAATCGTTGAATTTCGTAGGAACTCGTAGCTTTGTAGCGCTACGCCGTAGCCGCGTAGGCAAGCGTAGCAGTTTGCTACGCTTTGTAGTTTCTAAAAATAAATCAAACTGTTGAGTCATTCTTCATCGTTTATTTGTGAAAGCTATCAACTAATCGATTTTCCAACAAATCTAGCAGACAATTAATTATGTTTGTGATACTAAAACAGAATTAATATACATCTCTATTAGTTTTATGTGTAAAGTGTAGGCTAAACTTTTCTATTGCGTGTCCTACCGAGCTTAAAACATTTGGTCACGTGAACGCAACAGAGTGTCTCGCAGTCCTAATTTGAGGGGTGCCGCTCACGAATTCATAATGATGGACGTCAATGGTCCAATCTGGGAGTGGTAAATTAAAATTAGTTGATATACTGTTAATTGGCATTAAATAGGTTCATTTGCCCTGGTATAAAATGAGAGGACCTTTAATGAATTGCCTCGATTCGTTCTGTTTAAAGTTTGATTTATTGAATGTTCGTAATGCGCCTTAAAATGGCCCGTTCAATTGCTTTTAAAGTTCATCGTTTTATTTTGCCTCCTACACAATTGGTATTGCATCAAAAACCCTGTTTTTTATCATTTTAGAGTTCTATAAATACAATTATTTACAAGGAGATTTATGCCCACATAATTAAAGTCTTTCAAAATGAACTAAATGTAATGTATTTAGTTTATTATATTTAGTTTCTTTGAAAGTTAGTACGTTAAGATGGATTCTTTTTAAAGACCTTGAGGCATAACAAGTTGAAACTTTTATTTTCATGTTGATGAAAATAATAAATGACAATATAGTAGCGACAGTCGGTACCAACAGAATAACGTACAAAAATACATGAAAAAGGATATTTTACGAAAATTACTCTTTTATTTATCAACTTAATTTCAAAGAACTCCATCACATCGTGCTATTAATACGGTGATTTCCTACGAACTGGTTACTTTTCAAGTTATCTACTCATATGCAGCGGCAAGTCATATCCTGGAACTTTTACAATTCTGCAGAAATCTTAAGAAGAGGGTACTTTTATGATTGAGTCGTAGTTGCTGTGCCGTTTTTATTTCTATAAATTCTTACTGAAAAGATTATATAAAATAATCGTTAGGTATTATTATACCTACTGCTAAGAGTTGTCTCTATTTCAAATACTAAAACAGATACTTCAAAATCAAAAATAAATAGTACTTAATTCCCTAATACCCAGTTAGGGGCTTTATTGGTCAGGTAGGCAAACAATCCATGTATTCAGCAACCACCAAGAGTAAGACTAGAAATCAACCCCAACATATTAAAAAAAACCGGCCAAGCGTGAGTCGTACTCACGCATGAAAGGTTCCGCACTACCGCAGTAGGGACAAGAATGGTTATGTTTTTTATGATTTGCTGTTATACGAATAGCAGCAACAGAAATACACATTCTGTGAAAATTTCAGCTGTCTATCTATTAATGATCATGAAAGTACAGCCTGCTTACAGACGGACAGTGGAGGCTTAGTAATAGGATCCCGTTGGTTGGCCTTCGGGTTACGGAACCCTAAAAAAGGCTAAACAAATAATGGTGATGAAGTATTATGATTAAAATTCTAATGTAAGATATTTTACGGCTGACTCGTAAAAAGTTGTACTCTCATGCATTTTATCGCAACTTCCGAGTTATTTTCGAGCTCATAGAATTATTATCAGTACTTAAAACCTGGTTAACTACAAATAAAAACGTTGTAATGCATGGGACTGCCTTCATAACTCGATCAAAAACTATGACGTCATTCGAGTCGGTTTGTTTATTACCTGATAAGGTTTTCCGAGCGATGCCGATGTGTCCGCCGACTGTAACTATTGTGTTTACGACACTTATAATGTAGAACATTAATGTGCAGTCTTTTATCACCTCATTGTGTTATCTATGTGGAATGAAATGATTTTAGCAAAGAGATGTTATTTAAAAACATACGATTAAGAGTAACGAAAATAAGGCCAATGAAAAGTTTTCACAGATAGAGAGAAGTTTGTGTGCTTTAAAACTTTGATTGTCATTGTTGATTGAGTATCACGTGAAGCCAAGCACGCTTTTGAAGTTTTCTATTCAGAAACAGGCTAAAGGATATAATTGAGAGGTCGGGTGGACTCACAGGATGCTGGGAACCAGGAGATCACCACACTGTATCACTGGCAGTCGTATTTCGCGATATTTTGGTGGTTTAACCGCACGCGCGCGGATTTTCTTGCCGGCCGGCTTTTTGGTTGAGTTCGAACTGGTTTTGTGTCTTCACGCCGTCACATGGCGGGAGCGATGCGTTGTCCTTGTCGCACTCACAGCGAGTGCAAATGGCGGCAAATTTAAAGTAGGAAGGAAACGGGAAGGACTGGGAAATCATCCAGAAGCCTGTTCAATTTTTTTTTACCAGCCTATGCCATAAATTTTTTTTTTTTTGTATATTTGTAATCACATTCACAGAGATGGTTGTAACGATGTCGATGAAAGTTGCTATTTAGCGATTTTGGGGTGATAAATCGATCAAGCTAGGTCACATACAAGCATTTTTTTTCTCTATTTTCACCAAAGCAGACTTCAGTCACCCAGGTAGGTAAGTACTGTTTTACAAAATGAACAAGACCCTTTAAAAGTTATCAAAAATTATTCCAGGTATTAGATTCAGACAGAAGTGAATTTTGTTTCGATGTTGGGCATCAAAAAATACAAAACAGAAAAATACAAATAATTGTCTGGAAATTCCTACTTCTTTACATATCTACTGTAGGAATTTCATTAGTATTAAGGGTATTAGTTAAAAGCAGAGGGTTACTATACATATAATTCAATTATTTATTCAAGGAACTTAATTCACAGTATTAGTAACGATTTCACTTACATCTATATTAGTAAACTACATTATATAATTATGTCACCGTAAAATTGTCAAATACGTTATATTGTAATATCTCTAGCGATATTGTAAAATCTCGAAATATTGTCAAATGAACATACTGCTTACAACAAAACGCATTATTTTTTGTGAAATGCATGCGATGGTAGTCAACTCAAGCGGTGTGGAGGGAAGGAGGGGTCCTCCTTGCCCAGTGGTACAACTCTCATGAAAAGATATTGTACCATTCCTGAGAAATATCGATTATTATAACCTAACCTTAAAACACTTTATATTCCCCTAAAAAGCGTAGTCGACGGAGCCCCTATTTCCGAGTGCAGGGTTTAAAGGAACCTAACTAACCTAACGGGGGGGTGCCCCAAGTCCCGATTATGGGGGCAGAGATACTTCCGTATGCTCAGTTGACAATAATTCGAGACTTTACAATATCGCTAGAGAGACACACGTTATCTACATCTACACTAATATTATAAAGAGGAAAACTTTGTTTGTTTGGTTGTAATGAATAGGCTTAAAAACTACTGGACCGTTTTTAAAAATTCTTTCACCATTCGAAAGCTACATTATCCACGAGTAACATAGGATATATTTTATCCCCGTACTCCCACGGGAACGGGAACTATGCGGGTGAAACCGCGGGACGTCCGCTAGTATTGTAATATAACGTGTTTGACAATTTTACGGTGACATATACAAAACATGGAATTAACCTAATAATGGGACACATAGTTACTATGCTGCAGTTCCCTACAGGAGCTAAACGCGGGTTTTTTTAGTCCGATCAATAGATTTTTTGTAAGTCGATCGAAACCACTCATTTCGCATTGACGTATGAACCACTTTGTAGTGCAAGCTGATTAGAACTTTATTCTAACGGTATTTCAAACGAAGTTTGAACAACCACAAATAGAGTTGTTAATTTAGCTCATGTAGTCACCTTAACGATCGCGCAATCCAGTCGGCCCAAGATCATTTTTAGGATGCTGTTGGTGCTGCCCCGCACCCTGCGTACCAGGGATGCGCTCTCTTACGCATCACTGTATGAAAGCAATCAACGCGGGCTTCAGCAAACATAACATACACACATACAGTTGTACATAATTAGACAAAATAACTGGCTTCCAGTACACAAGGCTCCATTATAATTCAGTCACTCGTGCGAATAGGTTAATCTCCGAGTTTCACGCACCACTGACGTAATCCTTCAATTTCCACGTGCCTGATTGAGTACTTAGATATATTAACCCATTTAGAACTTAGTATCTCTATTGGTAAGATGATGAGAATAAATATAGCTACAAATGTAGTGTGGAAAATTAGTTAATTTACGTTAGTAGACAATTTTTTATCGAATTGCAGTGAAAAAGTGACTTAAATGATATTTATTCAGCAAGTAGGTTTTCTCAAACACTTTTACACGTCCTTTTTTTTTAAATCTAGATGGGGCCGGTGTTTCGTACCTGACTACTCTGAGAAGAAACAGCCGAAACAAACTCAGAAGTCGTAGTCTCTTTTGAAGTCTAGACAATCTTGCTTAATTCACATGGGGACTATGCAGATTAGTGTCTGAGATGGTCTTTCGAAGAAAGAACCACACAGATTTGAGTGGACCTGTCCAGTCAGTGCAAGCATTTGTCAGTTATCGTGTAGCTCGACTTCATGACTTTTACACAATTTTATTTATTTTGTTATACTAGCTAGCGACCCGCTTTTGCTGCGCACGGTTTTTAAATAAATAAATAAAAAAGTAAATATCATTGGACATTACACACAGCGCCATCAAGTGCCACACTAAGCAAGGCTTCTGTCGTGGTCACCAGTTGACAGTTGAGTTGCACACGGTTTTTAAGACTTGATTAAATAAACCTCAAGAGTTCTATACTGTTTTCAAATGAAAAATATACTTTCTTAAAAAACTCAAAAAGATGGAAAATCAAAATCCAATGGACACGCTAAGCAACTTAAAATTATTCTGAGCTAACTTGTGCCCTTGACTTCACCCGCCTGAAAGTCGATAATTGTCTAACAGGATAAGGTGTTTATTCAGGTTATACCTTTACACTATCTGTGTGCCGAATTTCAACGTTCATTTGTTTTTACGTGAAAGATAAACAAACAATCACACATACAAAGTTTCATATTTATATTTTTTTTTTATTATTATTTTTATTCGGATTCACACTCTCAGTATCTATATTCTGAATTATTTTTATCCACTAAAAGCATTAAATAAAATACACCAATTTATTCCCTTAACGAAATAGATTGAAAACCTTTATCGAAGCGTGGTTCTCTATAGCATACAGTCCACAACGCAGTTTCATTGTGTTATGCCAACTAACGGTTTTATTTATTTTCTGTGGACCAATATATTGAAACACGCTGACTGCAGCTGCAAATAACTGGAATGGAGCTCGACACAAGCTTTTATAAAATTAAACATTTTCTGTTTTGAAAATAATGTAAGTTTAATGGCAAAATTGAGATCACTGATTTAGTTGCAATGAAGGTCAGTTCATAACTAAACTTAGATGTTTTTTAGTGTAGGATTAAAGAGAAAAAATACTGACTAGTCCATTGAATCCAAACAAAAATACACGTTGTTAAAAATGCAAATTTAAAACTGATTCGGAATGAAATTAGCGATTTCTGTAACGCAGCCCACCGTCACGAACGGGTCCCCTCATGAATAAACCACCTGCCTCCACTCTTCATTCAATTTACGGAAATCACACTTAGTCCCAAATCTGTTTTGGGTATCAAAATGTTTTGATCCGTTCGTGAATGCCGCGGTCCAGCAACATAAGCAGATTAACAAAAGCATGTTTGTGCTGGACGGACTCCCAGAACTTACACATATCGTAACAGAAAACGACCTCTTTAATCACCACGCTACATCCTTTTCGTACCTTCTACGTGAGAGAGAGACGGGTGATAATCCATCGTCGGTTAGGAACATGGTAGCCCATTGCCGGGCGTGCGGCATAGATTCAACGGACCGCAAATTTGTTGGAACTACCAATGAAATCGGATTACTTATAGAGTTCGTGGCAAGGGAGAGCTAACGAGCGAGAACACCATTACCAGACGTCAGTGGCGTCTTCAGACGCGAATTAGATTTGCCGTCAAACTCCGAAATATTGGTTGCGATCTTTAATAAATATTGACATCGCTAGTTGAGGTTGCCGGCGAACTGGAACTTCCAACGACTTTATAATGTAGATGGTAAGTTTGTATTGAATTTTAACTCATGTTGTTTGACATTGTTGTAAGAATCCATACTAATACTATAGCTATGAAAGTCACTTTGTTTAGCTGTTTTTGTCTGTCTGTTACCTTTTCACGCCATGACGGTTGCACTAATTGGGATGAAATTTGTCACACGGATTGACTCCCGGTATCGGTGGGCTAATATTACATGTTTTTATTTTATTTTAAATGATTTTGAGAGAAATATGATGATGTAGAGTCGAGGATTTTAATTTGAAAAGCCACTTTTAATACTTACAACTTTTGCACTTTTTTGGACATTCATGAGTACGAATTACTGACTACTTCCGATTTGTATTACACCGCTAAAGTACGAATAGCGACAAGTGGCTCATCAATTAAACTCCTCAATTGTACATAAAGTAATAAACTGGGCAAAATAAATAAAGCTGAATATTTACAAAACCTAATTAACTACAGATTATTAAGTCAAAGTATCATGTTCAATGCACAAAGTTGAGTATATTTTGAAGGACAACGTTCATGGGTCACCCTGTGCGCTTACATGTTAGTTGGTCGAATAATTATCGCGAACATTTATCACTTTCGTATTGTTTTATGTCAGTTCGGATCATTTATCATGCCCCGAGCGGGTAACCGAGGGTCAAACACAGGACCGGCGAGTTTCTGAGGGGAGGGGAATAGAATACCTTAATAATGCTTAAGTATAGTCAATTGATGTTGGTGTGGTAGTTGCAAGCGCTACTGATAAGCAGTATTGTATTCATTTGTCGACATGTCGGGTCAAGTGACGTTGAAACTTTTTCATCAAGACTTTTCAACCACAATCTGATTTTGATTACATTTTGTGTCTGGTGGCTGGCAATAAGCACGCCTCTCTACTCTCAAATTATGGTATAAAAACATAACTGTTTAAAGGTTGTATAAATTATAATTATAACTCCGCCTAACATTTCGGGAATTACAAGTATACGATAGTTACTAGACATCTCAGGACAAGCACACCGCATTTTATTTTAATTGAATTTGAGGCTGCGATAAAAATAAGCACTTTTTATTCTTTAAAAGTACAGTCTCTACCTTGGTTATGCGTATAAATTGCACAGAGCTTCACACAGCCATATAAGACAGTCGCATTTCATCCTATCTACCCATTATCGCGTTTCATTGAAAACTTTAAACTCCTTTATTCCCGTATATTTCAGAACTGTTCTATTTCTAGTCACTTTACGATTGTGCTCGGAATCCCATTATTTGTGCCGTTGCATTTACGACCTTATGTCAACGATAGAAATAGTATGATGTAAAGAGAAAATATTTCAGTGACTGTAAGCTTGTTTTATATTGTTACTTGTTTGCAATGTGAAATTCTTACGACTTGGGAGATCGTTAAATGTGTCTTTGAACCCCTCCAGAATTCTTAAATGAGTTTCCGCAAGCCATATTGGCCTGTCTTTGCTTAACAATGAGTAGACGTGTATCTGAATGTTGTCATGTGGTAATTATAATTACGTGTAATGATAATTTGAGAGCGGTGGCTGTGGTTATATTTCTCGTTGTGATGTAATTGAATTTAAAATGTGACTAGGCTAAAATATTTTATAATTATGTGTATGTATCCTTTTCTATTCCCTACTGTGATCACTATATTTAATTCTCTTTGCAAATCCTGGTGTTTATTACAATGAATTCAAAATACCATTTCATGGTAAAAAAAGCTCACATTGTGTCTCATTAAACGAAGGCAGTTCTGGCGAAATTATACAATTAAAAAAGAAATCCAGTCTACAGTCATCGACGTATTTATATTATGTCAGATTTTTTTAAAATTTTGTATGGTGATATTTCGAGCCTGACAAACATGAGGTATGTCAATATAGCTCGCAATTGGCGTCAGTTTCATGTGCGTTGATTGGTCTCGGTCGAAAAGTTGATTTTATTTAATTCTTTCCAATGATTAAACATGACAAAATAACTAAAGAATAACAAATGGGTGAAACGGAATCTGACATGGACAAAGAGATTGTAAATGATAATTTTAG
Source organism: Xestia ashworthii (assembly GCA_950022955.1). Taxonomy (NCBI): domain Eukaryota; kingdom Metazoa; phylum Arthropoda; class Insecta; order Lepidoptera; family Noctuidae; genus Xestia; species Xestia ashworthii. The sequence continues at coordinate 16,076,106 of OX465554.1, forward strand.
TGATTATCGTCAACGTAGGTTGCTTTTAAATATCTGGTAAGGAATGTGCATTAAAATCGAAAGTACTGCCTTTGAACTTTGACCATACCAAGTCGTTGAACGATTCAATAAATATGTTTCCCGTCTTTTTAGCATTGGAAGCTTAACAAATAACTATAGCGCTTTTCAACTAAAACTAGAGTTCCAGAGAATAGTTATCACCTAACATCCCTTATTATTAATAGGATACCTATTATATTCCATACTCCACTCAGTAATGAACCCTTCTCAAATGAAAACAAGTTAATAACAATTAACAAAACAGTTCCCAAAGTGATTTTACAACAACGTGTTCAAACTACATAAAGATTTGTACAAGACTTTAATAAACCAAATTATTCAGCGCATGCACAAATTTCATTAAGGACGACAATTCATATTTTATTCATAACACACACTTAATTAATAAGTGAGTAAGTGGATACATGATAAGATTTTGTCGCAAAAGAAAAAGCTTTATGTTAGAAAGAGGGATATCCCATTAATAATGTAGTTACTCCCGACCTATTACTTCCTGATTAATAATGTCGCTCACAAAGTCTATTATTTCTTTCTAATTCTCTTTAGTGGGTAGTCTTGACGGTTCATTTATCAGTGATTAGTCAACTATTCGAGTGAATGGTTGACTACACCTCCAAAGGTTTTGCTGATAATTGGTTCCGTCTGATTGGGTAACGTGTATTAACCTATTAACACGTCTACTGGGACCGGAATTAAATCAAGGGGAGTTCGGTCCTTTTATAATATTGCCATGGTAACCTTTTTACACGTATTTTGGGGTCAGTTTTACCTTTTTACCAGATGTGGCCTGTTTTCACTATATATTTTGAAAGCGGTGGTTCGATCCCACTCGATCTAATTGTTAGACTTTTTCTGATGTTTTTGACTTGTAACGACTCGACTGCCGTTTCTTATAAAAATTAGTTCTGTGCAGAGAAAAGTTTATCACCCAGAGTATGTTTTGCAGTAATATGATACAAATGATGGTAAAAATAATGTGTAGTGCAATGACATATTTTGCCATGAAAATTGCATGCAAACATTGATGAATAAGATGGTAATTTTAAAACACAATACCTGTTATTTTATCATTTGTGTTATTATCGTATATGTACTCAAGTTCATGTCTGTCTGTGAGAACATGTTGTTCTTCAAAAATACGCATCGGATTTAGATACAGCATCATTGAGATATTTATTAAAATACGAGTACATTCACGTTATATTTAAATGTAGTTTAATAATTTCACCTCGGCTCGACCCCAAATGAGTTGATTTTATCCCTTCAAACTCAAACAAAAAAGGAGAGGCGCAACCACAGAAAAAGATTGGCCCAATACATCATTACCATTCTCATGTCCATATTTATTTGGGGTCTTGGCAGCATGTCTTCTTTCATACAAGACTTCTCTATTGATATGTCAGCAATCACACAGTCAATCCATCGTTTCTTTCACTGGTAATCTTCCTCTACTTTTACAGCCATCCACATTCTTTCTTAAAAAAATCCTCATCACACTTTTCTCATTCCTCCGCATCACGTCATTTCCATATCATGGACTCAACACGTGACCGACTTAATTTTTGCGCTTAGAAATACTTATGTTGAATGACATTTACGATAGTTCATTGCATTATACATACAATCATAATAACTAAATTAATTCAATATTACGTACGTGTACGGAAATATTCTCTGTGTTTTCGTTTGGAACTCACAGAGCAGTTTTATTCAAAACAATTCTCCAGCTAGTTTGAATTCAAAACATTTCAAGACTTCATTAACATGTGGGGAAATTATATGGAGATAAACTTAAGTGAATATGGTAACTTGCGTTGAGTTGAATAAAGATTAACCTTGATTGAGTTTTAATAAATAAACAGCACAATCGCATCTACTATTGCTGCTTTTTCGATTTAAAAGAAAGTAAATTAGTCGGAGCATCAATTTCTGCTAAATGGATAAGTTTGAGTATCAATTTCTACGAAATTGGGAAAAGTTGGGAAAAGTTTTTCACGATTTCCAACTTTTCTAGTACGCAAAATTTTGTTTGTCGCAAACAGTTTTTTAGGTCCATGTAAGAAACAGGATTGATTCACATCAACAAAGTTTATGTGAAAATTACCCATTTCCTACACCTTACAAGACCGTTTTTGAATTATTCATTAACAGTAAGGTGTGTGCGTACGAGTACTTAATGAATCAACATATTTTTATCACTGAGGAGAAATTACTTTAAACTGTGTTTACCACTTTTTACCAAAAATCTGTGAAAGCAGATTGAAATTACCCAAAAGGTAACGAATTGTCTGGATGACAATGCTTGGTTAGCTAAGTGACGTCTTTTTAAATAAAATATGGCAGACTAACAAAGATGGCAGACTAGTTATTTTTTATGCACTCTCATGATATGGGTATCAAATGAAAGGGTTTGCTGAGAAAATATAAAATTAACATGTCACAAATACATTTAAAGATTGTTTATTTTTTTAACTATAGAATTGTTTTTAGAGTTGTTTCTTATAATAACTTACATACGCACCCTTAGTCACGAACTTCACGTACAAACGACACGCGATTTGCGACAGCGACATCGAGGAAACCAAGAGAGAAACAACTGACACAAGTCCTAGCGCCTAAGGTCATGTACGAGGCGTTATTATGTATCCCGTCCTCCACCACGTTGCGGTCAAATTCTCGTAAATTATTTACCTTCATAATATCACAGAATTAAAGCCTTCATGCTAACTATAAGGGATTTTGCCATAGTCAAATGATTAAGGCTACAATTTATGTGTGCGTTTTAGTCCTCTTGGAGGAAGTGAAAACAATTTGTTATATGAAAATGTATTCATTATATGATAGGTGAGACCCAGTATTACGTTTGATTTACTATTTGATGCTATCATTGGTGTTTTTGGGTACTTATACCGTTTGTTGTTATTGTTAAGGTGCTTTGAGGGTTATAGAGACAAAATTAAATTAAAACTACGCGCCTAGAATTTTATTATCAAATTGTGTTTGGTAGTCGGACACACTTTAATGGCTAAATAGATTTTGATAAGGAACTAGTATACAAATAGAACAGGACCTGGATTAAAGGTTATTTTTTCAGGTGCATTTTAGTAAGTTTCTATAAAATGATACAACAATGCGCTTAAACTGGCTTTGGAATAAGGATAAAAATACCTGCACTAGTAATTGACGGTTATTCCCTCAAGGTTTCAACGATATTGAGCGTTAAATCTGGCGCACGGGCAGCAATGTCCATCTTTACAATTTGAAAGTTATAATATTTTAAGCGATAGGAGATCATGATCATGATCTCCTATCGCTTAAAATACTTCTTCTTCTTCTTTCATATTATTATTACCTATCTAATCTTATTTTTATTCGGGAAGAATAAAAGTTGCAGAGTTTTAAAAGCCTTGATGTTAAATTTAATACTTTTAAAATAAGGTAGTGTGCCTTCTGAATACGAGATTATTATTATCATTTCAGCCGAAAGACGTCCACTGCTGGATTTAGGCCTCTCCCAAGTGTCGCCACATTGACCGGTCTCGTGCGAATATGATAATATGAGATCATCACATTAATTTTGTTCCTGGAACTTTAAAGTGTCGCACCGACTGAGAGACAAATTTAAGCCTCGATCGCGTTCATAAGCCACAGCATAAGGTAATTCTCACACCACACCGCACGTCCGCGCGGTCAAGCGGAAGCGGCGAAGCGAGCGCCGCGCGGAGAGGCGGTAAGCACCGCTCATCCGCGCGGTGGTATGGCGTACGTATGAAAACCGCCTAAGCTGTGTCCAAATATTGATGACGTGTGCTTTCCATATCATTCTTTAAAAACTCACCACCTCCTTCCTAAACGATTTTTTTTAGAAGGAATTAAGAAAATGAATTGTGTAATTGAAACACATGAGATTAAATAACAATGAACGTTACGTTTCCTCAACATATAAAAGAGACGATAATCGCGTACACACCGTATCTTATTTAAATGTTCTAAGTACAAAATGAGTCCAATAAGTAATGGTGACTGTCAACAGTAAGCTTTCAGAATTAGCAGACGTTAACATCTTAATCTAGACGTAAACGTGGGCGTTTGCGTTTCAGTTAAATTCAACTAACAAACGGGTGAGACGTGTTCATTCTAGACATATTTTTTTGCTTCATTGGTTTACAGATTACGTAACGTTTAAAGTCTGGGTCATAATTTGGGATAGGTAGATCATAATGTGATATGTTAAGTACTTGCTGATATAACATAAGATTACACCTGTAATACCCGCAGGGTAAGGCAGAGGAGTGTCAATTATGTTTGAGTCCAATAAAATAGGGTTTAAACGATTGCCATCAGCTGGGCACGCATCCAGTCTCTACCCTCCAAAACCAGACTTGTTGAAGCAATGCATTAACCAGTTATTGAACCATAAATAAGTACTCTAAATAGAGACAGTCAATGCAAATATTGTTTCGGTCCCTTTTTTTTAGACTTTAACTGGCTAAAAACCATCCATGTTCCTTCCTCGCCCTTAACGTTCCGGGGCCGCGGTATCTCTTTCGAACAGTCCCGCAGCCCCGGCAGGCTACGGCCCTTGCGGGCCTTGATGCGGTCCCTAAAAAAAAACACATAGGTATATGTAAATATTTCGATTTATTAGGATAATTTTTGTTTATTTATTTTATTTATTCAAACCTTATGTTCATACTCGTAATTTACAAAGGCGGACTAAATGCCTTGGACATTTGCTAATGTTATGGTTGCTGTGATATAAAAAAAGGAGTAATGATATGAACAGAAAAATGGCTCTTTTTAATCCAAGTGTTAACATCATCGTAAAAGGCATCTTATGTTAGCCGCCACCAAACCTAAAACCCCACACGTCCTTCAGAAAATCAATACACGGTAACTTAAAGCCACTATTTTGACGTAGTTTATTTTTAAGCACAATAAACGAGCACTTTCGTAGCGGGTTGACGGGCGACGTGGCACAGCACCGGATAAATTTCCCACAGGACGGTACCGCAACCCGCAATCGCACCACTGACTTGTAACAGAAGGATCTATCGGTTTCGCTAAACAAAAGCGCATTCAACCTACTGAAAGGAGATGTATGTTTTTCCACTTGTGGAGCGTGGATCTGTACTACGAAGTATGGGAATATTTTCGGAAATATTAGTGTTATGAAACTTTTGGACAACGCAAATAAAATTTAGAACAAGACTAAAAATCATTTACATGGTTTTCACGTACACACTTGTCTATAATTTTAACATGAATGAAGGAGCTCAGGGCTATATAGAGAGTAACAGCCACTCATGTTAATCTTCAGGTTAAGCCACATTTGCCTAGTTTGGTCCGTAGATGGGTTAATTATAATTGCACGTTTGACGACCCGAATGGCGTAGTGGTATTGAGGCTGCTTTACGTTCTTGGCTTCCTGGGTTCGAATCCCGGTAGGAGCAAATATTTGTTGTGTGATGAGCATGAACTGCATTTGTTTCCGAGTCTTGGATGTATATATGTATAACAAGTATGTATTTACAAACAAAAAAGGTAAATATGTAGTATATCAACTATCTGGTGTCCACGACACAAGCCTTACTTAGTGTGGCACTAGATGGCGCTGTGTGTTAATGTCCAGCGATATTTATTAACGATATTTATTACGTTAAGCACGGACATTCATTACAGATAATTTGTGATCCGAAAGATTGACAACCAGTCTTACCAAGGGGTATCGTACTACCCAGTAATAACTGGGTAGTGGGTTGCTCCATGTAAAATTCTAAAAAATTAGCTGGATCTGGTTAGACTGGAAGCCAGGAATGTTAGGAAAAGGCTAGACAGATGATGATTTATTTCAACCAATTTGACAATTTTGAATATTGCGAACATGGAGCATGGACTTTGTTTCCAATTTTGATTTAAAAGACTGTTTATGGAGGGTTCTTCTGTATAGGAACCCGAAAATGATTTACCATGCATATCTTTGATCGAGCAACTGGTTATTTTGAAAGAAATTCTTTCACTCTAAATTGTTTTAGGAAAAAACTCAGAAAGTGTTGCAATGTACTTGTTGTTGCTCCATGTTTATAGCTACACAAACAAATATTAAAAAAAACGCAAAATAAAAAGTTAAGTAAGCATCTTCGATAATCCAAGTTAGGCTTTGAAAATTAATTACGGGTTGTTAAGCACTTTTAAAAGAAAATCTGTACTAAAGGGAAAGTTGAATGGAAAAAGTTTATTCAGATTAAAACTTTTCTAGTCGGTGACCGACACAAAAGATTGTTAAAATCTGAATCGAGAGCCTAGACAAAGTGATATTCTATCCATCGTGATGATGAAGGAAATGCCAAAAATGTATTAGAGTTAATAAATTCTCACTCTAGAGACTCTCTAGAGAGTCCCTAGAGTGAGAATTTATTAAGGCGATTACACGAGCTAAACGCGAGTTTTATAATTACTAAAAGTATATGATTCACTGCTATAAACAAGACCAGAAAAATATATGATATTCTTCAGGATATATGCTAGCATGATACTGTTTTGAAAACATAATACAATTAATTTGGCTCGATAAAAAGAAATCACGAACGTACCTCTAAAAATATCTTTCAAACAATAAAAAACATACCAATATGCATGCGATCATTCTGATTTTTTTGGCAAGTAATTGTACACGCAATATATTAGCATGATACGTTTTAGTTTTTTAATCCAATCAATAGTTTTTTTGTAAATCGATCGAAACCACTCATTTCGCGCTATTTGGCCCGCAGTGGCTGACGTAACAACCACTTTGTAGTGCAAGCTGATTAGAACTTTATTCTAACAGCATTTCAAACGAAGTTTGAACCACCACAAATAGAGTTGCTAATTTAGCTCGTCTAAGCGCCTTAAAGTCTTATTAGAGACTGCTGACTTTGTATTGTCACAGGTAATCAGTGACTCCAAAGACCAGTCTTACCAAAGGGACAACCCAGTACTTTACATGGAGTGACTGCCTATCTGACCTGTACAAACCAGTTAGTGTTAGGTAATACGATGTCCTTGGTAAGACTGGCTGTCAGACTTTCCAAATTAAAATCCATTAATCCACTAGAATAGGGTAGACAACAAAAAGAAAAACAGATTAGTCCATCAGCAAGATTAAATATTTGACCCGCATATTTTTGTTTTGTTACATAAACCAAAATTGACGTACTCGTAAATACGACATTTTTAAAATGAGAATTTTGAATGAACATTGATGTAAAAAATAGTTATGAGAAAAATAAGTTTTCTATAGAAATTTTAAAATTCCTCATATCTCGTCTAAATATTATTGTCCTTTCAAAATATATATTTGGGCACCTAGATATTATGTAATCCAATCGAAATAAATACACACTTTCTTAAGAATATGTTTGGTTTACGAATTATTTTGGTATTACGTTTGTATGAACGACGCACGCTCCGCCGGCCCCTTAATGTTGGGTAGTCAGCTAGCTCTCATAGACAAAATACTTTGTTTTTGGGGTTCCTTTCAAATTGATTACAAACCAGTATCCTTCAGGTAAAGTTACGCGCACTAGTTTCGAGTACCAATAATTTCAAATTCAACTCTGTTGGAACAGTGACCACAAATGGAACGCTAGAACGATTCAACTAATTGTATGTTTTCGGCCGAATGGGAACTTCTGCTCAGCGAAACGATCTGAGGCTCGGTATTACTAATGTAAAATGTATACAACATAACGCTTGTAGTCTTCAAAGGGCTAGACAGAGGGGTACAAATCTACATTTCGTCAGTTATATTTCAGTCCAAGCCACTTTTGATTCGATGACCTGGTGAAGGTTGCAGGAATCCGCTGGATGCGAGACGCACAAGACTGATCAATGTGGCGAAACTTGGGAGAGGCATTTGTCCAGCAGTGGATGTCTTTCGGTTGAAATGATGAAGCCGCTTTTACAAATGGGCGAGGATCAATAGCCTCGTCAATACAGCAAGCGGTTACAAATTCAGACTCCATATCTGCTACTCAGAATTTCCTGATGGAAAACCAATTAACATGTTGCCTAACCTAAAAATCAAACCCAGGAAGGACCCAGTCGCAGTTTTAGATAATAATGTCCTACTTTCTCTATAATTTTCATTACACTTCCTCGAAATCTGGTTCTTATCGCACTACGATTAGGTTCAACATGCAATGTATTTCGCACGCGTGCGTTTGCTGACAGTACAGTTTTCCAACATGTGTGCGGGAATGAAAATTGAAACAGATAACTATACCTATACTTAGTCCAAATTGGTTCAATGCCTATAGTCAAAGTTGAAAGCTTTTTTTTTTAATTTCGGCAAAGCAATATGCATCTTTGCGGCGTAAACATTTATGAATAATCAATATGTGTTTATAAATAGGTAACATAGATAAACATGATTAATTAAAACTAATATTTACTTTTTTAAACAAATTAACAAATAATTGTGTCTAAATTCAGAAATAAAATAAAAAAAGTATTTTTAATAACGGCTTCATAGTTTTGCTTCTCTTTCAACCTGGCAAAAGCAAAGTGCGGAAAAAAAAGATAATTAAAATCATAGTCTCGTAATAATTCATGACAAAAATATTTTTCATTCTTAAATTTAAAGTGGTAGTAATTTTTAGTGGAAGTAAAGACATCAGACACTACCGCATTTCATACAAACTCAAAATATCAGCCCAACAGTGATCAAATTAAAAATAAGAAAGGCCCTAGGTGCTTTCATTGTAATAAGTACGGACATCTCAGTAAGAAATGTTGACATAAGGAGAAAAGTATCAATAACATATAATAAAATCGTCAATAATAAAGAAACAGTTAAATAAAATGGATATGTACTTGGTGAGGACATGTTTTTTGGATATTGTGGCCCGAAAGTCTTGCCTTACCAATGGGTATCGTATTATCCAGTACTAAGTTGTGAAAGTCAGATAGGCAGTCGCTCTATGAAAATTCCTGATATTCAGCTGCATCCGGTAAGACTAGAAGCTTACCCCGACATAGTTGAAAAAAGGTTAGGCAGATGCTGATGATTGCCATTGTATATTGTCTATCAAAACTAATACTTAATTTAGTTTCACTCCTTGTTTACACCCATTTACTGGACCAATCACAAACTAGGAAGGTAAACACACCTGTCTCGAGAGAGCTGGTCACAGATCATCGATTCTAATGCAGACGATGCAGATCACATCCTGTTAATCATAATTTAACTACATCTGGGAGGGAATTCTAGTACAAATTCATGTTTATTTCCCATGTGGTTGTATTTGAAGCTGTATTTCGTCAAAACGCTCAGTTACGTACCTACTGATTTGTTTGAGATCAATATTTAAAAATTAATAGTATGGAACAGTGCATTCGAGTCAAATCACTTTCATTTGTTTTTTCGTTTCTTTGGTTCTAGAACAATTAAAATTCCATATTTAAATCCAGTTTCTGATTCTTCAGGAGAAAGAAAGAAAGAAAGAAAAAGCATTTATTAGCCCGCACAGGACAAAACACATCAAAATTATCAGTATAAAACTTACTAATAAAACTTACACAGAAAAAACAAATATATTTAAAAATTAAAAGAAAAGAAACTTGTCCTGTACGAGGCCAAAAGGCTCCTATCCTAGCACGGTGCTGTAACATTAAAAAAACAGTACCGCAAAGGTTTATTTCAATAACTACAGCTTTTATGTATACCCAAGCAGAATGCTTACGCTACCAGTTTCTCCCCATATTAGCTAAGGTAGTAAGACACCACTTCGTTTCTTATTAGTGCGACTGGTTAACGAGCAATAAAGGTAATTAATGAACCTATGATTTTATCGGTAAGTGTGTTCGAACACACACGCAATGTGGTAGTAATGAACTAATTAATATGTAGTTCTAAGGTTCCTTGCAATAAAACTGACGTAGTGACTGTAGGTGTAAAAAAAAGAAACATGCACTTTTACACCCTACTTTCTACTTAATAAAGCGGAAGAAACTAATTTTCCTTATCTGTTGTGTGAATCAGCTCCCTACTTTGAAAAAGAAAGGAACTACAAAAAAAAATCTAATTAGTCCGCCAGTTAGGTTATTAAAAAATATTTGACAAATATTTTTTCTTTTGTTACGTAAATCAAAATTGATGAAGATACGACGCTTTTAAAATTCTCAATACGCCGTGCTTAGGTATAAGTTTAAGAGCGTACTGACGTCATGAGTGCACTCCCATTTTGATACGTTTTATCTTCGCCAATATTCATTGATTTACAAAAACAAAAAATACGTAGCCATTATTTTCCATTTTTTACTGACGGACTAAATTGATTTGTAATTATTTGATACTGTCGTCATGTTAATTTATGTTGAACGCCGCCAACAAAGAGAAAGTTTTTCTATTTCATTGGTCTTGCCGAGGTGATCTGAATATGGCGGTATGCGTCCATAGAGACCTCTCTGTGCGTCGGTAATTCAGTAGTCATATTAGAGTCCCGTAAGTCTGATAACTAGTACTTTCAAGCGGTATATTGTTGTCAGAAGTGGTGTTGAATATTTTTCGCTTGAGTCGCTTTCTGTGATTAGTATGAACCTCTGCTGCATCCGATGAAACTGAACACCAAAGCATTAAAATTAAACGTGCTCATTTCACATTATTTTCATAATTTTGAGATTTTTTTCACATCTTTGAATGATACTGCTTGTTGCAAACAATTTTACAAAAAACTTTTTTGCAAAAAATAAAACTGACTTCAAAAAGAAAAAGTGAAAAATAACTTTAGCTTCTGAAGTCGGTGACGTTTGTATGATTGATTTAATTTTTTTGTCACCGACTTCAGAAGCTAAAGTTATTTTTCACTTTTTCTTTTTGAAGTCGGTTTTATTTTTTGCAAAAAAGTTTTTATTTTTCACTTTTTAGTGGTTCACATGGAAAGTGCATACCGTTACAATTACAACAAGCCCAAACACGACTAGGATACATTGTCTCATTATGGAGTTCCGTGACTCTTGGCTTCATCATCAGATCTGATGGTAGAATGGTTCTTATCAAACGCAAATGCTTCACTTGTTGTAGAAAATATAAAAATTGCTGTACGTTATCCTATAAAATTTGAAGAGTTCCCTCGATTTCGCCAAGATTCCATCATCAGATCCCGACTTGGCGACTATGGGACCAACTTGGAAGTATACCCTTTCAAACAAAAAAAGAATTTTTCAAATCGGTTTAGGCGTCTTCGAGTAATCGGGTAACATACATAAAAAAAAAAAAAAAAAAAAAAAAAAATACATACAGTCGAATAGAGAACCTCCTCCTTTTTGGAAGTCGGTTAAAAAAAAAATACATACAGTCGAATAGAGAACCTCCTCCTTTTTGGAAGTCGGTTAAAAATGCTCTTGGATAATTTTATTGTAATTTCGATTAAAAAAACGATGGTTTTATGTTAAGTTTACACCACGTGCTTGTGCTTGTGCCTCCGATCCCCTGCATACAGGGTGTAAACAGACTCATCATAAAGCCGTCAACCAAGCATTCTGTACATCAAACTAAGTAACTCTATGCAAAAATTTTAACTGTGTTTTTTGAATTTGACATTTACATTGAATTTGAACTCAATGTAACGCACTTAAAACATTGTGCTGATGGATTAATGGAATAGTACGGGGGTCGTGAAGGTGTTTAAAGTCACAATCATACATTACAAATATGTATTTTAAAAAAAAAGTTGTGCAAAAGTTGGAACTTTGACCCCCAATAACTCCGTAACTAAAAGGTTCCCAAGTATGGTCTAAGACGGGGAGAACAAGTGCATTTCGGAATCGTTCAGTGTCTTTTTACATCCTTCATAGTTCTGATGACCCTAGGAAGTCTTCATTACTACCCTGTAACCGTCTATTGAACAACCACCTCTCAACACAAAGTTAGATCGCGGCCGTACATAGCTAACAGTATGTTGACGACTGTTTGCTTTGAGTAAGCGCCTGAATACATTGTGAATTGAGCGTTCAGACTACGTATACATTGCGTAGTCTGCGGAATGGCCAAGTGATTCTGTTAGATGGCGATTAGGATAATTTGCTATTGGCAGCTGATACGCGGTTTGGACATGAGTCGATCAGTCGATAGTCAGCCGCAAATAGTTTACCTAGATACGGCTGCGATATAAGATGTGATGTGCGCCGGACCTGCGACTTTTGCAGTGTGATTTTATAAGAGGGTGATTAGGATAATTTGCAATTGGCAGCTGATACGCGATTTGGACATGAGTCGGTCAGTCGATAGTCAGCAGCAAATAGTTTACCTTCATACGGCTGCGATGTAAGATGTGATGTGCAGAACTTGCGAATTTTGCAGTATGATTCTGTGAGAGGGGTGATTACAATAATTTGCTATTGGCAGCTGATACGCGGTTTGGACCTGAGTTGGTCAGTCGATAGTCAGCCGCAAAAAGTTTACTTACATACGGCTGCGATATACGAGTAAGATGTGATGTGCGCAGGACCTGCGACTTTTACAGTATGATTCTGTTAGATGGTGATTAGGATAATTTGCAATTGGCAGCTGATATGAGTCGGTCAGTCATATTGGCTGCTGCAATATAATAATTGTGATGTGCAGGACAAGCGACTATTGCAAGCATTGCCGCAGTAATGAATTAAGACAACCTTTAAGAAGATTATAATAATGCCTTTCTGAATTTTCTTCACCCATTGGAATAATAATGATGGTGAATAACTGCCAACCACGTTTTAAACCACTTCATTTAGACACACACACATACACATATCTTTTTAACCGACTTCAAACAGGAGGAGGTTCTTATTAACCGACTCCAAAAAGGAGGAGGTTCTCATTAACCGACTTAAAAAAGGAGGAGGTTCTCAATTCGTCGAAACCTTTTTTTTAATTTTTTTATGTATGTTCCCCGATTACTCGAAGATGGCTGGACCGATTAGAATTATTATTTTTTTATTTGAAAGGGTATACCTACTTCCCAGGTGGTCCCATAATCATCAAGTCCTGGAGATGGGATCTTGGAGAGATAGAGAGACTCTTCAAATTTTATAGGCACACTTGATGCGATTTGGGTAGTTTTTGGAAGAGTACTTTCTTAAAGTGGTCCGATTTCAATTTGGTGAAGATCTGATGAAGAACTTCGGAGATAAGCAACGGAACTCCTCAATAAATGATAGCAAATGAACTGGACAGACTCATGTCTGTCTATTTTTTACACCAGTTCATAACATAACATCACGCCGGTACGCTGTGAAGGGAATGTGAACCACTAAAAAGTGAAAAATAAAAACTTTTTTGCAAAAAATAAAACCGAGCTTAAACTTAGCTTTGCCTCATGGCTTCACCCGCGTGGAACTCGGGGATTATAATTCCGTGGAAACGTATTCGGGATAAAATTTATACTGTGTCCTAATTTAGTAACTCTGTCAGTCGAAGTCAGAGTTACTTTAATTTATTTTATAAATGATCTGCTTCACAGTTGACAGAAAATAAACATACAATTATTATACTAAACATTACGCCAGTTACAAAGTACACAGAAAAAGTAGAAGTCGCTGGCATAAGCTAGTTTATCTACACTAATATTATAAAGAGGAAAACTTTGTTTGTTTGTTTGGTTGTAATGAATAGGCTTAAAAACTACTGGACCGTTTTTAAAAATTCTTTCACCATTCAAAAGCTACATTATCCACGAGTAACATAGGATATATTTTATCCCCGTACTCCCACGGGAACGGGAACTATGCGGGTGAAACCGCGGGACGTCCGCTATAATAAATATTTTCATGTATTTTTTTTTTGCATTTATCAAATTCGTTAGTAAGTTCCATAAAGACATTTTTTTTTTATTTGATTCGTTTATTTATGTACAGCACTATAAATGTGACATCACATTCACAAATACCTCATTGTAGAGCAAAGTCACAGATTTGTTTCAATCAAAGCCATTTTGTTTTGAAATTGGATTATTTATTTAATATATTGTTTGTATATTTATTTAATATACAAACAAGGTTTAAATGGACCGTTCACGAAGACGGGAACCAAGCATCCTATACATCAACTAAATTACTATAAGAAACAATACTGGCGGGAAACATATTTTTTTGGGATGCAAAATAACCTTAAATGGCTCAATGTAACGTACTCAAAACATTGTACTGCATTGTACTGTACCGTAAAATGGGGGTAATAGGGATCCAGGGGTGAATGGAAACAAAACTTTGAAAGGGATTTTATCGCTGAACTTATATTGTACTCGTATATTGCCAAAAAGGTACCTTTATAATTAAGAGTACTTGTTGGTACCATATCATGTGAATTCAACTTTAAAATCCATTCCAAAGTTTTGTTTCCATTCACCCCTGGATCCCTATTCCCCCCATTTTACCGGTATTTGCCTTGAATGGTATGGGGGTCGTGGAGGTATACAAGGTTAAATCTAAATTTTCTTGCAGATGACAATCAAGAAGTCAAAATGTTGCTACTAAAATAATAAAAATAAAAATTATAATGTTATACTAATTAAAATGATTATGCTACTATTCACGTTCAATCACGTATTGAACAATTATCAGAATCATATTGTATGAATGCTTTATTCGTACCAAGCCAAACTAATATTAGTGTTCTCAATTCTCATGCACACATAAGCACGGAATTGCTTTTATGCACTTTGAATTAAATTAAATTGTCACTTTCCTCACAATAAGAATGTCTTCGTACCTACGTGCGAATGTTACCTGAAAATCCCTTTACGGCTATAAGGGCTATAAGCACTGTGTACACGATTCAGTCATTTGCTTCCCTCTTTTGAAAGGAAAACTTTGCAAGGTGAAAGACCTTAGAATGTCTTGAAATATGAAGAAAAATGTTTTATTTAATTATAAATTAGTCAATTATTTTTTAGTTATATAACAGTGCTGTAAGGGTGTACAAAACCTCTTAACGAAGCCGAAAGGCACTTGTTTTCCCCGTCATTGCGATCATTTTTTTGTTCTAAA
Source organism: Xestia ashworthii (assembly GCA_950022955.1). Classification (NCBI taxonomy): domain Eukaryota; kingdom Metazoa; phylum Arthropoda; class Insecta; order Lepidoptera; family Noctuidae; genus Xestia; species Xestia ashworthii. The sequence continues at coordinate 16,091,175 of OX465554.1, forward strand.
CCATACCCGGGGGGGGGGGGGGGGGCTAAAAATTTCAAATTTTTGATAAGTTTTTTTTTAACACTGTTTTAAGCTTTCACGGTTTAAAACTAAACTTATCGGGAGCTTCAAAATAATAAATAATCACGGAAGATATCCCGTAAGTGACAATATTAGTTAAGTTTTTTTTAAATACAACTTTGTAAGACTTTACAATAAACACCTCCACGACCCCCGCACCATTCAATCCATTCCTCAGCACAATGTTTTGAGTGCGTTACATTAAGTTCTACCACAAAACATGTACTTTCACCCCCAAAAAAAGTCGTTTCTCTGAAATACTTTTTGCGTGAAGTTACTTAGGTCCATGTTCACCAATAAGAATCATCTTATTGGTGGTGGTGGGGTTGGTTATGTGTTTTAAACAGCTGTTTTTAGATAATCAGACCTTAAAACAGATTTTTGTATGGGAACGTGTCCCTTATACAGCTGTTTTAGATAATCAGACCATTATCTTTTCGGTGAACATGGACCTTAGTATGATGTATAGAATGATTGGTTGACGGCTTCGAGATGAGGTTGTTTGCTCCCTGTATAGGTAAAGTATGGCAAAATGTGGTTTTACTATTAGGTAAACTTCTGTTTAACCCTTCATAGATTACAGGTACGTTGGTATGAAATGTAATGTATAGGTATGCAAATACTTTACCTACCAAATAAGAAGTAGCAGGTTAATATTTACTAGCTCAGAGCATTTCCATTTTGTTCGACTACAACTAGAACGAAAAGTACAGAAATAAAAGGAAAAAAAAAACATGCGGGGGCAACCTTTGGGGATTGCCGATTGAAGTAAAAACTAAATAATCTATATCTGCTACGGGTTGTGCCCCACACACACCTATATGGTGCTACGCCGTAGCAGATCGGCTACGAGTGCAACCAAGCGTTAGGTAGCGTTTATGTGAGTTCCATGATTTTTGTTCACCCAAAAAGTGCTCAACACGAATTAAAGTTTCACTTCAAAAAATTATGGAAGAGAATGATTTTGATCTTTGAAGAAGATGGTTTAGTTCCGTGAATGCACATAGATAAAGTAATGAAATGGAACAGCATCTTCAAATGCGACGTACTCGAAATAAAAATTGTGAGTGAGCATTCTGTCGTATTATTTTTACAGGTCAGTATTGATCCAATTGAAAGTGTAGTCACAAAGTCTATTGCAGTTCTTTCCTAGAAAAGGTGAAACATTTCTAAAAGAGAGCATCTAACAAAGTTATCAACTTAACATTATTATCCCAGTTTTAATTTACTGAATAATTTGTGTTATACTAACTGTGTGTTATACAGTGTAGTTTTGCATTCTAGTCAACATTCACGAGCTTTGAGTAGTTTCCCCAGTCAGTATTTTAAATTGTTTTAGTTTGACAGTATTTCAGAATAACACGGGAGTAATACGAAACACCCATCGCGTGACATGTCTCTGTGTGCGTTTATTTCTGTGTGTGAAGGCGCAGTTATAGGGCCAGTTACAGACAGGCTGAGTTTTAATACGTGTGGTTTACACTTACCGATTTTCGTAAATAAGAAAAAAAAACCTACCCGTTTCATTATAGATTTGGGTCGAGAATTATTAGCAAAGATACCTCCTTAAATTTGTGAAAGCGACACCATGTAGAATAGTCGTCACTTTGCGGTAACCCACGACATAAAGCGTTGGGCATTATTTTGACTGCCTTATTCTCGAGTGATCGCAAGCAGGACTGCTGAGCATGTGGTTCTTTATTCGACTCCCAGGTCGGGCAAAGTGTTATAGGGTTGTTCCATCAGGAATTTTACAGGAACAGCCACAAAGTCTGTATTTGAGCCCGGTTGATGGCAATCGTTTAGTTTAGTTTATTTATTAATAATTATCAAGAATTACAGGTCAGTTTTATAAAAAGTAAAAACACAAATCATTATACATTAATAAAGGGCATCCGACACAAAATTAAACTCAGAATAAATAAAAATCAAAAACACATTAAAACTTATCATAAATTAAAATTTTCATAATACATAGGGCTTAAATATAACTAGCAAAATGTGAGTGTCCTATTAAGTAAACCTCTGCCTAAGTCTTCGGGGATTGCAAGCATGATGAAGTTGTTATGCACTATTTTGAGTAGGTATCAAAAATCGTTTGAGTAAAGGTTTTCGTTTTATGTTGCATTATCATCATCTCCCTAGCCTTTTCAGGCTGGCAAAGTTACACTGTATATAAAAACAAACCTTTTTCCCATGCGGGTAGGCAGCCCTGGCTGGAGGCCTTAAATTCAAGGCATCCACAGGACTTGCCCGGTTAAGCAGTAGCCAGTCTTCGTAGACTGAACTGCGAGATGCCCTACCCAAAAAAAAAAAAAAAAAAACATGCGGGTAGGCAGAAACTAAATAACGTCACTTGCTATCTTGACATCATCATCTACCTAGCCTTTGGCAACTATGTTGTCTAACCGAATGCAGCTAAATACCAGTATTTTACATGAAGCGACTGCCTCTCTGATCACCACAACCTAGTTAGTACTGGGTAAGACTGGTTGTCAGACTTTTTGGGCCACTGACTACCTGCAACGACTGTCAAAGATCTATAAAGGATAGCCGGGACCAACAGCTTAACGTGCTTTCCGAGGCACGGAAGAATCTCGGTATGTGAGGGTGGCCGATCCACAGACCAACCTAGGCAAGCACGGCTTAACCCGAAGATCGATCCGAGCGGCTGTTATTATTTAGTCACGAGCTCCTCATGTTGAATCTGAAACCATCATTGCCTCATTAATAGAATCTATCAAAAGTATCATTAATCTCATCATAGCTTGGTAATATGAGCATTTAGAAAACAAAGATATTAATTGTTCTCTTAGCTCTAAATTTAACCCATTAGAGCTATAAAACAGTTATTAGGATATATCAAGCTTTATTATTTGTAAGGTTGTCACATTTCAGTGGTACTTAAACTTCATAATTGGTCCCCCTCACAATACAACCCAAACAACAGCTCAAACCAGAGCTGGCATCAACTAAGCTAGACATAATGTTATACGGGCTCCGGCCTTAACGAAGCCAAAATGCATTTGTTCTCCCCGTCATTACAATTTTTTTTTTTTTTTAAACATGTTTTAATCTAAGAACTTTAAACAACTCCACGACTCCCGCACGATTTAATCCATCCAACAGCACAATGTTTTGAGTACGTTACATTGAGTTTTACCATAAATCGACGTGACTTTTCACCCCAAAAAAAAGTTTTTCCCACCAATCATTTTTGCGTAGAGTTACTTTGGTGGACAGTACGCTTGGTTAACGTACGGCTTCATGGAGAGTCTATGAGTGTAAATACCTGTGTAATATACACTCTTCTCTGTATATTTTGCTGCATTTAAACTAAGTAATTATGCATACAATTTATTTTAACACATACATGCATTAATTTACGCCTTCTTCCCATACCACCTACTAAAACCCTTATTTACAATTTTCACCGCATCTACACCGTTCGCGATTACTAGACACAAAAGGTACTGAGTTTGTTTCCTAGCGCTCATAAAATAATAAAATCGGCCAAGTGCGAGTAGTACTCGAGCACGAAGGATTCCGTACCAAATCAAAAAATCACGTTTGTTGTGGGAGCCCTCATAAAATAATTAATTTATAATTTGTTGTTATAGCGTCAACAAAAATACATCATCTGTGAGAATTTCAACTGTTGTGCAACAGCTATCACGGTTCATGAGATATAGTCTGACAGACACACGGACAGAAGGACAAACCGACAGACGGACGAGTATTAGTAATAGGGTCCCGTTTTTACCCTTTAGTACGGAACCCCAAAAAACAAACAAATTTTAAAAAGTAACATAAAAGTACAGTCAGCCAACAGAATTAGTCGCGTGCATCAAATCAGTGCCCTCCCCGCGACACATAACACACAGTATCCACGACAGCAAGTAAACACTGCAATGGACAGGGGGGTGAAACTTCCATACATTGGCTTCAAACAAAATTTTCATAGATAGTGCTGCCATCTGTGTGGTTAAGAACACCAACTTTTCAACTGTTTGACAGCTTACAACTGTCATAACGAGAACAGCTATTAAAGACAACTTGACAGTGAAGTAGATAGCCTAGCGGTGACAGCGGTTGCCTTGTGTGTAATAGTTCTCAAGTTCGAAACCTCAGTTAAAAATTACTTTTTGTATTTATTTGGTTGAACAAAAACTAACAGTGCCAGCTAAAAGCTTAGGTACACAGTTTTAAAAACGAAAACCAGAGTTGCGCATCTATCTTGTATTATATAGTGTATTTATCTATGGCAATGGGTTCCCGGCGTGTAACCGGCCTGTGGACGGTTAGCTATGGGCTAGCTAGCCGTCCGTCCGTCTAGTGACGACAGGCCGTGTCGACGGCGCGTTCGTGTTCCACGCGCGCCTCAAAGAGATGTCAGCAGAAGAGAGGGGCCCGCAAGGGCCGAAGCCTGCCGGGGTTGCGGGACTGTTCGAAAGAGATACCGCGGCCCCGGAACGTAAAGGGCGAGGAAGGAACATGGATGGGTTTTAGTCAGTAAGAGTCTGACACTCCCTCCCGCTCCGCCCAGAGTGGGAGAAGTCATTTGATGATCTGATGATCTTGATGATCTTTTAAAAAAAGAGTTTCTTTTTTGGGGGAATATGGAACCCTATTACAACAAGAATAAAACGCTCTGGAGTGAATTATCTCAGCTATTTAGAACAAGATATTTTCGTTCTCGGGTCAAGTCATTTAGCTTTTAAAAAAAGAGTTTTACCTTTTTGGGCGGAATATGGGCCCTTTTACAACAAGAATAAAACGCTATTGAGTGAATTATCTCGGCTATTTAGAACAAGATATTTTCGTTCTTGGGTCAAGTCATTTAGCTTTTAGAAAAAGAGCTTTACTTCTTTGAGCGGAATATGGTCCGTTTTACAACAAGAACAAAACGCTCTTGGGTGAATTATCTCAGCTATTTAGAACAAGATATTTCCGTTCTCGGGTCAAGTCATTTAGCTTTTAAAAAAAGAGATTTTCTTTTTTGGGCGGAATATGGGCCCTATTACAACAAGAATAAAACGCTCTTGAGTGAATTATCTCAGCTATTTAGAACAAGATATTTTCGTTCTCGGGTCAAGTCATTTAGCTTTTAAAAAAAGAGTTTTACCGCTTTGGGCGGAATATGGGCCCTTTTACAACAAGAATAAAACGCTCTTGAGTGAATTGTCTCAGCTATTTAGAACAAGATATTTTCGTTCTTGGGTCAAATCATTTAGCTTTTAGAAAAAGAGCTTTACTTCTTTGAGCGGAATATGGTCCCTTTTACAACAAGAACTAAACGCTTTTGGGTGAATTATCTCAGCTATTTAGAACAAGATATTTTCGTTCTTGGGTCAAGTCATTTAGCTTTTAGAAAAAGAGCTTTACTTCTTTGAGTGGAATATGGTCCCTTTTACAACAAGAACAAAACGCTTTTGGGTGAATTATCTCAGCTATTTAGAACAAGACATTTTCGTTCTTGGGTCAAGTCATTTAGCTTTTAAAAAAAGAGCTTTACTTCATTTGAAACGTGTTCACTGAATAAAATATTACTTGAAACAAGTACCCAATATTATTTGAGTCAAGATCTTTTGGGTTTTCGATATAAGGAAAGTCGAAAACGTCTTCGATTGAGATACAATATGTTTCGAAACAACAGTTTTTAGATTTTAAGTCTAGAAACAATTAAGTTTTGATCTAAATAAGTAGTTTTTGGACTAAGAACTATAATATGAAACATAAAATATTTCAATCGAAGACATTTTCGACTTTCCTTATATCGAAAACCCAAAAGATCTTAACTCAAATAATATCACTTGTTTCAAGTAATTTTTTTTTTCTGTGTAGGAGTCTGACACTCCCTCCCGCTCCGCCCAGAGTGGGAGAAGTCAATTGATGATTTCCCATCCTAAAAAAAAAAAAAAAAAGGGGTGAAACTTCCATACATTGGCTTCAAACAAAATTTTCATAGATAGTGCTGCCATCTGTGTGGTTAAGAACACCAACTTTTCTACTGTTTGACAGCTTACAACTGTCATAACGAGAACAGCTATTAAAGACAACTTGACAGTGAAGTAGATAGCCTAGCGGTGACAGCGGTTGCCTTGTGTATAATAGTTCTCAAGTTCGAAACCTCAATTAAAAATTACTTTTTGTATTTATTTGGTTGAACAAAAACTAACAGTGCCAGCTAAAAGCTTAGGTACACAGTTTTAAAAACGAAAACCAGAGTTGCGCATCTGTCTTGTATTATATAGTGTATTTATCTATGGCAATGGGTTCCTGGCGTGTAATACTCGTTGTAATTGGCTAGCGCTCTTTGATTGTTGTGATACCGACTACAAAATGACAGTGGCAATGCCTCATACATTTCCACTGACTCGTTAAGACGCCTGCGGAGCATGCGTATTTCATACAAACGTAATACCAAAATTATTTGCATATTAAACATTTTCCTAAGGTAGTGTGTATTTATTTCGATTGAATTACAGAGTATCTAGGTTCTCAAATATATATTTTGATTGGACACTGATTTTAACAAGAGTTATAAGAAAAATAAGTTTTCTATGGAAATTTTAAATTTCTCATTATCTCGTCTTTGTATCATTGTCCTCTCAAAAAATATATTTGGGAACATAGATATTCTGTAATCCAATCGAAATAAATACACACTAACTTAAGAATATGTTTTATTTACAAATCATTTTGGTATTACGTTTGTATGAAATACGCATGCTCCGCCGGCCCCTTAAAGCGGTGGAATGAAGACAGACTTAGTCATGTTTGATCCGTTTGTTTGAAATGTCGGTTCGGTTGTTTCGAAATACGGTAATGTTTTGTTGGTAATGAGAGGTACTACCTACATAATAGCGTTAGTTGGAATATACTAAAAGTTTTATTTTTATATTTTGCATTTGAGGAGCTCACAGAGAGAGGCTAAACAATAATAGCCTCTCGGATTCATCTTCAGATTAAACCAAGTTGGTCTGTGGATGGGTGACCACACATTACATAGGTACCGAGTTTTTCCGTGTCTCGGAAAGTATGTTAAACCGTTTGTCCCGGCTGTCATTTGTAAATCTTTGACAGTCGCTGCAGGTAGCTAACTACATGGGCCCAAAAGTCTGACAACCGGCTTCACTAAAAGGGTTAGTAATGATAATTAGTTTTATCCAGTAGCGGTACTAACTGGGCTGTAGAAGTCAGACAGGCAGTCGCCCTATGTAACTGGTATTCACAAGGTTGAAGTGGACTTTTTCCTTTTATTGATTACATGGCTGCTACTCAGAAAGTCTTGATGGAAAATCCCAATAACACTGCCCGACCTGGGAATCGAACCTTTTTTTTTTTTAGGATGGGAAATCATCAAATAACTTCTCCCACTCTGGGCGGAGCGGGAGGGAGTGTCAGACTTTTACTGACTAAAACCCATCCATGTTCCTTCCTCGCCCTTTATGTTCCGGGGCCGCGGTATCTTTTTCGAACAGGCCCGCAATCCCGGCAGGCGGGAATTGACCTCTGAACCTAATGCTGAGCAGTCACACTTGTGACCACTAGACCAAAGAGGTAGTCTTTCGAATAGGGTACCCTATTCATAACGTTACTTTGTAGGTACATATTTTGAAAACAAACTGCTTTTTAACCAAAAAAAAATACAACGTATTTCAACTCAATTTATCTTTTGATTGCATATTACTTTACGGTTCACGCGATTTTTCAATAAAAACTGTTCTGTAAGTACATGGTTGGAGGATTAAACCATTGATGTGTGGGGTTACTGGAAATCTGCGGGCGCAGGTACTCTTCATTAAATTCGACTTAAACGCAGCTAAAACCGATGGCGTGACTAGTCTAGAACGCCCTTGTGGTTCAGCCTTTTTTAATAACTAGATTTTTATCAGCTTTAATATGGGTTTAGTTGATTGCGTCAGTCGTGGGGCAACCATTCAAAGCAGATGAATTTTGAAAACAACCGTTCGTATACTTTTGATGACATTAAACTTGTATTGTCACTTACAGGATAGCTGCCGTGATTGTTCTATAATTGGAAATCCAATATTTTGACGCTGTTGCTATCGCCATGGTCGCGGGTTGTATAAGTTTAGATAAAAACCGTAAAGGCTTAAAACAGTGCTTTAATGACATTGTAAACACATCCTCGGGTCGCAAAAAAAATAATTATTGCATTTTTAAAGTTACACTGTATATACGATAAAAACAAACCTTTTTCCCATGCGGGTAGGCAGAAACTAAATAACGTCACTTGCTATCTCTACAGCATCATCTGCCTAGTCTTTGGCAAACTATGTTGGGGACAGCTTCTAGTTTGATCGGATGCAGCTGAATACCAGTATTTTACATGGAGATACTGCCTATCTGACCTCCACAACCCAGTTACCGAATAATGCGATACCCCTTGGTAAGATCGGTTGTCAAACTTTTATGGGCCAACGACTGTCTACAATTTTTTTTTTTTTGTGCTTTATTACTAAGAACAAAATTCTTAATAATTAATTACGATCTAGCCTAAAAGACTAATAAGTAATTTAACTCTAACTTAATATGTTACGTGATAGAATATGTTAAAACTAAGAATAGTGTTCATTTGCACTTTTACACAAGTCCGTAGCACTTTCTTAGAGTCTAATATAATTTATAAAACACTATGTTCATGTGTTATTATGTATAGCACAACATTGTTACTATTACTCATTCACTTTGTACACTACACTAATTCAAAAGGTTTAGTTCTTTTTAGCCTACGCACTAAGTCTGTGTTGTCTAGCAGCTGGATTGCCTCAACATTCACGTGTCGATGGAGTCTGTGTTCGTGGGCTTCAGCAAATTTTTGGATAATGGTGGTGACGAATTCCATTTTAAGGTCACGATGAAGGTCGTCATTTCTTATGTACCAGGGTGCATTGACAGCATCCCTAAGTACTTTATTTTGGAAATGCTGGATTATTTTGACGTTGCTTTGTTTAGTACAGCCCCAAAGTTGGATGCCATACGTCCAGATTGGCATAAGAATATGCTTGTATAGGGTTATTTTATTATGTATTGATAGACAAGATTTCCTTCCGAGTAACCAATACATACTTTTATATCGTATATCGAGTTCCTGTCTTTTCTTTTTGACATGAGCTTTCCAACGCAACTTGGCGTCGAGAGTAATGCCAAGGTATTTGGCTGTATTAGCATAAGGTACTTGCGAACCATTTATGTAGATTGGGTGATAGTCCAAGTGTTTGTTTGTAAAGTCAATGTGAATTGATTTTGACTCATTCAGTTTGATCTTCCATTTTTGTGTCCAGTCATAAACTTTGTTCACAGCTAGTTGAACTTTTTCTACTGCTTCTCTGTGGCTTGATCCGGTAGCCATAATTGCAGTATCATCTGCAAAGGTCGCAATGGTGTTGTTTTCCAGTTCTGGGATGTCACATGTGTATAACAAGTACAAAATTGGGCCTAGCACACTTCCTTGAGGTACACCAGCTTTTATAGCTTTTAGCTCGGAATATGCGTCCTCCTGCCGTATTCTAAACATTCTGTTAGTAATGTATGACTCTAGGATATCTGCGAATTCTGGTAGCATGCGTCTGAGCTTGAATATTAGACCTTTATGCCAAACTTTGTCAAATGCTTGCGCGACATCTAAAAACACGGTGGCGCAGACTTCCTTGTTTTCAAGCGTTTTTTCAATGATGTTAGTTATTCTATGTACCTGATCTATTGTTGAGTGTTTTTCCCTGAAGCCAAATTGATGATTTGGAATAAGGTCTTTATCTTCTATTATTGGTTTTAACCGTTTCAATAACAGTTTTTCAAATAGTTTTGATAACACGGGCAACAGAGAAATAGGTCTATATGATGATGCTTCATGGGGTGGTTTCCCAGGCTTTGCAATCATAATGACTTCAGCAACCTTCCATGACTCAGGTACATGTTTTAATATAAATGCAGCATTGATAAGCTTGGTCAGCTTTACTATGGCTTTGCGCGGGAGGTGTTTTAAAATTTCACCTGTAATGAGATCGTAACCCGGAGACTTTTTTGAGCTAATGTTATTTTGAATTTCTCTCATTACTTCTGCTGGTGTCACAAGCTTAATTCTTTGGTTTTGGGATACATTTTCACTCTCAAGTATTTCTATCGAGCTTTCATTGGGTTGAAAAGTTTCTTCTAAGTGTTGAGCAAACCTTAACGCTTTTTGGTCATTATTTATGGCCCATTTTCCGTCACTAGTTCTGATGGGCGGTATTTGTGTAATCGGCCTTTTTAGATTTCTTGTCGCTTTCCAAAGGGAGTAATCCGTTGATTTGTCATTGGTTAGCTGCAGAAGGTTGGCATTCAGAGATTCATCCTCAAATTGCAGAATTTTCCTCTTTAATCGTTTAGTTAGGTTATTTAATGATGTTTTATCTCGCGGGCACCTTGTTTGCTGCCACTGCTTCCTTTGTTTCCTTTTCTCAGATAGTAAATCCACAATTTCCTTAGGATAGATAAATCCCTTATATTTACGTTTTAATTGCGGTGTGTTGTTCCACGCACATTGTTGGATGTTAACGATGTATTTGTTTACTTCTGAGTCAAGCTGATCTTGCTTTTTTATAGAAGTTTTAAGGTCAATTATAGTATCTAGATCAAGAGCAAAACTTTGCCAATCTGTTAATTTATTAACCAGTGTTAAGTGGCTTTGTTTGAATATGATTTTTTGACTAAGCATTAGTATAATTGAAGAGTGGTCCGAATTCATATGAAAACCTTCCTCCAAACTGACGTAATTGGCGGATATATTTTTACATATAAAAAAATCTATAAGATCCGGTATTTTCTGGTGGTCAGTGGGCCAATACGTTGGCTTACCTGTGCTCATAACTTCGGAATGTGTATCTTTGACTGCGCTTAAGAGCTGCCTTCCCTTAGTTGTGGTAAGTCTTGATCCCCAATGCGTATGCTTAGCATTAAAATCGCCGCCTAGGATAAACCTCTGGCCTAATAGTTCAAAGAGATGTAAATATCGCTCTTTTCTTATCATGTGCCGTGGACAGTATACGGCTGCAATGGATATGTGACAAAATTTGGTTTTAACAGATACTGCCACGGCTTGAATGTCTTGTTCTTCATATTTACACTGCACGTAGTGACTAATGTTCTCTTTGATTATAACCGCGCTACCTCCTCTGGCACAGTTGTCAGGGTGGAGCGAATTATATACCATGTATCCTCTAAATTTAACAAAAGATTGCTTAGTGAAGTGCGTTTCGGAGACCAAACACACGTCTATATTTTCTGTGTCCAGGACCGCCTGCAACTCATTTTGATGTTTGAGGAGCCCATTAGAGTTCCAAGCCATTATTTTAAGGGTGTTATTCATTTTTGATTATTTAAAACAGCTGTTTTAGTGCTGGATTCTAATTTCTCTAACCTCTTGTCAAATGAGGTTATACACTTTAAGATCTGATTAATCTTATCCTCCAGATTCAAAGGCTGTGATCTTGCAGCTTCCGCATAGGAACCAGCGTTGGTTACTTGCCTTGTCTACAAATGACAACCGGGACCAACAGCTTAAAGTGCTTTCCGAGGCACAGAGGAATCTCGATAAGTAATGAGTGGTCACCCATCCATAGACCAACACAGGTTAGTAAGGCCCGGCTTAAGAGTCTTATTACAAATTTATTTTGCAAATTTTTGATTTTGACGTCCTGGACCAAATTATTTCGATCGACGTACACGAGTGGATTGTTATTGATGAAAATTTTGTGTCCAGGTCCTTCCTCGTGCAGCGCTCGCGTCAGAATGACTTAAACTGAGGAGCGAGCTGAATTGATGTAGAATTTAGAGTGCTTTAATTTTATTTATTGTAACGTTGTCTTATACGAGCAATACGAAAACTAATGAAACGTATTCATTGAAGATCGAAATTTTATATCATATTAATAATAAAACTGAGAAAATAGACAAAATTGAGTTTATTTGGAATATAATGGCTGCTGAATCAAGACACTTTTGGCTTAAATTAGGCTTTCTTTACGATTTGTTTTGTGAAAATTCAAGGAATTTAACGAAATTCTAGAACTCCAAATTTCAAGTAAAACATTCAACTTATATTTAAGTAATTTTAGCCTTTATAAGAATTGAATGTAACTATGTGAATTCGAGCGTCAAACTTCCATCGACGACGGTTTTTCTTGCAAGTTGAGTTCGTAAAACATTTATAGTCAATTACACGAAAAGAAATTGAAAATGCATTACTTCAACTTTCAAGAAAGAGAATGGCACTATCGTTATTCATAAGCAAATAATTAAAATATCTTACTGCTGGTGAAAATTACAGCGTCAAAGTTCATGAATTTACGTAAGAATTGTAATAGGACTCTTAACCTAAAAATCGACCCGAGCGGCTGTTATTATTTAGCCACGAGCTCTTTCTTGGTTGAAAGAGTAAATATTAAAAAGACACTGCAACAAAACACTTGAGTTTTTTTATTTTTCTTTTATATTAAACTGAGTTTTTTTTTTTTAATAATTTCTCTGTTTAATTAGATATATGAAAGTATTTACAATACACACTAACACTATAATATAAATAAAAATATGTACAAGTATCAAAAAGGGTTACAGGGCATCGAAAAATTCGTCCACATCGCTGCCAACTGAGTTTGGGGAATTACTTTCCAAAAAATAGTAGAAATCACGCATATCAACGCATAAGTATTTAATACTTTTTCGTATTGAGCTGTACGCCAAGTACTAGCTTACTTTTTCACAAAGTTTTCAATTTCGAATGCTTCTAATTCATGTGTCATCCTTAGTGCAGCTGAGCTGAGATACATATAATGATTATATGTATCTCAGCATACGTCTCATGTCATGAATATACAATTATATGGTAAGTAAGGAAATAAAAAGGTTACGCAAAGTAGACGTTCGACGAAGTTAAAAGGTTTCCTAATAATAAATACGATTTGCAAAAGCTTTACGAAAAGAGAAGCCGAAGAAAATTATATGTATAGGTAAAAAAAGGTTATGGATTTGTTGCATCATTTAAATTTTACGTACAGACGCCAAGCACATCAATCAAACCGAAACTGCAAAATTTTCTTGAACCTAATTCTTTAGCGGTAAAGTTGAAAATCTATTAACAGATTGTAGTAGTTTGTTGGCGTCTGTTCAACATAAAAATTTAAAAAAAAAAAACGCCTTTCAAGTCCAGTCTACCTACTGGTGAAACGACGATCCCTACATAGCTTTCCTTTCGCCTGGTCCACGGATATACACGCCCGCCCGTTAATTTTAGGTACTACCATAGACATTGTCAAACAAAAATGCTTTTCCGTTTCCCTGATAACCTAGGTCCACATGTATTTCGAAAAATCAAATAAACATTGCTTTTATTTAGAACTGTTGACGTTGGGAATTCCACAAAGAATGGATTCATATTCAAAGCTTATACGAAAACCAAACTAACATACGCCTCGTTTTAAAAAGTTTTTGTTGTTTAGTCATGTACAGAACCTAACATGAAGTGTGTGTCGGGGTTGAGATCCTAACCCATCCATGTCCGTCCGATAATTCGAGGAATTCGATATTTCGAGCGGTCATGAGTTCACTTGCAAGCTTGCATAAACACAGCTTGACTGTGCATAGAGGATATACAGGTCGAATTTGTCAAGTGGGCTTGGATGGCCAAATAAAAAACTATGAGGAATAGCGAAAAATACTCAAAAGAATCTTGATCCTATGGCCTCGAACCTTATTTTTTTTGGAAAATCAACATCCCTAGCCCGGAATCTAGCCCGTTGGTTTGGAATCTTTGGGAACTGCCGATACTCGTAGAAATAAAAACTAAGTAATGTATCTGCTACGGGTTCTGCCCCGCGCACCGGAACGTGATGCGCAACTGACCGCTGATCATGAACGTCACGCATTGTCTCGCGAGTCGGAGACGTACACGGATAGAGAATTGCGCTTGAGTTCCCAGCGTATTCGCACATCTACTAACAGGTCTTTTGAAACGAGTGATGAACGTGATGCGCGACTAACTACTGATCGAGATTATCATACAAAATATTCATAATCAGTTAGAAAGTGATAGAGAAAGAACTGCTGGAGTACGGCATGAAGATATAGACTTCAACATTCTCTGAACATAATGTCGATGGTGGTATGGAGGTTTTAAATACCTGCCTGATAAAAAGGCATGACTATACGCATGATATTTAAAGTCGACATCATTACTGGATATTTAAGAAATATTAGCATTTTAAATTTACATCACTTGCAAACATTAACTAAATTAAATTCTCATGAAGCGCATTCACTACATTGCTGGAGCCACAATTTCCTAGCATTGTTGGGAATGTGGCGTGTTGCCGCGAATCCCAGTAGTTGTATGAGCGCGAGATTAATCCGAAGATATTGTAGTCGTTGAGAGAAGACGGCAAGATTGTAGTAAGTAGCGCCATCGCACTGCATTTCCACTAGGGAGGCGACACTTTCATTTGTAATGTCGACGGAAAAAAATATACACTTTCCAAAAACATGTCATTATTATTATTTTCTTTTCGTATTTAGAGCAGACTTGCTCTCCTTACCTATTCTGCCCTGGGGACAAATAAGAGAGAACACTCCTCACCGTATTTACTCATGTTACACGTTTCTTAGAATGAATAATCAAGAATAAAGATTCCATCTCAACGTCAAATAAAACACATTAATACAGAGCCGCACGTAAAATATAGATCACTGCGTATAACCTTATATAACCCTTACGGTTCTAAATTAGATCTCGACAATGCCAGACCAAAAAAGCCGCAGCAAGACCTAAGTTATTCTCTGTAAAAGATTTATTGGAATCGAGTTCTGCCACGGCTATAATATATTCAATATGTGGAATAAGCTTACTAAGAATAGTGGCACACCTCTATTTTAACAAGAAATATGGTATCTACCGACTGGTTGGAAAGCTTAGGGTGGAAAGTTCAAGGTTGTTCAAAAGGAACATTTCAGCCACGGGAAGGAGCGATAACGTCCACTTTGTCCTCTTGGTAAGATAAATACTTAGTATTTAGTTCGCAACTTAGAAATAAGGAACAAACTTTCTGTGACAGCTGTATACTTACGTATTATATTTCGGGTTGTTACAAAATGTTTCTATCTCAATGTGTAGTAAAACATTATATTTCACGTAACGCAAAATTTAGTGAGCTTTTTACAAAATAAAACATATTTTCTACGGATTAATCTTCAGTATTATCCTCGAGATTGTTAGCTCCAATATCAACAAAACAATATTGCATTTCAGCACAAAATATAACGTATCTCAGCGATGTTAGTACAATTGGAACGACGCTCGATACCCGTATATCGACTGCGCAGATAATCCCTTTTCGGTGTACCAAATACCATCCGACTGCAATGGCAAATCGTGAACGTGTTTAGAGCAATTTCATCGACTTACCAGACCTACCACAGGGGGAATAGAGTGGGGCATTATGACTATGATACTTAACAAAACATGGGGAAACAATACATGCTCGAAGTCGCCCCCACCTCTAAGCGTACTGAGTGAGCACTCACAGGTTAAGTACACAGTTAAATTACTCCCTACTCTATCTTTGAGACATTTTTCCTTGTTACGTGAAGCCAGAGTGAAATATAATTTACGGCTGCTCGTCGGAATTTGCCGGTGTACTCCGGTATAGTTGGATATTGTTATAGCGCTTGTAGAAGTAGTGGCTTATTATTTAAATGAAAATGAGACATTCTCTCTTTTATACGGCCAATTCGCTAATTGCTCATAGTGGTGTAAAACAACCCTATCTTTTAAAATACCTGTCATCAAAGTATTCAACAAAAATATTTATAGAAAAACTCCGGGAACGAACGTCATAAATGTGGAATCCTCGCCGCGAAAGGTACAATTTAAAAATAACTTTCTCGCGGAGTTTCCATTTCCAAACATTTGAACGTCGAGCGTTTTGCGACTGGCCGAATATGGCTTCTTCTTTTACTTCTTAAGAATACTTTTAAGAGGTAACTTTTCAAATAAATCAGTAGGCATTGCAGCAAGACCTCGCGGCTGCGTACTTACTCTTTGTTATCTGTGAACTGCCGGAGAAACTTTCGGTGACTTATTTAAAATTCCATGTGTTTAAAAACCTTTTCTGTGTTAAAATTACGATCGTGCCAGCTGTCGCACGTGACTTCTTGACGCATATTTTCCGAGATCGTTGGATCAAATTTTCGGATTTATTTCTGAATGTTTCTATGAAATGATCGGGTTAGAATGAAAAAATATTTATTAATCGCAGATACATGACGTCCATAGAACATTAAAAAAAAACAATTAACATACATCTATCAAATTTATTTATATATTTATTATCTGTGAACTGCCGGAGAAACTTTCGGTGACTTATTTAAAATTCCATGTGTTTTATAAACCTTTTCTGTGTTAAAATTACGGTCGTGCCAGCTGTCGCACGTGACTTCTTGACGTATTTTCCGAGATTGTTGGATCAAATTTTCGGATTATTTCTGAATGTTTTTATGAAATGATTGGGTTAGAAAGAAAGAAAAAATATTTATTTATCGCAGAGACATGACGTCCATAGAACAATAAAAAAAAATTAACATACATATAACATTTTTTTATAAATACAACAGGACAGAGCAAAAAAGTTGATGACGGATTAATATTTAAAAAAATGTTTTTTTTTTTTAAATTCCTTATATAATTATTATGAGATGAGAACACGCACGTATGTGTAGTTAGAAGATAATACAAAATGTAAAGAAATACAAAACCAAATCGTTGATCTATTCTATTTATCTATCTATTTGACGACCCGATTGGCGTAATGGTAGTGACGCTGCCTTACGTTCTTAGGGTCCTGGGTTCGAATCCCGGTAGGAACAAATGTTTGTGTGATGAGCACGGACATTTGTTTCCGAGTCATGGATGTTTATATGTATAATAAGTATGTATTTACAAACAAAAAGTATATATGTATTTTATCAACTATCTAGTGTCCACGACACAAGCTTTGCTTAGTGTGGCACTAGGTGGCGCTGTGTGATAATGTCCAGCGATATTTATTTATTTATTTATTCTTTTCCTGAAACAATTCAAGTTCCATGTACCTCTAAGTTCAAAATTGTTATTAGCCTCTTGTGTTACCCGATAATATCTAACTGATTTTTTACACTATTGTTAACATAATATGCTAAGCATGAATACTCGTATCGACAGTAAGATAAATTTTTAAAGCCGTACAAAAAAGATTATCGTGTCTGAGATTCTTTCAAAGACTTTATCCAGATGCGGTCCCAAGTGTGTATTTCCAACTATTCGGCAACAATTGACGGGATCTAAACGAAAGCAAATTCCAATTTCATACAGAAAACGGGCACAGATCCTCTGAGGCTTTTATTGAATAAATTAACTTTTATTAAAATCCTGTTTGTGACCCTGACGGACGCCCCTAGCCTCGGCTTACCAACTTATTCGGAAAATCAGATTACGCTTTGGTAAATAAAAACTGGTACTCCCGACGACATTATTGATCCAACGAAATTATAGAGGATGAGAGAATTAGGTAAATTACTAGGACTTACCGACACTGAGTAAAGGGTAAGAAAAGGTTTACTATGTCTTACGACCGATTATATAATAAGATAGGAAGACAATACCAATACAAATAAACTCACCTTAATAGGCCTAAACATTTTTTTAAAGGACATGGACATATCCTGCCTCAACTGAACATAAATAAAAGTATAGCAAATAATTATAATAAAAAAGTTTAGAATTTCAGAAAATGATGAACGTACGAGACCAGATTTTGAATAGAACTAAAAATAAAAAGTATTTTTACTTTTGATTTCACTCGAAAAGTCGAATTTACCCGTGTAACGTTGCTATACAATATAAGCAAATAAAAGAACAAGGAATAATGAATTCATACCAGGCCTAAAATATTAGCAACTTACCATAACTTAAAATGTAATTAATCGTTATTTTTTATTAAATTAATAATTTCGTTTCCAAAGTGCATAATTGAGTATACTGTTAAGTCTTAAGGTCGTGGCTCACTTGACAAGCACCGCACCAGCACCGCACCAGCACCGCACCAGCACAGCTCCTGACCGGCGTCGCCTCGAATATAGGCTACGGCGCGCGGTCCGCGCGCCGCAAGCGAGGTGTAAGCACGCGGTCCCCTCCCTTGCGCCGCGCGGGCCGTGCGCGGTGCCCTCGCTTGCGGCGCGCGGGCCACGCGACGGCCGCGCGCTGTCCACTCGCCGTCCGCAAGGCGCAAGCTCGCAGTCCGCACGCTGGTAGTAATAGTCCGGGAGGTAGTATTGTATTTTAGGTATTATCTCTAGTAATTTTATTTTGTTAACGTGGATTCGTGGTTTAATTCACCTAGCCCGCGAACACCCTTTCCATTACAGTTCTGAGATTTTTTTTAAGTTCAGTATATGTAACTGATAACTGACGGGAGACTGGCAACACTGGTTGAGTGACATGTCAAAATTTCGCTCCGTAATTTAAAATTAGATTTAATTAATTTTAAGTGTAAAAAACATGTATTATTGTAATTAAAATACTGCTAAGTGCATAAATACCCAGGATTATTGTTTTCACGAAAAAATACGCTATAAAACATAGTGTTTGGTTGCCTACCTCAACCGGTAACCTACATCACGAACAGCTGATGTTCCAGTGGATCAATCTGGGGAGTATAATTGTTTCCTTTTAATGTTTATATATCTCACATTAGTAAATAAATAGCTTTCAAATCATTATTCTGATTAATCTGGCACTATTTTTGTAGTTGAACTTTGGTTCAGTGTTAGTTATCACTTGTTAAATGAGTAGTAGTAGTTTGTAAGTAATAAGTTAATTTTGAAACTATCTACCTATCTATTTAATCAACTTAACACAGAACAATAGAGAACATTGCTTATTTTTTTATCAATTTTTAGCATTTTTAGTCAGTATGGTCCAATAATTTTTTTGCCAAGAGTCCTAGGTACCCACTTTATGAAAAAAGTAAAAGACATAAATCATTGTAACTTTAACTTAATTAAATCATCTTATTAAAGTATTTTGTGTAAGACTCATAAGCCTACCTCAGTTACCAGTTTATTAATCACATATTCCACTCTTTTCTCATTTTCTCCTTTAATTTCTAGCTTTCCTAATTTTGTCCATTAAATTAGTTCTCACCATTCTTTGTACTTCTACTTTCAGTCCTATTCCCTGAAACCATGCCTGTGATGACCCGTAAGGCTACTACCCAGGAGTTGCAAACTAAGTTGAGAACGGCCCTTGATGAACTTAAGGAATCAAACAGCAAATGTCAGCAGCTGTTATTGGATAGAGAGGAACATGAGGTTGAAATCGAGAAAGTCGTTCACAAAAACACTAGCTTGAAACGGGAGCTAGTGGACCTGCACCAACAATACATGGAGGTTGTTGATGAACGGGACAAACTGCGGGTGGTCACAGATGGTTTCAACGACTGCAGTAACTATTATGAGACGGCTTTATGTAAAGTTAGGGACTTAGAAGATGAACTGCTCCATGCTAACAATCAAATTATTAAGTTTCAGAAAGAAAGAGAATGTACTCAGGTTAGGGAAACAGATTACCTTTATAATCAATTGTTAAATTCAAATTGCAACCCACATTCTTTAACAACAATAGATCTTACTGAAGATTCTATTTTGAAATACACTAGTAGTACTTATAAAGTAAGCCAAAATAAAATAAAGAAATATGCAAAACTAAATAGAATTATAAAGAAATGCAATAAATTTAAAAAGCAACAAAAACATAGTTCCAAAAACATTAAACTAAGAAAGGAACGTGTTTTTCTTATAAACAAGTTAAGAAATTATCAAACTAAATTAGAGGACAGTAAGAAGTTTTATGAAATAGACACTCAAAACTTACAGTCTGACATTCAACTACTAGAGCGTCAACTACAGTCATGTTATGCTAAGTATGTGAACTCTCAAAAACAGATTAAAGAACATATTCTCGCTGCAAATGAGTTAGTCAATAGTTGTAATAGTAATGCAGACTGTGTAGACATGATGACCTTCAACAACACTCAATGTACATCACAAAGGGAATCCAGCCCGGTCACTCTCTTGCCTGAGGTAATGGAGGACCCAGTTCGGTTGGGCAGTGCTCCGGACTGTATACCCATTCAAAATTCACTACACAATGTACAAGGGTCATCACCGGTAGGAAACACAGAAAGTAGTTCACCCCTGTGTTGTAGTACTAAATGTGGTTGCTCCATTATGTTTTCAGATAGTTTAGGAATAGGGTTAGGAAAATTAATTAGTAACAATCTGAGTCATTCTTCTCAGAATTATTGTACACCTCAGGCTTCTTACAACCAGATAATTTCATCCATTACTAGGAAGGAATTAGATCCTAATGCTATTATAACTATATTTGTTGGTAACAGTTTGAACATAAATATTGATGATATCACTGACAATGTCACTCAACTGTTGAAACTAAATTGTAAGAAAATAATTCTGTGTGCCTTTCCATACTTTCAGAAATTGTCAACCAGGCAAAATCATTACATCCATAACCTGAACAATCGCATGTGTTTATTAGCTAGTCACTATAGTGACAGGTTGACATTTTTCGACACTAACAGTTTCGTTCAGAAACTGAAGTCAACTAGGAGTAATGCGTACTTGCCTATTAGTTTTAGACGTCAAATAGCTCGGCTATTAGCTTTTAGTATAAACTCAGACATATGTGGTATGTCGCAGTTTTCTGTAAATAGGTCTACTGAAATTAGTAATTATACTAATTTTAATTATACACATATTAATTTAGATTTAAACTAGTCACTAAGACAATAGAAGGTACGAGTGAAACTTTAGTTAAACTCGTCAACAACTTCGAGGTATCTTCTAGCTCTCAATCAATTAATTGTAAAAAAGGGGCTGAGCAGAATTCCTTAAAATTGTTTCACCAGAATATTCAGGGACTTTCTTCCAAACAATTAGAAATAGAACTATTTTTAGAAAAAACTAAGTTTGATATTATCTGTTTAACTGAGCATTGGATGAAAGATTATGAAGTTATGCAAATAAATTATGAGAATTACAATGTGAGCAGTTGCTTTAACCGTAAATCTAAGATGCGTGGGGGTTCATTAATCTTAGTCAAAAATTGCATTAAATCTAAGTCTCGTAATGATATTGTCGACCTATCGGTTGAACATAGTATTGAATTATCTTGTGTTGAGCTAGATAAGCATGTAATAGTGTGCGTTTACAGACCCCCTAATTACCTGAACTACTCTATCTTTGAGTCAGTAATGGAAGATGCTTTAGCAAAACTTGTAACTGGTAATAAAAAAATAATAATCTGTGGGGACTTTAATGTTAATATCTTAGAGAATAATGCAAACAGCTGTAGATTTTTAAGTCTCTTTAAATCTTTTAATTTGTCAAACGTTTTTTCAGAACCAACCCGAATTACCACAAGTACTGCTACATGTATTGATAATGTTTTTTGTTGCTGCGACTACTTAGATAAATCTATCGTAAATTACCTTCCTTCAGATCACAGCGGGCAGACAGTTGCTTTCGCGTACAATAAACAATTACAAAGAATTCAGATTCAGACCAGACAAATAACACCCAGCAAGTTAGAAAAGTTTAATAATAATTTAATTAGCAAGCTAAATATACCAGGCCATATTAGAAACAATGTAAATGAATTGTATGAAGAATTCTTTTCGGTAGTGCACACTGAGTTCAATAACACTTTAAAAAAGAAAACCAAAACTATTGGCCCAAAGTTTATTTTTAGTGACTGGGCAACACAGGGTATTAGGAAAAGTAGGGAACGATTGTTTGAGCTGTACGGCCTTAAGCCTTACATCAATACAGAATCTTTTAATAAATATGTTGCAAATTACTCGAAAATTTTTAAAAACACCTGCAAGGTAGCCAAATCCTTATTCATTAGCAATAAAATTAAATCAGCCGATAACAAAATAAAAACGGTTTGGAAAATTATCAACAGTGAAACAAACAGAAATATAAAACATAGTAATGACTTCACACTAGAGACTTCAGGTGGCCTTGTCAGCTCCAACAATGAAGTTGCTCAAGAATTTGTAAATTTCTTTACCAGTATCCCACTTAAAACTACTGAAACCTTAAATTCCTCTCCGTTGCTCTCTATTGATTTATTAAAAGCAAACGTTTCAGCCTGTCCAAATGAATTTAAATTTCAGCATATAAATCCCACTACAGTCTTAAAAGCTTTTAAACAAATCAAGATCAAATTAACCGAGGACCTATGGGGTATGTCTATTAAAGCTTGTACCTCAATTATGGAGACTGTAGCGCCGTATTTGGCCTCAATATTTAATTTGTGCGTGGATCAAGGGGTCTTCCCGGATCTAATGAAATTCAGCAAGGTAATACCGCTTTTTAAATCCGGGGACAGTAAAGACACCAATAACTATAGGCCAGTATCCGTGTTGCCGGTTTTCAGCAAGGTGTTTGAAAAGATAATGCTCAATCAAATGCTTTGCCATTTTAACACCAATAAAATATTACACGAACAACAGTATGGTTTCACCAAAGGACGTTGTACAACTGACGCCGGTGTCACTTTATTAAAACACATATTTACTGCGTGGGAAGAGGCACAAGATGCCATAGGAATCTTTTGTGACCTTTCGAAGGCATTTGATTGCGTAAATCACGAAACCCTGATCTTGAAACTTGAGCATTACGGTTTAGGTAAACTTGCGCTTAGTTTAGTAAAGTCGTATTTGAATGATAGACAGCAGCAAGTACAAATAAATGGTGTCAATTCAATGGGTTTAAAAGTAAAAATGGGTGTACCACAAGGTTCGATTCTGGGTCCCTTCCTCTTTTTAGTTTATATTAATGACCTACCCCATTTATTTAACAACCACCCGCAAATGGTGTTGTTTGCTGACGATACTTCGTTAATATTTAGGATAAACAGACGTGCCACTAATTTTGACGATGTAAATAATGCCCTACTGCAGGTCCATAACTGGTTCACCGCTAACAATTTAGTACTCAATGGGAAAAAAACTAAGTGCATTCGATTTGCCCTACCAAATGTCAAAAGTAGTGATTGTGACATAATGTTGAATCAAGAGAAACTGGAATTTGTCGATAAAACAGTTTTCTTGGGAATCACGCTCGATTCAAAGCTACAATGGGGTCCTCATTTAACATCTCTTGCAGGACGGCTGAGCTCAGCTGCATATGCTGTTAGAAAGATCCGTCAATTTACTGATATTGATACCGCGAGGCTAGTCTATTTTAGTTATTTTCATAGTATTATGTCATACGGTATTTTATTATGGGGACGTGCGGCAGACATCGAGTCTATATTCATTCTGCAGAAAAGAGCCATCAGAGCCATATACGAATTACGTAGACGCGATTCTCTGAGAGAACTGTTTAAGGAAATTAATATCTTGACAGTACCTTGCCAATACATCTATGAAAACATCATGTACGTTAGGAAAAATCTGCATTTATTCAGTAAAAGAGGTGACAGACACCACTATAATACTAGAAATAGGGACCAACTCGTTCAGCCAGGTTTCAGGCTTGCTAAAGTGGATTCATCTTTCATGGGGTACTGTTTAAAATGTTACAATAAAATACCTCCTCACATTCTACAACTGAATGAGACGAAATTTAAATCTTGTATAAAACGCACACTATGTAGGCAAGCATATTATAATTTGGGGGATTACATTAATGATAAAAAAGCTTGGCTCAATGCTGGTCCTGCTCCACAACCATAGGCAAACTAATTGATTCCCAGGTTACGTTATTGTGGAAGCTGCAGAAGATTGTAAAATATCCTTGCATTGTATAGATTCCATCTCGTAATATTATATAATTGCATAGCACATTTGTGTGAGTTCTATGTACTGTAAAGCCACCATTTACATTTAGTTATCTTTTTTTTTTTTTTGACTTGAATATGCCTTGGCGGCTGAGAGAATGTCATGCTCACTCAAATGTCTCGCTGATGGTGGCGTGTGTGTCGGGTCATTTAGCTCCCTTCAATATGGTCGAGTTGAATGGCGCCGATACATGCGTCATGTTCGTGAACGGGCGCTATCAGTTGGGACTGGTCATCTCTTAGCTGCCACGGTTAATTTGAATTTCTTTTTTTTATATTGTTGATTTAATCTTTTCTCTGGACGCTCTTAATGTGCACGTCTTACTACATCGTTCTCACATATATGTTTAATCACACATGAATGATGTAACCAAGATTTTGTAAAAATATATTGATTTAAAAGAGTGTCCATGGAGTTTCTTGCCCGTTCTTCTCCATAGAGATCTACGCTAGGGAATGGGCAACTACAGTACTTTCTCAAGTTATTATGCCTTGTGACTGTGACTGTAGCTTTGATTTTATTTGTATTTTGACATTCAAAAGTGCCGTAATGGTCTAGTTGAAATAAATGCTTTGAGTTTTGAGTTTTGAGTTTTTTTGAGTAAACTATTTATAAAAAAGTTTCAGCCGGTGTACTGTAACGATTGATTCAGTTATTGTAACATAAGATCAACCTTCGATTACAACAATATCAGTCGGTTTATTAGGGCTTTTTTATTTCTAACCGAACTAGGTTTAGTGTCGTGGGCTCTTTAACTAAATTTGTAACTGGCCATACATTAAACAAAGAGTACCCACGACGTGGAGAAGCACGACGGCGCAATGACGTTGTTTCACGGGCCACTCGGCGTGCGCGCGCGGACACCGAGCCGCCCGCGAGGCGAGTCGTATGGTAGCGGCAAGCGCGTTGACCACCCGCCGTAAGCTTTTTCATATGGACATTAAAAAATATGTTATGCGACACACGAATTAATGCTCTAATTTGAATGGCAAGTAGATTGCTGGGTTGGAGTGGTGCTGGTGCGGTGCTTGTCAAAATCAAATGAAGTTGAAATATGGGTTTAGATTTTTATTACGCTGGTAACCAATTGACATAAATACATGTAAGTTGTTTTAATTTGAATGTGTTTTGTTTTGTGCCAGATTTAAATCTCTTTGTGTACAGCAAGCATTACATACCTGCATTGCCCCGGTGATATTATTGTTACAAAAGAATAGATTGTCTCATTTTTAAGAATAATTGTCTCCCAGTTTGTGTTAATTGTTTTTTACCCAATACACTGTGTTTATTAAATATCTGGGACAGACATATTTACATAATACACACAAGAATATAGATAAAAGTACTTTAAACGTAGTGTACAAAAGCAACTTCACTTTAAGCCTTTTTAACTTTTGTTCAAAACTGCTGAGCAATACGCACCTTTTAAAACCGACTTCAAAAAAGAGGAGGTTCTCAATTCGTCGAAACCTTTTTTTTTTAAGTATGTTCTCCGATTACTCAAAGATGGTTGGACCGATTTGGTTTTTTTTTTTTTGAAAGGAGCTTCTCAGGTGGTCCCATGATCATCAAGTTAGGATCTGATGATGGGGTCCTGGAGGAACAGAGAGAATTCTTAAAATATTATAGGATACTAGAAGCATCGACAAACGTCTAAATAAAGTAAAAAAGAACAAGAAAAGAATAAAGGAACATTTCCTGTCAGCATGATTTTAGTTTGTAAATAGTGTTCTATATGTAAGTGTATCTATATATATATATATATGTTATTGTATGTATTAGTTTAGTGTATAAGTTAATTTCAGTTTTAACTCTATTGTTTGTGCACATACGTTATCCTCTCCTGCAAATCTCACAGTACAAGTATGGTTTGCTGTAAGAAAACCCAATTCTGGGTTAAGCTCGCCGTTGTACTTAAGCTATATTTTCAAATTTTGTGTATTTTTTTCTTTATAATTTTTGTGTGCAATAAAGAATAAGAATAAGAACTTTTGTGTTAACAAACCCGCAATTGTTTCACGTTTTGCGTCTGCGCAAGTGTCGTATTTCAATTGTTTTGGATCGAAAGAGTCGTATTTTAGGATAGTATTATACATCAAAATTACTAGTTTCTATTTAACACGTTACTAAGAGTTTGGTCTTATTGGAAAGGAAATATAATCTTGTTTTAAAAGATTTTTTTTTATTGATAGTTACAGGTAATAGGTTTTCATCAAATTAATCTATACTAATATTATAAAGCAGAAGAGTTTGTTTGGTTTTTTGGTTGAACGCGCTAATCTCAGGAACTATACGCTGGAATTGAAAAATTCTTTTTGCGTTGAGTAGTCCATTTATCGAGGAAGGCTATAGGCTATTATATATCATCACGCTATGACCAATGGGAACGGAGCAGCAATAAGAAATGTTGCGAGCGGGAAATTCACGCGAACGAAGTCGCGGGCAGTATTTTATAGCGAAATATCCGTTTTCATCACGGTTTTTTATGCTCTACATTGTTTTTAGATAATCAAATTTAAATTATATTTCCTGACTTTTACATAAATAGATTCCTTAACTATTCAGCTTTACAACAATATCTTTTAAATTGCTCTAGAACATGTAATTTGCGATCTATAGGTGTTTTTATCGCAACGGTCGAAAACGGTCAAGTAAATGTTAGTACGTCGAGCGCTCCTGCTTATTGCGCGTGTTTGCGCGTTCGCCTTCAGCCGAGAGGGTATGCAGCCACTCTGTAGCAAAGAGAACAAATCTATATCTACCACCACAGTGGCATGTATATCAGGCAAACCCAACGATAAAATTCATAAAATTGCACATCCAAAACCCGCTAACTTGCAGGCACTCAAACAAAAGAGCAACGCACTACGATTATGAGTTTCAGTTGCACCGTAATATGGTTCCGTAGTCGTGCAGATAAAATTTAATTGAACATGTGCCTGTTCCCACAGGGTTCCCACCACCCAGATTAGAGGGCTGTGATCGCTTCTCAGCTTCACAGGGAAACCCGACGACTACTAAATGAATTTTAATGAAGTAGTTAAGTGCGGGCCCGATGGAAAACTTATAGGAACTTTAAGTAACGTCTGCTTGGAAATTATGGACGATCGCAAAAATGTAGAGGATTTATTAGTTGGTTTTCACTTTAAGAGAGAAATATTTTCTTAATCATTTTCGAAGTAATTTAAATGCAAATCATATGAAACTACGAAAGCTAGATTGATTACAGTTACATTTTAATCAGTTGAAGCTCATAAATTGTAGATCTATACCTTCTGGGAATAATAGTAAGATTTCCATTGAAATTATCTGCACTAATTGAATTGGCTTATAACATAGCAAATAATCAAGGTAATTGAAGCACTCCATAGATTTTATTTACTCCTTCCTGCTAACTCCAATAAAACAGAATCATTCAGCATCAACTAAAGCAAAGATCAGTGAAGATTCGGCCAATCCAAACTCAGATAAAGTTCTGAGGTATCTGTCAATGTCCATTGTCCGCAGGTACTCCGCAATTTGTCTCCCGGTTTGATTGTACCTTCAAGACACACGCAACAGTTTGTTGTTAAACGTCCCTTCGTCCAGCAGTAGGTAGTAACATACGTGTTCATGAAACAAACCAACTCTTCAAGAGGACTCCGGTAACTCCCGCCAGTTTTACAAAGAAGCTACTCGACAAAGTTTCACTTGACGTGGATTCCGAACGAATGTCGCAGGAGAGTCGTTTGAATAAAGTTAGCCCACTGATTTATGTGAAAACTTTTAGTAGTACCGCGTCCCCAGAATATGTGGCCCAGTGTATTGTATGTACTTATCTTTCGGTGTTTATTCCGTAGTTCTGTTATTGCTTAATTCCCAGCGGTAGGGATGTTGGCATGCCTGTATTGTAAATAACGTTGCTAACTTACTAACTACGGGATATCCGAACAGGTTTTGGGAAAAAAATGTATTGCGCGTCATATTGCAGATGTTAGAAATTCCTCTGAATAATAGGCATTTATAACACCTCAGCATAATCAGTATAATGTTCCCACTGCTGGGACATAGGCTTTCTTTCTATGAGAGGGACCGCCCGCACTAAGCCCACCACGCGGGTGGGTTGGTTGATGTCACATGTCTTCGAGTTTTTGGTTTGAGACATGCCATGCCTTATCTTTCACCGTTTTTGAGAGCAATGATGATGAAATAAATTACACGCAGTAAACGCCTGCAATGGGCTTGAACTCACGACTAACTGCTCATAACTCGTGGTCGACACCACTGGGACACCGCTGCTTTCATTATAACACTTATTTATCTACAAACATGATACATCAATGAAATAATCCTGTCAAAAGAACCATTTCGCCAACTTATATTTTCGTAAATCGATCCTTTCTATCGCCCTCACTTTTTATACGATATCAAAACCCCCCGTGTCGTCACACGCACCCCAATAAAGAACAACTTGGATAACGCTACTCACGTTGGATATCCACAAATCGGGATTGGGCCAAGGGTCTTTGCTAAATCGAAATAAACAGGGGCATCATCGAATTCCCATTCCGTCCTTTACATTTGATTTATCTGCTGAGTGGGATCAACTTGAGGCGTAATTTATTGCTGCCGAGCGCGGAGGCCTCTTCCGCCGTTAATTCTGGGGACGGCTAGATAACGCTCTTGACACCTTTGTTTAGGATACACACGGGCTGGCCGAGACGATGGGGAAATCTTTCAATATATGGCGCTAAGGGGATAAATTTTGAGGTGGTTTAAAAGGGTTTTAACGGCTAAAGGCGGCAATGTCGTCAACTATAGAAGCGCATTCTTATAAATCTGTGTAGTCGCTGCGGTCCGTTATTGCAGTTGGATGCTGTTACTTTTGGATTTTTGAGTTGCTAGAGTTTATATCAAATACAAAAATTTGCTGCAAATCTTTACAGTTTGGTACGGTAATTAACGTTATATGGTTACGATTGGTTACGTTGCGTTGGTTGGACTGCCTTCCGACTGCCAGCTGAAAAGCCTTTTTAGATAAGCTGACCGCAATCATTACTCCTGTCAAACCTGAATATGGCCATTGGTCCATATAGGACATAGAGGATAACTATTCCAATACTTTCTTACAGCCCAGTGGAGACTAATCCAATTTTTTCCATAAATCTCGCTTTACTTAAACTAATGGCCAGTCAGGAGGTCTATCTCCTGACTAACATTAAATTATAATTAGTGTTAAGACCATCTTCCCCTCATATCAGTTATGATAAACACGGCATTAGCAGTGACAGGTAGATAACTAGAGATGTCCAGATTATACGTTAGGCCGATTAACCGATTAATGGGCCAATTGAATGCCGATTACACCGCCAATTGACTGTGACTAGTGAAGCGGTGATGTGTTGCGTGTTCTGGACATGCACAGTTTGTTCTTACTTACATAAGTATTTAAACTATCTAGGTAGTTGAAAAATCAAAATTTAGAGCGCACAACTTAATTTTTTTTGCCTGGAAATTTTTGTTAAATTACTTAAATCATAATTTCGTGCCTGTATTCCCCGAAGGCTGGAGCTAAGGCCTTTTGTATAACACCCATATTTCGCAGGTCACGTTTGAGTCCCATGTCATAGAGCCTATGGTGCACCCACACCGCAGTTTCTTCTGGAAGAGAAACACTGTGAAACACGATAACATTTAGTAGCAATCTGTAACTTTTGTAGATACTTGTTACTATTTGTTGAATGTTATTATGGCGTCCACAACGCGATTAACATAAATTAAAACAAAATATAACAAAGAGTAACTTTCATCAACAAACGAGTTCCACAGCATTTGTTCTATGTTATAGAAACGTTCTCTAACAATGTTATCAATTGTTACCACATGTGGATGGTTTTTAAAAGTAATGCAACATTACTCAACATATTACTATATTACTATAATAATAATAACCGAGGAAGTTCAGCTCTCGAATTCCATACACCTAAGATCCCTTTCCTCATTCAAGAGCTATAAGTATTTGGGTATGTCGGAAGCGTTAGGCATTAACGTAACTGACATGAAGCAATCGTTGAAGGAGCCAGCTTCGGTCGCCTAAAGAAGGTATTAAAATAGCCTTCTTTCAGGTGGGAACAAGGTGCGCGCCTTCAACGGTTGGGTCATGCTGGTTTTTATGTACTCTTTCGGCATACTCAAATGGACTCGATGCCCTGGATAGAAGAGTTCGTACACTGCTGACCGAAAATTGAATGCATAACCCACGATCATCGGTGATGACTGTACATCCCGCGGAAGTGCGGGGGTCGAGGCTTTTTAAATGTGAAGACCCTCCACAACCGCGAGGTGTGCAGCCTCAGAGAATATTTTCTAAAAGCCGCGGTGGGTATGCACAGAGATGTGGTCGCAATGGACAAGGGACTCACCCCGTTGTCCATGGCTAAAGAGAACTGGCGCAAACCTGTAGTACTTACTACTGATGACCGCAAAAAAGAATGGCATGGCAAGGAGCTTCACGGGCGCTTCCAACGGGTTGTTCATGGGCCCGATGTAGATTTTCTAGCGTCCGTGTCCTGACTACGTTTTGGCGACCTCTTTGGGGAAAGTGAAGGTTTTGTTTGTGCGATTATGGACGAAGTTATGTTGACGAACAACTACCGGAAATATATTATGAAGGACGGGACGGTTGACGTGTGTCGGGCATGCCACCTTCCGGGTGAGTCCATCAGACATATTATTTCTGGTTGTTCTCGTCTAGCTAACGGCGAGTACTTGTACAGACACAATCAAGTAGCCAGGATTATTCACCAGCAACTTGCCTTGAAATATAATCTTGTGGAATCAGAAGTAACGTACTACAAGTATGTGCCCGACCCAGTTCTCGTGAAAGACCATGTCACGTTGTATTGGGATCAGTCTATCATTACTGACAGGACTATTGTCGCCAATAAGCCTGACATAGTGGTGATAGACCGATCAGCGCGCCGCGTAATGATAATCGATGTTACCATTCCGCATGACGAGAACCTCGTGAAAGCTGAGAAAGAGAAACAAATAAAATATCTGGACTTGGCACACGAGGTTCGCGACATGTGGAATATGAACTCGGTTATCATTGTGCTGATTGTCGTGACGGCCAACGGCCTGATAGCCAAGAGCCTCGACGACCATCTCTCGAAGCTCTCATTAGGCGGTTGGATCAAGAGCCTGATTCAGAAGGCAGTACTCCTCGATACGGATCGCATTGTGAGCAGCCCTAACCACCGGTGGCTTCGACCCTGCTCCTGACACCGGCGGAACTCTATTTTTTTATATTTTTAAGTGTTTTTTTTGTATCCTTTTATTTTTAAGAAATACTTAAAAATGTAATCACATAAGAAGAAAGATAGAGTAATACACTTATGTCTATGTTCGTAAAATTAATATAATTTAAGAATGTCATCGTAATCAAAAAATCAAAAAAATAATCCATTCAATAAAATATCTCAATGAATAACGAATAAACAATCAATTCTTATGTGTGGCATGTTTTATCTGTTATACTAACACGGCAACATATCATAATATTAAATAACTTTTTATATCGGATGTTGCTCAGTAACATTTGGAAACGTTGCTCCACCATATTGCCATCAACTTTGAATTTAGAAGCCACGTGCTCGCTTTTGCGACCCCTGGACCGACGAAGCAATACAAATGTTCAAAATTCACAGTAGGAAAAAAATCTACAAACACAAAGTAAATTACTAACTGTACGGTTCGAGTTACTTGACATTTCAGGAAAACAAAAGGTAAAGAAAGTATTCGAAATTCTTAGGGAAACGTGAAAAGGAAAACACAAAATACTCTTTTAGTTTAATTGCTTAACAACCCACTCGTGTAGTTCAAAAGGTTGCGCCCACGGTCACCTCTTTACGCAACTCCATAGCATAGTTACTCGGTGCTACGGCGTAGCGACTCGAAGCTACGGCGTAGCAACTCGTGCTACGGTCGCGTAGTCTCAACGCCTACGAGACTTTTTTCAAGTTTTCTTTTGACTGGCTTTTTGAAGTTTATCCAGGTAAGTTAGCAATGTTTACTAGTTACATAACATATTATAACATCACTCCTGTAATACTCGAAGCTAACTAGGTGTAGCTAATAGTTTACCCACATTTTGCCAGTTACATTTATGTCCCATTTAATGGGAGGCGAGCCTATTGCCATCAACGTGGCGCAAATCCAGACTCCGTGGCTGCTACTAAGAAATTTCTGATGGAAAAACCCAATAACACTGCCTGACCTGACAATCAAACCCCGAACCACATCGTTAGCAGTTGCACTTGTGACCAAATAACCAGTTAAATACCACCCAACAATCAAAAGAAAGAGTTTTTAACACTCCACTGCATTCCTTACACCATCGACTCAAATCCACAACAACTTCCCTACTATCAACATCATACTTTAACCAGTTCGGATCCACGGATAAGCGTTATTCGTGATGTGATCCGAGAATCGCGATCCGATACTAAAAGGACAATAAATACGGATCATGCGCGTCATTTGATACCTATTGCGAATAAACTAGAGGTGGTAGTTGATCTTGATGAGGCAGAAGTGTGTTAGAGTTTCGTTTTAAATGTTTTGGCGTATTTTTTTACATCCATAACATAACATCGTGCCTATAATCCTCAAAAGTTAGGCAGAGGTATACCAACAATTTGTCAGTTATACTTAAGTCTCATGTTATAGCGGGGTACATGGCGGGATCTAGACTACATGGCTGCTACTGAGAAATTAATAATAATAATAATATCGCTGGACATGAACACACAGCGCCATCTATCGCCACAGTAAGCAAGGCTTGTGTCGTGGACACCAGATAGTTGATATACTACATTATACTTTTTTGTTTGTGAAAACCCCATAACAATTTGCCCGACCTGGGAATCGCACCCAGGACCACATGCTCATTAGTCGCAATTATTATTGCGACCACTGGACTAAACGAGGCAATCCTCAAGCGTAAAAGGTAGTTTGAAATTAAACTTAATTTTTGAAGTGAAAACTTCAGGAGTGGACAAAAATCATGGAATTCGCGTGACTGTCACGTACACTTTTCCAAGCACTCTTAGCCGATGCGCGGCGTAGCCATAGTGGATCGGCTACGAGTTTTCACTTCTATCGGTGTGTTTTTTTTTGAAAGGGATATCTATGTTGGAAAAGCCCTGGAGTGTGGCAGATTCAGATTAAGGTAATGCCAAATAATTTGATCAGCCAAACGTAAATAATTAGGTATTTCCGATTTAATTAAACCCCAAACACAAAGCTCCCATCCGAACACTCGTAGGTATGTATCCTATCACTATTTAATACTTAAATTCCTTCAGCAATTCAATTATTTAAAGGAACAAAAGAAACATTCTGTCGCGTAACACAGGCTCATAAAATTGAAATTGCTCGTAAAATCAGTATACGCAAGTACAGTTTAACGACTACTTTTCACTTCAAGCGCAACTCTTTAGGTGTGATTTTTTAAGATTTCCTTTTTCATTACAAAGTTATTTAAGTACTCATTCCAACAAGAAATTCTTCACGGTCTTTGCTAAATGCACACTAATTATTTTTCAATAAATTTCATCAAAAATTGACTCTTATCGCATTACGTTAACTTTCAACATGGAATGTATTTCTCACTCGTGGATTTTTTCATTTAATCTTATCAGTGTGGAAATGAAAATCTCCACAGATAAGTTCGACTACTACTAAGTTTGCCGTATGTCGTCATTACTCCTCAGATCAGATCCTAATTAGCGATACTATATTGAATAGTATATTTTCGATTTCTAGCTAAGAATAACGATCTTTACAAAATCGGGCTCGAAACTCTTTTTAACCGACTTCCAAAAAGGAGGAGGTTCTCTATTCGACTGTATGTATTTTTTTTTATGTATGTTCACCGATTACTCGAAGACGCCTGAACCGATTTGAAAAATTTTTTTTTTGTTTGAAAGGGTATACTTCCAAGTTGGTCCCATAGAAATATTGTCATGATCTGATCACGAACTTCGGAGATATGGAACGGAACTCTTCAATAATAGACAGCAAATCTGTCGTGATTGCTGCAATCGCTTGGATGTTTATTGTTTTCTACAACAAGTGAAGCATTTAATTTTGCGTTTGATAAGAACATTCTACTATCAGATCTGATGATGAAGCCAAGAGTCACGGAACTCCATAATGAGACAATGCATCCTAGTAGTGTTTGGGCTTGTTGTAATTGTAACGGTTTGCATTTTCCATGTGTACCAAGCACAATCATGTGAACCACTAAAAAGTGAAAAATAAAAACATTTTTGCAAAAAATAAAACCGACTTCAAAAAAAAAACATAAAATTGAAAAATAACTTTAGTTTCTGAAGTCGGTGACAAAAAAATGAAATCAATAAAACAAAGGTCACCGACTTCAGAAGCTAAAGTTGTTTTTCAATTTTATGTTTTTTTTTTGAAGTCGGTTTTATTTTTTGCAAAAAAGTTTTTTTTGTACTTACTTTTCGGTATTCCTTCTAATTTCTGATTTGCCCTTTCACGCCCACTTGAAATTCACCTGATGATACTTTCATATGCATTTAGTGAAAAGTTGTTATTTTGAAAAGACGAACAGATATTTCAATTTTATTTACCTGTATAGGTTTGTACCCCCATGGTATTCACGTTAGTAGGTACTAAAGTGCCTACCCAGTATAATCTTAACCCACTTCAGCTCCGTTCCCAAATCCAAAATAAATCCGTCTTAAAATTCAGCTACAAAATCCATTCACTAAAATCTTAACACTATTCAATACAATAAAGTTGAAGGTAATTGTCTGGAGAGAACCACAATAGCATAATTAGTTGGTTTCTCTTATACAGCGATGTGAAATAAAGGAGTAAGTTTGAGGGACAATTTACGACGGAGCGGGGACTATCACCGCTTAATTCCGTGCCGAGAAGCCAGATAACAGTCTTGTAGTGTCGCAGTCGATTTATTACTTTAATCAAACGTTCTATGTATGCTGACAAAAACTACGCACTTAATGCCTTATTTAGGGCGAGATTGAACATTGGCCGATATGTGTTTTTTTTTTGTTTGCGGGTTATCGGTTTGGATGGATTTTCTTCGCGTATTATTACAAGATGTAAAAATCCCTCCGGCAAGCCGCAGGAGGAGGTAGATTTCGGAGAAGGTGCTGGAGCGTCCGACTATTGAAAATTTTTATAAAGAGTTGTACTTATGTGTAAAATCTACAAAAAAATATATGATTTCAAAATCGTTGTCCTGTAACGGAAAGTTTACCCTTTTTAAATCCGCTCATAAGAGTTTAGCATGCAAACGCCCTCAATTTTTTTGTTATAATTTTTTATTTCGAAAACTATAAGTTTTATCGCTAAACTTCAAAGGTAACATTGTAGAAAAACTTCAAAGGTAACATCTATACATATAATAAAAGAGTAAAAAAGCGGTGTCTGTACATTGAATATATTTAAAAAATAATAATTGAAGGGGGTTTAGAAACAGTAATAGAGTACGAATCCAAAAAAAAAAGTATGTCTGTTTGTCTGTTTGTTTGTACACGCTAATATTCGGAAGTACTGGACGGATTTGAATTATTTTTTTTTAGTTGTATAGATATTATGTCTGGGCAACATATAGGCTATAATTTATCTTGGAAACCTGAACACCTGATGTAGAACCGCAACAGACCAGCTAAACTATAAGAGATACAAAAATGACACCATAGCAAAAATTGTTTCACGTGATGAGCATTTTCTGCTTAGAGAATAAATTTGAAGATCTGGAACATCTGATGTGGAACTCCAAGAGCCCAGTTATATCATAACACATATAGGAATGACGTCTTAGCAAAAGTTGTTCAATCTGATGAGCACTCTCTGTTGACTTATAAAAATCGAAGATCTGGGACACCTGTCGTGGAACTCTAATAGCCCAGCTACACCATAACACATATAGGAATGACGTCTTAGCAAAAGTTGTTCAATCTGATGAGCGCTCTCTGTTGACTTATAAAAATCGAAGATCTGGGACACCTGTCGTGGAACTCCAATAGCCCAGTTACACCATAACACATATAGGAATGACGTCTTAGCAAAAGTTGTTCAATCTGATGAGCAATCTCTGTTGACTTATAAAAATCGAAGATCTGGGACACCTAACGTGGAACTCCAATAGCCCAGCTACACCATAACACATATAGGAATGACGTCTTAGCAAAAGTTGTTCAATTTGATGAGCACTCTCTGTTGACTTATAAAAATCGAAGATCTGGGACACCTAACGTGGAAATCCAATAGCCCAGCTACACCATAACACATATAGGAATGACGTCTTAGCAAAAGTTGTTCGGTCTGATGGGCATTTCCTGTTGACTTATAAAAAATCGAAGATAAGAAACATCTGATGTGAAAATTATTGCAAAGCTATCACTAATTTCACTGTATGATAAAATTATCAAATAACAAAAACTGGGAGTACCTCCACGCGGTTAAGGCGGTAACAGTTTAGGACTTATTTTCAATGACGATGGTATATCATTGAAAATTTGACTCTACTGACCAAAACTAATTTTAACGAATAAATATGTCTTCGGGCTTATGTTATTTGAGTGTTTAATTTCCTTTTCCATTTATCTTCGTGACTCGGTAGCCTTCCCGGTTACGCAGGGTACTTAGATTTTAATTGATCAGGTATCTTCACAACAAAACCATGGCAACCATGCCTAGAAAAAGGTCAAACCTTTCCCAATGTTCCAAAGGAGCTAAAAGATTGAGGATCATAAGATCCCAAGAATCTACCGAAGTGCATCAGGAGAGACTTGATGCTGTTCGAGAACATCAGGCTGCAACTTGCTCCGTGAAAACCTCTTCCGATCGCGAAGCACGCCTGCGTTCTCAGCAAATTTACGCATCTACATCCAGGTCTCTAGAGACCAGTGAAGAATAGATGCCTGACTGCGTTCACGGATAGAGAATTGCGCTTGAGTTCTCAGCGTATTCGCACATCTACTAACAGGTCTTTTGAAACTAGCGATGAACGTGATGCGCGACTAACTGCTGCTCGAGATTATCATACATTGCCCCAAACACGCACACAACAAAATATTCATAATCAGGTAGAATGTGAGAGAGAAAGAACATTCTCTGAACAGAATGTCGATAACATCTGAAGAATCGGGTGTCTCTCAGGGCATGACGACCTTCCTTGCGTTGAAAAGAAATGGAGTTCATTTACGTATACTCCTATGATTGAATACTCCACATATTCCGGAGGTATGGTTCAAAATTATACTTTTTGTGAAGCTGTTAAATGGCAAAAAGAACCAAACGGTATGTGTTGCTCAGGTGGGAAAGATCCGTTATTTTCCCGTCCCCGGGCTCTTAGAATTCGACGTTTCAGATCTTCGATTTTGACGAACCTGGTGTCGCTGGCAAAAGCAACAGGATCCGCGTACGAAGTCGCGGGCAGAAGCTAGTTGTAGAATAAACAATTTGCTTTCAAAAAAAAATATTTGCGACGCTGAAAATGTTTACTGTTTCGGAGATATGATTTTTTTTCGAAAAAAATTTGGTAATTTCAACCCCCTCCCCAATTTAGGGGTTGCATCAAAAAAGTTTTAGTATAAAGTTGTCTGTATTTTTACTCAGAATGATAAAACTGAAAAAAGGTTCAAAAATTTTCCCTAGGAAAAAAGTTATGGCCAAAAAACTGATTTTAAAAACCGCCACCCCGCCGCCCCCCATGGACGAATTCCGCCCATTCACGAACTTAGCCTAAGTTTTGACCATCTCGATTTTTTGGCCAAGTTTGAAAGCAATCGGTTCATAATTGCGACCTGTAGAGTGTGGCTAAATTTGGCTTGTCACCCATATAACGTAAACATATTATATTGTATGTAGGTGAGAGACCAATAGGTAGATTTTTTTTTTTTAAAAAAGAAATCTACCTAAAAAGATTCTTTACGAAGACGACAACCAAGCGTAAAGTACATCAAACTAAGTAACTCTACACAAAAATTACCCTGCAAAACGTCATGTTTTTTTTGGTTGTGTAAAATCACTTTTACGTTACATACGGTGGTGGAGATATTTAAAGTAAAATTATAACATTTACTAATACAACTAGTGCAACAGTTTGAACTTTGTCAACCAATATCTCCGTAACTAGAAGGTTCTCAGATATGGTCTGGAACAAAAAAAATATCGTGATGACAGGGTTTAGATAAATTAAGGCTTACTTTATCGATCGAGTACGTTTTGTCGCTGATAAAACGTCGTACTAGATTTCAAAAACATAGCTTCCAAGATTCGCAAGACCTAACAATGCGTATAATAGCTATCAATACCCTGTATTTGTTTGATCTCTCATTTAGCAACTTGATAATTAACAATCAGAGGGGTCCTTTGTTATAGTCAAATTGAAACGGTATTAGTGACCAGATTAACAAGGGCGATATGGTTGATAATATCGTTTGTCGATAGGGACACACGAGGCCTTTGTGTATACTTCAATCAGAGCTTGTAATCATCGCTTTATTGGGTTTAATGGTTTTATTGAAATACATAGTAGAAGCACAGATATTATAATACTTCGGTAGAAGGAAGGTAATAGTAGAAGGCGCCGGTGACTGAAAAGTTGTGTCTTAATCGGTTGTCGTGATATGGGCATGTGATGCGGAGGAATGAGGAATGTGGATGGGTATTTGAGTAGAGGAAGACCGAAGAAACGATGGATGGACTGTGTTAAGAAGGATATGGTAAGAAAAGAAGTGTCTGATGAGATGACGAAAAATAGAGGAGTATGGAAGAAGAAGACATGCTGCGCCGACCAATAATAAATTGGGATAAGGGCAAGAGAATGATGACATAGTAGAAGGTAGTTGTCTCGTGGCTAAAGAATAACAGCCGCTCGGGTTTATTTTTAGGTTAAGCTGCGCTTGCCTAGGTTGGTCTGTGGATGAGTGACCTGCTAACATGGTTTTTCTTCCATTTCAAGGTTTTAATTAAAGATTGTGAAAAGATTCTTCACGAAGCCGTAAGGTCTTCTCCCCGTCATTATGTTTCTTTTTTCTAGACCATACCTGGGAGTCTTGCAGTTACGGAGATATTGGGGGTGTTTTTAATGAATGATTTTTACTTGAAACATCTTCATGACCCCAGTACTATTCAATCCAACTATCAGCACAATGTTTTAAGTGCGTAATAAAAAACAAAAAACGTGATTTTTTGCCAAAAATAAAAAAGTCATTTCGAAGCAATCATTTTTGCGAAGGGTTTACTTAGTTTGATGTACAGAATGCTTAGGTCTATGTTCACCGAAAAGATAACGGTCTGATTATCTAAAAACAGCTGTCACTGTGATATGTTCCCATACAAAAATGTGTTTTACACAGCTGTTTTTAGATAATCAGACCGTCATCTTTTTGGTGAACATGGACCTTAGTTGACGGTTTTGCGGAGGGTCTGTTTACACCCTGCAGATCATGCAATATTACAAAAAGTTTTGGATTACACTTTGTTGCCATGCACTCTATAAAAAGCGCTAGTTTGTTGTTTTTGGTGAAATTAATGCTTAAACCGTCGTTCGAACTTTTTAAAGTCGTACAGGACATTAAAAAGTTTTTAATTTCCTATGAAAGAGTTGAAAACTACAAAAATAAATTACAAAATACAAATAATTATGATATTTGGTTGTAGTCATCATATTCATTTTGTGAAAGCATCAATTATGTCTAAGCGTGGCTCATAACTATTACGCATTTATATAATAATTTTTTCACTTTGAATAATCTATAGCAACAGATAAATGTGATACGAGAACATTCACAATAACATCATTAATTTTACAATACATTACATAATATTCTCTATACATTTAATATTTAAGTTGACCACAGTATACTGTATTAACCTTTACCACAAATAAGATAGTTAATGCAATGAAAAACATCAACCCTATTACTCTACTGATTGATATTAGGTTCCTGTCAAATTGTGGAGGTGTAAATATCCCGTGGTTGTTTGTCACTCCTAAACAGCAGTAGATTTCGGTTCTGGCATACGAATAGAACATTCTGTTTAAATCAGCAGGACGTACCTGAGAATAATTTTCAGGGTCCACGCGAGTGGAGAAGCATGTTACACTTTTTTTTGTAATTATGAAGTAGGAGAAGTTACAATGAGCCTTTGGTGAACGACGAGAAATATCCATCTGAATTCCTAATTAGTAAATCAAAGTACTTCATGAATTGAGCGTCATTCGATAACCATGTGGACTACCAGTGTGTGAATACATTATTTCAGTCGCACCGAACCTAAACATTTGCTAGAGCGAGAAACAGACAGTGAATGCTATCGCCGCACCCGGCCGCATCGCCAATGAGTTCAACACGCTTCAAACAAAATGACGGTTCTGAACCACTGAAAAAAAAAGAGCATAGATAAATGCGACTCTATCCTGATACAAGTGGCTCAACCTTAAATTGACACTGCTATAAGAAATGGTGGTACGCTCCCTGCAAGCTAAATCAGTCCGCATCCTTGCTCAGCCGCTGACAATTGAACATCGGGCTGAAGTCAGCTGCTGATTCATCAATGCCGTTTTATTCGCTTTGACTAATTTATTGGCGGAGCTAGGCCAATCAATTACTTTTACACTGCCTCGGATTGAGATAACGGTTCAGGGTAAATCAATGGTTTCTGGACTGCAATACTGTTGATTTCATGTGTTATAAATGTTTGACATGCGAACTACACACTTTTTTGTTATATGCATCGCACACTGCAGAAAGGCAGCACCGCAGTGCATAACATAGGCCTCAAAAATTCGCCTGAAAAGCGATCTACCAGTGCGTTACGACGCGTTGCTGCCCTGCCAGTACCTACTAAGCCACGGTTCATACAAAATGTCAAAAAAAGATATCGGCTGAATAATTTAACTCCATTTTTAAGACTCGGTTTAATATGGGTATATTTAGGATGCATTGCGATGCAACACGGTCTCCATAATGTGCGCCAGCCTTGTACCTCTGCACAAAGTTTATAAGGTAGCTGTTTTCATATTTTATATCTCTAACCCGACAATACCTGCACCTTTATTGCATCACAACTGCATTAGATCTACATTACATTTGGGTACCAACCCTCCCACGTTGCGGTCAAATGCGGCCGTAGTAGCGATTAGACTTACAAACGGCACACGTAATCCGATAGCGAATATATAACGTCAGCGGGTCCATCTGACCTATACTGCTCAATTTGGTCAGTGAGCATTATTGGGAATACATTATTTAGTTAAACAAAGCGAGGTTGAATGATTCTGTTGAATATTTTAGAGTAGCCTGGCGCAAATATGACCGAGCTTTAGAAAGGTTGTCATGCGACATTTGTGTATAGTTATTCCCAGCGATTACTAGATCTATCTTCAGCTCAGATCATGGTTATATAATAGATTGCATTGACTGTACATTTCACAGGTATCAATGAGTGATAGACACAACGCTGGGTCATTATTTTTTTTAAAACTCGATATCACATTTGCATCAGCATGAGTAGACAAACTGTCCGAGGTTTTTTTAAACTTCATCGCGCGAACCACGGGCCACAAACTACGGGCCAAAAGTGAAAACCGCGGTTAAACCACTAATAATTTCAATTACGTTAGTAATTCATATAATTATTAAGCTGGAATGATCAGTGGTGCATTTTGTGAATTTACGGCCAAAGAAACATTTCACTTGGCCCAACGACTTTCATCAACCCCAAAAGGTGAGCAGCGAAGGTTAGAGTCCTTGTTCACCTTTTAAGGTTGCTGGAAGACAAGAAGGAGCGTGGCTGGTAGATCAGCAGATAGATGTTCAACAGGCAATGTTGAACGACATTATATATAGGATTGCGGGCAAGACCTGAATGAGAATCTCACAAAAGCGATGAGGCTTAGACTCAGAAGAGGGTTAAACAAGGCTAACAATAAAGATAATGGAGACAAATTCCTACAGAACACATACAATAGGCTAGTTTCCACCATCAATAAATTGCAAATCTATTTAGTCCGTCAGTTAGAGTATTGGAAAATAATGGACACGTATTTTTTGTTTTTGTAAATCAACGAATATTGACAAAGATAAAACGCATCAAAACTCGGGAGTGGGGGCTCGTGACGTCAGAACTCACTAAAAATGGTACCAAACAGTGACGTACTGAGAATTTTAAAAGCGTCGTATCTTCGTCAATTTTGGTTTATGTACCAAAAGAAAAAACACGGGTCAAATATTTTTTGATAATCTAAGTGACGGACTAATTAGATTTTTTCAGTTAACAAGCCTATTTCACAGACACGTTAATCTCATTAATATCCTGGCTTCATAATAAAAACAAACGGTAAATAATATGCAACCGCACTATATTAACTTCTGCAAAGAAAGTTTTGCATCATTAGTGTGGATTCAAGCGGGGGCTACTGTTTGGCTCATTGCAATGGCTTTTCAGCTGTGTTTTCACTGAATGTCGGTCTTACATTTAAAATAGTATGCAGATGACGTACTTACTTAATGCCGAATGCAAAGTAAGTGTACAAAAATTAATATGATCGGAACTTAGCAGTTTTCTGTTTTATTCTTATTCTTAATCTTTATTGCACACACAAAAATTAACAAACAAAAACATACACAAAATTAAACCGCCAATTAACATGGACAATCAAATGTCGATTGACCAAATGGCACCTTTGAAAAGACGTGTCATGCTTGCCTGCCACCGAATCCGTTATGCTTTATTTCGCGAGAATCGTGATCACCAATTGAGTAATTCTTTGGACTTTTCTACCGGGAATAAATGATCAATCTTAATCATCGTAACACAACAACATCATTGTTTTTTTGGTGTATCTAATTGTAAATTCACATTTCGCCAACTATAAAGGCTGTAAATAGACCCTTAACGAACTCGAGAGGCACGTGTTCTGTCCATCATTGCTATATTTTTAACCGACTTCAAAAAGAAGGAGGGGGGATTTTTTATTTTTGATGTATGTTCCCTGATTACTCGAAGATAGCTGGAGCGATTTGAATTATTCTTTTTTTGTTTGAAAGGGTATACTTCTCAGGTGGTCCCATAATCATCAATTCGGGATCTGATGATGGGATCCTGGAGAAATTGAGAGAACTCTTCTAGGCACACTTGATATAATTTGGGTAGTTTTTGGAAGAGTGCTTTCTTAAAGTCGTCGCACTTCAATTTGGTGAAGATCTGATGAAGAACTTCGGAGATAGGCAACGGGAGTTCCGTTGCCTATCTCCGAAGTTCTTCATCAATAAATGATATATGTGCAAATGGACTGGGATTGCTGAAATCTCATGTCTGTCTATTGTTTACACCAGTTCATAACATAACATCACGCCGCTACGCTGTGACGGGGTAAGCACAAGTGAACCACTAAAAAGTAAACAAAAAAAACTTTTTTGCAAAAAATAAAACCGACTCCAAAAAACACAAAAAAGTAAAAAATAACTTTAGCTTCAGAAGTCGGTGACCTTTGTTTAATTGATTTCCTTAGTTTTATGTCGCTGATCTAGACCTTGGAACTTTTTTACAAGTTTTTTTTTTAATACAAGTTTTTAATGTTATATCTTTATTTAAATATCTCCACG
The DNA here is from genome assembly GCA_950022955.1 of Xestia ashworthii. Classification (NCBI taxonomy): domain Eukaryota; kingdom Metazoa; phylum Arthropoda; class Insecta; order Lepidoptera; family Noctuidae; genus Xestia; species Xestia ashworthii. The sequence goes on from OX465554.1 coordinate 16,134,853, forward strand.
ACTCGCGTACAATTAGTGCAATAAAAACCAGCCAAATTAAGATGGAATTCAGAAAGGTCTGCAATACACAACCAAAAAAAAACGTTAAACGCACAGGTAGCCTATACAAACTGCACTTGTCAATTACAAATATACATTTCCCTGCTTTTTCATTGCAAACTAAATTAAATAGAGATAGCTAATTGACTGTCAATCGTGGTGATCGATGTTTGGCTCGATACATTTGCATCGGACCAATAACGTACGTCGATTGGACGTTTCAAACTGTTGTTTGAGCTAAATATTTTTGTATTATGAACGGTGAATTTGCGCTTTTAAGTGTTTGTTTTTTGTTTATACAGGGTGTAAAAGACTCATCACGAAGCCGTCATTCTGTAAATAAAACTAGGTAAGTTCACGCAAAAAGTATTGATGGGAAACTTTTGGGTGAAAAATCATGTTTTGTGGTAGAACTCAATGTAACACGCTCAAAACATTGTGTTTGGATGGATTGAGTAGTACGAGGTTTGTGGAGGCGTTTAAAGTAAAAATCGTATATTAAAAACTTGTATTTAAAAAAAAACTTGTGAAAAAGTCCCCCAATATCTCCGTAAGAAAACCACAATAACGGGAAAAAAGAAAAGTGCCTTTCGGCTTCGTTTAGAGGTTTATTACACCCTTAAGTCGAGCTAGTTTTGTCATCCCGCGATCATGGCGCAAGCAAAAGCGCCGAAATATCGAATGCACTGAATAATGGATAAATCACAGAAGATATCTCGTAAGTGACCGTATAAGTTTAGCTAAACTTATACCGTATAAACCGTAAGTGCTTAAAACAGTGTGGACATTAATTTATCCATATCAGGTTCTAACTTCTTTCAGCATAAAACCCGCTGGAAAGGTTCCCCTATATTTTATCAGATGTCAACAACTAATAAAACAGCGATCAAATCAACCAAACCAGCGAAATTCCGCAACATTTTCAATAGAAATTCACGATTCACCCTCTGAATTGAAGCGGTAGCAAAATAATTGTAGGTATATTTAAAGTTTAGTTGAAAAAGTTCCCTTTGAATGGTGTAACATCAGTTCATTAGGGCGCATTCACGGCGTGTCAGCGGCTCTAACTGACGTAGAGCGACTCCGCAATTCGTTTTACATCTGACCTAAATTCTGTCTATAGATAATGTAAGTGTGAACGAGGCTTAACTTTTTGCGTACAACAAAGCTTGTGATTGATTTTTTTTTGTTCTTTTGGATGTGTTTTTCGATGGGTTGTGCCCCAAATGAAAAAAATGTTTCCCGTCGCGTCCATGTTTAATACAGAATGATAATTTAATAGACAGCATACTACAAGTACGCCGTCCCTTTCAGAAATAAACACGTAGCCTCAAGGAAAAAAAACATAGTGTTGGTTTATCCTGTATTTAAATAGAGTCGTTTAATGGGAGACCATCTCAAACGACTTCAAAGGGGACCATGTAGAACGCACTTTTGCTTCCTTCATTTATTCATAGGGCTCCGAGGTTGGAGGGTACTCTTTGGTGAGGGCTTCAAAGTCGCAGATAAACATAGATTATGAGATATAATCACAGCAGCAGATTTGCAGTTCACTTGTTCTCCCCGTCACTGCGATCATTTTTTTTTGTTCTACACCTTCCAGTTACGGAGATATTGGGGGTCACAGTTCCAACTTTTTGATAAGTTTTTATAAATACAAGTTTTTATTGGAAAAAAATCACCTCTACGACCCCCGAACTATTCAATCCATCCATCGGCATAATGTTTAAGTGCGTTGCATTGAATTCTACCACAAAACACGATTTTTCACCCCAAAAAGTGTTGATTACCAACGATATCTTTTGCGTAAAGTTACTTAGTTTGATTTACAGAATGCTTGGTTGACGGCTTCGTGATGAGGTCGTTTACACCCTGTATACACTCTCGCACTTGCCCAGTCTCGGAGTATCTCGCCGAAACTGTACAGCCTCCTAACGAAAGTCTAAGCATATCAATCCGTCAAAGTTCGCCATCCCGGTTTAATTAAATTAATGTTATATTACATTTATCGAGTATTCCATTATTCTGACATACTAGCCTTCGCTAACAATGTTGTAGTATCGACTATACACCAAAATAATACACTGCTAACTAGCGAACTAGTCTATAAATAGATTTACTTACTGGAGATACCTCATTCGAATTTGTATATTTATAACCAACTTATATTAACCGTATAGGTACACCAGGCATACAAGTTATTGGTTGAACATAAAAATCAAGTTCAACAATATAAAACTAGACAAAAGTGTAACTAAGTAAAATACGAAATGAAAACTGTGGTATATAATTAGAATAAAAACAAAAAAAATACCTACCATCGGTTACGAACTATGAACAAATGGACGAGATAGTATTTATTACCAACAAAGTTTACGCGTAGTGATGGTTTCAAACTACCAATGAACTCGGCTGACGAGTTGCAAGTAGGCAGACAGACTGTCATTCATTTCATACCTCGCACCTCTAAAAAAAGGAAAATAAAGTGAAGAAATAGTATGAACATCCCACACCCAAACAATCGAAATTATAATGTAAAATTTGTCCATTCTCACTGGGCCTGGTCCCAACTTTTCTCAAGATGAAGCTAGATTCCCAGCAGTGAGAACAATACAGGCTAATTATTAAGTATACTATCAACAAAAACACTCGCTAGCCATTTTCAATCGTCCAACAGCCAGTTTATTCGGAGTCCAACAACAATAAAAAGTAAGTTTTGTATTGACTCAGATCCGTTCTGATCCTTCCAATACGTGATCTAATCAAGAAAGGGACCCTTGAATGTAGTTAATTAGGCAAATAGAAAGTTTCCAGCGTTCTCCAACTCGAACCCGTTCGCTGCAAAATCGTTTGTTTTCAAACCTTCTCTCGGTTGTCGGATTTATTGTCTTTGGTACTGGTAATTTGGTTACGGTATCATGAGAAGTTGAGGATCTGGATATGAATAGGAAAGATTAGGTAAGTTTATTTTTATTTTTATAACGTTGTCAATGATATTTAATAAAAAAACTTACCTATCTATTTGTTTTGATTTGTCCTGTTGACTAGAATCAGCCAATTTGATTAATGATCATTAATAATAATAAATCATAAATATCGCTGGACATTAACACACAGCGCCACCTAATGCCAAACTAAGCAAGGCTTGTGTCGTGGACACCAGGTAGTTGATATACTACATATACACTTTTTTGTTTGTAAATACATACTTATTGTACATATAAACATCCATGACTCGGAAACAAATGTCCATGCTTATCACACAAACATTTGCTCCTACCAGGATTTGAACCCAGGACCCCAAAAACGTAAGGCATGCCTCACCACCACTACGCCATTAGGGTCGTCAAATTACACGAACAAGTTCCTAATTCATAACAAATTTTTATTAGTTTTAAACGTTTCCCTGTTTTATGAATTTCTCCTGTTTTGTGAGTGCGTCTACAAACATTTAAAATCACATACATAAACAGTGGTCGCTCACAATGGGCCTTATCAAAAGGCTTAAAGTCACCCAAAGGGCAATGGAGAGGGCTATGCTCGGGGTTTCCTTGCGTGATCGAATCAGAAATGAAGACATCCGCAAGAGAACCAAGGTCACCGACATAGCCCGAAGAATTGCCAAACTTAAGTGGCAGTGGGCAGGGCACATTGCTCGCAGAACGGATGGCCGCTGGGGCCGGAAAGTTCTGGAGTGGCGACCGCGAACCGGAAGACGATGCGTTGGAAGACCTCCCACTAGGTGGACCGATGACCTGGTGAAGGTTCCGGGAATCCGTTGGATGCGAGTCGCAAGGGACCGGTCAATGTGGCGACACTTGGGGGAGGCCTATGTCCAGCAGTGGACGTCTTTCAGCTGAAATGATGATGATGATGATGACATAAACAGTCAGAACTGGAACAACTACCTTTTGGCCACACAAATATCTGTTCTGTGCAGGGATCGAACCCGCAACACGCAGTGCAACAGCCAGACGCTCAGCCACTGCACCATTCGTGCCGTCAAATCCAATAACAGCTATCGAATATCAATAGTTTCTGACAAACTAGGCTTCCGTTCTCGTAATGTAACTGTAATCCTTAATCTTATGGGAATAAAGTTCGCACTATATTGAAGTGATTTCCAGGGTCTTAAGACCGGTTTTCATCTTGCGACAATTGTCATGGAAAGTCATCATCTGCCCAGGCCAAGTCGGTTTCCAGTCTAACCAATTTCAGCTGAATACCAGTATTTTACATGGAGCAACTGCCTATCTGACCTCCACAACCCAGTAAGTACTGGGTAATGTGGTATCCTTTGGTAAGCTTCGTTGTCAAACTTTCGGCTGCTGAAATGTAAAATAATCTATAATATTATTTTCAACCTAAATTGTTTACCAACGAACTTCAAAGTGTTTATCTTCATATTTTTTCTTCAAGATAAGCTTTCTTTGTGTTGCTAACGTTAGTAACTACTCAGAATAATTAAGGATTCGAGTTAATTATGTAATTACTACACTGATAACGTTATAATTAAAGAGAAGAACACATGTGCGGGCACATGTGTTCTTCTCTTTTATTTTCTCACACAATATTGTACCTTTACTTACACTATTTTTTACTAGTAGGTACCCTAAAACAAACTTATGAATTACAATGTACCTAGTTTTGTTAGCTTAGTCCTGCGAAAGCCTTTTATCTGGTCCTTTGAATCCTAAGTAAACTTTTACAGTCTAGAACCTTGTCAATGAAATATTAACTGACCTAGCGCGGTATACCCTGCCTGAGTCCAAGATTTGATGTTCAAATTGTGAAGGAACGTGTTTCTTCTCCATAGTTATCTGTATTTTTCTTCATAGTTATTGATATATTTCACAAAAAAATGTTAATTTAAACTTGTGCTTTATTAGCTAACGTCAGATCATTTTCATAGTCATTTTTGAAAATATTATTCTTACAAACACTGATTCCTTCGCACAAACATAGTCCCTACGTAAATTCAAAATCACTCAGAGTTACAAACTCCGATTTTGCTTACATACATTGTAATTCTCTTTACACTAATTATTACAAAATCGTCGCGCAAACAAGAAACTGACGGAGTCTAGTTAGCTTTTAAAATAAATTCATAGTGTAGACAGATATCTGGCTTTGTCTGGAACGCTCCCGTGATACGTGAGAGAAATACCGAATCATGACACAGAATACTAAAATACAGAAGACTCACTTCCCTTTGTTTGCTCCGTCAATATACTCACTCACTGATGCAAAGACAAAACTCACACAGCAACATAGATAAAATCATGCATTCTACAACTGCAACAAAGAATTCTACAACTGCAACAGCTCCTTCTCATGTGGTCTTATTAGGTAATGAGCCTTCTGGACTGCACCATTTTATCCTATTACGTCAACCCACAGTTTCACCAGTCGCGTTTGTGTAAGGATGCCTGCATATATACGCGGTTGCGACAAATAGCAAGTCTAATAGGAGGTAATTTAAATAATGTCAGTACTGTGTTCGACGATGTTGATGACTCTAAAAATGTAAGTTTTAGCAGCGCCAAAACCGTAATTATGAAATAATGACTATGTAATGTTAAAAGATATTTCAACACCAAGACTGAAACATGGAATCTGTTTAATTAAAACTAGAATTATAATCTGTGAAATTTCATTTGTTTCAGAAGGTTTAAATAATGCCTCACCGCGTTCCAGTTGCCTCACCGCAACTGGAACAAACACGTTACGAGTGCTATGAATAAACATAAAATTCCAAAACAATCCGAAACAGTGCAATTACACGTACCTTAATAAAGAGTCCATGTCCACAACCTCGTGTAACAGGGATGTGAATGGCCAAGTTCAAGATGTCCATAAGTCCTTTTTCTTAGGTGTCAGAAATGGCGCCGGTAAAGTTTCAATTTGACTTTGAAACAACACCGAAATACTTTTTATCGCAAATATTGGTCAAAAAATATAACTTAGATGTCTCTTTAATATAAATGATTTAGGATTTAATTTCAATGAGTTAATAATGAGTAAATCGATATAAATGGTTTAGCCTTAGTCCCTTATCCTATGGACTTAGGGATTTTTAAGCTGGACTTAGGGACTTTTAACTGGACTTAGGGATTTTAGTAGATAATATTTTGGACTTAGGGGCACTATTAACCAAAAAATGATACAAAATATTATTTTTAATATTACTTTAATCGAAAATAAAGTTATTATTAGATCAACACTACTACAGTGTATTACCATTGTTCAATGGCTTAAGCATGCCATGCTCAATAGGCAATGAGGAAATCACAATATTATTGCAAATTTTTCATCTGATTCTTCATCAGACTGTTGTATTCCAGCTTCTTCTATTAACCGTTGCAACTTATCTTCGTCCATATCGAAAAATCAAGTATAACTTACTAAAAACACTAGGCACGTTAGTTCGTTAAGAAGATTATTTTGAAAATGATGGTTTCTGTCAACTTAGTGACATTCCACTAAAAAGTCATGGACTTAGGGACTTTTGACACTTAGGGATTTTTTGAACTGGAATTACTGGACTTAGGCTAATAAGTGAATAAAAAAATCAGACTTAGGGACAACTTACAAACGTCTTAAATAGATAAAACCATAGACAATCGCCTGCTTTAACAGCTGTGTTGCTAGTGCATAAAATCCCTAAGTGGACTTAGGGACATCTTGAACTTGGCCATTCATGTGTAGTGTACATCAGGCGGGATCGCGCGGCAATTTGTACCGCGCTGGTGTGTCATGTGGTAGCCTAACTGTCAGGACTGCAGAGCTTTCATCAGTAATGTGCATTTCGGTGCTGCATACAAAAACAACCTTAACTAATGGTCATTTGTTGATCCTGTAGTACCCTACAGACTATACGTTTTTACCTTTAATTTTATGCCACCATTTTACAAACACGATTATTTTAATTCAACATAATATTTCTTAGTGGATAGGTGCGATTAATTCTCACTTTTATCACAGCATTTGTAAAGCATACATTAGGCTTAAACACCTACGTAACACATTACAATAATACATAAAACTAAATGTATGATACTAATTTCGCGAATTAATATGATCTAAACCTGGCTGAGGTTCAGTGTTTCCAAGATGAGGCATTGTCTGTGATAGTATTTTGTTATAATACTTCTACATCTGGCCTAATTTCAGGTCATGCAACTAAACATGCCAAGGTCCGTCCGATGATGGATGACCAACTGACCATACCACTAACATATCATGTGAGTTGACCAAGATTATACAAGATTATATGGGCAAAAAATATCGATAAATCGAACTGTCGATATTTTTCCATACAACTAACGAATAACGGTATAATAAATATCGTCGATATTTTTTATTCGCGATATATCGATATTCGATATTTATCTTAGGGTTTCGAATTCGTCTCAAATTCGATATTATAAACGCAACTTTGGTTTCGTGTCCATATCTAATGACTACTGCTTTGATTAAATTGTATATACTGGTTTGATTATATTGTTTAGGCTTAAGCATCAATAAAAATACTGTTTTCTTTTATTCTTTTTCACGAAGTTTGAATGCTTTGGGAATATGTCTGAATAATCATCCGAAAATTGACGATATATCGACATTTATCACTCGATGATTATCGATACTGTTTAGAAATATCGACACGATAAATATCGATATAATTTTCACTTGCCCATCCCTACGACCTCTAGGTTTGATTGGGCAGTTTTTTATAGTAGTCAGGTACGAAACACCGGTCCAATCTAGCTTAAAAAAACCGGCCAAGAGCGTGTCGGGCCACGCTCACTGTAGGGTTCCGTAGCTTCCCAGACCATTAAAAATACCAACATTTTTCGTCAGCAAAAATAACTTTGTTTTTCATAGTATTTGTATGAAAAACAAAGTTATCATTTGCGTTTTTTTGAAAAAGTGCTATATAACTCAAAAACTATTCAACTCATCAAGTTGAAAATAATTTTCCTAGAAAGTTCATATAAAGGTCTACTTCTGTGATTTTTTTCATATTTTTTAAACTTATGGTTCAAAAGTTAGAGGGGGGGGGACACATTGTTTTTGACTTTCGGAGCGATTATTTCCTAAAATATTAATATTATCAAAAAATGATTTTAGAAAACCCCTATTTATTTTTAAATACCTATCCAACAATATATCACACGTCAGGGTCAAAATTAAAAAAAAAATCGCTCCCCACTTTACGTCTGGGGGAGGTACCCTAATAAAAATGTTTTTTTAAATTTTTATTTTTGCACTTTGTCGGCATGATTGATATACATATTGGTACCAAATTTCAGCTTTCTGGTGCTAACGGTCACTGAGATTATCCGCGGACAGACAGACAGACAGACATGGCGAAACTATAAGGGTTCCGTTTTTTGCCATTTGGCTACGGAACCCTAAAAATGACCTCTAAAGTGTTGGTAAAACCTATTCTCAAAATAAACATCATGTATCATTTACCCAGACCCCTTTGTGTTTTGACATGTAAGTAAATGCTGTCGGCTGTCGTTCGGACATCTCCGACATTTGTAACAGGTAGTCAGACGTTAGAAACTCTCCCACCCGTCGAACAACAGTATTTCCAAGGGGTATCAAGTTACCCAGTGGCTGGGTTTTACAGTTCCGATACGTAGTCGCTCCAGGTAAAATGGTACGTAGTTGCATTAGGTTATAGACGGACAGCCGACTTCAAAATTGTTGGGAGAAGGCTATTATTATTATTATTGAAGGCCCGCAATAAGCTAGTCTGACTTTATGTTCACACCGCATTATTTCAATCTGCCCCTACAAGGCCTCAAGTCTGCTATTACAATAGTGTCAGAATAGTCTATCATTGATTTCATAATAGTCAAGTTCTGTCAAGTTTTGACAAGTTTGGTATATGCTAATATTGCTAATGTAATGGCGTCATTATGACTTTCCAATGGTCAACTACTGACACTCCATAGAGAGAAATGTCATTTGTATGTGAATCTCGTACATATTGATAAATGTGTAAAAATATATTATAAATGGAATCTGGCATGAATAAATGTTTAGCAGTAGATTTCGAAAACCATTTGTGCCAAGGGTTTTAATTCTGTTATTTTAATAAATTCGTCACCCCAACACGATTCCATTCCTATCCAATTGTCATTTTGCTTATAGTTCGTAATCTGCTAAATTCACAATGGTCTATCGTTGGTCCGTCATGGTCTCGTAATAAAGTGTGTGTAGTGTGTTTTAATGACATTGTCGTATTGTCATTACTATAAAACCCTTAGCACAAATTGTTTTCAAAATCTACTACTAAATGTGAACGACGCGCCAGATTTCATTTTATAATATATTTTTACACATTTGTCAATATGTACGCGATTACCAGTCTATGACATTTATTTCAATGGAGTGTCAGTGGTTCACCATTGGAATGTTATAATGGCGCCATTATATTAGTAGATTACCAAACTTGTCAAAACTTGTCAGAACATGACCATTATGAAATCAATGATCGACTATTCTGATACTATTGTAATAGCAGACTTGAGGCCCAGGTCTTATCACTAATGGTGGCAGTTGCAACTTTTTTTCTCATTTACCACTACCTACTGGTGGTGGTTGCTGTTTTATTCAGCCGCATTTGCTCTTACCTCTGCCACAATTGGTGGCAGATGCAATATGAATTGGGCTCACATTCAGCCACCAGACGCTTTTTTTTGTGAACGTGGCCTTAGGCTCTACCATGTAAAAGCGCAACACTCATTGTATCTTGAAAGTTCTTATGTAGAATTCTACACCATTACAATAGTTTCGGGGCAAAATAAAGCCTGCTTAACTTGGTTCTGTGAATTTCAGCCTTATCTTCACGCGTTATTTCAATTAAAATGCCAAGGCGTTAGCCGCCATGATGGCATTTTTTGCAAGAAATAATTGGGCTTACATGTTGTTTGTGGTTAACAGCTGTTGATCACGAATATTAAACGTCAAAGCTCAACGTACTTTGTAAACAGAACCTAAATAAAATAGTTTATTTTTTTATTTTTTTGTAACATCAGGAGGCGACCACAAACTGGTTAACTACTGGTTTTTATTTGATTGATTTTAGGAAAACTTACAGCTTATACATTCGAGTAGTCAGAAGTAATATGTAGAAGGAGGTCAATTACAAGTTTCCTCATGTATAATCTTTTATGTAAAATTGACAAAACGACTTTATGGAACTCTTTGAAAACCACGTGGCAATACCATATAGTTAATGGTATTGCCACGTGCCGCTGCGGTCTAGACTGTAGATCGCCAACCAATTCGAGAAACTTCTGAAGAAAAACGTGTGTATCTGCCATCAAAGATATGACGTGCGTTTGCAATTAAAACCGCAACAGCATTGTCGCTTTATGAACCGCAACGCCACCAGCGTAAAGAAATACGATATTAATTGATAACATCGATAAAACATTGGAATGCCAAAGTTTATGAAGAAGGAATTTTCACTTCGCACGGTCCCTAAATTAGTTATTCAAGTTAGATGGGATTTCTGTGGTTTCACTTTAGGCTTTATTATTTATTAAACTTACACACACTATCATTACAAGATGACCCCCAATACAATAGTGGTTTGCAAACACATTATTAGACTTTTGTCTGTCAATTAATTAATTACTCTTTCTAAGACGTACTTAGACTTAATGAATCATTTTAACGATTTTTTTAAGAGATTACTTTTCGTCAGGAGTTTCTCAAAGCAGTCACCGAGTCTAAATGTGTGACTGGATATCAATAGGCTCGCCCTCTTATACAACATGCTGGCTCACAGATTCGCTCGTTGTAGCAACGAAGGCAAAATAACTCTGTTTAAAGCTTATTGTCAAGGGTTCTACAAGAGCAGTTTGGCTCTGCGTGTGCAATATAATAATGACTTCAGGGTGCTGTTGAGGTCACAGGTGGCGACTGGGACAGCGCCAGCGCCAGTGGCGGGTGGGCCCGCGCCTGCGGCACGTCGGCCGCCGCCGCCGCCACCGCCCTCCCAGGCCCCTGCACCCCCTGCACCTCCCACGGCTGAAGCCGGATGGCAGCTGGTCGGGGAGAAGCAGAGGGGGCGAAAGGCGGCCAAAAAGGCCCGCAAAAAGGAGCGGCAGCGCCAGAATAGGGCCCGAAAGGTCGCGGCTAGGCTTCGCGCCCCGAAGACCGCAGCTGTAGTGATCACACTGCAGCCAGAGGCGGAAAAGAAGGGTGTGACCTACCGCGATCTGTTGGCGAAGGCCAAGGAGACGGTGGATCTCGGGGAGCTCGGGATCACCGGGGGCCTCCGGCTCAAAGTCACCGCAACGGGGGCTCGTATGCTGGAGATCCCCGGTGAAACCAGCGGCTCGTCCGCTGACGCTCTGGCTGAAAAGCTGAGAGCGTCCCTAAACGCGGACGAGGCCCGAGTGTCCAGACCCGTCAGATGCGCAGACCTGCGCATCATGGGTCTGGACGACTCGGTCACGCCCGGACCCCACGGGAATGCGAACCATCACGGTGAGCTGCCCCGTGACGGCGGCGAAAGCCATAGTGGAGGGCCGAAGGCTTCTGGTGGGCTGGGTCTCAGCGCAGGTTAAACTGCTTGAGCCCAGACCTCTGAGATGCTATCGCTGCCACGTGGGACACCACGTGTCAGTGCAGTGCGCCTCGGAGGTTGACCGCAGCGGCCTCTGTTTCCGCTGCGGTCAGCCCGGCCATGTGTCGGTGACCTGCAGCGCTGCGCCGCACTGCCCCGCATGTGCGGCGGCTCGCAAGCCGGCTGATCACCGGGCTGGGAGCAAAGCCTGCGCTGCTCCCGCCAAGCCCAGAGGCAAAAGAGGCAAAGGAAGGCCCTCCGCCGCCTCCGCCAACGCCACCGTCGCCACCGCCGCTGCCGCGGCCGCCGCAGCCGCGGCCGCCGCAGCAACTGCCGCTGCTGCCACCGCCGCCGCTGCCCAGAGAACGGCAAGTTCGCCTGCGGAGGGGCCCCCACAAGGGGCCCGTGTGGAGGAAGCGGTAATGGAATGTCAATAACGGCGCCATTACGCTTCCTCCAGGCGAACATCAACCACTGCGCCTGTGCTCAGGATCTGTTGCTCCAGAGCATGGCGCAGTGGTTGATTAACATCGCTGTGGTCGCTGAGCCGTACTTTGTCCTGCCCAGGGAAGACTGGGTGGCGGACCTTGACGGCTCGGTGACCATAGTGTCATCGGCCGCCGCCGGTACCCCGACCCTTGAAAATGTCAGGAGGGGTCGGGGGTGCGTAGCAGCACGGTTCGGGGAGATCGTCGTGGTGGGAGTCTACTTCTCCCCGAGCCGAACTCTCGCCGAGTTTCACAACTCTCTCGCAGAGTTGAGTGTCGTCGTCGGAAGCCATTCCCTCCCCGTGCTTGTTCTCGGGGACTTCAATGCCAAGAACTTGGCTTGGGGTTCTCGTTGCACAGATGTGCGGGGAAGGATGGTGGAGGACTGGGCCCTGGAGAAGGGCCTGGACGTCCTTAATCGGGGTTCTGTTCCCACGTGTGTGCGGATGCGGGGCGAGTCGGTGGTGGACATTTCGTTCGCTAGCCCCGCTCTGTCGCCGCGTGTCGTTGACTGGCGTGTCATGGAGGGGGTGGAGACATATTCCGACCACCGGTACATCCGGTTTGACGTCTCCACCCAGTCCTCAAGCGCGCCAGTCCAACAGGCCCCGAGTGGTCCGCGTTGGGCGCTGAAGCAGCTGGACCGGGAGCTCCTCCTGGAAGCCTCGATCGTGCAGGCCTGGGTGACATCACCGGACAGGCCTGCCGACGTTAACAGTGAGGCAGAGTGGTTCCGGGAGGCCATGTCCGACATATGCGACGTGGCAATGCCCCGAGTCCGGCCAGGAAGCGCCCGACGTCAGGTGTACTGGTGGTCGCGCGAAATAACGTCTCTGCGCGAGGCGTGTGTTGATGCGCGGCGTCTGTACGCCAGGCATCGCAGGCTCCGCATCCGCCCGCCGGATGCGGCAGCCATTGAGTCGGAGCTCCTCCCGGAGGGCGGTCTTCGCCGCTCTGTATGAGGGATACAGAGCGGCGAAGACCGCCCTCCGGGAGGCTATCCTGCGGGCCAGGGAACTGGCCCGCTTGGAGATGCTGGAGACTCTCGACAGAGATCCGTGGGGGCGCCCTTACAAGATGGTGCGGAATAAACTCCGCACCTGGGCCCCCCCGCTGACGCAGAGTCTCCGGCCTGACCTCGTGGAGGACGTGGTGAGCGCTCTGTTCCCCTCCGGGGGGAACATCCGCCCCCGCCTATGGCTCCGCCACCTGCGGTGCCGGAAGAGGACCCAAGCGACGACGACGACACTCCGGAAGTGACTGGGGTAGACCTGAGAGTGGCGGTAGGGAGGCTCAAGGCCAAAAATACCGCCCCGGGACCCGATGGCTTGCCTGGCAAAGCCTGGGTCCTGGCCTCGGATGCGGAGGCTCTCGGGCCCCGACTGAAAGGGCTCTTAAGCGCATGCTTGGAGAGAGGCCAGTTCCCGCTTCGTTGGAAGACGGGGAAACTGGTCCTCATCCAAAAGCCGGGGCGCCCTGCGGACTCTCCGTCCGCATTTCGGCCCATTGTGCTGCTCGACGAGGTGGGCAAGCTCTTTGAGAGAGTGATTGCAAACCGCCTCGCCGAGCACCTTGATGGGATGGGGCCGAATCTTGCGGAGAATCAGCTTGGTTTCCGCAAGGGGCGCTCCACGGTGGACGCCATCATGCGCGTGAGAGCCCTCACGACGGGGGATGCGATATCCCGGGGCGGAGTCGTCTTGGCGGTGTCTCTCGACATCGCCAACGCCTTCAACTCCCTGCCCTGGAGCTGCATCAGGGAGGCACTCCGGTATCACCGGGTGCCGACCTACCTCCGTCGTGTGGTCGGGGACTACCTGACGGACAGGGCCGTCATCTACCCCAGTCGCTGCGGAGATTGGAACCGGCGAGAGATGTCGTGCGGTGTCCCACAGGGATCGGTTCTGGGACCACCCCTGTGGAACATTGGTTACGACTGGGTGCTGCGCGCCGACCTCCCTAGTGGTGTCAGCGTCGTTTGCTACGCAGACGACACCCTGGTGCTGGCACAGGGGAGGTCGCACGAGGCGGCGGCCGACAATATGACACGCGGGGTTGCGATAGTCGTAGAGAGGATCCGGCAACTGGGTCTCGAGGTGGCACTGCACAAGTCCGAGGCCATGTGCTTTCATGGGCCTTGGAATGCGCCACCGTCGAGATCCACACTGACGGTGGGAGGGGTATCCATCGGCGTCGAGTCGACGTTGAAGTACCTAGGACTCGTCCTCGACAGCCGGTGGAACTTCGTGGAGCACTTCCGACGTTTGGCCCCCAGGCTGGAACGGACCGGGGCTGCCTTCAGGCGGCTCCTGCCCAACCTTGGGGGGCCAAACGCCTCCTGCCGCAGGCTCTACGCGGGGGTCGTGCGGTCCATGGCCCTTTACGGGGCCCCAGTGTGGGCGCGTTCCTTGAAGCGGCGTGCCGCTCATTATCTGAACGCGCCCCAAAAAGTGGTGGCCGTAAGGATGATCCGTGGGTACCGCACGATCTCCCGCGAGGCAGCGGGCCTGCTTGCCGGATTGCCGCCATGGGATCTGGAGGCGATAGTCCTCGCGCGCCTACACGAATGGCGCGCGGAGGTACTACGCCGGGGGGAAACTCCGCTGCCGCGGCAAATTGCCGCCCAGCGGACTGACCTCCGGCGCGATCTCATGGCGACATGGAGAGAGCGACTGTCGCAACCCCGTGCAGGGCACGCCACGATAGTGGCGGTAAGTCCCCTCTTTGAGGAGTGGCTAGAGAGGCGCCACGGCGTCCTCACCTTCCGCCTGACGCAGGTCCTCACCGGACACGGATGTTTCGGGAGGTGCCTGCACCGAATCGGGCGGGAGGAAACGCCCGGGTGTCTCCACTGCGAGGATCGACCAGAGGACACGGTGGAGCACACGGTGGAGGTCTGCCCTGCGTGGGCGGAGCACCGCCGTGTCCTCGTAGCGGCGATCGGCGGCGGCGACCTCTCGCGTCCGGCCCTGGTTCAATCCATGGTCCGGAGCGAGACGGAATGGGAAGCCGTCACCTCCTTCTGCGAAGCAGTCATGCTGGCGAAGGAGGTGGCGGAACGAGAGAGGGAGAGAGCCTCTCTTCCCGGCCGCCGCGGGAGACGCACCGGGCGTCGGGGGCCACGTGGTGGCTACCGGCCACCGTAGATGCAGGCCTGTGGACGGTTAGCTATGGGCTAGCTAGCCGTCCGTCCGTCTAGTGACGACAGGCCGTGTCGACGGCGCGTTCGTGTTCCACGCGCGCCTCAAAGAGATGTCAGCAGCAGAGAGGGGCCCGCAAGGGCCGAAGCCTGCCGGGGTTGCGGGACTGTTCGAAAGAGATACCGCGGCCCCGGAACGCAAAGGGCGAGGAAGGAACATGGATGGGTTTTAGTCAGTAAGAGTCTGACACTCCCTCCCGCTCCGCCCAGAGTGGGAGAAGTCATTTGATGATTTCCCATCCCAAAAAAAAAAAAAAAAAAAAAGGTGCTGTTGAGGTTGCCCAGGTTCTGCAGCGCGTCAAGCATGCTTGCTGCAGCACGAACTGATGACTTTTATGCCATTATGAGGAAAAAGACCGCATCCTTAATAGGCAGAATGAGGGCTAGCCGCAACAGTATTTTGAAAATCCTAGCTGAAAAGCACGATGCACCGATAGTGAGGCACTTTGTCCGGTTGCTCGTGTGGCAGGGGTGAAAAATAATAATTAAGATAATGTGTACTTAGTTAATAAATACTAACACTAGTTGATAAGTTGTTTGTATACTAAACAGTGGACCAATGTTGTCAAATTCTATAAAATATATTGTTATTATTATTTCCTTTATTCATCACAATACATGTTTATTACATTTTTAAATATTTACTTATCTAACTAAATTAAAAAAAAAAACATTTTAAAATATAAAAAAGAGTAGCCCACTAGCGCTGGGGACAGGGTCCGAGCTGCCGGTGGTCAGGGCTCTTGAGAGAGGAACCTCCTAACAATACGTGCCGTGTCAAGAAGTACTGCTTTCTGAATCAAACTCTTGATCCAGCTGCCAAGCGAGAGCCTCCTAAGATTTTATTATTTTATTTTATTTTTCTATTTTAGATAAATCAAATTGTGTGTTATTTACTCCAGTCTCATCTTACATAGGTATTACAATTACAAATTAAACCTACCTGGTGAACTGTGGTTGTACTATTGTATAATGGGCTGGTATCCGCAACTCCACGTCAAAACGCGTAATTTGCGTATGGGAGTCCACCACGCAGGCCCAGTGCGGGTTGGCAGATGTCACATGTCTAATAATTGTTGATTTTAGGACATGCCCGTTTCTTTACGATGTTTTCCTTCATCGTTTTGAGAGCAGTGGTGATGAAATTAAAAAAATATATACACAAAGTAATGCGCCTGTCTGGGTTCGATCCCTTCGAACCCACGGCTCAAGTCGAAGCCGTCACCATTGGGCCACCGCTGCTCAAAATGTGTGTGGGTGTACCATTAAATAAACCGCTGCCTAACCTTTCGGGGATAACAGGCGTGATGTTATGTTATTATATATGACGTAAGGTCCATTTTCCACTAGCACCTAGGTACATAATAATAATATATCGTCATCTTTCACCCCTTTTCCATATAGAGACGAGAACTTTATCAAAAATTGCAAATCTATTTAGTCCGTCAGTTAGAGTATTGAAAAACAATGGACACGTATTTTTTTTTATAAGTCAATGAATATTGACACAGATAAGACGCATCAAAACGTGTTATAAAATACACGTAACCATTTTGTACGTACTACGAAACGTTAGTGTAATGAGCGTTGCGTACCAAGATCATTGACTTGCAACGGGTTACGGCGCCCGCTGTGCAAATAGAGACGTGTCACTAAACAGATTAGTAAAAGTAGTCCTGACAGTAAATTTTATTATTTTGTATAGATAATACAAAATATAAAATTTACTGCAAGTTTTAGTGTCAGTTTTTATTTACTGTCAGTTTAATACTTCTAAATAAAAGCTTTTTACTAAATATATGACGTTAATAGAGATGGTACTGAAAACAAAAACGCTGTCTGCTTGTTTGTCTCGGCTAATCTCCAAAGCGACTAGACCGGTTTTGACAGGACTTTTATTGGTAGATGGCTGATATAATAAGGAGTAACGTACAAAAAGGAAAATAATAGCTAAGCTCTTAAAATTGGTTACAAAATCCGATTCAAAAATTGAAATAATATTTTTTGATTGTAATTACTCGCAAACGACGGTCGCGGGCAACCACTAGTTCTGTGACTAGTTCTATGTCAAGCTTACTCAAAGAACTCAGTGATGGAGGCGCGTGTGTTTGATCATTTTGTCCCTTTAAAATGGTTGAGCTGAGTAGTGCTGATTGATGCGTCAAGTTCGTGAACTCAGTAGAGACTAAGTTTTTTTCTTTTTGTGGATTCACGTGTATTTATGTTTGGAATTGCCAAACTTAAGTGACAACTGGGGGCAGGGCACATTGCTCGCAGAACGGATCGCCGATGGTGCTGAAAAGTTCTGGAGTGGCAACGGCGAACCGGCAAATGTTGCGTTGAAAGTCCTCCCACCGATGACCTGGTGAAGGTTACGGAAATCTGCTGGATGCGAGTCGCACGGGACCGGTCAAATGTGGTGACACTTGGGGGAGGCCAATGTCCAGCTGTGGACGTTTTGCGGCTAAAATGATGATGACGATGATGTGTGTCTTTGTTTGCAATCATATAAAAGAGGCGCTATGGATTTGTAGTAATCAGTAGCGAGTCAATCATTTGTTTAAGTCTAATAAGAGTTATGAAAAATCGGTGCTAATTCGTACAGGACTTCTTCGAAATATAATTTATGTTTACAGAATAACACCATACAACTACAAAAGCGAAAAATGAAATGTTAAATGGTTAATGGAACCCATGGCACGCTCTGGGCTATACATTGTCCCAGCTTTGTTAACCCCAGGGCATCGAATTGTACTAACAGAGGCCTACACTTTTGTCACTGGAATATTTTGTCCGAAACCGAATTATTGCAAATATTTAGCGCGCAAACTTTGGTAAACCTTATTTACTAACCAATTTATATAGCTCTATCCAGCTTTATACATACACTAGCGCTTCGCCCGTGACTTTGTCCACGAAAACTGTGATAGATCGGCTAATTTGTATGATATCAATATATTTTATAACTTATGTCATTGGGTAAAAATGTAGCTATGTAATGATGAAAGATTTTTAAAAATCGGTTGAGTAGTTCTTGAGGTAAATCGTCCTCTTTGTAATAATTATAATTATTTATTTATTTATTTATGTGTTTATTTTTTAATTAATTAATTAATTTAGTTATTTATTTATTTATGTATCTATTTTTTAATTAATTCATTCATTAATTAATCAATTTATTAAGTTATTTATTTATTTAGTTATGTATTTATTTATTAATTAATTAATTAATTTATTTATTTATAGTTCAGATAACATCACGCGCGTTTGTCTTGAAAGGCTATTCCGAATTATACCTCTAGTAGCTACCTATACGCACAGTTATCAAGGGTATTGATATTTAAGTCCCATTTTGAGTGGTGAGCTAATAGTTGCCATGAACCGGCCTCATACTCAGATCCCAAGCTGCTTCTGAGCAGTTTCTTATGGAACCCTATACCTGTTACATTTTCCAACTGCAGTCGTTAGTGGGCCAAGTTTTATTATGGTAGAACCACGTTTTCGGTTTTAACCAGTTTCACACGAAAATCTGACTGTGGTTTTGTTCTACACAAGTATTGATTACCACGCACGCATATTTCGTCATCGAAAACTTTATCATGACCATATGTAATTTTCAGACTGTGCGAACAGTCTGAAAATCAGCCTGAAGCTTTGTAACTTGTCAGAAACATGACTTCTGCACCTACTTTCCTCTTTCATGCCATGTACACACTTATGCAACACGATCCTTGGAAAGCCACGCCAACAGTTCAAAACTAAGTATTCTCAAGCCACTACTATGGACTCTTAATTTCATAACCGTTTAATTATACTTAGCCTTAATAACCCAACTCATTAATAAATGATTAGGTAATTCGTTGCTTAATTAAGGTAGGTAAACGCAGGTTACAATTTTAAGTAAATGCTAAAGCCTGTAAAATTCTACGGTATCTGTTAATAATTAAGTAGCAGCCTTGATGTGAAGTACAATCGAATACGTTATTTGGTATACATGTATAGGTACATTTATCATTGAATTACATTGCCAAGTTTTTGTGTACTGGCTTTCAGTCGTCAGCACTTCCTGACAGTGTTTAAAACTAGTTCCAAGTAAGCTCCCAACAATTACTTCAACACCTGTATCTGTAAACAAGTCTATGTTATTATTTGAGTAAGAGTAATAACGATTTTTATTCTGTAGTTTAGTAATTGCTTGAAAATATAACTGTCAAAAGTTAGGTTTCTTCGCTTTGCTTTGTTTGACGATTCTTATATTGTTCAAATTCTTGTCTTATGCATAAAAATGATTGCAAAAGTAATTAGGTACTTAAACTCAAGTTACTACTTTAACTTGACTATCGA
The DNA here is from genome assembly GCA_950022955.1 of Xestia ashworthii. Classification (NCBI taxonomy): domain Eukaryota; kingdom Metazoa; phylum Arthropoda; class Insecta; order Lepidoptera; family Noctuidae; genus Xestia; species Xestia ashworthii. The sequence goes on from OX465554.1 coordinate 16,154,513, forward strand.
TGCCAGGGTAAGTGTACAATGGACACAGAGGTATGTATTCGGTAAGAAACCCATTATTAATGTTGAGAACTTTATTTGCCATACATTTACCTGCATTTTATTTTTTTCTTCTCAAAGGTCAGGTGTACTAGCAATCCACTGCGGGAGACGCACCGGCCGTCATTGGTGCGGGCCTTTTTTTTTTTTTTTTTTTTTTTTTTTTTTTTTTTTTTTTTTTTTTTTAGGATGGGAAATCATCAAATGACTTCTCCCACTCTGGGCGGAGCGGGAGGGAGTGTCAGACTCTTACTGACTAAAACCCATCCATGTTCCTTCCTCGCCCTTTACGTTCCGGGGCCGCGGTATCTCTTTCGAACAGTCCCGCAACCCCGGCAGGCTTCGGCCCTTGCGGGCCCCTCTCTTATGCTGACATCTCTTTGAGGCGCGCGTGGAACACGAACGCGCCGTCGACACGGCCTGTCGTCGTTAGACGGACGGACGGCTAGCTAGCCCATAGCCAACCGTCCACAGGCCCGCATCTACGGTGGCCGGTAGCCACCACGTGGCCCTCGACGCCCGGTGCGTCTCCCGCGGCGGCCGGGAAGTGAGGATCTCTCCCTCTCTCGTTCCGCCACCTCCTTCGCTAGCATGACTGCTTCGCAGAAGGAAGTGACGGCTTCCCATTCCATCTCGCTCCGGACCATGGATTGAACCAGGGCCGGACGCGAGAGGTCGCCGCCGCCGATCGCCGCTTCGAGGACACGGCGGTGCTCCGCCCACGCAGGGCAGACCTCCACCGTGTGCTCCACCGTGTCCTCCGGTCGATCCTCGCAGTGGAGACAATTGGTGCGGGCCTGAGACCCTACTCCCTAACGTTTCGTCCGTACGGACGGATCTATCCGCGTCTCTCACACGCACTCGTCTGCAGACGTGCGCGAGAGAGGCGGATAGATCCGTCCGTATGAACGAAACGTTAGAGAGTAGGGCCTCTGTGGACGGTGAGCTATGGGCTAGCTTGCCGTCCGTCCGTTTTATGACAACAGGCCGTGTCGACGGCGCATTCATGATCCACGCGCGCCACAAAGAGATGTCAGAGAAATGAAGGGGCCCAAAGGCCGAAGCCTCTCGAAGGACTGTTCGAAAGAGACACCGTGACCTCGGAACATACAGTAAAAGTCTGACACTCCCTCCCGCTCCGCTCAGAGTGGGAAGAGTCATTTGATGATTTCCCGTCTGGGAAAAAAAAAGGTGTAATAGCAATCGGCGTGCATATACATGACCAGATGTGTGAACATAACATGGAGGGCTGAAAAAAAAAAGAAATACGTTAGGATTGTAGTGTTCTGTGGTGTCTACCTACTCCTCTTCGGTAAAGGGGCATGAGTTTATATAGAAATGAAACATTTTTAAAACCTCAAACAAAATAGTAGCGTCTGTCGTGATGTGCGCTAATGTGATTGCTTTTAATGTTTAAATATGTAACTGTGACGGAATCGTAGATCAACGCGACGTTTGCATTGTGAGAGCGACGCGCAAGCTCACTAACGTTTGTCCTCACTGATAAACGGAAGCAGGGGCGGTAGCTGATAAAAAAAAATGTATGAAAGAAATTGGAACGTATTTTATTAATCGCCTTCAAAAATGAGGAGGTCGAAGTCGTTTAAAAAACGACTTCAATAAGGTTTCTCTATTTGTCGGGGCTTTTTTTTAATTTTTTTCATATAATATGTTCCCCGATTACTCGAAGATGGCTGGACCGATTTGGATTTTTTTATGTTGTTTGAAGGTTTAGGTTAGGCTCCGTAATCATCAAATCAGGGTCTGATGAATTAATCCTGGAGAAATAGAAAGAACTTTTCAAATTTAATAGGCACTCTGGTAAATCGCTTCATATGAAGCAATTGGGGTAGTTTTTAGAAGAATACTTTCTCGGAGTTGTCCCACTTCAATTTAATGAAGATATGAAGATCTGATGAAGAACTTTGGAGAAAGGCAACGGAACTCCTCAATAAATGATAGCAAATGGACTGGGATTGCTGAAATCTCATGTCTGTCTATTGTTAACACCAATTCAAAACATAACATCACGCCAGTGCGCTGTGAAGGCGTAAGCGCACGTGAACCACTAAAAGGTGAAAAATAAAAACTTTTTTGCAAGAAATAAAACTGACTTCTAAAAACAAAAAATAACTTTAGCTTCAGAAGTCTGTGACAAAAAACTAAACCAATCAAACAAAGGTCACCGACTTCTGAAGCTAAAGTTATTTTTCATTCACTTTTTTGACGTCGGTTTTAAAGATTCATGGTCATAAATTATAGAAATTCGTCTATCACCATTGCCTTAGCCAAATTGGAGGAATAAAAAGTTTCGATCTATTTACACTTTTCATAAGCATAGGTTCTGCATAGCTTGAATGACCACTCATTTTTTTTATTTTCACCAACACTAGATAAGACCTAAATTAGTTTCTAAATTAAAGGCAACTACAGTACTTTCACAGTTTTTATGTTTGTGACTGGGACTGTAGCTACATTTTATTTTCATCTTAGTTTCGACAATTCAAAAGTGCCTGTGTTGGAATTAAATAACTTTAGATAGTTAAATAATACTTTTTAATTAGATTACTTAAATTAGACAACAACTTATTTCGATGTTCCACAGAGTAGAGTAAAAATAGATAAAAAATATAACAAGGGAAATTAACTGTAAGGCGCGAAATTCAAATCACACAGATAATAGAGAATATACTTTAACACTCCCTTCAAATTCAAGCCTTCCTTCATCAATGATAAATAAATTACAAAATAAATCTTAAGTGTTTAAATTTAACATACCAATACACTTCCTTAATACCTTAAATCTATCACGAGGCAAAGCTTTTGTGAGAATATCTGCAAATTGGTGATCTGTGCTTACATAATTTAGAGAGATAAGTTTTTCATAATATTTCTCTTTTACAAAATTATACTTAATATCTATGTGCTTACAACGTTTATGAAATTCACTATTTTTATTACATTTATCGCACTTTGATTGTCAATGTTCAGGCACACAGAGCTTTGTTTATACTCTCCAACATCACACAATAATTGTTTTAACCACATAACTTCCTTGGTAGCTGCACATGCAGCCATGAATTCAGCCTCGGTTGTTGATAGTGCCACACTTTGCTGGCGTTGACTGGACCAAGTTATAGCGGCACCACTTTTTGTGAATACATATCCTGTTATGGACCGCCTTGTTGTGGTGTCGTTGGCATAATCAGCATCACTGTAGCCAGTCAAGTCGGTTGTCTGGGGCTTGTATTGGTAACATAAGCCAAATTCCATGGTTCCTCTCAGATACTTTAATATTTTCTTTACTGCATTCCAGTGAGACTCATTGTAACAGTGTAAAAACTGACTTACCATACTAACTGCATACATTATGTCAGGTCTGGTTACAGTTGCTAGGTGAATGAGTGATCCAACTGCTTCTCGGTATGGCAAGTTTTTCACAGGTACCGTCTCACTTTTCTGTAACTTTACATGAGGGTCAGCTGGAATACTGTTTGGGTTAGCACTACTCATGTTAAATTTTTGCAAGAGTTTCTCTATGTACCTAGTTTGATGAATAAAAATATGACTTTTATTTTTCTCTATTTGCATACCAACATAATTAGAAGGAGGACAAGTCTTAATGTCAAAGCTTAATTTTAATTCATCAATTACTTCTTTTAAGACAAAGTTTTCTTTCGAAATTAAAAGCCCATCATCTACATAAAGGCATAGATAGCACTTCATTCCATTAACTTGACCAACATAGACACACTGATCAGCTAAGCTTTTAACAAAACCAAACTTTTCCAGTACTGTGCTAAATTTAGTGTTCCAGCACCGTGGGGCTTGTTTGAGACCATAAAGAGATTTATTAAGTTTACATACAGTATTAGGTGCACATTCTAAGCCTTCAGGTGGGGCCATAAATATCTGTTCTTTCAATTCTCCATACAGAAAGGCTGTTTTTATGTCAAATTGTATTATTTCTAGGTTTTATAATAATAATAAATTTGTTTTATTCGGAACAACATAGGCACCATTTTTGTTAGTAAACACAATAAATAGACTTATACACTAGGATTAGTAAAAAATTAAAGAAGAGAAGTACAGCAGGTAGGTTATTGATTCGTGTACTTACGAGGAATTTCATGCGGACAATGATTCCGCATGAGATGCCTCAGTACAGGAGCTCTCGGGTCCCCAGCCACGACTTTCAGGATGCTATTGCTACTCCCCCGAATCCTCCTCACAAGCGATGCCACCTTTTTCCTGATGATGGCATGGAAACCATCTGTACGCGATTGGGCAAACATCCCCGAGGCACTACAGAAACGAGGGAGTTTCAACATCATCCTGAAAACATTATTATATTGGACACGCAAGGCATTTAGCGCCCCCCGCGAACAGCTGAACCACAGACTTCCCGTGTACAGGCCTTGACAGTACGCTTTAAACAATGTTATTTTGACCTGATCGGTACAACAAGAAAATCTGCGCGCCAACATGTTCCCGCGGACCGCCAACGCCCTGCGTTCCCTCTCCACGTCATCATCGTCCTTAAGGTCGTCGACAAGTATATGGCCCAGATATTTAAACTTGGTCACCTGCTTTATATTGGCGCCGTTCAAAGTAATTGAAGGAATGGTGTCAGGGCACTTGCCTGCGGCCCTAAAGACCATGAACTCGGTTTTCCTTACATTATAAATAAGACCATGTGATGCGGCGTATTTTTCACAAACATTCAACATTTCCCTGATTGACCTCGCAGTCGGGCCCAGCAGCACCATGTCATCCGCATAGCTGATGTTGTTCACACAAACACCCCCAACCCGGCAACCCACACGCATGCCGCTGAGCTCGACTATAAGGTCATTCACATACAAGTTAAAAAGCTTGGGAGAGGACAACCCCCCCTGTCTCACTCCGCACTCTAACCTATATGACTTTGAGAGACAGTTTGACCACCTAACACAATTAGTCTGATTTGAGTACCAGTATTGAAATATTTTCAATAATTCAGCCGGTATACCCCTGTCCTCCATCTTTCTCCAAAGCACTTCATACGAAACGAGATCGAAGGCTTTGGAGAGATCCAAAAAACAGGCATACACCGGAGTCTTCCGTTCAGTGTAGAATTGGACAGTGAGCTTAAGAGCTAGAATCGCGGTTTCAGTTGAAAGTCCAGGTCTAAACCCGAACTGTGCGTCATGTATGTTTAAGTACTTATCCAGGCAAGACTCAAGCACACTATCCAACACTTTTGCTACAGTTGTCGCGAGAGAGATCGGGCGATAGTTTTCCTTGTCCGATATATCTCCAGTCCTGTTTTTCACTATGGGCACCACTGTCGTTTTCATCAAATCATCCGGTAAGTATGAATGACTAATGCACATATTGAAGAACAAGGACAGGACCCTCGGCACGTGTACGCCACCATATTTTAAGTGCTCAATACTGAGCCCATCGTGGCCAGGCGATTTACCTCTACGCATACTGTTTATCACTTTTTTAAGTTGCTTCGCTGTAAATTTAAGTAAAGGTTCATCGCCCGCCACGGCGGGCCCACCATCTGTCATAATGCTCATAGGACCCAGAGGAGAGCATACTTTAAAGTGCTCCATGAATAAATTAGCTATATCCTCTGGGTCATTACGGCCATCAATGTTCGCAGGGAGGCCAGGCTTAACACCAAGCTTACTAGTGGACTTCCAAAATTTCGTAAAATCATTTTCAGCTCTTTGCTTTGCAATTTCGTCCATTCTAATTTGGTCCTGGTGTTTCTGGCACCCTTTTAGCCGACCTTTAAAAATTTTACGGGACTCGCACATCTGGTCGTAAGCGGGACCAGAATTTGGTCTACCCAGAACCATCCAGTTTTGGTACTTTAGTCTGGCCTCCCGATGCGCTTCCCTCACTTGTTCATTCCAGCCGCTCACACGCTTGTTATGCCGTTTAGGCCTCAATTTGTTTTTAGATTGAACAGCCGCATCACTTAATATCTCAACAAATGTCTTATACATTCTATCTAAAAGTAACCTATGATCAGATAAAGTACATAGCCCGAAACTACACGTCTCGAATTCTGTGGGGAAGTCAATGTCTCGCAGAGCTTTATTACATAGTTCGCGATATTTACTAACTTGAGCCTCATCCCTTTCCCCCCAGATCACAGCACTGTGCGATGTATTATGGATCGTGGCGATAGGCCACATGTTTTGTTCAGCAGCTATTGATAAAAGTGAACGTATGGAATCATACCTGACTGTTGGTGAGAAGGTTTCATCATAGTCTATTCCTTTGGTTTGTGCGTAGCCTTTTGCACACAGACGTGACTTGTATCGTGGACCTGTTGGTTCATCTTTAACTCTAAAAACCCACTTACATCCAATTACTTTGGCAGTTTGCGGCTTCTCAACCAATGTCCATGTCTTGTTTTCACTATGAGATTGCAGTTCTTCACTTATTGACATTTTCCACTTTTCAGAATCAGCTGATGCAATCGCATCGTTGTAGATCAGAGGTACATCTAGAATTCCTTCATTATAGCATAAGTAAGTTTCAAGATCTTCTGTTTTAGAATATACCTGTTTGCGTCTTGGTCTTAATGTTATGTTTGAAACTGTCAGATCATCTTCAATTTTCCTGTCTGGTACATAGATACTGCTGTTTGGTGATTCAAATTCATCAGAACTAGTAACTGAGTTTGTGGAAATTGACTCTGGACCTTCACTAGGGAGCTCTTCACTAATAGGCTCGTCATTTGGTTTAGTCAATTCCACCGGAACATAGTTTCTGACAACGATTGACTCCAGAAAAACTGCGTCTCTGCTTTTCACAACCAATCCAGAAGTAGGAATAATAAACCTGTAACCTTTGGTATTACTACAGTATCCAATGAATATAGCTTTCTTTGCTTTCGGATCCCATTTCTTTGTTTTCTCTTTCGGTAGGTGTATCATAGCTTCGCACCCAAATACACGGAGATGATTAACACTTGGTTTGATTCCAGACCATATTTCTTCAGGAGTTTTGTAAGACAATGATTTTGTTGGAATTCTATTAAGTAAATAAGCAGCAGTTTGTATGGCTTCTGCCCAGTACTTTTTAGGTAATTTAGCATTAAGCAACATGCATTTTGCTTTTTCCACTAAAGTCCTATTAAGACGTTCGGCTACCCCGTTTTGTTGAGGAGTATAAGGTACAGTTGTTTGATGCACGATTCCATTACCTTTTAGAAGATCAGAGATATTCTTGTTAATGAATTCCAGGCCATTGTCAGTGCGGAGGCACTTCATTTTGCATTCTAGTTGGTTTTCTACAAGTCTTTTAAATTCCTTCAATTTATCTATCACTTCTGATTTCTTCTGTAAAAAATAAACAAATACCTTTTTAGAGTAGTCATCGGTAAAGGTGAGGAAATACTTAGCTCCGCCAAGGGATTCTGTCTCCATAGGTCCACACACATCAGAATGCACTAGTTCAAGGAGTTTGGTAGCTCTTGTTCCTTTATTTTTAAAGGGTAAACGTGTCTGTTTTGCTTCTAGGCATGTTATGCATGTTAAATTATCCTTTTTCTTCAGAATTTTTATTCCTTCAGTGTTTTCCGACATTTTATTCAGGTCATTAAAATTCAGATGACCCATACGCTGGTGCCACAGATATGCATCATTTTCTTCAACATCAGATATGTAAGCATGTTCATTGTACATATTTAGTCGATACATATTATTCACTAAAACAGCTGTTGCCACTATGGTGTTATATTTGTTCAGAATAACACATCCCTTGCTATTGAATTTGACTTGGCCACCATATTTTATTATTTGGCTAACTGATATAAGATTAGTAGCCAGCTCTGGTACATACAGTACGTTTTAGAGTAACACTGCACTGACCTGTTTCATCACAGACATTGAGACTTAATTGCCCGGAACATTTCACCAACAAAGGTTTGTCATTAGCAACTTTGATTGTCTTTATTAGTGACTCTTTTTGGTGTGATAATAAGCCATTGTGCCTGGTCATGTGGGCAGAAGCTCCTGAGTCAACATACCATGCATCACTGTTGCTACCAGAGGCAATAAATGCCACTAACAATAACTTTCCACTTTACCTTTCTTCTTTGACTTGCACTCAGTGCTAATATGACCGTACTTGTTACAGCAATAGCATCGGGGTCCTTTTTGAACAGACTTTTTATTTCCTTTCTTTTTGAAGTTTTGATTAATTGCAAATGCTGAAGTTTGACTCTCGTTCATTTTAACATCTTGCAGGATTTTCGATTTCATTGAATCTGCACTGATTATTAATCCCGAACTTTCCATCGCAATTATCATGGGTTGATATGACTCTGGTAGACCTGAGAGTAGTAGGGTTCCCAACCACTCATCATCTACTTTAAACCCAATATTTCTCAATTTGTGAGCTGTCGTCATAATTTTACTGACGTACTCCTCTACATTTTGGCAACCGGTGAGTGATGTTGTACACAGTTCCCGAAGTAATCCAACACGGCGTGTCAGCCCTGTATCGTCAAACGCTTTGGCCAGGTTCTCCCATACTTCCTTAGCAGTACTAGCCTCTTGGATATGAACATAATTTGTCGAGTCAACAAGCAATATTAACTTAGACTTTGCTTTTACATCACGTTTTGGGTCTGTTTCGCTGTCGCCCTCCACACAATCCCACAGTTCCTCGTGCTGAAGATATGTTTTTACTGCAAATCTCCACGTTGAGTAGTTGTCTCGGCCGGTTAATTTTTCAATTAATGCCAACGGATTGTTAGACGACATTGTGAAGTTATGTTGACGACGACTTTGAAATTTTCCGTAGGCCGCGTGTTCACTTTTAGGTTAGGAATTTGCCGGCTTGTTGTAATCACTGTTTTGTTTTTTTTTTTGTTTTTACGAACTTTATAAACTTTTGTTATTACTAGGGCTTACTGGGCCCATAACCTGTTGGAATTAAATAACTTTAGATAGTTAAATAATACTTTTTAATTAGATTACTTAAATTAGACAACAACTTATTTCGATGTTCCACAGAGTAGAGTAAAAATAGATAAAAAATATAACAAGGGAAATTAACTGTAAGGCGCGAAATTCAAATTACACAGATAATAGAGAATATACTTTAACAGCCTGTAATTGGCATACTTGAAAAAAAAAAAACGCACTGTTGTAATTAGTATGAGTGAAATCGGGTAAAAATAGACATCCACGCACGCTCGCGCTCATCAACACAACCAAGCACTAAAAGTATTTGTCCCGAAGCATCCCGATTCACGCCGACAGGACATTCACGGACGTGATACGGACATGACATGATTGTTCGCCGGACGGTCCACGTCCGCTGCGTCCATGCGTTGTGCATAATACGACGCATAGTGATGTATGCAATATCATGAAAGCGACAAGCACTGGACATATGGGTGGTACAAAACTCGTCATTTGCATTTGATATGTGTATGGGATAATGTCAGTTAACTATACTTGCTGCAATCTTTACATACTCTTATTAGTTATTTCTCTGTCGTTCATATAAAAACTGTTATACCTGAAAAAAAACTAAATTATCTCACTCCGTAGACAAGCTCGTTCAAGAAGATTGCGTTAAATAATATTTTTAGAAAACGACTAGCCTGCGTTGGTTGGTTTTATATTGCTGTCATTTTAGCTACTAAACTCTAAATAAGCCATACCTTACTGAGAATGCGTAAACCTGAAATCTGTTCTCAAAACCCCAGCCGAACGCTGATGGCGGGCCAAATGAAAGCTATCTTGGGCCACATTGTAGCCCACGGGTCGGGGATTGAGCGGCCTTGGTCTATCCTGTATAATCGTTATAACACACAAGAATTTACTTACAACTAGCTGATGCACGCGGCTTAGCCCGCATACAAATTATACTAAAACCTTCCTCAAGAACCACTCTATCCATTGGTGAAAACAGCATGAAGATCGGTGTAGTAATTTTTGAGTTCATCGCGAACAGACAGACAGACGCGGCGGAGAACGTTGTTGCATAATATGTGGTGATACCACCACACATAAACACAATTTCGTCTACATTTTAAAGTTCTAAACCTACAAACTGTCATAATATACTAGCTACAATAACTAGATGTTGGTAGCTGGCGCAATATTGCATAACTGTCTAGCTGTTAGCGTATGAACTAACTACTGTACGTACATGCCAGCGTCATTATGCGCCTAATTAAGGTTTAATATCACTAGTGTAGTTGAAACGCTATGCCTCTCTGTACTAATGTATTAAATAATGAAATAACTGTGACTTGAATATGGCTAGTGAAATAAGGCCTTTCGACCATGGTATTGTTCAAAGGTATGGCGCTATTAACCAGTTAATGCGTGATTGGTTAGATGTGTGCAGTCCGTAGCACTATAACAACACTATAAAAAGTGTTACAGCGCCATCTATGACAAAAAACATTGCTAATTAGTCTATCGGACTAGGCTATTTTTAACCGACTTCCAAAAAGGAGGAGGTTCTCCATTCGACTGTATGTATTTTTTTTTTTGTTTTTATGTATGTTCACCGATTACTCGAAGACGCCTGAATCGATTTGAAAAATTCTTTTTTTGTTTGAAAGGGTATACTTCCAAGTTGGTCCCATACAAATATTGTCATGATCTGATCACGAACTTCGGAGATATGGAACGGAACTCCTCAATAAATGATAGCAAATGGACTGGGATTGCTGAAATCTATTGTCTGTCTATTGTTTACACCAGTTCATAACATAACATCACGCCACCGCACCGGTACGCTGTGAAGGGGTAAGCACAAGTGAACCTCTAAAAAGTGAAAAATAAAAACTTTTTTTTGCAAAAAAATAGAACCGACTTCAAAAAAGTGAAAAATAACTTTGCTTCAGAAGTCGGTGACAAATAAACTTAAATTAATCAAACAATGGTCACCGACTTCTGAAGCTAAAGTTATTTTTCACTTTTTTGAAGTCGGTTCCATTTTTTTGCAAAAAAGTTTTTTGATGCCATTTCAAAAATTCAAAAATTGCTTATTTCTTGCCTTTGGGTACAGTCGTACCTATGAAGCTTATTATTGCGTTTTGTGTCACATCTGACTATTGCATTTTCAGTAATTTGATCATTTGTGGTTGGTTATTTAAAATAATTATGATATCTTATCTAAGATAGCCCGCGGAGTGTGCAAACTGAGTTTGTGTCATTTTCATCCAGAGTTCAAACTGACAAAGGGTCAGTAGGTTTTTTTTTCAAATAATAATATTGCGTGGATAAAACGACACAAATTATGAATGGTGTTTTGTTCCATCATAACAATTAAAAAAATCCCTCCGGCAAGCCGCAGGAGGAGGTAGATTTCGAAGAAGGTGCTGGAGCGTCCGACTATTGAAAATTTGTATAAAGAGTTGTACTTATGTGTACAATCTACAAAAAAAAAATATGATTTCAAAATCGTTGTCCTGTAATGGAAAGTTTACCCTTTTTAAATTCTCTCATAAGAGTTTAGCATGGAAACGCCCTCAAATGTTTAGTTATAATTTTTTATTTCGAAAACCATAAGTTTTATCGCTAAACTTTGAAGGTAACAATTGTAAAGTAAACAATTTGCTTTCAAAAAAAAATATTTGCGACGTTCAAAATATTTACTGTTTCGGAGATATGATTTTTTTTCGCAAAAAATTTGGAATTTTCAACCCCCTCCCCAATTTAGGGGTTGCATCAAAAAAGTTTTAATTTAACGATGTCCGTATTCGTACTCAGAATGATAAAAATGAGAAACGGTTCAAAAATTTTCCATAGGAAAAAAGTTATGGCCAAAAAACTGATTTTAGAAAAACCGCCCCCCCGCCGCCCCCCATGGACGAATTCCGCCCATTCACGAACTTAGCCTAAGTTTTGACCGTTTCGATTTTTTGGCCAAGTTTGAAAGCAATCGGTTCATAATTGCGACCTGTAGAGTGTGGCTAAATTTTGCTTGTCACCCATATACATACGTATTCATATAAATCCCCGTAGGTGAGAGACCAATAGGTAGATTTTTTTTTTTCAAAAAAAGGAAATCTACCTAACACGTAAACTCCAAAAACTTGAATTTTCTTTTGTGGATTTTACAGGGTTTTGTAATAAGAAAAAATGAATGTCTTTTAATGTCGTGGATGAATTCTGCACAAAATATTTTGAACAACAGTTAAATATCAGTACTCTAAGGTCCATGTTCACCAAAAAGTTGACAGCCTGATTACCTAAAACAGCTGTTTAAAACGCATTTTTGTATGGTAACATGTCACAGTGACAGCTGTTTTTAGATAATCAGACGGTTATCTTTTCGGTGAACATGGACCTAAAACACCTATTTCACCGATTGTAATATTCTTTTAGAACTGTTGGGCGACGTGTTAGGTACAAACAAGGTGGTTTAATATAAGGATTCCCGTGGACAGAGATGACACAAACTGCCTATGTTTATCAGTTACTACTTTGTTATTGTAATGAAAGTAAAATTTTCAACTATAATTTTCTTTTCGTCTAATAGTGGTCGAAAGGACAAATAGCCAAATTTCTCCATATGCAAGTACCTAAAATGACACAAATTAATATAGCAAGTTGGAATGGGTTTTAGTCAGTAAAAGTCTGACACTCCCTCCCGCTCAGTCCAGAGTGGGAGAAGTCATTTGATGATTTCCCATGTGAAAAAAAAGGGGCAAATGGTCCGGAAGCTATATGCGAAAAACAAACAACTTAAATATTTTTGAAACCACAAAACCGCTATCGGATTATAAGAAGAACTAACAACCAAACGAATCGTGCTGTTAAAGTCATCCCCAATTTAAGAATACATAGAAAAACCAGACAACAATTGACGAGCAGTAGCTCAGCAGACACAACACCCGTCTGGTTTTAGAATCCTCACTTTTCTACGAGGGTTGTAGAACTTTACACCCTGTTCATATTATTCCAATACAGTAAATAGTTATAAAACCCTACGGACCACACAGACTAAAAGCTTCAATACTAGGTAAACAAAACATCGCCCTCAAAACAAAACTCGTTAGCTGTAACCCTCATTATACTAACGTATTACGGACATCATGTCTGGATGTTCCTAGAAGGGTAAATGAATGGAACAGTCTTATTTAAACCTACCCACACTGAATATAAAGGGTGTAAAAGTACCCTAACGAAGTCGAAAGGTTCTCCTTGTCATTGCGATCATTTTTTTGTTCTACACTATACCTGGAAACCTTCTAGTTACGGAGATATTGGGGGTCATAGTTCCAACTTTTTATTTTTTTTAAGGGGACTATAGGAGCTAAATTAGCAACTCTATTTGTGGTGGTGAAGACTTCGCGGTATCTCTTTCGAACAGGCCCGCAACCCCGGCAGGCTTCGGCCCTTGCGGGCCACTCTCTTTATGATGACATCTCTTTGAGGCGCGCGTGGAACACGAACGTGCCGTCGACACGGCCTGTCGTCATTAGACGGACGGACGGCTAGCTAGCCCATAGCTAACCGTACACAGGCCCGCGTCTACGGTGGCTGGTAGCCACCACGTGGCCCCCGACGCCTGGTGCGTCTCCCGCGGCGGCTGGAAGAGAGGCTCTCTCCCTCTCGCGTTCCACCTCCTCCTTCGCTAGCATGACTGCTTCGCAGAAGGAGGTGACGGCTTCCCATTCCGTCTCGCTCCGGACCATGGATTGAACCAGGGCCGGACGCGAGAGGTCGCCGCCGCCGATCGCCGCTACGAAGACACGGCGGTGCTCCGCCCGCGCAGGGCAGACCTCCACCGTGTCCTCCGGTCGATTCGATCCTCGCAGTGGAAACATCCGGGCGTTTCCTCCCGCCCGATTCGATGCACAAACATTGTGTAAAGAGGAGCATTTGCCTGAGGAATGTTTATGTCAGCGTCACATTGTAAAAACCGTTAGATTGTAATATGACTAGAGAGATTGTAAACTCTCGAAAGATTGTCAAATGAACATTCTGCTTACAATATCACGCATCAATTAGTTTCATCTACACCATTGATGGTGCAGGTCAATGGTGCATACGGTACGACGGGATTATTTTTCGGTAGATTATAATCTAACGAAGTGAAACCGTTATACTGTGAAATGTATGCGATGGAAGTCAACTCGCGCGGTGTGGAGGAGGGGGAGGGAAGGAGGGATCCCCCTTGCCCCATGGTACCACTCTCATGAATAGATAATGTACCATTCATGAGAAATACCGATTAATATAACTTAACCTCAAAACACTTTATATTTCCCTACAAAGCGTAGTCGACTATTTCTGTCTGCAGTGTTTAAAGGAACCTAACTAACCTAACGTGAGGGTGCCCCAAGTCCCAATTATGGGGGCAGAAATACTTCCCTCGCATGCATTTCACAATATTACGGTTTCACTTCGATAGTTTTCAATCTACCGAAAAATAAAGCGTTACATTGTAAGCAGGTTGTTTATTCGACAATATTCCGAGAGCTTACAATTTTCCTAGAGAGATTACAATCTAACGTGTTTGACAATTTTACGACTTTTATAAAGTGAGTGTTTAGTAATAAGTTGTTTGTAAAATAAATAGCATAATGAAACGTTGTCTAAAAACTTATTTGTCAAACAAGTTTTGGTGTAACATTAGTGAACCAACAAGATTGTCCACACACTTTTATTTCGATATTGCATGGACACGGCGAACCAACTCATTGTGACACACACACGTTGTGACGTCACAGCGTGCGTACTGAGCTTAACATACTCCACAAACATACATTGACGTCATGCACGTACCTTTTTAAATTAATTGACACAAGCATCACGTAAAGCAACATCCTGGATTAAAAACAGCCCTATGTCGCGGCTCGCTGCCGCTTACAAAAAACCCCCGTTTCCTTTGTTGTGCAAAGGAGGGTGGAAAAGAAATACCGTTCCGCAACTTGTAAGAGAAAATCAAGCAAATTGCTGCTACAATTTTTCTACGGCCATTTATAGACACAAATAAAAATATTGCGTTGGATTGGAGGCAAAATAACTGTAAGCTAAAATACTTGTAAGATTCTTTTAATCTGTGGTAGAAAATCAATTTTAGCTTTGTTTATACAACACATTGGGCCAATTGGGGCAAATAAAAACAATAGCGTTACACTATTATTTTGTTTAAATAAAAGGCTTTTTTATTTATATTATTTTTATTTTTTTAACTCCCGACGCAAAAACGACGGGGCGTTATAAATACACTTGTTACTTCATGGTCTTACTATAATTATTATTATGTACCTACTAGCTTAAATCCGCGGGATATGGGGTCATATTACTGAGATAAAAAGTATCCTATATGTTAACCCATGTGCCACATCAAAATAATAAACAAAAAATAATTTTAATGTGGCACATATACACCGTCTTTCTGAGGTTATACATTAACTTCAGCATGTTATTCAGACCATTAAATTGACCATTTTTTACTATTTTTTTTAACTAATTTTTTTTTTACTCTTTTAACTTTTATTTATTTTTTAACATTTTTTTCACTTTTAGTGGCAATAAGTAAAAACATATCGTGTTCATCTTAGATTACAAACTCATTTTATCACAACACAACACAAAATGCCTCTAACTTAAAAAAAAAAAAGAAATCAGTTTCAGTCTTCTAAATTCAGTTTGATAGTTTTGGTTGCACAAAGTGGCAACATCTCACAAATAAGGACTCTTTCTTACAGCACAACATAATTAAATTGGTTAAACTTAAATTACCAATAACTTAAAAACTATGCCATTTAGACTACTACTTCCTTTGTACGATATGTTTATCAAGAGCTATAGAAGTATTATTCAAAATTAATGTATATCCTCAGGAACACGGTTTATAGTTTATCGGAAGTTTTTGCTTTTTATACATCCATTCATATACTGGAATATTTATAAACCAATGCGGAAAAAAAATTATGGTTCAGTATCAGTAATGGAACACATTTTCACTATTAGTTCAAACCTTTTTTTTTCACGGTCAGTTCAGGACTCCAAATCCTAAGGTAAGGTCCTAAACCCAAGAAAGTATGACGAAAAAATTGGAATTGTAACCCACTTAAATACCTACCTATGCCTGTGCACGAAAAACGAAAGAGCCCATAAAATCAACATCAAAGTAAACATCTTTTGTTAACGATCATCAAATTAAAAAATAAGTATAATTATGTTTAACTAGCTGTGCCCGCGCGGTTTCACTCGCGTGTTTCATACGTTGGTGTTTATCAAATGAGATTTAGTGTGTTAATGTTCCAAGAAAATGTTCCAAGTTAATGTTCCAAGAAAACAGCAATAAAAATACCATCCTGAAACACCTCGAACTCAAATGGGAATAGTCTTCCCGCTGCCATGACTTCACAGGTGGTTCCGTAGGTGCCATGGCAAGACATTTCAGTAACGTATTTACGCATCGAACAATAAACAGCTCCTGACCGCTCTTGGGTGAAAGGTTGAAACCTTTCCCAGTTGTTAGACACGTGGCGCACAATGCTGGCTCGAACACGTGGCCCAGACAGGCGCATTACTTTGTGTAATTTATTTCATCACCACTGCTCTCAAAACGGTGAAGGAAAACGTCGTGAGGAAACCGGCATGTCCTAGAACCAAAAAATCGAAGACATGTGACATCTGCCAAACCGCACTGGGCCCGCGTGGTGGATTTGCCCATACGCAAAAAACGCGCTTTCACATTCAAATTGGCCAACGGAATTAAAACATCAAAATGACCTTCATTGAAGTTTCCTGAGAATCGGATTATTTTTACTCCCTGTTTGTCCCTTGAAGGTTTGAAACACCTGGAACTCAAATGGCAATAAGTCTCCCGCTGCCATGAGTGATGCACTAAATAGGATAGAGTAAAATAAAATACGAACATAGGTATTCAAGGACACGTTTTCTAGTAAGAACGATTAATACTAAAAAACCTATTATAGTAACACCAAAGCTAAGTGTGAAATACACAATAAGTAATTCGCAAAGAAATAGACATAACAAAATTCCAACCAGGAAATAGGTAAGAACACAGTAAAATGATTATCCTCCAATTTAAAATTACTAAGTGAAACATACCAAAACGAAGACAAACCAAACAACGATGATGTCAAATATTTCAACGCAAATTAGATAGTACCTACAGCAAAATATCGCAGAATAGAAATGAGCTTGATCGTGTATCGCTTGAGTTCGTTTTTTGAAACGTTTTTTTCTTACCTTTCCGCAGACGCCTGCATACTGAAAAATACTGGCCACATAGAAATTGGAATAAAAACTTTAAAACGTTATAGAACCTCATTGCAATACCTTTCAGCAGACGCCTGCATATCACTGAAACATACTGGCCACCTAGAAATTCCGCTTAAAAACTGAAGATAAACCTCAAGGAACTTCCAAATTCTTATTTCAATGTAAAATATGCATTAACGCGTTGTCGTAAAATGCAATTTGGATCTATATCGGTTTCCGAATTCTAATTTCAATGTAAAGTATGCAATAACGCGTTGACGTAAGATTCAATTTGGATTATTAACTTTTTCCATTCAAACATTAAACACCCTTATTTAAACCCTTAAGGGCTGAATTTCGTAAAACCTTTTCTTAATAAGCACCTAGAAGCCGAAAGGAACATTCAAGCCCACATTCATGTCTCTAACTTTAAAAACATAGGACTTTCATACAAACTTTGACACCCCTTTTCAACCCCTTGGGGTGCGAATTTTAAAAAATCCTTTCTTAGTACGCGCCTGCACCCCCTAGAGAGTGCTTGTGCCAAATTTTAGTCCTTACGGCCCAGTAGTTTCCGAGATTTCGTGATGAGTGGTCAGTGAGTGGACTTCTCCTTTATATATATAGATAAAACTCACTGAAGTTCAGTTTGTTTGTTTGCGAACTGAATAAAAAATATTCTTATAAACTCACAACGCATTTGTAATATTAGTAAGAAGTAGGATTTCATATTAAAAATAATTATTATAAATCCAAGTTTCCTCGCAACGATTTCTTTTGCCGATGTCAAAGATGCAGAACCAAGCCAAACCAAAATAAACACAACAACGAATCCATTACCTTGACCTAACAATAGCCACTTAAACCTGCTAAGACGCTCACATTCTAACTTATTATAACCCGGCCGAGTTATGCCGCAATCTCAATGCAATAAACATTCAGCTAGTGGCACGTGCCGGCGACGACTAGCCATTCTGCTACGGCTGTGGATATAGAGCGGATGAATGTGCCTAAGAAAAACTACCAAGGCTTTGGTACTAAGACATAAATACCAATGAAACACCACTAAAGTAATGAAAAACCGTATACCAAACACCTTTCTCAAAAAAATCTGTAAACAACATAAAGAAGAAGAAGAAGAAAGAAGAAAAAGCATTTATTAGCCCGCACAGGACAAAACACATCAAAATTATCAGTAGTTAAAACTTACTAATAAAAATTAAACATATTAAAAAAAAAAAGAAACGAAACTCCACCACCACCACCACCACCTTTTTTTCAGTGGGAAATCATCACAATGTCAGACTTTTACTGAATAAAACCCATCCATGTTCCTTTTTAACCCTTTGTGTTTCAGGGCTGTAGAATCTCTATCGAACAGTCCCGCAGCCCTGGCAGGGGATAATTCCACCTGGGGTCTAAAATGGCTGATTTAGCCGAATCATATTTAATGACTCATCCACTGCTGTATACTAAAAGTAGCAGGCACGGCTATAAAGTACACTATTAAATTCCACCAGTTATGTAAAACAATGTTCCTACAACGTAATATAAAAGGCATTGTAGAGCTACTACACTGGTGATATGCTGCAATATCCAGGCTCTTAAAGGGAATAATAAACCCCATAAAAGAGGATGTATGCCAATTATATTCACTTTGTAGGTCCGACAGCTGCAAACAGGGGGAATGGTATATTCCTATCTAAAGATCACACGGTCACGCCGAGATTCAGAGATAAACGTACGCCTGTCATAATAAACGCCCCATTTTTAAACAATTCTAACCGAAAACACCCTTTTCAAGCCAAAATGCAAATAACACACGCACCCAGATTATGCAAATATTATTATTTGAGAATCTGTTAAAAACAAAATGTATGTTGGATTACTTTTCTGTTGCATTTGGGTTTTAGAAATTTTTCCACAAAGGAATATTATAGCGAATTATTGAATAAATATTAATAAGCTCACTCTAAAGTTATCTTGAAGTTTTCTTATCAAACACGTTTCAGGAACCAACCGAAGCAAAATCTGATATCTTCAAGAATATTCCTGTTACAGCCTTGTATCGTAAAATTACACAATGGCCAGTTCCAGTTAACCAATGCTGCTAACTGTTTACGTAATATTGGAGAGGCTTCCATTCTGTGTTCAGGCCTTGGCGGTAACACTAGTAGGACGTGACGTATTATGTGGGGTCCACCTAACACTCAACACAGTATGCAACAAATGTGCAATATATTCCTCAAAGAGGAACATTGCAACAGCTAGCAGTGTTTGTGGTGGACGAGCCCGTCGAGTACAAACGGCTAACTTGTGAGTTTGATTAAATTTTAGCAGCTCTCCTCTCTTAGTCTATTATGCTGAATAATCTGGGAGTTTATTAGTAAGTTAATGTAACGCTTCTGGACATTGTAATAAGCTTTATTGTTGTATGAACTAATTCCTCTGTAGGTGACAATTAGAATCATTTCAAAGCTCCGTGTAACTGAAACTTAAAGTAGGACGATAGGTAGATAACTACTGGTGGTCGCTTTGAAAGTCCATGTACCTAACTTGTGTTCATACAAACTTATTAGTCATTAAGCTGAAGCAAGTTGCATTGAAATACATGAATACGCCCGAATGTAAAGTTTTAGTTAGTTCGAGTTTCCAAGCGACAAATGACATAGAAAAACTGTGATCCCGGGATCACAGTTTTTCGGATATCGGGATCACGTACTAACTGACGTAATTTTGTAATGTACAAAAATGGGCACATAGATAATTAGAAAACCTTTCTCAATCTTTATTAAATTACCATACTATTTGAAGTTTTCGAAAAAATTGTCATGAAGAAATTGGTAGAAATATTTTAGAAAGCTCTTCGGCAAAATTTAATTCATATCGAAATCTCTTGATATAAATCCGCTGCACCTGCCACGGGCACGGTAAGAAAGTGCAGTATTAAAAGGTTTTATACGTATTATTTGAAAGCCTCTCTAGTAACTGTCGGACCAACGTCGACGTGTGTTCCCTTTCTTGTATAAAGCGGTACACACATATGGCTTGAGTACGTACGATTTCTAAGAATTTCTCGTGCTTTTAACATTATCTAAGAGTTTCTCGTTTCGAGTTGCTTGCGTATTTTATGTTAATTTGCGTAACGGCGTTAAAAATAAATAAAATTTAAGTGTCTTTTGTAATTTCAAAATAACTGATTTTTATTAAATTCTTAGGAAAGTGTATACTTACGGTAATTAAAATGAAAAATAAAAGTTTTTTTTTTAATTTTAGTCTGTTTGGTCTGACTAAACTTCGAAACGGCTGGACTGATTTTGACGGGACTTTTAAGTCAGAAAAAGATCAGGGTTCTTTGTTAAAAAAATGTTATATAAAATCCGATCTAAATACTTATTATTACTTAATAGTTACTTCCCTAAGGAAGTAACATTTTTTATAATTTCATGTGGATGAAATTTGCGTAATACAGCTTGTCTGTAAATAAACACAAATTACTTTTATAATAGTTCTTTCTGACTCTCTCGTATGATAAAGTTGATTAGATTAATATCTTTTTGATTCAAAATAGACATTGATAATTGCATAAACAAATACACAAAGATAAAGTTCACTCTTTCAAATTCTTTGCAGTTCCAAAAAAATGAGTTTGTTATTTGAGTTTATTAAACACAGACTAATTACTTACATTATTCACACACTAACTCTAGAAATAAAAATATAAACAAGTATCAAAAAGAGTTACAGGGCGTCTAAATATTCGTTCACATCGCTGCCAACAGGAAAATTGCCCAGAATTATTTTTAGTTTATAATATTTACAGCTGTAATATCATTTGAAAACGACAACAATCCATTTAGTACACAGGCATTTGAAAACATTCAAGCAGCAAAATATCATTCATATTTTGTCTAGACAAATTCCTAGAACATTTTCATCAAAATTCTTCAAGAAATCTGGTGAAAAGATAATACAAATCATAATACTTTTAGAGAAGCAACAGGGCAATATCTAGGCTAGTATTTCGGCAAGAATCCGTAATATTTGGAATGTAATTCTGGACTTATGTAAAAGGTCTTCGGGGAATGCGATCTCCGTCAATCCTGTATGTTGGCAGTTTGTGGAAATACGTTTATTTAGTAACACGTGTACAAAAAATAAAGTAGCTGTAATTGTAGGCTTGTTCTGTTGAAAGACAACATTGCTGAAAATGAATAATCTTACTTTTTCTGACAACAATGACGACATGACATCACGTTTTTAGGGTTCCGTAGCCAAATGGCAAAAAACGGAACCCTTATAGTTTCGCCATGTCTGTCTGTCTGTCTGTCCGCGGATAATCTCAGTGACCGTTAGCACCAGAAAGCTGAAATTTGGTACCAATATGTATATCAATCATGCCGACAAAGTGCAAAAATAAAAATTTAAAAAAACATTTTTATTAGGGTACCTCCCCCAGACGTAAAGTGGGGAGCGATTTTTTTTTTAATTTTGACCCTGACGTGTGATATATTGTTGGATAGGTATTTAAAAATGAATAGGGGTTTTCTAAAATCATTTTTTGATAATATTAATATTTTAGGAAATAATCGCTCCGAAAGTCAAAAACAATGTGTCCCCCCCCCTCTAACTTTTGAACCATAAGTTTAAAAAATATGAAAAAAATCACAGAAGTAGACCTTTATATGAACTTTCTAGGAAAATTATTTTCAACTTAATGAGTTGAATAGTTTTTGAGTTATATAGCACTTTTTCAAAAAAACGCAAATGATAACTTTGTTTTTCATACAAATACTATGAAAAACAAAGTTATTTTTGCTGACGAAAAATGTTGGTATTTTTAATGGTCTGGGAAGCTACGGAACCCTACAGTGAGCGTGGCCCGACACGCTCTTGGCCGGTTTTTTTTCTAATTTCCGAAGAGTTAGGGTAGACCTGTAGTATACATGTCTGTCAGTCTGTTTATTCCGGTTAATCTCCGAAACGGCTGAAACGGTTTAGACGGGATTTTTGTTTAAAATTAAAATTCAAATATAGAAGTTATATTTTTATGATATTTTCAAACGGACCTAGGTCGCAGACAACGGCTAAGTAGTAAAGATTGTTTTGTATAAATTATATATTTTTATTATCATATATGATTATTATGATATGGAATCCGGTGGATGCGAGTCGCAAGGGACCGGTCAATGTGGTGAGACTTGGGGGAGGCCTATGTCCAGCAGTGGACGTCTTTCGGCTGAGATGATGATGATTATGATATGAATATGATTAAAGTGAGTCATTTGACATGAAGCAACAACTAACTCTATTGATCTATTTACCTGCTCTCTTAATGAATTCACAAAAACAATGTTGTATGTGTTATGTTATTTAAAATAGTTACTTATAAGATAGTTTAATTAAGGACCACGCTAACGCATTAGGATTTCCCTGTAATGTTAGTAGTGTTTGTAATAAATAAAATAATATAAATAAATAAAAAATACTTTGGTTTCCAGAAATAATCGTATAAAGGTCATAAATGTTCATTCATTCATTTTTTAGAAAAGCTGATTTCATGATTATTTTCCTATATCTCACATGGTTTCATAAGAATAGGATTAAACTGGATTTAAAACGATAAAAATACGAAGAAAAATGTCTTTAGAATTAGAAATAATACGTATTTTCACCTTTTAATTTTACGTTTGTGTACCTGGAAGAATTAGATTTCGCGGAATATACACAAGAATGTGTATTGTTTCTATATTTACACTAATCTTATGAAGAGGAAATATTTTTTTTTTTGTTACGATTTTACTCAAGAACTACACAACCGGTTAAAAAAATACCTTGCCATTACAAAGATAAATCTTTACCAACTAGCATGCATAGGTTACAATCAAACGGGGTTTACAATTTTACGTTTACAAAAGGGTGTAAAAAATCTCAGGGTCAAAATTCCAACATTTTGACAAGTTTTTTTTAAATACATGTTTCATTGTTTAATTTTTACTTTAAACACCTCAAGGACCCTCGTACTATTCAATCCAGCCATTAGCACAATGTTTTGAGTGCACCTTGTGTTCTACCACAAAACATGATTTTTCACCCCAAAAATAAGTCGTGTCCGTCTGTGTTACTTAGTTTGATGTACAGAATGCTTGGTTGACGGCTTCGTGATGAGGTTGTTTACACCCTGTAACATAAGGAAATCCGACTTATTCACCTAGCTATGGTGTGAATGCCGCCTTTCCGCACTATCCGACATAAAGAGCATTGTCAATACGTTGCCAAAGTGTCAATTTCGTATTGAATTACGTCACTTTTGTTGGGAAGCGCCGAGTTACTGCATAAGTGTGGATTCACACACGACTTGACGTTTAGAAAATAGTGAGAATGACTTAATATCGTTGAGTGTATCGTGGCAATAAGGAATATTGGATAACTGTAATAATTTGGCAATATTTTATCTTGTACTAGCTGATGCCTGCGGCTTTGCCCGCCCACAAATTGTATACTAAGACCTTCCTCAAGAACCGCTCTATCCATCAGTGAATAGCATGGAAATCGGTACAGTAGTTTTAGAGTTAATCGCGAACAGACAGACAGACACGGCGGAGGACTTGAATGAATGAATGATACATTTATTTGCAAGAATATAGGTAGTTTACATAAGTTCTTAAAATCTAGGGTTTCACTATATTCGGCATTTCGGCCATACAAATATTAAAGTTTTACATCTTGGTATACTAATAGCATGCAGTACACATTTAGAAATTGGCAGTTATACAAAAGTACTCATCAAAATTAAAATTAAAATTACAAGCAATCAATAAAATTAAATATAATTAGATTAAATTTCAAATAATAATTTATACATAATAGCTATCAATAATAATTATGTCATGTCAATTAAAATAGTATTTGATGATCCAAAAAGAAAAAAAAATAAAAATAAAATAGCGATGTCGAATTATGTCGTGTCAATAAAAATAAAAAATAACATAAATTATTAAAGATATTTCAATGTCATTTTAATCATGGCAATAATTACAGATATGTCATAATAATTAAAATATTCGTTGATGGAATAATAACATCTCTCACTCAACCAGTTATGTAGCTTTCTATTAAATTCTTGATCTGTAGCACTTCTAAATTCTTTAGCTAAGTGATTATATATTGTCACCGCCATAGTATAACATTTTTTGTCGCATACTCTTAGTCTATTACGCGGGACCACTAGTGGCTTTTGTGCTATTTTCCTCTTTGACATGGCCTTTTCAAAAAACGAGTAATTGTTTCTTACAAATTTGCAGGTTTCAAATACTCGTATATATAGAGACGGAAGGGTAAGCAGCTTTTGTTTAATAAATACAGGTTTGCAGGAGTCTGACTGATTTTATACACTTTTTTGGGCTATGAATGCCCTCTGAGCATCTGTTGAATTTAAAACAGAACAAACATGGCTATGGTATACCAATAAGGCTGTTTGTATGTCTGTTAAATTTTTGATCCTCCTAAGTGCAAATACGAATTTGTTTACTTTCTTACAAACTAAACACCAAAACTAAGTAGTAAGTGAACAAACATTGCAATTGGAAAGCTCAAGTAAGCTTTCCAATTGCAATGTTTGTCCACTTACTACTTAGTTTTATAATATGTTATGACTAGAAGAAAAAAAAAATTGTTGGTAGACTTGGCCCACTTGTGGGAACATAATCCATTCGTCAATTCGTGGTTACAGCGCCAAGGTACACGCTGTTTTTTAATTGAGAATTTAACTGAAATTCGGTTGAGACCACTTCGGAAAAACCATTAAGACACGTAATGCAAAACAAAAATGTAGTAGAGCGTTCATTACGAACCGAATGCCGCAGCGGTAGTGAGGCTGGCCTTACGTTTTTGGGTTCGAATCCCGGTTAGAGCAAGTGTTTGTGTGATGAGCATTGTCCATTTGTTTCCGAGTCATGGATGTTAATATTGTATAATAAGTATATACTCGTATTTACTCGTAGTATATCAACTATCTGGAGTCCACGACACAAGCCTGGTTGCTTAGTGTGGCACTAAATGGCGCTGTGTGGAATTGTCAGCGATATTTATTTATTAAATCAATTTACTACACAATCAAAACCTATTTAGCATTCAGACATAGAATTTATCGAATTGAACGCTTTAATTTTAATTATCTATACAATAATAATGCTCCACAATATAATAGGTATATTATTCATTGATGGTTTTCAGATTTCTAAATATGGGGACTAAACACACGAGTGATTCATTTAGTCGGCTTATCTGGAAATAGAATTTTATATGTTACCAATAAATAAGTCTTACATAATTAAAAAAAATCGCTTTTGCCGAACCATCTTTTCATTTTTAATCAATAGAAAGGTCGGTATTTAGCCATTGTAATTTTTGCTGTAGATATTGTTACTCACCAAAAAAGTATGACATTATTAGAAAAGAAGCCTTTTTATCTAGTAGGAATAGGATAGATTTCCAAAAAAATATTTGAAATGAAGACTTAAGCATCAAGAAGTCGAGTGACGTCACATTTGAGTACATTTTCTACCCCCCACGAGCCCCCGCTCATGATCTTTGACGTGTTTTACCTTCATCATGTTTTGTTAATTTGATTAAATAAAAAACACGTACCTATCCAATATTCTTCGTTAATCTAACTGACGAACTATAAACAGAATCTTATTTTTTACCCAGAAAACATCCCTGTTCGTGTTAAGCATCATGCATATGTATAAAGAAACACATCAACATAATTCCCCAAAAGGTTACCTTCATCATCATCATTTAAGCCGTACGTCCACTGCTGGACATAGGCCTCCCCCAAGTGTCGCCACATTGACCGGTCCCGTGCGACTCCCATCCAATGGATTCCAGCAACCTTCACCAGTTTACTTTACCCGAGGTATTTCTCAGTAATAACTTTTATTAAACAGATTCGAAGAATTCAGGAACCGCCTTCTGATAAAACAACGGTAAATCACTGGAAAACTCATGTAACAAGACTATACTTGAACTTTAAAGAAAATACATGTAACATTTTAAAACTGGATACAGCAATAAATCTTCTGCGTACTTTCTTGAATGCTAGAGAGTTCTAGCTTGTATTCTGGTCAGGGATGGAATGTTTTCTGTATTCTACTGAGCATTGTGTTCTAGTTATCATTTCACTTGGCGAAGTAAATCTTAATTCGGAAATAAAATGGTTTGTTGTGCTATTTTATTTTCTTAACGCGAATTTGTGTTAATTGCAAAGTGAGTTGTTTTTTTCTTTGGTTGTAAATATACGTACGAAGTAAACAGATTCTGGCATTTTTACAAAAAAATATCAAATGTATTTTTATTTAAATGTTCTAGGTTTCTAGTGTGACTAGATTAACAATAATTTGGCACGCTTGAAATCACTTACTGCTGGGTTATAGGCTTTCCCTTTCTTCTGTCACACTTCTCGGTTTTACGCGTCCCTCGGGTATTTGAAATACTTGGTTCGTCATCCCAACGCGCTTTTAGTTCCTTTCCACGCTTTTTAGGGTTCCGTACCTCAAAAGGTAAAAACGGAACCCTTATAGGATCACTTTGTTGTCCGTCTGTCTGTCTGTCTGTCTGTCTGTCTGTCAAGACCTTTTTTCTCAGGAACGCGTGGAGGTATCAAGCTGAAATTCATATCAAATACTCAAGTCTATGGTCTCTTGGAGCTGTGAAAAAATCAAACTTCTAAGTCAACGCGATCAAAAGATACTCCCGTTTATGCCGCAAATTTTCGACACTCGCAAGGGAATCAAAACCTACAGGGTACTTCCCATGAACTCAGAATCTTGAAATTTGGTACGAAGCAACGTCTTATAACACAGATAAAGGAAAAATTGCGAAAAGCATAAATTTTTAGTTACATCATATAATAAAAATAATTTTAAACTTATTACCCCTTTACTCATGAACGCGTAGTGGTATTATATTGAAATTCTTAACAAATACTCAAGTTTATAATATCTTTAAGCTGTAACAAAATCAAACTTCTACGTCAACGCAATCAAAAGATACAGCAATTAAAGCCGCATATTTTGAAACTCGCAACTACTCGCAAGGGAATCAAAACCTAAAGGATACTTCCAGACGACCTGGAATCTTGAAATTTGGCATGAAGCAACGTTATAAAGTACACATATAGGAAAAATTCCGAAAATCTTAAATTTTTAGTTACATCACATAGTATATTTTTTTTAATAATCATAAACTTACTAGCTGACCCAGCAAACGTTGTTCAGCGATTAAAAAAAAAAAACAGATGTTGGCCGATTCTCAGACCTACCCGATATGCACACAAAATTTCATGCAAATCGGTTCAGCCGTTTCGGAGGAGTTTGGAGTTTTTATTATAAAATTTTACACAATTCCCCATAAAAGAATTTCGTACCTTAGCCAATCTAAACCGAGATTGATCCAAATTGTGCCTATTTCTAGTATTAAAATTATGTCTATCACTTCTCTTCTTAAAGAGATGAAGATTTTTCCGAACATACATAATGTTTTCATATATGTATTGACAAGGTACCGTCAGCTTTCCACATTGTTATGTTATGGATTTCATTTAGCAATAAAAATACCATAACTTTTACTTATATACCTACAGGTTTGTACGGAACCCTCGGTGCGCGAGTCTGACTCGCACTTGGCCGGTTTTTTGATCCACCATTCAGTAAAAACTTTACTCTTACGGTCATCTCGGTGTCTTTAAAGATATTTGAATCTTAGAACCTTAGAACCATGCAGACCACAATATTTACTTGAGCGCAAATGTGAATACAAATAAAGGTATCGTATCGTAAATTCTTCAACAAACAATTTCTTTATAAAATTGGCACTTGATATTTTACAAACGGGTGAGGTGCGAATGTAACCGATAAATTACCGAATTCCCGTAACTAATGCATCTGTCACCGATTGTTACTCGAGCGAACTGAATACATTTTCATACTTTATATCATATTGTGGTATAAGTCATAGAATATTACGTTTTAAACTGTTATGTCTTTTTTTGAACCTGCCATATGATAAACCCTTGCACAATAGGTACACAGTGATGCACACTTATTTGTAACATAATATGTCACACATATATATGTCACCGTAAAATTGTCAAAAACGTTATATTACAATATAACGTGTTCCTCTCTAGCGATATTGTAATGTCTCGAATTATTGTCAACTGAACATTACGGAAGTATCTCTGCCCCCATAATCGGGACTTGGGGCACCCCCCCGTTAGGTTAGTTAGGTTCCTTTAAACCCTACACTCGGAAATAGGGGCCCCGCGAAGCGGGGCTCCGTCGACTACGCTTTTTAGGGGAATATGAAGTGTTTTAAGGTTAGGTTATATTAATCGATATTTCTCAGAAATGGTACAGTATCTTTTCATGAGAGTGGTACCACTGGGCAAGGGGGACCCCTCCTTCTCTCCACACCGCGTGAGTTGACTACCATCGCATGCATTTCACGAAAAATAATGCGTTTTATTGTAAGCAGTATGTTCATTTGACAATAATTCGAGACTTTACAATATCGCTAGAGATATTACAATATAACGTATTTGACAATTTTACGGTGACATATATACTTATTTCGCTATTATGTTTTATATTGTTAAGAAATCCATTGTCCAAATAGTATTTATTAGAAACATGCCGCCTGTGGTACAGGTTTAACCTAGTACAGGCATCGAACTCTGTTATACCAACATTATTTTTAAGATTTAACTTGTATTTTTTTCGTGCGAATTCTAAATTTGAATAAATATATTATTATTATTATTATATTATACTATTTTGTCTCTTTCAGTGTCATCAAACATTTAACTTAAACAGAACGTTATTTGTAATTCGAATAGCAATACGTTTGTTTTGAGTGAAATTCATTACTCAATAACAGATAGCAAATACAATGGGCGTGAGTCTTAATGGTAATAAAATGTCACTGATATAGCAAGAGCTGTCACTTCTAGAAAGCAATTTAGTAATAATTCTTTGACAAGACGAAGTGAAGAAATGGTCCTTAGCACTATTTTTGCTACGAAATTATCCGGATGAAGAAAATTTAAGGTTCATTCCAATGATAACATCATTCGGAAATCACCATCATAGATTATAAAAACTCTCAATACCAAAAGACCTATGATAACAAAGACAAAATGGAAAATCCTATCACCTTTCAGACGTGCAAAAATATACAACCCTAAAAAAAACGCTTTCCGTCCAACAATTGCGCCGTCTCCTTTCCCGAGCGGGTTTTCACTCCTTAAGCTCCCATAATTGAGAAGCATTCGGATCACGTATTAAAAGCCGTGTCGGTCCCAGACAGTCCGATAAGAATTCCGTGAGTCAATTCATATTCACGAAAAGAATTCACCTTGTGAAAATTAAATATTAAAATTTGTAAATGTCTACGATATTTCCCGGAGTGCTTTTAATACGTTTGTGCAAAAAATGTATCTCTTTTGTTGAGCTTAATGAAGTAAAAGCGATTTATTATTCACCGATATTGCTTGAGGAAATTTAATTGTATGAGATATTTTCTACCTAACAATGTAATGGGGTTCTAAAAATAGAGTTTGCTTTTGTATAAATTGATGAAACAAAATGACTTAAGATCTATTTTCACTCAACAAAGAATGAGAATCAGAATTCAATTAATGTACGGGTCTATCTGGCAGTCTTTATCATTGGCTTGTCAGTAATGTTTGGATTGTTTTATTATAAAATATAATACACAAAATTACAAAAAAAAAAAAAAACTATAAAGTAAAAAAAGACAAAAAAGAGTATGAATTCAATTAAAATTTTATTAACATGTATCCCCCCGAAACCACAGAAAGTAAAACCTTTGTGTTTCTCCGAATTACAGCTTTTGCGTCAGGGCAGCTTTTACAGCTCTTACCATAATTAAAAACATGAACAAAGAATATTGACAGCCGAGAAAAAATAATTTCACAAATTTCTAGCACTTCGCCCGCGACTTTTTAATTGATGATTCGGCTAATTTGCATGCTATCAATATAATTTATAGCTTATTTTACTTGGTAAAAATGTAGCTTTCTGATGGTAGAAGATTTTTTTTAAATCGGTTTTTTAATTCTTGAGTTAAATCGTAATAAACACACAAACAAAAAAAAAAATCTTTCCTCTTTATAATATTAAGTATATATTTATTTATTTATTAAAGGACCAGACGATAATCACGACTTTGTTTTGTTGTGTTTTGGATTCCTACAATAAATTATGAGTAAGAAATAATTACTGATGTTTTGGTCCGACGCGCTATGTAGATTTATTTTACTGATTGGGTGGGAAAATTAGAACATAAAATTGGTTTTTGTCATACAAGGAAGGCCAAAGAGTTGTCTAGTCAGTGTATCAACATAAAAAAGAAAACTCTAGATGGATGGTTTTCCCACTTTTCCCTGTCTATAGGTCTTAATTATATGGAGCTTAGTAGAACTCTTGACCTTCAAGCATTCATAATTTTATTTTGCTTTATTTTTGTGTTTTTTTTTACTATTTTTTTACTATTTAGCAAATGACCTCCTCTATCTGCGAATTTGCTATGGCGGGTCCCGAGCCAGTCACCCTGTATACCATATGATAGTATGGTATGCTTGTATGTGTTGATGGTATCTATACCCGGGGTGCTTTACCATCTTATCCTGTTTATCCCCACTTGATCTTGGAACACAATACCTTCTCTATTGCTATGCATGACGTCACTCAGTGCCAGCACGTAAGCTTTGATACTGTTTAGAGATCGCCGAATCTAACGGGAGAAAATACATAGATAACAACCATGACTGTATTCCCAAAAGGGATGAGTTGACTTGAGCCTTCGAATAAACCCCAAAATTCAACGATTTCAACGGGGTCACATGAGAGCAAATTTTGAGCTCTGTCCAACTTGATATGATTCCAATACTTCATGTACAAATGTGATATTTTTATCAGATATATTTCCAGGCATAAAACGGACATGTGGGCGGACAACGTACATATGGCTACCCTTATTTGTACTACAGGAAATTATAGGAAAACGGATCGTCGTAATTAACAGTACGAATGATTTATCTGACACGTCATTAATTGGCTAGACAGGTACCTACTCGGATAAATCGGGTGATAGTTACCTACACAAACTCAGACACTCAAGGCCGCAGTAAATATTCGTGGACTCGTGGTTTAAAGATGTCCGTTGCCAGAAAGGGAATACATTTATGTAAATAGGTACAGACCGCATCTAGGGTGAGTGGTGCCTCTAGGCCCTGTTTAATCTTGCAAATTTATGCAAGTCGACGACAACACGTCAAACTGTCTTCGCTAGAGGACGTGATCCAAATCCGATTCAGCGCGTCATTTCGGTCGTAAAACGCTTTAGCAGTTGGCGCATTTGTCGCATAATTCTGATCTCCTTGGAGTCCAATAGCTTCTTGTGACGAGCCCGATTATTATTCAAAGCTGATCCGTTAGCGTGCGTGTCAGTAGGGTGCGTTGCTCGAATGTTAGTTTACGTTGAGTTTGGGCAACGATACTGGGGAACATTGTACATATTATTGTGTATTATTAATCAAAGCTTCGGATTTCATGTGTCTACGTAGCTGCAGCTGTTGTTTTAAACAAAGATGTCTCAAGTTCAGCTTACAGCCAAAGCGATTTGCGATTTACGCATCGTAAAAGGTCAGGTTTTAGTATCCTACTACGAAATATTTGGTAATTAGCACGTCATGAGTGGGATTTTAGGCACTCATTAAAAGGTTTTATTATGTCTGGCTTTGGGTAATAACGCTGCAAACCTTTCCTTTACTGTAGCAACAATCGGCGAGCAACAAAGTCAGAGATTCATGAAAAAAACAAACTTGAGTAACCTCCAAATAAACTCAACTGTTTTATTTCATCCTTCGAAAATATTACCTAGGTAAGTAATTCATAGTCAATACAAGAAAATGAAATATATCTGAAGTAATAGGTTTTGTACGACCAATAAAGGTACGATCCCTGAACAAAGAAGGCTATTTGTCCGGCTAATAATGTAAAACTAGAATCATATTTCCCAACATGATACAAGGAGCTGTCCCAGCTAGGGTTCTTTAGCTCATTAGCCGTTATGTGCAGACTCTTTTTCCAAGCTGCCTAGATAAACTGGAACAATACAAAGTCATGGGTACCTTCTATTATGGACTTAATGTTTCTGGGAGAAGGCGTACAAGATTCAATTATAATGAGGATGAGAAAGGAAGGCTCTTTTTCTCTGTTACTGTTGGTGTTTAAGATTTTTTATTTTAATTGGATGTGTCTATACTGAAGCTCGTGGCAACATAATAACAGCCCCTCGGGTCGATCATTAGGTTAAGCCGTGCTTGAATAAGTTAGTCCATGGATAGGTGACCACCCATTATATACCGAGTTTCTTCCGTTCCTCGGAAAGCACGTTAAGCCGTTGGTACCGGCTGTCATTTATAGATCTTTGACAGTCGTAAAAACTCTGACACCACAGGTGTTCAGTGGCCCAAACAGTCTGACAACCAGTCATACCTGGTACTAACTGGGCTGTGGAGGTCGGATGGGCAGCCGCTCCATGTAAAATATTGGAATTCAGCTGCATCCGGTTAGACTGTAAGTCGACCCCTACATACATCGTTAGGAAAAGGCTAGGCATATGGTTATGTGTTGATGTTGAAACTCGTGCAAGGATGTCGAAAAAACGCTATAGCAATGATTTAAAATTTGAACAAACGACGCTATGAGTTTTAGCTGCAAATTCGAATACCTACTAAAAAATTACGGTAGTGTTCGTCAATTCTAGTTAACTATTTAGGTTGACCATTTGCTTGATGGTGAAATATGAAACCACGCTTTATATGATAACATAACCGTTCATCCACATTTTTTGAAAATATTTTTTATACACAAACTCCACAAAGATTTTTTCTGTGTTTTTCCATTCATAAAAAATACCTAAGATTTTTTTTTGCGATGGGCAGGTTTTTATTTATTCTATTTTAAGTAATTAGTGCCTAACCAGAGTCAGAGTTTTTATAAAAAAAAAATTATATAATACGTCTATACCTTGTAACTGGGGCAGGAGCTCATTTTTAAGGCGCTTAGACGAGCTAAATTAGCAACTCTATTTGTGGTGGTTCAAACTTCGTGTGAAATGCTGTTAGAATAAAGTTCTAATCAGCTTGCACTACAAAGTGGTTGTTACGTCAGCCACTGCGGGCCAAATAGCGCGAAATGAGTGGTTTCGATCGATTTACAAAAAAACTATTGATTGGATTAAAAAACTAAAACAGTATCATGCTAATATATTGCTTGTAGAATTATTTGCCAAAAAATCAGAATGATCGCATGCATATTAGTATGTTTTTTATTGTTTGAAAGATATTTTTGGAGGTTAGTTCGTGATTTCTTTTTATCGAGCCAAATTAATTGTATTATGTTTTCAAAACAGTATCATGCTAGCATATATCCTGAAGAATATCATATATTTTTCTGGTCTTGTTTATAGCAGTGAATCATATACTTTTAGTAATTATAAAACTCGCGTTTAGCTCTTATAGTCGCCTTAATGTATTTGACAATGCGTCTGTAATGGTATATTTGAATGCTTTGAATTAAGTTTCAAGAGATTATCTCTTGATATTGATATCAGTTCCTACCGAGCAAAAACTGTAACAAATAAACCTAAGTTCCTCCTAAAATATCTGGCATAGGGAATCGAGCGTAGAATCGTGCATATTTCAGTATGAGGGTAGTTTAAGCGCAACAATCCGCACTCGGATTTTACGAGGCCCCCGGAAGGGCGAGGACGTTGATATTTATATTTAAAAGGCTTTGGTTACCGTTGGTCCTGGAAGCACAGTAAGGTAACTTTGTACAAATCAATTTTGCGCAGTTAAAATTATATTACTAACAAAACACAGTCCGATCTGAATAAGGAATATACTCGTACCAATGATAACCAAATAAAACACGAAACAAAACGTTCAAGAAAGTAAAAAATCGTTCGATTATTTTTTTTGTGACCCCACTTTTTCCATAAAATGTAACAATTAAACTTTAAAAACCTCAATATTTCGAACGTTTTGATCGTCAATTATTTGTTTATGACGTCAGTACCCGACAAGCAACCGGAGTATCACCGCCTCTTTGCAACCATGTTTTCTTCATTTTCCTGATTTAATTTTTAGTGAGGTATTTTTTTTGCTTTTTGCCCAAAAAGGCTTATCTTAATACCTAATGTTACTGTTACGGATTGGACTGGGTTTTAATATGCCTGAAAAGTCCGTATAAGAAAAAAAAAGGATACAAGCTTTTACACAAAATAAAGCACTTTTTATAATGTACTCCTTTTATTTGTTGTTATTTCGGGCTAATCTGGCAACTGACCTTTAACCAGAAGAATGTCAGAAGTTACATGTTTTGTTTGGGTTTTTTTACAGTATAATAATAATATAATAATAGGCGAATTGAATTTGAAAAGGTTATTTTCATTGTGAAATGACCATAATTATATTCATTAGATGTGAATGGTTTTAACTTTAAAAAAATAAGTTTGGGAACGTTATTGTCACGTTATTACATGTTCCAAAAATTATAAACCTAATCTAAAAGTATGTTTTACAATATATACAACAAGACATAACAAGATTTCAAATTTTATTAAAAAAAATCAGATTCATGATCCATAAGATTAAAATTTAAGTGGTAGTTTAAAGTTTTAATTATTGTGTGCACACTTAAACCTTCTGGTTGACTAGATAATTTAATCACTAGTAGACAATTGGAATATTTACATTTTTGACCTAAAAATATATTTTACGTTTATTAAGGTCCCATTTAAATAGATGGACGAATTTTAACACAGCGTTCAGTACGTCTAACCAAAGATTTCCAAGCAAAACAAACACTGAAATAACATATACATGATTGGGTAACCAACATTTTTAGTGTATTTTCGTTAGCTGATTTAGTTTTCTCGTAAATAGCTATTGCGTTTTTCTTATTTATTTTTCTAACATAGTCTTTATTTTGGTGGTCTAAATGATTCCTAAAAATTTGTCAATCTATTTTAATGGGACCTAATCGAATCCGAAAAGCATATTTTGTTATCCGCGTCATTCCGATA
The DNA here is from genome assembly GCA_950022955.1 of Xestia ashworthii. NCBI lineage: Eukaryota > Metazoa > Arthropoda > Insecta > Lepidoptera > Noctuidae > Xestia > Xestia ashworthii. Next base: position 16,189,957 of record OX465554.1, read on the forward strand.
TGTTTTTTGTTCTACACTGGGGACCTTCTAGTTACGGAGATATTCCCCAATATCTCCATAACTAGAAGGTCCCAGGTCAAAGTTCCGACTTTCTGACAAGTTTCTTTTTAAATACAAGTTTTTATTGTAAGATTTTTTACTTTAAATACCTCCGCGAACCCAGTACTATTCAATCCATCCATCAACACAATATTTTAAATGCGTTACATTGAGGTATACCCCGAAACGTGATTTTTCACCCTAAAAAAAAGTTGTTTCCCAGCAATAATTTTTGCGTAAAGTTACTTAGTTTTATGTACAGAATGCTTGGTTGACGGCCTCGTGATGAGGTGGTTTACACCCCGTATATAAATAATACGAGTATAAACGGTTCTTAACATTGAATTTTTAAAGAAACACGTATTTATTACCTTCGGCTTTGCCCATATGAATGACTGAAAATCAAGTCATATGAAAAGATACACAATAAAAGATCAAAGTGGTAAAATGTGTCCCCCCCCCCCCCCCCGTAACTTCTAAAATAAGAGAATGATAAAACTAAAAATAATAATATATGATGTACATTACCATGTAAACTACCACGGAAAATTGGTTTGAACGAGATCTAGTAAGTAGTTTTTTTTAATACGTCATAAATCGTAAACCGCAATTTACCTTTCATTTACAACAAACTGCAAGAAGTTTTAAACTATGTTACTTGCTAATACGGAACCCTTCATGGGCGAGTCCGCCTCGCACTTGGCCGCTTTTTTGTAGTGGCCCAACTGCACATCAACGAACTCTTCTCATATTTATTATGAGAAGAGTTCGTTGATGTGTGACGTGACTACTATGGATAGATTAGTTAATTTCTTATCATATGTTTAACTCATACACAACTAGATTATGTAACCCTTTTTTGTGTGCTGATAATTTAATTTCCACCAAAAATTGTTAGAATTTTCTTTCAACGATTATAAAATCTTTCGTTTTGTTGTTTTTGTTAGCAATAATCGTTAGTTTTGTACTAGGATATTCTTAATATCTATGAAATGAGACATTATTAACATATTTTCAGCAAACATCTCCTGTATGTATTTGCAGTAAATACTTCGTCAGACACCACCTTTCTTGCCATATATCATTCTTTATACAGTTCATCCATCATTTATTTGGTCTATTATGTGATTTCAACGCAAGAAGCCTGGTAATGTATTTATTAGAGTTGGGTTTTTTATACGGTTGCTGGTTTTTGTAGCAACAACAGTTGATTGGAATAAGCACATTGAATAGTTATACGTTTTAAAGGTTAGAAAATATTACATACTCAAATAAAAATTATAACACTTTTCCTTTGTCATATAATATTTGTAGGTAATCAATGTCTCAAATGACAATAACTTATCTCAATCGAAACACACTTTATGAGAAACACAAAGTAGTATTGTACTATTTATTAATGCAAAAGTTAGGATGGAAGTTGAAATGACATAGAGATAGATTATAGTCTGGAATAGCATATAAGCTACTTTTCTTTTTTCACACAAACACATACAATATTCCACTCAACCGAAGTCGGAGGCATCACCTAGTATTGACTATAACAACATAAACTCTAAAAGAACAATATTAAGCAGCGGACTTCCATACTTTTATATTGTTATTTTGTTTGCTTAAGAGAATTTCTTCATGCCTGAAAACAGATAAAAACTTGTTCAAAGCTACAAATTCGAATTGAAAAACTTGGTGATTATATTTTTCAGCATCGCCGCGTAAGTTTGTTATTGGCGAGTCCCTTATAAGTCCGCGTATGCTCAAAGTCCACACTCCCTAACTTAGACGAACCCAAAGTAATCTAAAACAAATAAAGATGAGTGGGACCCCACAGACGTTTCGCGCATATCGAATTCCCCTTTATGTTCATATGAATAATAACAAATTTTGTATTCAGCGTTTTGTTTGAGACTTCACTAAGAACTTTTGCAGAAGGAAATTGTTTCCCCGTTTGTCGCCGATTTCGACTTCAATATTAAATCTGCGTTGGGATCAATCATAAGGATGTAATTTTGACGTCGTGTGTCTTTTCAAGCGATCTCCGTATGTAAAACTTTTTGTTGAGAACTTCAAGATTTCTGTGAGTTTGTGTATGTGTGTGTGTGTGTATGTGTGAGGAGCTCGTGTCTAAATAATAACAGCCGCCCGAGCCGGTGGATGGGTGACCCCTTACATACCGAGTTTCCTCCCTTACATACCGAGTTTCCTCCGTGCCTCGGAAAGCACGTTAAGCAGTTGGTCCCGGCTATCATTTCTTCATCTTTGACAGTCGTTACATGTATTCAGTGATCTGAGAGTCTGTCAACCAATCTTCCGTTGGTCCCGGCTGTCATTTGTTGATCTTTGACAGTAGTTACATGTAGTCAGTGGCCGGACAGTCTGTCAACCAGTCTTAACAAGGAGAATCGTATTATCCTGTACTAACTGCGTTGCGGAGGTCAGATAGGCAGTTTCAATTTGTGGGATATTTTGTTTTTTCTCCAAGTCATGATGTACCAACGATCATGTAAATACTGTTAGCGCTGTTTCTTAAAAAATAGAAAAACAAAAGCCTGGTACCGGTGCCGAAAATTTTGCAATAGTTTTTGTTTCGTCAAGAATCATCATCATCTCAGCCGAAAGACGTCCACTGCTGGACATAGGCCTCCCCCAAGTGTCGCCACATTGACTGGTCCCTTGCGACTCGCATCCACCGGATTCCCGCAACCTACACCAGGTCATCGGTCCACCTAGTGGGAGGTCTTCCAACGCATCGTCTTCCGGTTCGCGGTCGCCACTCCAGAACTTTTCCTTCCATCCTGCCATCCGTTCGGCGAGCAATGTGGGCAGGGCTGCCCACTGCCACTTACGTTTAGCAATTCTTTGGGCTACTTCGGTGACCTTGGTTCTCTTGCGGATGTCTTCATTTCTGATTCGGTCACGCAAGGAAACTCCGAGCATAGCCCTCTCTATTGCCCTTTCGTCAAGAATAATGAGATGTTATGCTAGGTGTTCTATAAAAAAACTCTGTATCTAACTCGCATAAAAAAATGTTGAATTATTATAGTTTTTAATAAAAAAAAAACAAAAAAAAAAACAAGGAACATGAAAACGTACAGTGGTACCGGGGTAAGCCGGCCGTGAAGTTATAATGAAGTTTTTAAATGAACTTACCCCGCTTCATAAAGTGGAGGGCGGCCTTCCAATGGTCTTCTTTTAATATAAAACGCTGGGACCCTATTTTCCGACAACTTAAACTAAAAGAGGAAAGGGAATGAAAACTTTATAACTTAAACGTAAAGGTGCATAGTTAAGTAACAGTTGCTACACATGAGGTGCTCGTGGCTCAATAATAACAGCGGCTCAAATCAATCTTCTGGTAAAACCGTTCTTGTATAGGTTGGTCTGTGGATGAGTGACCACTCACTACATACAGAGTTTCCTCCGTGCCTTGAAAAGTACGTCAAGTAGTTGGTCCCAACTACAAGCCCGCCATACAATTTCCAAACCACTGTAACTCCTGAAAGTCAGAATCAACAGTGGCGACCACCAGAAAAGCGCCGAGACAATGAAGCTCGAAGAAGTCCTGCAGAGAATGGATTTAATTGTCATGGATCCCGCTACGTAGTGTAGCGGAAAACACCGTAATTTCCACTTTCCTCCATACCAGCACGAGACAGAACGAAACAAGAGCAATTAGCACAAAGGAACGTTTACAACTGGCATAGGCACAGTTGCCTAGCACCACGGGTAAATATTAACATTAATGGGTCCTATGTTGTGAGCTGCTATATTTGATACCAATAATAGGTATGATATAAACGCTTGAGCGCACGGAGATTTGTTCTAGTTTCCAAAAGGTCCGTATAGTAAATAACTGCGGATGTAACCTGTACACTAACCTGTACAATATTATGTTGGATAGTAGATAGATAAGATAAATGATTTATCTTATCTATGTACTATCCAACATAATATTGCGTTAATTCTGCCAAAGACTGCACTCCCATAAAATGTGATGTGCAGATTGTTCAATTTGTTCATATTCGCCGTCAGATGTGGAACATTGACAAAAAAATCCCTCCGGCAAGCCGCAGGAGGAGGTAGATTTCGGAGAAGGTGCTGGAGCGTCCGACTATTGAAAATTTTTATAAAGAGTTGTACTTATGTGTACAATCTACAAAAAAATATATGATTTCAAAATCGTTGTCCTGTAACGGAAAGTTTACCCTTTTTAAATCCGCTCATAAGAGTTTAGCATGCAAACGCCCTCAATTTTTTAGTTATAATTTTTTATTTCGAAAACTATAAGTTTTATCGCTAAACTTCAAAGGTAACAATTGTAGAATAAACAATTTGCTGTCAAAAAAAAAATTTGCGACGCTAAAAATGTTTACTGTTTCGGAGATATGATTTTTTTTTCGAAAAAAATTTGGAAATTTCAACCCCCTCCCCAATTTAGGGGTTGCATCAAAAAAGTTTTAATTTAAAGTTGTCCGTATTTTTACTCAGACTGATAAAAATGAAAAACGGTTTAAAAGTTTTCCATACGAAAAAAGTTATGGGCAAAAAACTGATTTTAAAAAAACCGCCCACCCGCCGCCCCCCATGGACGAATTCCGCCCATTTACGAACTTAGCCTAAGTTTTGACCATTTCGATTTTTTGGCCAAGTTTGAAAGTAATCGGTTCATAATTGCGACCTGTAGAGTGTGGCTAAATTTGGCTTGTCACCCATATACATACGTAAACATAAATCCCCGTAGGTGAGAGACCAATAGGTAGATTTTTTATTTTTAAAAAAAGGAAATCTACCTAAAAGCGAGTCAACAAACTTGACGGATAATAATTTGCTCTTAAAGTTACCATGACCTGAGAGAAATTGGGCAGCACAGTGATCAACCTCAAGTTGCTCCCGACTGTCATTTGTAGATCTTTGACAATTATTACAGGTAGTCAGTGGCCTGGAGTCTGACAGCTAGTCTTACCAAGAGGATTTACCCGGTACTAACTGGGCTGTCCCTCTTATAGAGAGGAGGCCTGTATATCAGCAGTGGGAACATTAATAGGATGATGATGATGAACTGGCCTTTGGAGGTCAGATTCACCGTCGCTCTATGTAAAATACTGGTATTCAATGCTCCATCCGGTTAGACTGGAAGCCGATCTGAATATAGTTGGGAAAAGATAAGGTAGATCAGTACATACTCGTAAAAGTGTATTAATAGGTACAAATAGAATGTTGTCGTCCTGATTTGGCTCTTGTGCTTCCCATCACTGCGACCTTTTTTTGTGATGGCCCTGGGAACCTTCTAGATACAGAGCACGAGTAGACCAGTGTGAAGATTTCACTGACCCGAGGATAAAATGAAACGAAAAAATAAATGTTTTCTACTACGAACTGCTGCTTCTTGGAATGGAATAGGTTAAAGTAAATATACAAGTAAATATGCATCAATAGAATGACGCCAAAAATAGGATCGACGGTTATTCTGAAATGTCTGGCTCGGATTCCTGGAATAATCAAATTAAACTGAGTAACTAAGAAACGGAGTACTAGCTGGAATTGTGTATATTTATGTTTCAAGAGCATTCATTTGATTTCCATTAACCTCCAATGGTTCAGACCAATGGTTCAGAATTTAATATAAAAAATATCAAAAATAACTCCATTGCTTTAATTTATCTTTGCTTACTCGTGGGAAATTAATGTGAAGATAGAAGTTCGTACTGCATTTGTCATTTTTCATAATGTCCCTAAAGTATCTATACAGTTTTAGTTAAACTTTGGCTTTGTAGTTCGTCATTTTTGTGACTCATACAGCGAGATGCAGTTTCTTTCCAAAGTTTTCTCGGTTACTTAACGTACAATTTACGCCACACACGTCATGTTTTAATACAAATAGGTCAATTCATATTTAAAATATACGCCAGCAGCTGTTCAGGCTATTACAAACGAAACCATTACATAACAGTACACATCAATTTGTTGCGGACCATCACCTATATTCTAACAAAACAATATTCCTTTTTTAACGCTCACACATCAATTTATTTCCGTTGTTACCTAAACTAGCTACAGTTTTTCAAATAGGATATTACTACAAAAATATTTTCGAGCACACAATTCGGCTTTGGTAGAGCGTTTGTTTTCTTTTTTTTGTATGAATAAAATATTACCAGGCGATACTTCAATCAATGTTTCTATTTATTTGTCTTTTATGAAAGCGATTTTTTAGTTCATCAAACAGTGACCAAGTAAAACACAGATATAGATATTCCTAGATAACGTAAGAACAACACTTCTTGTGCCCATTGTGCGTGGCTCATAGAAATATAAAAAACAGGAGAAGTGGCAAGTGGGCGTGTCCCTGACCGTGACCTCTTGTGCCAATCATAAGCAAATGGCTATACTATTTTGCAATAAATACATTGCTCCTCAACCACTACCTAAGTTTGTCGCTAAGTGACTGGACAAGCAATGTAACCATCACCAAACGATAGTTAAATAAACGCATGGTCGCGTGGTGTGGCCGCTTATTCTTACGACGAGTTAGGGCCGGTTTTTTGATCCGTAGTCAAACACCGTATAACAATTTGTTAGATTAACCATAGTCAACTAGTCAACTAATGGTTAGAGGGCTATTACGTTTTTCGATGTCTAGTTTAACTTTAGTCAACCTTGACCATTGGTTAATAAATTGCCAGTGTAATGAGAAATATTTTCCTCAAAAAAGCTATGATTTTTTGGGGGTAACGTTTTTCAATGTGACAACACTACTCTTTACGATTGAACGAACCCAAAAGAAACGTCTTATTTGACAGTTTAAATGTCAAAACTCGGACTGCGAAATAAAAATCAAACAGTTTAATTTAATACCACGAGAAACAACACAACAAGTTCCTCCTTATATTTTCACTCCGTGTTATTTATTGGATTGTTCTTGATTTGTGCCGTAACTGCCAAGCATCTTCTGACTTCTTAAATATGTCAGGATACAGCCAACAATCAAACAAGTTAGTATTTTTGTATGTTTACATTGAGAAATCTCTGAAATTATCAAGAGTTACCTAGCTCGTGTTTAATTTTACTTGTACGTAACTATTTTTTTTTATTCTAGGGACCGCAGCTCTAATTTCTGTAAAGAAGAAACAAAAAAACTAATGTTGCTTCTACAGGATTACCCAGTAATAACAACAAAAAAAACTGATCACTCCAGCAACCAGCAAAAAGAAGCTGCTTGGAAATTGCTCACAGAAAAATTTAATTCCGATACGATGAAATACCGCAGCACAAAGCAGTTGCAGCAGAAATATAATAATATGAAAAAAACTGCAAGAAAGGTACCTGGCTATAGTATCTTTTTCCCAATAATTTTATAGTTTGATGCTATAATACTGTACGTGTTTGTAGTTTACTCCGTACACCGATTTGTTGTGAAGGTTTTGTAAGTTTAGAGAAACACGTTCCACTAAGATGCACTAAGTAGTTATGTTTATTTAACGTAAGAGTAAGTTACATAACTAGAGTAGAAGGCGATTATTTCTCTCAGTTGTTGATAGCTACCCAGTTATAAGTTCACTATGTATTTATTCGTTGGTCATGTAGTTTTATTATGCTAAATTATGACATGCATCGTTGGCCTAAAGTAGGTTACCGAGTAAGCAGAAAAATGTACGGCGATGAGACCGTACAAATACAGAATATTTCACAATTGATTGTTTTAATTTAGGAAATGGCAGGAGAGAAGTATGGAAGGCGGCAAACTGGTGGGGGACCAGCCCCTCCGCCACCATCAGAAACCACCGAATGGTTAAATTCCATTATGGGAGAGTCCATATCAGGTCTTCCGGCAGTTTATGACAGTGATGCTTTGGGTAAGGGTCCACCTACTTGCTAAAAAATAAGTGTCTTGCAAATATTATTATTTTCTTTGAACTGCTTAAAATGGTGTCTTTTTTACAGAAAATGTGCTCGCGGATGTGGTGCCAGACAATCATGACACCACAGCAAATGTTGATTTGAATTTATCCAATTTTGAAGAAGATTGTAAGTATTAGAGTGTCACACAGCTATCACCTCTGCATTGAATAAACAGCAACTCACCTCATTTCATCATAGGTCACTAATCTTTCCCCGAGATGAGGTGATTCTTTTACATTGCTTTAAAATACGATTTTCCATATAGTTAAAGACAAAGAATTTGGTATGGTTCAAGTTGATGCCAAAATGATTGATGGGACTGTAGATCCGGTTTTTTGATCCGTAGTTAACTCAACTAATGGTTAAAAATAGTAACAAATGGTTAAAAATTGGCAAAATGTGTTTTTTGATCAATTATTAGCTTAACCAATGGTCAAGGCATACCTGTAATTAATATAATAAAATTTTATAATTTATTATCATAATAACATTGCACCAAGATAGTTGACTACAGTCCCATCAATCATTTTGGCATCAACTTGAACCATACCAAATTCTTTGTCTTTAACTATATGGAAAATCGTATTTTAAAGCAATGTAAAAGAATCACCTCATCTCGGGGAAAGATTAGTGACCTATGATGAAATGAGGTGAGTTGCTGTTTATTCAATGCAGAGGTGATAGCTGTGTGACACTCTAATACTTACAATCTTCTTCAAAATTGGATAAATTCAAATCAACATTTGCTGTGGTGTCATGATTGTCTGGCACCACATCCGCGAGCACATTTTCTGTAAAAAAGACACCATTTTAAGCAGTTCAAAGAAAATAATAATATTTGCAAGACACTTATTTTTTAGCAAGTAGGTGGACCCTTACCCAAAGCATCACTGTCATAAACTGCCGGAAGACCTGATATGGACTCTCCCATAATGGAATTTAACCTTACCTACATGAGGCTAAGAGTCATATAACTAAGCTTGAGACTGACAATCACAACATCACTGCCTCGCTGAATCAAAGTCTGTTCAGTGAATTGGTGCCTATTGCCCCGTCAATGGTTTCTGCCACAAATCCCTCCCTCACCATAGATTTGACAGGTGAGAATTGTTCCAACTTATGTAGTTCAGTGAGGGCAGTCACCAGTAAAAATAAAATTAAAAAATACATTAAAATCAATAAATACATTGTTAAAACACAAAAAATGGTTAAAAGACAGAAATATTTCATTAAAAATGTTAAATTGAATAGGGAAAGACTAAATGTATTAAAACAATTAGATATATTGTCATCTAATTTGGAGCAAAGCACTAGGAGGTACAAAATTGACACTGAACATCTACAATCCAAACTTGACCACCTACAGGAGAAGCTAAGTTCTATGACTAGCAAATATAATACCTCTGAACATGTCATGAGGGAATATGTGTTGGCGATGAATGATTTGGTTAACTCACAAACAAACAACTGTGAGCACTGTCAATCGACTTTACATGTAAGTACACCGGACCATTCGTTGACAACATGTAATACCACCTTACCGCAGCCATCTGTTGATTTGTATACTCCTGTGAATAGTTCCCAGAAACAATATAAACAAAGTGTGAATAATGACATTGTAATTTTTTGTGATGAGATTGGAAAAGATCTTGGTAATTTATTAACAGATGAATATCCAGGACACTCAGTAATAAACAACTGTATGCCAGGATGTTCTTTATATAATATTATGAAAGAAATTATTAAATGTAAGTTTAACCAGGATTCCATTTTATTAATTTTAATAGGTAATAGAGGAAAAGTAAACAAAGGAGAATTGCTCCAGTATTATAGAACTTTGTCAAACTTAAATTTGAGAAAAATTGTGTTGTTTACACTTCCCTATAGTAAAAGTTTGCCACAGGAAGAAAATAACTATAGATATAATATTAATAATACATTGCATAATTTGACATTGAACAGTAATGTATTTCACTTAATTGACATAAACAATTATATTGGCAATAATTTTTATTTGACAAAAGATAGATATCTTGTAGACAGGTGCTATCTTACAAAATACTGCAAAAGACAAGTAGCTACATCGCTATCTTATTATTTTTCTATTACAGCCAAGAACTTGGCTAATCAAGTTGCCTCTGTTAATCAATGCAATATTGAGTTAAATTACTCTGCCAATAATTTGTCTACATTAACTCAATCAATGAATCATTTAAATTAGAAATTGAGACAACAGAGGCAACCTCTTGCAATATTATAAGGAAACCAGATAGTAAATCGGGCGAATGTTTTGAGAGTTTTAATAGTATCAACCTGGTTCATCAAAATATTCAAGGATTATTGAACAAAGAATTAGAAGTAGAACTTTTTTTGAATTGTAACAACATAGACATTCTTTGTATAACGGAGCACTGGCTTAAATGTCACCAATTAATTTTCAATTTTAGTAATCACCAGGTTGGTAGTTCATTCTGCAGAGTAAATGCTATTCATGGCGGCGCATTAATCCTAGTAAATAATCATCTTAAATTTAAAGAACGGAAGGATATTGTAAGCCTATCTGTTGAGCGAACAGTTGAAATAGCCTGTATAGAATTGGAGCAGTTTATCATTTTAAGTGTATATAGACCTCCTTCAGGGTTGTATGATTGTTTTGAAAAGGTAATGGATGAAGTATTGCATAAAATCTGTAGTTCTAAGAAGTCTATAATCACTTGTGGTGATTTTAATATTAATTTGTTAGAAAATTCTGGGTTAAGTACAAAAATTTTAAGCCTGTTTCAGTCATACAATCTTGAAAATAAATTTCTCGAGCCCACTAGAATAACCCCTACTAGTGCCACTTGCCTAGATAATATTTACACTGATATTATACCCACCCAAAAGGTAATTATTAATTTAATAGATTCAGATCATTGTGGGCAATTGATCACAATTCCAAATGTAAACAAGAAAGTCTCTAAAAAAGATATCATTGTTAATCCAAAAAGTAAAAATCGCCTGGAAACTTTTAAAACTAAACTTTTATCAAAACTACCACTTTTGTCAGCCAATGATGATCCCAACCAACACTATAACGATTTTTTCAGCGTGTATTGCGCACAATTTGAAACCACATTTGTCCCTAAGACAATTTCGGTAAATAGTAACGCTTCTTTCAATGACTGGGCCACCATTGGTATTCATAAGAGTCGAAAACGACTTTATGAACTGTATGAAGAGCGGACTTATACAAACACTGTAGAATTTAATTTGTATGTTAAGAATTATTCTAAATTATTTAAAAAAGTTTGTTTCTTAGCAAAGTCACGTTACTTGAGTTCAAAAATTAAAAATAGTAGTAATGTGATTAAAATGACATGGAACATTATTAATAGTGAAACGGGAAGGTCTTGCAACCGAAATAGTGACATCAGCCTTGCTATTGGCGATAATATTTTAAATTCTGACACTCAAGTAGCCACAGCCTTTGAGAATTTCTTTGCGGATATTCCCGTATCGACAACTAAATTGCTTAACTCGTCACCTGCTGCTGCCGAGTCTTTACTAAAGGAAAATGTTTCAGTCTGTGATTCCGAATTTAATTTTCAATATGTCACTTGTAAAGATATAATTAAAACTTTTCACACATTAAATGTTAAAAAGACCGCCGATCTATGGGGTCATTCTGTGGACGTTGCTAAATCCATTATAAACGTTGTAGCTCCTTCTTTAGCTGTAATATTTAACGATTGTATTGACCGTGGTGAGTTTCCTGATCTAATGAAATATAGTAAAATAATACCATTGTTTAAATCGGGCAGTACATCAGACCCCACTAATTATAGACCCATTTCAGTACTACCCACCTTTAGTAAGATTTTTGAAAAATTAATTTTGGCACAAATACAAAGTTTTTTCAATAAACATCAGTTATTGCATAAAAAACAGTTCGGTTTTACAAGGGGTCGTTCAACTACTGATGCCGGTGTTGAACTTTTAGGACACATTTATAATGCTTGGGAGGACAAATGCGATGCTTTGGGAATCTTTTGCGATTTATCTAAAGCTTTCGATTGCGTTCTTCATGAAACATTAATCAGGAAACTACACCACTACGGAATCCGTAACGCCTCTCTGGATCTTCTTACGTCATATTTGAGTGATAGGATTCAGAGAGTTGATGTTAACGGGAAAAGATCTCCCGGATCCGTAGTAAAAATGGGGGTACCCCAGGGCTCTATTCTTGGTCCATTTTTGTTTCTTATTTACATAAATGACTTGCCTTACCTCATAAAGGATAATCATGACGTAGTATTGTTTGCAGACGACACTTCTCTTTTATTTAAACTCAAACGTCAGCAGCCAGTTATGGATAATGTTAATAGCGCCCTGGCAAAAGTCGTTAATTGGTTTAATGTTAATAATCTACTCTTAAATGAAAAAAAAACCAAATGTATTAAGTTTACGATACCCCATGTAAAACAAGTGGAAACTACTGTACTAATTAAGGATGAAGAGTTGAAACCGGAAGATAGCACAGTGTTCTTAGGCATAACTTTGGATGCCAAGCTTCAGTGGGGCCCGCATATAAACAAATTGTCGAAAAAACTTAGCTCGGCAGCATACGCCGTTAGAAAAATCCGTGACTTAACTGACTTAGACACAGCTCGTTTAGTTTACTTTAGTTATTTCCATAGCGTGATGTCGTACGGTATTCTCCTGTGGGGCAATGCCGCCGATATTCAAACAATATTTGTTTTACAAAAAAGGGCAATTCGTTCAATTTATAAACTAAGTCCCAGATACTCCCTCAGAGAAAAATTTAAAGAGATTAATATTCTTACTGTGCCCTCTCAGTTTATTTATGAAAACCTTTTGTACGCACACAAAAATATTAATTTGTTTAAAAAATACAGTGATATCCACAACATAAATACGAGGAACAAACACAAATTTGTTGTTCCTGCAACGAGACTCAAAAAAATAGGGGGTACGTTCAGATGCCAATGTATACGTTTTTACAATAAACTTCCGAGCCATATTCAAGCACTAAGCCTGAATAAATTCAAATCGTTTATTAAACGAAAGCTATGCCTGAAAGCTTTCTATCATGTCAATCACTATCTCGAAGATAAAAAGGCTTGGGATTAAACTGCTCCAATGAAATTTGCTCTGTGAATGTTGAAATTTCGGACTTCGCTTGTTTATTGTTGATTCCTTTATTTTATACACTGTGACATTGAATGATTTGACATGAATACTTAGTTCAGTATTTTATTATTTTTTTACGTTTTATTTTTTTTTATTTTATTTTTTTTGTGTGTGTATTTGACATGAATATTTACTTGTGACTGTCATGACATTTAATGATTTGACATGAATACTTAGTTCAGTATTTTATTATTTTTTACTTTATTTTATGTGTGTGTTTTTGACATATCGTATTTTTATTGACATTTGAATTTGAATTGTAAATTATTATTTATTATATTTAATTATTGTGAATGTGAGGACCTTGTGGGTCACTTTTTGTTGTTTTTTTTCCCACGACTGTCTGGCAGCTTGAGTGCTTTATGCGACCTACCCAAATGTCCTTTCTTTGGTATTGTTCGTCGTTTCGTTGAGCTCCTTGAGTTATAAGTCGAGCTACACGATAACTGACAAATGCTTGCACTGACTGGACAGGTCCACTCAAATCTGTGTGGTTCTTTCTTCAAAAGACCATCTCAGACACTAATCTGCATAGTCCTCATGTGAATTAAGCAAGATTGTCTGGACTTCAAAAGAGACTATGACCTCTGAGTTTGTTTCGGCTGTTTCTTCTCAGAGTAGTCAGGTACGAAACACCGGCCTCATCTAGTTTAAAAAAAAAATGACGTGTAAAAGTGTTTGAGAAAACCTACTTGCTGAATAAATATCATTTATCATTTATCATTTAACCATTCGGTGGTTTCTGATGGTGGCGGAGGGGCTGGTCCCCCACCAGTTTGCCGCCTTCCATACTTCTCTCCTGCCATTTCCTAAATTAAAACAATCAATTGTGAAATATTCTGTATTTGTACGGTCTCATCGCCGTACATTTTTCTGCTTACTCGGTAACCTACTTTAGGCCAACGATGCATGTCATAATTTAGCATAATAAAACTACATGACCAACGAATAAATACATAGTGAACTTATAACTGGGTAGCTATCAACAACTGAGAGAAATAATCGCCTTCTACTCTAGTTATGTAACTTACTCTTACGTTAAATAAACATAACTACTTAGTGCATCTTAGTGGAACGTGTTTCTCTAAACTTACAAAACCTTCACAACAAATCGGTGTACGGAGTAAACTACAAACACGTACAGTATTATAGCATCAAACTATAAAATTATTGGGAAAAAGATACTATAGCCAGGTACCTTTCTTGCAGTTTTTTTCATATTATTATATTTCTGCTGCAACTGCTTTGTGCTGCGGTATTTCATCGTATCGGAATTAAATTTTTCTGTGAGCAATTTCCAAGCAGCTTCTTTTTGCTGGTTGCTGGAGTGATCAGTTTTTTTTGTTGTTATTACTGGGTAATCCTGTAGAAGCAACATTAGTTTTTTTGTTTCTTCTTTACAGAAATTAGAGCTGCGGTCCCTAGAATAAAAAAAAATAGTTACGTACAAGTAAAATTAAACACGAGCTAGGTAACTCTTGATAATTTCAGAGATTTCTCAATGTAAACATACAAAAATACTAACTTGTTTGATTGTTGGCTGTATCCTGACATATTTAAGAAGTCAGAAGATGCTTGGCAGTTACGGCACAAATCAAGAACAATCCAATAAATAACACGGAGTGAAAATATAAGGAGGAACTTGTTGTGTTGTTTCTCGTGGTATTAAATTAAACTGTTTGATTTTTATTTCGCAGTCCGAGTTTTGACATTTAAACTGTCAAATAAGACGTTTCTTTTGGGTTCGTTCAATCGTAAAGAGTAGTGTTGTCACATTGAAAAACGTTACCCCCAAAAAATCATAGCTTTTTTGAGGAAAATATTTCTCATTACACTGGCAATTTATTAACCAATGGTCAAGGTTGACTAAAGTTAAACTAGACATCGAAAAACGTAATAGCCCTCTAACCATTAGTTGACTAGTTGACTATGGTTAATCTAACAAATTGTTATACGGTGTTTGACTACGGATCAAAAAACCGGCCCTTAGTGATGTGCTTGTGTACCGATGTTTTTGTGTGGGTAAGTTGTACGGTGCTTGGTAAATAAACGATGTGTTTGATGGCATAAGGTTTATAATTGATTCTGTACTACTTTCTGATTTAGGAAATGCGGGTGTGTGCGCGACTGCATATCTATTGTTTTACTGAACTGCATGTGTAGTAGTTGCCGTGTGGTAGGGATAAAGTGGAGACACAGGGTTCCGATACATTTTTGTGTAACGGGCATATCTCCTTCTTTAATATATCTATGGCGTGGCTACTGTCGCAGCAAACTGATTGATCTATATTTAAACCAGTATAATAAGTTCCATTCCTCATGCTCCGCAATCACGCTTTCAATCACTGGACCAACGAGTCAGCCCCCCCATGTTAAATTAAGCTACAAATAGTAGATTGTTACACGAGGGTCGAAAGGAATCAATTCCCATACGAGGTATTTAGACGCCTGAGTGCAGCGAGGACGGCTATAGTCCGAGTAGGAATTGATGTCTTTCACCCGAGTTAAGCATTCTACTTTTCATTTCGAATATAAGGAAAGTTAAAATTGTAGTTTTGTTTTCTTATCTGCTCGCCACTTAATAAAGTCATTGTACGTATTTTTTTATTTCTGTCAAAAGATTTTCGATAACTGTGTTTGCCTCATCTTAAACAGAATCTGGGGTCAGCATTTCAGAATCACTTGAACTCTTTGAAGATATTGGAAAAAAAACCCAGATTTCGATACAGCTTACAGAGTTAGTATCCCGCCAAATTATTTATGTATTTAAAATTTTAAATATGGAACACACCGCGTCACTGCCGCGGGCGGTTTCGCTTAGTTTTTATTTTTAATTCACACTGGCTGTTTAAACACTAACAAGACCGCAGCATTTTTTTTAATTATGATAGATTTTCTGCAGCCGATTGCCTGACCAAATTTAGTTCTATTTTTTAAATTTATTCACGCTAGCTAGAGAGGGAAGAAATTACTATGAGTCTTTCCCGCCCAAAGGTGGGAAGTAACACTTTCCACCCACTGCTCGGATCAAACAAACCCTACTTTCCGATTATGACAAATGAAAACAAACTTAGACCATTCTCAGTTCTTCATCTAAATGTAATACGGTGACGTCAAAAAAGTGACGTCAAAAAGAGTGATCGCTCACCTCTTATCACTTGGAACACATCACTCCACCTGATATTATAATGAAACACCTGATTCATGACTATTAAAGCCTTCTGTCTACCTTAAAGTGTTTGTTGAAATGTAAACTCAGTTTTAATTAAAACATCTTTCTTGTTCTTGTTTTTTTAAAACTATATTAAATGTGAAATTAAAAAAGGGGTATCTTAAGAACCGGCTAAGTGAAAATGATCTCGTACTGAGGGTTCCGTACCGTAAGCATGTTACTGGCAAACTGTTCTTTCTTTTTCGTGTGGTTAGTGACTAACCAGGTGTCAGTTTTTTTATCTCGTCCAAGTACCTACCTCTGATTTGGCTTTACATACCGTCGAGAAATATCTCTCAGGCATGCTGGTTTCCTCACGATATTTTGAATTGTGTGTGCCGTGTACCATGTATCATGCCTGTAATCCCGAAGGATTAGGAAGTTCCTAATAGTACACCCATATTTTGCTAGTTATTTTAGGGGGCGAGCTTATCAATCGCCTCTACCTAAATATTCAGTGAAAATAAGCCATGTTTAAGTACTATTTTTTAGGGTTCCGTACCTCAAAAGGTAAAAACGGAACCCTTATAGGATCACTTTGTTGTCCGTCTGTCTGTCTGTCTGTCTGTCAAGACCTTTTTTCTCAGGAACGCGTGGAGGTATCAAGCTGAAATTCATATCAAATACTCAAGTCTATGGTCTCTTGGAGCTGTGAAAAAATCAAACTTCTAAGTCAACGCGATCAAAAGATACTCCCGTTTATGCCGCAAATTTTCGACACTCGCAAGGGAATCAAAACCTACAGGGTACGAAGCAACGTCTTATAACACAGATAAAGGAAAAATTGCGAAAAGCATAAATTTTTAGTTACATCATATAATAAAAATATTTTTAATAATTTTAAACTTATTACCCCTTTACTCATGAACGCGTAGTGGTATTATATTGAAATTCTTAACAAATACTCAAGTCTATAATATCTTTAAGCTGTAACAAAATCAAACTTCTACGTCAACGCAATCAAAAGATACAGCAATTAAAGCCGCATATTTTGAAACTCGCAACTACTCGCAAGGGAATCAAAACATATAGGATACTTCCAGACGACCTGGAATCTTGAAATTTGGCATGAAGCAACGTTATAAAGTACACATATAGGAAAAATTCCGAAAATCTTAAATTACCATAACTTTTACTTATATACCTACAGGTTTGTACGGAACCCTCGGTGCGCGAGTCTGACTCGCACTTGGCCGGTTTTTTTTTTGTAGGTTATCATAGTTATCATAATATGTGGTGTTCTTTCAAAACATCTGAATACATTTTTGTAGTTAAATGCACATACAGCTCTGTGACAACGCTGGCTAAGATATGATCGTTTTGGAACCCGTCCGAAACAGAACGACGGAACCCTAAAAAGGAGTGAAACAAAAGATTACTAAACAAGTTTGTAAGATAGCTTTAGTATCCTCGAAGGAAAAGAAAGAGGCAACCCTCTTTCTTTATAATCCTCCTTTACGCCTCACTATTGTATCCATTTTTAACATGTTTTTTTTTTAATACATTTTACAATAAAACGAAGAGCTAAAATCATCTGTACTTAATATAGTCTACGGCGTATTTATCGGTGTAATAATGTCAATTTTCATTATTGTGGTTATAAACGGTAATTTGGTAATAATTAATAACAACATTTCAACACGTATAGTAATTATGTATACGACACAGCTAACCAAGATTAAAATGTATTATTGAATATTGCAAAAAATGTGAAACGTAATATCACGCTGGTATTTTCACGAAGGGATAGCACGACCGACCCATAGTCACACCAAATTGCCACACCAGTGTGACTTTGGTTAATTTTTATTTATTCGTAGTCACATTAGCGTGACTACGCCTGATCCGTAGTCACACTGGTGTGAATTCAGACAAATTGAACTGATCCGTAGTCACACCATCACACCATTTATAGCTTTTATTTGTGTTGCTGTTTTTTATTTCTCCGTACTGGTATTATTTATTTTAATATTTATCCCGTTTTTCTTGGTTTGGCTGATATTGCAGTCAACTGCGGTTAACTAGCGGAGTTTGCAACTTATACCAATTAAATAATTACTTATATAAAAGAGGTTTTAATCATAAGTAACAGTTCTAATGTAAATGAAGTATTTGCAGGATGGATAGTGTGGATACGGTAAACGGGGCACTAAAATAAGACAATAATAAGACAATTGTCTAGGAGACTATCCAGATTTTTTCCTGAAAGGAGATTATCATTTTTGTTTGGAGATTAGGTCACCCACATAAATATTGAAGCATTTAATAATGAAACGTACATTGATTTCTTCCTTATAACCTCTATATTACAGTGGTTAAATAAGCTAACCCTTGTCTAACCGGAATAAATGCGAAAAATCTGCAAAAACACTTACGAAAACCAAAATAAACAGAACAAGTAAATGTCAAAATAATGAAGTTGTCTGCCAACCACTAAAAAAGTGGATTTATAACGTTCCGTGCCACGTTGATTGTTTTAACCATCTATGCGATTTTAGTGTAAATCTTTAAAAATAGCATTAAAATGCTCAAAGTTTAATAATATTTATTTTAAATCCTATTCTGATTCTATTATAATTATAGCAGATATGATTACCGATGGGTAGGTACCGTACTTTTTTAGAAAACGGAAAAAACGTCCCTATTCACGTAAGTATTTTCTGCCAAATGACATTGACCACAACAGGAATGATTTGACTCGCAAAAAAATATCATAACATAGATTATTTATTATTTATTTATTATTATGATTTTATGATTCCGGTTTCATTTCTATGTAATATTTCGTTTATTACTATACTAAAATAGTTACTTCTTTTTGGTTTATTATGAATAATAAATGCAACGACCAAGGTGGACACCAAAAAAAATTGTCTCATTTACATGTACAGCTAGTAAGAAAAAAGCAACCCAAATAAAAGACAGAAGTTGGGTCAATGGTGCGATGGTGTGACTACGGATCAGGTTAAATTGTCCGTGGTCACACCAGTGTGACTACGAATCCGGCTAAATTATCCGTAGTCACACTGGGACTACGGATAAAATATTGATAAGAAATGGCTAACTAGCGAACTAGAATGTTGATTAAGAAATGTAATCATTACTATCGTAACACCGAATAATCAGTGTTAGATGTAAAAAAAAAACTATTTGGAAACTTTTCAAACTCAGTTTTAATTCCAATTCACTATTATTATTCTTCACTTAAAGTACTTACGAATACCCGATATTCCAACGCTGTTACAAGCATCATGACGCTTGCAACAGCGTCGAAATATCGGGTTTTCGTAAGTACTTTAAGTGTTGTGAAAAATCGTGAAAGTCTAAAACAGTGCACATAATTCTAGTTCATTATTTAGCCAGATTTCTTATTTCCATACAGTAATATTACCAAATTAATTAAAATAGGTAAATATTTGAAAGCTATTTGTGACGTTGCCAACTTTCTGGGTACGCGCTCTTAAGTTCGAAAATATTTAATATTTTTTCAAAGAAAGTTCAGTGATACTTTTATATCACAACCAATTAAACAACAATAAAACGATAATTACAAACTTTGCGTAGGTCCAGCTGTTTCAAGAAAAATATGAATCGCTCTTCTATCTCTTTTTGCTGATACAAACTTTATGCCACGGAAAAGGAAGATTTAAGGAGTGCTCACGTTTCAATTTGCGTAGAATTTTATTGTTCTGTACCTAAGTAATGACTCTTCGTGGTCATTCTCTATAACAAACTATAACGTTTACATTACACTAGCGGACGTCACGCGGTTTCACCCGCATAGTTCCCGTTCCCGTGAGAGTACGGGGATAAAATATCTTATATTACTTGCTGATAATGTAGCTATCCATTAGTGAAATAATTTTTCAAATCGGTCAAGTAACTTTTAAGTTAATTCGTTAAATACAAAAATAGAAACCTTTCCTCTTTATAATATTAGTATAGATATTTTTTTGTCTCAGTGCCGAAATCATAAGTTGCTTTTAAGTATCAAAAGTGATACGAACATAAAAATGGAAAATACAGTAATATTCGGAAATATGCTATGATTGGTATAGACCATCACGCCGTATTTCCAAAAAGGGGGACTGTCACAATGTTTGTGAAAATATCCCCTTCGAGTCACACCGTCCTCCCGCACATTAGCACTCCATTTTCTCCCTACTTTGTGCACCAAGCCTGACTTCCACAGTTTAATCAGCGGACTGCCGGACTTAATTTCGTTTTTGTGTCTTTTTTTCACAAACGTTTTTTAACTCAAGTTTTTAAACCGAATTCATTGTAATATCAGAAAAAATTACAATAAAATAACATTGTATAACTGTTTATTGTTAATTAGTAGATATAAAAATTAAGAATTTAGCAAAACTAAAATATCAAGTTATTTTAAACGTCAGTTGAAGTTTATTATCAATAGATTACGTGAAGTTTTAATATTCCTCACTGATACTTTATATTGCCAAGCCGAGACTATAAAAACGTCTGTAGACTTTTTAATTTTGTTTTCATTTTTAATTAAACATTGAGACTTGTTTACCCAAACCCTAAAGGAGACGGGGAATGGTGGGCCCAATTGTAATAAGTTGAGATATGGTCTAAAAAATTAGTCATATTTTTTTATATTAAAATACCAAAATTCAGCTCAATTCTCAATCTGGAAGCGGAGAAAAATGAGAACGATAGTTTTCATAAAATTACCGATTGAATTAATCGATTACAGAAATTATAAAAAGAAAAGCTTTGCACTAGGTAATTAACTCAAAGTATTTAATTGAACTTTAAATACTTGTTTACAATATAGTGTATTTAATTATTAAAGAAAATACATTTAATAACTGAAAAATCTAAATGATTATCGATTTCGTATCGATTAAAATCATTCATATTTTTAATAACAGCCTTGTATGTATTATCTGTGACAGCACTGACAGCATTTACAGCGGACCGACACTGACACTTGTCAATTATTTCTGCTCAACTCGTTTCGTGTTTTCCGTTATGTTTTAAGTGCTTTCCCGATTATTTTATAATTTCAACGACCACTGCGTTGTTTATTACGGATTCCGACCCTGCTTACCTTGTACGACACTTGCTTTCATACTGGACACACCGAAGATCGCTCACACGTTTGACTTGGAATTGTTTTCTTGGAATTATTGAAAATATGGATCGCTGTGTGAATATTTGTGGGATTGCAACTAATCACTGCAATACCCTAGGCCGACGACCCGCGGACGTGAAACAATTCCGTCAGTGATTCGGCAGTGGCTTTCAACAAACTCTGAAAGCAAGTATAACCTAGCTGGGCTAGGTACCAAGATCATATTGTTCCACCTGCACAATTTCTAGACGACATTTTAATAATAATGTAAAATGAATAAACCGTGTTCTACATTAAAATGTGCTTTTTATTTATTCTGGACGCCTTTTCGATAAATCCATTTCTGTTATCTATTATTGGCTTCAAGTCATTCATATTCAATCAAAATATGACATTTCAAACATTCTTCACTGAATAAAACATACATTAGTGCTTAAAGAACTTGATTAGTAATCAGCTCTTATATAGAGACTTTAACATAACCTCACTTTTACCAAACCTCAAATAACTCGGCTCTCAGATTGTCAAAACTTACTGAATTTTCAGTGAAGGACTGATAAGTCTGAATCTATTGATTCATACCATTTTCATCTCCTTACATCCAGGGCCCAAGAATGTATGTAATCGTTTCCGTCTCCTTTGGCTTAACGTGTCTGCTTATTAAGCTTCTTGCTGATTTTAATTTTAATAATTTAAGACTGAAATGTTATTAAGTTTAGAGTTATTAATTTTTAATTGGTTTCAGTGTCTATTTTGGCGTTTCAGACATTATTAATTTCCCTCTTTAGTTTGTTACAGATAGAGTAGGCGATGCCTTAGTCGTTATAAGCTAGGTATATTTAGATGAATTTTAGAAATTGGGTAACAATGTTAACATTCTGAATTTCTCCAATGCGCCAATTTAACAAGCTCTCTGACCTAACACAATAAATACAGCTTTCTGTACTATAATAGCCTCCATGTTAATTTCATGCAGCTCAGTAGATAATTTCAACATTGAAATGGGGTTAGGAAGAAACCACTGGTCGTAGTTAGCATAATTTTCAAATTCTCAACTGTCAAAGGAATTTATTAATGCTCCATGCAAGTTAGCTCTTGCTCGTGCGACCACGAGAGCTGCAAAAACATTACTAAGAGGGATAAATGTATAAAATCCGACAAAATGTACGATTTGTTCGTATGAAACGGGGAATTGTACGTAATCCATGTACTAAAGTGCGTCAGTAAAGCTTTGTTGGGCTTTTACGCAAAATCCAGTTTGAGAATCCTGCGCTGCAACTTCGGTACTGAATATTGAACTAATCTTGATAACGTGTTTAGGGAGGAACGATTCAATCGGTATGTTTTGGTGGCTTGAAACTTTGGAAGTTACAATTTCCTTGAGCCCATGACCGTTTTATTATATTTTAACACCATATTCACGGATAAATTGAAGCACAATTGTCCTGAAGTGTGAGTGTAGGCATGGGTGTAGGTTTATCTATATACTTGTTATATTTTAATACTTTTCAGACTCCGACTAAGAGGAGAAAGGAGAAATTTAAATAAGATGTTTTCTTAATTCAGTGTTCAAATGCGTTTGCGTGTAACATTCAGTAAAATTAACTCTAAAAGCAAGCGTTAAAACTTTTTTAATACGATAACAAAACACAGCATTATCATAATTTCGCTACCAAAACTCACATTTGGTACACGCGGCTATTATTAAAGAAAAAAAACACTCAAAGAATATAGAATGCTTATGTATTTTATTCCTATTTTTCTGTAGCAAATGTTCAGGAAGCGAACGGCAGGGGCGGAGTGTTTTCGTTTAATTTCCCAGTAAAATGGTGTACCCTCTTCAACATAATTACAGACGGGCTAACTGAATGTACGTATCGCTTCATCACCGTCTCATCTTTTCACAGAGTGTTTTTGCATTTTAAAAAGCTTCCCTCTCATCTCTTTTGATGGCCATTCTGTGGATATTTTGCTTTCGATGATTATTAGCTGTTATTTGTTTGCATTATCTTATGAAACATAATATTTTATCAGTTATGAAAATCTATCCTAATTTGAACATTGGCGCTGGAAAAGGATACTTTAGTTAAGGCCTTGAAAAACCTAAATTTTATCAGCGATACAGATGACGAAAACCTCAAAAATGTTCGGATTACTACTAAGATCATCATCTACCTAACCTTCTCCCAACTATGTTAGGGTCAGGTTCCAGTCTAACCACATGCAGCGGAAAATCAGTATTTTATATGGAGCGAGTGCCTCCCTGACCTTCACATTCACAATCTAATGTGTACTGGGTCAAACGATACTACCGAAGATAAGGTACAAAAACCTTATCCAATTCCGGTAAAGTTTATGTGGAAATATGAAAGGCTTTTAAACTAATATTTGTATAGTACAACGGGCTGGTGTCCGCAATTCAGTCCGCGTATTTTGCGTATGGGTTATAATCCACCACATGGGCCCAGTGCGGTTTGGTAGATGTCACATGTCTTAGAATTTTTGGTTCTAGAACATTCCGGTTTCCTCACGATGTTTTCCTTCACCGTTTTTGAGAGCAGTGGTGATGAAATAAATTACATAAAGTAATGCGCCTGCCTGGGTTCGAACCCACGACTTACTGTTCATAAGTCGGGGCCGCCACAACTGGGCCACCGTTTAATATTACTTGTTTGGGCCCTCTAGAAGAGGAAGGTCTCGGGGAAGGTCTTTGTCCCACAATGGGAAAAAATAATAAAACATAAAAAACATAAAATAATAAACAATCAACGTAATAACCCGCACGTGTGGCAGTAGAAAGACGTCCGGGTATACCCAACCGAGGGATCACCCAATGCACTCCAATGAACGTTCAAAAGGAAGAGTCCGCTAATAATACAAATACAAATCGTGCAGAATTAAATACAATTCAGTTA
Organism: Xestia ashworthii; assembly: GCA_950022955.1. Taxonomy (NCBI): domain Eukaryota; kingdom Metazoa; phylum Arthropoda; class Insecta; order Lepidoptera; family Noctuidae; genus Xestia; species Xestia ashworthii. The sequence goes on from OX465554.1 coordinate 16,214,312, forward strand.
TAAACACTTCTCGTCTGCTGAACTCTTCGAGGACCACAGGCGTGATATTATGTTCAATTCAAATTGTCGACATGTGGGACGTGAGTTCAGCAGTCATTGTGCCAATAGTCGAGTCGGCCAATCCAGCTACCAAGCGAGAGCCTCATAGGCTCTTGCTACATTAAGGCGAAACTATGTAACAATTATGTCATATTGTGGCTTAACATAATTATTATGTCATATTGTGGCTCGACATATTATGTCAAATTCTGGCTTAACATATTATGTCATACTGTGGCTTAACATAATCTACACTAATATTATAAAGAGGAAAACTTTGTTTGTTTGTTTGTTTGGTTGTAATGAATAGGCTTAAAAACTACTGGACCGTTTTTAAAAATTCTTTCACCATTCGAAAGCTACATTATCCACGAGTAACATAGGATATATTTTATCCCCGTACTCCCACGGGAACGGGAACTATGCGGGTGAAACCGCGGGACGTTCGCTTTCCGTGTGGCTTTGGCTTATAAACAAACAATCATGCGAGCAAACGTCCCGTATTCAACGTGAGATTCACATCAAATTAGCCAGAGCCTGTTCAATTTATTGGAACTTTTTCGAAACCCTTTGTGTATGAGTCCAACTAGCACTTAGCCGGGTATATGTCATTGTGTAATACCAGGCTGATTATGAAGTTCAGTTAAATCCATCACAGCATCATTTAAGAACTTTCTAGAACGAAAAGCGGCTTCCACTTCACACCTCTCATTCAGACAAACACGAGAAAAAAAACAACCGCTCTTATTCAAATTCATCTTCAACTTTCACTCTTTTAATTAGTACCTACGGGTGTTTGATATTCCTAAATGGAGAAAAGCGACGATAGAGGCCCTAGTTGAGTTTTCACGACACATTTTCTTAGTAATTGAGATTCAACACGAGGTAAAAAAAAAAACAGTGAATAAAATACAAAGTGCTGCCGAAGTTTCGGAGCGACTTTTAATAAAGTTTTCTTTGGGTTAACCTCTTTTTTGAAGTGTGAGTTGAAAACTTTTCAGCACATAATGAGTTATTAAAACGTGTATTGTTAATAATTTCATGGAAAAGACATTGTGTTTGTAAGAACAAGTTTGAGTCTTTTTTGTGATGCTAGCCATTGACGTGTTTTTATAACCCAATTTACTGTATGATAAACTCCTCCATATTTTGGAAACGGTTATACACTTTAAATCTAGCAATAACCTACGATTACAAGGGCCGTTAGCATCGTTAAAAATAAATCAACCATAACATTAACCAACAGGTTTGAAAGCATAAAAAAAAAATGTTTGCTTTTAGTTCCTCAATTTTCATTTGTTTCATCACATACAAATTACAGTGCAGTTATACTATTTAGAAAGCATATTTTTTATTGTGCCAGTATTGTGCCAGTTTCACTTATTAAATAAAAAACTCTGTTCACTATTTCCAAAAGATCGTTGTAAGGCGTTGAACACGCGAACCGTCGATCAGCCGCCAATAGGTCGCGTCGAGTACCGGAGTCAATCGAATTTATTCAGTAATTTCCTCAAACGAACGACCTTCTCGAATCACTAACTTGTACAAATGTGTTTCGCCAAACGGAAACTTTGTACACACTCAATGTCGAACACGTCTCAAGCAAAGCCCTCTTTCATGCCTTTCGAGCGAAATAAACCATAGAATTATAATGTATGAATATTTTAGTTTAACCCACAAAATAGCCCCGTCGACTAAATAGGTTTGCGAAACGGAAAGTTTTTACACAACGTGTGTCGAAGTAAACCTTTCATGTTAACGTGGCCGCATTTTTTGAAAGGTGGAATTATAATAGGGAAATATTTTTTTGCGAAAACCTCATAACGACTTGAAACGACAGACTTCTGTAAGGAGTTAACTTTGAATTAAGCCAGTGAATTAATATTCTTGTGATAGTGGTTGAAATAGGGAGAATTTGATGTTGTTTGTTTTTCATTCATTTATGTGAAAGTGTGGAATACGTTTAAAAAGATTATTTTTCCTATGAGAAAATGCATTTTCAGTAGTGCACTGGAGTTAACATTGTAAACCTAGTGGTCTTCTTCTTCGTGGGGTGCACAATAAGAGCCTCCCCGAGCGACGTACCCTGTTAACAGTTGGCACTCGGTAACGCAGAGTCTGAGAAATCTGTAAAAATCAGAGCATTTCTTTTGAAATTACCAACTTATAGATTTGATGTCAAATAATACAACCGACCATCGTTATTGTTGAAGTTATACTTGGCTGACTGTTGCATGGAAGTAGAAGAACATAAATGTAACAAGTTTTTTGTGAAAAAAGGTGTGATGTAATTTGCTCGTATTCTTTTCAGTAAATCCTTTTAATCGATACTCATATCATGGGGGTACATACAAAATAACTAGTTCGCTATCTTTGAGAGTGGATTTATAATGACATCACTTAGCTAACCATGCATTGTCATCCCAACTAAACGTGTATGCAAAGCATCAGCTCAATCGCTTGGGGATAAATGTTTTAAAATTCAGATGCAAGATTTGACTAATCCAAACAAACAGATAAATAAAAGCTTGTAAAGAGAAAACATTTTACACCAATCCCTCTACAACTTTATTGATAAATCGTACTAGGGATAGTACGATCCAGTCCGTTGGTAGAACAATCTATCTAAAAAGGGATTCTAAGATAGATTGTTGAAATAAAGGTCCATTTTCAGTGCCTAGTGAAGTTGTGTAAAACAAAAGAAATGCCAAACTGTAAAACTGCTACGAAAAGCCTACGGCGTAGCACTGGTACTGCGTAGCACTGCTACAGCGTAGCTGTTAGTCGATTGACTCAATCCTTTTTTATTGATCCGTATTCGTTACCACGCCAATTAAACATATCCTTCAAAATATTCATTCAACTGTCGATCTTATCATTCTCTTGCTACATAGAAAACTAACACGTATTATATATCTAACGTTACACATACAAAAGTGTTACTAATACTCGCCTAGTTATTATCCCTCGTCAGTCGAAAGGAGGGGTTGTGACAGCTGATATCGTATAACAGAATATCTAAAAGCTTATACATTTGATGTTGCTTAGTAAACAAAAGGATGTTCAACATAGCTTCACGCCTTTGCTATTGTGGTGGAGGTATGGAGTTTCGTGAATTTCGTAGTTCACTTGTTTTGTGTTTCCGTATTGGGTAATGTTTTATTTGTTGAAGATGATATGGAGTGACAGGATCTTTAAAAGGCTCCCAAACATTTGTTATAACTGTGCAAAAGGAATATTATTCTGCATTTTTTAATACACAATCTCACAAACTTCACCATCATCATCATCATTTCAGCCGAAAGACGTCCACTGCTGGACATAGGCCTCCCACAAGTGTCACCACATTGACCGGTCCCGTGCGACTTGCATCCAATGGATTCCCGCAACTTTCACCAGGTCATCGGTCCACCTAGAGGGAGGTCTTCCAACGCATCGTCTAACGGTTCGTGGTCGCCACTGCAGAACGTTTCGGCCGCATCGGCCATCCGTTCGTGCCTTGCCCACTGCCACTTAAGTTTGGCAGTTCTCTTGCGGATGTCTTCATTTCTGACAAACTTAAAAAACTAAATTAATAGCAATTCATAAAACAACTCATCCCTTATACCCCTGTTTTAGAATTCAAGTAATTTCCTCAGAAATGTAAGCAGCATTATCTAAATTGCTTACATAACAACATACTGTATGATGTAATTTCGAATCTAAATATTATGAGCCATGTAAAGACGAAAAATATTTGCTTTTACCCGACTACCCTACCCGACTAAAAACATTGATGGTGTCCAAATTATTACAAGTTCTATCTGTACGCTACTCTACCAAACTAAAACAAAAGCCGTCTCCACATTAAAACCGTAAGCAAACAATTACAAAGCCTGTGTTTAAGAACAAAAAGTATTTTAATCGTTGTATCGCGTGCCGTGGGTACCGCGCTGTGGTCTTAACTTGCGTGGTTACTCGATAAGAAGGCGTAGTTAGCTGAACCTGTGGCACTGCTATTTATGTTTTTAATCTACACTAAGAGGTGCGATGGCTGTTCCCAAAGTGCCGATGTCGGTAATAGGGGCCTTTTCAGCCCTTTTACTTTCATGTTTCTGTGTGGGTGTTGGGGTTATATTTTCATGTGTATGTTTCCGTATACTATATGAAATCTGTGGGCGTTTCAATCCGTAGAAAAGATAGAAAGTATCTAAATTGATTTTGGGAAAGTTGGACGTGCTATTAAATTATTTTTTTAAAATCTAGCCCATTAACCTTCAAGCCACTTCATGCTTCCTGGCGGTCGATACTTATTTAAAATTGAGTTATCAAACTTCGCATCGCATCCGAAAAGTTAAATTGAAAACCATTAAAAGCCAATCATTGGTGAACTTTTTGGGATTCTATCAAATTACTTTGAATCCGCGACTATCCATTATAGGGAATAGCGTTTTCAAAAAAACGTCAAGGAGGTGAAACTGGAGCAATATATCAAGCGTTCGTGCCCCGCGACCACGTCCCGGGTGACTGATGTCCCCCACTCATTTATAAATTGACCTCACTTTGGCTTCGAGGCAGTTAAAGATGGAACCCATACGCCGAAATATTTTCCATCTTGCTATCGACATGAAAAAGTTATTGCTTCGTTTATGAACACTGAAATCGACTACACTACATGACTAGGCAGTAAAAGCACCTATATTTTCAGTTTCAAACGAGTTGGTATTCTGTTTTTATATACTAAGAAAACTCTAGTGAACAAGTATTGTGTTAATGCAGGTATAACGAAACATTTCAAACAAAGGGAGCTTGGACGTTTGTTCACTGAAAGAGAACTGTATTTACATTTCAATTTTATGAAAACCTTTTTGTTGAAACACGAGTCTTTTTGAACATAACCCTATCAGCCTAATGATCTGAAACTCTGACAATCTTTTCTTTGTAATTTGGCAAAAAACTTTTATAAATAGACGCTATGTAAGACGAGTCATCCGTGAAATTATTATCTCCATATTCAACAATCAATTTCCCGAGACATACCGGTAATGTTGATTAGATAGCTATTGAAATGTTGATCTCATCCTTTCCCTTTAGAAAATTCGTACCAAATCGCGCGTATCGTTCAGTTATAAATTGCCATTACATCGCAGACGACAAAGCATTGAAATTCTGCCAATAAACTTGACTGAACGGGATCCGCCGCCAAGTCCCCTGTCGATACGCCGATAGATCCCTCGGGACTGAAAGATGTGTTCCACTTATTTCAGAATTGACTTCGTTTTATTTCCCCCTTCCTTTTATTCGACGTCACTCTGATTTTTTACACTGCGTGTGGCTATCTAAATAGTCGAAATTTTTTGTTCTCTCATAATAAATTCGTAGTCTAAAAAATTGAAATTTATTGCCAGCATTTGTGCCTAAATACAGCAAGCCACACAGTTAATGGTGCCATCAATCATAAAATATAGCTTTGTGTGTGGTCAGCTCGGTGTTCCTAGATGGATATTTATAACTACAACAAATCAGTTGGCAACCTGGATCACAATAATTCAGAATTATTATTTTGAGAGGAAATTATTAAGGTGTGTAATTATTATTACGGTGATTAGAGCTTGTAATTAATTGCTTGCGTTGAGGATTGATAGTCCTGCCTAGCGTAATTGTTCATCTATTGTGCCTCAAAATACAATATTGAGTTTAGGTATTGGTTTACTGTTTATTATACATAATTATCTACCAAGGAACTCGTGGACAAATGACAGCCGAGACCAACAGCTTAACGTGCTTTCCGGGGCACGGAGGAAACTCGTTATGTAAGGGTGGTCACCCATCCACAGACCAACTTAAGCAAGCACGGCTTAACCTAAAGATCGGCCCGAGCGGCTGTTATTCTTCAGCCACGAGCTCCTCTCGGTATTAAAAGAAATTATTGCACAAATACTCGTAATACTAGTATAATACGTACATTCTAAAATTCTTTCAATTATTTGGTGCCAAATGATTAAATGATAATGAGGAATGTTAATGATTGATAATTTTAGAATGTACGTATTATACTATGAAGTACCAACCAACATAAAAAAATAAAACTAAAAATTAAACATTAAAAAAAAAATGAAATCAGCACAATTTATTTTGCGGTTTCAATAAGATTATACTCGTACCTGAATAATGCAGTCGAAATAAATGGTAAAATGCAAGCAAACATTAACGGTAAAATATTGGTTTTGCCCCTAAACGTGCCTATGCTGCTATCGTCACCAGCGGTAAATCTGATGCGTCGCAGCCTAAGCAACAAAGCAGAAAAGGAGAAAAATAGAAAGGGTGTGCCCTGACTGCGGTCCATAGCTCCGTGCTAAGAACGAGCCAAGTTGATGAGGAGGGCTTCACTAAAGTCGAAAGGAAGAAGAAGCCCAGTTCTCGTAATCTGTGCGGTACCGCACCGAGTGGACCCAACATGATGCTGCGTCCTGCAGTCCCTATGACGCAGCTGTATCTTTCACGTCTGCATCACTCAACTACAATTGAGGAAGTGGTACAGTATGTCAAAGTGAAGACCAACTGGACTCTGAGGGTTGAAAGGTTGGAATCGCGCCACAATATCAACTTTAAGTCATTTATGGTAGGAGTTCCAAACCCACCATCTGCAGACCTGCATGAAGGAGGACTTTTGGCCGAAGGGTGTCGTACATCGACGTTTCCGAGGACGGTTACGTGACACCACGCAGCGAATCACGACGCCGTCAACGTTACGTGAATAAAAAAATAAAAAAAAAATAAAAAAAAAAATAAAAACTTCTTTATTCGCATACACATCTAACAACCTAACACAAAAATTTAAATTCTTCTATTAACAGTTTCACTAGCTAACTCTATTAGGATGTTAGATTACACAGAACTGATTCACCCTGTTCCCCGTACTAGTATAAACTGTATTACGGTGGAACAGTTTTCCTCGGTCGCGGTAATAGGTTAGTTATTACATTAGACTAGTGGCACTTAAGTTAATTCGGTATAGTAACAAAACAAGGAACAAAACATTAAAAGTTACTAGTTTAAATAGAAGGGTATACATTAAATAATTGATCAGTATTTATTTTTTTTTTTATTTACAATATGTTTAATACATTATCGTTACAATATCTTAGCCTAATAGCTTAAACGAATATTTATTTAGGTATTATAACATCAAACAAAGAAAAAAAACCACCATTACAATATTAAGTAACCAATGATGTACTAGTAACTAGGAAATCCACAGTCCCTAGACGTTCCCGGCGCAAAGGAGCCCATGACACTTGCAGCGTTTCCGCGCTGAATTGCCAGGGCAAGCCTTTGCACCAGGAAAGAACCAGAGCGTGGGTCACCGCCCCTTTCTCTAAGTCGCCGGCCGACCTCCGCCACAAATTTTATAGCGTCGGACCCCCAGCAACCAGTGGTTTCTACTGCCAATGGGACAAAATAATATTTCGGTACCAAGGCTGCATATTTGGCCCGCTTCTTGAGGGCAGCTGTTTCAGCAGCGGCACCGGGTGCCCTGACAGTGCGAGGGAGATGGCTGGCGGCAAACGTGCTAACGCAAGTTGCGTCCCAAAGTAGGCACTTACCCTTTTGCCAGGGTACTAAAGTCAGGCCATCCGGTCTTTTGCCATCCAAACGACAGAGACCCGGTGGTTCCAGGACACAAGGGATATTGGCGCCAACCAGCGCTCTCCGGACAATGTCGTTGAGAGCATGGTGCCGCGGAAACCTCCCTGAGCAACGAAAGCAACTTAACGCGTGGTGGCCGTTGGCCTCCATCCTGGACCCGCAGATGCATACATGTGGTTCACAGACATCGCAGCCCAGGCGGAGGGCCACTGCCACCCGCAAAGAGTCGCCGTCAAGTAAAGTGCCCAGGTGAGGTGAAGGAAGCGCTTGCAACCATGCTCCTGATTCTGACCGCGACACTGCCTTCAAGCGCGCCAATTCAACCCCCTCCGCCTGATCTATTAGACCAGCTAAAACCGCCTTCGCTCCTACGTCATCCCAAAAGCGCTGCACTTGAGGTTCTTCCGGGATGATACCGCCAGGGCAATGGCCTGACCAGGCCGCCAGAGCGTCCGTCGCGAAAGGGATACTGACTTGTTCGCCATCAAGAGATAGAATGCGAGCGACCAAGTCAGTAACCCCATGCGCAGACGCTAAGAAGGCCGGCAAGCCAACATCCTGTGTGCGACGAACCCCCAGACCTCCAAATCGGATCGGCAAAGCAGCTTGCGCCCATTGAGCTTCGTTCAACGAAACGTTCAAAATACTCTCTACCGCCCCCTTAAGAGCATCATCGAAAGATGAGAGAGACTGTGGGAACCACCACGTCGGGGCAGTCCGCAAAAAGTATGTCAACTTCGGAACCGCGAAACACAAGCGCAAAAGTACCAAAGCGACGTGGGCAGAAAGAACCTTGAGTCTTTTGTGGGCGTCGAGAAGATTACGCTTGCGATCCTCCAGAGCCTCAGGTACCGCAACAGGGAAGATCGGGGCACCCAAGAGACTGAAAGAGATAGGTGAAAGCATAGTGAGACCCGGAAGAATGGAAGAAAAGTGGGAGAATTTTGGCTCAGCCCAGCTCAGGGCCACAGGGGAAGAACTCACATTTAGCAGAATTTGCCTCGAGGCCCAGCTCCCTGAGACGTGGAATTAATGTGCGGATGTCTTGTTCAACGTCCTCAGGTTTGCCACCTATGGTACCGTCATCCAAGTACCACACGTTCAAGGGTGATTTTAGATCGTGGATTGAGGCTTGGATGGCCAAGCTAAAAGTGAGCGGCCCAAGAGGGTCTCCCTGCTGAGCTCCAACCTGAGACATGATCAAGGAATCACCAAAGTAAAGATTGGAAGGTGCCTCGTAAACTTGATGAAGAAACGGGTATAAGGATGGGGTCCTCTCCCTCACTTCTCTCAAAAGAACATCCCTTTCCAGGGAATTAAACGCATTTTTGAGATCAAGCTTCACAATGATGCAGTTTGCGTTTTCGGCCCCCATCGCAAAAGCACGAGTAGCATGAATGGCAGCCTCGCACCCGAGGCGCGTACCGAAGCCTAGTTGATGAGGCTGCAAATAAGCTGCCATCTCTATCTTAACGGCACGACAAGCCAGCTTAGCTGTCAGGCGTCGAAAGGTGCTACCAATGGCAATTGGCCTCAAACCCCCATCTTTCTTAGTGATAGCGCAAAGAGAAGCCCCGTACAAATATGGACATACCTCTCGATTTAATTGACCACTAAGCAAGAAGTTGCACAGCCTGCACAAAGATTCCAGAAGGCGTTGGCCATTGTCGCCCGCCGAACTAGACGTCAGTTCCTTTAGGTGCCCCGGTCTGATTCCATCTAACCCTGCAGCCGAACCACTGAAGAAGGAGCCAAGAGCCAGTGACACATCCTCGACATGATCAGTTATTTTTTAAATTTGTTGGTAGTTCTAAAAGTTGACACAGTATATGCAAGGTTTTTAGATGCTTTGTTTGTTTACAAAGCTAATAGTTACTTTTTGTGATTGATACATGTTTTTGATTAATATGTAGTTAAATTGAAGTAAAAAATAAAACAAAAGTAATAATTAATTAAAATAGTAAAAAAATAAAATTACAGTAAAATGGAATTATAATTAAAATTAAACATAATATTAAAATTAAACCAAGACTAAAATTAAAATCAAAATCTGTTTCTAACATAAAATTAAAATCTAATTCATAATCAAAATTAGAGTCAAAATTTAATTCAAATCAAAATTAAACTTGACCGTAAAGTGCAATTAAAATTAAAGTACAGTTTCAATTAAAATAAATTTAAATTCATTTAAAAATAAAAATAAAAACCAAATTTAAATAGGTCTCAATTATATTCAAAAATTTGTGAAAGTGTATGTATGATGTGATGTGTGTGTGGGTATGTATTTATGTAAGTATGTATATATGTGTATGTATATGTACAGAGGTGTGTGTGTCGTGGAATGATATCTGGTGCAATAGTTACGCAGTGAATTTTATCAATTGTTCCGTATTGTCATAATTCAATGAGTTTAGATGTTTAAACATTTCAGTTTTACATGCATGTTTGCTAAGATGGCGAATTTGAATATGCTTTGATATTTTATTATATATAGACGGTCCCAAGTAGTGTAAAAATCTTTTTGCGAATGAGGTTTTACAGTGAGGCACAGAGTAAACAATATCTTTCCTTCTTTTGTTGGTATAATCAGGTGTATTTTTATGTTGTGTTTGTATTATGTTTTTGATAAAAAGTTGCCTCACTGTAAGGACTGATAATTCGGAGTATAACGAAAAAGTGGGGTATCTAAATCTTTTGTGACTCATAACCTTGAGAACTGCACGTTGCGCTCTTTCTAAATTAATAAGGACTGACTTGGAGGCACCTCCCCACGCAGCAATGGCATACGTTATAATAGACTGGCATAAGGATATATAAACTAACAAGATTATTTTTGGCGGGCAAAAGGAACGAATATTTTTAAAGATATATATAAGTTTTCTGACTCTAGAAATAAGCTTAGTTATATGCTCATGCCAATTTAAATGTTGATCAATGACTAGGCCGAGGTATTTAATTGAGTGAGTTTTATTTAATTCATGACAAGTACATGTCCCGGACACATTACAAGTGTGAGCTTTTAAGTAAATAATTCCAGGAGGTGGTTGACTTCTTTTTGTGATACTAAAAGGAATGTATTTAGTTTTAAGTGCATTTAGGGTGAGTAGATTTTCCTTTAACCATTCTGTAACCTGTTGGAAACCTAAGTTAGCGACGTTATTAGCCTCTTTCCATGACTTTCCAGTAAATAATAGGGCAGTGTCATCTGCATACGCTATTACTCGGCCCTGTCTCAACTTTAATTCACACAAGTCATTTACATAAACAAGGAAGAGCGTGGGTCCCATAACGCTTCCCTGTGGCACACCAAAAGTGATATCCGCCAGCTCACTCACAATGCCGTTTATTCTGACACATTGCTTTCTATTTGTCAGATAGTCTGTAAAAAGTTTTAAAGCTGTACCACGAATTCCCAGATGTTCCAGCTTTGCAAGAAGTAGGGGAACAGAGACTGTGTCAAATGCTTTTGCTAGATCAAGGAATACACCTATCGTCTTCTGTCCCTTATCCAGGCTATCAACAATGGTAGAAGTTAGCGTTGTTATTGCATCATCAGTCGATTTGTTTTTTCTAAAGCCGAACTGGTTCATTGAGAGTAGATTTTGGGATTCGAGGAAGGAAGTAAGTCTTATATTAATAACCTTCTCAAGAACCTTGGACAAGGATGGCAGCAGCGATATAGGCCTGTAGTTAGCGACACAGTCTTTGTCCCCCGCCTTGAATAAAGGAATTATCAGGGCTATCTTAAGGACATCGGGAAAAACGCCCTTCGTCAAGCACTGATTGCATATCATGGCTATGGGAGATGCTAAAGTATTTACGCCTAATTTTAATATTGAAATGGGAATTTCATCGCAACCGGTGGCATTAGATTGTTTCAAATTTATTATAATGGATTTTACTTCTTCTTCATCTGTTGGAAGAAGGACGAACGAGTTGATGTTAGAGGACCTAATAGAAGGGGTTTTAGGTAAACCTTGGCTATTTCCTATTATATCCTTGGCCAAATTGTAACCCACTTTTGCGAAGTAACTGTTCACGTTATTTATAGAACTTAGCGCATCATGTTTGATTTTTAATAGTTCATCAAGGTCATCACTTTGGTCAGTCAGATTACAAGTGTCTTTTATAAGTGACCATTGTTTTTTGAGGTTATTTTTATGTTTATTTATTTCAGATCTCAGATAGTTATTTTTAAGTTTTTTTAACAAATTATTGCAAGTGTTGCGGTATCTTCTGTAAGTTACACTTAGAATGACGTTTTCAGGGTCTTTGCGGAGTTTTTTATGGAGCCGATCTCTGTTTCTGATACAGCGGCATAGACCAGACGTTATCCATGGTCTGATAGGACGCTTCCTCCGAGATAGTTTAATCGTCACCGTGTGCTTCTTCATTGTATCTGCAAGTGTGGTTAGAAACGCATTTGTCATGATATTGCAGTCGTCGGTTGCTGATATGATAGATGGCCAATCCGTTTGTTTTAAGTCTTCGATAATAGCTTGGTAATCTAGTTTTTTATAGGTTTTAGATATTTTGTTAGCAAGACTTTTAGATTTTTTTGATATAGAAATCATAACAGACGAGTGGTCAGTAATTGTGGACTCGCAAACGACAGTTCGAGAAACAGATGTAGTTTTCAGAAAGCAATGATCTAAACAATTCTCTTTTCTGGTAGGTAGGTTATGCGATGGCAGTAAACCATGAGTGGCTAGTAAATCCATGTACCTTGATGAACTAAGACTGCTGTTGTCTAGAATATTTATGTTTATGTCTCCTATTAATAGTATGTTGCGATATTTTTTAAGATTATTTAGGATACGGTCTAGTGCAGTAAGGAAACAATCAATATTTTTGAACGCGGGTGATCTATAGATTGAAATAATAGCGACATCATTTCCAATAGTGGAGACTAGGCAGTTCAGTTCATCAACCGATTTTACAGGTTCGACAATTTTAGGTTTCAGAAACTCTTTATAATAGATGACAATACCATCATTTTGGTTTATCGTTTCAGCGGTAGCATAAGTTTTATATGAGGCAATTTTCGGAAGTGTAGCATTTTTAGAGAGCCAACATTCGGTCAGAATCATAAAATCAAATTCTATATCTAGTTTACTTAGTAGGACCTCAAAGTCATCAAAATTGTGATTTAAACTTCTTATATTTTGAGTTAATATTTTGTAACTATTAAATTCACCAAATATTTTTTTACAGTTTTCAGGAATATCTACGCTATGTGCCGTGCCAACATTTATCGATTTCTCGATGTCGTTCGAGATATGGTGCAAATCAACCATATTGCTTATAGTAATTAATTTTAAACGTCCTGTTGGCAGCACAACGCATAGATTTCCTGTAACTGTGATGAAATTGTGACTTGTGTGTGAACATATTGTGTGTGTGATAAGTGTGAAGTAAGTAGGTGCTATGTAAAACATATGCCATTAGATGCACGTGTATAGAGTTATGAACTATCAGTAGCATTGAGACCTTGAGTAAGTTAACCATTAATACTATTAAATAATGAAAGAAAAGATAAAACAATTTTGTATGTGGATGCGACTTTTTCAAAACTATTAGTCAAAGTTTCAAAGATGGGGTATTAATACTGTTAATGATACCTTGAATTTGTTCAGATGACTTAACCAGTATTGCTGGCTGGTCTTCCGATTTCTTGAGAAGTACTCTTCCATTAGAGATCCAACAAAACTTGAAATCGTACTTCTTTTTTAATTCTCTGCATTGGTAGAAGAGTCTTCTGCCATTTGGTGTTAATGCTTCTGAGATGTAGACGGGTTGTGGATTACCTGATATTTTCAGTGCTTTGGTGTTATACTTCTCCTCTTTGTTGGTCTTATTATAAGACTTAATAGCTTTTAGTATATTTGTACGAATTTGTGCAGTTTGATACTCAACAAAGATCGGTTTGTTTATGCCACTTTTTTTCCTATACACTTGTCGTACTTGAGGTGGGGTAATGTATATTTTTAATGAATTGTGTAGCTGGTTTACAATTTCGTTCAGGTTTTCATTGTCAGTGACTGGAACATTCTTGATTTCTACTATATTTTCAAGCTGCTTTCTTTGAATTGCGTCTACTTCGTCTTCGAGATTTCTAATTTTTGTGTTGGCAACCGTACTTTCTAGTAGCAAAGTATCATATTTCTGTTTCAAGTTCCTGTACAAGCCCGTAGTCTCTTCAAGGGTTTTTCTGAGGGTTTCATTTGATATGATAATTTCTTTGTTTTGGTCTTTCAGATCACTAATCATATTGTTGAGCTTTCGAAATTTTGATTCTTGATCCTCTTTTAGGTTTTCAAACATTTTTTGGATATCCGTGCGTAGTTGAGTGATTTCTTCCTTATCGGGATAATTCTTCCTTTTTCTTGATTTGACGAATTCCGTATCCTCTGTTCGTGAGAATTCAGGTTCCGATCCAAAACTTACAGCGGGCGGTGATTGCGACATTGCTTCTGGTAAATTTGCATATACTGCGGAGCGGTCACGCGTGTTTTGAGACTCGGTGCGTGTTCAAAGTTAGACTCAAACAGAATTCGACTATAGAGGTAACGATGGAAGGTTCAATTTCGTTCAACTTGGTGATAATTGTAATTTATAATATTTAGTGCGCGTGCGCCACGTCTGTCCGCAGTGAGTGCGAGCGTCCGACCTTAGTCCGAGAATAGTTTTAGTTTGATGGTTTTAAAATAATATGTATTAGTTTATTATTGTTGTTATATGTTATTGTGTGTATTTTATCAATGGGCCTTAGTTGCCTGATAATAAAATGATTATTATTATTATAAAGAGGAAAAAATTGTATTTTTGTGTGTGTGTATGTTTGTGATGAATATACTCAAAATCTACTGTGCCGATTTCAAAAATTCTTTCACCATTGGAAAGCTACATTCACCCTGAGTAGCATAGACTACATTTTATCCCCGAACTCCCACGGGAGCGGGAACTACGCAGGTGAAACCGCATGACGTCCGCTAGTCATAAATAAATAGGTAAGTATCCTCAAAAATAAATAAATAAATAAAATAATCCTAAATAGGTGTCAGAATTTAGATTCCCTTAAGGAATAAACGTATCAAACTTCTTACGAAGGTGAGCTTATCATTTGTATAAGGCTATTCTCAGACGACATCGTTCGTACGCGCGTTGGGCAGTGAAGCGGATCTCATGTCACATTGGATTGTATGACAGTCGTTGATGCCTAAACTAAAACTCAAACTCAAAGCATTTAATTCAATTAGACCATAACGCCACTTTTGAATTTAAAAAAAAAACAACAAAAAAAAACTAAGCTGTAGTCTCACAGTCACGAGGCATAATAACTTGAGAAAGTACTGTAGTTACACATTCCAATGCGTAGATCTCTACGGAGATGAATCATGGATCCGAGTCATGGATGTTTATATGTATAATAAGTATGTATTTACGAACAAAAAGTATATAAATGTAGTATATTATATCCACTATCTGGTGACCAGGACACAAGCCTTGCTTAGTGTGGTACTAGATGGTGCTGTGTGAAATGTCCAGCGATATTTATTTATTTATTGATAATCATGTGAGAACGATGTAGAAAGACGTGCACAGAGTAAAAGATTAAATCAAAAATTTAAAAATAAAGTAAATAAAATTAACCGTGGGTGGCAGCTAAGAGATGACCAGTCCAAACTGACAGCGCCCGTTCACAAACATGACGCTATCTATCGGCGCCATTTAACTCAACTATATTGAAGGGAACTAATGACCCGACACACACGCCACCATCAGCGAGACATTTGAGTGAGCATGACATTCCCTCTGCTGCCAAGGCAAATTCAAGTTAAAAAAAGATGACACTCACCGCCTC
Source organism: Xestia ashworthii (assembly GCA_950022955.1). Classification (NCBI taxonomy): domain Eukaryota; kingdom Metazoa; phylum Arthropoda; class Insecta; order Lepidoptera; family Noctuidae; genus Xestia; species Xestia ashworthii. The sequence goes on from OX465554.1 coordinate 16,229,844, forward strand.
TCCGCGCGGCGCACCGCTAATACATTTGCTCCACAGCACACTGCCTCCGTCTCACCGCGCGGACTAGCGGTGTCTTGTGAAAATCGTCTAACTTATAATACAAAGTCACTAGCACCTTTCAAATTCGTGTTAGTGATATTATAAGAGGAGAAGAGTAATCCCATTATTTACAAGTTTTAGCTTTTATTGTTTCAAAAAAAGTACGGTCCTTAGAGGCGAAACAACAATGTTTGGAACATCCAAAGTTTGTTTAGCCACCGAGGAAAGTCGCCAAAATACATTTACTGGATCCCAGAGTAAATGGAAAGTAACCCACTGAGGAATACTGTGCATAGCCCATGAAGAGATGATCTACTTAAATGGGGTAAATTCAACTATTATTCATGGGGAATGGGCGTTATGGGGTTATTATTGTGTCGACCTGGTCATTATATTGTTGTTATAGCGATAGATCGATCTGAGGTAAAGCTGTTTCTATATTTATTATAGAGTAATTAGTATTGTTATTCTTTTTTAGTGATAAACTAATCAATACTGGTTCTGCGTGGTGAATCATTGCAAATTTCAAAACATGTCACAGCGGGCTGGGATACAGGTCTATAGCAATATTGTGCTATAGAGTTGCTCTTTAGATCTATTACAGATAGAGTAAAGTAATTGATGAAATCTACATTGGTTGTGTTTCGTATACGACGTGTAACAGAAGGGTATGATTCAGACCATCAAACTGAGCACAAATATCTTTGCACAAACGTTGATAATTTTGACAAGGAAAATATTCTCAAAGTTGACCAATGCTGTTGTTCCCGGATTTAAAAGAAAAGTACCTACTCTTAAAAATCAAACGTAAGCTCGACATAATAAAGTCCTTTACTGAAAGTCATCAGACATAAGGATCTTCCAACCAACTAATAGGAACCATCAAAATCGCAGGAAAAAGAAACGTTATACTGGACAATTGCTTTATTTTGCGATTTCGGTCGTGCTGTCAAGGGCAAAGTTGTTCAGTTTGGAAAGGGAGGGTCAGACTTTTACTGAGTAAAACCCATCCAAGTTCTTCTTAGCCCTTTGTGTTCCAGAGCCGCGGTATCTCTTTTGAACAATCCCGCAGCCCCGGCAGGTATCGGCCCTGACGGAACCCTTCCTTGCTAACATGTGAGGCGTGCGTGGAATACGAACGCGCCGTCAACACGGCCTGTCTTCATAAACAGCCCAATGCTCACCCTCCACAGGCCCGCGCCCACAGTGGCTGGGGGCCACCACATGGCTCCCGAAGCCCAGTGCGTCTCCCGTGGCGAGGTTAGATGGTCTGAATCACACTCTGAAATATGACCACATCTTTCTGGAACACACTGTTTACTAAGTACGGTCGAACAAGCTATTTGGTTTTACATTTTACAATGTAATTTGTGTGCTAAACTGTAAACCAAATAGCTTGTTCGACCGTACATAATTTTTCAAAAGATACCACATTACAATAAATATTCACTCATTTACAACAGCCTTTCTTTAAAACAAATAGCTAACAATTATCTCGGATCTCTTAGAAAATTAATGACGCGCAGTAATTACTGGATATAAGTGGTACAGGGGTTGTGCGGGTATAATAAATATCGATCTGATTGGTATAAGACCTTCATTCGCCGCTGATAATACATCTGATACCCTTACAATATGTGAAGGGTTTACTAATGAAAAGGTTATACGTAGGGAGAGATTATCTTAGCCAAATATAGTCCCGACAAGAAATCAATGACGCGTTAACATTTACTTGAGCAAATTGTATTATTATATTGAATTGAAATAACAAGAAATTGTTGTAGGTACCTACTCGTATGTTTCATGAAAGTTAATTAATGTTGAATATTGTTTGATTTTCATCAAACAACATTCAACCTAAGCATATCAGTTTTCCACCAAGATTTTTTTATGTATTGTGCTTTTCATATACTTGTATGTGCTTCTATTGATTCTGTGACAGAAAAATAATTGGTTTTCGGGATCATGTCTGTTGGTCAGTCGGTATCCGTTCTACCCTGTATGTGTCCTAATTGCGACAACCGTGAGTCTTGACCAATTAAACTTAGGCAACCCAATACCACCTAAACCTATTCGCAATATTTAACGGTTTAACTTGCTAGCCGAGATAAGGTAAAGTCTCGATGAGTAAAGATGGATCATTCATATACGTACTGCCAACGTCTGGCGCAACAGCAACTAATCGTTTTAAACAGAGTCACTATTGTATTAGCTAAAGGCCACCTTGCCGATGTATAATAATATCCATCCAGATGATTTCAATGACATTTGGTATACTTAATAACTAAAAACCTTTTTTTTTTTTTACGATGGGAAATCATCAAATGACTTCTTCCACTCTGGGCGGAGCGGGAGGGAGTGTCAGACTCTTACTGGCTAAAACCCATCCATGTTCCTTCCTCGCTCTTTATGTTCCAGGGCCGCGGTATCTCTTTCGAACAGGCCCGCAACCCCGGCAGGCTTCGGCCCTTGCGGGCCCCTCCCCTTATGCTGACATCTCTTTGAGGCGCGCGTGGAACACGAACGCGCCGTCGACACGGCCTGTCGTCACTAGACGGACGGACAGCTAGCTAGCCCATAGCTAACCGTCCACAGGCCCGCATCTACGGTGGCCAGTAGCCACCACGTGGCCCCCGACGCCCGGTGCGTCTCCCGCGGCGGCCGGGAAGAGAGGCTCTCTCTCTCTCTTGTTCCGCCACCTCCTTCGCCAGCATGACTGCTTCGCAGAAGGAGGCCCACGCAGGGCAGACTTCCACCGTGTGCTCCACCGTGTCCTCCGGTCGATCCTCAATAACTAAATACCTGGTAACGTCTTCTTTTTATAATTTTAGAACCTTCCTACGCCGCTGAATCCGTGAACAAAATCAATATAATTGAACAAAAATAATAGTGATTCTTCCTTTGTTCTTGCAAGTTTCAAATTACTAGGCTACACAGAATTACAATATAGTGGGCGGTAACCTTTACTCATCAATATGATTGTGTTTCAGACGTAACCTACAAAATTTTCCTCAACAACCCACATTGTGTAGTAATTGAAATACGCTTCCATGACATCAAAATATAGTTAACATAAGGATGTTTATTTCTCGTAGTAGGTAGTAGTCAATGGTAGTAGTATTTTAAGAGGTATCTAGGGGGTAATCTCCAGAAATAGTATCAAAACAAACAAATGGTTTTGTATGAGAGAAATTGTTATAAAGTCTCACGTTTTCGAGATATAAGCTATCAAAATTATGCTAAAGATATGGCCATCAGTGAATCGACTTTAACTTTGAAAGCTCATAATTATCCAGGAAAAGTGACACTTTAGAAAATTTTGTCGCATTCATAACTTGTTTGTGATAATGCCAGCTATCGATTAATGTAGGTGATATGCGTAACTGCAACTTTGAAAAAAAAAAAACTTGTCTTCGGGGACTTCCGATAGAAGTGAAAATCGGCTACGAGTGCTACGAAGCGTTAGGTAACGGTCACGCGAGTTCCGTGATTTTCATTCACTCTAAAAGTGCTCAATGCGCTTATAAAGAAGGTTTCACTTTAAAAAAATGTAGGCCGGCCAGGCTTCAAGCAAAAACCTTCATCACTCAGAATATACGTATACGACCTTTATAAACCCGTTGCAACCACAAGGTCTCAGATATAAATAAAGGTTCCGTTTTAATAATAGCGCAGAACCCACCATGGCCCCATGCAATAACTCAGGGTGTAAGGCCCCATCGTCGGCCCCATGTCAACAACTGATCCCCCCTGATTGGATCATCGACCCGCTGATAAATTTATCACCCGTCAGACGGTTTTAAGCAGTCACATAGTCTACCTATAATTTTAGCTGTCACTACGGTAATCATTGGGTTTCAAGTTTTCACAATAATTTGGTTAATGGAATAGAATAACATTCGATTGGTAATGGATTTTGATTGTGTTGTTTAACTATTGTGGTGGTGGAAGTTTAGAGGTGGATTTAACTCTATAATTTTAATTTTACACTAGCGGACGTCACCCGGTTTCACTCGCGTGGTTCCCGTTCCCTTGGGATTACGGGGATAAAATATAGCCCATGTTACTCAGGGTGAATGTAGCTTTCCAATGGTGAAAGAATTTTTGAAATCAACACAGTAGTTTTTGAGTTTATTCATTACAAACTTATCAATATAATTTATAGCCCGTGTTACTCGCTAAATACCTATAATAAAAAAAGTAGTTCTTGAGTTAAATCATAACAAGCAAACAAAACAAAACTACTCACCTTTTTGAGGGGCTCGTGGTTGTAAGAGGACAACCACACGGGTCGATTGTGGAGACAAGATTGATAGTCCCACCATGCAAAATACTGGTATTCATCTGCATTCGATTAGACAACCTCACCAACCTCCTGTAAGCCGACCTCAAAATAGCGGGAAAGGTAAGCGGATGATGGTATAAAATAACAGGGACTGTCCCGAATAGTAAAACCCCGCTTCGACAGTTATGTTTGTATGTCCCAAATGCCATCAACCGGGCACAAATCCGGACTCCGTGGCAGTCTTGATGAAAATAACTTTATGATGATTACCAGGACCTGATGATGTTGATTAAATTAAGTTAAATCGTGTGAATCATGGAACGGTATAGTTTAAATTATATAATAAAACTTTGTGGGTTGATGGTATCTGTAACTACTAAACACAAACACATTCTAACATAAGCTAAGTGAATATTTTGTAACAAAACAAACCGATACGCTAATAGTAATACTATTGGAATAATTACACAATGGGAATAATTAAACGTACTAACATCGAAACCACTTTCATAGTACCTAACAAGTTTGCACCCTTTGTGATACCACCTTGATTGCGTTTTGGAAACTGTGGTTATGTGTTCTGTAATGATATTTGTGCTGAAAATATTTCTGAGTTGTGTTTTGTGTTGTGGAATATACAAACAGCGTTAAAAACTGTCAATGATATTATGTTTTACGAAGTGTCCGTGTAAGGGTCAGTTCAGACCGAGACACGATGCGACGTGGTGCTGCGCGCACATTTTAAGAGAGCGACTCAAAATACAGACTAGACTAGACTAAATATAGACTTTATTTACTACATGAAAAGATACACGTTTCATTGTAAGAATTCAGAATACGTCGCACCATGCAGCGCTGCACAGCGCGGCGCAGCGCAAAATCACTGGCTTCTTCCACTCACGTCGCGCCGCGTCGCGTCTCGTCGCGGCTTGGTCTGAACTGACGCTAAGTTTTATGATAGAATTAAGATTTTCAGTGAATTTTTAACTTCTTTCTTTTCGCCACAAATACAAAAACCGTTTCTTTTTATTTTGATCATGCCCGGTGTCTTACAAGCATTGATAATATCGACAAGGAAAATATTCTTAATGTTGATTAATGCTGTTTCTTTCCCGGATTAAAAACCTATTCTTATAAAAAAAAAAAAAACGTTAGCTTGACATATTAAAGTCCTTTTCAGAATGATGAACTAGGCATGCCAGTAATCTCAAGTCACATATAGTGATTACCAGAGCAACAGGAAACAGTACAGTGACGTCATAGTCACAGATACAAAACCTCAAGCGCGTCAGGACCTACCAAACCACAGAAACCCATTTCCATTCCATCTCCCTCGCTAACACTTTGTATGATGGAGATAAAACATAACTAACTAACGTTACATAACATCGTCATAAGCAGAGGTGTATCTGTCACCGTAAAATTGTCAAACACGTTATATTATAATCTCTCTAGCGATATTGTAAACTCTCGAATTATTGTCAAACGAACATACTGCTTACAATAAAACGCATTATTTTTCGTGAAATGCATGCGATGGTAGTCAACTCACGCGGTGTGGAGGGAAGCCCCTTGCCTAGTGGTACCACTCTCATGAAAAGATACTGTACCATTCCTGAGAAATATCGATTAATATAACCTAACCTTATAACACTTTATATTCCCCTAAAAAGCGTAGTCGACGGAGCCCCGCTTCGCGGGGCCCCTATTTCCGAGTGCAGGGTTTAAAGGAACCTAACTAAGCTAACGGGGGGGTGCCCCAAGTCCCGATTATGGGGGCCAGAGATACTTCCGTATGTTCAGTTGACAATAATTCGAGAGTTTACAATATCGCTAAAGATAAACACGTTATATTGTAATACAACGTGTTTGACAATTTTACGGTGACATATCTAATAGTACACCCACCTTCCACTAGTTTTGTGTTGAAGTCCCATGTAACTGTGGGCGAGCGTATTGCCATCAATCGGGCACAATTCCAGCTTTCGTGGCTGCTACTGAGAAATTTTTGATGAAAAACCTAAAGAACACTTTGCCCGAACCGAGAATCAGTCGGCCAACTAAGCAGTCAGAAATTTCTCAGTACCCGTTTCAGAGTCTGAATTTCGGCCTAGGTTGCGGCATTTGGCTTGTAATTTAAAACATAACCGATGAAATGTGGTCGTACTATTAGGTGATGATCAGTTGGCATTCTCATGCCAGTCTAAATCTATAAAAGTTGTTTTACAATTACATTTACAACATTGCCAAAGACCTTCAGGTTTAAACTACAATACTATTCCAATTTCCTGAACTTTGATGGTTCACAAAATTACCTACACACCTAGCAGAGAACTCCACAATGACGGGCACATCACGTTGAAATCAGTCGTGACAGATAATTAGCCAGGCATCCCCCGACTAGCTCAGCGCCAGAGATTGCAACGTTACGGTAATATACGAGCCTCCATGCTATCGGATATAGGTGACAAGCGTAGGGCTGTGAGGACGGTATGGTTTATTCGCCCATGTCTTGTTAAGATTTTCGTTAAATAAAAAAAAATGTAATTGAAATTTCAAATCAAATCAGAATTGATCGTAGTAGAGGAAAGTGGGATGATTTTTATATTATGACGAGAGTCTTAAAGTGCGCCGGTGACTAAGGTCCATGTTCACCGAAAACATAATCGTCTGATTATCTAAAAGCTGTCACTGTGACATGTTCCCATACAAAAGTGTTTTAAACAGCTGTTTTAGATAATCAGACCGTCATCTTTTTGGTGAACATGGACTTGTGTGGTAATTGGTTGTCTCAGTATGGGCATGTGTGGGAAGTTTTGGGTATGACTGTGTATGGGTATAAGTGTAGACGAAGACTAAAACAACGATGGATGGACTGTGTGAAGAATGGTATGGCAAGAAAGTAAGTATCTGATGAGATGACAATGGCGGTGGTGGTGGTGGTGATGGTGTATTGGGAAAATGTGGGTGTATTATTATGTACACCTCTGCCTAATTCTTCGGGGATTACATGAGTTGTGGTATGTTATATGTAAAATGAAAGTGCGAAGGAATAGGTCAGCACATTAATGTATATTTTAAACTAAACATTGCTGATGTTTAGCAACCCTAGAGCTACATATGGGACATGATCTTTCTAAACGAAAGCACTCCAACGCTTTCAATATGGAGCATTGGTAATGTTTAAATTACTGTAGCAAATAATTTTAGAATATAATTAGGTACTCATTAATGAATTACCATAAAATGTATGTTTTGGTTTGATTTAAACATCAACCAGGCCACCGGCTGCATACAACGTTAAACGAACCGACTATGAAATCTCGAAAAACAATCAGTTGCTGTCTACATTTTTTCGAGTTACGCGACGAATAATGTATGAAGCAGCAATTTTTTTTTCCAGACTTCATGTACCATAGTAAAAGTTGTTCATTTTCATGAGTACTATCCGCCCTTAAAGTAATTAAAACGGCGAAAAAATAAAAGTGTATATAAAAAAAAAATATTATTAAGTTAAGTATAAAAAAATGATAATGATAATGTTTAAACTATGGATTGGTGTGACCGTTGAACTTCCAAATCATGGGTCTTAAGTTCGATCCTAATACAAGCACCTCTCTTTTTTCGCATTCATGTGCGCAAATGAAACGAATGACTGAAAATATTTTTTGACGGCATGTTAAGCCAAGTCAGAAGTCTATGAGCGGCATAAAGGTTAAGCACTAACCATACAAAAATGAAAAAAGAAAAGTTTATTTTCAGACTCAGGGGTACACTATTCCTGCCGGGGCATCGGCCCTGGTACACAAAGGGCTAAGAAGGACCATGGATGGGTTTTAGTTAGTAAAAGTCTGACACTCCCTTCCGCTCCGCCCAGAGCGGGAGGAGTCATTTGATAATTTACCAACCGAAAAAAAAAAAAAATAATAAAACGGGTACCCCATTCAATATGTTCTCATCCTCATTAAGACATCATTGTTGTAAAAACAACTTTGTCCTGTCAAATTAATCTCGATTCATTTTTGAGTATCGATACATTTTATTTCCGATAACGCGACAGTTAATCGAATCAGCTCAACATTATTAACGGCCCTTCAGTTTACCAGCAATATTATGAATCGAGACTCAAAACTTTTACAACGTTCATTCCATTAATTCCTAGAAATACTTTTAAACCCCATTGTTTTTTAATTCCATTTGCCACTGTTTATTGTGAGCCATTGAATAGAAAAGTTTATTTTGTTTCTTCTGTATTGCTTTCACTCTTTACATCGGGAGCATGTGTATTCATACATAAATGTACTGCACTGATTTTCATCTGAGTCCGTACAATTTTATACAAGGTGTTAAAAAATTAACCGCAAGAATTTCGTGTACGTACTCGGTATCAAAAAACAAATATCTTCCAAAAATAATCTTTTTCAAGCATTTTTAGTTTTTACATAAAAAAACATTGCCAGTCCAAAGCCTGCAAAATGTGAAGGGAAAGCTAGAATCAGCTGTCTACGTTTGCGCTGTCGCAGGGGTGAACGACCACGCGCGCGGCGCCCTGCACGGTGCAGTCACAATACAGTCAAGTGCGCATATTCAATAAATTTGTGCGCAGCGAAAATATTGCATATCTTTGAAACGGATCGTAACTTATATAAAATTTTTTCCTGATTATTTTTTATTTGTGATTCCAAACAACTCCTCAAGTTTCTTGCAGTTAATTTTTTAACACCTTATACAAGTGTATATATTGTATAAGAAAAACTCAGTCATGTTCTAGGTTCCCGATTTTAAAAATTCTTCGATATAGTTTTGTTCCCATATCTTATTGATATATATGGGAACAAAATTATTTCGAAGAATTTTCACACAATTTCGCACAGTTGTAGCGTGTCTAAATATTAAAAGCTACATGGGTCGATCTTCAATGTTAAGCCACTCTTGCCGAGGTTGGTCTGTGGATGGGTGACCATCATTACATACCGAGTTTCCTCCGTTCCTCAGAAAGCACGTTAAACCGTTGGTCCTGGCTGTCATTTGTAGATCTTTGACATTCGTTACAGATAGTCAGTGACTCGAGAGTCTGACAACCAGCCTTACCGAGAGGTGCCGCATTACCCGGTACTAACTTTGTAGTGGAGGGCAGATAGGCAGTCGCTCCACGTAAAATAGCAAAGGTCAAAATAGTTATGAAATAGGATTCAATGTATGAAGATCAAAATAGTTACATAATGAGACTTTTGTGATGCTATTTTGTTTAGTTACGATATGGGCCGGAGCCGAACATACAAAGCCATAGAAAAAAAATTGACACGCACTCACTACTCCAACATAAAACGATTGCAATCCAATACAGAAAACGCTCCAGAACTCCTACATACATCAAAGGCATTCCAATAACCAATAGCTTATAACTTTTCCATATACACTACGCTCTTTAAACCCATCGTTTGGTTGAACTAGATATATCAAAGTAATCTAACAATGGAGATGAACGAAGTCCGAAGTGATTCCTGTATCGTGGTTTAACTAACAAATATTTGTTCTACGAGGGTAGTTGGTCTGGCTGCTCAGTGTTTGCGCATATAAGCTTGGTTTGCAAAGTGTTGTTGTGCGTTACGAAATTAATTTTGTGTGATTTGTTTTGCTGTAGAATTGTATTGTATTTATTTTTAAAGATTCCTGGTAAAGTGGTTGTTTTTTATTAAGTCATCATCAGTCTTAATAACAGTCAAGCTCTCTGCTAGTCTTCGTCAAATACACACCTTCTTATTTGATTCTCAATCATTCTTGTTCAGCTGCTTTCGAGTGATCGGGACTGCTCTGTCGTTTGCTTCATACAATCCCTTTTTTAGGATGGGAAATCATTAAATGACCCCTCCGAGTGGAAGGTAGTGTCAGACTTTTACTGACTAAATCCCATCCATGTTCCTTCTTAGCCCTTTCTGTTCCAAGGCCACATCATCGGCCCTTGCGTACCTCTTCCATTTTGCTGACATCTCTTTTAGGCGCGCGTGGAACACGAACGCGCCGTCGACACTTTATTCAAGTCCTGGAGGGTGCAATTTTTTGTGCACGGCAGGCAGGACGTGTGTGGTATATCCTTTGTTGGGGCTCCACACTTGCATGGTATCCGAGATGGATCGACTAAACTCCATGTAGCCAAAAACAACCTCCACAAAAACGTTTCGTCACCTAGCTTGAGGTTTCACTTCGCGTTTCGTGTTTCCATTCCAACAGTCATTGGTTCTACCTCTCAACTGAGATAAAATTTTCTTTAGCAGTAGGTTTTGGTAAACCACAATCTTCAGATAAGATTTAAAATTTTTCGTTACTCGCCAATATGCCCCTTTTTTTTTTTTTTTTTTTAGGATGGGAAATCATCAAATGACTTCTCCCACTCTGGGCGGAGCGGGAGGGAGTGTCAGACTCTTACTGACTAAAACCCATCCATGTTCCTTCCTCGCCCTTTATATCTTTATTTCAGACACAATGAAGTCCATACATTTTTACAAAATACAACGTTAGTAAGTTTGTTAGTAGTACACACAAAAAAATAAACAATAAAGTAAAGTAAAATTAAAGTAAAATAAAATAAAATAAGAAGGTGTTAGTAATTTGTTAGCAAAAAAAAAAAACATAAGTAGGTACATACAAAATCTATTTTCTATTTCTGAGCAGGTGTACACTTGCCCAGTATACAGTAAACGGACTGTGAATTTTGCACGCTAACGCTCTGAGGACAGTGTTGGTGCTTCCACGGACCCTGCTCATCATCGATGCAGTTCTTTTCCTGATAATGGAGAAAAAGTCGTCGATGTAAGCGTCCGCAAACATTGCAGAAGCACTGCAGTACCTGGGTTTCTTCAACACTGCCCTCAGCGCGTCATTGTACTGAACACGCAGAGCGTTGTAAGCCCGCCGCGTAAAGTTCATCCACAGACTGCACGTGTAAAAAGACTGACAGAAGGTTCTGAACAGTAACAGTTTTACATCCGTGGTACATCGCGCGAATCTGCGGGCCAACATATTGCAGCGGACTGCCAACGCCCTCCTTTCTCTCTCTAGGTCTTCATCGTCCTGTAGCCGATCCGTCAGCATTTGACCCAAATATTTTATTTTAGACACCCTCACGAGTACCGACCCACTGATCTTAACTGGCGGCACATTTGAGGGAGCCTTGTTCCCTGCTCTGTATATCATGAGAACACTCTTACTCGCTTTGTATTTGAGTCCATGTGACAGGGCATTATGATTCACAAATGAACAGCAGTCTCCTGAGCGCACTCACTGACGGGCTCAGCAGAACCATGTCGTCCGCATAACTAATATTGTTGATCATTCTTCCATCTATTGAGCATCCGACCATGGATCCGCTGAGCCTGCCAATCAGCTGGTTAACAAACAAGTTAAACAAACGTTATGTTCCGGGGCCGCGGTATCTCTTTCGAACAGTCCCGCAACCCCGGCAGGCTTCGGTCCTTGCGGGCCCCTCTCTTCTGCTGACATCTCTTTGAGGCGCGCGTGGAACACGAACGCGCCGTCGACACGGCCTGTCGTCACTAGATGGACGGACGGCTAGCTAGCCCATAGCTAACCGTCCACAGGCCCGCATCTACGGTGGCCGGTAGCCACCACGTGGCCCCCGACGCCCGGTGCGTCTCCCGCGGCGGCCAGGAAGAGAGGCTCTCTCCCTCTCTCGTTCCGCCACCTCCTTCGCTAGCATGACTGCTTCGCAGAAGGAGGTGACAGCTTCCCATTCCGTCTCGCTCCGGACCATGGATTGAACCAGGGCCGGACGCGAGAGGTCGCCGCCGCCGATCGCCGCTACGAGGACACGGCGGTGCTCCGCCCACGCAGGGCAGACTTCCACCGTGTGCCAATATGCCCCTTAACTCGTCTTTCGTTGATCTGTGTTAAATGTTTCTAAAATATAAAATCTACCCACATTGATTCAAAAGAGACTATGACTTCTGAGGTTGTTTCGGCTGTTTCTTTTCAGAATAGTCAGGTACGAAAAACCGGCCCCATCTATAGTAAAAAAAAAAATGTTTGCAAAAACCTACTTGCTGAATAAATATAATTTATCATTTGATACCTTAGACTCAAATTGATTGTGTTGTTGGCATTTACTTTGATCTCAAGATCCCATATGTCATGACCTCTCCAAGGAAAACGATATTTTTGATGGGATCAGACGAGACCTTCAAAAAGTAACATGGTATTACGATGCAGAGTTCAAAGAATTTCCCTAGACGTTTTCATAGCTTACCGGAAAATGACAAATTTTGAGGATATCTCTATAAATTGCCGAGTAATCGGTTGAAACTTGTTTGTTTATTAACTACCTCCTATGATCCCAGGAACTGTATCATTTATTGTATTTTAAAGTGTTATATGATAATGTAATGTAGCTCGGTTAGTAAAAATATTTTTATTCATTTAATAAACATTTTAATCTTAATGTTACCTTGCCAGACAAGAAAATGGACTTTCATTGCAGGACTCTATTAAAGCGAGCACAACTCAAAAATTAACATAAACCAGCAATAAATTATTAAAATAAACTTAATTAAAAACTGAGGATCTCTAAAATGGTTTGTATTGCGATACTCGGGTGCATATTCAGAAGTTGGTAACTCGGCACAATAACGTGGGGAAAGTTTAAAGTGGCGTGTTTTTCTAGTGGCCGGGTTGTGCGAATAACACAAACTTTAGCCGGCCACACGCCACAACAACACCCTCTGCCAGCTACCCCTATCCACGGACTCGGATTAATGGCAAATTATATATTTAAACCATGGCCGACAAAACGGTTGCATAGTTAAGTAAAGTTTCTAAAACGCATAACATACCGCTGGCGTTTAATCTCCATTAAAAACAACACAAACAAAATGCAACATTAGAGTTATTTCACGAGCACTGCAAAATAATTGTTCCTGTGTTATTAATCTGTTAATTCACGACCGCTCCCGTGTGTGAACACCAACAAGAGTTATGTCAAAACATATTCATACAAACTAAAATGAAATTCATAAAAAAGAACAACGTTTTGAAACTGTAGCAATGAGTTATATTTACGTCATTTCACAGCAACAATTGCCTGCAATTTATAGTAGGCATTAATTAAAATTTTAATAAGATACCGCAGAAAGCGTGTTTTAGAACAAAAGAGACTACCTTACAATGTGATGAAATAAGTCAAACAATAATTTCGAAGAGAAATGTGGTTTGCGCCTTTGTTTTAATAAAATTTAATTAAGCGTAATTATATTTCATCTTTCACGTCTGGAAGACGAATCAGGGTAATCTGTGGACGATGGAGTCTATGAAATCGAATTTAGTCGCAACCGGCATTACTGTCTTGAAAACTACAGACAGAGCATTGTAAACCATCTAATTATCATCTATAAGAGTCAGTTTCCTCCGTGCCTCTGAAAGCACGTTAAGCTGTTGGTCCCGGCTGTCATTTGTCCCTTTGGCAGTTATTACAGGTAGTCAGTGGCCCAAAAAGTCTGACAACCAGTCTTTTATTTAACCATTCTTTGATTAACTGGGTTGTGGAGGTCAGATAGGCAGTCGCTCCATGTAAAATACTGGTATTCAGCTACATACGGTTAGACTGGAAGCCGACCCCAACATAGTTGGGATAAGGCTAGGCAGATGATGATTATAAAGAGGAATGATTTATATGTTTGTATTTTAGTATGTAACGAATAAATTTAAAAAATTATGGCCTGATTTGAAAAATTCTTTCATCAATGGATAGTTACATTATCAGCGAGTAACATAAGCTATATGTTATCCCCGTGCTCCCACGGGAACGGAAACTACGCAGGTGAAACTTCGTGACGTCCGCTAGTTTTATATAAATAACTAAATAGTCATCAATAGCACCTATTACTCAATTTCACCAATTTAAAATTGTGTCTTTACATTATAAAAGAAAAACTTTTCTCTGTGAAATGTTGACCTTTGACCAATTACATAAACGTAAGTCTTTCTCTAAACAATACGTACCTAAACGACGTATGATTCTAAACTAAATAAAATCAATTTGAAGTCAAATTTTAACGCTAATCACGATCACAAACAAAGAATTTCATTCTAAATGAGCGCAAAGTTCTCTTCACTGAAAAAAATACGTGTGTCTATTTAAAGGTTAACTTGGCTAGCTATTTGCATACAATTTAAAGTTTAAATAGGACGCATTTCTCTATAATGTGCGGTAGTGAGCTCTATTTAAGTGAGGAAATAAATCAATAAAAGCGCAAAAGAAAATTTAGAAAAATCATTCTTCATAATCATCTGTCTAGCTTTTTTCCAACTATGTTGGAGTCGGCTTCCAGTATATCCGGATGCAGCTGAATACCAGTATTTTACATGGAGCGACTGACTATCTGATCTCCACAACTCAGTTAGCACTGGGTAATACGATACCACTTGGTGAGACTGATTTTCAGACTTTTTGGGCCACTGACTACCTGTAATAACTGCCAAAGATGGACAAATGACAGCCGGGACCAACAGCTTTACGTGCTTTCCGAGGCACGGGGGAAACTCGGTATGTAAGGGTGGTCACCCATCCACAGACCAACCTCGGCAAGCACGGCTTAACCTAAATATTGGCGCGAGCGGCTGTTAATATTTAGCCACGAGCTCCTCTTTATAATATTATTATCAGCATATAGTATATACATATACCGGGTCTAGTACAAGAAAAAATATTCGACGTCTGGTCGTTTCTATAAGCAATCAACCGATAATTACATCACATCCTGAGAACAACAACGGCTCATCATCGTCTACTTACACCCGGCCGTATCTCCGGTCACCAGATGACCGGACGATTAATCTAGTAACATGCGATGTGTCAGACGCTTCATTGTAACCAGGTGCCACCCATGATTAATGATCTGACAAAATTGTGCCACATTAATAAACAATTAGTTGGCATACGAGTGCCGCTTTATTTATGCAAGTCCGTTATTATGCGATGATACAATTTTAAAACAGGATATCAAATATTAATATGATGGACGAAATTGGTTCTTACACTGATATTCGTTTACATGGCTGATGAATTGATGATATAATTACCTATTGTAAGTCAATCAGTATAAATCGAAAGAAACCAGGTGATTGCTGACAGAACGCCGAATCCAGCTGCGCCGAGGGCGACTTCCAACTTAAGTAATAAACTCGAATTCTTTATTTCATTTAGACGTTTACAGTCACTTTTGAAAATCAAAAAGAAAAGGATGAAGCTGTCTTACGAGTATATCCCAGTCATAAGCCATAACAGCTTGTGAAAGTATTGTAGTTACCCAATCCAAAGAGCAGTTCGCAATGGAAAACAATGGACAAGAAACTCAATGGATATTTTTTTAATAGAATATTTCCGGTTACATTAGACGTATTTGTAAAAATTCAGAATTCGGTAGGTATGTAAAGTATTTTTCAGGTATTTTTTTTTCATTTTTATTTCGTAAAACATTTAATTTTAAGCAACTAATTTTAAGCTTTTTTTTTTCCAAGTAACAGTTTCTTTTTTATTATTTTTTAAAGTATTATTCGTGATGACGTAATTTCATAGCCTGAATAGCTTTAAGTCTTTGCCACGTTTTCAGTACATACAAAAAACACTAATAGATAACTTCAAAGTTGACATTGATGACAGTTGACGCCTGACAGATACGTGTTTTTATTTTGTTGTGAAATGTGAATGCTGTGATCGTGACTGTGATGTGAACTTTTTGTTGGAGTTTCTTTTCCTAAATTTTAATTTCTATCCATTATCCGTGCTGCGTATCCGTGCAATGAATCTGTCATCGACAACTAGTGCTAAATGCTTCGTACCGTCATGTAAAAACACTACAACAAATAGCCGACACAAATTGTTTGTAAATGTGAAAGAAACGCTAAAAAAGAAGTGGTGCAAGGAAGTAAATATGGAATATAAGCCTGGGCGTCGTCTTTTTTGTTGCAAAGATCATTTGAACGCGAAATTATCAGCGCGCGATGCATTCAAATAAATAACACAGTAACTAGCATTGACAGTTTTGATTTGACACTGACGGTATGACAAACAAAAGTTTTTTTTTTATTTATCATGAAAAGAACGAAGGAAGTAGTCTATTCAGGCTACGTTATGACGTCATTTAGAGGTCAAATGAAAGTCAAATGATTACAAGTATTATTGTGAAAATAAACACAATCTTGTGATATAGAAAGCTAAAAATAGAAAAATAAGGCATAAGACCCTAAAATCTCCAAATGGTTTTGGAATCAGCGTAGGTTAATTTTTACTTTACATACCGAATTGTGACGCAATCGCACTTTCAGAGCGTCTAGAGTAATAGATTAAATCACCAACAAATAGTGCATCAAAAGATAGTTTGAAAAATATCACTATCAGCGATAAAACCACAGTGGGACCCATAGGATAACACCAGCATTGGAAAAAGAGCTGTATACTTTCTGTATACTAACTGTATACTAACTGTATACTAACTATATACTAACTGTATACTAACTGTATACTAAATGAATACTAACTGTATACTAACTGTATACTAACTGTATATTAACTGTTTACTGTTTTAGTATTATAGAGTTATCTATACTAATTCTAAACTTACTTTGATCTACAACAAAGTACATTCTGCCTATCTAAAAATCTGTCTAGTCTAGCAGTTAACCTATGAGAGCTTATTTACGATTACTAGCGATACGATTACGGATTACACTTCAGACGTATAGTACCGAGAGCTATGAAAGCCTACATAAATATCAACACAAGTATCACTTTTGTTAAGCTCTTATTTCTCAGGAATACCTCAGACGAAATAAGGACTAATAAGGACTCAGTTTATTGAGTGTACTTATCGTGAATAGGACTTACTAAACCCTTTGTCTACAATAATAACGCGCAATCCTATTACAGATATTATCGTATGATTTAATGATGAAGACGCAATAAATGGAAAATGATAAATATTCTACAAAACAAAACTTTCTGATTTATAATTGCGAAACAATGAATTTGTATAATCATGTTCGTTACATACCTTTCGTTTATCACCGTCATCATCATCAACTAGCCAAACAAATCCCCATGCTCATCACACAAATATTTGCTCCTACCGGGATTTGAACCCGGGACCCTATGAACGTGAGGCAGCCTCACTACTGCTACGCCATTCGGGTCATCTAGTTGGGATCTTCTATGATACGAAATTTAATCCATCTGCTGTATTCCTGTAAGTGTCTAAGAATATGACTAATAGTCTATGTCAGAGGGCAGAGCAGTAACATGTATTAATATCGTATTCCTACAAACATGAGTTCGAGAGTTCTTTTTTATAGCATGGTAAAGCTCAGGTCGAGATCTTTATATGTTACTCAGCAAGTATTTTTACTTAGAGAAGTTTGCATCTCTACAAGGCGAATTTTGCATCCTAGTGAAAATTCAGGAGCTTGTCACAAAATACATAAATAATCAATTTAAATTATGATACCCCGTCAAATAATTGATAGAGCTGCTATTTTAAATTGTTTAAATTTGACAGTATTTCAGAATAACAAACATAAAACACTTTTTTGCAAAAAATATAACCTACTTCACACAAAAAAGTGAAAAATAACTTTAGCTTCAGAAGTCGGTGACCTTTGTTTGATTGATTTAGTTTTTTTGTCACCGACTTCTGAAGCTAAAGTTATTTTTCACTTTTTTGTGTGAAGTCGGTTATATTTTTTGCAAAAAAGACACATGTGCTTACCCTTTCACAGCGTATCGGTGTGATTTTTTGTTATGAACTGGTGTAAACAATAGACAGACGTGAGTCTTCAGCGATCCCAGTACATTTGCTATCATTTATTAAGGAGTTCAGTTGCCTATCTACCGAAGTCACCGGATCTTTATCAAATCGAAATGGGATCACTCCGAGAAAGTACTATACCTAAAACTACCCAAACCGCTTCTGGTGTGCCTATAAAGTTAACGAGTTACCTCTATTTCTCCGGGATCCCTTTGAATGGAACTTTACACGTCCAACTGTCGAAATCTGGGTGTATTGTATACTTCTGCGTACTCCCTCAGAGCATACAGGTGTGATGTTACGTCATGATGTTGTATAAACAATAAACAACCAAGCGATTGCAGCAATTACTGCAGCTTTGCCGTGTATTTTTGAAGAGTTCCATTTATATCTCCGAAGATCAGCTTAAGATCTCAACCAAATTGACATGGAACTACACGGAAAGCACCAGCTTTCAAATAAAAGAAGAATCATCAAAATCGGTTCACCCAGTCGAAAGTTCTGAGGTAACAAACATTGTCGAAATCTGGGTATATTGTACACATCTGCGTACCCCCTCAGAGCATACAGGCGTGATGTTACGTCATGATGTAGTATAAACAATGAACCTACAAGCGGATGCAGCAATCACTGCAGATTTGCCGTCTATTTTTGAAGAGTTCCATTGTATATCTCCGAAGATCAGCATCAGATCTTCAACAAATTAAAATTAGACCCAACGGGAAGCACCAGCTTTCAAATAAAAAAGATTCATCAAAATCGGTTCACCCAGTCGAAAGTTCTGAGGTAACAAACACAAAAAAAAAAAAAAATACAGACGAATTGAGAACCTCCTCTTTTTAGAAGTCGGTTGAAAACACACAAAAAAGGCTTACTGCTAACAAAATATTAATTAAAATCAACAATCAAAATAAACTATATCACTTCACAAAACAAGGTAAACACGGGCTCTGATTGGCCAAAGCTTCGCGGGCAAGTAAATACGGCTCTCTGATTGGGCCGGCGTTTCGCGTCGCCGTCGCTCATTGGCTGTAGCTCACGATAATTTTACGTAACTACGATTTTTGAATTGATCACAACAAAAACACGATTATATTGAAATTAAACGCCTAATACTTCTAATACGATATATAAAAACATACGTAATAGACACAGTTTCCATTTCTGTTAATGTTTACCGCTAAATAAGGCGAGTTAAATGAAAATAGTTCGTCGATGACGCTTGAATCGTCGTACCGGTCTGCGATGTCCTTGAAATGACTATTTCTGCTCAAAATCTTCGGAAACTAAACAGTTTAATCATTAAAATATGTTCATTACTTACCCAGGCACGATTTAAACATAACACAACACCGCATTTACACCTCACTACACTCAAAATTCACTCAGGGAAAAATAACTTGCTATAACGGGGGGCGCCCGCCGCGACCGGTCGGCGCGTGACCGATTTAAGTACTGGGTGCACTGTAAAAAGCGTCGTTCGTTGTTGAACTAAGGAAAAATGTCTTTCTTGTTCTTTCTCCTACACTCTGTGCAAGTTTGAGCGAGATAGGCACAGGTTTAATCATCCATTTACGTCAAATTGAAGGCATAAATGACGCGACCACATTGTGGTCTTTCACAGATTAGGCCCAAAATTTGACGCGACCACCAGGTGGACTTTCACAGGTCGTAAAAAAAAGAGACGAATTGAGATCCTCCTCTTTTTGGAAGTCGGTTGAAAATAACCTGTGATGCAACTCTTCCTTCATACTTTTCCTGGCTTAGGACGGGCAAAAATACCTACCTCAGGTGTAACGTGACGAGCCTAAATGTAAATTTGATTTGACAAAAAAGAAAATGAAAAACATTATCGAAATCATTGAGTAGATCTTTTTGGCGACAATTTTACGTACAGTTATCACTTTTAAATTTACACTGTTTGAATTACCTACATTAATCTTAATAAATGTTCAAAATGGGATCACGGCACAGGCCGTTCAGGGAACAATTCTTCATACAACCAACGAGCCTCGTTCAGATTGTCACCCGCGATGGCGTTAAGCGGCACTATTTCGGTCCACTGTATTAACACATTTATTAAAGGCATACTCGTAGCACTAAGTGCACTCAATTTACGCGGAAGAAATAAGCGGCTCGGCGCGCGGCGCTTCGACTTGCACTCGCTAGCGCGACAACTGGCTGACGCGGGGGTGCGCGAGCGGTGGCGCTTTCTATGACCCCGAGTGCCGGCCAGTCGCCGTCAGCTGTTTCCGGGAGTATTAGGCTGAAATGATCTTGAGGAAAAAATTGGATTTTCTTCAAAAAAGCTTGTTTTTTTTTTCATTGGTTTTAGGTTCTATTTATGAAATCAAATCACTGGTTTCAACGATAACGGTGTCACACTAACGCCCTGTATACTATGTCACCTGAAAAGACATAAAATTGATATTAGTACAATTTTTATTTTTAGTTAAAAACTTTCGGACCTGACTGTACGACGAGCAACTTTTAAACGTCATTCTCTATCACGGTATTAAATGTTATTCTATATTGTTACAGATTTAATATTTTCGAAACAGCGCTATGTATTATGAGTTGGATGTTTTTCTCTGGACTGCATGTATACAGTTTTTTTTAGGACAAGCCCAAAAAACACTGTTCCCAAACCACTGTAACTCCAGAAAGCCAGAATCAACAGTAACGACCACCAGAAAAGCGCCGAGACATTGAAGCTCGACGAAGTCCCTGAGAATGAATTTAACTGTCTTGGATCCCGCAACGAAATTAATCAGAAAAGTATAGTATACAGTATACGTACAGTATACAGTATATATACATCAATGTTTCTCGGCCAAACATTATCCTCTATGGCTTCACGGATGTCGAGAAATAAATGTGGCCTCAAGTGTTTTACTACCACTCCGGGATAAAAGGATTCGCGGTAAATAAAAACATATACATTAACATAATATGTAACTCCATACATATAGGAAATTGAGGAAGTTTTCCGGAGGATTTTGGTGCCAACTGAATATGACTTATATAGTTTGGGAATAGTGTATAATTACATCATTGGCCTAATTTTTACAATACTTAAAATAGTATGTAGGAAATTCCAAGTTCTTTTTGTTTAAAAATTCACAAGATCCAATCGAGTCAAGAAAAAATATTGTAATTACTTTCATCATAACTGTAATTTTGTTAGCACGTTGAATTTGCCGGAGAAACATCGGAAATAACATCGGTCCACACAGAAAATTAGCCGTGGAAAAAATAAATTTACTGATGACTGAGTACACCAACAAACCGAAAAAAATGTACTTACTTTAAAAAAATCATGTCTACGTAGTATTTACAATATCAATACCGATACCAATACCAACAAAATGTACAATTTTGTTATGAAAAATTGTGTCAGAACAAAATATCGAGTGAAACCGTATTGGTATTAAAATAAAAATTGACACTAAACTACCTCGTATGTGCTGTAGAGCGGCAGAGATTTGAAATCGTGGCAATGACTACGTGTGTACACTGGACAGACCGAGTATTGCATTTTACGTAAATAAGTAATCAAAAATGAGTATTGTTTCAAGAATAGGCTAGTTTCCACCATCAATAAATTGCAAATGTAATAAGTCCGTCAGTTAGAGTATTGGAAAATAATGGATACGTATTTTTTGTTTTTGTAAGTCAATGAATACTGACAAAGATAAAACGCATCAAAACATGGGAGTGGGGGGCTCGTGACGTCACAACGCACTAAAAATTATAGCACGGCGTGACGTATTGCAAATTTTAAAGCGTTTATGAAAAAAATAAAAATACGGGTCAAATATTTTTTGATTATGTAACTGACGGACTAATTAGATTTTTTTAGGACACAAGCCTATGCCAGTTTTCAGTAAAACTAGTTTATGCATATTTAGTAGAAAGATTGCTGACGCAATTTTTTAATCACGAGCTATTTCTAAATGACTGAAAGCTCATTCATATAAAGTCAGATTTCTAGGTTTCAGGAATTTCCTTTCTTACCAAATTAGAGGAGTTAATAATTCAGTTTCAGTCACGATAGGCCACACGCATGACTTGAATGAGGCAAACGACAGAACTACCCAGATAGCTACTAGGTAGTGGTCGAACTAAATCTGAGTTATCGATTCGAGCAGAAGTAGATTTTTGTAAGTGGAGACCTGTAATTGGTTTTCAGACTACTGTACTTTTTTTTTTTTTTTTTAGGATGGGAAATCATCAAATGACTTCTCCCACTCTGGGCGGAGCGGGAGGGAGTGTCAGACTCTTACTGACTAAATCCGACTGACTAAAACAGTCCCGCAACCCCCAGACTATTGTACTGTCGTTGATGTTTGTTTTAGCAGTAAGTCTCCCATGTTACTTAAATAAATAAATATGTTAAATACATACTAAAGTTCTGATAGTAGCGGAAATGAGAATGTTGAGATAGATTTGTGGATGTAGTGACAAGAATTGATAATAATAATAAAATATGAATAATATAAACATGATAAGTAATGATGAGTATACCTATTAGAAGAAGTTTGAATGGCACCTGTCAGAAAGAAATTCGGTTGCCATGGTATGGGGTGTCGTAGCCAATTCGTATAACACGCCGTATTACATAATGGTGCGCCGGATTGTAAAACGTCACCGTTATGTAATGCGGCGTCGTCACATTCAGACGGATTGTGGTGGCGATACGTTCGTCATAGCGGCGTCCAACGTTTAGCCGTATTGTCAGCAAGAAGAAATGACCGAATAAAATACTGAAAATTCCGAAAATAAGGCTTAGTTGACGTAGCCCGCTACGCAGGGCTCCTATTTCTGTCTGCAGGGTATAATATTATAACTTAACATAACCTAACGTCGGGTGCCCTAAGTATCAAGCTCGCTCTGCTTACTTTCAAAGCGGCATATCGACGATGCACCATTTTGTATTTAGGCGACGCGTTTATGCCGCTTTGACGAACGCGAAGTGCTTATTCAAAACGGCGTAATTTCTTCAGCCGAATTGTAATCCGGCGGAACGTAAAGACGTCGCATTACATAACGGAAACGTTTTACAAACCGGCGCGCCATTATTTAATACGGCGTGATCTACGATATGGCTGCGACATAATATGGACATGTAATAAGCAGGGATAACGCATGTGACTGCGACATGGACATGTAATAAGCAGGGATAACGCATGTGACTGCGACATGGACATGTAATAAGCAGGGATAACGCATGTGACTAAAGAGTGATGGACATGAATGTTGATGGATGGAGGAAAGCCAAATAAAAGATGGATGAATGGTGTGAAGAATTGTATGAAAAAGAAAGAAATAATGATGTCGTGACGTCTGACAGGGGAGAATGGAAGAGGAAAGCGTGTTACGCGGACTGCAAATAACATGAGAAAGGGTAGGAAGATGGTAACTTACTAAAGTTCTGATACCACATTAAAACTTCTGCATTTTCCATAAACTTCTAGAGAATAAACACCTCTTCAGTCACTTACAAAATAAATTATCTCTCAACGTGGAAACTATAACATAATTGAAAGAAGATACTCGAGCGTATCTTTTTTCAAGGATCGTGTTCATTAATTACGAGGGCGTATTTTTGTCCCTGACCATTAGAGATACGTCAACCTACCGTTAACCTGAGATTAATGACGTGGCTAGCTAAATTCTAACGCTATTTTAAACATTTTAGCCATCACAGACTGAAAATTTTGCCAGCTTTTGATCTGATCAAAGTTTAATTTGGAAATCTAGTTAGGCTTTTGGCTCGGGTTGTTCGTGTGAGCTTAATGATTAACTTTGTTTAAAACAATGGTTTATTATAACTAGCTGATTGTTTTAGTTCAAAAATGTTAGTTAAATGTTTTGACCATTCGTTATGACGGTCATTAAAAGGTACATGGGCAACTTTGGACTTTGACAGTCTAATAAAGGATTATCCAATTTTGGTTGCCTAATAGTAGCATCAGAGGACACTGCCTAGGGTTTTTGGCATGAACACATTAATATGAATAGCGGGTAGTAGTTGGGAATTATAGAAGTGTGTAATTTCCACAACATTAGACGCCTAAGGTCATTCAAATAAATATAATTACATTTAAACAATATACATGAAGATATCAACAACAACGAGAAGAATTTTACTTCGATAATATGATGTGACGTCCATCAATCCACACTCAGTGGCAGACAGGTGGTCTTAGCCATTGAAAGTTTTACTAAAATTGTAGGAGCATTACAAACTGAGTATTCAAAAACCGGCCAAGAGCGTGTCGGGCCACGCTCACTGTAGGGTTCCGTAGCTTCCCAGACCATTAAAAATACCAACATTTTTCGTCAGCAAAAATAACTTTGTTTTTCATAGTATTTGTATGAAAAACAAAGTTATCATTTGCGTTTTTTTGAAAAAGTGCTATATAACTCAAAAACTATTCAACTCATCAAGTTGAAAATAATTTTCCTAGAAAGTTCATATAAAGGTCTACTTCTGTGATTTTTTTCATATTTTTTAAACTTATGGTTCAAAAGTTAGAGGGGGGGGGGACACATTGTTTTTGACTTTCGGAGCGATTATTTCCTAAAATATTAATATTATCAAAAAATGATTTTAGAAAACCCCTATTCATTTTTAAATACCTATCCAACAATATATCACACGTCAGGGTCAAAATTAAAAAAAAAATCGCTCCCCACTTTACGTCTGGGGGAGGTACCCTAATAAAAATGTTTTTTTAAATTTTTATTTTTGCACTTTGTCGGCATGATTGATATACATATTGGTACCAAATTTCAGCTTTCTGGTGCTAACGGTCACTGAGATTATCCGCGGACAGACAGACAGACAGACAGACAGACAGACATGGCGAAACTATAAGGGTTCCGTTTTTTGCCATTTGGCTACGGAACCCTAAAAAGAATATACCCAAGAATAACCGAACTAATACTCTAAAACAAATCGTTCCCATCCTTAATTCAAAAAAATACAAAACCTCAATACTTCCAATGATATCAATTCTAAACCACACAGTCTGAGAGCATACGATATTGAAACAAAAAAGCTGTGAGAGAAAGAGACGAACCACCACGGAGTACCCACTTCAGTACATATCTCGTTAGTCATCCAATTAGTGTTCGGATCGACAGTTGAATATTTTATACTTCACAGTAACATTACCGGTACGATTTTGTTGCTTGTTTATTCTACGTTCGATGATATAAAATCTCTCTGTCTTTTGTTAAGATTGCTATTTTGTCCGAGTTTCCATGATTATCTGAATTAACTTGTGAGTGAATTTTATGTTATCTAAGTTACTTTTCTAGATTTTATTATTTTAATTAAGGCTTCCGTACAAACAATGCTAAAAAAACGGAAGACTTTTAGGATCACTCGTGCGACTGTCTGTCTGTAAGTCCGTCTGTCACAGCCAATTTGCTCCGAATCTAATGGACCAAATCAGGTGAAAGGTACGATGGTGTAATCCTATGACCCAAACACAGATGTGTAAAGTAAATAAATATTCTTTTTAAATAAGGTTCATTTTCGGGGGATAAATTAAGAATTCAAAAAAAAATTTCACGTAAATAAATAAGTTCACTAATGCATATTATATTTAGTGGAGATTGTTTGAAAAGCCATATTATGATTGAATATCAATGAATTGAAGCCATAAATAGTTAGTAGAAAGGATGTATCGAAAAGGCATCTAGAACTCAAACTCAAACTCAAAGCATTTATTTCAATTAGACCATTACGACATTTTCGAATGTCTAAAATACAAAAAAAAAGCCACAGTCACAGCCCCAAGGCATAATAACTTGAGAAAGTACTGTAGTTGCCCATTCCCTAGCGTAGATCTCTATGGAGAAGAACGGGCAAGAAACTCCATGGACAAAAATCAAAATATTAAAAATAAAACACATTTTAATGTAGTACGTGGTATAATCATCTCATATTAATATTAAAATGTCGTCTAAAAATTGTGCAGATAGAACAATATTGGTCCCATCTAGGTTATATTTACTTTCAGAGTTAGGTGCAAGCCACTGCCGAATCACTGACGGAATTGTTTAGCACCAAGGGTCGTCGGCCAAGGGTATTGCAGTAATTGGTTGCAATCCCACAATTGTTCACACATCGATCCATATTTTTAATAATATCCAATCCAAGCCTATGGCAAAATCCAAAAATCACTTCCAAGCTAAACGTGTGAGCGATCTTCGGTGGGTCCAGAATGGAAGCAAGTGATGACACTTGTATGAACAAGGTAGTCAGGAATCCGTAATAAACAAAGCAGTGGTCGTTGAAATTATAAAATAATCGAGAAAGCACTCAAACCGTAACGGAAAACACGAAACGAAGGGGACTGAAGAATTGGCAAGTGTCAATGGCGGTCCGCTGTCAATGCTGTCACACATAATATAATACGAATGCTCATCATCTGCCTAGCCGGAGCGACTGCCTATCTGACCTCCACAACCCAGTTAATACTGGGAAATACGATACCACTTGGTAAGACTGGTGTTAGACTTTTGGGGCCACTGACTACCTGTAACGACTGTCAAAGATGGACAAATGACAGCTGGGACAAACGGCTTAACGTGCTTTCCGAGGCACGGAGGAAACTCGGTATGTAAGGGTGGTCACCCATCCACAGACCAACCTAGGCAAGCATGGCTTAACCTAAAGATCGACCCGAGCGGCTGATATTATTTAGCCACGAGGTCCACATAATATAATACTAATGCTGTTATTTAAAATCTGACTTAATTTAATCGATACGAAATCGATCATCATTTATGTTTTCCAGTTATAACTTCACATTTTCTTTATTAATGCAAATGTAATTAAATGCACTATATTGTGAACACGTATTTAAAGTGCATTAAAATGCTTTGAGTAAATTACCTAGTGCAATGTTTTTCTTTTTGTAATTCTGTTATCGATTAATTCAATCGGTAATGTTATGAAAACTGGCTTTCACATTTTTCTCATCTTCCAGATTGAGAATTGAGCTGATTTCTGACGTGTCTTTCAATCAAGCAAACATTATAAAATAACACAATGTACGTTTTTTATTGGTCATTCCCTATGTAGAAAGCACTATAGAGCTATAGTATAAAAAAAACTATTAACAAAAATGTTCACACTAAAAATACTCGTAGGTTACATTTAAATAAATAATTTAAACACCAACCAATGGACTAAGCAAATTAAAATTGTACAACCCCGACCGCAAGTTTCGACCGGCGACAGCAAAATGGTCCTTAACATTTTATAGAATCGTAACTCCGCTTCGAATGGACTTACATAAATAAAACTATGAAAAATGAATGGCTCAATTCCTTTATCCCTATTTTTTCCTCCATCGGACTCCAAATAACGTGCTCGTTTGCCATCCAGGGTCATAAATTCGGCGTCTCTCTGGCCCCACGACCCATTTGCAATTGAAAGCGTTCTTTATAACAGGATATGTCCGGTCTCACTTTTACGATCGACTGTACATGCAAGCTTGGTCGTACTAACATAATACACTTGCCACTTTCCTATCGAGTATATTCGCTGATATTTTTCTTTGTTAGTTAGTTGGGAGACTTTTTTTTAAACGTGATATGTCTTTCTTTTGGGTGACGTTGTAGTTGAGGTAGTTTTTGTTACATTACCTACATGTAGTTAAATGTAATTAAAGAGACTAGCCCCCGTATTCACAAACGACTATTGGAATTAATTTCGATTCTACAAGTCGTATGTCTAATCTTTTTTGGCATAGGTAACAAAAACGAGAGAGGTATACATACGACTTACCGAATCAAAATCTAATCGAAGCGTTGTGAATTGTATGCGAGTCGCACGGGACCGGTCAATGTGGGACACTTGGGGGAGTCCTATGTCCAGCAGTGGACGTCTTTCGGCTGAAATGATGACGATGACATAAGTGAAAGCGGTTAATCGTTATCGCTCTTATAGAATGTAACCTTTTCTAGGTCGTCTGGTAAGGCTAAGCTATGTTGTTAAAGTGCTTTGTAGGTGTACTTTTAGGTATACAGCTCTATCTAATTATACTACGAGGATTACAGGAGTGATGTTATTTCATCCGAATTAGTTAAAGAAATGCCAAGAAATGCGCCCCTTCTCAACATTTTTAAATAACGACAATCAGTTGCAGCGTTAAAAGCGCAAAAAATGCAGCGTTTCATTTCCTTAAGACCTCATTCAAAGATCCCATCTCCACCTTTTTATGGCAGAACCTTAAACAGCGGAATTGAATCTCCAACGATTGGGCATTCTAATCATACTAAACCAGATAAACCGCTTAATCTCTCGCTTATCTCTCTAAAACCGCTATAAACAATCGTATTTCGCGTGAACATTATGGTATAATTATCTGAAAATCCAATCGCCTGAAATGCTATAAATAAAAGCCTATTGTCGACGAAACCGGATTGGATTTAGTCATACCGCATCGGTCTACGCAAGAGGGAAGGATAGAATACAAATAGCGGATCAATTCGATTGCATACATCTACTAATTGATTGGTAATCCGTCAGGAAAGCTGATTGGTCAAAGGGTTTGGTGAAAGGGTCTGATTTACGGTTTTCACTCATCATAATCAAAAGTGTGTCTAATCGGTCTGTCTCTGGATTGAAATTTCCGTGATAATGGACTAAATTGGGTAGACGACAAAAAATAACAATTTGTCCGTCAGTTAGTTATTTCTTCTTTCCAAAATTGACGAAGATAAGACGCTTTTAAAATTGTCAATACGTCACGCCTTGGTATAATTTTTAGCGAGTTCTGATGTCACGAGTCCCCTCTCCCGAGTTTTGATGCGCTTTATCTTTGTCACTATTTGTATGCGCTGCTGAACACACACCTTGATTGATAGCTTGAATGATAAGTCACGGATAGTCAAAGATTATGGTTTATTGAATATATTTAAATACCACTTAACTAATGCGTGAATGAGTACAGCTGACTATGAACGCTGATTCAGTACTGTCGCTTTACACTATGTTTTGTGCAAGGTGACGGAAAGGTGCTGATATATGTAATGCGCGCGTGCCATGTACGATACATGACTCGTACACTATTTGTTGATTTACAAAAACGAAATTATTCTCCCTATTTGAGATTTATATAAAGCAATTTTCACAGTACAGTTTTAATCTTGGTTGTCAGGCGCTGTCCTTCCATGCGAAAACCAAATATTTTAAAAACGTAACTATAGATTTTCTTACCGATTCTTCTCTACAACAAACGACCACAGTAACCGCAGACTCGACAACTCGAACTCGTGTAACAATTTTTTGACGTTTCTATGTGCCTCTCATGTAAGCCTCTGAAAATAAAATTATTTGGATTTACTGATACACGCATGCTTAACGCCACACATACCAAAACCTTGTACTATTATTTACTTGCACTCGAACATTTGCAAGTTTGTGATGTTCATAAATAGAACTCCTTTGAGCTGCGTTTGCAAATAGTTAAACGTCTGGACCTGGCTTGCTACTATAAACTGGTGAACCCCCGTGAATAACCGATCTTTACTGTACTATGCCGACAGACTTTCAACAGCTGCCTCTACATTAGGTATAAATTCTGGACGCAGCAAATTTTGCTAGTAGCATAGACGGCTTGCACGGTTACTGCGTATCACACGTACGACGCGTGAATGCTACGCTGCCTTCCATGCTAGTTGCGTATTATGTATACGTCAAATTAACGCTACGTTGACACATTACTCGGCGTACACGCCAGTGCAGCGTCCAACCGGCGTACAATATACGGATAGATACATGCCAAATAAACCATGATGCCGTAACAATATTCATAAAAATTAACCGCTGATGTGATTGAAAATACAGATTTTCGTTTTAATTTTAACTATTAAACATTTTGGGATAATATCGTGCTTATGGTCCCTAATGAGTTTAACACATTTATAATTACTGCAAAACAATTAGGTACAATCCACAACGGGCTTAAATTTTGCACGTTTGGATTAAAGGTTCATGATTTTGCAAAATGCTGGGACAGTTTGTCAGATATCTGGTAAATCATTTTAGATTGGACCTACCGGTGGTATTATACAGCGTGTAACAGAAAGGATAAAGTCATTTTAAAAGGTGACCAGTAGACCAACAAAATTACAATACCAAAAAAAACCGGCCAAGAGCGTGTCGGGCCACGCTCACTGTAGGGTTCCGTAGCTTCCCAGACCATTAAAAATACCAACATTTTTCGTCAGCAAAAATAACTTTGTTTTTCATAGTATTTGTATGAAAAACAAAGTTATCATTTGCGTTTTTTTGAAAAAGTGCTATATAACTCAAAAACTATTCAACTCATCAAGTTGAAAATAATTTTCCTAGAAAGTTCATATAAAGGTCTACTTCTGTGATTTTTTTCATATTTTTTAAACTTATGGTTCAAAAGTTAGAGGGGGGGGGGACACATTGTTTTTGACTTTCGGAGCGATTATTTCCTAAAATATTAATATTATCAAAAAATGATTTTAGAAAACCCCTATTCATTTTTAAATACCTATCCAACAATATATCACACGTCAGGGTCAAAATTAAAAAAAAAATCGCTCCCCACTTTACGTCTGGGGGAGGTACCCTAATAAAAATGTTTTTTTAAATTTTTATTTTTGCACTTTGTCGGCATGATTGATATACATATTGGTACCAAATTTCAGCTTTCTGGTGCTAACGGTCACTGAGATTATCCGCGGACAGACAGACAGACAGACAGACAGACAGACAGACAGACATGGCGAAACTATAAGGGTTCCGTTTTTTGCCATTTGGCTACGGAACCCTAAAAACGAGTTTTAATTCTTCCAGTGCTTGCATTGTTACTTTTTACAATTGACTACAAATTATAAAACAAAGTCCTCCGCCGCATCTCTCTGTTTGTTCGCGATAAACTCAAAAACTACTGCACCGATTTTCATGTTGTTTTCATCAATGGATAGAGTGGTTCTCGAGGAAGGTTTTAATATATAATATGTATGCGGGCGAAGCCGCGAGCATCAGTTAGTATAATATAGTTTGTTGTTTTACTATGTAGATATCAATTTTTATTTATTTAAAATTGCATCTCCATAGGTATTTTTATTTGGGTCTGAAATTAGAGATTTGAGTTAAGAGGCAAATTCTCTCGATAGGTACCTTTTTTGAATACCTACTAACGAATAATATCTGAAATTCCAAGACTGTTAATTCGTCCGATATAAACCAAAGAGACGATATTTCTTATTTTTGATCGGATGGACACAACATTACGAAACCTTATTTTTGGGTGAACATAAAATAGAAAATCGTAAAACATATCGGCTTAAAGATGTCTGCATAACTAGACATGGCTTTAAGCCTTTTATCGTTGTTCTGCAGCACTGTCCGGGTGAAATACGAGTCATGCTGCTGGCGTTAATATCAGATGATATTTTTTTATTTCATTTTAGTGTATGTTAACTTATTCCGATGGACAACGAAAAGTCTGGCAAATAAACTTCATGACATGGCTATAACACGGCAAATTGTTAATTTAATAAATAATTGTTTTCCTCGATTGTTGTCTTTTTAAACTTTCACGATCAGAACACAATAAAACTTATGCAAACGGGTATTTATCGCGAACTTTGCCTTTAATTTAAGTTTCAATTGGATTGCACCGGCGTTTATTCAACTACCAACTAGGACAGCACACTAGTGCAGCACTTGTGCTGTCCTAGTGTGAATCGGCCCTATTTAACATTTATGAAGATCAAGTAAGGGTAGTTGAATGAACGCCTTCGGTTTGCTGTGGCGGTACCTCCAATACTTCAGTCTTCCCCATAGATAATACACTATATAATACAAGATATATGCTCAACTCTGGTTTTCGATTTAATACTGTGTACCTAAGGTGTCAGGTGGCGCTGGTAGTTTTTGTTCAGCCCTATTAAATACAAAAAGTAAATCCTGACTTAGGATTCGAACTTGTGAACTATTATTCACAAGGCAACCGCTGTCACTGCTGCACAGGCTAACTACTTCACTGACAAGTTGTATAAAATAGCTGTTCTCGTTATTATAGTTGTAAGCTGTCAAACAGTTGAAAAGCTGGCGTCCCTAACCACACAGATGACAGCACTATCTATGAAAATTTTGTTTGAAGCCAATGTATGGAAGTTTCACCCCCTGGTCTTCCTGCGACCACGGCTGGTGCAATCCAGTCGAAACGTCGGGCTTAAATTAAAGATAAAGTTCGCTTTAAATAAGTTCGTTTGCATAAGTTTTATAATGTGTTCCTTGAGTGTACTTATCAGTGGCAAAGGGTCTACTTATAATAATAGCAGTTGATAGAAGAAGTTAAAAGACTTAAGGTCTGATCACGAGTCAAGGTGAGGGATACCTAATGGCGTAAGGTTAAGTACTACTTACTAGTTAAGTGTTTGGTCCTATTAGAATAAAACAATAACCTTAATATGACCGTGAAAGTCCGAACAAGTAATAGTCTGCAAAGGATAAATGGTAGGTAGATAGGTCAGCGACAAGCTTTCAAGTATACAAACAAGTACCTAAACGATTCACCATGAAAACAAATGCCTACTTGATCACCGAGTACCGGCATGAAAACAAATGCCAAGTCTAATCATATTTTTTCGCCAAAACTAATCCTTTCTTGTTTTATTAGTACATGAAAGCATTTTTTTATTTATTTTTTTTAAATATAAATAAATGTTACACGAATACAAATAGTGTGTAAATAAAAAAATCCAGAGCAATCATTGTTAGAAAATTGTCTGGGACCGTTTTAGGTATTTTCATAAATTAATCGTCCTTATTTATGAAGGTAAATAAAACTTATGCGAAATAGCTTGAACAGGATTTAGTCCAACTAAAAAGCAGCGACAAAAGATAAAACAAATTTAATTTAAAAAAGGCTAGTTACGCCTTCTTTTTAAATAAAAATTTGTTTTATCTTTTCACAGCAAAAAGTACTTATATCATTGCTAGTTCAGTCGCGTACACAGCTCTTTACCATAACCTTACAAAACCTAATTCAATTACCTTTTAACACCAAAATCCTCATAAAATAAACCAAACAAGCCAACAGTGCTCAAAACTCTCTCATTTCACTAAAGTCGTTGACACTAAAGCCAGTTATTACCTTAATACACAGTTAAATATTGAATAAGAGAGCACAGAACACTGCAGTCGAGATAAGAGGTATAATTAATTAATATCATTAACCCTACGCCAGGTTAACACGGAAAGTTCGCAGTAACTACTAGCAATGAATCTTAATAAGGAACGAACGATGTCGCCTGCTCGGTCCTTCAAGCTATTAGTTACAAGTAATGGCGAATAACTCGGAAACAAAGACATACACTGCCTTTGTTATAAAATTATCTGTGACAATTTTATACGACGTTTTTCTAACAAATAGCCAGCTTTCTAAGTAAGTGCTTGTGTTTTTCATGGGAAAGCGATTCTCATACGACATCGCTTGTCCGTGCGATAGGGCGGAGGCGATGGAGATTTTGGGGCGGTGTGGTGCAGCGCGCGGAGAGGCAGTGAACGTAATTCGTCAGCGCAGAGAGGCGGTGAACGCAGCTCGTCCGCACGGAGAGGCGGTGAACGCAGCTCGTCCGCGCGGAGAAGCGATGAACGCAGCTTGTCCGACAATCGATTGTTCGTTTGTCAGGGATTTCATAACAGCCAATGTGACGTGAGATCAATTTGACCTCTCGATGCTGCGAACTTATTTTTCGCTCAAGTAATGTGCCAAATATTGTATCAAAGATCATTGAGCAGAATTTTTTCCTATTCGTGTGTCTCTCAGGCTAAACTTTAACACTTCTACGTCGTAGTCGGTGGCAGGGCACAGGTCACTGTGGCTGCATATTTTCTGCAGAGATAATTTACGTTGTTGATAGCTAACTGTTTACACCGCCCTCGAAAATTCATATCCAACGCCAATTTTTGATCAAGCCAGCAACTCGCTTTAACTCACTACCTACTTGCTATCTCTACTCGCTGCCTTTATTCGCTTCCTCTACTCACTGCTCGCTAATCGCTGGCGGTAAGACTCGTCCCTCGATGTTATCGCTTTGAGTGGTGCATTGACAAACGAAAACGTGTAAATTTTGTTGCATGTATTGTTTTGATAAAAGCTTCTTGTCCTGGTTTGTGATTTAAATTATATGTTGACCATCTACTGTCCGTTTCAAATGGCGGACACGTTCTTATGTCTCTAGGCTAGTGACAACGAAACATGCAATTTGTATGAAGTGAAAATGGTATAAGGCCACTCTCACATGACACCGCCATACCGCGCAGTTGAGTGGAGACGGTGAAACAGAAGATGTATTGGCGGTGTGCTTCTGTAAAATTCAAACAACAACTCGCATCTCACATCGCTATTCACTCTCACTTCGCATAAAACGTTCAAAATGAACTTTTTTTTTTTTTTTTTAGGATGGGAAATCATCAAATGACTTCTCCCACTCTGGGCGGAGCGGGAGGGAGTGTCAGACTCTTACTGACTAAAACCCATCGATGTTCCTTCCTCGCCCTTTACGTTCCGGGGCCGCAGTATCTCTTTCGAACAGTCCCGCAACCCCGGCAGGCTTCGGCCCTTGCGGGCCCCTCTCTTCTGCTGACATCTCTTTGAGGCGCGCGTGGAACACGAACGCGCCGTCGACACGGCGTTCAAAATGACCTTGATTTTGCATTCTGTAAGCATCACCTAATCACGGGAAGTGACGGAGGAATCACAGAATGCCACTTCTTACGTCATCTCATATTTTATCTGTCAAAATCTACCTGTCAATTTAGATCAACTCGATGACACGCTCGCAAGGGTGGCTCTGGTGTAAATTCAAATTATCAACCGAGTTTTTAGAATGCCAATCAAGAAACTCACAGCGGATTCAGATTCGAAATTTAGAATGCGATCTTACAGAATCATACCCTGCTCGGAAAGACGGTAAGCACCGGTCGTCTGTGCGGTTGGGCGGTGTCGCATCAATGGATTTAACATACATTACAAGTTATATGACGTAAGATCATAGCATGGCAAAGGCTTTTCAAACATCACACTTCCTCGTGGACTGGCGATTTCAGTTTTAAAACTATGTTAGGGCACAATTTTCTCACGAGGTATATCTCCATTGATGTCAGTGATAGAAAATACATCCACAGGAAATTGTAAGTTGTAAAAATAACGTGAGACGTTAAAGTATCGGTTTGTATTCAAACCAAAATGTCTTCTAAGAAAAATGAATTCACAGGAAAATGAATTCACGTCATTTTGACACCTTTCACGTGTTTTCATCCGATTTGTAAACCCATACATTCGTTAGCTACCCGGGTACCCGACACCGTCTACTTGGACCGTATGAAAAAGCCCTAAAGCCGTCAATTCTTACCCGGGACCGTCACGATCAAGTAACATTACCAAAGAAAAATATATGAAAAATAATTAAGGTTTTATTCAGCGAGAACTGTCCCCATTGTATAAAGGAAATATGCAAATAAAAGCTTGGAATTGAATTTAGCGCATCGACTCAAATTACATTTAGAGTGAGGTCAGGCGGGGTCAGCTTGTTATCGACTGAAACACAATCGCTTTAGCCTGGCCTCGTTCCATACTGAGTAGCTATCTCAATACCCAAATAACTTACGTAAAAATAACTTCACTTACTTACTGTCACTTTTTGTTGGGATTAAAAGTATTAAATTAATACTTTTATTCCCAATTTTTTTCAAGTCTGTTAAAGTAATCACATTAAAGTACATACTTACAATAAGACCTATTTAAAATAAGTGATATAATTTTGATTTTTACACACTCGGCAGAAAACTGTAAGTTAATGTAACTTTACTTAAAAATGTTTGCTTTGCCATCATGACAAAACACATACCAAAACAGTACGAAACTATAGCTATACGGAAGTGAACCTGATCAAAAAAGTAAAAAAAAGAGTTTTGAAGATTTGGTCAGCATTTTTATGCAGGCTTGATTTTCATGAAACTCTCTCCTCCTTTGATTTTGCGTCCTAAGATGGTAGTAGCTTCATTAAATACAATTATGAAGCTACTACCATCATCTGTAAATATTTTTTCGTGTTGGCCGTCTGACTGGATGCAACTCAATACCAGGAGCGACTGCTTATCTGGCCCCCACAACCCAGTAACCAGTAACGGAGTAGAAAGATATCACTTTGACTGTCACACTTTCTGGATTCTGTCAATCAATTAAATGTGAACAACGGCCAAACATGTTTGTCGAGGTACGAAGAAGTCTCAGTATGTAATGGACAGGCACCCATCCACCGATTAACCTTAGCAAGTGTAGCTTAACCTTGAACCTTGCCTATTGTTTAGGCACAATCTCCTGCATAAAATAGACCTAAAATATTTCACGTAAATCCAATGTATCAAAAACATAAAATGATAAAATATGTATCAACTTTGCCGACTGACCGCACCTCGGCTCTTAATACTACAATTTCATTAGACGGGATTATTCGCCCATGCTAATAGGATGTTTTATAATAGTTCGGCCAGACACGGAATCATCCGATAGACGGCCGACTAATAGGATTAGTAACTAATAAAACTTTTACTTTGCCACGTCATAATACGGATTCCACATTGTTTGTCTTTTGTCTTAATTTTTTAGTGCGATGGAATCTACGTAAGTGAGTAAACGTAAGTAAACGGACGGAATCGTCAAACAAGCATTTCAAACTAAGTAATTTTACGCAAAAAAAAATATTGCTGGGAAACGATTACGAACGATTTTATGATAGGCCTCATAAATTGTGCTGATTGCTGGATTGAATAGTATGGGGGTCGTGAAGGTGTTTTAAGTTAAAATCTTACATTAAAAACATGTATTACAAAAAAAAAAAACTTGTGAAAAGATATCTAGACCCCTAATATCTCACTACCCCCAACATGTAAATGCAACGTACCCAGGTATGGGTCTAGAACAAAAAATATCGCAGTAACCGGAGGAACAAGTGGCTTTTGACTTCGACACAGACACGGGATTGGCAGACTAACTCTTGATAATTGCTTGATAAGTATTAGAAAATTTTAAGTTTCTGTATTAATTATTTTGTATTTTTTATCAGACATTTCTCAATATCTTGTATACAGAAATGTCTGAAAAAAAAACACAAACATTTGGGGACTGCCGATAGAAGTAAAAACTAAGCACTTAATCTAAAGGGTGTAAAACACTAAAACACCTCTTCACGAAGCCGAAAAGCACTTGTTTTCCCCATCATTGCGATCATTTTTTTGTTCTACACCATACCTTTTTTTTTTTTTTTTTTTTAGGATGGGAAATCATCAAATGACTTCTCCCACTCTGGGCGGAGCGGAAGGGGGTGTCAGACTAAAACCCATCCATGTTCCTTCCTCGCCCTTTACGTTCCGGGGCTGCGGTATCTCTTTCGAACAGTCCCGCAACCCCGGCAGGCTTCGGCCCTTGCGGGCCCCTCTCTCTATGCTGACAACTCTTTGAGGCGCGCGTGGAACACGAACGCGCCGTCGACACGGCCTGTCGTCGTTAGACGGACGGACGGCTAGCTAGCCCATAGCCAACCGTCCACAGGCCCGCGTCTACGGTGGCAGGTAGCCACCACGTGGCCCCCGACGCCCGGTGCGTCTCCCGCGGCGGCCGGGAAGAGAGGATATCTCCCTCTCTCGTTCCGCCACCTCCTTCGCTAGCATGACTGCTTCGCAGAAGGAGGTGACGGCTTCCCATTCCGTCTCGCTCCGGACCATGGATTGAACCAGGGCCGGACGCGAGAGGTCACCGCCGCCGATCGCCACTACGAGGACACGGCGGTGCTCCGCCCACGCAGGGCAGACTTCCACCGTGTGCTCCACCGTGTCCTCCGGTCGATCCTCGCAGTGGAGGCACCCGGGCATTTCCTCCCGCCCGATTCGGTGCAGGTACCTCCCGAAACATCCGTGTCCGGTGAGGACCTGCGTCAGGCGGAAGGTGAGGACGCCGTGGCGCCTCTCTAGCCACTCCTCAAAGAGGGGACTTACCGCCACTATCGTGGCGTGCCCTTCTACACAATACCTAGGAACCTTCTAGTTACGGAGATATGGGGGGTCAAAGTTACAACTTTTTGACAAGTTTTTATTTTAAATACAAGTTTTTTTTGTAAGATTTCACCTCCACGACCTCCGTACTAGTCAATCCATCCATCAGCACAATGTTTTAAGTGCGTCACATTGAGTGCTACCACAAAACATGATTAATAACCTCAAAAAAAAGTTATTTCAGCAATATTTTTGCGTAAAGTTACTTAGTTGGATGTACAGAATGCTTGGTTAACGGCTTTGTGATGAGGTGGTTTACACCCTGTATATCTGCTACGGGCGAGAGGTATAAGTAGTGATACGCCGTAGAAGATCGGCTACGAGTGCTACGAAGCGTTAGGTGACGGTCACGCGAGTTCCATGATTTTTTGTTCACCTAAAAAGTGTTCAACGTTCCTATAGAAGTTCTCACTTCAAAAATCTCATGTTATTTGTATCATAAACATTATCAGCTCACCATTAGCAATTGGGGTAAGCCTTTTATATATAGAAAAAACTTACCAGGATATTTAGATAAGCAAGCATTTATTGGTTAGATGTTGTTCAATTTTCCTTGCGGGCCCCTCCCCTTATGCTGCCATCTCTTTGAGGCGCGCGTGGAACCTAACCGTCCACAGGCTCGCATCTACGGTGGCCGGTAGCCACCACGTGGCCCCCGACGCCCGGTGCGTCTCCCGCGGCGGCTGGGAAGAGAGGCTCTCTCCCTCTCTCGTTCCGCCACCTCCATCGCCAGCATGCCTGTAATCCCTGAAGAGTGAAGTGTAGGTACCTAATAGTAGTACACCAACATTTTCCCACTTATATTTTTAAGTCCCGCTAAATAGCACTTTGCCCGATCCGAGAATCGAACTCGGCACCCCATGCTCAGCAGTCACACTTGCGACCACGAGGCCAACGAGGCAGTTTTTTAAAATTCAAAAAACCTATATTCTCCTACCAATATCCTCCATCTTCCAGTAACCTATCATTTACTCCTTTTTCTTTCAAATCATTCCTCACAACACAGCGAAATGTGTCCGTATAAATCCTTAAGGCGATTACATGAGCTAAACGCGAGTTTTATTATTACTTAAAGTATATGATTCACTGCTATAAACAAGACCAGAAAAATATATGATATTCTTCAGGATATATGCTAGTATGATACTGTTTTGAAAACATAATACAATTCATTTGGCTCGATAAAAAGAAATCACGAACTTACCTCTAAAAATATCTTTCAAACAATAAAAAACATACTAATATGCATGCGATCATTCTGATTTTTTGGCAAATAATTCTACAAGCAATATATTAGCATGATACTGTTTTAGTTTTTAAATCCAATCAATAGTTTTTTTGTAAATCGATCGAAACCACTAATTTCGCGCTATTGGGCCCGCAGTGGCTGACGTAACAACCACTTTTTAGTGCAAGCTGATTTGAACTTTATTCTAACAGCATTTCAAACGAAGTTTGAAGCACCACAAATAGAGTTGCTAGTTTAGCTCGTCTAAGCGCCTTAATCAAAGTACAATGTAATTCACCATCCGTGTTCACTTCTCGATGACGTCACGTGAAACTTAATCTAGCATCGACAACATGCAACAAATTGCGGGCCAAGTGTCCCAGCTGTGTGGCCTAGACTTAATAGCTCACAGGCATAAATGGGATGGGACAGTCTGCCCCTCACCGTCAAATGTAGGACAGATTTAGTACCTAAAGGGACAGTTCGCACAGTAAATAAAAAGCATTATTGAGAGTATGCTAAAATTATACCACGGCGTGACGTATTGAGAATTTTAAAAGCGTCGTTACATCGTCAATTTTGGTTTACGTAACATAAGAAAAAATACGGATCAAATATGTATTGATAATCTTACTAATTAGATTTTTTCAGTTGACAAGCCTATTGGTAAAGTTGATTGATCTATTGGTTAATCGTTTTTTTTTAATTTTGCTGTTCTGTATATCACATAAGCCTACATTGTGGGATGCAATGAAGAATTGAGTATTGAGTGTAATATTTTGTTAGTTGACCTTATTGGTTTAAATAGGAGAAGGAAACCGGTGGGCTAAAATGTAATAAGTTGAGATATGGTCTAAAATATTTGTCTTATTTTTAAATCGATTTAATTAATCGATTACAGAATTACAAAAAGAAACGCTTTGGACTAGGACTCACTAGAGGTAATTAACTCAAGGTATTTAAATGCACTATTAGCACTGTGTACTTGTACACAATATTGTGCATTTAATTACAGGTAGAGACCGATTTCGTTTCGATTAAAATCAGTAGTATTTTTAAAAACAAACATTAGTACTATATTATCTGTGACAGAATTGACAGCGGACCGCCGTTGACACTTGCCAATTCTTTCTGCTCCACTCGTTTCGTGTTTTCCGTTACGTTTTGAGTGCTTTCCCGAATATGGTATAATTTCACCTACCACAGGTTTGTTTACTACGGATTCCGAGCCTGCCCACCTTGTACGACACCTTGTTTCCATACTGGACACACCGAAGATCTCGCTCATACGTTTGAATTGGAATTGTATTTTGGATTTTGCCATCTGCTTGCATTGGATATTGTTGAAAATAGGGATCGCTGTGTGAATAATTGTAGGATTTCTTTCAACTAATCCTAGGCCAACGACGCTTGAACGTGAAACAATTCCGTCAGTAATTTCGGGAGTGGCTAGCCACTCCCGAAATTACTCGTACATCACTTAACTTTGAAAGTAAATACTTATAAACTAGCTGGGTTAGGCACCAAGATCATATTGTTCCACCTGCACAATTTCTAGACAACATTTTAATAATAATATTAGGTGAAAATACCATGTGCTACATGAAAATATGTTTTTATTAATTCTGGACGCCTTTTCGGTAAATCCATTCGTGTTATCTATATAAAACTTCAAGTATTCAATCATGATATGACTTTTCAATCATTCTCCACTAAATATAACATTCATTACTGCTTAAAGAACTTAGTATTCAGTTGTTTTATAGAGACTGTAACATAACCACAGTTTTACTAAACTGACCTGAACAAAAGATTGTCAAACCTTATAGAATTATCAGCGAGGGACTGATAAGTCTGGATCAATTAATTCATAGCATTTTCATCTCGTTACATCCAAACCCAAGAATGTGTGTCTGTGCGATTGCACAGACACACATTCTTGGGTTTCCGTCTCGTTTAAGAAATATTGAACGATGTTCCTATATTTATCATTTTCTTCTTAACCAAATTTAGGACTCATGTATGTCACACGCTAACTTCCGAAACCTCCGAACCCATTTCAATGAAATTGTAAGGATTTGTAAAGTTGGTTCCAGCTTGGAAAAGAAATATATAGTTTTGAAACGGATAGGTGACACTGCTCCTGGAAGTAAATTGTAACCGTCCTAAGTCGGGGTGGATCACTAGTATTTTATTTAAAACTAGCAGACCCACGCAACTTCGTCTGCGTCACTTAAGAGAGAAAAACGAAAGGAAAAAGAATCCCCGTTTTTGCAATATTTTTCATTCCTGCTCCGCTCCTAATAATGGTAGCGTGATGTTATATAGCTTAAAACCTTTCTCGATAAATGGACGATCCAACACAAAAAGAATTTTTCAATTCGAGCCGGTAGTTCCTGAGATTAGCGCGTTCAACCAAACAAACAAACAAACTCTTCTGCTTTATAATATTAACATAAACGAGTCTATATTAGTATAGATATAGTATCCATGCCCTTTGTTAAACAGTTTGTTGACTCCTCTCTTCAATGACATTTCAATTGAAAGAAGAATATTCACAAAGACATTCCTCAATAAATAAATGCTTTTGAACTATCTTCTAAGAATTGGCTTTTTACCAACAAAGTACTAAGGGTTTAGTTTAAAATAAGTTTTTAAAAAAGTGCCTTTCAGCCATCACTCAACCCATCTTAAAACCAGCTCCTACGATGATTTAAAATGCCAAAAATAAACTACAGAAAATATGTTGTTTCATAACATCAAAAAGCAATATCCGAGCGCAGTGCTTCCAATTACCGGAGTTTGTGGTGGTGCTCGGTACAACAGAAGCCGAGATGGAATTACCCGAACTAAACACTTGGCCACAACCTTCAGATTTATGAGACCACGGAAACGATGGATGGATGAGGAATGAAAGAAAAGGGAAAACTTTATAGCCTGACGGTTGACAGCAGAAAATAAAAGAAAAAAAACTTGTTACACCGACCCCAAATAACATTGGACGAAGGCAGGAAAATGAAACAGACTTAGAGCGTAGAACGAGCGCTCCCGCTAAGGGAATTGGAGCTCCACTTGTGCTCCACTAATCATCTGCTCGTTTAGCGTAGACAGTACGCACTGCTGTCACTTTACCTCTGACCACAGTATACTAACAACAATCTTATAGGACGACTAAAGATCAAAATCATTTGACACAACAAGAGAATAAATATTATTATAATTATTTGACAATGATGCATGCTAAGTTAGAAGTAAAATAGCCGTGGAAGGACCATAGAGCATGTCACTGCGAATCAAATGTGACGCGACTGGTAAACTACTTGTGTCGCTTGCCGCGGCTTGCGTCGCGAGTAGTGACGCCAGAGGTCGTGGACAAAAAGTAGGAGTACCTACGATTGGCGAACAAACATATCGGTAACGCTAATTTACATTATGTGCCACCATTAACAGTTAGATGTACCTAAATGATGATTTTGACTACGCGAATGTACCTACGGCTCGCTGATTTTATTTCCTAGTTTTAGGCAATGGTATTATATTAATTATTAGTTAGTCCACTAATTAATTTGGAAATTAGAAGGTGTTGTATTTATTTCGTAATTTGTTTATGTTAAATAAAAACCGATCAATTATATTTTGATAAAAAAATCGAGTATTCATTGTTGCTTCAATATTATAAACTCGGTACCAAAAACGAGCGTCATTTATTTAAAAATGAAAATGAGGAAATAATGCGATGAAATATTTGTCTATATAACCTGTTCATTCCCATACTAAAATACTCGATACGTATTTATTTGCGCATTAATCTCATTGGACACTCGTCCAATTTTGGCTAGCATTACCTTCCAACTCACTGATTCATTTACCAGGGCAGAGAATATTTAGGAGTCACTCTTGCAGATTAGACAGAATAAAATATTACAGGCTGTGTATACGTAGCTAAATGTATTCGACATGTGTAAAGTTAGGCCTTATTTTTTCAAAATCTTGCCATAATACAGGGTGAATTTAAATAAATGCGACAAAATGAAATGGGAGCTTCAGTTACAGTAACATAGTAATTATAAACTGTTTTTTCTACTATCTAAATCGTTAAAAAAAATTACGCGATTATCGTTTTCAAAAGGTCCATTGATGTTATTATCTTTATTTAAGTACGAATTATCGGTATTCCCGTTCATAGCGGTCATTTACCTAATTTAGCCTAGTTTCTAATGTAAGTATCGCGCGACGTTGCCAAACCTTGCATGTGCGCCAGCGCTGACATCCCTTCCCGGCGACCGCGCGCCGCCCACTACCCTTCCTCCGTTCATTACAATTTTACATTTGATATTTTATACATTTTCTTGACAACACGTATTATTGTATATTTAAATTTGTCGCATCTATTCAATTTCACCCTGTATAATATTATGTTCACATGTATTTTATACACCGTTGTTTTTAGTCTTTTTAAATACGTTAAGGTCGGATAGTACTCATGAAAATGAACAACTTTTACTATTGGACCGACTATGAAATCTCATAAAAAATATCAGCTGCTGCGTCCATTTTTTCTAGTTACGCTGCCAATAATGTATGAAGCAGTCAATATTTTTTTTCGAGATTTCATATATAGTCGGTCC
This sequence comes from Xestia ashworthii, assembly GCA_950022955.1. Lineage (NCBI taxonomy): Eukaryota > Metazoa > Arthropoda > Insecta > Lepidoptera > Noctuidae > Xestia > Xestia ashworthii. The sequence goes on from OX465554.1 coordinate 16,273,966, forward strand.
CATAGTTAAAGTTGTTTTATGAGTATCTACTATACGCCCTTAATGTAATTAAAACGACTAAAAATTAACATTGACTTGATGACCATTCCCCTGCCCTCATCCCATTTTATTTTTGGTTTTCTCTGCATTTTGTCTATACAACTACTGACACTTCCGTATCTGGCTCTAGGCTGCATAGTCGGCAGGTAGATTGTGCCCGACTGGCTGCGGTTGGTCGGGCTTCCTCTCCCATCCCAGAGCATGTCTTTCCTTACAAAATCGTGCCGCCTGGTGTATCCGGCTTGTCCGGGTCAGGCTTGCTCCTGGCTGAGTGGTGCTCAATCATCAATCAATCAATCTAATTGGCACTTCCGTATCATCATCATCTGCCCAGCCTTTTCCCAAATATTTATGTTCGGTTAATTCTGATATTTAGCCGCATCCGGTAAGACTGGAAGCCGACCCCAAAATAGTTGTGAAAGGGGTAGGCAGAGATGATGATGATGATGATATGTAGGGATCGGCTTCCAGTCCGATCTGAATATCAAAATTTTACATGGAACGACTGTCTATCTGACCTCCACAACCCAGTTAGTATTGGTTAATACGATACCTATTGTTTCTAACTATCTATTTAAATATTAGTGTTCTGCTCAATCTATATCAGCTTGTCAGAAATAAAAGAAGATGCTTCCCTAAAATATAATGTTATATGAAACAATAAAACTTTAGTGTTTTGAAAAACCATTTAGATTATTTTGTACACAAAGAAAGTCACATCTAAATGTCAAAGAGTTTTGTTTCAGCAGATACAAGTCAAACAAAGCAACAGCAATATTTCTTCCGTTTGTTTTCCTCTAGGTACCATTACAATAAAGTCCAAAGCAATTGTAATCTTAACAACAAGCAATAGATGTCTAATGACTCAATCATTAAGAGCTTCTGAGAAATTGTCGAAAATTGTATCTGAGAAATAAACTCTAAGAAAATAGGAGAAATAGTAAGTTTCATATACTGTCGCATGTACACAACTAACTTTGACAGGCCAGCAATCGTTCCAAGTCGGTACAAAAACTCTAGTGAACTTTGCTGTTGAAAACTTGCGAAGTTGTAAAGGCGGTAAAAACTCGTTACGCCAAATCGGCCACTAAAACTCGCGAAGCGAAAATTCTATCCAACTTCAATTTACTTTTATTGTTCTTGCTCTTCCTATTCTACGAAGCAAAAAAGTTTTTTTTTTTCTTGCGTTTTAGAGACCCTCTAAACACATTTTTATACCGATTCAAACGAACACAGCGTCAAAATTTCACGTTTGAAATTTTCCTTGTTACGGTGTATCAAAGGAAATGGCAGAATCTCATTCTCACTGTAATGTAAATAATCTTTATTTGAATTTCGCTTTCTTCCCACGCAAGTACTGACAGTCGGCGGTATCATCAGACATGTTAAAACATTTAGGTATAGAATTTAGAGTTTATTTTTAAAATAAAATGTTAAATTGAAAGCTTTGAAATAATCTTTATTTCAATCCATCAATAAAAATCAATCGTCTCTTGAATTTTTTATTGAAATTGTTTCTTTTCAAAAGATATTAATATCAAACGTATTAATTAGCTGGAATTTTGAAAAAGAAAATTATAATATAATTTTCTTTTAAAAACATTGTAGGTACTGCGAAAAGGTAAAGAAACTAAATACCTTGAATTTGGTAAAAAAATACATAAAGCATTAGGTAAAACATAAAAAATACGCCATGTTTATTTTAATACTCCACCGTAAGAAATATTCGCCTTTACGGTTCGTTTCCCATACACGTGATAGGAATTCTCTTTCGGAATTGCATTTGGGTGATGTATTATTATCCATTTTGCGTACAAATCTGCGCTTCAACGTAATCAATCAGGCTTTTACGAGACATAAATAAACCGGGATGTGTGCTGTTTAGTTGACAAATGTGCAAACGGGTAGCAACAACTAATTCTGGAATCAACACAGGCAAAGTTTTTGACTTAGATTTAGCGTTTGAACGACCACTTGCGTGATAACCTATAATCATCATCATCATCATCATTTCGGGCGAAAGACGTCCAATGCTGGACATACTCGTAGGCCTCCCCCGTGTTACCACATTGACCGGTCCCGTGCGGCTCGCAACAAGCGCATCCCCGCAATCTTCACCAGGTAATCGGTCCGTCTAGTGGCAGACCTTCAACGTCTTCCGGTTCGCGGTCGCCTGTACTATCAAATGAGCAATATTTGTAATTGTACAGTTCTCAAAAACGGCTCTATGAAAGTTGCAATTTCAGAGTTTGCGGGGGTGAAAAATCGATCTAGCTATCATATCTGGAAAAACATCGTTTTCTCTATTTTCGACCGAGCAGAGCTCTGCCGCTAGGTAGGTAATAATAAAATACAAACCACTGGTTTAAAAAAAGTGCCAGTGATATTAAGAATGTAAAACCCCTCTTAACGAAGCCGAAAGGCATTTGTTCTCCCCGTCATTGCGATTTTTTTTGTTCTACGCCATATCTGGGAACCTTTTAGTTAGGTACGTTCGAAGTTACAACTTTTTAAAAAGTTTTTTTTAAATACAGATTTTAGTTGAAATATTTTTACTTTAAACACCTCAACGACCCCCGTACTTATTCAATCCTTCCATCACTACATTTTTTAAAGTGCGTTACATTGAGTTTAACTACAAAACATATTTTTTCAACCCAAAATAAAAGTCGTTTCCCAGCAATATTTTTTGCGTAAAGCTACTTAGTTTGATGTACAAAATGCTTGACGGCTTCGTGATGAGGTTGTTTACACCCTATATGAGAAATAATTTTGACTACGCTAATAATCATCATTATTTCAATCATATTTATGTTTGCAATCAGAGGTATTGAAGTTTCAAAAGTAAATTATTAAACGAAGCTTATTTATTAAATGGTTTTGTTTCGATTTAAGCAAACCGATCAAACAGATTTTAAATAGAGCTCAAAATATAATGCTTAACGGTTCTGTTTTGAAAATCAGAAATCGCGTTTTTATTAAGGTATTCATACAAGTGTCGCCTAATTTTAGTGAACACGTGGTTTAGTCGCATCAATAGCTCTTGTGGCTTTATCTAAATATCTCATACACGGAAAATTACTAGCAATAAAAGCGAATAGGTACCTAATTCACGGCATTATTTTCGACCCATGACAAATTACCGTCTAATACACCTGAAATAACTACACAACTAATTTAATACAACGTTTTTTATTAAAATTTATATATGACGTGACTGTAGTACATTAATCATGTCCCATTGATCGTCGATCGATCGAATAAGCTTAAGCATGCATTTAATAAGTGGCTAATCGTCCCATCGCGTGTTTTCGTTAATAACTCCTAGCTAGCTTTAACATTATATTGCGTACATTGTAACAAAACGCTGAATTATAACCTCGTGTATTCGTTTAATCTAGGTGTAACATTTGAATAGGTTAATTACTTTTGTCAAGGACTAATGAAACTATTGCTTTTTTTTAAGAAATGTAGTTACGTTCAAGGTATTGATGTTTTGATTAAAGTTGCTGCATAGGCCTTGGTGGACACGTAACGATATGGCTGGGACTGAAAGAGAACATTAGAATAACGTAAAAAGCAACAGTGGATTTAAAAACATTGCTAGATATGACTAAAACCCGTTGTTCTGGAAAGAAAAATACAGTCATACTAAATAAGCTAACAAAGTTTTATGCTGGGTGTTGGTATTTCTTGATTGTGCCTGCGGATTTTGACCTTCTACAATAAAATTATAGTGTTTCTAAGAGAAATTAAAACAAGCGCCGTCGTCACGGCCTGTCGTCATATGGCCCGCGAGCTAGCCCATAGCTCACCGTCCACAGGCCCGCATTTGGTGCACGCCCGGTACGTCTCCCACTGCGGCTGGGACGAAAAGTTCTCTCCCTCTCACGTTCCGCCACCTCCTTCGCTAGCATGACTGCTTTGCAGAAGGAGGTGACGGCTTTCCATTCCCACTCACTCCAGAACACGGATTGACCCAGGACCGTACGCGAGAGGTCGCCGGCGCCGCGCCGTCCCTCGACAACCTAGATGAAGTTCTCATCAAGGTGGATGAGATGAGTCGAGACACGGCAAAGATGCTGTAAACTCTTGAAGACCTCTTGCAAATGGCTTCAGTCTTCATTGTTACACCATCAATGACAGTTATACCTAATACAGCTGCAGCTGCAGATCTAAAATTCGTAAGCTGCCTTCTATCTCCATCGTCAGACTTTTGATGAAAGTCATACTCTACTTTGGTTCAAAATTCTCATCAAAGTGCATGAAAATAACCCAAACACGATTTATATAGCTGTAAACTCATGAGGACCTCCTGAAACTGCCTGTCGTCTCCATCGTCAGACCTTCGATGACGTCATACTCGAGCTAGGTCTAAAGTTCTCATCTAAGTATATTAAATGAGCTTGACTTTGATATAAACGCTTTTCATTAAAAAAGAACAATGCAAATCAGACTTCTCATCTTCTTTGATATGTGTAAAATGTAGAAAGAGAGCACAGTTTACAATGAAACAAACTTGAACCTTCTAGTTACGCATAATATTTGCGCATTGAATCTGCCCACATTGGTTTTTTAATTTTAAGTGATGTTTTACTAAAACGGTTTAATTTATGCAAAAAAGTATATTTGCAAGTAGTATTTTTCACTTTTTAGTGTTTTACATGTGCTGTGCTGTGTTACTCCTTCACAGCGTATCGGCGTGATGTTATGTTACGAACTGGTATAAACAATATTCAGACATGAGATTTCAGCAATTCCAGTCCATTTGCTATCATATTGAGGAGTTCCGTTGCCTATCTCCGAAGTTCTTCATCGGATCTTCACCAAATTGAAATGGATGGTCCCATTTCCCTCATTTATCTGAGAAAGTCATCATTCTCTTGCCCTTATCCCAATTTATTTGTGGTCGGCGCAGCATGTCTTCTTCCATTTTCCTCTATTTTTCGTCATCTCATCAGACACTTCTTTTCTTACCATATCCTTCTTAACACAGTCCATCCATCGTTTCTTTGGTCTTCCTCAACTCAAATACCCATCCACATTGTACATTTCTTCGAGAAAGTACTCTACCAAAAACTACCCAAATCGTTTCAAGTGTGCCTATAAAAATTATAGAGTTCTCTCTATTTTTCCAGGATTCCTTCTTCAGATCCTGACCACTTGGGAAGTATACCCATTCAAACAAAAAAAAAAACCGAATCGGTCCAGCCCTTTTTCAGTAATCGGGGAACAAACAAAAACAAAATAAAGGTTCCGACGAATTGAGAACCTCCTCCTTTTTGAAGTCGGTTAAAAATACCCGAAGACACTCATATTTCTGTGATAGAGAGCACTGCTTACAGTGAAACAACCTTGAAATGGTTAAAAAAACTATTTTGTAATAATTTGGAAATGTTCAAGCTTTAATATATGTCAATAAACTTATTTAAAACAAAAAAAACAACTACTTGATTTTTAATATTTTAGCTTTAAAAAATCTGAATAAAAACAAAAAAGAGGATGTCTCAGCAGAGGTCCGAACTTGCGGATCACTTAATATCTGTATTACTACTTACCGGTCGCTGATATCAACGGGCTACATACTTTGGCAAGAACGTGTCTGAAATAACTGTTCTATTCTGAAGCGTACGAGTATCATGACAGTTGTCAGCTGTCAAACAGTTGAAATTGTTCTATGAGGGATTTTTTCCGCCTGGTTAGACAGAAATGGTGATAGCTCGGCTAATATGCAGGATATCAATACAATCTATAGCCTATAGCACTCACGATTAATCTAGCTTTCTACCAGTGAAATAATTTTTAGAATTGGATCACGAGTTCCGGAGATTACTTCATACATACAAACAAACTTTACCTCTTTATAATATTATTACTAGCTGACCCACGCAACTTCGTCTGCGTCACATAAGAGGGAAAAAGCTACCTACTACTGCCTACCTACTACTAACTACTACTACCTACCTACTACTACGTACCTACTACTACCTACTACTACCTACTACTACCTACCTACTACTACCTACCTACTACTACCTACCTACTACTACCTACCTACTACTACCTACCTACTACTACCTACCTACTACTACCTACCTACTACTACCTACCTACTACTACCTACCTACCTACTACTAACCTACCTACTACTACCCACCTACTACTACCTACCTACTACCATATTTTTTTTTCATAAGAACTTTTTCCTGACAATAACAAACACAACAAAAAAAGAACTAGTGAAATCGGTCCAGGCGTTGTTGAGATAAGCGCTTACCAACACATTTTGCGATTCATTTTTATAATATTAGTGTAGAAGTGTAGATATATACAGTATAGAAGTAGGTATAGATAACAGTAAAACAATAATATATTAAGTGAACATCATCTGCCTAGCCTTTTACCTAACTATGTTGGGGTCGGCTTCCAGTCTAACCGGTTGCAGCTGAATACCAGTATTTTACATGGAGCGACTGCCTATCTGACCTACACAACCCAGTTAGTACTGGGTAATTAGATACCCGTTCGTAAGACTAGCTGGTTGTCAGACTTTCAAGCCACTAAATATTAAAATTATAATACCACATAAAACGTCCTTTTTCACAAATCTTCAAAGCTTTATTAAAACCTCTGTCACCTACTTTTCATTGTCAAAACGACCTATTCAGAAGAAGTCTGCAAAATTTTGCGCCCGGTAACTAATGATCGCGTACCTAGTGAAAATATTCATCCGCAGACTAACTTTGTTTCATTACCAGGAATTTTAATGTACTAGACATTTAATCTAGCTTTGATTGAGTATTCCAGGAATCTGCGCGCGTTGAATATTGTTTTTGACATGTTCTGCGAAATAGTAATAAGAGCACAACAATATGGTGTTTCATGCGAGAATTTAACAAACGAGAATTAAAAGTGTGAAGGAATCAACATTGTGTTATTCCCGAGAATTCGGTATGTAAAGTAAAAATTGAAAGCATTTCGAGATTTAAGGTTTATAAACCTTATTTTGTTGTTTTAATCTCATACCAACATGATGTTTATTTTAACAAAAATACTTAAAACCACTTGACTTTCATTCCGCCTCCAAATGACGACACATATTGGGTTGACTGAAGCTCAGGTGTCAAGTTCTATTATAAAGCAACAAACGTCAAAAAAAAACATTGAATAATAATAATAAGCCGGCTAAAAATATTGCCCTAGTTTTATGATAGCTAATGAGTATGCCACCATTTTTCGTTTCCGTTTAAGAGAAATCGCCATAAAAATAACCACCGATAAAATTGTAAATCACGATGCTCGGCAGATGCAATCGTTACCAGTTCGAAATATTCACAGTTGAAAAGACGCGCATGTACATTCCATCTTGTATCAAGACGTCATCATAACTTCAGCTGAAAGACGTGCACTGCTTGGACATAGGCAACCCTCGCAGAGTAGCGGATCAAGACGTATAGGGATTTTTCAATAAAATCTCAAAATGATAACTTAGTTGATATCCAATCAATAACAAACAAAAAAGCAAGGTTTGTTCTTAAAAGCATCTGTCACAGCGTTTTCTTATCCACACACCACGGTCTCACTTGACTTTGCATAATAATGCAAACTATATTCACGACGGCACAGATTTATGGTAGTACAGGGTGTTAGGGGACGAATAAATATCTAACAGTGCCTTCAGCTTATATTTACTTTGTACTTTAAGTGAAAAAAGTGCAGACATCTCTGTTAACGCCGCCACAGGCCGTTTGTCAATTGTTTTGCTGCTACAGTTTTTTGTTCATAAAATATAATATTTAAATTTTTATTATATAGATATATATTTTGAGTTATTGCAGATAAAAGTGTGTTTGCTGGGTAAGGCAGTATATTATACTAATCTGACAATAATTAAGTAACTAATCACTCTTTATTTGCATGATCAGAAACAATAATATCGTGTATAACTTTCTTGCATTCCCAACTAAATTCCTAAAGTTACAAGAGATACGTACAACGATACATATAGATAAAATCAATGTTTTACCCACACGGAATACCCTCGAGCTACCAATAAATGCATTTCATTGTAACCGCACTACGTAGTCACGAGCACAAAGCGGTTTCATTTTAAATTGTTTATGGCAACCCCGCGCCGAATGTCAGTCTAATGTTACTAGGCCAGGTCGAAGGCCAAGAACAGGGAACTTTAACTAACATACACGAAAACAAACTTACACAAACAAGGGGCTAAACTTCCCTAGTACTCAATTATACATTAATCAGATAAACATGAACAACACGACACGACTTATCTACTAACAGAATCTAATTTCCCACTTCGTTTTCAATAGCGGAATTATGTTTATTGCCTGTTTGTTACACCCGAAATCACAAAAGGGGAATTCATAAGGCATAGCACTGCGGTTTCACTAATAAATAAGCTTTTATAAAAACAAACAAAATGCTGAAGTCGGGACACGAACAAATTGAGGGCGAAGCAATTTGTATCTCTTGTCATACTTTTTAATTTCATCCCGAGGAAAACAAATTAGTTTCGCCCGAACACTTTGCATATTTACAAATCTTGAACGATGAGAGCGGGTTTTCTTTCCTTTGTTGTATTTTTAATATTTTTAAAGCTTTATTAAAAATAAGACAATGAAGGAAATCGGCTTAAGACCTCGCTAAAATCTAAAATATTTTTTTACATTTCACTTTGTATTTCATTTTCATTGTAACCACTTATCCTTTGTACATTATTCAAAAATGGAGTGCCAGTCATGCGCTTTCATTATATTTTTCTTAATAGCTTGATAAATGTATTACGAGCGTTTCAAATTGAGTTTATTCGGAGATATTAAATTCTCAAGTAAAAGATAATATGAAAAGAATACAGAAACACACAGCCCTGTACAAATATAGATAGCGAATGAATCTTGCACTGTCCTTGAAATGAGAAGCGAAAACGCGGGCGTACTCGCTCCCGATAGCGTACACATAAATTGTCTGTGACAGGAAAGCTTTAGGCTCATTTAGCTCGCCGAGGATAAATGGCAATAAGTGGAATAAACTTTCATCTAGAAATAGAAAATGCTGCGAAGTCAGATAAGATAAATTGTACGGGACATTTTAATACTTTGGAAGTTAGATTGAAAACTGGGTAGTATGCTGTTGACAGAGAAGGAAATAATGGAGAGAGCAGTAACTAAAACATTGGCATTACAGTCTTAAATAGATTCGCTATAGAATTAATCACTCAAACGCCAGTAAATTGAGTAGGCGAAGTGACCTACTCGTACACGCAGAGAAATATCTGGCTACCTAAACGAGAAAAAACGCTGCTGTAACTAGAACTTCTGTTTGCAACCGTGACAGCAAGACTCGCGAGTTGACTTTACAAAAACCATTCTGTTATTATCTTTACCTATCCGTTTATTAATGACAACTATGTGTTTAGTGTAACTGACCAAACAATATAATACTCACTACAAGGCAAATAACGTGCCTGTTACAATATCAATGTAATTGTAACCATACGTCAAGTAGACATTACTAGATCGATCGTAAGGACTACGATGCAATCTGGTAAACATAAACATATTTTTTTTTTATTTTACTAAATACTTTTCTGTATCTACTAATGAATTCGTGTAACATAACGACGTGAACTTTAGTGATAACTATTCGTATTGCAACGCTAGCTTTAGGGTTTTTGTAACAAGTACAATACACATTGTAATGCTAGCATCCTAGGTATGGTTACAGCTACTATTTCGTATGCAGTACCTACTGGTTTAGATGGAGCGTCTGCAATCTAGTGTACTTACAGTACTAACGGGTCCTCTCAGGCTTTTAGGAGACAAAAATACAATTTTATTTGTCTTAGTATAAGTAAAATAAAACTGTATTTTTGTCTCTAAAAGCCTGAGAGGACCCGTTAGTACTGTAAGTACACTAGATTGCAGGCGCTCCATCTAAACGCAGTCCATAGAGCCATCAGTAGTTAGATTCTGGGAATAAAAAATAAAAAATATTAAGTACATAGGAAAATGAAATTTAATTTTATAATCACTCTCATCGTATTTTAAATATTTCTCACGCCGCCGCCGGTGGGCTATTGCAACCTGCACGTGCATTGGTCTCAGCTCGTGTGTAATGAAGCCATCCTTCATTTCAGCTTAGGATGGCCGCCATACTTGCTTTTTCGTCCTGTGTGTTGGGTTTCCCAGAAACAGCGGCACAAGCATGTATGCTAATACTAATTCGATTTCCTCGTAATTTTCATCACCTAAAAATTAAAAGACCAAGTAAATAAAATTAAAATATTAAAATGACCAACCACAATTTGAATTATGTCGTACATTTTAATACTGTATAATATAATTACAAACAAGACGACAAATTATAAGTAATTTATATTTTTATATGTACGTAGGTACTATTTACAAAAACCTATTAGGTAGGTACGCACCTTTGCTTAGAAGCTGTTCCAGTAAACTTTCTATTCTTTTATTTGGGTCTGATTCCATTAGGTCTTTTATTACATAGGTATTGCAAACTTTTCTTTGCCCATTAATAATTCTCCTTGTTCTGAATATAAATTTAGCAGGCCTCGTCCTTCGTTCGATTTTAAGAGTAAATTCTTCAACAGCTGAAAAAAACACAAAATATTTATTAAAACAAAATTAGCATACTTAGGTGATTATGATGATAATTAAGTCATTATGTAAGTACCTACTTACTTATTTGAATTTAATCATAGCTATGAATACTACAACAAGAAGATTGGCTGCATCAGCCACATGAGCGTACAATAACCCCAACAGACCCGGAGATAAAGCAGTTGTCGCGGCCAAAAAACAGCCGCGACACCATCAATAAAATCACTTATTTAAATACAGTCCTAGTCCTTTTAAGGTACCAACTTACCTTCAACTTTCCTTCAGTATGAATATGTTGAGGTAAATCCTGCTGCAATAGATGTGGGATATAACGTCAACTGCAGACATCACGTCAATTAATTATGAAATAATTACACGAAAAAATTAATAAGCAAAGCCAAATTGGACTAAAATACTACGTTCAGCGCTGCCGAAAACACAACAATAATGGCGGCGGGCGGGGCGCGAGTGCGGGAGTCGCGCCGCGGACTGTCAACAAGTTTTTTGATTGTTTACAAAAACACAGTTTACAGAACAAGATACTTCGCTATGAATACCACCTCGATTGTAATTGTAACATTATTATTTTAAATATTATAAAACACGCTAACAGAATAGCACGGATTAATACATACATTGTACCGTTTACTGTTTCCGGGGTGGTTTTTAGGGTTCCGTAGCCAAATGGCAAAAAACGGAACCCTTATAGTTTCGCCATGTCTGTCTGTCTGTCTGTCCGCGGATAATCTCAGTGACCGTTAGCACCAGAAAGCTGAAATTTGGTACCAATATGTATATCAATCATGCCGACAAAGTGCAAAAATAAAAATTTAAAAAAACATTTTTATTAGGGTACCTCCCCCAGACGTAAAGTGGGGAGCGATTTTTTTTTTAATTTTGACCCTGACGTGTGATATATTGTTGGATAGGTATTTAAAAATGAATAGGGGTTTTCTAAAATCATTTTTTGATAATATTAATATTTTAGGAAATAATCGCTCCGAAAGTCAAAAACAATGTGTCCCCCCCCCCTCTAACTTTTGAACCATAAGTTTAAAAAATATGAAAAAAATCACAGAAGTAGACCTTTATATGAACTTTCTAGGAAAATTATTTTCAACTTGTCATCAAGTTGAAAATAATTTTCCATCATCGTCATCAAGTTGAATAGTTTTTGAGTTATATAGCACTTTTTCAAAAAAACGCAAATGATAACTTTGTTTTTCATACAAATACTATGAAAAACAAAGTTATTTTTGCTGACGAAAAATGTTGGTATTTTTAATGGTCTGGGAAGCTACGGAACCCTACAGTGAGCGTGGCCCGACACGCTCTTGGCCGGTTTTTTTACTATAATATTCTTGTAAAGTCTTATCGCCACTTAAAAAGTAAACCAAACTAAACGAATACTGTACGACACTTATAACGATATGTACTGCAAACTATAATGTAGTTGTAATAAAAAGATTATTGTTTTAATTACAGACACACTCGTAGTCCACCAGTAACGTTGTAAATCATTAACCGGAACTAGTTCATTTAGTAACTGCGAATCCCTGTTTCTTAGTACATACAATACATTATTTATATATTAACATAATAATTGTTTATGATACAATAATTATTGATGTTTTAGTTTAATAACATTGTTTTGTGAGCTACATTATTCAAATAATAAAATGAAACATACGATTAGTAGGAGTGATTAATTAGTCGTAGAGATAACAAGGACCAAGTATTTCAAACTAGAAATATTGTAACCTAATTTAACTATTCGATTTAGTAGTTCTGTTTGTCACCAATTTCTCTGCGTGTACATGCTGTCCAGTGTAACTGCTTAACACATTACATAGGTGTGTGAGGCAGGAGTTACACGTGCTGAGTTGACGTCAGTTTCCTATCAACACGCCACCCTGTCGTACTTACACATCCGACATCAACAAAAACAATGTGAGCTGAAGACCAGTGAAGCCTCGTTTACACGTCAAGTAAACTACCAGTGGTAATGAAGTTAGCAATCGCCTGAGAGCATGAGATTCTTGGTCCTTTACCCAGGATAGGCAAAGCGTTACTGGGTTTTCCCATTAGGAACTCCTCAGTAACAGCCCCACGTCTGAATTTGAGGCAGGTTGATGGCAATAGGCTCCCTATTACATAGGATTTCAAAATTACTGGCGAAATGTGGGTGCACTGTTGTTTTCTAAGTCTTCGGGGATTACAAGTGTGACCTTAGGATTGTACTTTAGCGATGAGTAAAATGATCTTGTTTTGACTTATTGTTGTGGATAACTGTTTTTAGAATACTACATTACTGTATAAGTACACGTCATCTATCTATGAATAAGCTAAATAGAACCACACTCTCCTAAACTAACTGGAAACGTGTCAACGAGCCTCGGTTAGGGTTTAGTGAGGCAGAAGTAAAGCCACTGTGTTAGCTAGAGGAGCGTTTCGATGCGGTTTTGTGAAAGCAAACGTTTGTGGTTACTTCTGACTAGTTTTGACACTTAGACGGGATTCGCCTTTACATGTTGTTAGGGGATTCTATGGTGAATATGGTGAAATTCATATCCATTCAAGGCAATTTACTAAAAATTTGTTCTGTTCCAACGAAATCACGATCATTTCTCTTTTTGTGAAAAAATCACATATCAGCTTAAATTAAAAAAAAAACAAATATTTCGTTCAAAAACAATTAAATTTGTATACCTAATAGTAATACTAATATTTCAGCACAACAATGGTTATTCAAAATATTTTTTTTAAATCATTATAAATTTTACGACAACCAATGAGTGAGAAACTGGGTAAAATTACTAAAATTTATTCACAAAAATCACATAGAACTTACTCAGAATCAAAACTAAAAATATTTTCTTTCTACTACCCCGTCTTTTTCCTAAAACTTGAGTGGACTGAAAGTACAATACCGACAGATATGACCAGCACTCAGGGCCGGGCTCTAAAAATTAACAGTGCATTACACTTTGAATGGCGGGTCATTCATCTCAGCGTAATGGCTGAATGACGTCTTTCTAATGGAGCGGGACAAAGGAGGGCTCCTGTTACTAATTATTAATGCATTAATGTCAGCCACTAGCAAAGTGCAGGGAATCTTGTCGATAACTTTGTGAAGATTTTGTTTAGAGGTTGTTTTAGAATTTAGGTGTGAAAAAATCTTGTACTTAATTTAAAGTTAGGAAAGGGTGTAAAAAACCTCTGGACGAAGCCGAGAGGCAGGGTGTAAACGGACCCTTGACGAACCCATCGATCAAGCATTCTGTACATCAAACTAAGTAACTTTACGCAAAAATAATTGCAGAGATTTTTTTTTTTGGGTGCAAAATCACGTGGTAAAACTCTAATGTATCGCACTCAAAACATTGTGCTGATAGACGCATTTAATAGTTTACGGGTTATGTAGGTATTTAAAGTAAAGTCATCATCATCATCATTTCATCCGAAAGACGTCCACTGCAGTAAAGAAAAGTAAAGTAAAATGATCTTAAAAACTAGTATTTGAAAAAAAATTGTGAAAAAGGAACTTTGACCTCCGATATCTCCGTAACTAGTAGGTTCCTAGCTATATTGTAGAACAAAAAAATATCGCAATGACGGGGAGAACTAGTGCCTTTCGGTTTCGCTAAGGGTCTTTTTCCACCCTTTAAACCGCCTATCTATCCACGACCCAGTTACTGACTCTTATTCTTCTTCTACATAATAGTGAGTATTAGTATTTAATTTGTTGATGACAGATGTGACGTCTTCAGATTTATTTTCTAAATTGTGTACCAATTTTTGTGTCTTCCAATGAAATTCTATTTTTATACGATTGCTAGAAATACTATTATACGAGTATAGCATAGCCATTAAAAGATCTCGCCTCAGTTACAAATTAATGATTCAGCTGGTTTGCGCTAAATTTGGACCAACCATCATTTAATTGATCCAATCGAACTAGCACCGGTGGGTTCGTGGGTTCGAACCCAGTCAGGCGCATTACTTTGTGTAGTTTATTTCCTTTCCTTATCATCATCTGTTTAGCCTTTTCCCAACTATGTTGGAGTCGGCTTCCAGTCTTACCAGATGCAGCTGAATACCAGTATTTTACATGGAGCAACTGCCTATCTGACCTCCACAACCCAGTTAATAATGGGTATTATGATACCACTTTTTGGGTCACTGACTACCTGTAACGACTGCCAAAGACGGACAAATGACACTGCTTTAAAAACGGTGAAGGAAAACATCATGAGGAAACCCACATGTCCTAGAACCAAAAAATTCGAACACATGTGACATCTACCAATCCACACTGGGCCCGCGTGGTGGAATATAGCCGATTCCTTCTCATAGAGAGGAGGCCTGTGTCCCAGCAGTGGGAACATTAGTAGGCTGATGATGATGATGGTGAGTAGAACTTACACAGTTTTATAATATGTCGGGTTGGCAGGATTTATTTCGTTAGGCTCGAGCATTATGTGGGCAGAAGACGGGTTTCGTGATGTCACCACTGGCGCGCTTTGATTCATTCCCGTGTCCATACCAATGACCGGATCCGACAAATATATAAAATGATAAGAATATTGCACTTGTTCACGTTTTGATAAAGTATCAGGAAGTTTTCAACACGCGTGGATATGTCATTTTTTTACAAGATGGGGTTCGAGGCAAACTTGACTGGTTTAAGCACTTAAGTCCGATTTTAAATGCCTTAACAAAGTGATATACCAAATGGCCATTTATGTTAAAACCATTTGTGAAACTCAAGCCCAAATGTTTGTGTTATACAGTTAAATTTTAGTCTAGTGACTAAAACTACAACGTATCACAAGAAATTCTGAAATATTTCAACGATCAAAATCAATCTCAACCCAGTCGGAAAAGTACTAAAACTGATACAAACATATACCGGTAGTAATTCCCCGGTAGTAGCCCCTTTTTTTTTTTTTTTTTTTTTTTTTAGGATGGGAAATCATCAAATGACTTCTCCCACTCTGGGCGGAGCGGGAGGGAGTGTCAGACTCTTACTGACTAAAACCCATCCATGTTCCTTCCTCGCCCTTTACTTTCCGGGGCCGCGGTATCTCTTTCGAACAGTCCCGCAACCCCGGCAGGCTTCGGCCCTTGCGGGCCCCTCTCTTATGCTGACATCTCTTTGAGGCGCGCGTGGAACACGAACGCGCCGTCGACACGGCCTGTCGTCGTTAGACGGACGGACGGCTAGCTAGCCCATAGCCAACCGTCCACAGGCCCGCATCTACGGTGGCCGGTAGCCACCACGTGGCCCCCGACGCCCGGTGCGTCTCCCGCGGCGGCCGGGAAGTGAGGATCTCTCCCTCTCTCGTTCCGCCACCTCCTTCGCTAGCATGACTGCTTCGCAGAAGGAGGTGACGGCTTCCCATTCCGTCTCGCTCCGGACCATGGATTGAACCAGGGCCGGACGCGAGAGGTCGCCGCCGCCGATCGCCGCTTCGAGGACACGGCGGTGCTCCGCCCACGCGGGGCAGACCTCCACCGTGTGCTCCACCGTGTCCTCCGGTCGATCCTCGCAGTGAAGACACCCGGGCGTTTCCTCCCGCCCGATTCGGTGCAGGTACCTCCCGAAACATCCGTGTCCGGTGAGGACCTGCGTCAGGCGGAAGGTGAGGACGCCGTGGCGCCTCTCTAGCCACTCCTCAAAGAGGGGACTTACCGCCACTATCGTGGCGTGCCCTCCGGTAGTAGCCCCTTGAGATTATTTCTGACTTCAACACAAACGCAGCCGCGGTTCAAACCAAGTATTTTATATTTTTTAAACATTTTAGTTCCAACACTCATAAAACATAAGTCATAATCGTAAATGCAATGTACTACAACACTTTGCACTTACTAAGTGCCAATAAAACCCTCCCTAGACCCTCGCACAGAACAGGACATTTTAAAGCGAAGCAATACATAGAATATACAGCCATCTTGTTATACAACAGCAGTAATTGCATTTCCTCAGTAATACCAGAAAATAGTTCGCGATTCTCTTGACTACTGTTTCAAAAGGATGCTTTCAAGACTATCGTATTCTAGACCGTTCTATTCCTTAAAGGGTAGCGTTTTACTTAGATTAAAGAGTTAGATTGTGCGGGATATTGCATTTTGTTTTATATTTCACTTCGGGTGTTCGGAAATCGGATAAAATGGCGCTTGGACAGTGTTTCAAAGCCTGTGTGACGTCAATACTTCGTCGTTAGGCTTGTTTTTGGTTGCTTTTTTTGGTACGGCCACTTGCTGTTCAACTCTATAAAGTTGCAATACTGCTCAACCGGACTATCCTGTAGTGACTTCAAATGAATTTGAGGTCCTAGGGTTACAAACTAGATATACAATTAAATGACCGCTCGCTAAGGACACACTCTGTGGGGGTTAAGGCGTCATTGTGGGGTGAGCAGAGATTATTATTTAGGGAATTTGAAGCTACAGCTGCTTGCTTTTACAACAGTCTGTTGCACTTATATCAAACACGCTTTATTGATCTCTTATTTTAGGTGCTACGCGGGCCCACGGTAGCGCTACGTTTTTTGCTACGAAAGTGCTACGAATTACATAAAATTGCTTTTATTCTTTTGCAAGTAAAATGTTGCTGAGATAAAATATGTCATATTTATGAAATTAAATAAAACATATTTTACTGTTAAAAGAGGATTTATTAAATTATTCCCATGGAAAATCAACCATTCTTGGAAAAATGTATGCACTATCAAAATACACACATAACACTACTTAAACTCATCCTCGCCACTTTTAAATTACTACATTTCATATTTATACATTTAAATGGAAACAATGAATCTCACTTGCATATAAATAAAACAGCAGTGTGAAATCCAATTACAAATAATGTTTACTAAACCCAGCTTTACTTAGAATGCGCCAACGGATTTATGCGGTGAATATTCCGTTTTAAAATTATGGAGAATATCAGGAATCGCAAAATATAAATTCACATTTTGGCTATACGGAGCAAATCGGTGGGTGCATATTTTTATTCCTTTTAGATGCATCTGCAAGCATCAAGATACGTGCTTGAAATATCGATGATTAGTGTTTTGATAACCACGTTAAGTACTTATCCAGGTCCAAAATCTTCATAAATTCGATTTTAGTAACACATCTCGCTTCATCGTTCTGATATAATGTACCATCTCAACTTGAATGAAATAACCAAGCTTGTGTAATATTTAGGTAATATTCTGATTTAAAAGAGTGTTCATGGAGTTTTTTCCCGTTCTTCTCCATAGGGATCTTCGCTTTGGCATGGGCAACTACAGTACTTTCATAGTTTTTTATGCCTTGTGACTAGAACTGCAGCTACATTTTATTGTTGTCTTTCTTTCGACAGTTCAAAAGTGCCTGTACTTGACATAAATATGTAAATTCTGATTTAATAAAACTATCTAAAAATATACTAGAAAACATGTTGACGAAATAAAAAAACGAAAAATCAAAGACGTCTTATAGTGACTTAATATGCCAACCGACTATGGGTCCACGTGATGGACAGAGACTTACGAGGAGACGTTCGATCCAAAGTTCGGATAAGTGTTATGTTAATAGGAACTCAATATCTGAAACCCAGACTGTCCGCTTTCAGTGGTCATAGGTTCACTTCCTTTTACATAGGACTAAATACTTAGCTAATTGGTGGTTTTTAAATATGAATTAATATCAGAACATTTTGCCTCGACTTTTGACACATTTCATTGCTTAGACGTGTAACAGTAGGTGGGAAAAGCGGGTTTTGTGACCAAAAACAGAAACAGACTTCAGCGAATTGTGGACAGCTAACATAAAATAAATCCGCTGTTCTTATACTATAAAATACAGTTGTATCTGTGCCTACACCTTCAGCGAATACAAGCACGATGTTATGCTGTTTGTCAGTTCTCTTGTTAGTAACGTAATGTATGAAGTTTCCTAGTCTAAGAGATGCTTTAACGAATACAACCTCATCTTAAGCTGAACTTCCGTAACTTTGCTCGAAGTTGAACTGAAACAATATATTAAAGAATTCGTTTTACATTTATAATGTTTCCCCTTTGTACAGAGGAACTCTATTTAAAACCAGACTGCGTTTTAAACTTAGTGACTTACTTGCATGTTCCTATTTAACATCCCATTGAGATATTGTGTGAGCGTTTGTCTTTCCGAAATAATACTACAGTTAGGGCACTTTGTACTAGTTGAATACAGAGAAAGCAATGGACGTCTCTCGGCTCATTATGATAATGAGGGTAGTGATGAAGTTAACAGAAACCAATAAATAAATAGTGAACCAAGACCATCGCCCATCTCTTACCAAAGAATCAACGTTTATCAAAGAATAAGAAAGTAAAAAAATGATTGAGTATACAGTAAAGTAAAACCAAATAAAAAGTTGAACAACAAAAGATGTTACGAACCGATTTTAAGCGTAAAACTGCAAACATTTCCCTTCCAACGATCCGTCTCATTAACTTCGTCTTATTTCGCCAATTATTTTCCAACAAATCACGTTCAAAGTTACCCCACAATCGATCATCATTACCCTACCCTCAACATATTTATTCACTGTGTATATTTTTTCGACATGATTTATCCGATCCAACTTTGACAGCAGCTGTCAAAATCATGACGTATTGTAAGTAGGATCTTGTTACATGTAAAAATGGCTGCCCCTATTATGTCTGTATTATTTAAAGGTAAGTTCTTTCTTTCTTTCTTTTTGTTACTTTATAGTAAGTCAGAGGCCCATACAAATTTTGTCATAAGGTTAGTCACTATTTCACTAACCACTCTATAAAGAAAACAAGTAACATAGTATAAAAGTTCTTGCATTTCGTTGTAAATGAAAGGTAAATTGCGATTTACGATTTATGACGTATTAAAAAAAACTACTTACTAGATCTCGTTCAAACCAATTTTCGGTAGTGGTTTACACGGTAATGTACATCATATATTTTTTTAGTTTTATCATTTTCTTATTTTAGAAGTTACAGGGGGGGGGGGGGGGACACATTTTACCACTTTGGAAGTGTCTCTCGCACAAACTATTCAATTTAGAAAAAAATGATAGATTAACGATAAACTCAAAAACTACTGCACCGATTTTCATGCTGTTTTCTCCAATTGATACAGTAGAGTGGTGCTCGTGAAAGGTTTTAATATATAATTTGTAGGCGGCCGAAGCCGCGGGCATCAGCTGGTTCATGATCTTTTTAGGGTTCCGTTGCCATATGGCAAAAAACGGAACCCTTATTAGATTCGTCATGTCTGTCTGTCTGTCCGTCCGTATGTCACAGCCACTTTTTTCCGAAACTATACGAACTATGCTGTTGAAACTTGGTAACTAGATGTATTCTGTGAACGGCATTAAGATTTTCACAGAAAAAAAGAAAATAAAAAAAAAACAAATTTAGGGGGTTCCCCATACATAGAACTGCAACTCATTTTTTTTTTGTCATCAATCCCATACGTGTGGGGTATCTATGGATAGGTCTTCAAAAATGATATTGAGGTTTCTAGTATCATTTTTTTCTAAACTGAATAGTTTGCGCGAGAGACACTTCCAAAGTGGTAAAATGTGTCCCCCCCCCCCCCCCTGTAACTTCTAAAATAAGAGAATGATAAAACTAAAAAAAATATATGAAATACATTACCATGTAAACTACCACCGGAAATTGGTTTGAACGAGATCTAGTCATCATCTGCCTAGCCTTTTCCCAACTATGTTGGGGTTGGCTCTCAGTCTAACCGGATGCAGCTGAATACCAGTATTTTACATGGAACGACTGTCTATCTGACCTCCACAACCCAGTTAGTACTGGGAAATACGATACCACTTGGTAAGACTGGTGTCAGACTTTTGGGGCCTCTGACTACCTGTAACGACTGTCAAAGATGGACAAATGACAGCCGGGACCAACGGCTTAACGTGCTTTCCGAGGCACGGAGGAAACTCGGTATGTAAGGGTGGTCGCCCATCCACATACCAACCTAGGCAAGCATGGCTTAACCTAAAGATCGACCCGAGCGGCTGATATTATTTAGCCACGAGGTCCTCCGAACGAGATCGAGTAAGTAGGTTTTTTTGTACGTCATAAATCGTTAACCGCAATTTACCTTTCATTTACAACGAACTGCAGGAACTTTTATACTATGTTACTGGCTGTTACGGAATGGGCGAGTCCGACTCGCACTTGTTAATATAGGTCACACTCAAGCCATCACGTGCGCAAACCCGCCAAAATACAAACAAACACAAATGGTTGTCGTCTAATTTAATTTTACACGCGGGATAATAATAGTTCCTGCCAGTAAATCTAAAACAGCTTTTAAAATGTTTTTTTTTTCTCTCAGAATTATTTCCATTGAATTAAAAATCATTTGGGGTGTCTGAGGTTTTGTGAATTTAACGTTACACGTTGTATAAAGATATACTTGCCATGTAGATACAAGTAATGTTATCTAACTAATACTTTGAGCACGATGTCTTTACGAAACTAAGCCGGATTATCGGACTAAGTGACCGCTAAGTAGTCACACGCCGCAGAAAACACTTATAGCACATTATTACGGCTTAATGTACTGTTTCTTTATATAAAATACATGTATGGCTAAGGATATTAGCGGGTTTCTTCGTAATGTATGAAGAAAAAGGTACCGTCCTAGTTACCTGCTCGATTCTTAATTTTCTCTGCAGGTATAGTCAGGGAGCTTGTCTTAAGACAGACTAGTGGGAGCGAGACAGACTATTTATTAAGAGCAATAGTCATTCTTGAAACTGTTGTGACTCCAGTCTGTCCCTATTAAGTTATAATAATTTTAATTCGTATATCTAAACTACCTACATACATTGCTACTAACTTAGTATTAAGATATTTAATTTGTATGCTACTAACAAAGTATGGACAGCACTAGTCTGAAATAAACATATTTTTTTTTTAAGTGAAGCTACCGACCATAAGGCATAGATCGCGATGTAGATGTCACTTTAAACTTACTATTAAAATATTCGTGCTCATTTTGAAAAGCACTAGGCTGCACTAAAATTCATAATCTACTTGGCCTTTTTTTCAACTATGTTAGGGTCGTCTTTCAGACGAAAACGGATGCAGCTGAATACCAGTATTTTACATGGGGCAACTGCCTATCTCTGGCTCCCAAATATTGTTCTTGAAATGATCACAGATGCAGGTATTTATGTGAAATGTCTCTTTGTGACCATTTTACGAATGGTAATAGGTATTATTGTTCAATATGATTCTGCTAAAGCGGATTATTTAGGGCCCCTGGCTTCCACAACCCAGTTAATACTGGGTAATACGATACCCCTGACTGGTTGTCAGACTTTGGGCCACTGACTACCTGTAACGACCGAGACAATTAAACAGTTGAAGAAACTTACTCTATAAGTGCGTAACTTTGACCATAGAGGTAAAGTCTATACGGAAGTAGCCTGGCTGTAAACCACACGGCCAGCTTAACGATTGCCATGATGGACGTTAAAGTACTTCAAACATGAGCAATTTTGTTCAAGAGCCATAAAAAATATTTTTAATGGCTCTCCTGCCCACGTTTTAGTGGTCATTAAGTACTCAATGTACTTTATTTACTTTGTGACGTTTTTCAACAGAAATCTATTTCTGATTTTTGTTTTGCGAATTAATTAGGTTGGTGCTGATCACAGATTTAAATCTGTTAGATGTGAAGTTATTACTTTAGCTGCGCAAGAATTGTATTATTGTACTGAGTGGAGTACGCGTTACATGAAACGATACGGCTGAGTGAGACATCATTACCTGCCTAGCCTCTTACCAACTATGTTGGGGTCAGTTTCCAATCTAACCGGATGTAGCTGAATACCAGTATTTTACGTGGAGTGACTGCCTACCTCACTGTAAAACCCATTTAGTACTGGGTAATACGACATTATTTGGTAAGACTGGTTTTCAGAGTTTCGAGCCACGGAGTAACTGTAACGACTGGCTTTATGAGCACGGAAGGACGGAGGAAACTCGGTCAGTAATGGGTGGTCAACCATCCACGGACCAACGAAAGTCGATCTTCTCCCGAACGGCTGCTATTATTTAGTCACGAGCTACTCAGGATCGAGTGAGTGAGATACTATTGAAATTTATATTTCAATAAAACAGAAATGAAATCATTCTTTGAATCGGCATCATCATCATCATCATTTCAGCCGAAAGACGTCCACTGCTGGACATAGGCCTCCCCCAAGTGTCGCCACATTGACCGGACCCGTGCGACTCGCATCCAACGGATTCCCACAACCTTCACCAGGTCATCGGTCCATCTATTGGGAGGTCTTCTAACGCATCGTCTTCTGGTCGGTATAAATCGAATGATTAATTAGTAAGGTACATACTTAATGTTAATTTTGTTTCATCTAATCTTCCCATTATTTAATCTTCTGCTAGTTTTTGTCATTTCATCTTATTTTTTTTTGTTTGCTTTATATTAATTCAATTTTCTACAATAGATATAAATTTAGTTTTAGTTATTTTTTTACAGTAGTTGCAGTAAGCACTGTCTAAGCTTCCAAACTCAGATCCATGTAACCGGCAAAACCTCAACCCTTGTCATACAGGTTGTCCTAGTTCAGGGGTTGAGACCACACTGATGTGTTTGAAGTTATAGAAATAAAATTATTATTATCATATTATTATTGTTACTTTAAAAGGCTGATGTTGATTTATATCATTCTCAAACGAATCCATTAGTTTGCTAGCTAACGTTAACAGTGCAGAAACTAGCAAACAGTTACATCACTGGCTCATTAGCTGCGTATCGATCCAAACGAGTCAATTAGTTGGAGTTACATTTAGCAGCAGAAGACATACAACACGAGAAAACTAAACGTAGAATTCTGAACTCTGAAATCGACTGTAACGTTTTATAAATGCTTCTGTAGATGTTGAGGTTACCGCTACTGTCGTTCACATACAGGATGTATACGGACTCTCAAACCAATCATTATGTTCATCAAACTAAGTAACTATACGCAAAAGTTATTGCTGAAAAGACGTTTTGCTGGGGTGAAAAATCATGTTTTGTCGTACAACTCAATGTAACGCACTCAAAACATTGTTCTCATGAACGGATTGAATAGTACGGGGCCGTGGAGCTGTTTAAAGTAAAAAAAAATACATCAAAAACTTGTACCTATTTTAAAAAAGTTGAAACTTTGACCCACAACACAAGTTTAACTGGTTCCCAGGTGGATGTAGAACAAAAAAAACGGCCAAGTGCGAGTCGGACTCGCCCATGGAGGGTTCCGTAACAGCAAGTAACATAGTATAAAAGTTGTTGCAGTTCGTTGTAAATGCAAGGTAAATTGCGGTTTACGATTTATGACGTATTAAAAAAAAACTACTTACTAGATCTCGTTCAAACCAATTTTCGGTGGTAGTGTACATGGTAATGTACATCATGTATTTTTTTTAGTTTTATCATTCCCTTATTTTAGAAGTTACATGGGGGGGACACATTTAACTACTTTGGAAGTGTCTCTCGCGCAAACTATTCAGTTTAGAAAAAAAAATATTAGAAACCTCAATATCATTTTTGCAGACCTATCCATAGATACCCCATACGTATGGGTTTGATGAAAAAAAAAATGAGTTCCAGTTCTATGTATGGGGAACCCCCAAAATTTATTGTTTTTTTGTATTTTTGTGTGAAAATCTTAAGGGGCCGGCGGAACGTGCGTTTTTCATACAAACGTAATACCAAAATAATTTGTAAATCAAACATATTCATAAGGTAATGTGTATTTATTTCGATTGGATTACAGAATATCTAGGTTCCCAAAAATACATTTTGAATGGACACTGATTTAAACTAGAGTTATGAGGAATTTAAAATTTCTATAGAAAACTTATTTTTCTCATAAATCTTGATTAAATCAGTTTCCTTTCAAAATCTATATTTGGGAACCTAGATATCCTGTAATCCAATCGAAATAAATACACACTACCGTATGAATATGTTTGATTTACAAATTATTTTGGTATTACGTTTGTATGAAAGACGCATGCTCCGCCGGCCCCTTAATGCGGTTCACAGAATACATCTACTTACCAAGTTTCAACAGCATAGTTCTTATAGTTTCGGAAAAAAGGGGCTGTGACATACGGACGGACAGACAGACAGACAGACATGACGAATTTATAAGAGTTCCGATTTTTGCCATTTGGCAACGGAACCCTAAAAAAACGCAATGACGGGAAAAACAAGTGCTTTTCGGCTTCGCTAAAAGATTTTTATAGTCATCTTGCTTCGGTCAGTCATTCTGAGTTTTATCAATTATTATTTTTTTTTTTTTGCTGACCTGCTCCTCCTACATAAGCGAACTCTTTCCTCCAATCCTTCTACTTCTCACGAATCCGCGCGTCTTCTTTCCAGTTCTATCGAATTCATCCCGATAAGTACTCCTTCGTGGCCTGCCGCGCCCCGCCACACTGTCAGGGCACCAATTTCCTCCTATTTTGACCCACAGTTTTGGCACGGCAAGCATGACCTGCCCAGTCCTATTTGAGTTGGGCAGCCTTTTGAGACTCGTCAGCACTATTTGTTTACGAGCACAGTATTGTGTTTCAAACACGATCCGTTAATTTAACACCTAGTTAAATTTTACCTTTACGAAAATTATTAAATGAATTGCGAAAATTAAGAAAATCATAACGCAATTATAAGAATACAAACAGTTCTTCTGTACTGTAATATTTTACGAAGTGATGGAAATCGGTAGCTCATCAATTACATTAGGTATATTCTTTTAGATAACTTGATTTTATAACAATTTCAAATTCGTGGTAGTTTTAATAGTTACCGCACTATACAGAAGTACGTACAACATCATCATCTGCCCAGCCTTTTCCCAACTATGTATATTGGGGTTGGCTTCCAGTCAAGCCAGTTGCAGCTGAATACCAGTATTTTACCAGTTAGTTAGTAAGATCTATGTACAAATGACAGCCGGGACCAACAACTTAACGTGCTTTCCGAGGCACAGAGGAAACTCGGTACGTAATGGGGGTCACCCATCCACAGATCAGAATCAGAATCAGATCTTTATTTGCTTTGAATGTAGGTACAGGTATAAGATGTTGTACATAATTGATGAGATCGGCTACAGTCTACCTTACGGCATGCAAATTATTATATAAATTGAAATATTAACAAAATCAAAACAATGTCAACATAAAACACCACAGAAATTAAATTGAAGGCAATTAACAATTAGATAAACAAAACGAAAATTAAAAGAAATCAATTAACAACTAGATAGACAAAACAAAAATTAAAAAGAAGTCAATTAACAACTAGATAAACAAAACAAAAATTATAAAGAAGTCAATTTTCAATCAGTCAGGTTCATAAGTCTTACATGGTTCAATTTGCAATTATAAACAATCATTATCATCAACTTAAGCAAGCACGGCTTAACCTAAAAATCGATCCGAGTGGCTGTTATTATTACGTACATCTATTCAGGATATATTATACGGTATATTCGATCACAATAGCAAGACAAATGTATCCAATCCATACATGATTTGTGGCTGCACTAATGTCTGGGAGAATGCGATAGTATATACGTACCACATGGTACATCGTAACTTTAATAATCTGGAACACTGTGCCGGTCATTAAGATATATTAGGTCGGGGTGATAATTATACGTTGGATTGTATTTTGGTGGCTATTATAACTGCTATAGGATTGGTATGATTGGATTTGGTTACTTATCATGGTGGTATTCACAGAGGAGTTGGCAGTGAGTGGTGTGAATTAGTGAATGAAACAAGACTTTGTTTAAAGAAGAATCGTTTTCGTGCCCTTGTTCATGGTTCTTGTAAACATTATAAAACATGAAAACGGGTTTTTATCGCGAATTTACCTTCAATTTAAGCCCGACGTTCGACGATTCGCGATAAATACGTTTTCATATGTTTTAATGTGTTCTGATCGTGAAAGTTTAAAAAAGACATGTTACTTGTAGTCGGCGCAACACGTTATTTTCTCAATTCCCATTTGTCAATCATCATGTTATCATTATTTTTCCATTTTTTTTACAATATGCTTCATAGAAATTATTATGGAAATAAATGTAGACATACAGGAGGAAAATATGAGAACAAAATGTAACATATATGTACATAAGGGAATACTTTCAGTTTTTGCTGTAGGTATCACAAAACTTTCCTCCTTTCTTCGACGAAAATATTTTCCTCTTACAGATGAAAACAGACCTTCTCGGAAGCTCAAGACCAAGGAAGCAATTAAGTAATGAAGACGGGTCAACCAAAATAACATACATAGGACATGGAACGTCTTCACAGAAATGGTGAATGCATTCCAATACACTTGAGGACTAAGCCCTAAATGCCAGAGTACACGTTACACATCACCTAGCTAAATGTATTTGATAAACAAGATGTTAAAATGAAAATGAAATGTAAATAAATGCATAAATTTTTTTATTCAAAAATACAAGGTGTGAACTAATTTTTCACGAAGCCGTCAACCAAGTAAAGAGAAAGAAAGAAAGAAGAAAGAAAGAAAAGAAAGAAAGAAAGAAAAAGCATTTATTGGCCCGTACAGGACAAAACACATAAAAAAGTAGTAAGTAAAAGTAGTAAGTAGTCTGTACTCGAAGTACAGACTGCTTGGTTGACGGCTAGTAAACACTACTGACTAATAAACACTACGTAAAACTTATTGCTGCGAAATGATTTCATTTGATTGGGGTGAAATATCACGTTTTACAGTAGGGCTCAATGTAACGCACTCAAAACATTGTGCTGATGGAAACATTGAATAGTAGTATTTAAAGTAAACTTAAAAAACCTTGTGAAAAATTTGGACTTTGGACTTTTGACCCCCAAGTGCTTTATTAAAGCAAAAAAATTAAGTTTTTACACATCTCCACATAATGTAATCTTCATTTTAAGTAATAACCGTCTTTTCACAATCCATATCTGCTCTTTTCACCGACACCTTATAATAATAAATAAATATAAGTAAATAAATTATCATTTAATGTTTTGTGGTACTGGAACGCATCCAACATCATGGAACGTAAACATAATATGGGCCCTCATTTTGAAAGAAATTCACGCTGACGCTGTCATTTTTTTATTTGATCCAAAGGTTGCGAACCCGAATGTGTGTTTACAAAAGGAGATGTTCCAGAAATGTTTGGACCGTGGGCCAGCACTATGTACACTATACGTTAATATCGCTATTTAATGCAGTAACCGTTTTTTTATTTTCGTTTGAAGGTATATTCAAATTAACTTGGTCAAGGAGTACAACATAAAATTAAACATGGTGGATCAAAGCAGCAGTTTGCGAACAATGTCATTTTGACAATGACATTTGAATGAATACATCCAATCCAAACTTAAACTTAAGACTCAAAGAAGTCACTTCTTAAAACTGTCATAGTCGTCTAACTTCATGTCACACAACTGTCATGGCTGCCCTAAAATGAGGGTTATCTAATTAAAAAACTTCAATTTCGTACGACTGTAGCCTTCTTCAAATTAACTTGTTAGTACGAGTATTTTTATGAAATTCCCCTATTTTTTTCCTATTTATTTATGTATTGTACATAGTGGTGGCCCAAAATCAAACATATCCTTTATAACTTCTCGTGACGGGGACTATAGACAGTACTATGTACACCTTAAAAATATAAAATCAAGAACAAAAGTAACAAAAATCCAAACCCCTTCCAGATCCCGCAACTCAACTTCAACTTTACTTAAACCATCGATATTTATGGAACAATGAATACCAAAATTACTGGCCAAACTCTGAAACTTGAAACCACAAAACCTTTACAGGGTTAAAGGCATAACAATAAAAATCATTTGTAATCTTGACGTCAATTTTTAACAATTCATCTTGAGTGGAGCGACGTCGAAGTGGCCGGATTTCAAAAGTAATTTTTCAACCGTTATGACATAATCGCTTATAAACTCTTAGCTTTTTTATTTGGAGAGTAGGGAAATTTTCATATTCAACGTTTTATAAGCTTATCCGGAGAGGTGGAGACCGCAGGTTGTTTCAAGACTTTTTGATTACCGGTGTATGAAGTTATAACAGTTATGTACGTACACCTAGAATTATTACCCATACAGATCATCTTTTCGGTCGTTCAGCCTTTTCCCGATTTATTCCAGAAATCCCCACTACTTAAATAAACTCAGCATAGTGGGGATTTTTGGAAAAATAAACAACAATCCCCACCAGATGTTGTTGTTTCTGAATTGTTAAACAAAAAATGAGTTAGTCAAACCATTTAATTAGAAGAAAAAAGAAGAAAACGTATTTGTAGTGCACTAAACCAAACAAAAATAAGAACAAAACTACACATTAAAACTACACAATAAAAAATAAAAAAACTTAAAACAAAACCAAACAAATAATAAGGGTGAGAACTGAATTTGAAAAAACCAAAATGTTGAAGAGGCAAATTGAACTAGCTACCGAATTATGGAAGGCTTCTTCTAAGTTTCCAGCCAAAGCCCAGACAGTGAAGATTAAAAAAAAAACCCTGAGATCAACGACAGCGACTGTTGTCACCACATAGTTATTGGCAATAAAAGAAAAACGTATTTTGCACCTGTATACTTATACATCCACACACCTACCCATCCACTTATGCAATAGAATACAATTTGATATTCAATATCACAAATTATAATTATTTCCCTCATAGAGACTAGATCTGTGGCTCAGCAGGGGAACATTCGAGGCTGACTATTTCTATAAGTACTAGAAGTATTTTTATCTTTAAGTTTACAAGGAAAGTAGATAATCAAAA
Organism: Xestia ashworthii; assembly: GCA_950022955.1. NCBI lineage: Eukaryota > Metazoa > Arthropoda > Insecta > Lepidoptera > Noctuidae > Xestia > Xestia ashworthii. The sequence goes on from OX465554.1 coordinate 16,303,519, forward strand.
CTAGATTTCTAGTGCCTTCTTCACATTCCATTGCTCTAAAACAATAAAGTGGATTTAACAAAGGATCCCAGTCATTATTTTCATTGTCGTCTGCTAATTCCGATTTAGCTAGAATTCCTGGAAACAAACATCTCGTAGAACTGAATACATTTCTAGTGCTATCCTATTATAAGAGGATTATTACTACAGCAATTTAATATTATTGGATTTTATAAGCCTTTGGAAACCGGCGTAACACGTTTTTTTTTCTTCCATTCTCCTGTGTCAACCGTCACGCTATTTACGCATTTACTCCTTTTTCTTTTATATCACCCTCACACAATCCATCCATCGCTTCACAGTCAATGCTTCTATAATCCTTAATATCTTTTGGCCATTTTTTCTTTAACCAATTTATTTATTTATTTGTTTATTTATTTATTTATGTATTTATTTATTTATTTATTTGGATTTTATAAGCCTTTGTTCTTTGTTATACCAATTTCATCGTTATTTTTATTTGTTTGTTTAAACTCAGTTCTTTCTGTTCGGCATGGTCAATCGAAAAGAATAGTTGAGTGATAAAAGTAAAGTTAAATTTACTAATATCTTCCTTTTATCACTCAATTAATCTTTAATTACTGAAGATTTTCTACAGTACATGATTTCGTCAACGTTCTGCCCTTATTGGGACAAAGGCACTTCAGGTCGGCGTAACACGTTTTTTTCTTGGTACTCCCTAGCTTATCCTAAAATTTTTTGTCCGAAAATCATTATTCATAACACGTTTGCTATAAACTTCATTAACCATAATGTTTAAAACACCGAAATTTTGTTTTACATAACTAACTTTACTTCTAATACTATTTTGTCATAATATCGAATACTATAATAATTGAATCTCCTAATTTTACATGACATAAAGTCGTATGTCCTAAGTATTGTATCACATAATGTGTATGATTCCGAATGGTCATTTATAAAATGTTAGTCGCTAAAAAAAACCCTAAAAGTTAGGTTTTAGTGACAGAAACGAATCGCTGTAATCGCGCCGTCTTGTCTGCCATACCCCAAGAGTGTTATTTAAAATCGCGAAGGCGCGGAAGGGCGAGCCCCGCAGCGCCGGAGCCGTGACAGAAACCATGCCTGTTGCATGATGCTTGCTCGTTTGCATGTTGCATGCTTGCTTTCTGCATGCTTGTTGCATGCTTGATTGCTTGCTGTATGCTTGCCGCATGCTTGCTACATGCGTGCCGCATGCTTGGTTGCATTGCAGGTCAACGCCTACATACGATCCAACATTTGGAGCACAAGAGAATAAAACAAAATTGTGCAGAAGCTTGGCGTAATAGAATGAATCTTCTGGTAAATGGTTCTTCTATCATTTGCCGAATTATCTATGTAACGCCTGACAGAAGTTCATAGCAAAAACTTTGCAATACAAATTAATTCTAAGAATAGGACTTATGACTTTTATTGAAAACGGTTTATGTCTTTTGTATATTATTGATTGTAATACATAAGTCACAAACAAATACCAAAGTAAGTGACAAACGGATTTAGGGCATATTATATTAAGGGATTTCAACTTTATGGCATATGATATTATGAGATATAAAGTTCGGGTAAATTATCATTCGGACAAATCATGATTAGGACAAAAAAAATATCTCATTTTAGATTATGGATTAAAAAGTTAGGTAACACGATATAGAACCTTTTTTCTTCCATTCTCCTCTGTCAACCGTCACGCTATTTACGAGTTTACTCCTTTTTCTTTTATATCACCCTCACACAATCCATCCTTCGCTTCACAGTCAATGCTTCTATAATCCTTAATATCTTTTGGCCATTCTTTCTTTGACTATATTATAAGTTTCTAAGATTAATTTATCACTGTTCTAATTCACTATTACCAAACTTAGCTTTCTGACTTCTCAACCAAATACACGAAAAGTAATTCATAAGTTTTGTTTTAAAAGGATGTTATTCGGAATGGATAAAGTTTTAAGTGGGTCGCAGGAATATAAGAGAGCTCTGGGTATGAGGTTAATGCTAAGATTAACTGCGCGACGTGATAATACGTTACTTTTATCCCAGAAACAGTATTTTATCAGCACCACAACGGATTTATTATCACAATATACGTTAATACGGCAATTGTGGAAGTTGTCTGCCATAAATTTTCTTTCTAAGCCATAAAACTTTGCCTTTTTGCATCCCCCACACTAGAATCTGGAGCAGTGGCTGCTATTACAAATACAAATCACATGCACAACCTTCTACGATGCGGAACAACTTTGAGGATCTCTTGGAACGTATAAAATGAGATCGTGATATTTCTGTAAGAGAGAACTTCAAGACGGATAAATATCTGTCTTTTGTATTTTCTCACGATAAAATAGAACTTGCATTATTTGAAGAAGGCTTTCTACTACCTGCTATTTTCGTAGCCTGGCTTTCTCACAATAAATAGGTAAGTTTCAACCAAACAAAAATGCTGATTCCGAAAATCAGTAAACGACCTCCTTTTATCAAGTTCAAATAAAAGTATCGCCACATTTCTTTCCTTTCATCTTATATTAGCCTCATTCAGTTTCTGCGGAAATATTTCTTTCACTTGATTATATTTCTATAGATCTGTGAGAGTTGGCGAAAATACTCAAGAGTCATCGTTACTAATGAAAATTACAGCGATTCGTATTGAAGGTAAAGTGCAAACGCTACCAAATGAGTCGGAACGAGAGCGGCAAGGTGCCGATAATTCAGCTTGAGTTCCCTCTGACTCGACGAAATTCATTCTCACGACGCAATCTGATTTAGGTCATAGATATCTACTAGTGTTATTAAATAAAATTTATGCTTTTGAAGTGCTTTCTACTTTGGTGTTCCAATTTATGTCTGTCGGCGGTGTTAAAGTGTGTAATTTGGGAAGTATTCCAATTTTATTTTATAGCGCTGATTCCCGGGTACGGAAAGACATGGTAAGACCCCAAAATGGAATTCATTTAAGACAGAAATACAAGGTGATTCTGTTTAACAATATTAGTCTTAGGTTCGCTTCTTAAAATTCTTCGTAACGTTTCATTAGAATTAAAATTAACGGTTCATTTTAATTTTCAAGAATAAAACGATACGAAATTCTTAGTCATAGTTAATTGTAGACAGTTATTAGTAAATTTAATTAATAGGCTTGTTAACTGAAAAAATCTAATTAGTCCGTCACTTAGATTATCAAAAAATATTTCACCCGTATATTTTCTTATGTTACATAAACAAAAGTTGACGAAGATACGACGCTTTTAAAATTCTCAATACGTCACTGTTTGGTACTCGTATCATTTTTAGTGAGTATACTGACGTCACGAGCCCCCACTCCCGAGTTTTGATGCGTTTTGTCTTTGTCAATATTCGTTGATTTACAAAAACAAAAAATACGTGTCCATTATTTTCCAATACTCTAACTGACGGACTAAATAGATTTGCAATTTATTGATGGTGGAAACTAGCCTATTCTAGTAATTTAATAGTATAACACTATGACTATAAATTAAGGTTGGGTTTCACCAACGAATTGGCCGTGATGAACACACCTTGGTCACGTGTAACAGCCGTCACTGTCAATAATTTATGTAAATGATTATTAGTAACGATTACTATCATCATCATCATCATCATCGGCCTATTAATGTTCCCACTGCTGGGACAGGCCTCCTCTCTATGAGAGGGAATGGGCTATATAATCCACCACGATTACTATGATTACGACTAATTGTCTGTTTCTGGATTAAGTACCTAATTGAAGTTTAGATCTCAGGGTTTTAAATGTCGAATGACACATTTCATTGAAGGAAACAGTTTGATTAGAATTTAAGAAGATCAGTTTGATTGATTATTCTTTTTTATGTCGCCATACAAATAACATTCATAAAAGAAGACATTTCACATAAGGTAATGGGCGGTCCTGCAGCTACGAATAAAAGCGATCTTTTCAAGACAATTAGTGGATGGATTACAAGAAGACGGAAAAAAAATACTGTGGGTAGTCTGCGGTGTATTGAAATATACATAAATGGTGCCTTTATAAATATGTACAATTACAATAATCATTTAACAATAGTAAAGAATCATGTATGTCAAGTAGTTCCATAATAAAGTACCTACTCGAATTGAACGAACAGTTGAACGCAGTTTGGGTGTCCTGATCGCGTTCAAGCTCATTGAAATTGGCCCAAACACCGGTACCTCCTGCAAAATCACTTCAGCCTAATTAAGAACCGTATTACAGATAATTTGTTTAGCTACGAACCTCCTGGATTATATCCATTTGATATTATTATGTAAATGAGCTGAATCTGAACGTGCCTCGAGAAACTTCATGCCTACACGAAGTAACTCCTAAATATGTTAACGATGTCGTATATACATATATGAATGTGAATCCAGGATAAGTTGCTGCTACTTTTACTTATATTATGAATGATATTTCTCATTTTGATGCGTGTCTAGCGGAGGAGGCTTGAGTTTCTCAAGTAGAAGATCATGTGGAAGTAGTCATGTTTTGAGAATATTATATGTGGGAGAAATGTTGAGTAGCACTGAAGGGGTTTTGTTTTAAGACATAAGTCTTTGGTTAGAACTGAGTGGAGCTGAGTGACTGTTTCAAACAATTGCCAAATGAAAGTTTTATCAGAGCCTGAACAAAACAAGGCCGTTAAAGTCAAAATGATTTTTAGTTGATTGATTTATGTTAACGAAACCTTTATTTCAATTCTGTTGACAGTCATTGTCCCGGTAGGAGCAAATGTTTGTGTGATGAGCATGGACATTTGTTTCCGAGTCATGGATGTTTATATGTATAATAAGTATGTATTTACAAACAAAAAAGTATGTAAGTAGTATATCAACTATCTAGTGTCCACGACACTAAGCAAAGTGTGGCATTAGGTGGCGCTGTGTGTTAATGTCCAGCGATATTTATTATTATTATTATTTATTCTGAGCGGTTAATGGCTAATTGTTATGTTGAAATAAAGTCTTATTTAGTTTGTTATCCAGTCTATCTAAAACCATCTGTAGGCACGTAGACTTTTGGATATGTTTTCTAAACCCTTGCTAAAACAGTGTACACCTATATGTGCGTACGGAACTTTATGCATAAGTTTCGGTGTTGTAAACCAACTGATTAACATGTACCCGGATACATCCCGCGACATATGTCTTGTTGTATCCGCCCCATGACAAAGGGCGACAAAGAGCGATCATAGAGCATAGAAGGGTTAGTATCATAATATTAGTTTATGGTATCATGCATCCTGGTTAATCTCTTACCTTTTACGAACCGAGCAAAATGACGGTTTGATTTATTCATAGTCTAAACCTGTTAAGATAAAGCTTATTTTTGAATGCGTTTGGTAGTTTTTCGTGCGAGCCTTTTTGATGTAAAAGGTGATATTTATTTCTCGCTAGCTTTGATCTTATGTTTACTCGTGAATTTTAACGATACGCGTTCATAAAACTATAGGTGCCTCTTTCTTAGGAGCACTTACGAAGTCAAAAATAAAGTTACATCAAACACTTGCTTATATTGTCAAGCACTTAAGTTTATGTTTTGTTTACGATTTATTTGAGAGTTGGGATTTAAGGCGTCATTACTGAAGCAGAAAAAAAGATTCCTTAGCCTAGCTTATACTTTTTTTTGTGTGAATAGTGCCTAACCTGGTGTCAGAGTTAAGCCAAGCTTGGGCCTCACGATGTTTTCTTGCATTCGAAAATTCAGAGGTGCGTGTCTGATGGGAGAGTAGCGGTGGCCCAGTGTTGGCGAGCCTGACCTACGAAGAGTATATATCGTGATTTGACCCAGACAGGCGCATTACTTTGTGTAATTTATTTCATCACCACTGCTCTCAAAACGGTGAAGGAAAACATCGTGAGGAAACCGGTATGTTCTAGAACCAAAATATTCGAAGACATGTTGACATTTACCAATCCGCACTAGGCCCGCGTGGTGGATTATAGCCCATTCCCTCATATAGCGAGGAGACCTGTGTCCCAGCAGTGGGGACATTAATAGGCTGATGATCATGATGATAATAAGAGCTGCGTGTCTTGGGTTCGAACTTGGCTAGGCACACCACTAGGCTATAGTTATAGTTTATTACACAAACGTAACTAGGTCAGATAAGATGAAAATTAACTCGCAGAGGCACGAATACTCGTACGAATGCATCTTACACAACACTACTGATTCAGGTGGTTTTCAGTCTGTCCGGATCACCTTACCAGTCGAGATAACTCAATTCCCTTATTTAAAGCAAAGAGCACATCATTCAATAGTATCGGGTCCGCCAGTCGATCTGATTGGTGTGACTGCAACCCGAATGCCAGTGTTGGGACTTTGGGGATGAATTTCCCTTGTTTAGGGGGAAAAAAATGTTACAGAGAAAATTTGGGGAAATGGAGTGTTTGAGGCAAAAACCCTTATGGATAGTTAAAGTAATCAAGGTGAAATTAATGTAATCAAGAGTTTAAAACAGCCGTATTAGTAATTTGTATTACAATGTATATTTTGTATAATATAATAATTGCATTGTGTCGTGCGTGAAGGGTAACGGGCAATATAGGAAGAAACCAACGCAACGATTGAACTTATTCAATCATTTCATTTGTTTAATTTCCTGTTTGAAATAAAGAATGGGGTAAAAAGTTGGTAAACGTATCATTTTGGGGGAAAATTTATTTAATATGGGGAAAATTCAGAAACGCGATGTAGCAACCCTGCCGATCTACCTACGGCTACGTTATTCCCGGAATCCGCAAGAGAGCAATATTTTCACAGATAAGCAAGATGTGTGGAGCAATGCACTTGAGCAAATACGAGATGGATTTTAGATAGTTCGCTATATATTCTTACATAAACTGACCTATACTGAGAGTTACGGAGACTGTGAAGGCAAACTTTATGGTTTTATAGTGAGTAGTGTCACAATTCATAACTGCACGTCTGTTATCCCCAAAGGGTAAGTAGAGGTGTACCTAATGGTCCCATGTAACCATCAACCAGGCAAACGTCCAAATTCCATGACTGCTGTTGAAAAGTTCTTAAAAGATAAACCTGATAACACAATTGGCCCAACTTGGGAATGTAACCCAGGACCTCAGTCTCAGCAATCGCGCTTTCGATTACTAGATCATAAGAACTATAGTGTATGTTGTGTGTAGGTATGTGTGTTATTGTTAAAGACTATCTGTGAAGGTTGTCAAGTCAGTAAGAAATGTTACTAATAGACAAATAAAGTTTACATATAAAAAAAAAGTATTGTATTGTACAACAGGCTGGTGTCCGCAACTCCACGTCCAAGCGCGTATTTTACGTATGGGCTATTATCCACCACGCGGGCCCAGTGCTGGTTGGTAGATGTCACATGTCTTTGAAGTTTTGGTTCTAGGACATGCCGGTTTCCTCACGATGTTTTCCTTCACCGTTTTTGAGAACAGCGGTGATGAAATAAATTTTACACATAGTTATGCGCCTGCCTGGGTTCAAACCCACGACTTACTGCTCGTAAGTCGGGGCCGTCACCACTGGGCCACCGCTGCTCTCAAATAAAAGTATATTCTAGTATCTTTTAAGATTAAACGTATCTTTGTATTTCCAGCATGTTCCGATAAACTGCCGACATTAACTTCACCACATTTACATGACCGAAACAATGCCCATTTCGCACGCGAAATTCTCCCAATAAATGTTTATTAACAAGATCCGTTGTACAATTTATTACTTCTCCTTATATAGCCCCGATGTGACTAGATATTACCCACTAGGAAACTACCAAACGCAATAAGCTCATAATAAGAACGAATGCGGTGACATGCCTGAGATTATTCCTTGCCACGAATATACCGCACTGCGGGGGCACTCATAATTTCTACTAAAGTATCAAACATAAATTCAATATAAAACCTTTAAATGGTAGCTCCAGTAGGCAGTACCTATACTGCGAACTTGAACGTGGAAACCATAATTTTGTATTTTTGCTCACTAATATTATGGGGGCATAAAAATGTGTTCCGTTGAATTTGGTTCGTGATTACGACATTGACTGGGTTGCCAAAGGGCCGGAATATCCGTACGCAACGGGGCGCGGGAATTCGGCTTTATGTAAAATATGCTGCATATGGAAACGAGCCGTCTAACCTTCTGTTTCACATGTTTACGAAATAAGTTCTCGACTCTCGTGACGTCATCTGGTTTTCAGCTACGTCGGACTTTTGAATTCGTCCGACAGCTTTCGGGGCGAATTGTGTACTCAATTTATTCTCGTTTATGCTGTGTTTTTCGAAATCAAAGTGCACACTTCAAAAAAGGAATCGATGTGCGTATCTTCAGAACGAAGACATTCGAATAAAAACATTCGAAGATTAATTTACTAAATTTAATAAAGCCGACTGCATAAACTATTGACTCAACTCACACTCACAGAGCGATACTGATTGTAACCAATTATTTTAACAGTTAAACTCTCACATAATATAATTATTGTATAGTTAAAATACGGCCAACCTGAAGTACACACATCACACATCAAAAACAATAGAGGATGTGCAGTTCTACCTTCAAATACATTTTATCCAAATCGTATGTTTGTTATTTGCAGAAATCGTTTACATTGCGGTCTTGAAAGAAGACCAAACCGTTCTAAACGTCTAGTTCAATGGTAAGAGGATTTTGTCGGAGTCTTGCTTGTGGAGGCACCCGCTTATTTGGTAGCAAATTGTGTGTTAGCGAATTTAGAAGGAGTGAACGCCGATTTTTAGGTGATCTGCGCGATAGTCACGGGTTTACTGAGGTATGAAAGAAGTTTTTTATTATTATTGACAAAGTGTTTGGGTAAAATATGAATCTGCTTAGTATGATTCAGTTACTTTACTTCAATTCGGTGTGAACGGACTCATCACGAAGCCGTCAACCATGTATTCTGTACATACAACTAAATCTATATATATAAAGGAGAAGTCCACTCACTGACCACTCATCACGAAATCTCGGAAACTACTGGGCCGCAAGGACTCAAATTTGGCACAAGCACTCTCTAGGGGGTGCAGGCGCGTACTAAGAAAGGATTTTTTAAAATTCGCACCCCAAGGGGTTGAAAAGGGGTGTCAAAGTTTGTATGAAAGTCCTATGTTTTTAAAGTTAGAGATATGAATGTAAAGCCTGAATGTTCCTTTTGGCTTCTAGGTGCTCACTAAGAAAAGGTTTTACGAAATTCGGCCCTTAATAACTTATATTATGGGTTGATGGATTGAATAGTATGGGGGTCGTAGAGGTGTTAAAAGTATTTATGAAATAAAACCAACTTCATAAAAAAACAAAAATTTGAAAAATAACTAAAGTTTTTGAAGTGGGTTTTATTTTTTTGCAAATAAGTTTTTATTTTTCACTTTTTAGTGGTTCACATGTGCTTGGTACACATGGAAATTACATACCGTTACAATTACAACAAGCCCAAACACGACTAGGATACATTGTCTCATTATGGAGTTCCGGTGCCTGAATCTTGGCTTCATCATCAGATCTGATGGTAGAATGGTTCTTATTGAACGCAAATGCTTCACTTATTGTAGAAAATAACAAAATCGCTGTACGTTATTCTATAAAATTTGAAGAGTTTCCTCGATTTCGCCAAGATTCCATCATCAGATCCCGACTTGGTGACTACGGGGCCTTTTGGAAATACCCTTTCCAACAAAAAAATATTTTTTCAAATCAGTTGGCAAGCGACGGAGTTATGAGCGAACAAATAAAAAAAAAAAAAGAAATACATACAGTCGAATAGAGAACCTCCTCCTTTTTGGAAGTCGGTTAAAAAAAATTGAAACATCCGAATTGAGAACCTCCTCCTTTTTTTAGAAGTCGGTTAAAGAAGCTGTCAAAATGTTGGAACTTTGACCCCCAATATCTTCTTACCCAGATATGGTGTGGAACAAAAAAATCTCGCAATGACGGGGAGAACCAGCCTTTTGGCTTCGTGAAGAGGTGTTTCACACCCTTTAGAATAAAAATCGTGTCTTCAATAATTACTATTACTCAAGTAAATAGGTACTTTGACTTATTTATAGTTTCTGGTGTTAAAGTTACCGAACATGGGTACTTCATTTACAACGAGTAGTACAATATGTTACGACAGCTCACATAGATTTCTTAGAATTTCTCCTGTGTGGGATTTAACGTACGGTGTAGACTGTACAAATGTACAGTATACTACTTAATTTGTCGTATACCAAGAACCATAACATTTCCCAACAATAGCTCCAACAAAAAATTATTTAAAATAAACTTCTATCGCATTTTCTTTCACTAAACTTCTCGATTCTCGGTAACGACAGCAGAGAAAAACACGAAATCAACATCTTTACAGAAATGTCAAAGAAAACTTATAAACACAAAAAAAACGGAAATGTGTGGAAACTCGCGTCCTGTGGGTTCCGTAATACTAAAATTGAAATCGTCTACCATTTTTATTTCTGATGTTTACACTGTTTCACTTCCTGGTATTTTTGTTTTACTAGTATAGGTAAAGAAATAAGGCTCGTGGCTAAATAATAACAGCCGCTCGGGCCAATCTTTAGGTTAAGCCGTGCTAGCCTAGGTTGGTCTGTGGATGGGTGACCACCCTTACATACCGAGTTTCCTCCGTGCCTCGGAAAGCACGCTAAGCTGTTGATCCCGGCTGTCATTTGTCCATCTTTGGCAGTCGTTACAGGTCAGTGGCCCAAAAAGTCCGACAACCAGTCTTACCAAGTGGTATCGTATTACCCAGTATTCACTGGGTTGTGGAGGTCAGATAGGCAGTCGCTCCATGTAAAATACTGGTATTCAGTTACATCTGGTTAGAAAGGCTAGGCAGATGATGAGGTAAAGAAATAAGACTGCAAAAGTGTGTTTTTTACAGATTGAGAGAGAGAGAGACAGAGACACGCTTGTCCTAAACCCTAAACGGTTCCAAGATTTAACCACCCATTGACACTGTTTAGTGACAGAACCCAAAAACCAGTCGATGCAGGAATATCACTGAAAACTTTACACAACTTATTGAAGAAAAATAACGATGTTCGATACATAATACGCTTGTACAATCTGTTGGAGTCGTCTGGTCGGTAAACAAATGGAAGGAATAAAGTCGTTGCTCTACAACAGCCCAGAGCTAAGCTATGCTATGTTTGCACTGTGACCCACGGCCATGCTACGCAGTAACGCATTACTCACGAGCTACATGCTGAAGTGAAAGTGCGCTGTGAGAATCCAATGAAATCACTTTAGTCAGGTTTAGTGAAACATGCCCTGCGTCACCACCACGCTACATGCGGAGCGACGGTACTCACATGATGAAAAGCGCGTCGTATAACGCAAGTCGGTCGTGAACGCCCAAACTCCACTTAAATGGAGACGAGAGGAGATCCGCTACGGCGTAGCAGTTAGTTGTTCGCGGGGCACAACCCGTAGCAAATATAGATTTCTTAGTTTTCACTTCTATGCATATGGTTTGAAAACAGTCTAACAACAACATAACATAACAACTCCTAAAAAGCCAGAATCAACAATGGCGACCACTAGAAGAGTGCCGATTAAACTGATAAAAAAAATTGCAGAGGAGTGGATAAGAAACATCCTGGAATCGACCAATCACACCGCATCGCGTGCCTCATTTCCCCTGTAATTGGTCGAGCCTTGCACGTATCATCTCTGCTACGCTAGTCTTCACTTTTGTCCACTAAAGCGGACTCCAGTCCAGGCCATATGCATGGTAGACAAACAAATGAAGCAAAGCTAACGTGATAAACCCTCTGTACCTATCTTAGCTAGCAGTGGACGGTCGTTTTCAAGGTGTCCCGTATGCAGAACAAACTATTGTCACGAAGCTTACGTCTATATTAAGCTTTGTTTTACAATGTTCGCGTTTTGTTTATCGTCATGTATGACGACTTTGACGTGTCGAACTAACAAAGTTATGTGGTTTTGTGATTTTTATTAGCGACATGTAGGGGAGGTTTCAAAAGTGACGTGGGTTCTGCATTTTCTTGCTTTTTTCTGCTGAAAATTATCTGTGTTGAAGATAAATTAGACACTTTTCGGACCGGCTGCAAACACCATAATACACGCTTCATCCGCGTTTACGTACTTGGTTGTTTTAACACTAATTTCAAGTTTTCTCCTTTCAATCCTCGTTGTCTTACTGATCTTGTAGTCGCAAGCGTGACTGCTGAGCATGAAGTCCTGGGTTCGATTTCAAGCTCGGGCAAGAGTTGTTGGGTCCTTTCATTAGAAATAAATATCCGAGTAGCAGCAACGAGTCTGAATGTGCTTGCTCACATGGGACTTAACACATAACTGGCGAAATATGGGTGTACTATTAGATACCTCCACCTCTACCTAACCCTCCTTTCGGGGTTTACAGGCGTGATGTTATAATAATAATAAATAATCAATAAATCATTTAATTAGGACCAAACTTTTTGTACATTTTATGCACCCACCAAACTGCGTAACAGTTTGTCGGCAGGATTAGCGCTCGTCTTAATACATATTGGTTCAAATCGTAATAGGCACAGCACAATAATTAATAGTAAGATTAGTAAGCAGCAATGGAAGTAACTCATATTGTGGCAGTGCGAGCCGCGCGCCGGGGCGCGGCCCGGGCCGTCATAATTATTCCGAATTACAAAAAAAGTTACAATCGTAAAAAAAAACAAAGTTCTTAACTGTTACTAACTCAGTGATTACCTATGAGTATGATGGTATGTTCTTTCAAACTTATGAGTTACCTACGTTATGTTCTTTCAAACCTATGAGTTACCTATGTTATGTTCTTTCAATGCAATTTTCTTCACATATCTTGTAAAAATATCTTATTTGAAGAAAAGCTTACGGTGCAGATTTAAATTATAATTGACGTTTCAAGTCAAAAATGGTTTAAAAATAAAAGCTTAAATACTGCCTCTATTTCAATGGTATCAAATGGCTTGAAACTTATTCTGTAACCGCCGAATGTAAAGAATTGCGACAAGTAAAACTCCAAGAGTTAGGTAGTGAGCTCTTGATCTAGACACGATTTGGAAATCTGAACAGATTGAACTATCTTTTAGAACATTTTTCAAGAGAAAGTGTTGACTTTGTCATGTCTGTGTTTTTCAGAAAATAATTGGAATGGACGCATATTTCACCGGTTTCGTCCCATGTATAAAATATTAGTGAGACTATGGTAAGGCTCCTGGCATTTTGGCTCCGGCGCAACGTCAACTTCTAAGAGTTCGTGGTGCAAGTACCGAATTGCGGACCATGGCGATGGAGGAAGATTTTTGGCCACAGGACGTGGTGTTCCGTCGTTTTCAACACAAGTAAAGTGCTACTAGCATAGTTTTAAGTCTTATTTATTAACACAAGTTTTGTATTTACTTTATAACGGTATATACATATGGGCCATTGCAGCCTGAAATAAATTGATGTTGTTTGTTGTTGTTCTTGCTGTAACTAACCTAGCAAACGCAATCAAGAGATCAAAACTGAGCTAAAAAAAATATTGTTGACAAACTGGAAAACACATGCTGCATCCAGGAAAATCAAACTATGGACGTCGCGCTCAGTGACAGCATTTACATATTTAAGAAAAACCTCAGTAGTTTTCCTTTGTGAAAGATCACTTGTGTGTTCAATAAAATACTACGTCTTGATATCAACCTATTTTAGGCATAAACAGCGTTGTCCTGAAATATTTCCCAAAGCGGAAAGCCTAAAAATATCCCAGACAGGTACTAAAACCGTGACATAGTAGTTGTATTGTACTGAATAAAAAAACATCAGAGACGCGTCAAGAAACATGAAGATATCACTCACGCACCATTACCTCGAATGTAAGACGATATTCATACATAAAAGAACGTCGATGGAGATGACTATAATTGTATACGCGAGTAATAAGAGATGCGCACTTTTGGAGTTCTGTGAGATGATGAGGAAACGCTTAATGGCGTTGACAGTTCATTTGAGTCAGTACATGTTATTATCCTCTTCGTGTCTTTATCTAAATTTTAATTCGATCTGCTTATCGCGTCTTGCTGATCCATATATTCACACCCGTCGTTTAAGGGTCAATTCCCACCGAAATGCGCGCTCCACAGACTTTTTAATAGATCTACTCAAAATATAACTTTCTTTACTACCCGAAAAGATACATATTTCATTGCGATATTTTTTTGTTGTAAGTTGTGTGAGTAATAATGTGTGTCACCCCACTCACTGGCAAGCAGTCTACGGAAAGTCTAAAGCTGTGGCGAGGTAATGCATCCTTATCTGACCCACTTCACATGCTGAAAATCTCCCACCTGGACATGAGTTGCCATGGTTGTTCACAGCAAAGAAAACCTGATTAGATGGAGATTCACTAATGACTATGCGCTAGAATGTAAATTTTGTGCTGTTACGGTAACAATGAGGTACTTCATTTCATGTCCTGCGTCTGCTATTGTTTGTCCATATATGAAGAAATGAACGCTTCTGGAGGCGCCAAACTAGTGGCTCAGTTTTGGACCGACACAAATGAGAATACCGTCGACAAGGAAGAAGAAGAAGAATAAAATATAGAAAAATCCATAATGAATGCGCACAGTGACAAAATACCAAACTATAAATAAGTCGTCTGTTGGTCTAGAAGTCGGTTCAATTCGTAGAAAGGAATTCAAAATATCATGAATTTGTTGTGACAAAGGTTATATTACAATGGAACCTTTCACTATAACGAACGATTTCTTTATTACATTCATATTTCATAGCTCCAAAAAATACATCGATATACGATAACGATAGCAATATTACATTGTTCGGTATATAAACATGATTATTGAACATGTTCTCTAATTCAATATCTTATAATTGGAAAATTCGTTTTGAATACTGTACGCCATGTATGTAGTTACACTAATTGGCAGATCCGAATATAATTTAATAATTATCGCGTTCAAAACGCGAGCAAAGACCGTACATTTTGTATTCATTGCTCTAATTGACAGTTTGTGTAGGTATTTCATTTTATCAAATCATTTGACTGTCTGTGTGTCTGTTGGCGGCATTTTTAGCTCCCAAACTAAAACTATTCGTTTTAGGAAGACTTATTTTCACCCCGTTTCCACTAAAGCGGTTAGGGGTCGAAATGTTTTGCAAATAACCGTTAAGTATTATTTCCTATACTAATTTAAATAAAAAAATAGTACATTTTGATGGATTAAATAGTACAGGGGTACTGAGAATAAAAACTTTTATTTCATTTCAAAGAAACTTGTCCTTTTTTCGTCCGTTATTTTTTATTTGATAAACTTACAGTCTCTTCACCGTTATTGTACTATAACAGCTGTAGTTCAACAGAAACCTTTAAAGTCACGGAAATAATTATCAAAAAAGCACATTTAACAAAGTATGTCACAGCGATTTTTTTTGTTCCAGACGTTACCATAGAACCTTCTAGTTACGGATATATTGGGGATCAAATGTGCTTCTTTTTACAAGTTTTTCCCACGTTTAATCCCACTTCGATACTACTACCGTACTATTCAATACATCCATCAGCACAATGTTTTGAGTGCGCTACAGTGAGTCATTATATTTCACCCCAAAAAAGTCGCATCCCCGAAATATTTTTTTGCGTAGTTTTTTACGCACAGAATGCTTATTTGGCAGCTTCGTGAAGGGTCTGTTTACACCTTGTATATTTTACCGGCTTGTCAGTGACAGCAATCTGACCACAACCCTATCGCTATGGGAATAAGAGTCATTGCCATTTTGACATCGATTGCAAGGGCGAAGGTGAAAAAATGTGAAAAGACTGTTGTGTAAAACATTAGTTTTAGATACGTGTCAGTTGTTCAGAAAATGGATTGTCGCGGCCCGTAGTGATTGATATGCGGCCCACACGATGACAGACGATTTATCTTGTGAAATTTTTGCAACAGAACCTGTAGGTAATGCAGTGACTATTACAAGCATATTTTTAGCTTTCGTGACGTTATTTTCTGGATGAGGTGTGAGATGATAATTTTTTAAATAAATTACTAGCCGTGCCCTGCGAAATAACGAAATTATTGTATGCATAACAATTTCCTGGGGTTTATTTTTATTGCGCGGAACTCTAATTTAGTGTATTTCCAAAATAAAACAATAAACAAAGTAATTTTAAAGTTGTTTTCTTAAATATAACTAAGCCTACGTTACCAATAACATCGGCTGTCTGCTGGCTCAGTTCCCGTCCAATAGTCAAGAAGTTTTGGAGATTAGCTGGAACAAACAGACAGACAGACAGCCATGACTTTCTTATTATGCATTCAAAAAGCCATAATTTTCAATTAACAAACGTCAATTGTGTTTATTTGTATCGATTAAATACATTGTTACACCAGTTGAAATGCTTTCTTCTATTCTTCAAAATATTATTTGAAGAGCATGCAACCACATTCATCATTTTGTTTTTGACAATTCACTCCAATTACGGTAGACAACTTACTTAAAGGTACACATGATTCTGTAAAATGAGCAATCACAATAAGCATCTATAAGAAGTCTGAAGTTATTTTGATATCAAAAAGTTTTCCAGCTAACCAAAACCGCCATTGTTCTTCCATAAAATATAAAAAGAAAAAGGCAATTTTTGTAACAAGACACTGTAATGGCACTCAGTGCACGGTAGAAGTGAAGTGAGCAAATATACGAATAAATTTTGAGACTCAGAAACGGTAACGGTGAAATTTATTCCTCATGGAGCCATTAAAATATTATTAATCAAATATTCAGCATTATTTTTAAGCCCGTCATTCTAAAATATTAAATCCAATAAAAAATGATTTTTGATATCAAGTATGACACTAAATTGATGAATAAAGGATTTGAATTCCAACAAAATCCCTGCATCAAAAAGCTCTTGGTAATCCGATTGATAAAATCTATCCAATCTATTTTCATTTGACATAAAAATTAAAATAGATCGCTCAACTATAGATAGCATTTAACGATCCTTCATTTTTCTCCATCATTTCAAAAGGTGAATGGGCGAAATTTTTCGGCGAACCGAAAAATCTGGTACAAAAATTCGTGTAGTTGGCGAGGTCGGGGCACCGTGACAATATTTTAGGTCCGGGTGTGGGTTGCAAGTGGAATAATACAACCGTAAAGTGTCCCCTTACAAACATTCCAAGAATCTCATTTAAAGTTCAGCATACTCTAAAAGTCAGAGTAAAGAGTATTATGTGCACGTTCACATACTAACTTTTGCTCTTCACATAATGCAAACAGCTTTGGTGCCTACATTAAGGCCTTACTGCCTTAGTATTGCACATTATACACTTAGTTAGGGTGCATTAGGCGCTTGCTTACATCGCTTTTTGTTCAGTGGCTGTGAATGTGGGGATTAAGTGACCGGTTGTCTGGGTTTGTAGGGTAACGATTACGACGTTTCATGGTCTAAGTTAAAGTTGGTACTGAGCTGTTGAACACGCTATTGGTATCAAATACTTTATCGACATTAGCTTTTAGCTGAAAGGCCTGAAGCACAGGACTGGATTATGTGATGAGTCTTAACTGACAAGCGTTGACCAGGCCCAGTGAATATAAGTCCTCGGTCCATCTTGTAGTAAACCTACAAAAGATACTATCAATTCACATGTATCATATAATTGTAAGGCATGCCTTTTCAGCTGCGGGACTCTTAGAAAGAGATACCGCGGCCCTGGAACACAAAGAGCTAAGAAGGAACAAGAACATGGATGGGTTTCAGTCATTTTAAAAGTCCTCCCTTCCGCTCCGCCCAGAGCGGGAGGAGTCATTCGATGATTTGCTATACAAAAAAAGGGTATGTACCTTTTCTCACACCAAGAAGAATAATTAATAAGGCATGAACTACCATCACAGATTTTTGGAAAAAGTTTTTATTCAACAAAAATTAATGGCATCTCAAACAATCTTAAAAAGAAGACCTACCTATGAACCTCCAGAACCTACTCAAAATACACAGGACCGCAAAGAAAAGGGGTCTGTTGGAAAATCTTCAATATTTTCAAAAGTCTCGTAGGTTTATGAAATAAAGACTAAATTAAAAAAATATTTTCATGTGCTTAACAGATTATAAATCATATTCAAGCTTTTTATATTTAATAAAAGTAAAGTAAATAAAAATGCGTACTTTTTCCAGATGAAGAAGATTTTCTAACCGACCCATTTTCTTTGCGGTTCAGTGTAATAAGCTAGTACGTAAGGTATATAGCCCGCATCACGTGGTAAAAAACAGTCTAAGCTGGTCTTTTATTGTTTTGAAACTCTGTACTACAGTAGGTCAGCTAAAAGTTAAATCGTTACCACTGACAACCGGCTACTTAACTGTACCCACATGATAATTATTGTAGTACAATTAATTATATACCAGCCAATTTATTTTAAAATTAGCGTTTGCATACGGCTCCGCCAATGTGGGGGTTGAGATATATGGGATCGTATTATCGGGATAAAAATTATCCTGTGAACCAAAATTCATCCAAATCCGTTCAGCTATTAAGACGACAAATATAACAAGCCGACTGAGGCACTTTATTTATTAATTTATGTACCTACACACAAAATACTATAATCTCTTCGATATTTATTTATCATTATTTATACATAGTATGGATCTGTAAAACATTTTTCAACGTCACAATTCATTTTATAATCGTTCAAGTTCAAAGTGTGTTAAGGTGACCTTCTATTCTATAATTATAGCATTCACCTAACATTATTATTTATTAGTATTTACTATAGCCCTCCATTAGCCCTCTATGAATTTTAGAATAGGGCTTTGTTTAGGCCTAAACCAATTCAAGTCTAGACTAGACGGTTTTCAGTCCACATATCAATCTAAATTACCTGGCTGACAATACTGACAGTATGTTTTCTGGGTGAGGTTTCTTGTCTAGTACTAAATTATTTTGTTAAAACCACACACATGTTTGATGTAGATGGTAGAGCAAATCTTAGGTATTTTATGTTTAAAATTACGTTAATTTGGTATATATTTGTATAGAGGAGGTCGTAGCTAATTAATAACAGCCGCTCGTGGGCGAATGATTAGGTTAACCGTGCATGCCTAAGTTGGTCTGTGGATGGGTAACCACCAACTACATACCGAGTTTCTTCCGTGCCTCGGAAAACTCCTTAACTCCTTTTTAAGCAGTTGGTTCCGACCGTCATTTGTAAATAATAATAATAATAAAGTTGACAGTTGTTACAGGTGTGGCCCATAAAGTCTGACAACTAGTCTTACCAAGGGGTATCGTATTACCCAGTACTACCTGGGTGTGGAGGTCAAATAGGTAGTCGCTTCATATACAATATTGGTATTCAGCTGCATACGGTTAGACTGAAAGTCAACCCCAACATAGTTGGGTAAAGGCTAGGCAGATGATGATGTTGTTTAATAGTGAAGTTGTAAGAAAATCGTCTAATGGTTGAGTGTGTTTTCGAGATCGCAGGTGCGGCAGATTCTGAATACATACACACGCAACGCAGCATGCAATCTCTCCGCCACTGCGCCAACCACGCCATCGAAAAACTTAAATTAATATTTTACAAGATGGAAGGGACATCCTGCACAAAAAAAAACAATTAGGTACGTGTTAAGACGTGTTAAGTGTTCAGTACATCATTCCGATTCCGAACCCCCCGTGTCCATATAGGATTAGGATTTAGGATTAGATTCCTGTCACTGTCGCACAACTCTAAACCTTCATCTGCAAGAGAGAGAGACAAGAACTGCTCAACTCTCAATCTTCATCTCTAAGAGAGGATCATGAAAAGACGTTAATAAATCTACTAGCACTTCACCCGCGACTTCGTTCGCGAAAATTGTGATAGTTCAGCTTATTTGAATATCAATATAATTTGTAATTCGGTAAAGATGTAGCTTTCTAATGGTGAAAGAATTTTTAAAATCGGTTGAGTAGTTCCAGAGTTAAATCGTAACAAACAAAAATATAAGTTTAGATGTCTAAGGCGAGCAGGAAAATGATAACCTATTAAAATAAAATACACCATCAGATCCTTAATGGTTAATGAAAAAAAAACGCTTTCTATTGCCACAACAAAAGCTGTAATAGTTAATTTCATTTCATATCCATTTATTTCTTTAGTATTGTATTTACTTAATTAATTGAATAGATAGGAATGACAGACGGTTATGATGAATGGCTATGATCATTTAGTAAATTGATAAAAGGTAGAATTTTGACACAATTGTATCCATTGCAATGTTCTAAGCAAAAAAGATTAAAAGCTTTATTTTTTTTAATTATTTAACAAATAAGCTGCCAGGCTCATATGTGATGGGGCTGCGGGACTGTTCGAAAGAGATACCGTGGCCCCGGAACACAAAGGGCGAGGAAGGAACATGGATGGATTATAGTCAGTAAAAGTCTGACACTCCCTCCCGCTCCGCCCAGAGTGGGAGAAGTTATTTGATGATTTCCCACCCGAAAAAAAAGGCACGTATGGGATTGGGTGGGTCACGTAAGCCACATGCATTATGACCGCTGGGCAAAGACCTTGACACTTGTCACGACGGATGCCCAAGGATGGAGGGCGCCGTCGAGTCCGGCCTAGAAAGAAGTAGCGAGATGATCTAAACGCGCATCCCGAAGGCTATAGTCCTAGTGGCGCAGGAGAAGACTCCGTACCTGAAAGGATATGGGGAGGCCTTAGCCCAGCAATGGGATATTCAGGGCTAAAAAAAAACAAATTTTGACTTTGGTATTTATGTTTTTGTGTTTTGAAGGTGTTCTAAAAATACTTAAACACGCACAAGGAAGGCGTCACGACAGTCCTCGTTGAAGATGGCGGGTCGAGCTGGACAAAACAAACGGCCTGTGGGTGTGGACCACATTAGCCCTGTATAGAAGCAACTGGAAGTCATGGGGAGGCCCCTTTGTCTAGCTATCATCATCATCATCATCATTTCAGTCGAAAGACGTCCACTGCTGGACATAGGCCTCCCCCAAGTGTCGCCACATTGACCGGTCCCTTGCGACTCGCATCCACCGGACTCCCGCAACCTTCACCAGGTCATCGGTCCACCTAGTGGGAGGTCTTCCAACGTATCGTCTTCCGGTTCGCGGTCGCCACTCCAGAACTTTCCGGCCCCAGCGGCCATCCGTTCTGCGAGCAATGTGCCCTGCCCACTGCCACTTAAGTTTACCAATTCTTCGGGCTATGTCGGTGACCTTGGTTCTCTTGCGGATGTCTTCATTTCTGATTCGATCACGCAAGGAAACTCCGAGCATAGCCCTCTCCATTGCCCTTTGGGTGACTTTAAGCCTTTTGATAAGGCCCATTGTGAGCGACCACGTTTCGGTCCCGTATGTAATCACTGGCAACACACACTGGTCATAGACTTTCGTCTTGAGACACTGCGGTAAGTTGGACGAGAAGATACCGCGCAGTTTCCCGAACGCTGCCCAGCCGAGTCGGATTCGACGATTGACCTCTTTCTCGAAATTAGACCTACCTAACTGGACCGTTTGTCCTAGGTATACATAATCGTCTACAATTTCGAGTGTAGAGCCTCCGATCTTGATAGGAATGGGTGTGACATGGGTATTCAACATGACCTTCGTCTTGTCCATGTTCATTTTTAGACCCACTCTTTCGGAAGCTCCACTGAGGTCATCGAGCATTGTACTGAGGTCCTCCATGGTCTCAGCCATGACCACTATATCGTCGGCAAACCGAAGGTGAGTGATGTACTCGCCATTGACGTTGATGCCTAGCCCTCTCCAGTCCAGAACCTTGAAGACATCCTCCAGTGCAGCGGTGAACAATTTCGGAGATATTACGTCTCCCTGTCTTACACCTCGCTGTAGAAGGATAGGTTCCGAGGCTTGGTCCTGAAGTCGGACTGACATGGTGGCGTTTTTGTACAAACACTTCAACACCTCGATGTACCGGTAGTCAATTTGGCACCGTTGGAGAGACTGCAGTACAGCCCAGGTCTCGATCGAATCAAAGGCTTTCTCGTAGTCCACAAACGCTAAACAGAGAGGCAAGTTGTACTCTTCGGTCTTCTGTATAACCTGCCGAAGCGTATGTATGTGGTCCACGGTGCTAAAGCCTTTTCGGAAACCGGCTTGTTCGGGTGGCTGGAAATCGTCAAACCTGCGCGCGAGACGATTCGTGATGACTCTTGAAAACAACTTGTAGACATGGCTTAGAAGTGAGATGGGCCTGTAGTTTTTCAACCGGGCATTGTCACCCTTCTTGAAGAAGAGCACCACCACACTCCTGCACCATGCCTGTGGCGTTTTCCCCTCGAGTATGACGGAAGTAAACAGCTTCTGAAGGGCCTTAAGTACCGGTTTTCCACCCGCCTTCAGGAGTTCGGCCGTAATTCCGTCATCCCCCGGTGCCTTGTTGTTTTTGAGTTGTTTCAGAGCCATCCTAATCTCGTACAGGCTGACGTCCGGGATGTCTTCGGTATAGTGTCGGGTTAGTCTAGCTCTTGTGTCGTTTGCTAGGTCGACAATGGGTTTGCTGGTTGACGTGTATAACTGTCCATAGAAGTTCTCGATCTCCCTCAGTAGCTCCGGTTTGGCGGATAAGATCCTGCCATCGTTGGTCTTCAGTTTCGTGAGCTGGCTCTGCCCAATAGCCAGATCTCTTGAAAATACCTTGGAGCCTTTGTTCCGTTCGATTGCATCTTTAATGCGCTCGGTATTATAGCGGCGGAGGTCGCTCTTCAAGGATTTAGAGATCTGTCTATTGAGCTGCCGGTATTTCAACGCCTCGTCTGAAGACTGCAGGATCATCTCACGCCGCTCCTTCATGAGCTTGAGAGTTTGATCGGAGAACCTCATTTTCTGATCTGTACGACGTGTCTTGAAGAACTTAGACCCGGTCGTATGGACAGTTTCCTCGAACCCATCGTTGTATTCGTCCATTGAGCTCCCTAGGCACTCGAAACGATTCTGGAGTTCGAGCTGAAAGCTTTCGGGGTTTTGGATTTGGATCTGTGCTGGACGGAGCGTAGACTTCATCAGTCGAGACCTTTCTAGCTTGATATTGACGTTCAATGTGCCTCTTACCATGCGGTGATCGCTCCCGGTTTTCACCGAATTGATCACAGAGACATCATTGAACATTTGCTTCTTGGTTGACATGATGAAGTCAATCTCGTTTTTTGTTGCACCATCTGGGCTCTGCCAGGTCCACTTTCTGTGCTCACGCTTTTTGAAGAAGGAGTTCATCATATAGAGGCCCTCCTTCTCCATAAAACTAGCCAGTTGGTGGCCCCGGTGGTTCCGACGTCCAACTCCAAATTGCCCCACCTGCAGCTCATCCCCGTCTCGTTTGCCCAGTTTTGCGTTGAAGTCCCCCATGACAACAGTGAAGTGAGTTTTGAAACCATGCATGGCTTTAGAGATATCCTTTTTTTTTTTTTTTTTTTTTGGGATGGGAAATCATCAAATGACTTCTCCCACTCTGGGCGGAGCGGGAGGGAGTGTCAGACTCTTACTGACTAAAACCCATCCATGTTCCTTCCTCGCCCTTTGCGTTCCGGGGCCGCGGTATCTCTTTCGAACAGTCCCGCAACCCCGGCAGGCTTCGGCCCTTGCGGGCCCCTCTCTGCTGCTGACATCTCTTTGAGGCGCGCGTGGAACACGAACGCGCCGTCGACACGGCCTGTCGTCACTAGACGGACGGACGGCTAGCTAGCCCATAGCTAACCGTCCACAGGCCTGCATCTACGGTGGCCGGTAGCCACCACGTGGCCCCCGACGCCCGGTGCGTCTCCCGCGGCGGCCGGGAAGAGAGGCTCTCTCCCTCTCTCGTTCCGCCACCTCCTTCGCCAGCATGACTGCTTCGCAGAAGGAGGTGACGGCTTCCCATTCCGTCTCGCTCCGGACCATGGATTGAACCAGGGCCGGACGCGAGAGGTCGCCGCCGTTTAGAGATATCCTCATACATGGTCTCCACTTCGTCGTCGGGGTGTGCCGAGGTCGGGGCGTAGACCTGTATGACCTTCAGCGAATATCTTGAGGATATTCTGAGTATAAGGTACGCCACCCTGGTCGACCCTGTCTAGCTATGAAAAAATAAAATAAAAGCCACACATAAACAATACATAGTAACACCCATCATCATCTGCTTAGCCTTTTGCCTCAACTATGTTGGGATCAGCTTCCAGTCGAACCGGATGCAGCTGAATACCAGTATTTTACATGGAGCGACTGCCTATGTGACTTCCACAACTCAGTTAGTTTAAAGAAATCTGAAGGAAACATAAACATATTTAACGCTGATCAAACTCGCAATCAATCGCACAAAAGCCGACCACTCAGCTACTGAGCCAGCCATTCCGTGTGCTGTATACCGGTGTAAATATTTGCCTTATCAGTGTACTATCTAATCAATATTTTCCACAAAGGTTGGCGGCACGCGGCAATGAACCAACTTGAAGGTCACAAAATAAGCTAATTCCTAATATTGAGGTCGCGTGACCAAGAGACCACGTCACGTGTTATTTAATAACCAACTCGCATTAAGGAAACAATGAATTACCTACTTGTGTTTATATAACGACTCTCTGTCAAATTATTTCGTAATTACTATGTCCTTGCCCACATTAAGTGTTTTGTTCAGTTATAATCATGAAACGAGCAAATTATTAGTAAATTGTTCAATACGACATTTTAGGGTATAATTACTGGTATAATTTATGGTTTAATATAAATAAAAAGTATAAAATTGTTACCAAGCCATGTTTAAGTGGTAATTGAAAAATTGGCAATTAACGACAGGAGCGATCCTTTCCGTCAAACTTTTGTATTACCTTAATTAAGACTGAGAGCTACCTAATATAAAATTACTTCGCAGACTATTACCGGTAATAAACCGAACTTTATAAAATTTTCTGAAGGCGAAAATACACTAATTAGTAGTTGCTAACGCTGCTATATTATTAACGTTGTTTTTCTTATTAATAGACTAAGCAATGATCTTAGGACAGATAAAAACCTTGTATTTTTAGGACAAAAAATTATATAATTAATTATTCACTGAAATTACAACGACTACGTTGGTTTAGTGGTTGCAAGCACGACTGCTGAGCATGAGGTGTCTGGTTCGATTCCTAGATAAGGCAAAGTGTTATTGAGTTTTTCCAAAAGGAGTTTCTCAACAGCAGCCTAGATTTCATGGGATTAGGCTAGCACGCTACAAGGGACCTGAAACTGAAACATAACTGGCTAAATCAGAGTGTACTACTTTTAGGTATAAATTAATAAATATCGCTGGACATTACACACAGCAGCACCATCTAGTGCCACACTAAGCAATGAGGCTTGTGTCGTGAACACCAGATAGTTGATATACTACATAGATACTTTTTTTTTGTACCATGACTCGGAAACAAATGTTCTTGCTCATCACAAAAACAGTTGCTCCTACCGGGAACCCGGGACCCTAAGAACGTAAGGTAGCTTCGCTACCGCTGCGCCATTCGGGTCGTCATCATCAGGTACACCTCTGCCTAATCCTTCCGAGATTGCAGGCGTGCTGTTAGGTAAAAAAAAAACTCCTACCTACCTACTATGAAAAACTCCAAACTACCTACTATGAAAAACTCCAAACTACCTACTATGAAAAACTCCAAACTACCTACTATGAAGAACTCCAAACTACCTACTATGAAAAACTCCTACCTACCTACTATGAAAAACTACAAACCCTACTTTTAAACAAACGTTATTCAGCCGCTAACGACCATTAAAACAGAGGATAGGAACGCGCAACACAATAATTCACCCAAGAAATCTATAACGTTATTTTCCACTTGTTACGTGGCCCCGGTCTTAACCCAATAATGTACAAACACGGTCCCGCTGGGCCGTTAAGTCAGATTTATGTCCGTAACTAAGGGACAGACTAGTGAGGACAGCAACGACGGGTTAACTCAACTGGGTTATCATAACCGTGTTTATGGCAGATAAATGACTTATTAACAATGACAACTGGGAATCTATTGTTTGGATTTGAATTGTTGTCAGTGAGATGGGATATTATGTGAATGGGATCTTCAATTGTGTGGACAATCTTCAAGAGTACTTACTTTACAGCGAGTAAACAGACTCATCATGAGGCCGTCAACCAAACGTTCTGTACATCATACTAAGTAACTACGCAAAAATTATTGCTGGGAAACGACTTTTTTACAGTGAAAAATCACGTTTTACGGTAACACCCAATGTACCGCACTCAAAACATTGTGTTGATGGACATTAAAAACATTTACAATAAAGAAATATAGTTGAAAAGTTGGAACTTTAAACCGTTCCCAGATAAGGTATATAACAAAATAATGATCGCAATAATGAAAACAAGTACCTTTTGGCTTCGTTAGGAGACTTTTTACACTCTTTACTCTCACCAAAAAGATTTTTTTCGTCGGTTATTAAAAAAACAGCTGTTATCTACAAAACTGCAATACTTAGGTACATGTTCAAAATGTATGGAACAGCTGATTTTTAAGGTTCCTTGGCTCAGTCGCCAAAAACGGAACCCTTATAGGAAGGGTCACTTTGTTTTGCGTCAGTTCTTCTGTCTGTCCGGTTTCAAAACCCTTCTTTTAACTAAACAAATACTCAAGTCTTGGATTTCCTTTTGGAGCGGTGATAAAATCGAACTTGTAGTCAACGCGATCAAAATATATATCACACTGTTTTGTATATTTTGCGATTTCAACAAGGGAATCAAAACCTATAGGGTACTTGACCTAGAATCATGAAATTTGTTACGTGTAAAGTTAAAACCGGCCAAGAGCGTGTCGGGCCACGCTCACTGTAGGGTTCCGTAGCTTCCCAGACCATTAAAAATACCAACATTTTTCGTCAGCAAAAATAACTTTGTTTTTCATAGTATTTGTATGAAAAACAAAGTTATCATTTGCGTTTTTTTGAAAAAGTGCTATATAACTCAAAAACTATTCAACTCATCAAGTTGAAAATAATTTTCCTAGAAAGTTCATATAAAGGTCTACTTCTGTGATTTTTTTCATATTTTTTAAACTTATGGTTCAAAAGTTAGAGGGGGGGGGGACACATTGTTTTTGACTTTCGGAGCGATTATTTCCTAAAATATTAATATTATCAAAAAATGATTTTTGAAAACCCCTATTCATTTTTAAATACCTATCCAACAATATATCACACGTCAGGGTCAAAATTAAAAAAAAAATCGCTCCCCACTTTACGTCTGGGGGAGGTACCCTAATAAAAATGTTTTTTTAAATTTTTATTTTTGCACTTTGTCGGCATGATTGATATACATATTGGTACCAAATTTCAGCTTTCTGGTGCTAACGGTCACTGAGATTATCCGCGGACAGACAGACAGACAGACAGACATGGCGAAACTATAAGGGTTCCGTTTTTTGCCATTTGGCTACGGAACCCTAAAAATCTGAAAGCCGTAAATACTCGTATGTAGTTTAATAACAAATTACATACAAGTTTGAGTCCAACTCGCAATTGGCCGGTTTTCTTTCTTTAAATTAACGATGAAAAACTCTTTTTTTTTTTTTTTTTGTGTTTGTTACCTCATAACTTTCGACTGAGTGAACCGATTTTGATGATTCTTTTTTTATTTGAAAGCTGGTGCTTCCCATGTGGTCCCATTTTAATTTTCTGAAGATCTGATGCTGGTCTTCGGAGATATACAATGGAACTCTTCAAAAATGTACGGCAAATCTGCAGTGATTGCTGTTATCGCTTGTAGGTTTATTGTTTACGTCATGATGTTGTATAAACAATAAACCTACAAGGTTTATTGTTTATACAACATCATGACGTAATATCACGCCTGTATGCTCTGAGGGGGTACGCAGATGTGTACAATACACCCAGATTTCGACAGTGTTTGTTACCTCAGTACTTTCGACTGGGTGAACCGATTTTGATGATTCTTTTTTAATTTGAAAGCTGGTGCTTCCCGTGTGGTTATATTTTAATTTGCTGAAGATCTGATCCGGATCTTCGGAGATATACAATGGAACTCTTCAAATATACACGGCAAATCTGCAGTAACTGCTACAATCGCTTGAATGTTTATTGTTTATACAACATCATGACGTAACATTACGCCTGTATGCTCTGAGGGGGTACGCAGATGTGTACAATATTCCCAGATTTCGACAGTTAGGTGTATTAAGTTCCATTTATTGGGGATAAGCCTCATCTTAGCCTAACCTTGACATGTATTGTTTTTTTTTATTTTATTGGCAAGGGTAGGTACTTCAAGGGTAGTTTGATGAGAATTTGGTTTGGTTCTGATTATGGGATCCATGACAAAGGAACGGAACTCTTCAATTCTTAGAAGCAAATTAACGATACTCGGCCAAATCTTTTAAAGGCTATCCGGATATTTGAGTCACGTACCATAACGTCGTTATTAACCGACTTCAAAAAGGAGGAGGTTCTCAATTCAATGTTCCCCGATTACTCGAAGATGACTGGACCGAATTTGTTTTTTAATTGTTTGAAAGGGTATACTTCCCAGAAGGTCCCATAATCATCAAGTCAGGATCCTGATAATGGGATCCTGGAGAAATAGAGAGAACTCTTCAAATTTTATAGGCACACCAGAAGCGATTTGGGTAGTTTTTGAAAGAGTACTTTCTCGGAGTGATCCCATTTAAATTTGGTAAAGATCTGATGAAGAACTTCGGAGAAAGGCAACGCGGCGGAACTCCTCATTAAATGTAGCAAATGTGTGTCTCTTACTGGGATTGCTGAAATCTCATGTCTGTCTATTGTTTACACCAGTTCATAACAAAAAATCACGCTGGTACGCTGTGAAAGGGTATGCACATATTGTGAACCACTAAAAAGTGAAAAATAAAAACTTTTTTGCAAAAAATAAAACCGACTTCACACAAAAGTGAAAAATAACTTTAGCTTCTGAAGTCGGTGACAAAAAAATTAAATTAATCAAAAAAACATACAGACGAATTATTGATAACCTCCTCTTTTTGGAAGTCGGTTGAAAAACAGCTGTAACCTACAAAACTGCAATACTTAGGTACATGTTCAAAATGTATGGAACAGCTGATTTTTAAGGTTCCTTGGCTCAGTCGCCAAAAACGAAACCCTTATTGGAAGGATCACTTTGTTTTGCGTCAGTTCTTCTGTCTGTCCGGTTTCAAAACCCTTCTTTTAACTGAACAAATACTGTCTTGGATTTCCTTTTGGAGCGGTGATAAAATCGAACTTGTAGTCAACGCGATCAAAATATATATCACTGTTTTGTATATTTTGCGATTTCAACAAGGGAATCAAAACCTATAGGGTACTTGACCTAGAATCATGAAATTTGTTACGTGTAAAGTTAAAAATCTGAAAGCCGTAAATACTCGTATGTAGTTTAATAACAAATTACATACAAGTTTGAGTCCAACTCGCAATTGGCCGGTTTTCTTTCTTTAAATTAACGATGAAAAACTCTTAAGAAATCAGGTTCAGAATGATGAACTGAAAAGGTGATAAACTTTTTAGCGTCGGGGTACCTTTCACCTCAAACCCTATTGAAAGAAAGAAGGTAACCTACTAACAAAATCATTCAGTGAATTCAAATTTTAGAAACCCGTCCTAATTTCATCAAAATATACCATTTCTTAATTGAAATCACGAGACAAACATCGCTGACAATAATATTCCCGGACATAACGATGATCTCAATCTGATTAAGAACTTGTTTCATGGTAAAGTTATCTCTTTATTAACCTCGAGATGAAAGCAACGAAGTCCTAAATATTATTAAACATCAAATGAATTATTTAGCACTTCCAAATTATCTGGCGGAGTAGAATATCATGGACAAAAGACGGCATAACGCGAACGGGGTAGCTTAATATAATAAAGGCATTCGGAATTCTGTATTAAGCTTGTCTCTCGGTGCCAAATGTTTCCAAGTCGACTTACGAGTTAAATTGCCGGGATTCGTCTTAATTCTTCTTATATTACGACTCTCATGACGTGTACACGGCAGGTGCTCCTGAGATAATTTTCCAGTTAGTTTTGTTCATGATCTCTTGTTGTCGTAATTAACTTGCTAAAATCTACTCGCGAACTTACCTCATTTTTTACCCTGAAACACTGAGAGCTCTTAATGAACTCAAGTAGGCGAGGCTTTTAACGCTTTTATCTATGATACAAGAAAGTAGGAAGAGTTACTTTGTACTTAATATATGGAGCTATAGTGAGCCGTACTTTATGTCCAGTTTATCGCGTTTTGAGTCCATTGCTTAAAGCTGTTTAAAACTATTTCATGTCACTGCTGACGGGTTTATAGGTGAAATTACGGTTATACCGCAGTGACTTCTATACCTGCGCGCCTACGTCCGATTTCACGAATCATAATAATTGTTTTAATATCCAAACTAGATTTTACAGAGCATAAAACTTGGTCGGAGCAATAAAAGAATTTTTCATCGTAAAAAACGAAGGGTAAGTACCATCATTAATACAAACTTTGTATTTCCATGATTTGTACCTCTTGCTTTGTTGTATTGTAATTTTTACGGTCGGGGATGCCTGCGCTCGCGTGGCTACGCCGCGTAATCGTATTTTATATCAACAATGGCCCTTATCTGTAAAAACGTATTTGAAATTCATGGGTCTGCGTCGTTGAAAAATTGTCTACAGTATTTTTATGTTTAAAGCTCTTGCGGTGATGATAAAAAGTCGGGGTTACCTGTTCTGACGCACGGAAACTTGAAGTTTACGTAATTTATGGGTGAATTTCAACAAGAGATTTTTATGTATCATTTCGGTGGGATTTTTTTATTTCAATGCAATCTATATATTTTTAGTGACAAATAATACTTTAGTCTATTTTATAACATTGTGCGTGAGTGGACATCAAATATTATCAAAACTTACATAAATATTTAAGGATAAAGTTTTAAGAGTCCACTGAAATTAAAAGTGTCCACCGAAATGATAAAAATTACCACCGAAATGATAAATCCACCGAAATGATACAGCTAAGAACAACCGTGCCCCCAGCCAGGGTTCCGTACTTTGTTAGGTTTGATTTCCACAAATTTTAGATAAACACTGAGACAGGACAGTACACAGTTTTTTTAATATCATCATTAATATACAGATATTACAGTTAGTATTATTACATATATCATTCTTTGAGGTTACAATAACCTCAAAGAATGATATTAATGTAATGTAATGTTTATTATGATATGAATGAATAGTTTCTTTACTTTTATAACCTTTGGTAATTTTTGTGGTTGTTGTTGTGTGAAAATGTTGGAAAACTTTATCGTAAATGCTGGTAACCTTAAATAAATATTTTTGCTTGTTTATGTACTAATACTAATTTACTTGATATATTTTCAAAAGAATCAACGTATCGCGATTAGAAAGCTTAAAGTTTCTGATTAATATGATGGTTGCATTTGTAAGTTATGCCATTAATAGTAATACCTAATGTCTACCTATTGCACTAAGAGAAAAATGCTAGGTATAATTTAGTTAAATTGGTAACGAGAGGAGAATAGTGTTTCTACAGGTATATCAGTAAAACTTCTAAAATTAAATCAACTCTTATATTTTTAAAATACAATAAATGAATAAGAAACATTATAAAAATATCTTAGTAGTAATAGCTTAGTACTTTTAATCCTTTTACATAAACGTATGAAACATAACAGAAACCTGAGATTGAGATCACTTTATTCTTAAATTACTACAACAATAGAGAAACGTACATATCTAAATAGAACAAAAAACAACAAAGTTTTGTTCTACCTATAACTATAATTCGCAATTATGTATAAGTAATTCTTATACCTAATGCGAATTATAGTTATTCCAATAAAACAGTCTTTCTGGGTACGTATTTACGAGTAGGTTCAAGTATGTAGCTTAAAGATTAATTTTTCATCATGTCACTTTAAATCACACAATTATTTCTCAAATTCACTAATCAGCCTCTTTTCATGACTATAAATATAGGTTTTTAATTTAGATATGTATACACACTATATACACACTATATACACACTATACTATGATCCTATAAAATACTATACCTTCAGATACACCACGCGCTCACACACTAGCTCTCTTGCATTGACTCAGACAAACACTCTCACAGGCAATTTCTCATCACATAGGTATATCTCTTTTTTTTTCATATAACGTTTAAATGCTCTTTAACTTATTTGTTATATCTTGTAAAATTAAGAAATTTTGTAATTATATCAAATATTATTTATTATTGTTATTTACTCGTAATAAATGATATAAAAATAAAGGTAAGTGACTTATATTGAAGGTAAACCCTCGAAATAATTATTTTGTTGACAATTAGTAGGTATAATAATCTACACTGTGGTGACCCACACACTCATCACATTTTCGTTGAGCCGAACAAATGTGTATCTAAAGTATAGTAAACATGTACTAACTACATAGATATATGTATATATTATATATCTTAAGCACAAATATTACACAACAAAACACCTAAATAATCTAATCGACACTCTAGGTAAAAGTAGGTACATTACAAAACTATGACTTTGTATTTGACACCAGGATCTCTAAAACTTTATGTTTTTATCATTTCGGAGATACTTTTAATTCCGGTGGACTGTAATTGGTATAACAGTCCACCGAATCCACTGAAATGATAACACTGAGATGATAAAATAGAGGTTAGTTCTACATTTAACTCCGAAAAAAAATTATTTAAAAAATATGAACACTACTCAAACAAAACAGTACTTACTGCGAATTTAATACACAATTTTGAAACAAATTAAACAAATCTAGCACAAGTTATAACAGCCACCGAAATGAAACTATTTTTGTCCCCATATTACTGAAATGATAAACTTACTTTTTTGGCGGGAAACCGCAAGACGTTGGGACCGGTGCGTTCGCGCCGAGAGCTTAAGCCGGACTGATCCGGAGTGAGAAAAGGTGAAAGGGGCGTAACAACGCAATGTTGATGTGGCTATTCTACTAAAACTTACTGTCCTCTGAAATGATAACTTTTTTCCAGACAAAAGTTGACTGCCTGTCAAATCCATGAGAAAGAAGATAAACAAACAAAAATTGTTTTATTTGATCGAATATATTATAATTTAATGATAACAAAATCAATTTAAATCCATATTACGAATGTATTTGCAGGAGAAGGTATGTTATGAGCGGAATTGGGTTCAGGACAGGTCACCGTGATGATAAAATAACACTTTGTAATTTTTTTTTTGGGTATATTAGAGGGTAGATACCAATGATTTTTTTTGCCAAGGTAGAGAAATACTTACGTTGTTGAGAAAAAATATATAAAATTAATAATCAGCACATTGCACTACCGTTCTCAGGTTTGCCGTGTATTTTTTTGCTTGGGCAATTCACCCTTATATTTATAATTTATGGATGACCTTTGAGGGTATTTACGGTGGTCAAAAATACTTTGTTATAAGACGTAGTGTAAACATTGAAACGTTGACTGCCTCGTTGATCTAGTGGTCAAGCGTTCGATTCCCAGGTCAGGCAGTGTTATTGGGTTTTTCATCAGGAAATTATCAGTAGCGACCACGGATTCTAGATTTTCGCCTGGTTAATGGATTGCCACTAACCGGGTGCAGATCGAGACTCCGTGGTTGTAGAAGGCGAGCCTATTGATGCTCATTACGTGGAACTTAAACATAACTAGGTAAACCGATGACCTTGTGAAGGTGGCGGGGATCCGCTGGATCCGAGTTGCACGTAACCGCTCAATGTACCGACACTTGGGAGAGGTCTATGTCCAGCAGTAGACGTCCTTCAGCTGAAATGATGATGATGAAATAAAACTGGCGAAATATGAGTGTAGGTACTCGTACTATTAGGTAGGGTAAACTTGCTTAATTCGTACTTACGCCAAATTCGTACTCCACTTAAAACTCGGCTTTGGTAACAGCTATCAGCGCCTCTAGTGTCAAAAAATATAAATAACAGTCGGCCATTTTACCACCTGACAGATAACACCTGTGAAGCTGCTCTCGACAAAAATATTGAAAAAGTAAGCTTTTTTCGACTATTGCTGTAATATTTTTACACATTTCGTAAGAGTTTTATTCAAATAAGGTCGTGTATAACCTATTTTACGATTTGATACGTATTAATGTGTATCTTTACGATTTCATCTGACGTGTTATCATATTCGTAACTGTTGTCCATTTTTTTGCCGGTAAATTTAAAATTTGTTTGGCTCTTGCTCCTATTTCGTACTTGAGTTAAGTTCATAAAACAGCTTAAAACGTACTGGTACGATTTAGCGATGATTGCCGAGAATTGGCGAAGATCATCCGTCGAATTTGTTAAGAATTCCTACTTGTTTTAGTAACACATTGTTGATTTTGATGCTGATTCTCAAAACTGTATACCAATGAATAAAACTCAAAGTACGATTTGGGATGAATGGTCTTAAATCGTACTTTTTTCAGTTTTTTTTAAATTGTTTATTTTTGAGAAGTTTATAAGGTTTATGTTAAATTTGATTATAGAAACAATAAAGCATTAAGCAAACAAAAATTCCTAATAATTAAAACTAATTTATCTTTCCTAATTTTCTAAATATGATGGTTTTCCCTTAAGGGGTACGAATTATGCAAGTTTACCCTACACCTTTACCTATTGTATTGTATTGTACTGTTGGCTGGTGTCCGCAACTCCACGTCAAAGCGCGTATTTTGCGTAAGGGCTATAATCAACCACGCGGGCCCAGTGCGGGTTGGTAGATGTCACATGTCTTCGAATTTTTGGTTCTAGGACGTGCCGGTTTTCTCACGATGTTCTTCACCGTTTTTGAGAACAATGGTGATGAAATAAATTACACAAAGTAATGCGCCTGCCTGGGTTCGAACCCACGACTTACTGTTCGTAAGTCGGGGCCGCCACCACTGTTCCACCACTGCTTCCATTATATTACTATACTATTGATATTCTATAGAGGAAAGATTTGCATTTTTGTATTTAACGACTAAACTTTAAAACTACTGGACCGATTCTTTCAGCAATAGGTGGTTACATTACCAGCCAGTAACACAGGCTATATGTTTTCCCTGTATTGCCACGGGAACAGAAACTACGTGGGTGAAACCGCGTGACGCCGGCTAGTCATCACTATCACTAAATATTATAAAACAAAGTCTCCCGCCGCGTCTGTCTGTCCTGCTTAGATCTTAAAAACTGTGCAACGGATTTTGATTCGGGTTTTTTAATAGATAGAGTGATTCAAGTGGAAGGTTTTTGTATATAATTTTACGCGGGCGAAGCCGCGGGCATCGGCTAGTATATTGTAAAGTGCAAAGATTTGTATTTTTGTTCAAATCGGTTTAGTAGTTTTTAAGTTACTACTAACCGACTACTTAAAAACTACTAAACCGATTTGAAAATATCTTCCGACAATGCACAGCTACATTATCAACGAGTAGCATAGGCTATACTTTATGTTAGGTGAAACCGTGTGACGTCCGCTAGAATTATGTTGGTTTTTCGGTACAGAACTAATAACAAGGGAGGGTGAAGTTTTAAACGCCTTCTTTCTCGCCTTTTACGATATTGGTTTGGAGTGAAATATCGGCGTGCTTAACTTATTTATCTCTGGCAGCCAGCCGTAGGACGTGCGTGCAATGCAAAGTTCGAGAAATATCCTTCGAATGTAAAATGAGCTAATTTAAAGAATTTTCACAGAACGTTTGAAATGATCAGACTTAATTTAATATACAGGTATCTAGTTAGTAGATTCTCGGTATTGATCAAAGTTAAGATGGCGCCCGTTTTAAATAAAATATGAAAATGTTTGCTGTAAATTTTCTGATTTTACTTTACATACTTGAATTAAATTATGATGAAGTGAGTTATTCATACTGTTATATATGTATGTGTGAGCAGCGCGTATGTGAGCGTGGGCTGTGTCCCTACCCAAACCTCTAATGCAGGATTAAATCAGTGTGCTATTAGCCGTGAGTAGTTTCACTTGTCCCCTACGCACCTACATAACAGTGGCGACGAGTTACCCACAGTAGCAAAAAGTAAAAAAAAAAAAAAAAAAGTCTGTTGAAAAATGGCACAGTCATTTTGTGGTATTTTGTCAATTTTCGATCATAATGTTAATGATTGGAAGACCTACAAAGGTCGCGTGACACAATGGTTCATCGCAAATAATATCGATGCAAAAAACGATGCGGCGGGAACCAGGAGGCGAGCCATTCTACTCAGCGCACTCAACGATGGTACATACAAGTTGGCAGCAGATTTAGCCCTGCCCAAAGACGTACAAGAGGTACCATACGAAGATCTGGTGACGTTGTTGGATAACCACTTCACACCAAAACGTTGTGGGTTCAGCGAACGACACAACTTTTACGCAGCTTCGCAGCAGCCTGGCGAGACACCTACGCAATGGGCAGCGAGGTTACGTGGACTAACGGCGCATTGCGGATTCAGCAATGTTGAGGAGGCCTTGCGTGATCGTTTTGTGATGGGGATGCTAGCAGGTCCTGAACGGGAGAAACTATTTGCGCTGGACTTGGAGACCTTAACCTTGGCGAAGGCGGTGGAGCTAGCAGAGAGCATTAGATGCGCGCGGGCAGGCGCTGCCGCTGCTGCTCCTGCATCTACAGATCAAGCACAGGTGTTCAAGATCGCGAAAGGACAAAATAGTGTCAACACGACCAATAGTGCCGAGAAAAAAAAGTGTTCAGTGTGCGGTCGCGCTAATCACGAATCGTCTCAGTGTCGGTTTGCCAAGTATAAGTGTAAAAAGTGCAACACAGTAGGGCATTTACGAAGAATGTGTAATAAACTTAACTACGTGTTAACGGGGGATGCGAGCGAGGACGATGATGGTAAGTCGCTTTATAACATTTGTTCGGCTCGGGGAGAACCTATGACAGAAACGGTGACGATAAACGGTCGGAATTTAAAATTTCAATTAGATAGCGGATCGGCGGTGACGGTCATATCTGAAGGTACATATAAAAAATTGTTTTCGGGTATACCTTTGCATATTTCTAACAAAAGATTTTATGGTTACACGGGAGCCGATATGCAGTGTGTAGGTTATGTGCGTTTACCTATAACATATATGAATCGCACACACACACTTGACGTGTTCGTCATACGACACGGCGGCCCACCGTTGCTAGGTCGCGACTTCATATCAACATTTAAGTTAAAGTTAACACCTGTAAATTTTCTTAACCATGCTCAAAGTGCAATTGACCGGTTGCAAATACAGTTCCCTGAAGTATTCGCAGACAAGCTGGGCGCTTTTAAAAACTATAAAGTTAAGTTGCAACTAAGTAATGATGCAAAACCGATATTTTTTAAAGCGCGTCCTATTGCGTTTGCGTTGCGCGACAAAGTCGATAAAGAGTTAGAACGCTTGTTAAACCTCGGAGTGTTAAAACCGGTTAAACATGCGGACTATGCATCACCTATTGTGCCGGTACTCAAACGTGATGGTTCCGTCAGATTATGTGCGGATTATTCTGTGACCATTAACAAACAATTAGTAATAGAACAATATCCTCTACCGACGGTACACGAATTATTTTCAAAATTACACGGAGGCCAGCAGTTCTCGAAAATTGATTTATCCATGGCCTACAATCAATTCCTGCTTGATGACGAGTCACAAAACATAACCTGTATTAACACTCACCGAGGTTTGTTTAAATATACGCGTCTTGTATTCGGCTTGTCGAGCGCGCCGTCTATTTTTCAGCGCGCGATGGAAACCGTGTTGTCCGGGTTAGACGGAGTGTTATGCCTATTGGATGACGTGCTGGTAACAGCAAGCACTGAAGATTTGCATGTGGAAAAGCTACACATAGTTCTCAAGAGACTTCAGGACGCGGGACTAACTTTGCGAAAGGATAAATGCGAATTTTTTAAAGACGAAATAAAATATTTAGGATATATTATTAACAAGAACGGTCTAAAGAAAGATTCGGCTAAAGTAAAAGCAATTGTAGACGCTCCTGTTCCAACTAATATTACCACCTTGCAATCATTTTTAGGGCTAGTTAACTACTATCGAAATTTCGTCCCTCGAGCATCAAGCATTCTCAGTCCCCTGTACGACTTGTTAAAAAAAGGAGTTAAGTGGCATTGGACAGCAATCCATCAGAATGCATTCAATGAAATAAAGAAATGCTTAACGTCGGAACAAGTGTTAACACATTTTGACCCAAATTCAAAAATAATATTGACGGTAGATGCGTCTCCATTTGGTTTAGGCGCTATTTTATCACAAGTAGGTAGTGATATGTTAGAACGTCCCATATCATTCGCGTCCCGCACGCTCACGTCAGCCGAAAAACGATACTCGCAAATACAGAAGGAAGCCACAGCGATTATATTTGGCATTAAACGTTATCATCAATATTTATATGGCAGATCTATACCGTTTGTATTACGTACCGACCACAAACCCTTAATCACTATTTTTGGTCCCTATAAGGGCATACCCGAAGTATCGGCTAATAGACTACAAAGATACGCAATGTTCTTGAGCGCGTATAATTACACAATTGAGTACGTAAGAAGTGCCGACAACAACGCAGACTATTTGTCACGAGCGAGTTTAATTCATGATCAAAAACAGATAGAGGAGCGAGGGGACAGCGGCGCTCACGCGGCCGCATCCGCGGCTCCTATCGACCGGGCGACTTATGTTAATTTTGTAGTTGAAGGCAGCATACCAGTAACATTGGACGAATTACGCAAAGAAACTGCCAAAGATATTATTTTAGCAAAGGTAATTAATTACATTCATCAGGGGTGGCCCAGACAATTGTTGACGGATTTATATATTAAGCCATATTATCTGTGTAGGACACAATTATCACATGAAAATGGTTGCCTCATGAGAGGACATAAAGTGGTTATCCCGGAAACGTTACGCTCTAAAATTTTACACGAGTTGCATAATTCGCATTTGGGCATTGTGAAAACGAAAGCTGAGGCTAGATCACGATTTTGGTTCCCAGGGGTAGATGCGGCCCTGGAGGCAATGATCAACTCGTGCGATATCTGCCAACAGTTACGGCCGTCCCCACCGCGAACGCCGTTAATTCCGTGGCGGTACCCACCAAAGCCATTCTATAGAATACATATCGATTTTCTAGGCCCGTTAAATAATCAGATGTTTTTCGTAGTTGTAGACGCATACACCAAATGGGTGGAGTTGTACGATGTTACTATGTCTACAACGTCCACAGCCGTCATAGGGAAACTATACGATTTTATGTCCAAGTACGGCTTGCCACATACAATTGTAAGTGATAACGGCACCGCGTTTACGTCATTTGAGTTTAAAAATTTTTGTTTAAGAAACGGCATCGACCATATGACGTCACCGGCCTACAATCCGGAAAGTAACGGGCAAGCGGAAAGTTACGTTAAAATCGCTAAAAAAGGTATTAAATCATGCGTAATTAATTCGCGCAATAAAAATGATTGCAAGTTAAATATATTAAAATATCTTTTTGACTATCGTAATTCGGTCCATTCTGTCACGGGGTTCTCACCGGCTGAGCTAGTGTTTGGCCGCAAGTTGAGGTCACGCTTAGATCTGATCAATCCGAAAACACCTTCGGCCTCTCTCACATCCCTCACTAATAATGTTTACCGTCAACAGTGTTCGCAAATTAAAGCACGTGGAGGTTGCAATAAACAAGTGTTTAAACCAGGGGATCAGATAATGTACAAAAAGTTTCTAAATAATGTTACATTCCGTTGGTGCAAAGGTATCATTAAAAAGAGACTGGGTAAAGTACTTTACCTCATTCAGGACTTGATTTCGACGTGTGATGTGAAAAAGCATAAAAATCAAATAATATTATTCAAAGACGGCAAGGGTAATGTTCACAACAGGCGGAGGCGCAACATCATTATGACTTCAATGATTTTAACAACAGTCGTACCGAGCCATTGCCTGGCGACCATCGGGTACAGAGTCCCGCGGGGGAGGGAACTGACGAGGCAGATCTGCAATCACCACCGTCTGCAG
The DNA here is from genome assembly GCA_950022955.1 of Xestia ashworthii. Taxonomy (NCBI): domain Eukaryota; kingdom Metazoa; phylum Arthropoda; class Insecta; order Lepidoptera; family Noctuidae; genus Xestia; species Xestia ashworthii. Next base: position 16,343,645 of record OX465554.1, read on the forward strand.
ACACAAATACAGTCTCGGATCCAATTTCAAGGAATCCAGAAAGACTGTTGAGAAACATTCCCAGGGTCGATTATAAACCTTTTCTGTAACTTTTGTATATGTTTCGATTGTTAATGAATATTGTATTTTACACAACTTTATATAATTTTGGTCAAATAAGGGGGAAGTGTTATATATGTATGTGTGAGCAGCGCGTATGTGAGCGTGGGCTGTGTCCCTACCCAAACCTCTAATGCAGGATTAAATCAGTGTGCTATTAGCCGTGAGTAGTTTCACTTGTCCCCTACGCACCTACATAACACATACCTACTTATAATACTTCAACCTTTACTTGTATAAGAAACTAGGTACGTAAATAATTGCTAAGTAATTTATTTAAAATGTGCTAACTGTGTTTCTACTTTTCGTGACTTGTAATAATATAGCTACATAATATTTTGTACTATTTAGTTTTTGTTTTACTGCTTCGTTGGTCTAGTGGTCGCGAGTCTGCCTGCTGAGCTTGAAGTTCTGGGTTCAATTCCAGTGTTATTGGGTTTTTCCATCAGGAATTTCTTAGTAGCAGCCACGAAGTTTGGATTAATGCCTGGTTGATGGCAATAGGCTCGCCTCGGATACTATTAAGTACACCTCTGCCTAACCTTTCGGAAATTACAGGCGCGATGTTATCTTTACTAATCTATACTAATATTATAAAGCAGAAGAGTTTGTTTGTTTGTTTGTTTGTTTGTTTGTTTGTTTGTTTGGTTGAACGCGCTAATCTCCGGAACTACTGGCTCGAATTGAAAAATTCTTTTTGCGTTGGATAGTCCATGTATCGAGGAAGGCTATAGGCTATATAACATCACGCTATGACCAATAGGAGCGGAGCAGCAATAAGAAATGTTGCAAGCGGGAACAAAGCAGTTTAAACTTCCGTTGAGTAGGCGATGCGTTGCGATATCAAAACTTCACGCGAACGAAGTCGCGGGCAGTAGCTATGAGGCTATAATTTATCTTGGAAACTTGAACACCTGATGCAGAACCGCAACAGACCAGCTAAACTATAAGAGATACAAAAATGCCACCATAGCAAAAATTGTTCTACATGATGAGCATTTTCTGCTGAGAGTATAAGTTTGAAGATCTGGAACATCTGATGTGGAACTCCAAGAGCCCAGCTACACCATAACACACATAGGAATGACGTCTTAGCAAAAGTTGTTCAATTTTATGAGCACTCTCTGTTGGTTTATAAAAATCGAAGATCTGGAACACCTGTTGTGGAACTCCAAGAGCCCAGCTACACCATAACACATATAGGAATGACGTCTTAGCAAAAGTTGTTCAATCTGATGAGCACTCTCTGTTGACTTATAAAAATCGAAGATCTCGGACACCTGTTGTAGAATTAATTTCCTTTTCCAGTTATCTTCGTGACTCGGTAGCCTACCCGGTAACGCAGGGGAGCAGTTACTTAGATTTCAATTGATCAGGTATCTTCACAACAAAACTATAACCATGCCTAGAAAGAGGTCAAATCTTTCCCAATGTTCCAAAGGAGCTAAAAGATTGAGGATCATAAGATCCCAAGAATCTATCGAAGAGCGTCAGGAGAGACTTGATGCTGTTCGAGAACATCAGGCTGCAACTTGCTCCGTGGAAACCTCTTCGGATCGCGAAGCACGCCTGCGTTCTCAGCGTATTTCTACATCCAGGTCTCTAGAGACCAGTGAAGAATAGATGCGCGACTGACCGCTAATCGTGAACGTCATGCATTGTCTTGCGAGTCGGAGCCGTTCACGGATAGAGAATTGCGCTTGAGTTTCAAGCGTATCTACGCATCGACTACTAGATCTCTAGAGACAAGTAGGGAACGTTGTGCGCGACTGACCGCTGATCGTGAACGTCACGCATTGTCTCGCGCGTCGGAGACGTTCACGGATAGAGAATTGCGCTTGAGTTCTCAGCGTATCTACGCATAGCTTCTTCTTGGTCTTTAGAGACAAGTGCGGAACGTGATGCGCGACTGTCCGCTGATCGTGAGCGAATCCGAAATTTTTACCGATACAGAATCAGGCTTGAGTTTTCAGCGTATTCGCACATCTACTAACAGGTCTTTTGAAACGAGTGATGAACGTGATGCGTGATGCGCGATGCACGTTCATTGAACGAACGTTTGAATTCTGATCGACGTCGACATTCTCTGAACAGAATGTCGATATCATCTGAAAAACCGGATGTGTCTCAAGATATAGCCGTAGGGCATGGCGACCTGCCGTGTCGACGGCGCGTTCGTGTTCCACGTTCGCCTCAAAGAGAAGTCAGCATAAAGGGAGGGGCCCGCAAAGGTCGAAGCCTGCCGGGGCTGCGAGACTATTCGAAAGAGATACCGTGGCCCTGGAACGTAAAGGGCGAGGAAGGAACATGGATGGGTTTTAGTCAGTAAAAATCTGACACTCCCTCCCGCTCCGCCCAGAGTTGGAGAAGTTATTTGATTATTTCCCAACCGAAAAAAAAGGGCATGGCGACCTTCCTTGGGTTGATAAGGCACGGAGTGCATTTACGTCTCCTATGATTGAATACGCCACATATTCCGCCATCGGAGGTATGGCTAAAAATTGTACTTTTTGTGAAGCTGTTAAATGGCAAAAAGAAACAAATGGTATTATGTGTTGCTCAGGTGGGAAAGATCCGTTATTTTCCCGTCCCCGGGTTCTTAGAATTCGACATCAGTCGTTTCAGATCTTCGACGACCCCGTTGTCGCTGGCATAAGCAACAGGATCCGCGTACGAAGTCGCGGGCAGAAGCTAGTAATATTATAAAGAGGAAAGATTTTTATGTTTGTATTAATTAATATTATAAAGAGGAAAGATTTTTATGTTTGTATTTTTGTATGTAACGAATAAACTTAAAAACTAGTGAACAGATTTGAAAAATTCTTTCAGCAATTGATAGCTACATTATCTGCAAGTAACATAGGTTATATTTTTATCCCTGTACTCCCATGGGAACGGGAACTACGAGGGTGAAACCGTGTGACGTCCGCTAGTGTTTTATAAATAATGTTTAATAAAAAAGAAAAAAATAGTAATAAAAAAATATGTAGTTTTTTTAGGTTGCCTGGCTAGTTTTCTTATGAACTCTATCTACCTAAACTTTATTATCATTGTATTACGTGGGTGCCCCGCACTATACCTACCTATTTGACTGACGGAGTTAATTGATTTACGTCCTGAATTACAGCACTACATTGTTCCTGTAACACGATTAACTTGCGAACCTACTCACAGATGGTGTTACCGTTAGTAAGCCAAACACTATTTTAAGCTGTTTGCAGAGCAGCGGTGGTCCAGTGGTGGCTGCCCCGACTAACGAACAGTAAGTCGTGGGTTCGAGCCCAGACAGGCGCATGAATTTGTGTAATTTATTACATCACCACTACTCTCAAAACGGTGAAGGAAAACATCGTGAGGAAACCGGCATCAAGATCAAAATCATAGCATTTATTTCAAGTAGGCCAGTTACAGGCACTTTTGAATTGTCGTAACAAAGATGAAAATTAAATGTAGCTACAGTCCCAGCCACAATGCATACACATACTGTGAAATTACTGTAGTTTCCCATTCCCTAGCGTAGATCTCTATGGAGAAGAACGGGCAAGAAACTCCATGGACACTCTTTTAAATCAAAATATTGTTACAAAATCTTGGTTACATGATTCATGTTGAGATGGTATATTATAATGTGAGAATAATGAAGCTAGATGTGCACGTTTAACCAGTCACAACTGACAACATGTTCTAGAACCAAAAATTCGAAGGCATGTGACCAATCCGCACTGTTGTTGTCAGTTGCTTATTGCAAACTTTTTTGGCAATCGTTTTTTTAAGTCCTGGAATCTCTAGCGGAACGTTATGATAAAACAATATGCCAATCCAAGAAATAAATTACGTTTTTCAACCCCTAACAATCGTGTTCACATCAACACAACCTGTGCTTGCAATGTAGTACATAATGTTAAGTATAATATATGAATATCGAAGTCAAACACTACCTTAAAGATCATCAAAAAACCAACACACACAAATTACCATATCATAAATACTAGTTATTTAAATTAAAATTCAAGCCCACAAAAATCCGACGTAAAAACGGAACAATATCAAAATGGCCAGTCTCACCGAATATATTAAGTGAAATTTTTTCCTGAAAAGCGAATTTAACTCCGCGAAGTGAACTACGAATTCAAAAAGGAATTAATTAAGCTGATGTGTTTAAAACTCTGCACACGAGAGTTATAAATTTTAGTGAGTGAGTCACTGCCTGGCTACGTATTTATGTATTCGCAAGAATTTACTGGGACCACTCCATTCCACACGTGAGCTTCGTATGCTAAATTAGCTTTCTTTCAAAAAACGTGGTGGTTTTTAAAGTTAAGAATAAAATAGACTTTTTAATGTGAATTTATTTTGTTTGGTGAATCTTTTGCCAAAAAGTTTTTTCTTGTCTTTCATTTTTTATTCCATATAAAGTCGTCTCACAGGTTTGGACATTGGTAGCGACATAATTATTAGCTGTCAAAATCTGTATGTGGATATGGAATTTTGAAACCAGTGAGGGGCTGATCAAAGCATCACTTCAAAACAAACCTATGTGTAATGTTGGTGTATTCCCGCTGACCCCACTGGTTCGTCCCTCTGGTGGGGTCAACGGGAAAAATCAAAACTGTCGTTTCGTTGACCCCACTAGCCTACCCTACTGGTGGGGTCAACGGGAAGTTTGCTATTTTGTTCCCGCTGACCCCACTATTTCAGTTCTGCAAGCTCAGTAGATTGAACCTCCACAATCCTGTACTGGGAATTCCGATACCCTTTGCTAAGACTGCTTGTCAGACTGATCACCTGTAATGACTGTCAAAGATCTATAGTGTATGTTATGGGTGATCACCCATCCACTTGCTAACTTAGACAAGCGCGGTTTAACATGAATGATCGGTTTAACACCGATGACCTGATGACCACCATTGTCAGGTCATCGGTCCACCTAGTGGGAGGTCTTCCAACGCAAGGTCTTCCGGTTCGCGGTCGCCACTCCAAAACTTTTCGGCCCCATCGGCCATTCGTTCTGCGAGCAACGTCCTCAATATTTTCGAGCTATAATGAATAATATAGATGTACTTGATAAATCTTGTGAAAAGTTATTTTCATTGCTATTCGAATAAAATGATGTGCAAAATACTAAACACGAATTATAAAGCACACAGACATAACGAAATCCAAACATTTGCACATTTAATTTGGCCGTGCATTCCTTTTGTCGTCGTTCAATCGCCTACATAATTTGTAATACTGCGTTATATAAATTCAGTTCCCGTGAATTGAAATTTATTTTCATAAAATATTGTCCTTTCATACATTGAGCTTATTAAATCCAGTTAAATTAGCGTTTATTTGGGATGAACTGTCTGTGGTACAGCTTATTGTTGAATCATTACATAACTATTATTATGAGGTCACAGTTAAGTAATTACTAAATGGTCGTTGATGCGGTCAACAGCGTCAATGGGGAAGAAAACTGTCAAATAGTTCCACGTAGAGGGCGCTGACTGTTTGTTACAAACAAACTGTCAAAGTCCATAGAAATTAAACAATGTGTTATTATTTTGTGACTTTTTTCAATATTATGAGTCGATGTTGTAGCCTTTGGATGCAAAGAAATGGGTGTTGTCGAATTTTCAAGAAATTGCATTAAAAAAAAAGTGGGAAAAGGCACTGAAACTAAAAAATGATGTGGAGCTATTAACATCACTAAAACAACACCTCTTCTGGCAGTTTTATCTGGGATTCAAGACTGTTACAAACACTGTTGAAGTTGAAATTTCTGTCGTAAGCTTCCAACCTGTGAAGAAACAATCAAATGGGTTGTTTTCAAAAAACCAATGATCACCTTAGTTCGTTTATTATTAGATCATTAAAAGCAAAAAGTATGACTGAAGTTTATTTTACAACCTGTAGGACCATAATGTTGCCCAGTAAACAGCTATAAGTCGATATAAATATAATGTATCTTTTGACAAGCTCCGCTTGCTTTCCTTGCTCCGTTGCTTTTTGTTTTTTTCATTTCCCCCTTCGACTGGGTGATACGTCAGGTTAAATTGAATAAAAAAACACGCAAATAATCAAAAAATCGTCCAAACAATGCACACGTTTATGTCAAAAACTTTTGACATTTAACAAACTATCAGCGCCACCTTGCGGCATAATTTCCGGGAAACAACGCCATTTTAAGCTCATAGCTCATATTTAAATCGAACAAGTGTCATGTAAAGTGATAGCAGGTACATAAGGAAAATGTACTCGAAACTACAAATAACAACCGAAGCCTGAAGGCACTTGATCTCTTCGTCATTGTGATCATATTTTGTTCTACACCATACCTTTTTTTTTTTTTTTTTTTTTTTTTAGGATGGGAAATCATCAAATGACTTCTCCCACTCTGGGCGGAGCGGGAGGGAGTGTCAGACTTTCGAATAGGCCCGCAACCCCGGCAGGCTTCGGCCCTTGCGGGCCCCTCTCTTATGCTGACATCTCTTTGAGGCGCGCGTGGAACACGAACGCGCCGTCGACACGGCCTGTCGTCTTTAGACGGACGGACGGCTACCTAGCCCATAGCCAACCGTCCACAGGCCCGCGTCTACGGTGGCCGGTAGCCACCACGTGGCCCCCGACGCCCCGTGCGTCTCCCGCGGCGGCCGGGAAGAGAGGCTCTCTCCCTCTCTCGTTCCGCCACCTCCTTCGCTAGCATGACTGCTTCGCAGAAGGAGGTGACGGCTTCCCATTCCGTCTCGCTCCGGACCATGGATTGAACCAGGGCCGGACGCGAGAGGTCGCCGCCGCCGATCGCCGCTACGAGGACACGGCGGTGCTCCGCCCACGCAGGGCAGACTTCCACCGTGTGCTCCACCGTGTCCTCCGGTCGATCCTCGCAGTGGAGACACCCGGGCGTGTCCTCCCGCCCGATTCGGTGCAGGTACCTCCCGAAACATCCGTGTCCGGTGAGGACCTGCGTCAGGCGGAAGGTGAGGACGCCGTGGCGCCTCTCTAGCCACTCCTCAAAGAGGGGACTTACCGCCACTATCGTAGCGTGCCCTGCACGGGGTTGCGACAGTCGCTCTCTCCATGTCGCCATGAGATCGCGCCGGAGGTCTGTCCGCTGAGCGGCAATTTGCCGCGGCAGCGGAGTTTCCCCCCGGCGTAGTGCCTCCGCGCGCCAGTCGTGCAGGCGCGCGAATACTATCGCCTCCAGATCCCATGGCGGCAATCCGGCAAGCAGGCCCGCCGCCTCGCGGGAGATCGTGCGGTACCCACGGACCATCTTTACGGCCACCACTTTTTGGGGCGCGTTCAGATAATGGGCGGCTCGCCGCCTCAAGGAACGCGCCCACACTGGGGCCCCGTAGAGGGCCATGGACCGCACGACCCCCGCGTAGAGCCTGCGGCAGGAGGCGTTTGGCCCCCCAAGGTTGGGCAGGAGCCGCCTGAAGGCAGCCCCGGTCCGTTCCAGCCTGGGGGCCAAACGTTGGAAATGTTCCACGAAGTTCCATCGGCTGTCGAGTACGAGTCCCAGGTACTTCAACGTTGGCTCGACGCCGATGGATACCCCTCCCACCGTCAGCGTGGATCCCGATGGTGGCGCATTCCGAGGCCCATGAAAGCACATGGCCTCGGACTTGTGCAATGCCACCTCGAGACCCAGTTGCCGGATCCTCTCAACGACTATCGCAACCCCGCGTGTCATAATTTCGGCCGCCGCCTCGTGCGACCTCCCCTGTGCCAGCACCAGGGTTCTACACCATACCTGGAAACCTTCTAGTTACGGAGATATTGGGGTCAAAGTTCCAACTTTTATTTTTGAATACAAGTTTTTAATGTAAGATTTTCACTTTAGACACTGCCCTCGTACTATTCAATCCATCCATCTGTACAATTTTTTTTGAGTGCTATACTTTGATTTCTACCACAAAACACGATTTTTCACCCCAAAAACAGTTTCCCAGAAAAAAAAATTGGGTGAAGTTACTTAGTTTGATGTACAGAATCCTTGCCTGGTGGACGGCTTCGTGATGAGTTTGTTTACAGCCTGTATGAACTCAAAGACTTTATCACTATATTAACCCTGAAGATCTTTTTAAGAATCATTAAAAATATGTCATTTAAAAACGATTTTCAGACACAAATAACTATTTGATGAAGGTCTCTGATATAGGACTACGTTCATATATCTGAAAGTTTTCCTTGCTTGTATGTGACCAACAAATGAAAAGCCGCTTATCGGTTTTACATTAAACTGACATCATGCACCCTTTTGTTCGGAAACCGACAGATTCATAAAAAATAAAAACCGGCCAAGTGCGTGTCGAAACCACGCACAATGTAGGGTTCTGTAGTATCCTGTTATCAGATCATAATTTAGTAAGTATGGTTTTTTAGGTTTTTATTCTATCTTACACTTTTCATCTTGGTCACTTTTAAGGATTTATTCTAAGGATTTTGTATTTGGCACAAAATTAATATACACACCTCTACAAAATTACAGCTTTCTAGTACTAACAGTCTCTGAGCAAAACCTTAGACGGACAGGCGGAAGGACTGCGGAACCCTAAAAATGGATAAAAATGTCTGTTTTCATAAAGTAGCTGTTTGGGGATACAGTTTAAAATAAGCACTGTTTCTCAATAACAGCTACGGTGCCCGGATATGTGCTCGGTTGATGCCAATAGGCTAGCTCCCTATGACATAATTGGCCATAATTGGCGAAATGTGGGTGCACTTATCGGTACACTTCCGCCTTTAAGCCTAAATGTATGTTATTTAATGAACATTAAAATGAACTCTCAAACGGCGCCAATACAATAATATATTTATTAATTGTGTCTTTGAGTCATTTGGGGGTTGAAACACTAAGGCTAAGGGGTCCGAGTGCCCTAGTATTTCTGCTACCTAGTATTTCAGGAAATCTCCAAAAGGTTGCTCGACTCTTCATGTGACCAGATGACGGGCCTATTTATTGGCCAAAGAATCAGCATTGCCATCCAACGTGGCAATTCTGCCAGCCGTCTGGGCACTTTTCCTGTAGACAGCGATGTGGACTATATAATTTTTCAATGCCCTTTTTGATACTTGTACATATTTTTATTTCTATTATAGTGTGAAAACAATGTAAGTAATTAGTGCGTTGTTTTTTTTTAATATTAAGAGCAATAAATTAAGAATATTTTGTACTGTAAGTATACCACTTTAGGCGGAAACCTACACTCGATTTTTCATAGGCATTATTTAGTCATTACAGTATAGTTGCACCTTACGAGTGAATGCAGGATAAAATATTAGCGCAGTTTCGAAGCTTTTACGCATATTATTTATTCAAAGTAAGAGCAGAAAGTACTTGGAGCCGCCCGGTTTATCTTAAAACTGATAAGAAAAAAGAAAGAACAAGTGCTTATTCGGCTTGCACAGGACAAAACAATAAAACAAAATTAAATAATAAAAGGAAACAACTAAAACTGTATTTAAAATAAGACGTTCTTAAACTAAACTAAGGCCAATCAAAAAGCACCGTTATCTCAGCGTGGATAAAAAAAGTAACCTGTAATAATAAAAATGGATGAATAAAATTGTAATAAAAATATATAATATCTATGATCATCGAAAAATATGTGTTCGTGGAAACAAATTAGGAATAAATTGTTTGAAAATGAAACCGTTAGTTTCATTTAGCATAACTCTGAAAAAAATATTAAAATTAGTTACAATGCACAATGGTTCCTTTGATGGAGCTGTTACTATTTTCAGCACAATATCTGCCTTTTGATTTTTATTTTCAGTACAATACTTGTGTGCTTTTAAATTCTTTACAGAGTGTCAACCAAGCATCATGTATATCAAACCACTTTAACTTTAAGCAAAAATATTGTTGGAAAATTACTTTTTTTGCGGTGAAAAATCACGTTTTAAAATAACGGTCCACGCTCAAAACATTGTGCTGATGGATGTACGAGTATTGAATAGTACGGGGTTCAAAGAATCTTATATTAAAAACATGCATTAACAAAAAAAGTTAGATCTTTCACCCCCAATATCACAGTAACTAGAAGTTTCCCAGGTATGGTCTAGAACAGAAAAATAATCTAAATTACGGGGAGAACAACTGCCTTCGGCGTCAGTAAGGGTCTGTTTACACCCTGCATATAGAAAAGTAGTCAGGATAATTCTAGATTAATGTCAATTGACTAATGTAAAATACATGGCTGTTAGTTGACGGTAATACTGGAAAATATTTTCTAATTTTTATCATCATTTGGCATCATTTTTCGTCAAATAAAATTGAAAAAAAAACGTTACGAACATGGTAAAAGTGACAAGAAAATGAAATGGGAAGTGGAAGGGCCATCGTACGCCGTGTAGACTGGATGGAAGATGGGGAAGAAAGTGCTGGAGTGGACGGACGGTCCGCAAACGGGACGGAGGAATGTGAGAAGTGACTAGGTAGTCAGACGATCTTCGAGAACCTGGATAGTCATGACATGAAATCACCGAAACTGGACAGGTTTGGAAGGGACATAGAAAGAAAGAAAAAAAGGATTTATTAGCCCGCCAGGACAAAACACACAAAAACTACATGGACATACACTCAGCAAATGGTGAAGAAGTATCAAAAAACATTTGATAGCTATTGCGATGTTGCCAAGTGTCTGGTAAAACTCGCTGAACACAATTATTCGCAGTTAACACACAATATAATGTAGGCGCCATTTCGCTATTTGTTACGAATGGCCATTGTATGTGTAATAATTTTCTTGGGCCGTTGTTGTCGGGTTGTAGGTTAAATTACTGGTACTACATTCCGAGTAGTACCTACATTCATACATACTCCCCATTCGTACACATGCTCGACTAAATAAATCAAAGCTGTCCCATGTGGACTGAAAAACTGTCTGTTTTGAATGTTCAACGCTTCTTTAATGCTCTGTTTTACTTGCTACTTGTTGATTATTTTAACCTTATTTATTCTGTGTGTATTGAGTGTAAAAGTTGTTTCTGAAACGGTAAAGAAAAACTTTGTAAGAAACCGACATACGACTGATAAGACTCCACCATCAGTGGTTGTTGTAGTTGTATGCGACAAATAGTTGCAACTACCACCTGTGGGGACATACCGGAGGGGGCAAATGGGCATAAACCTCCTAGAACCAAACATTCTAAAATAATATGTGGATTACAGCCCAATCACAGAGAAGAGGGCCTGAGTCCCAGCAGTGAGAAAAAATAACAAAAACAATGTTTTTTAAAAACAAACTTTGTCTACTACGCTACACACTAGAATTTTTTCTAGTATCATGGATATGTTTAACAAACATTTAAACTCACAAACAGCCAGACCCGGAACAACTATCCGTAGGCCAAACATTTTTTCCGTGTGAAAATCGAACTCGAGACACGAAGCGCAGCAGCCAACCACTCAGCCACAGAGCCAACAGTGCTGTCAAAACCAAAAATAATATTAAAATAATCGTCAAAGCAATTGTCACTGGTCTAGGCCCTCAGGTGTAAGTTATTAATAACAGTAACTAATGCGTGTTGACACCACACCACTTTCCAAATTCGCTTAGCGAGAACAATGATAAACCGGATACACGAACTGAAATATAACCGGGGATAAAACACCCTTTGTTTGAAATAAGGGACGTATTATAACGACCACTAGCTAAGGCCACTCCACCCATTGGAGATAGTAATGAAATTCATCGAGGTAATAAAATAAATCAGGTAATTTATCCGTGAAGGGACTCCATGGTTTTCGCTAGTTCGAAACTATTTTAAAGCACCCTGAAGCTTCTTGTTAAATATACGATGTTTAAGAACAACAGCTGCAAGTCCAATGTACTGAGACGCGCTTTCAAACGAGCTTGATTTAAATGTGTAAACAGGAACTTACTGAATGAGCATTTAGTAATGTGAACACCAGACTTTAGTTGCATTTTCTCTTTAAGGTATTTAATTAAGAAAATGGGCTGCAGATCCAACACTCCGTAACCACCCATCCATTTGCAAAGGTAATTACAATAATAGCTCATTACAATTTATTATAGAAGTTTCTTAGTGATTTATCATCAACCTTTCAGATATTATTACGCCAATTAAAACGAACAGTACTTAAATATATTTTAAATAATTGAAGCTTTAAACAATTAGCAGACAGCGAGTGTAAAAGTCGGGTTAATCTTTCGCAGAGTGAAAATTTCAATAAATAATTCAAATAGAGAGGAGTGCCACGCTTTCCAAGAAGGGCCTGTAATAAATTGACCAGCGTTTAATTTACATTGTTTTATTCGTCCTTTGTACTTCGAGGTACATTATCTGGAGACAACTGCCTACTAAGCAATTTATGTGTGAACCAGTTTTGGGGCGGTTTGATTTTTGGTACCGTAAGTATAATTTATTGTCCTTGGAACTGAACTTGATAGACTTTTGTTTCGTACCATACGTGTTTCCGAACGCATTTCTTGTCATTCGAGCATCTGACAGTTTGTTTTTTGACGGTTGCCTCTTGTCTTTGATTCCTTACGAGATTACATCGAATTTATTGATTGATTGAGATAATTTGAAAATCCAAGTGAATCTTTTTTATTTGCAAGATTTTGGTTATAATTCATTGTTAATTGGACAAAACACCCCCATTTGTACCAGAAAACGGGTGTATTTGTTCATTGTCAAAGTGCCGGTTTGAGGTTATGCTTAGTCCCGCGTGCGAGGTGAAAATTGAAGGGACCATTTTATAATTGTGAGAAGTATTGACGGTTGTGCCGTTTGAACTATTATTGTGCTGCATTCCGACCTGTTACGCGCTACTAAGATTAGCGTCTGTTGAAACATAGTCGGATCTGCCAATTCACACACACACACACATACAGCAGACCCGGCGTGACCAAGGACTGGTCATCCTCTTCAGCCCACCGGCACCAGGTAAGTCACTTTTCGTAAGGGCAACTTTAATTTGATTGTCTCCGCGAATCGCGGACAGTTCGGTCACCACAACTTGCCCCGGTTGTAGATCGAACAACTTTATTTCTATACAAATAATTATTTTAAACAGGATAGATTTTTTTAGTTTTAAATTTGTAGCGAATAAGCTCCATAAAAATGGGTATTTTTTCAACAGTAGAAAGCTTAGTTATCAGGTAACGGCTATAAATTATATTTTTAACAAACAAATAAGCCGAGTTAGAATGTGCGGATGAAGTCGCGGGCAAAGTGCTAGTATTTATTTATATCTATATCTATGTACTATAAAGCACTTTAACGACTTTCTAAAACATAATGAATAGAAATCACAAATAGTTTTAGGTATAATGAAATCGTCACCTAAAGAAGTGTACAGCTCTCGCAATATAATGACAGGCCATGTAAGATACTACGAGTATTACAAACTTAGATTCTAAATAAAAATATTTTAGGCTTTGAGATGTGTAGCAAAACACATGCGTATATTAGGTACTTGAAAGATGTTTTGAAAAATATTTTTTGAAAATTTGATACTGTCATTAAAGTTTTTAATGCTCGAAAAACAAGCCGTTCCATATAATTTTAAAATGGTTAAATTACAAAACTTAGGTTGCGCAAAAATAAATGCTGTCTAAAGAATCACTTTTTACGTCAGTTAAAAAGCAACTAAGTACTCCGTCTAAAAGCTAAATTGTATGGGTAATGGTTATAAAAACTAAATTATTACGAAACTTTGTGAATATGTTAAAGAAACATGCACGATATAAATTAGCCTGATGCACGAGCTTTATGCTAACCTATTTAGATAAGTCAACGCTCCGAATTTAGCACATACAGGAAAAAATAAAAAGCTCTATACCTCGTTAAAGACGTGAATTTTTTCATTTGTTTTTTGACAGTGTTATTTAATGCCATTTCCATCATTTGCAAGGGCTGTACCCCATATCTATATAGCCATATCGAATGCCAAATAATCGAATATCAAATTGATCGAAAACCATAAATCGAACGTCTAAATACTCAAACGTTCATAATATCGAATGGTTAATAAACCGAAAATTCAACATATCGTGCACTCAATACAACGAGTGTTCAAAATATCGAAAATTTGTTTGATCGATGATCAATGCATGGCATTTGTTGTATCGAAATAGCACTTCATCTATTCACAAACGATTTACCAATATTATTGCAACACAAATTATTGCTAAGGATTGACATGAATATTGAGCCGGTCGCTGAGGCCCACTCAGCTGTGGAGCTGTCATAATTGCGCTGGCCCTAATATGTGAAGCCATTCCGGGTGACCCCCACGAATCCGGCGCGTCTTATTAAAACAACAATTTCTCCGAAACTACGTTAGTTAGCTCGCTATCAGTTATATCATTGGAATCGTTATTAAATTAGCTAACAGGATATACTGTTTTATATAGTTTTGCCTCGTAATGCATTAGTAATTGTAAAGTTTGTTGAGTATGAGGCCGTTTTACCAGTTTCTTTTGTAAAGATCATTATAATCCAAAAAGTTGACCATTATATCCAAAAGTTATAGTTTTATTTCAACAAATACATATTATCCCATATAAATCAAACAAAAGAACAGCACTCGTCATACATTTTTTTCATCTCACAAGCTTCACAAAATCATGACGTCATTTACGAGTGCCGTGTTCGAAACAAAAGAATGGGTTGGTTTACGGTTCTATTCTAAGAACGCTAAGTGCCTAGGTGTTGCTCATCTAACTGAATCTTTGCTTACTAGTTTATTCCAAGGTTAATTTCTATTCTTTATTTAATTTTTCATGCTTTACAGCACAATCCAGAAGGGCACAAGGGCGGCAATCTTTCGTAGGCCTAGGGCAGCCATAGTAAGATGGGCTGGCACACTTTCGGATGAATACAAGCTAGATTGTGGGGTGAGGCAGGGGGGGCTTTCCTCCCCTCGCCTTTTTAATTTTTATGTGAATGAGTTGATCGAGGAGCTCCGCAGCACTAGGATCGGCTGTCACATAGATGGTATTTGTATCAATAACATAAGCTATGCTGATGATATGGTGCTGCTGAGCCCTTCGGTCTGTGCATTGAGAGAACTTTTACATAAGTGTGAATCTTATGCGAAGGCCCATGGCTTAAAATACAACTCAGAGAAATCTGAACTTATGGTTTTTAAGTCAGGGACTAAATGTTATGACAATGTACCTAAAGTTTTCTTGGGAGGTAACTCTTTAAAAAGAGTTACAAAATTTAAGTATTTAGGTCACTGGGTCACCGATGACTTGAAGGATAGTACTGACATTGAGAGAGAGCGCAGGTCATTGTCTGTACGATGTAATATGTTAGCTCGCAGGTTTGCACGGTGTACTAAAAAAGTAAAAGTTACGTTGTTTAGAGCATACTGTCAGTCCTTTTACACGTGCAGCCTGTGGGTTGACTATTTGCAGAGGGCATACAGTGACCTGAGAGTGCAGTACAACAATGCATTCAGGGTGCTGATGGGGCTGCCGCGGTATTGCAGTGCCTCGGGCATGCTTGCTGAAGCCCACGTAGACAGCTTTGCTGCAGTCATGCGCAAACGTTGCACCTCCGTCTTAACACGCATGCGTGCTAGCACCAACAGCATCCTGTGTGTATTGTCGGATCGGTGGGATTCTCCAATGCTCGAGCGCTGGATACGACTACACACGGTCAAATAAACACTCGCACGAGTGTCGGAGTATCCACTTGGTCATGCTTAGTTTGTTTTTGTATTTAGTTTTAAAATATCTCATGTGTGTAATTACTAACATTAGTTTGTCATAAGTATTTCTGTGTTACTAACAATTTTATGGATGTTTATCTGAAATAAATGAATAATAATAATAATAATAGTATCAAATCCGCCCCTGGTCCTATTGAAATCCAGGGAAATAAGAAATTTTCTTATTCTTTTGACCTTAACATAACATAAAATTTACACTACTAACACGCAAACCTCCTCTCGTGTGAATGTTAAATAAAATAATTATAAAAATGGTATGTTTATCCAAATGAATTCACAGACACATTTTGAAACAAAGTTGAAAAAATACAATGAGCACAATGACACAACTCTTTGTGCTTAGGTCTATTATATGCAAACGAAAATATGAACCACGTCTCTTAAACTATGAGGCCTGCCTTATGATACAGACAAGAGACAAGCAATTATATACAGTGTCCCCTAAAGTTAGTTTTAGTACAGTATTATATAGTACTGTACACATATTCCACCACCTGTGCGGGTTGGTGGATCTTTATTACTATTAAGCAGCAAAAATAACTAGGACCCCTATTCTGTTATTACTATTTGTTCAACATGAAAAAATCTAAACTCGATTTAAATATTCAATTCCAGTTAGCCAAGTCAGTCCATAACAAATCTTGGGCGCTCTGGGAAATCGATTCAGCACCAACTTATTACAAAGTTGTTGGGTAATATCAAAGGTCAGAGGAAAGTTTGCATGCCGGGGTCCCTTGAACCCGGAGACGTGGGGTCCCAAAACATCCTAAAGCATTTTCCCTTTCAACAATCCCGAAAATTATTCTGTATAAGAAAATATAAGTTGTACAAAAGCCATTTCTAGATGTAAAATCGTATATAAGATCGGCCCGAAACAAGGCTTGCGAGTTGCGATGTAGAATATACAGTCACTTGCAAAAATATGTCGGCAATGCAAAAATAATTCAACAGCGGTCGTATCGCCAAAATAAATAATATCGTCTCAAACATCGTCATCTGCTTAGCCTTTTCTCAACTATGTTAGGGTCGATTTCCAGTCTAACCGGATGCAGCTGAATACCAGTGTTTTACGTGCAACGACTACTTATCTGACCTCCACAACCCAGTTAGTACTGGGTAATATG
This sequence comes from Xestia ashworthii, assembly GCA_950022955.1. Classification (NCBI taxonomy): domain Eukaryota; kingdom Metazoa; phylum Arthropoda; class Insecta; order Lepidoptera; family Noctuidae; genus Xestia; species Xestia ashworthii. The sequence goes on from OX465554.1 coordinate 16,360,571, forward strand.
ATACTCCTTGGATGGAGATTGTTACATATTTTAGCCGGTCACTGTACCTAATTTTCGGGAGTATCAATGTTAAATCAAAATCAAAATCATCAAAATCAAAGCATTTATTTCAAGTAGGCCAATAACAGGCACTTTTGAATTGTCGAAACAAAGATGAAAATCAAATGTAGCTACAGTCCCAGTCACAAGACATAAAAACTGTGAAAGTACTGTAGTTGCCCATTCCCTAGCGTAGATCTCTATGGAGAAGAACGGGCAAGAAACTCCATGGACACTCTTTTAAATCAAAAAAATGTTACAAAATCTTGGTTACATCACTCATGTTGAGATGTTATATTATGTGAGAACAATGTAGCAAGATGTGCACGTTAAAAGTGTCCATAGCAAAACAAAACAAAATACAACTCAAAAACAAAATAATTAATTCAAATAAACCATGGCGACTAAGAGATGACCAGTCACAACTGACAGCGCCCGTTCACGCACATGACGCATGGACCAGCACCATTCAGCTCAACTATTTTGAAGGGAACTAAATGGTCCGACACACGCGCCATGATCAGCGAGACGTTTGAGTGAGCATGACATACTCTCAACCGCCAGGGCACATTCAAGTCAAAAACTAAAGTAGGTTTCCAGTGAATGATAGCTTTCTAGTACATAGTACTCACACAATATGGGCTATGCGTTTATATAATACTAAATAGATTGAATCTATACAATGCAAAGATAGTTGTACAATCTTCAGCAGCTCCAACAATACCATTTAATGCTATCAATTTTTGAGCCCCTGTCCTTGTGGAGCAGGACCAGCATTGAGCCAAGCATTTTTATCAGCGATATAATCGCTCAACTTGTAATATGCTTGCTTAGATAGTGTTATTATCCAAAATAAGGGTTTTATTTAGATTCAACATGACTATAATATTTGATGTTAAATTACTCGTATAATGTTATTGGTATGATCACAATCTTATAAGTCGGTACACTTAGGTTCATTCTGGGAAATATATTTTGTAATGTGGGAAATATATGTGTTATTAACTTGTAAATGACATAAATATGTACGTGGTTATATTGTAATAGATAGCAATCAATCCGAGCGGCGTAATCATTTGCTTTTTCGATGTTTTTCAAGAAAGAGACGCAAAAAAGTTCTTTCTATAATTATTGTTCTTCTTATACCTACTTACATTAGAGTTAATAGTCTTTAGAAACGTGTTAATTGGTTAGCCATAATGGATCATAATGGAATAATATTATCATGTAAATAAAATAAAAATGTCAAATGACAAAATTGATGTTTATTAATGTTACGAGTGATAACTGATTCCATAGTGGAATAGAACTTCACATATTTGCCCAAAATTCCTGAGCACAAACCCATTACTAACGAGTACATAGTTTAAACAAATTATAATGATGACCCTCCCTTTGCCAGGCCCTCCCTCACAATCTTATCAAGCACTGCTGCTCCGTATTCGTTGCATTTCTTGCAATATGGCGTCTGTTTCAATGTTGTCAGCCATGCGGTCGTTTTCGGGTACCTGAAGAAAAAAAATATAAGTAGTTAGATTTTCACAGCAATGTAAATTCTAGGTGATCAGTAAATACATTATATTATTTACTGATGACAGACCGCATCACCTGTCTGGCATGAATGCTGAAATGGACCTTTTTGGCGCAGCCGTGAGGCACACAGCACATATTACTATGCTTTCCTGCCTATTTTATACCTTTATTTTTTATATAACTGTGTGTGTGCTTAAATAACTGGCGTCAAATTAATATTTTTCATGCTTTCTTTTCTTTTCTTTCTGATGGACATCGCTCGCCCAAAACCGATCGAATTAAATCACAGGGTTAGAAGCATGAATTGGTCCGAGCTAAATACCAATATTTCATATGGAGCGGCTGCATATCTGATCTCCCAGTTAGTACTGGGTAATATGGCATCCTATAGTACGACTGGCTGTCAGACTTTCGGGCATCTGATGGCCTGTAACGACTGTGAAACATCTACAAATGACATTCGGGACCAACGGCTTAACCTTTTGACCGCCAGAGCATAAACGCACGCGCGTGCCCTCCACGCCAAGCCACAATTTCATCTACTATTTTGTCACATATTTGTGTCGTTTGGCGTACAGGGCACGCGCTTGCTTGTCACGTATATGTGACAATGGCGTCCAAAAGTTTAATGAGGCTAAAAGGAAAAACACAGTAAGTAATGGATGGACACCTTTCCACGAACCGACCTTATCAAACGCGCTTTAACCTTGAAAATCGACCCTTACGCCTGTTATTATTTAGGCACGAGCTCCTCTGTGAAGGCGAGTGCTGCTATTAAGGGCTTTTTTGAAAATAGAGGTTTTGGCAAAGCTTGTACCTACGGAAATTCCAGCGGTCACACGGCTTGTATTAAAATCATCATCATCGTCCACTGCTGGACATAGGCATTCCCCAAATGTCACCAAATTGACCGGACTCGTACGTCTCGCATCCAGCGGATCCCCGCTATTTTAACTAGGTCAGCGGTCCACCTAGTGGGAGGTCTTTCAACGAAACATCTTCAGGTTTGCGGTCTTCACCATACAGAACTTTTCGGCCCCATCAGCCACTACTGCTTAACTTTATACTATACTAAAGTAAAGCTTGTATTAAAATAATTACAAATAAAGAGTAACTTACTTCTTTGCGTCGATCGGAACTAAATATTCCAACGTTGTCATGTTAGCTAAGGCAGCCACGTCAGCAATAGTGACATGATCCGCAGCAAGATACGTGGTTCGGTTTAGGAATGCTTCAAAGAACCCATACGCCTGTTCAATATCATCCAAATATCGTTTTTCTAAGTCAGTTGCTCCTTCCACCACTATTCTATACTGCAAGAAAATAAAACGTCATCAATAAAAATAAAAAAAAAACAAAAAAAAAAATATCATCATCATCTGCCTAGCCTTTTCACAACTATGTTGGAGTTGGCTTCCAGTCTAACTGGATGCAGCTGAATACCATTATTTTACATGGAGCGACTGCCTATCTGACCTCCACGATCCAGTTAGTACTGGGTAAAACGGTACCCCTTGTTAACCCTGGATCACTAATCATTCGTCAAAATGACGACGCGTCACTTGTGAATAGGGAATGCAAATCCGTCCAGTTTCAAAATCCAGATTTTAAGGAACGGATTTTTGGTTTAATCCGGATTTTACGGATTTTTCATGAAAATAAACAAATCTGCCCATATTCGTTTATTAATACGATTTTTCTTATTTTTGTGTGAATGGGTTAAAATATAAACTCAGGAAAATCAAATCATATGATTTTTTTAACTTTTGTTACTTGAAATAATTCAAATTCAATACCTTGGTTGGTTTCGTTTTATAACCATTATATTCTTTGTAAACTAATATTTACATTTGAATCGACGTTGACAGCACTGAATATGCTTGTAAGCGGCCTCCAAGTGAAATATCAGTTTCAGGCTTTCGGCTGATGAGCAAATTTTCGAATATTCACGCGAAAATGTAGCCCACGAGTAACAATTTCTTATTATTCAGAAAATCCGGATTCGGTTTTCAAATCCGGATTTGAAAGTCGAGTAAAAATGCGGCGAAGTCCGGATTTTTCGGATCACGGATAGTCCGGATTGCATTCCCTACTTGTGAATTAGGTGGTTTGGTAAGATCCCGACCCCCGCCACCCCTCCTGTTTCTAATATCTTCCTAATTCACATCGCCTATGACCCGCAAACACTAATTGCGGATGCACGCTCATTAGATCGGGATATTTTGTGTGATCGTCGTAAAATTTACGAAAGGTTAGTATCTACGTAACTATTTTGGTGTCTTATACCCCGAAGAAATAAGGTCGTTTTTTAGATTTGTAAAATCTACTACCCTCGGGAAGGTTCTAGAGTCAAGACGTTCCTAGAACTCGCAAAACTTGTAGTACTGTCCTGCAAGAAAATCTCGTATGTCCACAAAAATCTGCAAACGCTGCAAAAAGGCGATTTGCAGAGAGTATATTGTTTCTATTTGTAATCATTGCTCAATGTAGAATAATTCTAAATCAGCTTATGTAACTTGATTAAGAGAAAACTAAGACTGTTAATTACTCGTAAGTTCGTTTTGTGTCTTATTTAAAGTTGATTAAATCAATAGTGGTGTTCTAATATGTCGTAAAATTTACGAATGGTAGTGTTAATGTTACTCTAAATTAAGGTTAGTGAGCTAGGGTTAAGACTGGTTGTCAGACTTTTGGGTCACTGACTACCTATAACTACGGTCAAAGCCCTACAAATAATGACAGCCGGGACCAACAGCATAACGTGCTTTCAGAGGCACGGGGGAAACTCGAGGTTTAAGGGTGGTCACCCATCCACAGACCAACCTAGGTAAGTACGGCTTAACCTAAAGAGCGATCCAAGTGGCGGTTATTATTTAGCCGGTTAGAATTAGGTTAGAAACCTAACCTAACCCCAAGTAACATGGGACAAAAGCAGGAATATGATAATTACTTATTACTATTTAGGACCAAATAATCGGGTTTTAAATGCTATGAAAAATATTTAGTTTTAATACCGCTAGACAAAAATATCCAGGTCTGAAAGCAGGACACAAATCCCACCGTCATGCATATGCACATGCACATATGGACATACGGACATACGGATACATATGGATATACGGTGGGATTTGTGTCCTGCTTTCAGACCTGGATATTTTTGTCTAGCGGTATTAAAACTAAATATTTTTCATAGCATTTAATGCCATGGATTTCCGCAAAGTAATTCTGGGCAAAAGAACAGAAGTGTCGAAGAACAGTTTTTGATTGACCATTGCCCTCTTCTTGACGTCCTTGGGATACCAGGAATCGTCTTTTCCGTAGACATCAGCAAGGTACTGGAGTATGGCGTGACTGAAAAGGGAGAAGATAATGAATAAATAAATGTTGCTGGGCATAACACACAGCGCCATCTATTGTTACACTAAGCAACGAGGCTTGGCACCATTTCAACCCTGGTTTATGACAGAGCATTCTACGTTCCAGTGGAAATTCCAGATTCTCATAGAAATGTACTGAGTGGTGGATACCATGATGTGGTTAAGGAGTCTGAAGTTACTACAGAAGACATCTACCTTCCCCAGAAGGAGGGATAGACACCAAGAAATAAATTAAGTTACAAACCTGTCATGTATAATGAAATCACCATCTTCCAATATAGGTATTTGATGCAGTGGATTTTTCTGCAAAAAATAAAATTGCATGAAACAATTTGTACCTTCTTTATAGGGTGTAAACGGACTTTTCAGGAAGCCTTCTACCAAGCATAAGTAACTCTACGCAAAAAAAATAGTAGGTACTGGGAAAATACTTTTTTGGTGGGGGGCGGGGGGGGTCGGAATCACGTTTACGATGAAACTCAATGTAACGCACTCAAAACATTGTGCTGATGGACACCTTTAATGGTAAATGGGTTTTGGAGGTATATTAAGTGAAGTTGTGACCATAAAAACTAGTGTTTGAAAAAAAAAATCTCCGTAACTAGTAGGTTCCCAGTTATAATGGTCCAGAAAAAAAATCGCAATGACAGGGAGAACATGTGCTTTTTGTCTTCGTTTAGAGTCTACTCACACCCTTTAATTATGAACTAAGATGGTCGTATTAATAATTAACATGATTAATATTCATAAAACCATAATATTTTGTTACGGTCGCGGCCATAAACCCTTACTCTGTGCAGCGCGACCGAATCGGTCTGAGGCCATTGTTTAAATATTGTGTCTACTTTGCTTACCGATGAAAAAAAAAAGAATTTCGTGGACTACCCTAGCCTGGCACTTCCCACTTAAGAACGTCTATTCATGGACCTTAGCGCCCCATCATAAACAGCGTCTGTAGGGAAATATTTTCTGGGTTTGCCCAGATACTGTGACCATTTTCGGAAACATACAATTGAGTTAAAACAGAGATTTTAAATTATATACTAGCTGAGCCACGCAACTTCGTCTGCGTCACATAAGAGAGAAAAACGAAAGGAAAAAAATCCCCGTTTTTGCAATATTTTTCATTCCTGCTCCGCTCCTAATAATCGTAGCGTGATGTTATATAGCCTAAAGCCTTTCTCGATAAATGAACTATCCGACAAAAATATTTTTTCATTTCTAGCCGGTAGTTCCTGAGATTAGCGCGTTCAACCAAAGAAACAAACTCTACTGCTTTATAACAATATTAGTATAGATAAAAAAACATGTGTGGCAGTCTTTGGGGACTGCCGATGGAAGTGAAAAGTCGTAGCCGATCCGAGTGTAGAGGATCGGCTACGAGTGCTACGAAGCTTTAGGTGACATTCACGCGAGTTCCATGATTTTTGTTCACTCAAAAAGTGTTCAACGCACCTAAAGAAGTTTTCAGTTCAAAAAACATAATTTTATGACCATATAACTTTTAAGGCGTCAAAAAAAGCAGTTATTAGAAGCTCAACAATTTTTTTACAGGATAAATATTATGTCTTTATTACCTTCAAATATTCTGGTGTTTTATGTTCGAACGCCTGAAGATCTACTTCTATCTTCTCATATGGAACGTTGAATACTTCGAAACCCATCATGGCCGAGCGTACTGGAGGGCTGTAGTCCATTGTGTACAGTTTGATAACCATCTGAAAATAAATAAAATACAATATTTATTAAACTATCAAGTAGCGTGTTCTGAAATAATAAACATATTGGGACTCCAAATTGAATCATATTATTCAGAAAACTGCTTTTTACACATAAATTTATACATTTCTCTCCACATGCACTGGTTTCTGTTTCAAGCTTGAATTCTTGTCGTGGTACCTATTAGCAACATTACCGCAAACATCCAGTCCTTAGACACCAGCGATTTTAATTTAATATTGAGTAATTCGTTATTTTTTTATTAATTAAGTAATTAAATTATTTTTATCGTCATTATTATTGTTTTTACAAACAAAAATTATATATGTAGTATATCAACTGTCTGATGACCACGACACAAGCCTTGCTTAGTGTGGCACTAGATGGTGCTGTGTGTAATGTCCAGCGATATTTATTTATTTATTTATTATAAATTCTGAGTTAAAACTGAAATGATTTCGATAAAAAATAAAATATGTTATTATATTTTTACAAGCTTACTTTTTTTTTTAATAAAATAATTTAGTCCCAATTCAGTAGGTAATCCAACTAGCCGCAGATTATGTACTAATCAACAATGTAGGATACTTTTATATGAAAAGTAACGATAACTTATCAACTCTTATCATGAATTGATAAGTAGGAACATAAAATATTATGCAATGAAGCTCAAGTAGATAATCATGTAGGTTGTGGTCAGAAAAACGCTTTGAAGAGATTTCCCTTACAATTTGCCGAAACTGTTTTTTTTACCCGACTGCGCGACGCAAAGGAGGGTAATGTGTTTATCAGTCTATGTATGTATGTATGTTTGTTTCTATGTGGCGTTCTAGAGACCAAATGCGTAGGCCGATTTTTTTAATTTGATGTGGCGTCGAGCGTACCTTTATTAATAATCCGTCGTGGATTATTAGTACATATGTACAGGCAAGAGGAGTCATTTGATTTCCCATCCGGAAAAAAAGGCCTATGTGAAGTAAAATATTTTGATTTCCAGCAGAAATCCCGTCAAGCCCTACACATAATCGATGACCTGAAAGAAAAACGCAGCCTTGCAGAACAAAATACCGGAGCTCAAACAAACAAACAATAAAGGACTCTGGTGCTGTGGGAACCGCTACATTTTCCGACATGGTGAAGAAGGGATCCAGTAATTATGTTCGTCCAATCAATTTAAGTGCCGTGGCAGTTTATCCCAACGATAAATTAAAGTCGAGTGACGAAACGAAAAACCTAGTGCAAAATAGATCGCATGGCTACGGCGTTAAGTTTTTCGAGGTATCGTGCATTCGTTGTTAAGTGTTTCGTATGCGTAAACCTACGGGGACGTGTTATTCGGTGTTACACTTTTCTAAGTCACGTATCACACTCCTGACGAAATGAAGCTCCAAGTTCGTGGTGTGCGCAAAACCAAAAATGGAGGTGTCATTATCAGCACCGAGACCAAACAGGACGCTGATAAACTCAAGCGCGCAGTCCAGACGTCTACATCAGGACTCACCGCCGACGAGCCCATAAAGCGCAAACCACGGATCACGGTTGTGGGAGTGCCGACTTCTTTGGCTGATGCTGACGTCTTCCTATACCTTTTTGACCGAAGTTAAATTAAGCCACAAATCTGCAAAGAAAGATGCATCGACCTGTAACTTTGTTATTGAAGTCCCAGCCAAAATTCGTAGAGCCTTAATATCTCAAGCAAGACATTTTATAAATTGGACCTCCTGCCCTGTTACAGACTTCACCTTGGTTACCAGATGCTACAAATGCCAACAATTTGGTAATGCAGCAAAATCATGCAGAGAGGTAAACTCCACGTGTGGTCACTGCGGAGAAGTAGGACACTCGTTGTCAGAGTGCGCGAAGAAAACGGACACCCCTAAACCACAGAACGGGAGAATCAGATGTTGAGTGCCCAGCTAAGAAATTAGCAGAATATAGGTACATCAACTCCATCGACTACGAGAGCGCGTAGAGCGTCATACTCTAGTTTAGAGTTATGCATATTTCTGAATCAACAAGGCAATAAGAGACCACTGCGCTGACATACTTATAATATCGAGTTTATTTATTGTAAGCACATTCATTGCTAGGTGCAATTATCGAATAAAAACAAGAGCGCCTCGATTGTGTTTTGCAACCTTTAATAAGTTCTGCTGACGCAAATATTTTCGTGTAACATTTATGTGTTTAGTTCTAAGTTATTAGAGTTTAAGTTAGTGTAAATATTTTTTAATCTATGTTATTAAACAAAAAAACTTCTGTCCTATTACTTAGCATATTGTTAGAGCTCCTGCAGCCTGTGATACAGGATTATCCTAGTACAGGCATCATACATTATTATACCCACATTATTAGTTTTTAGATTCCTATTGTATTTTACCTTCTAAGATTCTGAATAAAGATATTATTATTATTATTTGATTCGATGATAGTTTATTGTACAGAACAGTAATTGCATAAGTAATTCGTATATTTTTCTCGTTGAAGATAAATCTTATCTTGTAATCGTGTCGGAAGTTAAAATGCGTCGATGTTTACATACCGCCGATACCTAATAAATCATTCATTCCTTAATTTACGAGTTTATAACATCCGCTATAGCCAAAAATTGCAATCAAATGTTTCACCAAACCAGCAAACAACTGTATTCGTCCCATAGAATACATACAATAGGACATAGAATAAGATAAAACCACACTAAAACTTCATACGCGGGACCAGGCAATCAACCAACTTTTTACTACACGACCTGCAGTTAGGGTTACCAGATTGTATAACTGAAAAATCCTGAAAAAAGCTCTAATTTCTACTAAAAAGTTTATGTTTAGCTACATGGGTTGGTCTATTCCCGCTGACCCCACCGGTTCGTCCCACTGGTGGGTTCAATGGGAAAAAATAAATTTGTCTTTTCGTTGACCCCACTGGCCTACCCTTTTTTCATCTAATGACCCCACTGGTGAGGTCAACGGGAAGTTTGCAATTTTGTTCCCGCTGACCCCACTGGTTCGTCCCACTGGTAGGGTCAACGGATGGAGGGGGGTTGACGTACGCTGTAGTAACTATAGCACGTTATTTCTCTGACATTTTTGTAATTGCTTAAATAATGTTTACAATAATGTTTTAATTTTTATAATAATAATAATCTTGGCTCGCGAGGTTGTCGACATGTGGGAAGTGGACTCAGCAATCATTGTGCCGATAGTCGTGTCAGCCCATGGCTTAATTGCCAAGAGCCTCGACCAATACCTGAGGAGGCTCTCGTTAGGCAGCTGGATCAAGGGCTTGATTCAGAAAGCGGTACTCCTTGACACGGCTCGTATTGTTAGGAGGTTCCTCTCTCTGGAGCCCTGACCGCCGGTAGCTTGGACCCTGTTCCCGATACCGGTGGGCGACAATTTTTTATATTTTTAAATGTTTTTTATATATTTTCTTAATATTTAAAAATGTAGAAAATTTGTAAAAATTTGAATAAAGGAATAATCATTTTATTATCAGGCAACTAAGGCCCATAGATGAAGAATACACAAATAAAAAAACAACAAAAACAATAAACTAATACATATTCTAACTTATAAAACTATTATTAAACACGTAACGTTGTCGGCGTCGTGTTTCGCTGCGTGGTGTCGCGTAACCGTCCACGCAAACGTCGATACACGACACCCATCGGCCAAAAGTCCTCCTACATGCAGGTCTGTAGATGGTCGGTTGGAACTCGTACCACGAATGATGTGAAGTTCATGTTGTGGCGCGATTCTAACCTTTCGACCTGCAGAATGAAGTCAGTGTCAGTGTTTATGATGTACCTAAACTACAAATGATTGTACAAAAAACGATGTTTTTTTAAGTCCACCCGGAATCAATAAATAAAGACCAATAGAGGGTAAATCGTGACGTTTGGTTACCCTACCTGCAGTAGACCAAAGCTGCAGTTAAAAACTTTTTACCCTGTAAAAATCAATGAAAATGTTCAGAGGATATTGATGCCTCAAATTCATTCAACGATGGTAACTCACGTGAAAAAAACATTTGAACCAAACTGCGCTCCACTCTGTGGAAATAATATCCATTGTGCTAAGCCATAGGCAATATTTTTACAGGCAAATGAAACAATAAAAGACTTTATTGGTTGTTTATACAGTCAGTGTCGTAGAAAATGCAATCAGTTCGCCTCATTGCACTTTATTAATTAAATTGTGTGGGTATTACCCACCTATGTTTTTCACATAAAAAATAATACTGTGTTTGAATAATTTAAAACATAGTATTTTTTTAATATAGTCAGGTTCGCGGAAAATGATTTGAGATTTATGTAAACTGATCAACATCATCATCATCTAACAAGCCTTCTCCCAATTATTTGGGGTCGGCTTCCAGTCTAACCGGATGCAGTTAAATAACTAACTTCATATTTTAAACGAAGCGACTCCAAAACTCAGTTAATATTGGATAATACGAGTATGATAAGTCTCGGTAAGACTCGTTGTCTGACTTTCGGGCCACTGACTACCTATAGCGACTGTCAAAGGTCTACAAATGACAACCGGATCGAACGAAAGTGTTTTCTAAGGCACGGAGAAAACTTGGTATTTGATGGGGGATCAATTTAGGCTAGCACGTTAAGCCATTGGTCCTGACTGGCATTTGTCACAAATAAACATATCAATCAGTCTGTTAGTACACCTACAGTAGTAGATGTTTGTTTCAAGGAACATGTCAGTTTCCTCACGGTACTTTCGATCACCATTTAGAGTGTAGTGGTGATGAAATAAATTACACAAAGCAAGCCACCTGCCGTCGTGTTGTTGAGTGGAGACCACGAATTTTCAAGCGTAAGCGGGGGGCACCCTCAGGCTCGGTGGAGCGACGACCAGGACATCACGACAGGTTGACTGGTAGGTTTTCAGCAACTGTCATACAGTTGGCACGACAGCTGCCGAGAATCGAATTAAGTGGCGTGCGATCTAGGTAGCCTATGTCCAGCAGTAGACTGCTGTAGGCTGATGATAAAGCGGCTTAGGTTTGAACTCATGTCTGAGTTACTACTCGTGAGACACTCACTCCTTCACTTCAACAGAAGTAAATCTCCCTCAATTAACTGCTAATCACCGCATTAAATAACATGCTACATCAAAATGGCCGCGGTAAACTGTTTAAGGCTATTAGAAGATGCGTTAATAAATACTGGTGTCCTATAAATCTGGGAAAGTAGAGACGTTACGGCGTACGTGAGCGTCGTCTGCGGAATTTAAACGGGAATTAGAAGTAAAGGGGGCTTGTAACTACGTTTAAATTAGTACTTCTTTGTATCGTAAGGTAAGCTCTACTTTACTAACTTTGTGGGGTAATTAACATTTGTTAGTTACCCCACAAAGTATAGTTATACTTTTAACTATATTTTCCCATCAGGAATTTTCCCCCCGTTCCATATATTCCTACTGAAATATCCCCGCTGTTAGGTATAAGAATAAGAATAATTAATTGTTCAGAAAAGTACATTCAATGCATTGATTCCTGAAACTCACACTAGGATTCCCTGTGTCGTGAGTTCCAGGCTCCTTCGTTCCGTTTACATTTTATAGTTACATAAATAATAGTATCCGCTACAATAAATTCTAAATCTAATCTAATCTACTCGTAGGTAATGTAAATAAAAAATAAAAAAGGAATACATGAAGAAAACAGTCATGGGTTACTTATGATATCTATATATATAAAGGAGAAGTCCACTCACTGACCACTCATCACGAAATCTCGAAAACTACTGGGCCGTAAGGACTCAAATTTGGCACAAGCACTCTCTAGGGGGTGCAGGCGCGTACTAAGAAAGGATTTTTTAAAATTCGCACCCCAAGGGGTTGAAAAGGGGTGTCAAAATTTGTATGAAAGTCCTATGTTTTTAAAGTTAGAGATATGAATGTAAAGCCTGAATGTTCCTTTCGGCTTCTAGGTGCTCACTAAGAAAAGGTTTTACGAAATTCGGCCCTTAAGGGTACAAAAAAGGGTTTTTAATGTTTCAAGTATGAAAAAAGTTAAACATCCAAATTGAATCTTACGTCAATGCGTTATTGCATACTTTACATTGAAATGAGAATTCGGAAACCGATATGGATCCAAATTGAATTTTACGACAACGCGTTAATGCATATTTTGAAATAAGAATTTGGAAGTTCATTGAGGGCGTAATTTCTAGGTGGCCAGTATGTTTCAGTGATATGCAGGCGTGTGCTGAAAGGTATTGAAATGAGTTTCTATAACATTTTAAAGTTTTATGCCAATTTCTAGGTGGCCAGTATTTTTCAGTACGCAGGCGTCTGTGGAAGGGTAAGAAAAAAACGTTTCAAAAAACGAACTTAAGCGAAACACGCTCAAGCTCAAGCTCATTTCTGTTCTGCGATATTTTGCTGTTACTACTAATTTGATTTGAAATATTTGACATCGTTGTTTGGGTTGTCTTCGTTTCGGTATGTTTCACTTAAGCTGGGGCTACACTATCGCGATAACGCGAAGATTTGCGTTGTCGCGACACGTCTGGCCAAAGAATTCGTCCTATCGCGAATCATCTTTGCGAATACGAACGCCCTTCCCGCCGCTGTCGGTAAATTGCCGCACATCAAAGGGTTTTGTCGCGACAAAGTTCGTGCGTGCGTTCGAATCTTCGCCTACAAGTCTGGCCGTAGCATTAGTAATTTTAAATTGGAGGATAATCATTTTATTGTGTTCTTACCTATTGCCTGGTTGGAATTTTGTTATGTCTATTGCTTCGCGAATTACATTATTTAGGTCTTTTAGTATTAGTCGTTCTTACTAGAAAAGGTGTCCTTGAATACCTACGATCGTATTTTAATTTTAAAGTTGTATCTTTGGTTTAGGCTGGTGTTGCAAAAGAATAGCTATAAAGAAAATTACGTTCCAAATAATGTTTTTTACGGTACTTACTGGTCGTAAGCATTGTTTAATTAAATGGATAATCAAAATATTATCACTTCTAATGGAGTGCAAATTCTTAGCCAAATAGTAAATATTCCTGGCGATGGCGCATGCTTATTTTCATCTCTATCATATTTGGTGCATCACTCATGGCAGCGGGAGAATTATTGCCATTTGAGTTCCAGGTGTTTCAAGGGACGAACAGGGAGTAAAAATAATCCGATTCTCATGAAACTTCAATGAATGCCATTTTTCCGTTGGCCAATTTAAATTTCAAAGCGCATATTTCGCGTATGGGCAAATCCACCACGCGGGCCCAGTGTGGTTTAGCAGATGTCACATGTCTTCGAATTTTTGGTTCTAAGACATGCCTTTCCTTTATCCTTTCGTTTCCTCACGATGTTTTCCTTCACCGTTTTGAGAGCAGTGGTGATGAAATAAATTACACAAAGTAATGCGCCTGTCTGGGCCACGTGTTCGAGCCAGCAATGTGCGCCACGTGTCTTACAACTGGGAAAGGTTTCAACCTTTCACCCAGGAGCGGTCAAGAGCTGTTTATTGTTCGATGCGTAAATACGTTACTGAAATGTCTTGCCATGGCACCTACGGAACCGCCTGTGAAGTCATGGCAGCGGGAGAACTATTCCCATTTGAGTTTGAGGTGTTTCAGGATGGTATTTTATTGCTGTTTTAAACACCAACGTATGAAACACGCGAGTGAAACCGCGCGGGTACAGCTAGTTATGTATATTTGTATGAACTATGAATGTTGTGTGTGCGTATACTTTGAGTATATTTCCAATTATCGCTACCTGTTGGAATATATGGCACTTTCTACTCCATATAATTATCCGCACTGGTGGGGAGTCATCCATAGACAGCAATAGACTCACCCCAATAACGTAACTTGAATGAAACTAGCGAAATGTAAGTTTTCTCTCTGGTACCCCTGAAATTTTCTACCTATACAGAGGCATAGGTAGAAAATTCAGAGCAAGCAGAACTCTTCAGAGATAAAGAAGTGAGGGTATATTTTTATTTTTTTTATTTGTTGAGTAGACTCAATAAATAAGAAGTTTATAATTCGTTGCAGGTAAGTACTCCGAATCTAAAAAATAAAAAAAGAACGCAGACTGTAAGTAGTGGCTGTCCGCTACACTTTAACATACTCGTACTTAATAAAACACTCCACGTATACTGTCACTTAAATCTTATAAGTGGAATTATATAATTAGATTATTATATTTTTTTATTTTTAATGGAACATCACACTCCACTTATATTGTTGCTGTAGCAAGCGCGCGCGTGGGATGAGTCATCCCGCGGTCATGGCGCCAGCATCGAAATATAGGGGGCTCACATTAATGGATTATATCGGACGATATCCCATAAGTAACAATATAAGACCAATATTCCGATGACCTGGTGAAGGTTGCAGGAATCCGTTGGATGCGAGTCGCACGGGACCGGTCAATGTGGCGACACTTCGAGGAGGCCTATGTCCAGCAGTGGACGACTTTCGGCTGAAATGATGATGACAATGATGATGAACAGTCTAGGTGTGGTTATTAACTGTGGATGCTTAAAACTGGGTTTAACATCAACCCCTTTTACTGTCCGTACGAAAAAATCTGAACTCCAAAGTCAATACTAGTAAGTTGCAAAAGTTCTCCAACGATTTATAAAAAGCAATGACGTTAGAAGTTCCATCCATCATCTAGGTGCACAATGTGCTTCTGCGTCTCAAGAAGAGCCCTGAGCGATGTCTACTTGAGCTGGAAAAGTTAACATTCATAAATCGCTTTAATGCTTTAAGTTTGTATAAGACGGACGCGCGACAAGAACTAGTTGAACATCTGCATTGAAGTTAGTTTAAAAACAGACGATATGAGCGCCTAATTACTTAACTCAATCTGCGTTCCCACCGCTGGGAGTCTGGGACATAGGCCTTCTCTGTGAGAAAGACATAATATAACATAATATCACGTCTAAAATCCCCTAAGGGTTAGGCAAAGATGTTCCTTATTAAACACAAACATTTCGTTATATTTTGTTAAGTCCCTTGGAGAGCGAGTCCTATTGTCATTAGCCGTGCAAGAATTGAGTCTTCGTGGCTGCTACTGAGTCATTCCCGATCATCATCATCATCATCATTTCAGCCGAAAGACGTCCACTGCTGGACATAAGGCTCCCCCAAGTGTCGTCACATTGACCGGTTGTGAGCGGATTCGTGCAAAATTTACCAGGTCCTAGGTCCATCTAGTGAATGGCCTTCCAACGCAACGTCTTCATTCCCGATGGAATAACCCAATAACACTTTGGTCAACCCGGGAATCGAACCCAGGACCTCATGCTCAGCACGCTTGTGAAGGCAGTTTGGCTCGCGTGCGGGTCCGCATGTTCGAGTGTGAATGTATGAGACATTCGTCGTAAAAGTTTTGGATCTAGGATATAGCCTGTGTCCTCACGGATTTAGTAAATGTTAGTTACATAATCATGCAAATGGTTTATTCAGTAGATACGATAATATTTTACAATCGAGTGGGACATAAATACGTCAGTGATAACAAAACCAGTGTAAGTTGACCTGTTATTGTATTAATACTTCGTTGTACGGTAGGCCAGCTCAAAGCTAAAGCGTTGCCACTGGTGTGCACCTTACTGTACTAGCGTTAGCTGAAAATTGCACAATGTTTCGCAACTCACGGGCACTGGGCTATGGCTTGACAACAGATAGTTTGGACAGGTGTAAACTTGTCCGAACGAGGTGAATGTCATAACATGGTAAATATTTATCAGATTTTTTTGATTAAAACCACTACAATAAAACTGAAAAGTTCTCTTATCGTTTAAACTATGAGCTCATGAGCTGATGGCGACATGGCGAAAGCGACTGTCGCAACCACGTGGGGCACGCCACGATAGTGCGTAAGTCTCCTCTTTGAGAAGTGGCTTGAGAGGCGCCACGGCGTCCTCACCTTCCGCCTGACGTAGGTCCTCACCGGACACGGTTGTTTCGGGAAGTTCCTGCACCGAATCGGGCGGGAGGAAACGCCCGGGTGTTTCCATTGCGAGGATCGACCGGAGGACACGGTGGTGCACACGGTGGAGGTTGCCCCGCGTGGGTGGAGTACCGCCGTGTCCTCGTAGCGACGATCGGCGGCGGCGACCTCTCGCGTAAGGCCCTAGTTCAATCCATGGTCCGGAGCGAGACGGAATGGGAAGCGATCACCTCCTTTTGCGAAGCAGTCATGCCTGCGAAGGAGGTGGCGGAACGCGAGAGGGAGAGAACCTCTCGCCCCAGCTGCCGCGGGTGACGCACCCGGCGTCGGGGGTCACGTATGGGCTAGCTCGTAGTCCGTCCGTCTTATGACGACAGGTTGTGTCGACGGCGCGTTCGTTTTCCACGCGCGCCTCAAAGAGATGTAAGCACAGTGAAGGCCTTCACTGAGGCCAATGCCTGCCGGGGCTGCGGGACTCTTTCGAGAGATACCGCGGCCCCGGAACATAAAGGGCGAGGAAAGAACATGGATGGGTTTTAGTCAGTAAAAGTCTGACACTCCCTCCCGTTCAGCCCAGAGTGGGACAAGTTATTAGATGATTTCCCATCCGCAAAAAAAAGCTCTTGAGCTGAGTTTGAGTCTCCAAACTTCATCGACGACTCGGTTGGCTCGGTGGCAATAACGATGCTACCGGAAACACAAGTCTCAAGCATCGTAATTGCAACCGAACTTTTCAATGTTATTTTAGCGATCGAAAGTTAACGATAATGTCGTTATTTAAGTCGAGACTGCCCCGAATACGAATTGCAGTAAACTGAACTACAGTACGAACCACTTGCACTGTTTCGTCCCGCGCGGACTATGGAACGCGCTGACTGTCATGGCGGCCGTCACTTTGGTTTGACGTGACCTGTCATCTAGTTGTCATTGATCACTTGTCTTTAAAATTGCTTGTGAACTCGCCGGCTATTGTTTGTTGGGCGTAATATTGATAAATCCCTTTGAATCCCGTATAAACAGGGACCATTTGGTTGAAATAAATTGACTAAAGCCTCGCCATTGATTTGGGAACCGAGTAATTGTGTATATTTTGTGAACGTTGAAGCACCCACGCGCCCTTTGAGGTTAGGTCGAACCCGTCGCGTGCCGTGTGAACAATTGAACAGACTGGAACTATTGTGTTGTTGTGACCTGCTAACGCGTTGGAACCTGTCGCCAGTTGATAGCCGGTCAGGTTTGAAATCGACTACAAAATCATAACACTATTCACGTACACACACACATACCTACAGACACCCATCAAACCTGGACCTGAATCATGGCCTCGGAGCAGGACTTCACCAGCGCCTAGGTGAGTTGATATATTTATAATTAAAGGGCATCTTGATTGAATTGTCTCCGCGGATCGCGGACATCTCGTCCCAAACTTCCCCTTGGTTTGGGAGCGAACAATGGTAGCAGAGCGTGGTTAAAATTGAAAAAACAACTTACTTAGTGCCTGGTCAATTGGAAGTTTGAACAAGAGCTAATTTGTTATTTGTCAGCCGGGCTCAAGTTGGAACATAATTGTTTGATTGGAATTAATTGCATCATATGTCCCCTTGTCGATTGTACTTGCAGTGTGAAATATTGTATTGTGTATTGGACACATGTGTGATTGAAATTATTGTTGTCATTTAATTGTAACTTGATATTAATTGATATTTACTGATATTGAGTGGTATTTGTTGGTTAACTAGAGGTTTATGTAAATTGTTCTAGGTTCTAATTGAGATTTATTTATGGGTTATTTGTTGAAACAGTTTATTGATTTGATTTGTTTGATTTGTTTCTTTTTGACATACAGTGTTATTGTTGAATTTGGTTGCAATGGCCTCACTGAAGGCTGTAAAGGAGGCGGCCGCTGGTTTGGTCTCACAACTAAGATGGTTCACCTCAGCTGCGGCCACGGTTGAGCGCTTGGATTTGGAGGAGATCACACTTGCTCGGTCCGAACAATTGGATGTAAGACTCGGTGATGTGGATAAGTTGTTCACCCGGTTCAACGAGTTTGTTGTTGATTTGGAAGCTTGGGGCCAGGCAGCTCGAGATAAGGTCGTTGCCGACTACGACCAGATTTTGGAATTGGGGGACGCAGTCAGTCAGCGAGCCCGGGAGATTTTGAGGAGCCGAGCGCCTGACCAGGTCAAGCCGGAGACCTCGGTTGTTTCAGGCCCCGGTCTATTGAGTAGGCTTCCCACGTTGGAACTTCCACACTTTGATGGTCGCTTGGACCACTGGCTGAGTTTCCTAAACCAATTTGAGAGTCTGGTTGACTCCCGCTCGGACCTCGGACCCGCCCAAAAGTTGGCCTACCTATTGTCGGTCCTGGATGGTGAGGCCCGAGCCTTGGTGCAGCACTTGCCTGTGACGGACTCCGCCTACCCTACCGCTATGGAACTCCTATCCCGACGGTATCAGAATAAGCGCTGCTTGGCTGATGTTCACATCGGCCAGATTTTGGGGTTACCGGCCATTGAGAACACGTCGGCGTTGCGCACTAATCTGCTGAACCCGTTGGTTTCAGCAACCAACGCTTTGCGACGTTTGGAGTTGCCGGTGGACCATTGGTCCTACTTGTTGGTGCACATTGTACTGCAGTTGCTCCCCGCGGACTTGAGGTCCCGCTTCGAGCAGAGGTATGGTGGGGACAGTGCCACCCACCTTCCCCCCTTTGACGACCTCATCAAATTTTTGGAGGATGAGTGTCGCCTTTTGGACAACACTTGTGGCGCAATGGGGTCGCGCCCACCACCTTCTCGGCCAAGAGACCAGGGACGGACTAGGGCTAAGGGGCCGGTTGATAGTCGCCCCGCCCCCCGTTTTGCGGGCACCCAGAATAGTCCTGATTGCGTTTTTTGTAAGGCCACGGGGCATAGCATGGCAAGTTGCACGGCTTTTTTGGAGTTGCACGTTAGTGCCCGCCGCCGAATTGCCAACGCACGCCGCCTATGCTTCTCTTGTTTGGGGGCTCACTTTCACCGGGACTGCCCCAAGCCCCGCCCGTGTGGAATTTGTGAAGGGGCTCATCTTGAGATTTTGTGCGCCAACGCGAACCGCTCTGGCAGATCAGCTTCTGATGAGGGTTCGCGCAGGGGGGGGTACCACGGAGACGAGCACCGGGCCTCTGGTACGCCGGTCGAGAACCGGGTAGAGGCCCGCAATTTTGATGGCTGCACTCCACCCCCCGCGCAAGTTGAACGGGAGCCGCGCGCGCGCCAGTTGGTCTCCCCTCGTAATGGTAAACGGGAGCCGCGTGCGCGCCATTTGGCCTCCCCTCGTATGAACAATTGTACGGCGACTGCTGGGCAACAATGGCCAGATCAGCACCGCTACCTTTCACCTCCGCTGGCGGAACGCCCCCGGTTGGAGTCGCGCCCTCCGCCATTCAGGCATCCGGTGGGATATGCCCTTCCAGCGATGGCGAGCGGCCCGGGACACCGCGCGGACGAAGCATTTGAGTGCTACCCTCGTCGTGAACGACGGCAGCCTGGATGCGGCGATCAGTCGCCGCCCAGGCATTGTTAGAAAATTGGCGTCTGCCCCGCTACAGGCCCCCTGGGTGACTCTGTTGTGGTCCGTGCTATTTTGGACACGGCGTCCAGAGTTGCCTTTTGTCGTCTTGGTTAGCGGGTTAAGTGGGCCTGAAGGTGAATGACCTTTCAGGCAAGTTTCGAGGATGGTTGGCCTCGAACGCCAGTCTTGATGTCGGTCCTTTTGCCCGGGCTTGAGGTGCTCGCTGTTGGGACAAAGGACCCTCCGTTTGATTTGTTTGTTGAACAGATACAGCTCCCTCGACAATTGTTGAACGTTACCTCGTGGATCAGGCGTCTTGGTCACAATTCTAGGAATCCAGGGGACAAGCGCCTATCACCGATTCTCTCTCCTCAAGAGCAACAGGAGTCACTCCTCATTGGGTCCGCTCTGTGCAGGCTGGGCACTTTGAAAAGGAGATCGAGATCTTGAAGTCTGGCAGGGTTAAGCTCGGGAGCTGTGAGTAAGTTGAGCCCCTTCTTGGATAATGCGGGTCTTTTGCTTGTTGGAGGACGGTTGAGGCACTCTAGCCTTCCTATGGGACTCGTCACCCCCCTTATTGCCCAAAGAGGGCCATTTGATTTGATTTGTTGGTGACCGATCGTCACATTGGGAACTCGCATGCCGGTTGCAATGCGCTGTTGGCCATTCTAAAATTGTCAAGGCTTACTTGTGTATGTGTCTGTCTGTCAATGAAGGCAGTGCACTTGGAACTGTTAACCTCCCTCTCGACAGAGGCCTTTGTAGCGACCTTGGATAGATTTGTCTCGCCTAGGGTTACCTTCTTTGATCAGTTTGATTGCGGTACCAACTACAAGGGTACAAGTAACTATTTGAAGGAAGTATACGCCTTCCTTAATGAGAGCCAGGTTGACATTGGTAACAAATTGGCTCGCCGAGGAGTCACTTGGTTGTTTGACTCACCAGCCCGCCCCCATTGGGGGGGTATTTTGAGACTGCCAATTGATTAGCGGACGGGTAGGCCCGTCCGGGGGGGGTAGATGTTTCGTCCCGCGCGGACTATGGAACGCGCTGACTGTCATGGCGGCCGTCACTTTGGTTTGACGTGACCTGTCATCTAGTTGTCATTGATCACTTGTCTTTAAAATTGCTTGTGAACTCGCCGGCTATTGTTTGTTGGGCGTAATATTGATAAATCCCTTTGAATCCCGTATAAACAGGGACCATTTGGTTGAAATAAATTGACTAAAGCCTCGCCATTGATTTGGGAACCGAGTAATTGTGTATATTTTGTGAACGTTGAAGCACCCACGCGCCCTTTGAGGTTAGGTCGAACCCGTCGCGTGCCGTGTGAACAATTGAACAGACTGGAACTATTGTGTTGTTGTGACCTGCTAACGCGTTGGAACCTGTCGCCAGTTGATAGCCGGTCAGGTTTGAAATCGACTACAAAATCATAACACTATTCACGTACACACACACATACCTACAGACACCCATCAAACCTGGACCTGAATCATGGCCTCGGAGCAGGACTTCACCAGCGCCTAGGTGAGTTGATATATTTATAATTAAAGGGCATCTTGATTGAATTGTCTCCGCGGATCGCGGACATCTCGTCCCAAACTTCCCCTTGGTTTGGGAGCGAACATGCACCTTCCAAGATTTAATCAGAGCTAATGTTAAAGCTATGCAGGTGGCTATATATTGGCCTTACCCAATTTGAATTCATAGACACAAAAAGAAGAAGAACTACGAGATGCATTTTTTGACATAGCCTGCAGTCACTGTCACTTCACACACACGTATTTTATTTTTTGATTTTATTTCGTTAGTACTTTTTCTTGTAATTCTTTTTTGCGTCGGGGGCGACGCAAAATAAGTATAAGTTTGACGTGTCTGTGTGTGTGTGTGTGTGTGTGTGTCTGTCTGTAGCATCGTAGCGCCCGGAAGAATGAACCGATTTTGATTTTGTTTTTTTTTTGTTTGAACAGTGAATTGATCGGGAGTGTTCTTATCTATGTTAGATAAAAATCAGTCCAAGATGGCCGCCGCCACAAAATGGCCGATTACATATTTATTCAACAACTCCCTCAATATGGGTATCAAATGAAAGGGCTTGACTAGTAGAATACTATACGCTATAACAAATCCAAGATGACCGCCACCACAAAATGGCGAATTAGCGAATTATTTTCTATTTAACTTTTAGTAGGTACATTGTGTCGGGGGTTTTTTAAATTTTTAATTTAATTTTACTTGATCACAATGATCCTACACTGACATGTCCTACGCTATAAAATTGTCATAATCCCAATCTCGGCGAGGGGTGCCAGGAGTCCATAGGACAGGATATCCTAATTTGAATTCCTGACCCATAAATGCTGTGCATGGCTATGCTGATGACATGGTGCTAATGAGTGCATCAGTATGTGGCATTAAAAAACTGCTTGCTATTTGTGAGGCTTATGCCCAGCAGCATGGTTTGAAATATAATCCACTCAAAAGTGAGGTCATGGTCTTTGAGGCCAGAGGAAATAGTACAGGTAACGTGTTTCCCAACATCACGCTTGATGGTACAGCCCTGCGTAGGGTGTCAAAATTTAAATACCTAGGACACATGCTTACCTCTGACCTCAAGGACAATGAGGACATCGAGAGGGAACGGAGGGCGCTGGCAGTTCGGGCGAACATGATAGCCCGCAGGTTTGCACGTTGTTCGACAGAAGTCAAAATTACACTGTTCAGATCTTATTGTACATCATTCTACACGTGCAGCCTGTGGGCAGACTATACTCAAAAGTCGTTCAGTGCTCTCCGAGTTCAATTTAATAATGCGTTCAGGGTGCTGATGGGGCTGCGACGATTCTGTAGTGCATCAGGGATGTTTGCTGAACATCGCGTCGACTGCTTTTACGCTACGATGCGTAAAAGATGCGCTTCCCTGGTGCGTAGAGTGCGTGGCAGCACCAACAGCATCCTTAACATGATCGCAAGTCGTCTGGACTGCAGTTACATCAATCACTGCAGTGCCATATGTCATGGGATGGCGCAGCAGTGATTGTTGTATTTGCGTTCTTGTTGTACCTATTTACTTTCTTTTAATAATTTGTTTGTTTGTTTCTCTGTGTATTACTAACACTAGTCTATAAGAACATTGTTACTAACAAAATGGACATGGTCTGAAATAAATTAAATTATATTATATATTATAAACCTTTGTACCTCCAATATTTGTAAGACCTTCATATTGTTACTGTACTTTGTGGGACAAAATATTTTTTTTGTGGGGCACACTTACAAAAACCGACGAGATCCACTAAAAAAAATAGTACCAAGATCAAACCGCTTGGAAGTAAAAAGTGATTACTCTGAATAACGGCCCATTGTCTTTCCTGTTTAGGGTTCCGCGCCCAAAGGATGAAAACGGGACCCTATTACCAAGACTCCACTGTCCGTCCGTCAATCTGTCACCAGGCTGTATCTCATGAGCTGTGATAGCTTAGGCAGTTCAAATGTTCAAAGATGATGTTTTTCTATTGCCGCAACAAATACAAAAATAGAATAAAATGCAAAGATCGAAAATCTCCGACTCGCACTTGGCCGGTTTTTTTTAATTTATTTCTATGAATCAATTTTAAAAAAGCATTTTCCTTGCTCGATACTGAAAAAATAATTTATTCACAGGTTTATTCTCATGTTAAAAGTATACTCACAGATATGCATAGGAAGAAAAATATTGCGTTGTATTGAGTAATTGCCTCCAAGATACATAAGAAGATAAGTCTACAATCAGTCAACATGACGTTTCTTTTTAATAATCTAGATATTATGTAAGTTTTGTCCAAACACAAAGTAACCTAACTTCCGAAATAAACAAGATTAGATAAGATTAGTACAAATCGACATTGCGTGATAAGTGTTCCGTATACTTGTAAAACTTGGAAAATGTTTCTATTTTTCAGTTTTTGCTTCAAAGAGTTTTTGTTTGCCTGGGCTTGATTTTTGTTTTTTCTTTAGACACCGACGGAAACGGAAAACAAAAACTAGTATTTTTTTTAAGAGGAAATACTTGATTTTTATGTTTGTTTGTTAGATTTACTACTAATCTAGACTGGATTCCCTGGAACCAAATGAAGCTGGTAGGTAATTCAGTGAAAAGCAATTTGTCACACCACATTTTGCCCTGCTTTACCCATATTATGCACAGCAGTTAAATTCGAGGCGCCATTACAACGCCTATTTCAGCAATAGGTTTACTTTGAACCTGTTACAAACGACGATCAGCATAACAACGGTGATAGCTGTGATTGTGCGGCAGAAGTAGACACGATGACGTCATTAATCTTTGTGTAATGTCCACCGAAATGCGGACGTGGCCGTCAGGGAACATTTGCTAAAGTGAGGCTGCGTTATGGTACGAATTTGCTGTAGAGAACAATGTGTGATTATAGTAGGGTAGTTTTCTTTGGTTACGTAAACCAAAATTGACGAAGATACGACGCTTTTAAAAGTCTTGGTGTAATGTTTAGTGCGTTCTGACGTCACAAGCCCCCACTCCCGAGTTTTGATGCGTTTTATCTATGTCGAAACTCATTGATTTACAAAAACAAAAAATATGTGTCCATTATTTTGCAATATAACGTGACTGTGACGTAACTGACGGACTAAATAGATTTGCAATTTTCTGATACTGTCGTTATTCCTATTATGATATAGAGGTGTAAGGAACTGTGTAGAAAGGTCCTCCTCCTGCATAGAAACAGGGTTCCTCCGATCAGAGGAGTATTCTGTTGGCTACTGCCTGAAATGTTGTGCATAGCGCACTATGCCGGATTCAAATATGAAATGCCACATGCGGTTAATCCCGCTGATGAGCTAGTTTCCACCATCAACAAATTGCAAACATATTTAATCCGTCAGTTAGAGTATTGGAAATGTAGTTGAGTATTTGCAATGAATATTGACAAAGATATAACGCTTTAAAACTCGGGAGTGGGGGCTCGTGAATACTCGTGATGTCAGAACGCACTAAAGTTATACCAAGGCGTGACGTATTGAGAATTTTAAAAGCTTCGTATCTTCGTATCTAACAGACGGACTAATTAGATGTTTTCAGTTGACAAGCCTATTTATACCCAATACCTAACGATAATTTGTGGATGATGTTCGCATAGGCCGACTTTTGTAAGGTTTACGCTACAGCTACTGCACTATGACAAAATGTCGTAGTGTGATAGCTAAACTAAAAAAAATAAAAAAATACTATTAAAAATGCTAAGTATTAAAAAAAAATTAAAAAAAAAAATTGTAAAATTTTTGTATTTCTATTTTTTATGGTGTACCTACATAATAAAGAGTTTTCAATTCTATTCTATTCTATTCTTACATTCAAAATCCTGAGCTATTCTTGATTATCATACTTCAGTGACTACTGTTGCTAACCAGCGAACAGCTCTCAAAAAATATATAAATATACATAGATAAGCTGTTCTATCGGTAAAAAATCAAAGAAGTCGATAAGCTATAAATTTATTTTCTATGCCCTTATGCAAAACAAGTCAGATAAGTAGGTCCACCTGAACCTGATTATTTGTGACGCGTGTATTAACTTAGCGAAACAAGGTGATGACGTCAGCCACTTTGCGACAGGTTAGACTTGTCTAACCGAACCCCCTTGCCATGTGTTGCAAATCATTGTGCAATTTTCAGTTCATGTTGGTACAGTAAGCTGCTTGTTAATGAAAACATGTTCACCTGGAGCTGGCCTAGCGTAGAACGGAGTTTCGATCGAATAAGAGGCCAACTTATACTGGTTTTGATACTACAAGCAAGGAGGCAATGAAACCTTCACTTTTTTTCACTAAGCCATCAACCATCCATATAGTTTAGTTGATGGCTTGTCTAAATCATACTCTTAGTAGCTATCTTACATTGTAGACCACCGAACGCAAGCCGGACAGACAATTTCTGGTACTTATTGTTAATTACTATTGTAATTCTAGATTTATTCAAGTAAGTAATCAAAATGTCTTAGCCATTGAATTGAAATGAAAATGATTAAAAACTGCTTCGTTGATAATTAGTTTTTCTATTAGAAACTCAGTGGTAGCCATGGAGTCTGGATTTATGCCTGGTTGATGGCAATAGGTTACCTTCTATAACACGGAACCTAAAAAAAAACATACCTATCTGGTAAAATGGGGATTTACTTGGTACATGAACCCTTCGCGGAAAACAGGCGCGATGTTATTTTATGTCATACAACACAGAAATACTTTCAAATCCAAAAATACTTACGCGAACAAAATATAAACAGGATCATTTTATCGAGATAAATAGGTCCTTTAGAGTTTTTAAAAGTCAACGGGACCGAAAAATTCCCTTATAAATTTTTCCAGGAATTGTTTAGAAAGTTCGAAATATTTCGTTACATTTTTGCCATTCAACATTTTACTCTTTTAAAAACGGAAACAGTGATTCTGGGAACTGGTTTGAGAGCCAGTTTTGAATAGGTAAAGTTTTGTTTATGCTAGGAGAATTCCTCGACCTCGATCGTTGAGAAATGCAAGATTAACTATACGTTGAATCTGTTCTAAAACATTTACTTATAGGTCTAAAATGTACCTACCTATGCAACGGCGAGTGCAGGCAGGCCAGGGAAACACTTCCTACTATCGATGGCCGCTTCACCAAACGCGCGCCTCAGTTGACCAAACCACAGCTGCGCACAGTTACAGACGCCATTACTGGACACGGCTCTTTTAATAAACACCTCTTTGTCATAGGAGTCACAGACAGCCCCCTGTACCGTGCCTGCATGGAGAAAGACGAAGCAGCAGCCCAGGAGTTAGGGTGGATCGAGTGATTTTTCCACACGTACGCAAAATACGCGCTTGACGTGGAATTGCGGACACCAATCCGTTATACAATACAATACAATACAATACTGGATCGCTTGGTATTAAACGGTTTAGATTAATGCGTAGTAAGTCATTATGTATGTAAACTTATTTATCTCCTTTGATAATGAACTATTCAGTCCGATAAGCTCGTCATGTATAACTGACGCTTACATTTAACACGATTTTCCATAAATTATCCAACTTCTTATTTCTCAGAAAAGAAACCTTATGCGTACAAAAACCTGTAGCCCACAAACTATCATTTGCAGTTATTTCATGACAAAAATATTTCGACTAGATCAGTATTACAAGTTCATAATTATTTAATTTAATTTTTTTAAGCTAAACCATCACAAATTCCCCGAACTCGGAACCGTTTCTAAACTAGTTGCGATGACGCTACAGATTCCTCTCACGCTGTGGCTGACACTGTTTAGAGTAAATCTATAGTTAGCTATCATTTATATATTATACTTCCAAAGTAAACGCATTGACAACTTGCTAACTTAGCTCGTTAGTGATAGAGTTACAGTCAGAAATTCTGAAAAACGACCTTAATAACATAATTGAAAGTCAATCATCTATTCTATTGAAAAAAAAAATTGTAGGAATACATAGTCTTTTTATCATAAAATACAGCAAAAAATTACGTTTCGAATGCATTTTCTCGCGCCACAGAATAGTGGCAGTTAAGAAATCTAGAATTTCTTCATGTACCTTGGACCTAAAAACCTCAATAGGCTTATATGCATATTGGCGTTTCGTATTTTTTTTTTTCAATAAACCACTTTCCATTTGCAAGCCAACTCGACATTTAAATAAAACCTTTGATAAGTTACCTCCTTGGTTGTCATGTTTCAGAGTAAAAGATCGTTATATTTTTAAATCACACGACAGATATGAGTTTACTACTCGTATAAAGGCCCCTACTCAAAGCTGCCAATCGCATTGTGTGTACCTATGCATTGTAGGGCCGATATTTTAATTATTCACCCTGCCG
This sequence comes from Xestia ashworthii, assembly GCA_950022955.1. Lineage (NCBI taxonomy): Eukaryota > Metazoa > Arthropoda > Insecta > Lepidoptera > Noctuidae > Xestia > Xestia ashworthii. The sequence continues at coordinate 16,388,610 of OX465554.1, forward strand.
CAGGGCCTTAAAATATCGGCCCTGCATACATACACACAATGCGATTGGCAATGTACCTGCAGGTAGGACCCTGAATGCACGGCTTTGAGTAGAAGCCTTTTTCATACAACTTTCGCCGGCTGTTGCTCGCTTCTATCTGGCCAGTACAGCAATTTCGATTTATCTCGAAGAAGGTTGTCAAAATAATGCTCAACTGAGCATGTTTGAGAAAATGTCAATTTGACTGGGCCCTCTGTTGTGTCGATTGATTCAGAAGTTAGACGTAACATAGCCATCTAGCGAAAGATTCGCTTGAAATTAATAGCAGTTCTTTATGAGTGATCTTCTCTGTCGGTACTACGATTATACCACATTACAAACTAAGATATTCATTCGGAATCTCAGGCCTGATCGTGCCCACACCTACCAGGCTGACAGGAGTCTAGAAGATACCAACACACTTCGAAGTCACGTTCTAGAATAATGTGACACGTAACACGTACGTACTAACGTAACTGGTTTTGGGGAAGGCTCTGTTCCTAATACTACGTCTTGATAGGTTGTTACATTATCGCCTACAGCTTATTGCTTTGTACAGAGGTATTTTGTCAATACAATTAATCATTTTAGTTGATGACGTGAAAAGCCATGTTTAATACGTTCACCAAGATACTGTGACCTTACCTACAGGCTCACCCTATAGCTCAGGCGCAGTTGCTCATATTTTTCATCACCATCTGTCTAGCATTTTCCCAATTATGTTGGGGTCGGCTTCCAGTCTAACCGGAGGCAGCTGAATACCTGTATTTTCAACCGACTTCCAAAAAGAGGAGGTTATCAATTCGTCTGTATGTTTTTTTTTTTTTTTTTTTTTTTTTTTTGTGTTTGTTACCTCATAACTTTCGACTGCGTGAACCGATTTTGATGATTTTTTTTTTATTTGAATGCTGGTGCTTCCCATGTGGTCCCATTTTAATTAGCTGAAGATCTCATGCTGGTCTTCGGAGATATACAATGGAACTCTTCAAAAATGTACGGCAAATCTGCAGTGATTGCTATTATCGCTTGTAGGTTTATTGTTTAAACAACATCATGACGTAATATCACGCCTGTATGCTCTGAGGGGGTACGCAGATGTGTACAATACACCCGGATTTCGACAGTGTTTGTTACCTCAGTACTTTCGACTGGGTGAACCGATTTTGATGATTCTTTTTTTAATTTGAAAGCTGGTGCTTCCCGTGTGGTTATATTTTAATTTGCTGAAGATCTGATCCGGATCTTCGGAGATAACAATGGAACTCTTCAAATATACACGGCAAATCTGCAGTAACTGCTGCAATCGCTTGAATGTTTATTGTTTATACAACATCATGACGTAACATTACGCCTGTATGCTCTGAGGGGGTACGCAGATGTGTACAATATTCCCAGATTTCGACAGTTAGGTGTATTAAGTTCCATTTATTGGGGATAAGTTTTTATTTTATTTTATTGGCAAGGGCACTTCAAGGGTAGTTTGATGAGAATTTGGTTAGGTTCTGACTATGGGATCCATGACAAAGGAACGGAACTCTTCAATTCTTAGAAGCAAATTACCGATTCTCGGCCAAATGTTTTAAAGGCTATCCGGATATTTGAGTCACGTACCATAACGTCGTTATTAACCGACTTCAAAAAGGAGGAGGTTCACAATTCAATGTTCCCCGATTACTCGAAGATGACTGGACCGAATTTGTTTTTTAATGGTTTGAAAGGGTATACTTCCCAGAAGGCCCCTTAATCATCAAGTCAGGATCCTGATAATGGGATCCTGGAGAAATAGAGAGAACTCTTCAAATTTTATAGGCACACCAGAAGCGATTTGGGTAGTTTATGAAAGAGTAGTTTCTCGGAGTGATCCCATTTAAATTTGGTATAGATCAGATGAAGAACTTCGGAGAAAGGCAACGGAACTCCTCATTAAATGTAGCAAATGTGTGTCTCTTACTGGGATTGCTGAAATCTCATGTCTGTCTATTGTTTACACCAGTTGACAAAAAATTAAATCAATCAAACAAAGGTCACCGACTTCAGAAGCTAAAGTTATTTTTCACTTTTTTGTGTGAAGTCGGTTTTATTTTTTGAAAAAAAGTTTTTATACATTGAGCGACTGCCTATCTGACCTCCACAACTCTGTTAATACTGGGTAATACGATACCACGGCTGTACTTACCAATAATTTAATTACCAAAATTATGTGTCTTCAGATTTCCACGACCGTTTCGGACGTCACGCGGGTAGTTTCCGTACCCGTTATAGGATTACGAGGATAAAACATAGCCTATGCTCTGATAATGTCCATCCATTCCTGAAAAAATATTTCAAATCAGTCCAGTAGTTGAGGCAGTACAAATCAGTATAGATATTTATGAAAAATGAACTTATTTATAACAATTTATTATCACTCCACTGGTGGCGTATTATAAGATTATTATGATATTTTTGTATTTTGCTATCAAGGTGATTAATAATCACATGTTTATTAAACAGACCGTAGATTAGATTTGACAAATCACGCGGCAGCGGCTTGGTATACAAAAAGTAGAAAGTACATAAAATATTAAAATTTCATAGACCCCGACATATTGGGTCATAATTTCAAGTTTTTTTTTTTCATTTGATACCCTTAATGAGGGAGTTGTGAAAAAAAAGTTATTTGCCATTTTGTGGTGGCAGCCATCTTGGATTTGAATTTATTACAGCGTATAGTGTTCTACTAGTCAAGCCCTTTCATTTGATACCCATATTGAGGGAGTTGTTAAATAAAAATGCAATCCGCCATTTTGTGGTGGCCGTCTAGGACCGATTTTTAGCAAACGTAGCTAAAAACACTCCCGACTAATTCTGCCCTCGTAATTGAAATCACAGTAACTTCAGTTACTGTGTTTAGACTTGTTTTAGTTCTTTAAAACCACGAGACCGAGCGCTATTTGGGAAAATTTTCGGTTTGTATGTAGCTAGTATAGTTATCGAGATACGGTAGATAAAAACACAGTATTTTGCTAAAAATCAAAACATTTTTAATAAAAAACACAGTAAGTAAGAATGTTTAGGTTTGAACACAGCAATTTACTGTTTACTGTGGTAAAATATGTGTTTATGTATTTTTTGAAATATGTTTTGCTTGGCTATAACACGGCATCTTCAAATACTGTGGTTTTGAGTAAAACTTTCGTAAAAGTTAATTCATGTTATACATAAATTAATCACAGTATCTCAATTACTGGGTTTAAGGTGCCTGCAGTTTCAATATTTATTTCGAAAATACTAAGCTTGACCACAGTAACTGTTGATTTACTGGGTTTTAAGCTAACCTTTTGCTCGGAACGGGGGGTAAGCGGGGAGTTTGTAAGATAAAATATCACGATCTGCCCGGCTAGCATGGGCAGGGGATAAAATTTTATCCACCGGTTATTTCCACTGACAAGGGACAAAATTCAAACAAAAGTGGAAATAACCGGTGGATAAAATTTTTATCCCCTGCCCATGCTAGCCGGGCTGGACCGATAACTGCGCTTCACAAAATAAATGCTGGTCACTTTTTAGCTTTTTAGTGTATGTAATTAATAGCGAAGATATAGCAGCTAAAACTATAACATTGAAATACTTTGAGCCTGGACATAGCTTCATGTCTGCAGACAGTTTTCATCACCAAGTGGAGCAAGCTATGAAACGTAATCCAAAAATCTATGATTTTGACGACTTTCATAAAACTGTGCAATCTGCACGCTCTGGGAAAGTGGATGTAAAGGCAATGGCGGTTGGAGATTTTTATAATTTTGAAGATTGCTCATCTGCACACCGCCTCAAAAATGCACTTAACAAAGTTTACTTGCGTGTTATTGTAGAGGTCCAAGTTAGGCGAGGCTCTTTAAACTTGCACATAAAAAAGTCGTTTCAAGAAGTCCTAGTAGAATATGCTGAACTTCAGTTTTTAAAAATAAAATATGAAAAGAATGGTTTGCCCGTGCCTGTCATTAAAACTACAGCACGAGGTATTAATGAGCAACGAAAATCCGAGATTTTAACAAAATTGGGACCTCTCATGCCTTCAAGTCGACTTTTGTTTTGGCGAACATTGCCTGTAAATAATTTGGCCGTCGATTTATCAACCCACAATGATGATGGTTGTGACTAAAAAAATGTGATTAAATTGTTTTTGTGTACTGAATGATTCTAGTTGTTGCATTTATATAAGAAGTTTGTTTTAGTTGTTTTTTATTTTTTATTTTAGATGTTGCGTATTTTTAGTTTGGAAAAATTTTTATTGATTTATTACTGATCTACAGAGCGATACTTGTATGAATAAAATAAGTATCTAATTATTTTTGATCTCCTTCGTCTTGTCATTTTTATCCAGATGAATAAAGAATTGTTATGTAGAACTAAAAAAGAAATTGATCTTAATTTTAGCAATTAAAACTTATAAGTATTAAATATGTGATTTTACTGTAAGTTAAAAATGATAAAAAATAAAATAAGTATAAACACATTCCATTGTTTAATTTTATCTTATGTGATCAAAATAGGGTGATTATTTTTTAAGTAATTATACGAAGGCTAACCTAAAACAAAGTATATTTAGATACTATAATTGCACCTTAGAGTAAACCTTGTTACAAATTAGTCTTAAACACAGCATTTTCACTTACCAGGTATTGATCTAGGTAGTCGACTCTTACTATTATTAACTTTCAACCCAGTATGTGTAAAGTTACTGTGTTGTGATGTCACTAGTGTTAGTATCTTTACATGGTTAATACACAGTAATAAGTAAAACTAACCTAGACCACAGTAACCAGTCAGTTACTGGTTTTTAGCTTAAAAAAAATATAATTTAATAAATTATATTCTTATTTTATAACACATTATCTAATTTTATTAATTATACAACAGTAATATTATATATATATATATACAGAATTAAAGCTTTAACTATTTTCTATCTTTAAGAAATCATTTTTTCAACCTAACTTATATAGTTTGTTCATAACAAAACGATTTAACAATTAAACTTTAACCGCGTATTTTACAAAACGTGATTTTCGAAGTTACTGTGTTTTCAATTACGAGGGCAGAATTTCGCCTTTCAAACAAAAAAAATCGAAATCAAAATCGGTTCATCCGTTCGGGTGCTATGATGCCACAGACAGACACACACACACTTTTTTTTTTTTTTTTTTTTTTTTTTTTTTTTTTTTTTTTTTTTTTTTTGATAGGGCATCTCGCAGTTCAGTCTACGAAGACTGGCTTCTGCTTAACCGGGCAAGTCCTGTGGATGCCTTGAATTTAAGGCCTCCAGCCAGGGCAAAAATGACTAAAAACTAAGCGACAGCGCTGCCGGCTCTAAGGGCACCCCCTGTGGGGTACGGACCTCGGCTTAGGGCGTCGCTGGGGGCAGCAAAGGGACAGGCTGGATCTGATTGTCTTTATTTAGGGACTGTTTTATTGCTAAAGGCTCAGCATCGCGGGCTGGCTCAGGCAAGGGTCGGGGAGGGATTGACTTGGGATTACGCGCCGGACCTCGGCGGCGAGGTCGGAAGGTCTTCGGTTTGTATTTGTACAATCTACGAACTGTACTGGTATCTTTCCTACTCTCTTGCAAAATAGTGATCGGATCGTCGGGGGTGACTAAGGTGTGACGCGGACGTTGGACTGAGCTAATACGCGATGGGTCGTACCGGGCGGCCGATGCGATTAGGGGGTTCCTATGTTTGATGGCAGAGTCAAAGTAACGCTTGGACAGGCGTTTCATGAACTGCTTAACGGTAGGGATTCTAAGGTCTACGTGTAGACTGTCATTACGGACGTACGGGGGGGCACCGGTGATTTTACGGAGGAATCGGTTCTGCAAGGTCTGCATCGTGTGGATATGACGCGGGTGGGCATGAGCGAATACGATACAAGCGTATGTCATGATGGGACGGATGACTGCGGTGTAAAGACGCAACTTGCACTTGAGTGACAACTTGCTCTTCCTAGTGATCATGAAATGGAGTCGGCCCATAGCAAAGGCAGCTCGGTCACGAGCTGCTTTGATGTGAGCCTTGAATGACAGATGGTCATCAAGAATAACTCCAAGATATTTGGCTTGCTTCTCCCAAGGGATAGGCTTGCCAAACATAGTGACGGGGGGACCTGGCGAACGCTTAAGGCGTGCCTTATAGTACAGAACTGCCTGGCTCTTGTCAGGGTTAACCTCAATCCTCCACTTGCGGAACCAAGCGCCGAGCGAGTCGACAGCTGTTTGGAGGATGCGACGGATGTTAGTCTGAGAACGGCCGGTGTAGTAAATTGCCGTGTCGTCGGCAAATAGGGCTAACTGAACCTTCTTGTTCTTGGGGATGTCACTAGTATACAACGTGAACGCGAGGGGAGAGATAACGGAGCCCTGAGGGACTCCGGCACGGATAGGATGGGGAGAGGATAACGTCTTACCCACACGGTAGCGGAAGGTACGGTTTGACAGAAAGTCTCGTAAGATGAGCACGAGACGGTCAGGCACACCGAGTTGGTATAGCTTATATAATAAGCCATTGTGCCAGACCTTGTCAAAGGCTTTCGCTATATCGAAATACATCACGCCCGTCATCGCTCCGCGCTGGAAACCAGCGCTAACGTGTTCGACGATGCGGTGGACTTGATGTATGCAAGAATGTTCGGTCCTGAAGCCGAACTGTTCTTTAGGGATGAGGCCCTTTGTCTCGGCATAATCTCTGAGACGTTTATAAATAAGCCTTTCATAGATTTTGCCGAGAGCACTCAGGAGACTGATCGGCCTGTAGCTCGAAGGCTGGGCTTTCGGTTTCCCAGGTTTGGGAATACCTATAACAGTGGCCTCTTTCCACGCTTGGGGGAACATATTATTGCTCAGGGCGCCGTTGAAGATGGCAGCCAAAAGGACTATGAGCCGGGCGGGGAGGGCTATAAAAACTCTATTAGTGAAGCCATCGGCGCCTGGGGCTTTCCGAGGCTGTAACTTATCTATGATATCTTTGACCTCTTCCGGGGTGATGACGGGGAGAGGGTCATCGGGGTCTTCTACAGGGGGAAGCGATGCTCTACGTTCAACTTCTGCATCCACCTCATCAAGGTGCTGCTTGTCTACTGGTAAAGTGCTCGGTGAACATTGGGATTCCAAACTGTCGGCCAGACATTCTGCTTTTTCAGAGTCGTCAAAAGCGACGCTCTTATCGGGACGGATGAGGGGTGGAGAAGAAACCTCTTCCGAGGTGCGCAACTTCCTCTGAAGCTGCCAGAAAGCTAGGTGAGTGGGCTCAAGTTCGCTGAGCGTTTTGTCCCATTGACTCGAACGAAACTCACTGGTGCGTTTCTTTACAGCACGCTGTAAGGAACGCATGTGAATCTTGTTCGCTTCGCAGGGCCAAGAGCTGTAGGCACGTATGGCCGCATTCTTCTCGTTTATCAGTTCACGAATGTCGTCGGGAAGTATCCAGCGTTGATCGCTCATCGCTGGTACTTCTCGAGAACAATCCTTCAGTATGGACTGAACGTGTTCTGTAAACGAGTTGATTGCGGCCTCGGTGTCTGCGACAGAGACAATATGGTCGGGAATACCATCAAGAAGCGGTGACGTTTCAGATTTCAGCATATCGCTTACTTTCCTCCAGTCAGTGGTGAGAGTGGTGGGAGGGGGTTGGCTGGGGTCAATGATACCCGAGCGAGGAATCAAGTGCATGAGCACTGGACGATGGTCAGAATGGAGCTCGTGTAACGTCTCAATCAAGTGTAACCGAAGGTTCACGTTCTTGAGCAGCGCTATATCGAGCACGTCAGGATGATAGCTGGGAGTGTCGGGATAATAGGTGTGCTCGATAGGAGCGATCGGGTCAAAGTTGAGAGACAGACCTAGATCGTAGAGGACTTTCCCTCTCGGGTTCGTCATTCTACTGTTCCAGGCTGGGTGTTTGGCATTAAGATCGCCCGCGATGATCACGGAGTCACTTAAGCCGAAAAGGAGGGTGAGATCATTAACCAGGAGGTTGTGATCTTCCGACGTGTTAGAAGGGGCCAAATAAGCAGACACTAAGTGGATCGGTTGATGACCGGTCATAGCTAGCCGACAGATTGAAACCTCAAGTAGGGACTTTAAAGGAGGGGGGTCGATAGGGATGCAGTGCAGTTCCTTGCGAAAGTAAATGAGAGTGCCACACTTGTGGCAACGTAACCTATCATTGCGAACTAAACGGTAGTTTGCAATCTTAGGGTCGCGGTGGCTGGGTTTAAGGAAGGTCTCCTGGATGAGGAGTACATCAACGTTGTGGTCACGGAGGAAAGAGGCGATCTCGTCGCGTTGACCTCTCATGCCGTTGGCGTTAAAGTAACCTAATCTAAGGGACCGGGGTTGGGTGCAAGAGATTCCGGGTGTAATATCCATTACGGCGCGAAACTAAGGTTGCTTAAGGCTGACTTGATGACCGGATAGGCATCAATGATATCAACTACTTGCTGAAGGTCCGTTGCAGCCCTGAGTTCGGCCACCATGCGGTCGGCCTCAGGGGTGCAAAGGGGCTGATACTTCATCAAGTATTTGAGGTTAGATTCCTGTGAAGCAGGAGCGCGGGTTGGAGCGACGGGAGCGCGGGTTTGAGTGACGGGAGCGCGGGTTTTAGGAAGGGCCTGAGGGGCGACCACGGGAGTGGGCGCTGGTACAGGGTTTTCCATTAGACCGGGCATGGGGGGGTTGGGTTGGGACTTCGCGAGGGCTGGGAACGCTTGCTGATGGTTCAGCATGTTCCATGGGGAGGGCCTCTGCGGGCTGAGACGCTCGGGGAGGACCTTGGAGGGGACTTGAAAAGAAGAGGGAGCTTCCCTCTGCTGGCGTTGGTTGGCGCGATTGGCCAACTTACCAGCGGACTGTTTGGGGGCTTTGGGACAGCCCCTGTAGTTAGCCGGGTGGCCAGACTGACCGCACAGGACGCAACTAGGCGGCTCTGTGCAGAGATTCCTGTCCTTAGGACGGGTGCAGTCTGCCGTGGCATGATCGCCGAGGCACTTTACGCACCTATGCGGTGCGTAGCAGTGCTTTTGGCTGTGGCCATAAAGCTGGCAGCGATGACACTGCCCGACGACTTTAAGCTTTTTAGGCCTCTCAATGATGATGCCCGAGAGCGAGCATACTGACCGGACTTTGAAGATGGGGTGGTGCCCTTCAACTGGGTCACATATTACGAGTACCATGTCGTACTCGTCACCCCCTTGGGACCTATTCTTGTGAAGGCGGTGGACCGCCGAAACGGGGATACCCTGGGAGGTGAGGTCCTCCAGGATATCTTGGGAGGGAATCTCCTTGGGGATCCGCTTGATGACCACACGGGTCGGCTTCTCCTCAGGGAGACTATACGTGTGAAAGGCGACGTTCCTTCCACGAAGCGCGTGGACGAGACTTCTAAAGTCCGTGGACGTGGGGGTCTTCACCTTGATACCCTGAAGGGTAGAGGTGGCGTTGGTGTAGTTGATCTTGCGATCAACACACATCTTGGAGATTTCTGTCCATCTGGATTTCTCCTGGATGTACAGAGCCGGGGGTTTTAACTGCTTCTTTGAAGAAGGAGCAGCAGAAGTGGGGGCTGGCTGAGAAGCAGCCATAGGGCTTGCAGGGCGGCTGACAGGAGCCGCACCTTGCGGTGAGGAAATAGCCATAGGGCTGGACGGGCGGCTGCCCTGGGAGGCAGCTGGGGGTGCAGTAACACCGGACGGGGGCGGGGAGGCTAGGGGAGCAAGGGGAGGCGCATTGAAGTCCGTGACGGCCTTCTTGGCCTTACCGGCCTTCGCTTGCCTTCCCTTCTTCCTCTTGCCCTTCTGCACCAACTGAAAGTCCTCAGATTCTGAGGACGAGGAGTTGGTGCCCGAGGTCTCCGGAGAGCTCTCAGGGGCTGGCTGGGACTCTACAATCTCCATGTCGGAGGATTGAGCTAACGGGTCGGGGGAGCGCGTGGGCGACCTAGAAGGAAATTCCTTCCTGAGGGCTCTATAACTATCCTTTTTAAAGGGAGTCAAGAGGTTCGCGTATTTTTCCTGGATATAGGGACTGTCATCAGCTAACAGTACCTGTATCAGGTCGTCAAAATGCGCGTTTAGTGGTACGTTGCGGTAAGCCATATTGGCAGGGGGAGCCTAACAGCCTAATATCCTAATAGTGAGCTAACTAAGAGCTAACTACCTAGTCCCGAGGAGACACGTGAAACGTGAACTCCCCGGGCAGACAGTTCCCCGTAAAAACGAACCCACCTTTGTGTTTTTCCTAGTGTTACTGGCAAGAAGAAAAACACAAATAAACTTGTCAGCGACACGACTGTCTGAGAATTGCCTGAAGGGCCTATTCTGTTTGCCTATCTAGCGATACCAGTACCTAACTCCCCGGGTGGGATAACCCGGGGATGTGTTCTCTCCCTGTCGGTGACACAGGGAGGTGAGTACCTAAGGTGTGCCCTAAGCTTGTAAACCTGTCGCCAGTCTTATTGTGCGACAGGGCCCTATGGGTCTTGCGACCGATCCGGGCCGCTGGGGTAGAGACACCCAGACGTCCCGGGTGCAGCTGTGGACAAACGGGGGTTAGGTGCTACCAGACTGCGACTAGGAGATCCCCCAAGGCCGCAGTCAGAGCCCTTCCAACGGATTGCCTTCCCTTGAAGAGGGTCAGCGGGTGTGTCGGGTCAACACCCACTTGGGATTGTTAGCACCGTTAGGTATCCACCCAAGTACCACTAAACCGTTGATTTCCCTGAAGGGGAAAAATACGTTTTTGTCGGGGGAAATAATTTGTCTTGAAAAAGACAGTTTTACGCAGCGGACCAACTACTAAGAGCGCAAGCACTCGTCGTAGCTAGCTCGCTACGGCGCAACACACTATGGTTGTGAACGAGTCACAAACCGTAGTAGTGCTACGACTGTACGTAGACTCGGTGAGGTCGCAGGGCTACGACGTAGCACTGCAGCTGACCGGAACGGGGGCGCGGGGGCGCGGAGAGACGACGGAGCGGAGCGTAGCGCACGTCTGCACGCTGCGGCGGCCGAGCGTCGAATGTGTGTTTTTGCACACACACACACACAGACACGTCAAACTTATAACACCCCGTCGTTTTTACGTCGAGCAGTCGTTCCTTGTAAAATACTGGTATTCAGCTGCATCCGGTTTATAGACTAGAAGCCGATGCCAACATTTCGGTTGTCGATTCGCTGAGTGGTATTTTTTGCACATTGCTCCTCCGACTTGCGGCATGAGTCCAGTCATAGATAATACACTATACAACGTGTAACAAAAAGGGTATAGTCATATGACTATAAAATAAAGGGTGTTCTATAGACCATCAAACTGAACAACTTTCTCTATGGGACCACCATCGTAATCGTAAAAAAATAATCAGCTGTTTCATACATTCATTTGGTCAAGTAGGTATTGGAATTTAGTATATAATATAATGTAATATATTTAGCCGTTGAAAATTTTTTCGCGATTACGATGGTGGTCCCATGGAGAAAGTTGTTCAGTTTGGTGGTCTGTAGCACACCCTTTCATATGACTAAACCCTTTCTGTTACACATTGTATAATACCTACAAGATAGATGCGCAACTCTGGTTTTCGTTTTTAAAATTGTGTACCCAAGCTGTTAGATGGCGGCTGTTAGTTTTTGTTCAACAAATTAAATACAAAAAGTAATTTCTGACTGAGGATTCGAACTTGCGAACTTTATTCACGAGGCAGTCACTGTCACCGCTATGCTATCTACTTCACTGACTAGTTGTCCAAAATAGCTGTTCTCGTTATGACAGTTATAAGCTGTCAAACAGTTGAAAGTTAATGTCCTCAAAAACATAGATGGCAGCACTATCTATGAAAATTTTGTTTGAAGCCAATATATGGAAGTTTTACCCAACTGAGTCCAGTTCCACTGCAACCCAGCAGCTGTAGTTTTATAGTAAGTTAGAAAAACATAACCCTATCTTTGCTGTCGCGTTGTCGGGTAAAAAGTCTGCAGAAATCCAATTTATTATTGTGTTCTATCTATTTATAACTTATTTTCTCTCACCAACAATTTAATTACAAGTACCTGTACAAGAATATGATGAATGTTTGCCAAGGGACGAACGAAAGTGAATTAGACTAAAAGAAACTAAACAAAGCCCCGGGAGGTGATGTCGGCTTATAAGTAAGTAGTTACTTGCCAAGCAAGGGTTCCGTACAGAAATTAAAATATTAAATATCTTGTTTTTATCACCGGCTTAGCCTTTCCCCAACTATGTACCTTTATTTACGTGAAGCAACTGCCTATTTTATGTATAATGTGTTGTGTTTGTGATACTAATCCGTTATCTATACTTAACTTACAGAATATTTGAAAAATTCTTTCAGCAATGGGTAGCTGCATTATCAGCAAGTAACATAGTCTATATTTAATCCCCGTACTTTCACGGGCACGGGAACTACGCGGGTAAAACCGCATGACGTCCGCTGGTTTATCATAATTTAAGGCGAAATACGTCCAACAAGACGTTCGTGCTTCCCCACTATTCTCCAGTATCCGTCGATGTATTTGAAATGGGGAAGAAGTAGCATATTGACACCCAACCTTTTACTATATGAAGTCAGTAGACCAAATGATTCTAGACCATGACAAAAAAACCACCAGTTGTTGTTGATATTCTTAAGCAAGGATCTCCAATGGCAATTTCTTTGGCAAAAAATATTTGGTTAGACTTGGGGCACTTCGTAAGTACATCATTCTGTATGATTGATAGGCGGCGCACACGCTAGAAACTGCTTTATATTCTATTTGTCTTAGAAACTTCGCTAACTATTCCGTGTTGATAATAGGAAAAAGGAGGCTTGGAAGTGGCTAAGACCAAAATCTACAAATATTACTTAGCATATTCTTTTGTCAATCTTGCTCTAGAAAATCAGCAGTTGTAAAGTTTTGATATTTCGGTCTTAGCGCTCGTAATTATAACATTACTAAAGCGATTGTAGTACCTACGATAAACGTCGTTTTTCACTTCTTATGCTCTGAAAGTTCTTATTTCGCCGTTAGTTAGACAAGACACATATATTGTAATAAACTGTATCAGTGGCAGGTAACTATTTAGTATTGGTTGGTAGCGTTTTAATGTCCCAGCAAAAAGTGAGGTTTCCGAGTGTACCTAAATAAAACCACTTGGTAAACCTTGGGGAATACGAAAAATTCGAAGTGGGAACATTACTAGTTGACAGCGTTGGAAGAGCCTTTTGATGCCTTTTTTAATTTATTGTTACGTTAGTTACTTTATTTTTTTCTAATTTATAATTAATGTATCAAATTAACCATGTAATGTTGGTTTTATTTTGGCTTATTAAAAATTCGAAGTTTCACAGACGTACAAATAAATAAGTAAAATCAAATAATAATACAGAAAACCAAACAGAACACATTTCAAACATAACTCTAATAAAATCGCAACACAATCTTACTAGACATACAGAAACAAAGCTAATTTCAGAGGCCGCGGCTGAAATTTACGGAAACAGGAGCCATGTCGACTTGTTCCTGAGATTGCGTCTGCTACAAGAACGTCCAACTTTAAGCATTGTGCGACTACGTACTGAACAGGCAAAGCTATCAAAGTTTATAACTGTCTAATACAATGCTATATGCAAACGCAGCGGAACTTTGTCACGAGATATATTACGTTTGAATCGTGTGTGGAGATCATAATGAAGTGGTTCGATATTACTGCGGGATTCTACCTCCTTTTTAGGGTTCCGTAGTCAACTAGGAACCCTTATAGTTTCGCCATGTCTGTCTGTCCGTCCGTCCTCGCTTAATCTCTGTGACCGTTAGCACTAGAAAGCTGAAATTTGGTACCAATATGTGTATCAATCACGCCGACAAAGTGGTAAAATACAATTTGATAAAAAATGTTTTTTTTTAGGGTAGCCCCCTATATGTAAAGTGGGAAGTGATTTTTTTTAATTTCAACCCTAACGTGTGATATATTGTTGGAAAGGTATTTAAAAATGAATAGGGGACTTTTGAACCATAAGTTTAGAAAATATGAAAAAAATCTGATAAGTAGAACTTTATAAGGACTTTCTAAGAAAATTATTTTGAACTTGGATGGAAACAAGTTTTGTACAAAAAAGACAAAAAGTTGTACAAAATAATCTCCGGACTAAGTTTTTAGTATAATCGTTTATGCAAGCATTTTTTTAAATTCGTTTACATATTTTATTATCCTGAACGTATCTTTTATTCAAACAAAAAAAGAATTATTCAAATCGGATTGGATTGAACACTTATTGTGACGGACAGGAAACTACGAAACCCTACACTGAGCGTGGCCCGACACGCTCTTGGCTGGTTTTTGTAGTCGGTTGCAAATCGAATTAAATTGAGAGATTTGAGCCGTGAAGTGTGGCAGAAGAGGAGGCCTATTTCCAGCAGTGGATGTTTCTGGGCTGACATGATGATGATGATGCAAATCGGACTAGTTTTGTAATTACTTATTCATTGTTATCTGGTTTTATTTAGTAATTTTCCAGTAGTTATTAATCTTTATAAATAAAGAGAGGGACAAAACTTCCTCGAAGACTGTCTCGTTGGTCAAGTGGTTGCAAGCGTGACTGCTTTCAAGTTCAATTCCCGGGTTGGGCAAATTGTTATGGGGTTTTCTTATCAGGAATATTTCAGTAGCAGCCTGGAGTCTTTGTGCCCGTTGATGGCGGTTCATTGGAAGACCAACGTCAGACAGCTGACATGAATGCTGAAATGGACCTTTTTGGCGCAGCCGTGAGGCACACAGCACATGCCTACTATGGTTTCCTCATTGTTTTGTATGTTTTTTTTATATTATTGTGTGTGTGCTTTGGAAGCTGACGTCAAAATTTTTTTTTTCCTGTTCTTTCTTTACTTTCTTTTCTTCCTTTACTTTCTTTTTTTTCTTTTCTTTCTTTTCTTTCTTTTCCTTATTTTCTTTCTTTTCCTTTTTTTCTTTCTTTTCCTTCTTTTCTTTCTTTTCTTTATCGTACATTCGGTCACTTCACGAAATGCTCAAGAATTTCATGAACCGCTCATGAGCGGTCCCTCTCGTGCGACTCGCATCCAGCGGATTCCCGCAGCCTTCACCAGGTCATCGGAACAGTTGTTTATCTATCCATACTGAAAATAAAACGAAAAAAATATATATAAGTATGTTAATAAACTGACACAGAATCAAACCAAAAAAATGGCTAAATAAGTACGTAAACAAAAAACCAATTTAAATTAAAAAAAAAAAAAACAAAACCCGACTACGGTGAAGCCAAAAGAAAGGATAGTGTGTGTCTATGTGTATGTTAGTATGTTCCACCGTATAGCGCCTAAACTACTGATCCGATTTTAATGCTCGAGGTGTCAGTAGATTCGTTGACCTACTGTCCTAAACCTTTTATGTAGGTGCCGGAACACTTCCATAAAACAGACATGATATGTATCCTTGACACCTTGACAGTTTTTGTACCGGTTCATTTCTGGATCTCTATTTGAATTATTTTCTTGTTTTGTCCTTTTTAGACCCCTTTTTAGGGTTCCGTAGCCAAATGGCAAAAACGGAACCCTTATAGATTCGTCATGTCTGTCTGTCGGTCTGTCTGTCTGTCTGTCTGTCTGTCCGTCCGTATGTCACAGCCACTTTTTTCCGAAACTGTAAGAACTATGCTGTTGAAACTTGGTAAGTAGATGTATTCTGTGAACCGCATTAAGATTTTCACACAAAAATAGAAAAAAAAAAACAATAATTTTTGGGGGTTCCCCATACTTGGAACTGAAAAGTCAAAAATTTTTTTCCCGTCAAACCCATACTTGTGGGGTACCATAAATAAAGTAGACCAAGAAAAATATTTAGGACTAATTTTGGATAGCAAATTGACCTGGCTTCCATATATTCAAAAAATCAAATCAAAATTACAATCACTCACGGGTAGCCTACGAGGTATCGTTCGTTGCTTACCACGCCAAGTTCGCTACTTAATCTACTTCTCCCTTGTTAAACCGCATATTGACTACCTAGTGGAAATATGGGGTACGGCTGCTAAATCACATACAAACCTGCTACAAACTGCTCAAAACAAACTATTAAAAACGTTATTTAACTATGACTATCTAACTCCAACAGAAACACTTTACAAAAAAATTAAAGTAATGAATATAACACAAACATACATATATAACACATGCATACTTATTCGAACAATACTAAATAAAAATATACACACAAACATAACCTTCACAAAAAATATAAAAAAAAAACACAAAATGAAATTGAGACGTGAACAAGACTTTTTAAAACTACACCCCACCCGCACAAACTACGGAAGGAAAACTATCGTGTACGAAGGATCTAAAATATTTAATAAGTTACCGAGAGCTCAAGGAGTGTACATCCAAACCCACTTTTAAAAAGTTACTTAAACATTTTATAGTAAAAGAATTACATTCCCTAACATAGTGCCGAGCCACATCCAGTCACCGTTTATCTGTGTTGCACATTGTAAACAATTACATGTATCGAACTAATATTTTGCCAGCAATGATTTGTAATCTACCTTCAAAACATTTTTAAAATCGACGTTTAATTTTTGGTAATACCCCAACTTTTTGTTATTTTTAAGTTTTAGTATTAATATTCTCATGTAAATGAATAGTGTAATTCTTATGAGAATAAATGATCTTAAACCTCACCTATCTATGGAAAGGTCTTCAAAAATGATATTGAGGTTTCTAACATCATTTTGATTTTTAAACTGAATAGTTCGCGCGAAAGATACTTCCAAAGTGGTAAAATGTGTCTGTAACTTCTAAAATAAGAGAATGAAAAAACTAAAAAAAATATATGATGTACATTACCATGTAAATTTCCACCGAAAATTGGTTTGAACGAGATCTAGTCAGTAGTTTTTTTTAATACGTCATAAATCGTAAACAGCAATTTACCTTCATTCAATCTGCTACGGAACCCTTCATGGGCGAGTCCGACTCGCACTTGGCCCCTTTTTTACGAAATCAGGTTACAGGTTTCTTAATTTTGTTGTTATAAGATCAGCAGTTAGATACTCAAGGTTGCCTGTCATTCACCTATGACTTAATACCTATGCAGGAAGAAAATAAATATAACATGTTGTCACGTCAAAGTTATTTTCTACCTGTATCACAGAGTATAATTATAATCACTGTATCAGTAAGTAAAACTGAAACAAAATTATAAAAGCCTTAATACAGATTTATTAACAATAGCCATACACTCTCATGTGTATTAAAATAAGATTACACCCTGTATACTTCTTATTTCTTTGTTTTTTGTTATTCCTCTTGGAAAAATTAAACAAAATTATAAAGCCAATACCGATTTATTAACAATAGCCATAAACGTTCATGTACAAAAAATATATAAAACAAGTTTAGTAATGCTTGCTTAAGTTTTACAAAAAAGTGTGCTTACAGGTAATTCAGTATTACATATCATAATTATAGTTCTGCTAGCCGATGCCCGCGGCTTCGCCCGCGTAAAATTATATACAAAAACCTTCCTCTTGAATCACTCTATCTATTAAAAAATCCGCATCAAAATCCGTTGCGTTGCGTTAAAGATCTAAGCATACATAGGGACAGACAGACGCGGCGGGAGACTTTGTTTTATAATATGTAGTGATAATACATAGTTTAATGGTAAGACTTATATAAAACCAGCCGATGCCGGCGGCCACGCCCGCTTGACTAATTATATACTAGCGCGGCGGAAGACTTTGTTTTATATTTTAATATGTAGTGATTAAAGTTGCAAAAAAATAAACTCAAAGTACGACTACGACGGTACGACGACGTACGTAGCGACTTATGTACTGAATGTGTGTTGTGATTTGTATAAATGCTCAAATATTCGATATTTTATTCTACCGAGTAAGTAACCGAGTAATTACACCATCTCAATACACAGCATTGGTATTTAAGGGGCCACTTCAAGCAAACGACCTTGAGCGAGTCGTTTTTTATTGTGTTTTATTCGAAGATATAGCACGGATATCTTCTGAAAAAAAAAATTCAGAAGATATCCGCCGTCTGATACATGATAACTTACACTTTACTGTATCCAATAAAATCGCAAAGACAAGTTTAATTGATGGCCTAATTATAAGTTCCTTTGAGTTATACATGCAAGACCTTGAAAAATAAAATTTACATCATACTAAATGCCGTAATAATGTGACAAGCAACGGCCACCATCATGTGAAATATGTATCAAGGTGGGTGGTTTTTCCTTCTTGGTGCGCGTTGACGGAGGGGCTCTTGCGGGCGACGGGCGGCAGTGTATCGCAGACTACTCTCATGCACGGGTAGACGCTATTGCTAAGCTCCTCCCACTCACTCAAGGTCGTAGGCGTGAGGTAGACCCTTAAACCTTTCGATGATAGCTTATGCTTCTAGTAACGTCTTTATGATCTGGGCTAACATCGCTAGTCCAGGTTCGTTGATTTTCTTTGCATATGGCGTCTTCTTCATTTGTGAAACCCAAGCGTGCGTTTTTGGAAATCTGAAAAAAAAACATTCTTTATTAATAATCTTTTCGTTTGTTTATAAATGGGAGGGACACATTTTATATAATATAGAGAAAAATTGGACCTGGTGAATTTAAGCAATATATCGCCTGAAACACATTTCGGGCTATAAATATAAGTGAAAAGTAAAGTACTCAAACTTATTGCACGTACTCAATTTGTTTAAAAACATGACAACTTTCAATGAGTATTTGTTAGTGACTGAAAAGTGGATATCAAGCTATTTTTTAATGTTTGGCCAGTAGTGGCATGAGATTATGTAGATGGCATTGTTTTACTATACTGGGCAACTGTATCTATAAGGACATCCGAAGAGCCAATGAGAGCAGATACTTTTGTAACCCTTGTTCGACAATGCTTTACCTAAAACAGCTATATAGCTGCTTCTTTTAAATACGTCTCAACTATATTTGTATACATATTACTAAACTCATTATTATGTAAACTTTTAAAAGGCCTTTTTTTAGGGTTCCGTAGCCAAATGGCAAAAAACGGAACCCTTATAGTTTCGCCATGTCTGTCTGTCTGTCTGTCTGTCTGTCTGTCTGTCTGTCCGCGGATAATCTCAGTGACCGTTAGCACCAGAAAGCTGAAATTTGGTACCAATATGTATATCAATCATGCCCACAAAGTGCAAAAATAAAAATTTAAAAAAACATTTTTATTAGGGTACCTCCCCCAGACGTAAAGTGGGGAGCGATTTTTTTTTTAATTTTGACCCTGACGTGTGATATATTGTTGGATAGGTATTTAAAAATGAATAGGGGTTTTCTAAAATCATTTTTTGATAATATTAATATTTTAGGAAATAATCGCTCCGAAAGTCAAAAACAATGTGTCCCCCCCCCCCTCTAACTTTTGAACCATAAGTTTAAAAAATATGAAAAAAATCACAGAAGTAGACCTTTATATGAACTTTCTAGGAAAATTATTTTCAACTTGATGAGTTGAATAGTTTTTGAGTTATATAGCACTTTTTCAAAAAAACGCAAATGATAACTTTGTTTTTCATACAAATACTATGAAAAACAAAGTTATTTTTGCTGACGAAAAATGTTGGTATTTTTAATGGTCTGGGAAGCTACGGAACCCTACAGTGAGCGTGGCCCGACACGCTCTTGGCCGGTTTTTTTAAAAAAAAAAACTGCCTCACACTAGAAATCCTCCTTTTATCCTCCTTTTATTTTTATTTATTTTTTCCTCCGTTTAGATTCTTTGATAAATTCGCCCTTAATTCCATGGAAGAATTTTTACTTACTTTTCCGGGTCTATCGGCATGACAATTTCCATAGAAGATATAGTAACAAATGCCGGAATATCGGCTATTGTGATGTGATCAGCGGCGAGATATGTTGTTCGGGACAGGAACTGTTCAACAAAACCTAACGCCTCCGCAAGTTCATCTAACTTATTTTGTGGTATGATCTTGCTTCCTTCAATCATTATGGGATACTGAAAAAGGACGGGAATAAATTATTATCTACATGGCGTAAACCACCTCATCACAAAGCCGTTAACCAAGCATTCTTTACATCAAACTAAGTAACTTTACGCAAAAATTATTGGGAATCAACTTTTTTTTTGAGGTTATAAATCATGTTTTGTGGTAGAACTCAATGTAACGCATTTTAAACATTGTGCTGATGGATAGATTGAATAGTATGGGGGTCGTGGAGGTGTTAAAAGTTAAAATCTTACAAAAAAAAAGTGTATTTAAAAAAAACATGTCAAAAAGTTGTAACTTTGACCCCCCATATCTCCGAAATTATAAGGTTCCCAGGTATGGTGTAGAACAAAAAAATTATCGCAATGATGGGGAGAACAAGTGCCTTTCGGCTTCGTGAAGAGGTGTTTTACACCCTTTATGTACATAATAATTACTTCACATTACTTTAAAGTTTGTAAACACCTCTTAACGAAGCCGAAAGGCAAGTGTTCTCCCCGTCATTGCGATCAGTTTTTTGCTCTACATCATACCTGGGAACCTTCTAATTACGGAGATATACGGGTCAAAGTTCCAACATTTTGATTAAATTCAAGTCTTGATAAAAAGGCAAGTTTCCGGACTAGCCTATGAGCGCTCAATCTAACCCACAGAAATTGAAACAGTGTGTTGATATTATCTTTGCCTACCACAGTTCCAAATAAATTATACAAATAGCAAGATTTGAGCAGTTTAAAGAATGTTTGTTTTTAGGTATGTTTCTCAGTAGCGCCTGAACTGTTTATCCGATTTTGATGAATAAGGTCTAACTAAAAACTAACACTTAATAACTGTTATAAATGATATAAACCCCGAATTTAATAAAAAGCGTGATTTTTCAGTAGTCAGGCTTTTTAGTTGTAGTATATTTACCCCACAAATTCTTGTTACCGTAAAATAAAAAAAAATGGTGACCAGTCAGATCACCAAACATTAATTCACAAACTTTTACTTGACAAGCAACGATTAGAAACCACATTATTTGTCATTTCATCAGTATACAACAACAAGTTTAACAAATAATTCACTTCGCAAAATAATTATCACATAAACTTTTATTTAATAACATTATTTGACAAACGATTCATTATTTTTTCGTTTTATCTCATAAGACAACGTTTGAAATAAAGACGTTACACAAATTGATTGTGCCATTTAAAAAAAAATAGAAAATAAATGAATTTGGTTTCCTCTATGCACAAATTTTGTGACAGAAATGAATCGCTGCAGAACCGACTCCACGTAGTCTTTTCTGCCCTACCACTAGAGTGTAATTTAAGCCCGCGTAGGCGCGGAGGGGCGAGGCGGGCCGCGAGCTGAGGAGCAGGTGGCTTTAACACTCGCCGCCGCGGCTGAGGCTGGCCGGCTTCAGCCGGCCAGCAAGCCGAAGCTGCGGTGGTGAGCGTTAAAACCGTCTGCGACGATAAGCTCGCGTGTGACCGCCGGAGCCCCGCAGCACCGGAGCCGTGACAGAAACCATGCCTGCTGCATGTTGCATGCTGCATGTTTGCATACTGCATGCTTGCTGCTTGTTGGTTGCATGCATGCTGCATGCTTGCTGCATGCTTGCTGCATGCTTGCTGCATGCTTGCTGCATGCTTGCTGCATGCTTGCTGCATGCTTGCTGCATGCTTGCTGCATGCTTGCTGCATGCTTGCTTCACGCTTGCTGCATGCTTGCTGCGTGCTTGCTGCATGCTTGCTGCATGCTTGCTGCATGCTTGCTGCATGCTTGCTGGCGTTGCTGCTCGTTTGCTGCATGCTTGCTGCTCGCTTGCTGCATGCTTTCTAAATGCCTGCTGCTTGCTTGCTGCTTTCTTGCTGCTTGCTTGCTGCATGCATGGAGTATGCCTGTTTGCATGTTATGAAAAAACTATGCATTTCCTTATTTTTTTCTTAAAAAAGAGTAATACAAAAAATACTAGCCTGTAAATTATTTAGTTGAAACGTGATTTGTCCAAACGTATTTATGTAAAAAATGAAAAATTTATAAATGAATAAATATCATCTGATGCATTTGATAAAAGAAGTATTTGCCAAATAAATGTTTGTAAAACGAATATTTTTAAAATAAAACATTTGCGGAATAACTTGTTTG
This sequence comes from Xestia ashworthii, assembly GCA_950022955.1. Lineage (NCBI taxonomy): Eukaryota > Metazoa > Arthropoda > Insecta > Lepidoptera > Noctuidae > Xestia > Xestia ashworthii. Next base: position 16,410,795 of record OX465554.1, read on the forward strand.
CGAAATAAATAGTATACGAAACGTTGGTTGTAAAATGAAAATTTGTCAATGGACTTTTGGTAAAACATTAGTGAACCAAAAAAAATACTTACAGATATAGCTCGTCCTCTAGGGAAAAGAATTGATGTATGGAAGAAAAGTTTTTGGTTGACCTGGGCCCTTTTTTTGACATCCTTTGGATACCAGGAGTCGTTTTTTCCATAGGTGTCAGCTAGATACATGATTATAGCGGCACTGAAAAGAACGAATATAAAATACTTAAATACAAGCTTATTCCCGCGACTTCGCCCATGTGGAGAACGATAATTGACCCATGAGATCGGATAAAGAATATCTTGTGTGTTAATTCAGGCTATTAACTATCTTTGTGTTAAATTTCATCACAATCCCTGCAGTAGTTTTGTACGTGCAATGAATATTAACGATCCACAATCAACCGGGCAAACTTTCGCATTTATACTATTAGTAAGGCAAAATATGTTTCTGATTAACTCGAGAAACAAAACCACTGCTCATTCCACAGATTATAGATATATGTACCTAGATAACAAATTGGTTATTACAAACCGAGTAACAAACTTGTATCACGTAGACAATGTTTAAACAACTAACCTGTCAAATAAAACGAAATCACCATCTTCTAGCACGGGTATAGTGTGCAGTGGATTTTTCTGTAACAAAAAAATATCCTTTAGGTCTAATTATGATGAACTGGAGCTCATGGCTAAATAATAACAGCCGCTCGGGTCGATCGTTAGGTTAAGCCGTGCTTGCCTAGGTTGGTCTGTGGATGGGACCCTTACACTTGATCCTGGCTGTCATTTGTCCTTCTTTGACAGTCGTTACCTACAGGTAGTCAGTGGCCCAAAAAGTCTAACAACCACTCTTAGCAAGTGGTATCGTGTTTCCCAGTATTAACTGGGTTGTGGAGGTCAGATAGGCAGTCGTTCCATGTAAAATATTGGTATTCAGCTGCATCCGGTTAGACTGGAAGCCGACCCCAACATAGTTGGGAAAAGGCTAGGCAGATAGATGATGAATAATGATGAATTGACTTTATCCTGTTATAATAGCAGATCTTATAATGTTTATTCAGCCACATTCCACCGATAATAAACTACCATTTTCTAGGATTTTTCCACTAGGTTTGCTATGTGATACAGATTTGCAACAAGCAACGTCATGACGCCGTCGTCACCGTTCGTGACGTAAGAAATAGTAAAATTTATTTATTTATAATAAGCACACCAACAGCACAATCACCTACAATTCTAATTACATAATCAATGAAAATTGACATTTCAGTAACCATGCAAATAATAGGTATGCATGCCATTGAAACATGAGCATTAGAGATAAAAGAAGACAATAAAAAGAGTGCCTAGTAGGCCTTAATCTAGATTACTACAAAAACAAACCAATTTGAAATGAAAATGATGTGCTATGAAGTTCGGCCCTGGTACAACTAAGGAAGTCGCTGCAGACCGAAAAAAAGTTGACGAAACACCGTGGTTGGCTTCATCTTCAAAAGTGGCAAGAAGAATTATTCTGGTCTGGATTCTTGATTCTGGCAGTGCTACCTATATCGGAACGGCATGGGGAGAAGCATTTACCCAAAATTAGGTTAGTTCAGGTTGGTACCAAAGGTGTAACCATTTTTTCAATACACATCCTCGAAAAGTGGTTCATAGCGCACTACGATTAGGTTCAACATGCACTGTATTTCACACGTGTGCGTTTTATTCATTTTCCAACACGTGTGCGTTTTAATTCATTTTCCAACATGTGTGCGGGACTAAAACTAGCCACAGATAACTACTACCTATACTTAGTCCAATTTTTTTTTAATTTCGGCAAAGCAATGCGGCTTTAAGCAGCAAATATTTTTTTTAATATTCTTTATAAATAATATAATAAATATTTGTTTATAATATAAATAGAATATCATAGATAATCATGATAATAATAGAATTCTAAGTGTTCTTAATTCAAAACTATTAAAAAAGAACAACTTTTTACATCGGCTTTATACTTTTGCTTCTTTTTCAACCTGGTAAGTAAAGTGAAGCGCGGAAAAGAATAAAATTTAAAAAAATAGTTTCCTAATAATTTATGACGAAAACGTTTTTTATTTTTTCATTCTTTTATTTTATTTCAAAAGTGTATTGATATTGATACACTTGGACATTTGTTATTGTTTTATTGTTTCAAAATGTACTAAATCTGAAGACCTTATGAAAAGAGCTTAGGTTCTTACTTTCAAGAATTCCGGTTTCAAATGGTCATCTATCAAAAGATTTACTTCGATCTTCTCATACGGTACATTGAATATCTCACAGGCCATCATGGCAGCCCTCACTGCTGGACTCCAATCAGTACAGTACAGTTTAACACCCATCTGAAAACAAAACAGTGCATTGTTTTATGACCATTAATGATGTACGAGCAACTAGCGACACTCCTCCACTTTCTAGATCTCCAACGTTCAAGTAAAACATTCAACTTATCTTTAAGTAATTTTAGCTTTTATAAGAATTGAATGTAACTATGTGAATTTGATCTTTGAAAAAAAATCAAAATGGCGAAAAACATCAGGCACGCTTCATACAAAGCGTTTTTTAAAAACCCCCGACAGATAATAATGTAGTAAATAATGTGCTAAAAATAATGTACTAAAAATAATGTACTAAAAGTTAAATGCAAAATAACTCGTTAGGTCCTAGGTACCTCGTACATCACTCCACTTTCCTCATCTCATTTCGTTTGTTAGTATTCCTCAGTCCCTTTCAATATACCTACTTTTTGATACTCGTACATTATTATAGTAGTCAAGCTCCTTCATTTGATAACCATATTGAGGGAGTAGTGAAATAATGTAATCCGCCATTTCGTGGCGGCGGCTATCTTGGACCAATTGTCATCAAACATAGCTAAGAACATTCCCGACTAATTCAACTCTCAAACAAAAAAAAAATAAAATCGATTCATCCGTTCGGGAGCTACGATTCCACAGACAGCCAGACGCACAGATACTTGTTTATTATAATCTGTGCACAATTAATGTTGCTCAATTTTATAATCCTTGTGCCCCTCTATAATTACAGCATATAAAAAAGGTCAATAAATATGGATTAAAAACTGTTTTCGAGTAGCAAAACGTATGCGAAAACTAGAAAGTAAAATCCTGAGTGAAACCAAAAACAATAATACTAGTATTTGCTTACAATAATTAGCTCCTAATCACTCGTACACTTCAATTCCTTGTTTTTTGTAGGAACTTTTGACTCCAGACACTTGCAAATTTTCTAATTAAATTAGAAGTATCCCCACACAAGTATATAAAGTTAAGTGATTTTTTCTAAATACATTTATTTATTTTTTGTACAAAACAAAAACACGTGAAACAAACGCGTTGAGCCCAACTACTGAACCACCAGGTAAGGATTTTGATTAAGTATTCAGAAATATGGCATCAACTGATATTCTATCATGACGTGCGAGCCCACTTATCTAGATAGACAGCTGTAAGTTGCTATGGCACTATGTAATAACATTTGGATATGCTAGTAACCTATAATCTTATCTATCTAAACTCATTGCCGGAGCTATGAGCTATCAAAGTTAAAATCCAATCACTGATAGCAACTTTACCACAATTTTGATTTGATCAGACACGCATACAACGTGTATCAATCGATAGCTGCCTTCATCATCAAATCAAAGTCGTGCTGAAGATTCTCAATGAATTTACTTAAACTTTGATAGCTCATATCTCAGAAACGTGATAATTTAAAACGTTTTGTTTCAAACAAAACTTGTTTGTATTGATGCCAACTATCGATTGATACATGTTTTATGCGTGTCTGATCAAATCAAAGTTGTGCTGAAGATTCCATCAGTGAATGGACTTTAACTTTGATAGCTCCACGGAACAGTTTGTATTGATACCAGCTACCGATTTATATAGGGTGACTGGTAATTAGTGTACCATACTTAAACACGTGATTATGCTCATGATAACAAACAACTTTTACTATGGGACCAACCCTGAAATCGCGAAAATAAAATCAGCTGTTCAGTACATTTAGGTATGTTCACGTAATGTGTTGAACAGCTGATTTTTTTTTGCGAGTTCAGCTTTGTTCCCATAGTAAAAGTTGTTTGTTATCATGAGCATAATCACGTGTTTATGTATCGTACACTGATTACCAGTCACCCTATATAGGTATAGGTCGTATAGGTATAGGTCTGTATAGGTATTCCCTGTATAGGTCTTATACGTGGCCGATACTTTGAAAAAAAAAACAAAAAGGCGGAATAAAATCCGGCCACGCTTCATACAAAAATGTTCCATGCCCTTTTTTTGTTTGCAAAACAAATATGTATTTACAAGCAAAAAGTATCTATGTACTATGTAGTTAAACTGTTGTAGCCATATCGTAGAATACGCCGTATTACATAAAAGCGCGCCGGATTGAAAAACGTCGCTGTTTTGTAATGCGGCGGTTTTGGGGTTAAATTACTTACATTTTATCCAACTTCGTAAGAAACACAGACACGGTTGTTAGCACACGTCTCACATAAGTACTGATCAGCCGGGGTCAAAATGCATTTTTATAATAGGTAGATAAAAAATATTCGTAGTGAGTCACTACCAAAATGCATTTTTATCAATTTATCTTGTTGTTAGGCTTCTATTATCGTGTGTGATGAAAACAGTCGAGGGAGTGTAAAGTCCGGCTTCGATACTTTGTTCGTATTTCGTGATTGTTTGTTACTTTGAGGAGTTCTTAATTCCACGATCCAGATTCATCTTACATTTTGACGACTCGAATGGCGCAGCGGTAGTGACTAGTGAGGCTGCCCTACATTCTTAGAGTCCCGGGTTTAAATCCCGGTATGAGCAAATGTTTGTGTGATGAGCATGGACATTTGTTTCCGAGTTAGGGAGGTTGATATGTATAAAATAATAAGTATGTATTTACGAACAAAATGTTTCTATGTAGTATATCAACTGTCTGGTGTCCACGGCACAAACCTCGTTGCTTAGTGTAGCACTAAATGGCGCTGTGTGTAATAGCCAGCGATATTTATCTTTACACTAGCCGACCCGACAGACGTTGTCCTGTCCTACCTTCCTACTACTACCTACCTACTACTACCTACCACTACCTACCTACTACTACCTACCTAAGAACCTTCTCCCGACAGTATGCAAACACAACAGAAAAAGAATTATTGAAATCGGTCCAACCGTTCACGCGTGATGGTGTGACCATGGGAAATAGGGATTAATTTTATTTAGATAGATTTATATCATCAAACCGTGGGTAATTGCATATTAAAAGTATTCTATAATTTCTAAAAGACATCGTTTACGATGAAAGTGCCAGGTTAGCTCGTGAAATTCATTTTTTTATATATATCAAGTTCTTTAGCAATTTGCCAGTCAGTGTCAGAGGCTGTATGTTGAACAAAATATGCACGCACACACACACACTCACACACACACACACACTCACACACACATTAATTTGGCTCCTGCACTGTAACGAACCTCATATCATGCCATGTTTGACATGTGACACTTGTACACGCGAAGACCAATCAAGCTACTCGTATATAAACCACTTTAAGTATACGGATCTCTCTCTGTACGGGAAATCTATATGTATGTAGCGAAGCTAAGTTATACTGGAAAGGTATGACTTGATGTATATTATTATTTATGCAGTTCGTGGCGTTGCATAGGATGGTCTCTAGATGGGTGACCCTTACATACCGAGTTTTCTCCGTCCTTTGGAAAGCACGTTAAGCTGTTGGTCCGAGTCTCGGCTGTCATTTGTAGATCCTTGACAGTCGTTTCAGGTAGTCAGTGGCCCAAAAAGTCTCACAAGTCTTACCAAATCTTAACGTCCTATCGTATTCATCATCATCATCATCAGCGGGCTCAGTGCGGATTGGTAGATGTCACATGTCTTCGAATTTTTGGTTCTAGGACATGCCGGTTTCCTCACGATGTTTCCTTCCTAGAATACGCAAAATACGCGTTTTGACGTAGAGTTGCGGATACCAGCCCGTTGTACAACATACATACAACAACATATCAGCGTGTGAGATCAGCGCCATCTATCCAGCGACGAGGAAAGAGTTGAAAAAATAAGTCCCTCGTTGTGAGGATGGATGGATGTTAGTTACTCTTTCACGTAAAAACTACTGGACAGATTTTGATGAAATTTGGCTAACCCAGAATGTTAATAATTAGAATGTAATACGATCCGGGATGACAATTACTGTATTAGGGTCGCACTCTTCTGAAGCGGACACGAGCGGAGCAGAGCGGAGAAGTGCAACTTTCAACCAATCCCAGCATAGACGAGAGACCTGGATTTCAACTATAGTCCCCGCCACAACAAGCTATAAATTTTGTAAACACACATTCGGATTCGCAACCTTTGGATCAAATTAAAAAATAACAGCGTCAGCGTGATGTTACTTCAAAATTCGCGACCCAAATGTTTACGTTCCTTAATGTCAGATGCGTTCCAGTATCACAAACACAGAACATAAATCACAAACATTAGACGACAGCGCTATAGAGCGCTCGCCAAAATATAACCCGACCAAGTGAAATTGCTCGTTAGTTTCGTATTACACTTATACGATAATTTGAGTTGATTGAATTTGGGAGTATTTCTTGTTGATTAATTTGTCGTTACGTATCTTGGTACAAATTATTTGTTTACAAAAACATCTCGTGGCGCGGACTATATTTGTGATTAGTGGGTTTCCGCACATCTCCTCTCCGCTCCGCTCGCCTCCGCTTTGGTAGAAACCGAGCCTTATACACGTTCAAGGCTGCTAAGCGGAAACTAGTTATACATCCATTACAAATATTTAAAAAATCCACAATGAACAAGCAAATTTTTTACTTTGATAACCAATCAGAATTGTTATGGATGATTGTTGTACTTTTGTAAGTTTCCATGTTATTAAACAATTTTATGCCTTGTCATTCACATATTGCAAAAATGCAAGACCTCCCGTGTAGTCTTTCAGACCATGAAACTGAATGACTTTTAGTTTTACGAGACCTTGAAATTTGCAAAGTACCTAATGGACTTTGTATAGGAAATTAGGAACTCCAGCGATCTGGTGATCAACATGTTATACACTTGTTAACTTGACACAGATTTAAGAAAAACTGTAAACATTTACCATAAAATAATAATAGCAGCCTACTGTGCCATTACTGGACAAAGACCTCTTTTCAACAGCCACGCTTGCTCAAGACGGGTTGGCGATTTCAGACTTATATTAATTATAAGTCTTATGTTTAAGTTTACCTTACCTTTTTTTTTAAATAAATAATATGCAGCTGCATTCGGTAAGACTGGAAGCCGACCCCAACATAGTTGGGAAAAGGCTTGGTAGATGATGATTTTATAATCATCATTGTGTGATAAATTCCCCGGGGTAAGCACATTTGAGTATAAAATTATGAAAATTGAATGAGCCTCGCCTTTTTTTCGGATGGGAAATCATCAAATGATCCCACTCTGGGCGGAGCGGGAGGGCGTGTCAGACTTTTACTGACTAAAAACCATCCATGTTCCTTCCTCGCCCTTTACGTTCCGGGGCCGCCCGGCCGCGGTATCTCTTTCGAACAGTCCCGCAGCCCCGGCAGAGAATAGCGATATTTATTATTATAATAAATAATAATAATAATAAATATCGCTGGACATTAACACACAGCGCCACCTAGTGCCACACTAAGCAAAGCTTGTGTCGTGGACACTAAATAGTTGATATTCTACGTATATACTTTTTTGTTTGTAAATACATACTTATTATACATATAAACATCCATGACTCGGAAACAAATGTCCATGCTCATCACACAAACATGTGCTCCTACCGGGATTCGAACCCAGGACCCTAAGAACGTAAGGCAGCGTCATTATCACTACGCCATTCGAGTCGTAATAATGAATCTCGCGTGCTTCTAACTTTTCCTTAATTAACAAGTAAAATTAAATTACAAAATTAAAGAGTCCGCGACACAATGTACTAAAAGTTAAATAGAAAATAATTCGTTAATTCGCCATTTTGTGGTGGTGGCCATGTTGGATTTTTAATTAATCATAGTGTATAGTATTCTACGAGTCAAGCTCTTTCAATTAATACCCATATTGAGGGAGTTGTTGAAGAAATATGTAATCCGCCGTTTTGGACTATTTTTTATCAGACATAGCTAAGAACACTCCCGACTAATTCACCTTTCAAAGAAAAAAACATAATTCAAACGTCGTTTTTGCGTCGGGGGTTAAAAATGTGCTTGTTTTTTGATTTCAGTTTTTCAATTATTTTTTTCATTTTTTACACAGTTACAGGTGACGCTAATAAAAGATACTAGAGTTGCTAGTGATAAACCGACCGACTTTTGAGCATTTCATTTTGAAAACATGAAGAATAATATAGAGTAATCTTTCGGGAAGACAGCCGTATATTTATGTAGATAGAGAACGTGCCACAGAACAAGATAAGTTAAATGGAGAAACGCCTGTGTATCTGTGAAGCACGTAGACGCGAAATGTGGAGGTTATGCGGAATGCTCTCGTTTATTGCTTTTTGTTCAAAAACTACGTGTCACTAGGTTTTTAGAGACTAAATACTCAGACGATTTATTAATAAACCCAGAGTCGGTCAAGCCACACTTTATAAAAACTTAATTGAGGGGTTAAACGTTAAACGTTAGAGCTCTTGGCTAAATATTAACAGCCACTCGGGTCGATCTTTAGGTTAAGCCGTGCTTGTCTAGGATGGTCTATAGATGGGTGACCACCCTTACAAACCGAATTTTTAGCTGTTGGTCCCGGCTGTCATTTGTCAATCTTTGACAGTTGTTACAGGTAGTCAGTGGGCCCAAAAGTCTGACAACCAGTCTTTCCAAGTGGTATCGTATTTCCAAGTGTTAACTGAGTTGTGGAGGTCAGGTAGGCAGTCGCTCCATGTAAAATACTGGTATTCAGCTGCATCCGGTTAGACTGGAAGCCGACCCCAACATAGTTGGGAAAAGACTAGTAAAATGATGAGTTGCGTGTTTCAATGATGACCTTCGAATGTCAATCTCATACATTTTTTGTATTTTCTACCGTACTCGCTGATAGCAAGTAACCAACTCTTGGATCATCACTAAAAATCTCGTGTCACAGTGTTTGTTATCGAACTCCTCCGAAACGGCTTGATCGATATCTATGAACTTTACTTTGGTAGGTCGTAGGCAATTTTTTAGTCTCACACATACACATCAAAATTTCCACGCGAACGAAGTTGCGGGCAAACAGCTCGTGTCCGAGTATAGCGGAAGAGATTATTCAAACGCGCCAATTTCGGATCGGATTTGATGAGCAACTTATAATAACCGAGCACAAAGATATAAACTCCAAAACGGCGTGGATGTAGCCGCGGGGCATACAGCGATACCAAGCTTCCCAACCTTGACTGAATTCATTAGTTGTGTGACTCTCATAAGGCGTAGTGTACCGCAGTTTTTATTCAAACTCGGATAAAATGTAAGTTTGAAATTACTTTATAACTCATCTCTGTACTGAATTATTTAACAAGTGCGTGTGTTATCTGTAATTTGGTTACTTGTAATTTAATTTAGTTATTTGTAACGAACTAGTGTAACGGGTATGGAAATACTTCCTCACTTAAGCTAGGTATAGGTAACTTTTAATCGTTTAAATAAATACGTTTTAATTTACGGCTATAGTCGAAGTTCCCAAAAAAAACATATCAGCGAGCTACCAGTTGTTAAGAACTAGTTACAGGCAAGTACCTGTTGTTACAAGAACGAGTCATTATTTCAAATTGACGAATACTAAAAACTAAATCATTGCAAAACAATGATTTTACCTAACAAGAAACTTCGTGTGCGTCAGTCAACAATTTATATTGCAAAAAAAAAACAAAACAAAAACGAAAAACCACGAAATACACTACATCTTACAGAAATTACATCTTACAAACAAACAAACAAATGTCACATCAGTTTGAATTCATCAAGATTGAATGATACTAGCCTATTCCAATAGTACATAGTGCCAAATAGCCACAGCTGTAACTAGATAAGTGGGCTCGCACATGACACAATATCAGTTGACGTCATGATTCTAATTTAAAATCCTGACCTTGGCGGTTCAATAGTTGGGTTACACGCTAGCGAGGTGTTTTTGTTGTCAACGCAAATGTATTTTTTGTAGACAAACTAGTGTATAAAACTGCACAAGACAATCAAAATTCTTGTGGGATACTACTTAACCCTATACAATTTTTATTGAAGAAGTGTCAAGTGTCTGGGGCCACAAACAAGTACTTAAAAACGTGTTGAAGTGCACGAGTGATTAGGAGGTCATTATTGTAAGTAGATACTTTTATTATTGTTTACGACTTCACTCAGGATTTTACTTGTTTTTCACCTATACTTATTTACATATGTAATGTGCTGTAATAAAGACAGAAGAACTATACAATTTAGTAAACATTAATTGCGCACAGATTAAAATAATGTTACCAAAACACACATTCGGGTCGTGTCGAATGTACTCGTACATTACATGTTGTTAGTTCATCGGCAGATATGGTAGGTACCAACATTTTTTTTTTTTATCTCAATGTCTTACTAATTGTTTGTGTGAATATGCTCATCACCCGGTAACCTCGTTAATTCTCAGTTGGACAAATACCTGTGATAATCTACACTAATATTATAAAGACGAAAAATTTGTATTTGTATTTTTGTGTTTGTATGTTTGTAATGAATAAACTCAAAAACTACTGTGCCGATTTCAAAAATTCTATCACCATTGGAAAGCTACGTTCACCCTGAGTAACATAGGCACCCTGAGTACATTTTATATGTACGGGAACTACACGGGTGCAACCGCGTGACGTTCGCTAGTTTTGTATAAAACGTTTCTAGAAAATACATCTTCTTCTTTACACTGTATTAAACAAATAAAAGTCGCTCTCAGTATCTTTACGCTTAGATCTTTTTAACTACAAAACGGATTTTAATGCAGTTTTCAGTAATAGGAAGGTTTATATCTACATTGCACTCTTGCGAAGCCGGGGTGGTCATTAGTAGCTCATAAATCATTAATGGTCACTAAAGTAATGCACTCTTTTGTTTTCAGATGGGTGTTAAACTGTACTGTACTGATTGGAGTCCAGCAGTGAGGGCTGCCATGATAGCTTGTGAGATATTCAATGTACCGTATGAAAAGATCGAAGTGAATCTTTTGAGAAAGGAACATTTGAAACCTGAGTTCTTGAAAGTAAGATCCCAGACTCTTTTCATAGGGTCTAAGGTCTAAATTCTTGTCGCGCCGACGGACGGTCACGCACGTATTTGTGTTGTTCTATATAGCACCATACTGCTACGCTGACGTCAGCGGTGATCGACAGCCGTATTTTGATCTCGCTGAAGTCACGACCGACCGTACGAGAGCTACCGTCAGCGCGACAAGAATTCAGGCCTTAGTGCGAGAGTCAGCTAATAAAACATATAACCTAAACTATCCTAATTCTGGGTAAAAGCTTCTCCCCCATACAGTCCTCCTTTTTCGATGTAGGTAGCATTACCAAAATCCAGAATCCAGCCCAGAATTCTTCTTGCCAATTGATGAGGAAGCCATCCACGGCGTTTCGTCGACTTCTCTTTGGTTTGCTGCAGCTTTTCTAGCAGTACCAGAGCTGAACTCCATAGCATATTATTGTCGAATGTTTTCGTCATGAACGTATCCTTCTATTGCTGTCACATAGGCCACCTGCAAAAAAATCCTAGAAAATGGTAGTTTATCATCGGTGAAATATGGCCGAAAGATCTGCCATTTCTCACAAACTATCCTCGATCTTATAGCCTTATCCTAAGTGGCAGTGGGCAGGGCACAGTGCTCGTAAAACGGATAGCCTATGGAGCCGAAAAGTTCCGGAGTGGCGAGCGCCAACCGGAAGACGTTGCATTGGAAGACCTCCCACTAGGTGGACCGATGACCTGGTGATGGTTGCGGGAATCCACTGGATGTCAGTCGCACGGGACCAGTCAATGTGGCAACACTAGGGGGAGGCATATGTCCAGCAGTAGATGTCTTTCGGCTGAAAATATGGTGATGAACCTCGATTTCCCTTTCTCGGTGCAAAAACCGTCCATGTTAACAGGATAAATCTGTTCATCATTTAATACTACGAGTACCTACCCACAGTTTTATTAAAAAAAAATCTTTTTGTTTCAGAAAAATCCACTGCACACCATACCTTTGCTAGAAGATGGTGATTTCGTTTTATTTGACAGGTTAGTTGTTTTAACATTATCTACTTCATACAAGTTTGTTATTTGGTTTATAAAAACCATTTTGTTATAAAAGTACCTAAGTCCTTGGATTTATATCTGTGGAATGAGCTGAGGTTTTGCTTCTCGGGTTAATTAGGTACAGACAGATTTTGTCTTACTAATATTATAAATGCGAAAGTGTGCGTTTGTTTGTGGTGATATTAATTGTGATTCGTGATTCACTCAAAAACTACCGAACAGATTGGGATGTAATTTAGCACACAGGTAGTTTATGATACTTTTGTCTCGGTGGTATGATCTCGTGGGACAATTATTGTACTCCCCGCGGGCGACGCCACGGGAAATAAGTTTTTTTTTTTTAAGTTTATATTCGTTCTTTCCAGTGCCGCTATAATCATGTATCTAGCTGATACCTATGGCAAAGACGACTCCTGGTATCCGAAGGATGTCAAGAAAAGGGCCCAGGTCAACCAAAAACTTTTTTTCAACACATCAATTCTTTTTCCAAGAGGAAAAGCTATATCTGTAAGTATTTTTTTTAGATTAAATTAGCAAGAGTTTGTGCGGTATACTACAACTAAAACTCCTGACTACTGAAAAATCACGCTCTAATTTAATTAGGGGTTTACAAGTTAAATCGACGGTTCTTATTGTTGAAGTTCTTGTTAACCGGGCCATCTATCTATCATGGGGTTTAGGTTTCCGTACTTAGTCCGTGAGGTGGACCATTGTGCGTGATCTAACCGGGCCGTAAAAAAAAAATGTTTTTTTGCTTTTTTTTTTTTTTTCCCGGACCTTAAAAGAGGCGCGGGACAAATACAAGAAGCGTCAGGTGGAGGCGAGGCGCCGGCGCAGAGATTGAGAGGAGGCCGTGTCTCAGCAGTGGGAATATTATAAAATGATTATGATGATGAAAAGTGTAGATAATATATCATAATGTAATTATATGTACATCGATATTAATTAATTTATTCCCGTCATTTCGCAGTATCCCATAATGGCTGAAGGAAACAAGATCATACCACAAAATCGGTTAGATGACCTTGCAGAGGCAGTAGGTTTTCTGGAAGAGTTCCTGTCCCGTACAAAATATCTTGCCGCTGATCACATCACAATAGCCGATATTCCAGCATTTACTACTGTTTCTGCTATTGAAATTGTTATGCCGATAGACCCGGAAAAGTGAGTAAAAATTAAGGGCGAACGTACCAAAGAATCCAAACACAATGAGTTAAAAAGGAGGCAATCCTGGCGTGTGGCAGTGTCTTTAAGATTTTTTATTTTTTTAAAGTTAGTACTTACTACGTAATAATGTGGTTAATAATATAAAAAAAATATTTAAAAGAAGCGGGTATAAAACTGTTTTAGGTAAAGCATTGTCGAACAACGGTTACAAAATTGTATGGCCTTTTTGGCACTGGGTGTTTCTATAGATTTCCAGTTCAATCTTCTTTATCGTGTGGTTACTTGCCTTATCTAAGTTCAATGAAGCACTGGTATGAACAGATATCTAGCCGAACAATTAATTGCATGCTATTGCTGGCCAAAGATCCTAAAAGAACTTGATTTCCACTTTCCAGTCGACAACAAAGTATTCTATGGCTTTTTAAATCGCAAGTTGTCATTTGTGTTTGAATAAATTGTGTTCGTGCAATAAGTTTGAGTACTTTCCTTTTCACTTAAACTTATTTATATTGCTTAAATTGGCCAGTCCCGATTTGTTTCGATTTTATTGTATCCCATTTTATAAATAAACAAAACTAATTACTTATGTACTTCTTTTTCAGGCTACCAAAAACACACGCTTGGCTCACACAATTGAAACAGACACCTTATGCAAAGAAAATCAACGAACCTGGAACAGCGATGTTAGCCCAGATCTTAAAGAAATTATTAGAAGCATAAAAATTTATTTTATCATCGCAGGGCTTAAATACCAATGCTGTGTAGGTATTGAGATGGTGTTATTTCTAGGTTACTCAGTTGAATAAAATATCGAATATTTGAGCATTTATACAATTGACTAACACATATATAAGTACTACACAAATCGCTACATTAAGTCTTAAAGTATAATATAAGTCTTTTAAAAAACTAATACAGTATAATAATTATAATGTAATTCTGAACTACCTGCACACTTTTTTGTGAATTTAAGTTTTATTAAAATTACTTTACATAATATATGAATATTTATGGCTATCTATATACATATAATAAAAGAGTAAAAAGCTGTGTCTGTACATTGAAAATATTAAAAAAAAAATAATTGAAGGGGGTTTAGAAACAGTTTAGAAACAGAGCACGAATCTAAAAAAAAAAGTCTGGTTGTTTGTCTGTTTGTTTGTACACGCTAATCTTCGGAAGTACTGGACGGATTTGAATGATTTTTTTTTGTTGTATAGATATTATGTCTGGGCAACATATAGGCTATAATTTATCTTGGAAACCTGAGCACCTGATGTAGAACCGCAACAGACCAGCTAAACTAAAAGAGATACAAAAATGACAACATAGCAAAAATTGTTCCACGTAATGAGCATTTTCTGCTGAGAGAATAAATTTGAAGATCTGGAACACCTAATGTGGAACTCCAAGAGCCCAGTTATACCATAACACATACAGGAATGACGTCTTAGCAAAAGTTGTTCAATCTGATGAGCACTCTCTGTTGACTTATAAAAATCGAAGATCTGGGACACCTGTCGTGGAACTCCAATAGCCCAGCTACACCATAACACATATAGGAATGACGTCTTAGCAAAAGTTGTTTAATCTGATGAGCACTCTCTGTTGACTTATAAATATCGAAGATCTGGGACACCTGTCGTGAAACTCCAATAGCCCAGCTACACCACAACACATAATAGGAATGATGACGTCTTAGCAAAAGTTGTTCGGTCTGATGGGCATTTCCTGGTGACTTATAAAAAATCGAAGATCAGAAACATCTGATGTGAAAATTATTGCAAAGCTGTCACTAATTTCACTGTATAATTATAAAATAACAAAAACTGGGAGTACCTCCACGCGGTTAAGGCGGTAATGGTATATCATTGAAAATTTGACTCTACTGGCCAAAACTTCCATTTACTATTTTGTTTAAATATGTCTTCGGGCTTATGTTATTTCAGTGTTTTTGGCATGAAGAGACAGAAGAAGAGCGCGAAGATTTTGACATTCTCTGAACAGAATGTGGATAACATCTGAAGAATCGGGTGTCTCAAGATATAGCCGTAGGGCATGACGACCTTCCTTGGGTTGATAAGAAACGGAGTTCATTTACGTATACTCCTATGATTGAATACGCCACTTATTCCGCCATCGGAGGTATGGTTCAAAATTTTACTTTTTGTGAAGCTGTTAAATGACAAAAAGAAACAAACGGTATGTGTTGCTCAGGTGGGAAAGATCCGTTATTTTCCCGTCCCCGGGCTCTTAGAATTAGACGTTTCGGATCTTCGATTTTGACGAACCCGGTGTAGCTGGCAAAAGCAACAGGATCCGCGTACGAAGTCGCGGGCAGAAGCTAGTTGTTAATAAATCTGTATTGAAGCTTTTATAATTTTGTTTCATTTTTACTTACCGATGCTAGTACATAATAAGCATTTTTTCGTGAGAACATGTTACGTAGTGTTAGAAATAAATGAGGTTTTACGTATTATTATGAAGAAATGAGGTTGTACGCAGAACATGTAACTTCTATGGAAAGAAGTGATAGACAACTGCCACTGGTCGCGAGCAAACGAAGTGTGTGACTCTGTGGTCGCGAGAGATTCTTGTTGGGAATATCGCTCAAATGGCTATAAGATTTATATTTTCTTATTAATTTATAACTCACTCCCTATTTTTATAAGCAATTACGTGATGATTGAGTTCGTTAAGATTAAAGGCGGTTCAAGTTAGTTTCAGTGGTTGATATTTTGTTCCAAGTTAGAATAAACGGTTGTACGAGTATTCATTATTTTGTGCCCCGTTGACTTATTTTAAACATCTTCGCTTCTGTATGCTGAAAGTAGTATATTTTCATACTGCACAGGTTTTCCTATCTAACTACTGATCGAATAGCATCAATAATTTGTCTTGTAATACTACAACTAATAAATGTGACTACTGAAAAATCACGTTCAAAATCAGGCTCGAATTAAAATTGGGGGTTACAAGGTAAAATTGACTCGGTTAAAATGCATCCTATGTTACTCGGGCTAGAATAAAGAATCGTTTGATAAGTTATTCTAAAATCGAATTAATAAATCCGCAAAATTTTTAGTATTAGTTTACCGGCTTATATATCCACGGTCCTCGGCACTGAGAAATTAATCAGGAAAATCCTGGCTTCCACACTGATTGATTTTGATGTGCCGTGCTTCTCCGAGGCTATCAACGCCTGGAAACTAGCTTGCCCGAATTCTGATGAACCCGACCATCCATTTTCCCAGAGACGGTGGGACGAGCCGCTCTGCAGAGTAGTTCAGATCAATCTACTGAACACGTCTGCTACTTCTGCTGAGCGTGCGCGCCTGCTGGCTGCTGGTGGGTGGGAGTCGGGTCTTTGGCTTCACGCTCTACCGTAGCGGTCGTCGAACACAGGCACGTTGCTCGACGATACCACTTTCCGCCTCGCTATTGCTCTACACCTAGGCGCCCCTTGTTGTTCTCCTCATCGCTGTCACTGTGGTGAAGTTGTCAACAGCCTCGGACACCACGGCCTGTCATGCAGCCGAAGTGCGGGCCGTTTTGCACGGCACTCGAACTTGAATGACATCAACCGTCTATCTCTTGTCACCGTCGGCGTTCCAGCTTTATTAGAACACAATGGTTTGGCACGCGACGATGGCAAGAGACCAGACGGCATGTCTTTGTTTCCATGGAAGATGGGTAGGCCTCTAGTGTGGGACGCAACTTGTGTCGATACTCTTGCGCCTTCCCATCTTCCTAGCTCATCGTGCTGTGCAGGGGCTGCCGCTGCGGCTGCTGAGAACCTCAAGCGGCGTAAATATAGTAACCTTATTGGTAACTATATTTTCGAGCCGTTTGTGGTTGAAACTCTAGGACCGTGGGGTCCGAGTGCTCATAGCCTTTTTAAAGAAAATTCTAAACGCTTAATTGACACTTCCCGTGACCCTAGGGCTGGCTTTTACCTTGGCCAAAGGCTTAGCGTTGCCATACAGCGCGGTACCTAACACCGCCATTCTCCTGGGGACTTTAACAGTTGACAGCGTTGAGGAGGAGTTTTTTGACGACATTTTTTAATTTTATAGTTTAAGTTAGTTTTGTTTATTTTAATTTATAATTGTGTAAAAGAAGTATTTGCCAAATGAATGTTTGTATTTTAGTTTTAGTATCTGAAGTGTGTACTAGCAAAAATTTAGTCATTCATTAAAATCGGATGCTGAGTTTAGATGCTAACGGTGGAAAACACGTAAATACAAACATACATGGCCTCGCTTTGTATGGATTTCCCGTACAATGAGATATCCACTTCCACATAACTGGTTTGTAGCTTGATTGGGCGGCGTGTGTACAAGTGTCACTTGTCAAACATGGCATGACATTAAGTTTTGCTACACTGCAAGTTTGTGTAAAAAAGTATTTTTTAAGTAAGTACAGGAGAATCATTAAAATCTTACCCAAGTTTAAATAAATAATGACAATATATCATCAAATTAGTTGTAGGTGTCGTATTTGGACTTCTACCTCCCGGACTGTTCTTATCACACATGATAATCATCAACGTATGCTTAGCGACAAGCTGAAAGGATAAGTGTTCGTTATCTCTAGGTAGGTACTAATATTATGAAGAGGAAAGATTTTTTTTTATTCTTTTTTATATTTTTGTATGTTACGAATAAACTTAAGAACAGCTTTGAAAACTCACCTAACGCGAGTTTTATAATGCCTGAAAGTATATGATTCACTGCAATAAACAAAACCAGAAAAATATACGATATTCTTCAGGATATATGATAGTATGATAGTGTTTTGAAAACACAATACAACTAATTTTACTCGATAAAAAAAATCACGAACTTATCTCTAAAAATTGCTTTTAACGATTAAATACTATACGAAAATACATGCGATCATTGTATTTTTAGTAAATAAGTTAATAAATAATTCTACAAGCAACATATTAGCAACATAGTGTTTTATTTTTTTAGTTCAATGAACAGATTGTTGGTAAATCGATCGAAACCACTCATTTCGCACTATTCGGCCCGCAGTGACTGATGTAACAACCACTTTGTAGTGCAAGCTGATTAAAACTTTATTCTAACAGTATTTCAAACGAAGTTTGAACCACCACAATTAGAGTTGCTAATTTAGCTACTGTAGTCCCGTCAATGAACGATGAAAGTTTCTATGTTGGGGGTTGAGAATGATGTACTAAATACGCGGTAAGCGTTTATGCTTCCACCCTATATAGGGATTGACAAAAAATGTGAACATCTGTAGACTGCAAGATGATAAGAAGATACCATTGAAACTCATAATCTATGTCATGTATACTTACTAGCATTTAGACAAATTTTATAAAGCTGTTGAACGCGCTAATCTCAGGAACTGCGGGTTGGAATTGAAAAAATCTTTTCGTGTTGGATAGTCCATTTATCGAGGAAGGTTATAGGCTATATAACATTACGCTAAGACCAAAAAGAACGGAACACAAATGAAAAATGTAGCAAAAACGGGGAAAGATTTATTCTTTTTGGGAGGCTTTGTCTGTCTTATGTGACGCAGACGAAGTTGCGTGGGTCAGCTAGTTTATAATAAAGCCGAAGAATTGGTTTAAATGCGCTAATCTATAGAATTACAAATCGGATTTGATCTGCGACCCGTAGGAACGGAGCACAAAGAAAAAATATCAAAAACGGCGGGCGAAACCGCGGGCGAAACTGCGCGTCATAGATAGTGCATTACCAAGCTGCCCGACCGAGGTTATTCATTAGTCTGTTGTTGAGTGACCATCGTCAGACGTAGTGTGTCGCAGTACGAAGTCGGAAAAAACTAAATGTAAGTTTGCAATTGTTTAATAATTCCTTCTTATTTAACTAGTATCAAACTAGCGAAACACGTATGAAATATAGTTCATCACATAAGTACATACGCCAGGTATAATTGTTTATCGTTCAAGTAAAAACATTTTAATTTCCGACTATGGCTGTGGCTGAAATTGACGAATACTAAAAATAAATCATTACACAACTCTTTCGTGTTTCCCAACTATTTTAGTTTACGTCCGCGTGTAAATTAGCTATTTAACGAAACGTAAATAAATCCTATGACAATAATAGCACTGTAGTGTAAACGAATCAGTACTTGCAGAGATAAATGATATTTATTCAGCAAGTAGGTTTTCTCAAACACTTTTACACGTCATTTTTTTAAACTAGATCGGGTCGGTATTTCGTACCTGACTACTCCGAGAAGAAACATAGTATAGTCATGGTCTCTTTTAAAGTCCAGACAATCTTGCTTGATTCACATGAGGACTATGCAGATTAGTGTCTGAGATGGTCTTTTGAAGAAAGAACCACACAGATTTGAGTGGACCTGTCCAGTCAGTGCAAGCATTTGTCAGTTATCGAGTAGCTTGACTTATAACTAAAGGAGCTCAACGAAATAACTTACAAACAAACAATTTAAGGCGACTACACGAGCTAAACGCGAGTTTTATAATGCCTGAAAGTACCTATATGATTCACTGCAATAAACAAAACCAGAAAAATATGTATTATGATATTTTAGGTAAGTAAGGTATCCTGAAGTATATGATATACTTCAGGATATATGCTAGTATGATAGTGTGTAGAAAACATAATGTAATTAATATTACTTGTTAAAAAAATCACGAACTTGTCTCTAAAAATGTATTTTAACGAGTAAAAAACATACTAACTACGTGCGATCATTCAAATTTTTTTGGCAAATAATTCTACAAGCCACATATTAGCATCTTAGTATTTATAATACTATTTATTTTTTTAGTCCAATCAATAGATTTTTTGTAAATCGATCGTAACCAATCATTTCGCACTATTCGGCCAGCAGTGACTGACGTAACAACCACTTAGTAGTGTAAGCTGATTAGAACTTTATTCTAACAGTATTTCAAACGAAGTTTGAACCACCACAAATAGAGTGGCTAATTTAGCTCCTGTAGTCCCCTTAACCTTCATCTTTACCGTTACAAACTTAGATACTAGTTTGGATTAGATGATACTAGCCTATTCAAACGTTATTGCATTGTGCCTAATACCTAACCACAGTAACTAGATAAGTGGGCTCGCCGATACAGCTGATATAGGAGTAGGCGTCATGATTCTAAAAAAAACCATGACCTTGGTTGTTCAATAGTTGGGTTCAAAGCGAAACAAAAACATGTGATTCGATCACATGTTTTTGTTTTCAACAATAATTAGATTAAATGAGTTTAGAAAAACTAGTGTAGGTACCTATAAAACTGCAAATAATTAGATATTTAATGGGCTTGGCTGGACAAGGATTATACAATTGAGTAAACATTAATTGAACACACTGGAACACTTTGGAGGAAGCCTGCACCCGCAGAGGGGTTCTCGCGGAATAATCTGCTTTAATAAAATAAAAAAATAGTTATTAACTCATCAACAGCTAACCAACTAACATTAAAACAAATTACGCTATGTTACTAACAAAATAATTTGTAAAACTTAATTCTGTAAAATAAAAGGCATTTTACTTTTAAATAAAATTTGCAAAAAACACTTTCGATGAGTACGGTCGAACAAACTATTTGGTTTACACTTTACAATATAATTTGTGGGTTAAACTGTAAACCAAATAGCTTGTTCGACCGTACATTCCATGTTGTAAGTTTAACGGGAAGAAAATATGGTACATACCAACATAACATTTTTAATCTCATTGTGTCACATACCTATTGTTTTTCATGAAAAATATGCTCATCCCGCGATCACGTCACTACTTCTCAGTTTAACAAATACCTGTGCTAAATACTCGTACGTAGGATGTTTCTAGGTATTTCTAGTATATATGTCACCGTAAAATTGTCAAATACGTTATATTGTAATATCTCCAGCGATATTGTAAACTCTCGAAATATTGTCAAATGAACATACTGCTTACCCTCTCAAGCGCTCCGAACGCTAGACTGGGCGGGGAAAGAACGCTGCTAACGCTACAAGGTCAAGGGTTATTTCGTGTAATTTGACCCTTGTATATAAAAACACTTGACGATCGCAAACTACAAGACTTAGACCAAAATAAAATTTACAGTGAATAGCTGAATAGTTAAGGAATCTATTTAACCAAAAACCAAGAAATATAATATTAATTTAATACTCTAAAATAAATGTTGAGTTTGAAAAACAGTCACGTAACGGCTACTTCGCGATTAAAAATATATTTTTTACGAAAAACTATTAATTCCTTATCAATAAAAAAAATCTAATTAGAAACTAGATTATATTCCCTTTCCAATAAGACCAAAATCTTATTAGATTCCAATTGGAATGTAGATCCTATTAGAATCCAAAGTTACTGGGGAACCTATATCACCAGTAGCAGTTGGGCCGCTGGTACATTTTAACACACATGTTTACGTAACTTTTTAACTCTACGAGTCCTCTTTTTGTTGTTTCTAAAATTCTAAAATGTACTCACCATACTCAATTATTGATATTTCTCGGATAATATACACGTTTTAATCACATAAAATTATATATTCAATGTTTACATACAGCACGTTAGGTATACATACCTATCACTTTTTCACAGGAAAATTACTGCAACTTTGAGATTCCGAAACTAAATTGCTTAGCCACTATATTGTAGCACGGTTCTTCACCTTCATTTTGATGTATAATACTATACTAAAATACGACTATTTCGATAAGAAAACAATTTAAATACGAAACGGCGCCGGCGCAACACGGAAAAAAATGGCCGGATTTGTTTACACTAAAGTTTTTTATTTTATTTTGACGTTTGTCGATGCATTTGGGCACAGATAATTATTATAGAGTTGGGAAATATTGTTGAGAATGTAGTGGAGACCATAAATGCATGGCCATAGTAAGTACAGTCGAGTTTTAATGCATTTTTTGAAGGCGGGTATTTGAAAATGCGACTGGTTAAAGGCTTTAACCAGCAGCGTGCAACTGGAAAATGAAGGTGGTTAAAGCCTTTAACTAGCAGCGTCTCAAAGGTTACAACAAAACACGTTATTTTACGTAAAATGCATGCGATGGTAGTCAACTCACGCGATGTGGAGTGAAGGAGGAGTCCCCCTTGCCCAGTGGTACAACTCTCATGAAAAGATATTGTACCATTCCTGAGAAATACCGATTATTATAACCTAACCTTAAAACACTTTATATTCCCCTAAAAAGCGTAGTCGACGGAGCCCCGCTTCGCGGGGCCCCTATTTCCGGGTGCAGGGTTTAAAGGAACCTATATAACTAACCTAACGGGGGGGTGCCCCAAGTCCCGATTATGGGGGCAGAGATACTTCCGTATGTTCAGTTGACAATAATTCGAGACTTTACAATATCGCTAGAGAGATACACACACGACAATTATTATTATTATTATTATTTGACAATTTTACGGTGACATATACATTGCTCATAAATCATTAATGATCGTTAAAATAATGCACTATTTTGTTCTCAGATGGGTGTTAAACTTTACTGTACAGAATGGAGTCCACCAGTGCGAGCTGCCATGATGGCTTGCGAAATATTCAACGTACCGTTTGAGAAGATCGAACTGGATCTTTTTAAATGGGAACATATGAATCCGGAGTACGTGAAGGTAAGAATCAAGACTTTTTCGTACGGTTTTCGATACAAACAATGGCACATTTGGTAGCACCAAAAGCGAGTGAATCCTAATAAATCATTTATAACATGACGCAACCTGAACCGGCCCATTCCTGAGTCTGCCCCCATTGCTTCCTCTTCTTGTTCATTGATGAGGCCATCCACAGCGTTCGTCGACTTCTATTCGGTCTACCGGCTTGTCTAGCTGAATCAGGGGGGGGGGCTGCAATCGCGTGAGGCATAATATTTCACGTTTTTTCGTCATAAACGAATCCGCTCAATGCTGTCACGCAGTCAAACAATGCAACTACATGTTTCAGTTCACTATTGCCGAATAAATTTTAAAATATCTGCCATCAAATTAATTGGGTCTCCTCTTTCCAGTGCAAAGGGCCGTCCAGGTTTACAGGATAAAATCAGTTTTTAATTAGTGGTCATTCTGTTTCAGAAAAATCCACTGCACACTATTCCTTATTTAGAAGATGGTGAATTCACTTTATTTGACAGGTTAGTGGCTTTAAAGTTATCTACGTGATAATGTTGGTAATTTATAGTCCGCGCCACGACAAGCTATAATTTTTGTAAACAAAGAATTTCTATTAAGATACGTAGCGACAATTCAATCAACAAGAAATACTCCCAAATCCAATCAACTCAAATTATCATACGTGTAGTACGAAACTAACGAGCAATTTCACTTGAACGGGATATATTTTGGCGACATAAAGCGATGCTGTCGTCTAATGTTTTGTGGTACTGACATCATGGAACGTTTAAACATTTGGGCCGCCATTTTGATGTAAGATCACGCAGTCGCTGTCATTTTCGAATTTTATCCAAAGTTTGCGAATTCAACTGTGTTTTTACGAAATTTATAGCTTCTCGTGGCAGAGACTATATAGTTTATAATACCCAATTTTACATGGTTAAGAGCGATGGTGATCAATGCTTCTATCGTCTATGAATGATTTTTTTAGGTTTAGCTTCTTGAGTAAAATTACAGGCTGATAATATTAGTATTTAAATATCGTTCTAAAGATGTTAATTTTTTTCAGTGCTGCTATAATCATGTATCTAGCTGATACCTATGGAAAAAACGACTCCTGGTATCCGAAGGATATCAAGAAAAGGGCCCAGGTCAACCAAAAACTTTTTTTCAACACATCAATTCTTTTTCCAAGAACACGAGGTATAACTGTAAGTTATTTTTCTTTTACTAAAAAACTTGACTTCGATGCTACGAGTATGTAGGTCCTAGTGTTATAAGACATTTAGGTAGATTTCCTTTTTTTTTTTTTAAAAAAATCTACCTATTGGTCTCTCACCTACGGGGATATATATGTTTACGTATGTATATGGGTGACAAGCAAAATTTAGCCACACTCTACAGGTCGCAATTATGAACCGATTGCTTTCAAACTTGGCCAAAAAATTGAAAAGGTTGAATTGGTAAGTTCGTGAATGGGCGGAATTCGTCCATAGGGGGCGGCGGGGGGGAGGTTTTTTTAAAATCAGTTTTTTGGCCATAACTTTTTTCCTATGAAAAATTTTTGAACCGTTTTTCATTTTTATCATTCTGAGTAAAAATACGGACAACTTTAAATTAAAATTTTTTTGATGCAACCCCTAAATTGGGGAGGGGGTTGAAATTTCCAAAAATGTTTTCGAAAAAGAATCATATCTCCGAAACAGTAAACATTTTGAGCATCGCAAATATTTTTTTTTGAAAGCAAATTGTTTATTCTACAATTGTTACCTTTGAAGTTTAGCGATAAAACTTATAGTTTTCGAAATAAAAAATTATAACTAAAAAATTGAGGGCGTTTGCATGCTAAACCCTTATGAGCGGATTTAAAAAGGGTAAACTTTCCGTTACAGGACAACGATTTTGAAATCATATTTTTTTTTATAGATTGTACACAGTAACAACTCTTTATAAAAATTTTCAATAGTCGGACGCTCCAGCACCTTCTCCGAAATCTACCTCCTCCTGCGGCTTGCCGGAGGGATTTTTTTTTATTAAACTGCCTCTTTGGTCTGACTGCTTCGTTGTTCCAGTGGTAACAATAGCGACTACCGGGAATAAGGTCCGGGGTTCCATTCCCGAGTCGGGCAAATTTTTATTGAGTTTTCCCATCAGGAGTTTCTCGATAGCATTAAACTCTTGCTATTTGTATAATTCATTTAGAAAGATAACACCAACACCCTGCTTCAATTTCTACCATAAGCGAGTTAAGTTGTTGATCACTGATGAGCTACTCAGGAAACTTGCGTTTTATTCAAAATTTATAATGCAATAAATAGTACATCAACCATAATGTATTAATGTCCTTTTGCAGTATCCTATAATGGCTGAAGGAAACAAGATAATACCACAAAATCGGTTAGATGACCTTGCAGAAGCGTTCGGTTTTATTGAAGAGTTCCTGTCTCGAACAACATATCTTGCCGCTGATCATATCACAATAGCTGATATCGCAGCATTTGCTACTGTTACTGCTATGGAAATGATCGCGCCGATAGACCCGGAGAAGTGAGTAAAAATTCTTCCTTGGAATTAACCAAAGAATCCAAACGCAATTTGTAAATCGGAGCAGCGCGTTGGGACAACGCTACGTTTAAAAGTATATGTCACCGTAAAATTGACTAACACGTTATATTACAATATAACGTGTTTCTCTCTAGCGATATTGTAAACAACTCTCGAATTATTGTCAACTGAACATACGGATGTATCTCTGCTCCCATAATCGGGACTTGGGGCTCCCCCCCGTTAGGTTAGTTAGGTTCCTTTAAACCCGTTCCTTTTTTTTTTTTAGGATGGGAAATCATCAAATGACTTCTCCCACTCTGGGCGGAGCGGGAGGGAGTGTCAGACTTTTACTGACTAAAACCCATCCATGTTCCTTCCTCGCCCTTTATGTTCCAGGGCCGCGGTATCTCTTTCGAATAGGCCCGCAACCCTGGCAGGTTCCTTTAAACCCTGCACTCGGAAATAGGGGCCCCGCGAAGCGGGGCTCGGTCGACTATGCTTTTTAGGGGAATATAAAGTGTTTTAAGGTTAGGTTATATTAATCGATATTTCTCAGGTATCTTTTCATGAGAGTGGTACCACTGGGCAAGGGGGACCCCTCCTTCCCTCAACATCAGTTGACTACCATCGCATGCATTTCACGAAAAGTAATGCGTTTTGTTGTAAGCAGTATGTTCATTTGACAATAATTCGAGAGTGTACAATATCTGTTTGACAATTTTACGGTGACATATACATTTCACAAAAATGTAGGTACTTATTAATCTTTACTGCTGAAGAAAGAGCTGGAGAGTTTGTTTGTTTGTTTAGTTGAACGCGCTAATCTCAGTGACTACTGGTTAGAATTATTGTAAAATTATTTTTGTGTTGGATAGTTCATTTTGGAAGGGAGGCCTTTGCCCTGCAGTGGGACATTATAGGCTTAAATAAATAAATAAATATAGTTCATTTACCGAGATTTTTTTTCTATTCAAAGTATAACGTTAAATGCGCAAAACCTGAAAATAATTTGATCAGAATCAAGGGCAGAATCAATTGAACCACTTTTTAAGGTCACATTTAAAAAAACAATCTTCATTAATAATGTTGCCCTGTCTATTTATTAATAGGTTAAGCCACCACGTGCGAAAACCCGCCAAAATAAGTAATCAAACAAACACAAATGGTTGTAGTCCAATTTAAATTTTCTCATACGCGGGATTATAATAATTCTTGCCAGTAAACCTAATTGCCAGTGAAACTAAAACAGCACATAAAACAGAAATCAGAATTAGGTCAATTAAATTAAAAATCATTTGGGGTGTCTGAGGTTTTGCGCATTTAACTTTACCAATAGGAGCGGAGAATAAACAAAATTTTTCATTTTGTGAGCATTTTCTCTCTGATGTGACGCAGACGAAGTTGCGGGGTCAGCTAGTTTATAAATATCGTTGAGACGTATTCAATTAAAGAAGCAGCTGTGACACTTTTTAGGGTTCCGTAGCCAAATGGCAAAAACGGAACCCTTATAGATTCGTCATGTCTGTCTGTCTGTCTGTCTGTACGTCCGTACGTCCGTACGTCACAGCCACTTTTTTCCGAAACTATAAGAACTATGCTGTTGAAATTTGGTAAGTAGATGTATTCTGTGAGCCGCATTAAGATTTTCACACAAAAATAGAAAAAAAAAACAAAAAATTTTGGGGGTTCCCCATACTTACAAAAAGTTTCATCAAACCCATACGTGTAGGGTATCTATGGATAGGTCTTCGAAACTGATATTGAGGTTTCTAACATAATTTTTTTCTAAACTGAATAGTTTGTGCGAATTAGTCCGTCAGGTAGATTATTAAAAAATATTTGACCCGTATTTTTTTTTTTGTTACTTAAATCAAAATTGACGAAGATAAGACGTTTTTAAAATTCCCAATACGTCACGCCTAGGTATAATTTTTAGCTAGTTCTGACATCACGAGCCCCTACTCCCGAGTTTTGATGCGTTTTATCTTTGTCAATATTCATTGATTTACAAAAACAAAAAAAACGTGTCCATTATTTTTCATTACTCTAACGGACTAAATAGATTTGTAATTTTTCTATACTGTCGCGCGTCATGATTGTGCTCCATTTATAAATGAACGAAACGTTTATTAATAAAGGTTTTTTTCTCAGGCTACCAAAAACACACGCTTGGGTAACACTATTGAAGCAGACGCCATATGCAAAGAAACACAATGAACCTGGAGCAGCGATGTTATCCCAGATCATAAAGACCTGTTTAGAAGAAAAATTATCATCTAAGGTTTAAGTAACATTGCTATGTAATAAGTAACTACTGTTAATCAGCAGAACACATATCGAATATCTGAGCATTTACGAGTATACAGATCACTATCATAAATGAATGTATTGGCTATTGTTAATAAATCTGCATTAAGGTTTAATAATTTTGTTTCATTTTTACCAACAGATTTAGGTAGATAATAATGTTGACGTAAAATCTATGATATAGTATATATTGTTGCTGCGTAGGAATTCCGTCACAGGCAAATTACAAGTCAATATTAACACAAATTAATGCCTACATCGTTGATTAGTATTTTAGTCAATCGTTTGAGATGAAAATGTATACCAGTATACAGGGTGTAAACAACCTCATCACGAAACCGTCAGCCAAGCATTCTGTACATCAAACTAACTAACTTTACTGCCGATAGAAATGAAAACTCGTATCGGCTACGAGTGCTACGAAGGTGACGGTCAAGCGAGTTCCATGATTTTTCTTCACTCAAAATGTTTTCGCCAGGCCTAAAGAAGTTTTCACTTCAGAAAACAATGACTCATTGCGATTAGGCTTGTTAACTGAAAAAATCTAATTAGTCCGTCACTTAGATTATCAAAAAATATTTGACCCGTATTTTTTCTTTTGTCACATAAAACAAAATTGACGAAGATACGACGCTTTTAAGATTCCCAATACGTCACTGTTCGGTATGATTCTTAGGGAGTACTGACGTCACGAGCCTAAACTCCCGAGTTTTGATGCGTTTTATCTTTGTCAATATTCGTTGATTTACAAAAACAAAAAAATACGTGTCCATTATTTTCTAATACTCTAACTGACGGACTAAATAGATTTGCAATTTATTGATGGTGGAAACAAGCCTATTGGACCCAGTGGTACTCCGATTTCAACATCAAGTGGTAGATTCGTTCTGAAGATCACTTCGACTTGTAAAATAATTAATTTAACTACGGTGTCCAGGAACTGGCCTTGTTTGACAAGTAACTTATTCCACAAACTGAGAAGGACAACATATTGAGAGTACCTTTGGGTACAATGAATAGCAATCCTTGTGTAGGTTACAAACCGAAGTAAAGCTATGTAATTTACTCTCATGAATGTACTTATCTGAGTACGGTCGAACAAACTATTTGGTTTACATTTTACAATGTAATTTGTGGGTTAAACTGTAAACCAAATAGCATATTCCTATTACTAGTGGACGTCACGCGGTTTCACCCGCGTAGTTCCAGTTCCCGTGGGAGTACGCGAATAAAATATACCTATGTTACTTACAGATAATGTAGCTATCCAGTGCTGAAAGAATTTTGCAAATAAATCCAGTAGTTTTTAAGTTGATTCGTTACATACAAAAATACAAAACAAATCTTTCCTCTTTTGTTAGTATAGATTAGTTAATTCGTACATTTTCTAGAAGACACGTACCAGGCATTATAACAGCTAATGTTGCCAGATCGTCATGATATAATCAATAAATTATGTAAATTACCAACGCGCAACAAGATAATTATCATTTTACTTCGTGGCAATCTTTCAAATAATTATTTAACATGGTAGTATTCCTTATATCTACATTAACACACAATTAGAATCAAGACTTCGCTTAACAGGTAAGCTCGTTTGATTCCCAATTGTATCAGGTTTGACTGAAAACAGACAGTCATGCTGATCACTTTTTTTATCTCCACATAATAATGTACCTTTTCTGTATCGATAAAAATTACAACAATAGAAAAACTATGGTGTGGTCAAAAGTATTTCCCGGAAATGTAAACAACTGGGTCTAAAAACTGAGCTGTGAGACCTGTATACATGCTTTTGTTTTATTACCGATTTGCATTGATTGTATAATGACATCCCCACGAATCAATATTTAAGGCAAAAAGGAATGTTAGACTGGTCTGAGGATGGGTGCGACCATATGTTATGCAGACTAGCAATCTTCTTACGACTATTATAAATGTAAAAGTCTGTAAACATCGATTTTTGTTATTTTTTCACGCAGAAACTACTGAAAGGATTTGGATGAAATTGCAAACAGATTGATTATAACCCTTTTCTACTTATAATAGTAGTAAAAAGATTGATAGCCTGTAAACCTAACTGTTTTGCTGACTGTACCAATACCTCTCAGTACCTCGGAAAGTACGCCAAACAGTTGGTCTCGGCTGTATTTCATCGACAGTCGTTAGATGTAGTCGGAAGCCCGGAAGTCTGACAACCAGTCTTACTAAGGAATGTTACGTTAAACAGTATGTCATCTGTGAAGTTCAGATAGGCAGTCGTCAACACTGGTAACCAACTGAGCCCAGTTAGACTGCAAGCCAACGTTGCAAAAGAATTTGAATTTTGTTTTGTTTTTGTTGAAGCCTTCTAAATACTACAAATAAACGTTTTTGTTATTATAGCTAGCCTAGCCCTCCATTCCTTTCAACGGACACGATTCTATGCTATAGTTGATAACGCAGTCCCCTTCCCCTTCGCGGTGCCATTTCCCTAATATTTCTTCGCACGAACCTAAACCATGTATCGTTTCTCATTGGAAAAATATTTAAGATGATTCAAGACTTTAATGAATGTAAGTGGGTCAATGACCGCTATTGTCATCTTCATCATCATCATCATTTCAGCCGAACGACGTCCACTGCTGGACATAGGCCTCATCTTATCTGGCAGAAACTACAGCTGTTATTAATTCTCTTTAGTGTATGTTTATCTAATAAAACCTGAACAGGGTTTGTTTAAGTTTTCATCAAATATATGTAGAACATACCATAGATTATTTTCACAGGTTGTTTTATTTTTTACCTAAATCAGTAATATACGCCCAACATCCATAATCTACGCAAAGTTATTGCGCAATGTTTTTATCAGTCAGATAAGCGTGGAGTAATAAATGCAATGATTCATATTAACAGTACTACTTTTTGACCAGTAGTTGTGTAAGATTGCTGTAGTAGTGTCGTGTCACGAGATAACTCGTTTCTTTTCTGAGAATTAATAAACGTAAGTATTGAGGTTCGGGAATATTTTTACATAATTTATCTTGCGTTTAAATAGTTCAAATGCTATTCTCTAAGTACCTACAGACATCTACTCGGACTCTGAGATAAACACTATTGACACACGATTCGCTTGTTTGTGAATACATATTAATTTGTTACTAGGTTGGTACTAGTGAGTATTGTTAGCAAGCGCTACTATCCAGAAATGTGAAGGCCTTGGCGGAATTTAAAATAAATATTGGAATTGCTTAGTATTTTAGCGTATACAATGTAAACCACCTCATAACGAAGCCGTCAACCAAGCATTCTGTACATCAAACTAAGTAACTTCACGCAAAAGGGTTCCCAGGTATGGTGTAAACAAAAAAAAAATATCGCAATGACGGGGAGAACAAGTGCCTTTCGGCTTCATTAAGAGGTTTTTACAACCTATATATATTATATACTTATGCGTGTTAATGTTACATACTTTTGTTGACATAATTTTTTTAGATAACTTTAGTTTGTTTCGAAGAATAAACGTCGATAATTTCAATGCATACACAAAGGCTATTTTTGGATATGATGTGATTATATTCTGGTAGTTTTTACTAAGAGACGTCGCTTGAAAAAAAAGAACGTGAATAAATTGTAAATAACATTTTTTTATCGTTAATATCTTGATAATCTTTCTCTTGACAATCTTCAATTTTATCGATTAAATCTTGTCAAAGAAAAGTAACAACCAAAATGATCACCCTGACACTAAATAACTTTTTCATTTGACAGATATGACGTCACAATAAGGCGCGAGGTCAGCCCCATTCTTATTTTAAACGCACTATACGTACTATTACCATTTTTAGATGGGTATTAAACTGTACGCAGTGGATCTGAGCCCGCCAGTGCGCGCGGCCCTGATGGGTTTCGAAATATTCAACGTTCCCTATGAGAAGATCAATCTTGCGGCAGGTGAACATAAGACACCCGAGTATCTGAAGGTAAGAGGACATCCATTCCATAGACAAGAGATCACCAGTCTTAGTCCTGGTCCCTTTATTTGGGATCGGTACAGGAACTTTTTAACCGACGGCAAAGCGAAAAGGAATCGGTTATACCGGTTTTCATCAACCGGAGTCGCAAGTATCTGTAGTTCTGTACTATGACATACAGGGTAGAGCAAACGGACAAACGGTTACCAGGTATTCAGCACAATGATACATGACTCTTTGGTCTAGTGGTCACAATCCTGACTCCTGAGCTTGAGTTCTTCGGTTCGATTTGCAGGTCGGACAAAGTGTTATGGGGTTTTCCCAATCTGTATTTGGGCCTGATTGTGTAACATGGAACTTAAAACATAAGTGGCGAAATGTGGGTGTACCTCTCAGATCATAGAAACAACATCTATGATTTGAGGTTTTCCTACTATTTATCTGTTTCGACAATTCCATAGTAACTGGCCTACTTGAAATAAATGCTTTTACATTTTAGGTAGCCGTACAGACTACAGGCGTGATTTTAATGTTATGTTTTTTTCTTTACAGATGAATCCTCTGCACTCAGTACCGGTAATGGTCGATGGTGACTTAATACTACATGACAGGTTAGTTATTTTGGTTCTGGATTATTCTTCAGTCAGCGCAACAGAGATTATTTCTTTGTCTTTTAAAGAATAGAAGATAGGCTTCAATTTAACTAAATAATTTTAGGATATAATGATTGTTAATCCTGATTGAGGTGGCGCATGAAAAGAGCACCTGGAAAGATATAGGGGAAGCCTTTGCCCAGCAGTGAGATATGTAACGTCACAAAAAAATGTTGAGTACTAAAACGCTGGCGTGACGCTTTAGAAGCGTTTGAGACAGATTGGCCGGACAAAACCGTACAGAGAGATGAAGGCTATGTGGGAGGCTTTTACCCAGCTGTGGAACAACGAAGGCAAGAAAAAAATGAAGAAGTAGGTACTAAGTCTTGTACTGCTGATAACCAAATTTTCTCTGTTTTCAGTCACGCAATTTTGGCGTATCTAGCCGATACCTACGGAAAAGACGACTCGTGGTATCCAAAAGACACCAAGAAAAGGGCACTCGTTAATCAAAAACTGTTTTTCGATACCTCTATTCTTTTTCCCAGATTACGAAACGTTAC
Source organism: Xestia ashworthii (assembly GCA_950022955.1). Taxonomy (NCBI): domain Eukaryota; kingdom Metazoa; phylum Arthropoda; class Insecta; order Lepidoptera; family Noctuidae; genus Xestia; species Xestia ashworthii. The sequence goes on from OX465554.1 coordinate 16,443,928, forward strand.
TGTGAGTAAAACTTCACTAACTACATCATCACTAATCACTAAATATTATAAAACAAAGTCTCCCGCCACGTCTGTCTGTCCCTATGTAAGCTTAGAGATCTTTAAAACTACGCAACGGATTTTGATGCGGGTTTTTTTAATAGATAGAGTGATTCAAGAGGAAGGTTTTAGTATATAAATTTACGCGGGCGAAGCCGCGGGCATCGGCTAGTAAGAAATAAATTCCACTTAAAACTGTTAAGAATACCGCATTTGTCATGATTCTATTTGAAAGTTTATTATACGTATATAGTAGCCGCTCGGGTTGATTTTCAGATAAAGCCGAGCTTGCCTGGATTAGTCCAGGATGGTTGACCAGCGTGTCTTGGAAAGCACGCTAAATCGTTGATCCCGGCTGTCATATGCTGGTTTTTGACAGTCGTTTAGTGGTCAGTGTCCCAAAAATCTGACAACCAGCCTTTCCAAGTGGTATCGTATTATTCAGTATTAACTGGGTTGTGGAGATCAAATAGGCGGTCGCTTCACGTATAAAATACTGGCATTATGCTACATCCGGTCAGACTGAAAGGTGGACTGAAGCCCAATTTAGTTGAAAATACTGGCATTAGGCTACATCCGGTTAGACTGAAAGGTGGACTGAAGCCCAATTTAGTTCGTTAGAGGTTCGATGGATCAGGGGAATCAATCTAGTTTTTTTTTGCAGTATCCCATAGTTATGGAAGGAAAGAAAACCATAGAACAGAATTTGTTGGATAACATTGATGAGGCATATGGTTTCTTTGAAGAATTCCTCAACCGAACCACTTATCTAGCCGCAGATCATGTCACTATAGCCGATGTGGGTGCCCTAGGTAACATGACAACTTTGGAATTTTTGCTTCCTGTAGACGCGAAAAAGTAAGTGAATTTTATTCTTTATAATTAATCTTAAAACTGCCACCGACGATGCCGTGAAAGTGATGAAGTTTTGGCATTGCAAAATTGTAAGTTTATGGTGCCAGCGACACAAAGAAGAAGAAAGACACATCGCTTCTCTGTTTTCCGAAGGTTTAATGAGAGGATGCCCGCTTGTCATTAGTTATGCCAAAGATCCATTCAATAAGGGGCCAACCTATCGCCGTCCACCGAGTCAAATCCATACTTCGGGCCGCTATTGAGAATTTTGTATCGGATATACCTTATAAATATAGTAGGCAGTCGCCCCATGTAAAATAATGATATTCAGCTGGATCCACTTAGAAACCGACCCCAACAGAGTTGGAAAAAGCGCTAGGCAGATGATGATGATTTAGATACCAACAAACGTTCACGTTAACTTATCTAACTTTCAAGACGCCTCCTCAAAAAACGACCTTCTTTTTTCAGGTATCCTAAAATAACCGCGTGGCTGTCAAACATGAAGAAGACGCCATATTGTATAAAACAAAACGAACCTGGAGCAACTCAGCTTGATGTGATAATAAAGAGTAGCGTATCACCATCCTAGTATCGTATTAACAGTTTTAATAAGAATTGGTTTATGATCAGGAGTTATAATTGGTCACCATGTCAAATGAATCCTCATAAATGTCTAGGCTAGGGCTGCCAATATTTAACCCAAATAAAGGGGAATAACCTTGACGCTGAGCTCTCATGTTTTATTTACTAATAGTGTTCATGACTGTGACTTCCTGATTTGCTGGCTGATTACCTCTGCACAGTCCAAGTCTCGAGAACAATATAATTCAAATATTTCACAGGTTACATAAATAACATTAAATGGTCGCTCATTGTTCCGTTCCACTCATTCCCAAAATGCGACTATTCGAATTACTTTTTCGATTTTCTACTTAACTGTACGCGAATATGTAATTCATGTACCCAAACCCTTAAAAATATAATTTAAAGCTATCAAGTAGTAGTACTATACATACATAAGTAGTACGTACGTACTACATAATAATATGTATCTATAGCTATACGTATGATTATGTTGGCATTCGTTCCAAAACCTGTGTTGACGCTCAGGTTTGTGTGGAGCAGGTTGGCTGGCGGGATGTTGACTGGAGAGTGCAGGAGCAAATAATAACGCTGGTGTAGAGATTTCTTCTATTTATTTTCTTGTTGATCTTCTTCTTAACACTGCTGGATTCGGAATAAATTCACCACTTTTTTTTTTTTTTTTTTTTTTTTTGTGTAGGGCATCTCGCAGTTCAGTCTACGAAGACTGGCTTCTGCTTAACCGGGCAAGTCCTGTGGATGCCTTGAATTTAAGGCCTCCAGCCAGGGCAAAAATGACTAAAAACTAAGCGACAGCGCTCTAAGGGCACCCCCTGTGGGGTACGGACCTCGGCTTAGGGCGTCGCTGGGGGCAGCAAAGGGACAGGCTGGATCTGATTGGCTTTATTTAGGGACTGTTTTATTGCTAAAGGCTCAGCATCGCGGGCTGGCTCAGGCAAGGGTCGGGGAGGGATTGACTTGGGATTACGCGCCGGACCTCGGCGGCGAGGTCGGAAGGTTTTCGGTTTGTATTTGTACAATCTACGAACTGTACTGGTATCTTTCCTACTCTCTTGCAAGATAGTGATCGGATCGTCGGGGGTGACTAAGGTGTGACGCGGACGTTGGACTGAGCTAATACGCGATGGGTCGTACCGGGCGGCCGATGCGATTAGGGGGTTCCTATGTTTAATGGCGGTGTCGAAGTAACGCTTGGACAGGCGTTTCATGAACTGCTTAAAGGTAGGGATTCTAAGGTCTACGTGTAGACTGTCATTACGGACGTACGGGGGGGCACCGGTGATTTTACGGAGGAATCGGTTCTGCAAGGTCTGCATCGTGTGGATATGACGCGGGTGAGCATGAGCGAATACGATACAAGCGTATGTCATGATGGGACGGATGACTGCGGTGTAAAGACGCAACTTGCACTTGAGTGACAACTTGCTCTTCCTAGTGATCATGAAATGGAGTCGGCCCATAGCAAAGGCAGCTCGGTCACGAGCTGCTTTGATATGAGCCTTGAATGAAAGATGGTCGTCAAGTATAACTCCAAGATATTTGGCTTGCTTCTCCCAAGGGATAGTCTTGCCAAACATGGTGACGGGGGGACCTGGCGAACGCTTAAGGCGTGCCTTATAATACAGAACTGCCTGGCTCTTGTCAGGGTTAACCTCAATCCTCCACTTACGGAACCAAGCGCCGAGCGAGTCGACAGCTGTTTGGAGGATGCGACGGATGTTAGTCTGAGAACGGCCGGTGTAGTAAATTGCCGTGTCGTCGGCAAATAGGGCTAACTGAACCTTCTTGTTCTTGGGGATGTCACTAGTATACAACGTGAACGCGAGGGGACGGAGCCCTGAGGGACTCCGGCACGGATAGGATGGGGAGAGGATAACGTCTTACCCACACGGTAGCGGAAGGTACGGTTTGACAGAAAGTCTCGTAAGATGAGCACGAGACGGTCAGGCACACCGAGTTGGTATAGCTTATATAATAAGCCATTGTGCCAGACCTTGTCAAAGGCTTTCGCTATATCGAAATACATCACGCCCGTCATCGCTCCGCGCTGGAAACCAGCGCTAACGTGTTCAACGATGCGGTGGACTTGATGTATGCAAGAATGTTCGGTCCTGAAGCCGAACTGTTCTTTAGGGATGAGGCCCTTTGTCTCGGCATAATCTCTGAGACGCTTATAAATAAGCCTTTCATAGATTTTGCCGAGAGCACTCAGGAGACTGATCGGCCTGTAGCTCGAAGGCTGGGCTTTCGGTTTCCCAGGTTTGGGAATACCTATAACAGTGGCCTCTTTCCACGCTTGGGGGAACATATTGTTGCTCAGGGCGCCATTGAAGATGGCAGCCAAAAGGACTATGAGCCGGGCGGGGAGGGCTTTAAAAACTCTATTAGTGAAGCCATCGGCGCCTGGGGCTTTCCGAGGCTGTAACCTATCTATGATATCTTTGACCTCTTCCGGGGTGATGACGGGGAGAGGGTCATCGGGGTCTTCTACAGGGGGAAGCGATGCTCTACGTTCGACTTCTGCATCCACCTCATCAAGGTGCTGCTTGTCTACTGGTAGAGTGCTCGGTGAACATTGGGATTCCAAACTGTCGGCCAGACATTCTGCTTTTTCAGAGTCGTCAAAAGCGACGCTCTTATCGGGACGGATGAGGAGCGGAGAAGAAACCTCTTCCGAGGTGCGCAACTTCCTCTGAAGCTGCCAAAAAGCTAGGTGAGTGGGCTCAAGTTCGCTGAGCGTTTTGTCCCATTGACTCGAACGAAACTCACTGGTGCGTTTCCTTACAGCACGCTGTAAGGAACGCATGTGAATCTTGTTCGCTTCGCAGGGCCAAGAGCTGTAGGCACGTATGGCCGCATTCTTCTCGTTTATCAGTTCACGAATATCGTCGGGAAGTATCCAGCGTTGATCGCTCATCGCTGGTACTTCTCGAGAACAATCCTTCAGTACGGATTGTACGTGTTCTGTAAACGAGTTGATTGCGGCCTCGGTGTCTGCGACAGAGACAATATGGTCGGGAATACCATCAAGAAGCGGTGACGTTTCGGATTTCAGCATATCGCTTACTTTCCTCCAGTCAGTGGTGAGAGTGGTGGGAGGGGGTTGGCTGGGGTCAATGATACCCGAGCGAGGAATCAAGTGCATGAGCACTGGACGATGGTCGGAATGGAGCTCGTGTAACGTCTCAATCAAGTGTAACCGAAGGTTCACGTTCTTGAGCAGCGCTATATCGAGCACGTCAGGATGATAGCTGGGAGTGTCGGGATAATAGGTGTGCTCGATAGGAGCGATCGGGTCAAAGTTGAGAGACAGACCTAGATCGTAGAGGACTTTCCCTCTCGGGTTCGTCATTCTACTGTTCCAGGCTGGGTGTTTGGCATTAAGATCGCCCGCGATGATCACGGAGTCACTTAAGCCGAAAAGGAGGGTGAGATCATTAACCAGGAGGTTGTGATCTTCCGACGTGTTAGAAGGGGCCAAATAAGCAGACACTAAGTGGATCGGTTGATGACCGGTCATAGCTAGCCGACAGATTGAAACCTCAAGTAGAGGAGGGGGGTCGATAGGGATGCAGTGCAGTTCCTTGCGAAAGTAAATGAGAGTGCCACCCTTGTGGCAACGTAACCTATCATTGCGAACTAAACGGTAGTTTGCAATCTTGGGGTCGCGGTGGCTGGGTTTAAGGAAGGTCTCCTGGATGAGGAGTACATCAACGTTGTGGTCACGGAGGAAAGAGGCGATCTCGTCGCGTTGACCTCTCATGCCGTTGGCGTTAAAGTAACCTAATCTAAGGGACCGGGGTTGGGTGCAAGAGATTCCGGGTGTAATATCCATTACGGCGCGAAACTAAGGTTGCTTAAGGCTGACTTGATGACCGGATAGGCATCAATGATATCAACTACTTGCTGAAGGTCCGTTGCAGCCCTGAGTTCGGCCACCATGCGGTCGGCCTCAGGGGTGCAAAGGGGCTGATACTTCATCAAGTATTTGAGGTTAGATTCCTGTGAAGCAGGAGCGCGGGTTGGAGCGACGGGAGCGCGGGTTTGAGAGACGGGAGCGCGGGTTTTAGGAAGGGCCTGAGGGGCGACCACGGGAGTGGGCGCTGGTACAGGGTTTTCCATTCGGCAGCAACTACAGAAATTGATGAAGGTGTTATTTAATTCTCTTTAATGTATGTTTATCTAATAAAACCTGAACACGAACAGGGTTTGTTTACGTTTTCATCAAATATATTTAGAACAGACCATAGATTATTTTCACAGTTTGTCTTATTTTTTACCAAAATCAGTAATATACGCCCAACATCCATAATCTAGCAAAGTTATTGCGCAATGTTTTTATCAGTCAGATAAGCGTGGAGTAATAAATGCAATGATTCATATTAACAGTACTACTTTTTGACCAGTAGTTGTGTAAGATTGTTGTAGTAGTGTCGTGTCGCGAGATAGCTCGTTTCTTTTCTGAGAATTAATAAACGTAAGTATTGAGGTTCTTGAATATTTTTGCATAATTTATCTTGCGTTTAAATAGTTGTGCTATTCTCTAAGTACCTACAGACATCTACTCGGACTCTGAGATAAACACTATTGACACACGATTCGCTTGTTTGTGAATACATATTAATTTGTTACTAGGTTGGTACTAGTGAGTATTGTTAGCAAGCGTTACTATCCTGAAATGTGAAGGCCTTGGCGGAATTTAAAATAAATATTGGAATTGCTTAGCATTTTAGCGTATACAGGGTGTAAGCCACCTCATCACGAAGCCGTCAACCAAGCATTCTGTAGGTACATCAAACTAAGTAACTTTACGCAAAAAGGTTCCCAGGTATGGTGTAGAACAAAAAAATTATCGCAATGACAGGGAGAACAAGTGCCTTTCGGCTTCGTATATGCGTGTTGATATTATATACTTTTGTTGACAGATTTTTTTTAAATAACTTTAGTTTGTTTCGAAGAATAAACGTCGATAATTTCAATGCATATACAAAGGTTAAAGCTATTTTTGGATATGATGTGATTATACTCTGGTAGTTTTAACTAAGAGACGTCGCTTGAAAAAAAAGAACGTGAATAAATTGTAAATAACATTTTTTTATCGTTAATATCTTGACAATCTTCAATTTTATTGATTAGATCTTGTCAAAGAAAAATAACCAAAATTATCAAACACCCTGACCTTAAACAACTTTTTGATTTGACAGATATGACGTCACAATATGGCGCCAGGTCAGTCCCATTCTTATTTTAAACGCACTAGACGGAGTATTACCATTTTCAGATGGGTATTAAACTGTACGCAGTGGATCTGAGCCCGCCAGTGCGGGCGGCCCTAATGGGTTTCGAAATATTCAACGTTCCCTATGAGAAGATAGATGTCAATCTTGCGGCAGGTGAACATAAGTCACCCGAGTATCTGAAGGTAAGAGGACATCCATTCCATAGACAAGAGATCACCCTTGTCCCTTTATTTGGGGTCGGTACAGGAACTTTTTAACCGACGCGACGGCAAAGCCAAAAGGAATCGGATATACCGGTTTTCATCAACCGGAGTCGCAAGTATCTGTAGTTCTGTACTATGACATACAGGGTAGAGCAAACGGACAAACGGTTACCAGGTATTCAGCACAATGATACATGACTCTTTGGTCTAGTGGTCGCAATCCTGACTCCTGAGCTTGAGTTCTTCGGTTCGATTTGCAGGTCGGACAAAGTGTTATGAGGTTTTCCCAATCTGTATTTGGGCCTGCTTGTGTAACATGGAACTTAAAACATAAGTGGCGAAATGTGGGTGTACCTCTCAGATCATAGAAACAACATCTATGATTTGAGGTTTTCCTACTATTTACCTGTTTCGACAATTCCATAGTAACTGGCCTACTTGAAATAAATGCTTTGATTTTAATTTACATTTTAGGTAGCCTTACAGACTACAGGCGTGATTTTAATGTTATGTTTTTTTCTTTACAGATGAATCCTCTGCACTCAGTACCGGTAATGGTAGATGGTGACTTAATACTACATGACAGGTTAGTTATTTTGGTTCTGGATTATTCTTCAGTCAGCGCAACAGAGATTATTTCTTTGTCTTTTTAAGAATAGAAGATAGGCTTCAATTTAACTAAATAATTTTAGGATATAATGATTGTTAATCCTGATTGAGGTGGCGCATGAAAAGAGCACCTGAAAAGATATAGGGGAAGCCTTTGCCCAGCAGTGAGATATGTAACGTCACAAAAAAATGTTGAGTACTAAAACGCTGGCGTGACGCTTTAGAAGCGTTTGAGACAGATTGGCCGGACAAAACCGTAGAGAGAGATGAAGGCTATGTGGGAGGCTTTTACCCAGCTGTGGAACAACGAAGGCAAGAAAAAAATTAAGAAGTAGGTACTAAGTCTTGTACTGCTGATAAACAAATTTTCTCTGTTTTCAGTCACGCAATTTTGGCGTATCTAGCCGATACCTACGGAAAAGACGACTCGTGGTATCCAAAAGACACCAAGAAAAGGGCACTCGTTAATCAAAAACTGTTTTTCGATACCTCTATTCTTTTTCCCAGATTACGAAACGTTACTGTGAGTAAAACTTCACTAACTACATCATCACTAATCACAAAATATTATAAAACAAAGTCTCCCGCCACGTCTGTCTGTCCCTATGTATGCTTAGAGATCTTTAAAACTACGCAACGGATTTGGGGGGGGGATTTGGGACGATGATGCGGGTTTTTTAATAGATAGAGTGATTCAAGAGGAAGGTTTTAGTATATAAATTTACGCGGGCGAAGCCGCGGGCATCGGCTAGTAATAAATAAATTCCACTTAAAACTGTTAAGAATACCGCATTTGTCATGATTCTATTTGAAAGTTTATTATACGTATATCTCATATGTGCCATGCGGGGTTAAATAAAATAGTAGCCGTTCGGGTTGATTTTCAGATAAAGCCGAGCTTGCCTGGGTTAGTCCAGGATAGTTGACCAGCGTGTCTTGGAAAGCACGCTAAATCGTTGATCCCGGCTATGCTGGTTTTTGACAGTCGTTTAGTGGTCAGTGTCCCAAAAATCTGACAACCAGCCTTTCCAAGTGGTATCGTATTATTCATTTTTTTTGTATTAACTGGGTTGTGGAGATCAAATAGGCGGTCGCTTCACGTATAAAATACTGGCATTATGCTACATCCGGTCAGACTGAAAGGTGAACTGAAGCCCAATTTAGTTGAAAATACTGGCATTAGGCTACATCAGGTTAGACTGAAAGGTGGACTGAAGCCCAATTTAGTTGAAAATACTGGCATTAGGCTACATCCGGTTAGACTGAAAGGTGGACTGAAGCCCAATTTAGTTGAAAACAGGCTAAGCAGATAATGATGACGATGCCACTGATACGAAAATTTAATAACTGACAGAGGTTCGATGGATCAGGGGAATCAATCTAGTTTTTTTTTTGCAGTATCCCATAGTTATGGAAGGAAAGAAAACCATAGAGCAGAATTTGTTGGATAACATTGATGAGGCATACGGCTTCTTTGAAGAATTCCTTAACCGAACCACTTATCTAGCCGCAGATCATGTCACTATAGCTGATGTGGGTGCCCTAGGTAACATGACAACTTTGGAATTTTTGCTTCCTGTAGACGCGAAAAAGTAAGTGAATTTTATTCTTTAGTATAATTAATCTTAAAACTGCCACCGACGATGCCGTGAAAGTGATGAAGTTTTGTCATTGCAAAATTGTAAGTTTATGGTGCCAGAGACACAAAGAAGAAGAAAGACACATCGCTTCTATGTTTTCCGAAGGTTTAATGAGAGGATGCCCGCTTGTCATTAGTTATGCCAAAGATCCATTCAATGAGGGGCCAACCTATCGCCGTCCACCGAGTCAAATCCAAACTTCGGGCCGCTATTGAGAATTTTGTATCGGATAAACCTTTTAAATATAGTAGGCAGTCGCCCCATGTAAAATAATGATATTCAGCTGGATCCACTTAGAAACCGACCCCAACAGAGTTAGAAAAAGGCTAGGCAGATGGTGATGATTTAGATACCAACAAACGTTCACGTAAACTTATCTAACTTTCAAGACGCCTCCTCAAAAAACCACCTTCTTTTTTCAGGTATCCTAAAATAACCGCGTGGCTGTCAAACATGAAGAAGACGCCATATTGTATAAAACAAAACGAACCTGGAGCAACTCAGCTTGATGTGATAATAAAGAGTAGCGTATCACCACCCTAGTATCGTATTAACAGTTTTAATAAGAATTGGTTTATGATCAGGAGTTTTGGTCACCATGTCAAATGAATCCTCATAAATGTCTAGGCTAGGGCTGCCAATATGTAACCCAAATAAAGGGGAATAACCTTGACGCTGAGCTCTTTTGTTTTATTTACTAACAGTGTTTATGACGGGACTACCTGATTTGCTGGCTGATTACCCCTGCACAGTCCAAGCCACCAGAACCATATAATACAAATATTTCACAGGTTACATAAATAACATTATATGGTCGCTCATGATATTATTCCACTCATTCCCAAAATGCGACTATTCGAAGACACCTCAGTAGTAGCGCTCCAGTGGTGTTGTCTGGTTCACTAATGTTTTACCAAAAGTCCATTGACAAATTTTCATTTTACAACCAACGTTTCGTATACTATTTATTTCGCAAACAACTTATTCCGCAAATGTTTTATTTTAAAAATATTCGTTTTACAAATATTTATTTGGCAAATACTTATTTTATCAAATGCATCAGATGATATTTATTCATTTATAAATTTTTCATTTTTTACTTAGATAAGTTTGGACAAATCACGTTTCAACAAAATAATTTAACCACAGCTTCGGCTTCGGCTTAACGTCGCAGAGGGTTTTAACGCTCACCACCGCAGCTTCTGCTCAGCCGCGGCGGCGAGTGTTAAAGCCACCTGCTCCTCAGCTCGCGGCCCGCCTCGCCCCTCCGCGCCTACGCGGGCTTAAATTACACTCTAGGGGTAGGGCAGAAAAGACTACGTAGAGTCGGTTCTGCAGCGATTCATTTCTGTCACAAAATTTGTGCATAGAGGAAACCAAATTCATTTATTTTCTTTTTTTTTTTAAATGGCACAATCAATTTGTGTAACGTCTTTATTTCAAATGTTGTTTTATGATATAAAACGAAAAAATAATGAATTGTTTGTCAAATAATACGTTATTAAATAAAAGTTTATGTGATAATTATTTTGCGAAGTGAATTATTTGTTAAACTTGTTGTTGTATACTGATGAAATGACAAATAATGTGTTTTTTTCTAATCGTTGCTTGTCAAGTAAAAGTTTGTGAATTAATGTTTGGTGATCTGACTGGGCACCTGGTTGTCTACCTATATTATAATTTGACAATAATAATAGAAAGTACTCTTTAATTAGTTCGTGTTCATATATAAGTAAAGAACATGCGTTTAAAGCTTTGTGTTCCACCTTTTATACGCCTGTTGAAAAAACAAGGTATTAAGTTTTGTTTTCACACACTGCAGTACAACGTTGCTATGTTTTTTTTTTTTTTTAATCAAATGTGTATGTATGTGGTAATAGGGCTGCATGTTTCGTAGTCGGAACCACAGAGCATCTATACATACGGAAAATAGAGAGCCCTCTTTAGGGATTTTTTGCCAACCTGTCACCGGTCGCGCACTCTGAAAATATTGCTCCTAGTTCTAAGCATACCAATTTTAAATAAGTACACTTTCATATATTTCTGTTTTGGTATGTTTATGTAGAAATACACTTTGTTTTTTCATTTCGTCATTGTCATCTTAAAACTCTTTGCCGAACAAAACTCGGTTAATACACAACACTATAGAAATTGAATACAACCTATGCACGATGTACAAATTGTCCTAACAACACACAACACATAATAATATTCAAAATGTTTCAATGAATATTTTTCAAAAATATTATTTTTCCGACACGACATTGACTTTGTTTGACATTGACGCTTCATTCGTTCGTTTTCGTTCAAAAATATCCATATCGTCAAAGAAATTTATTTTTGTAGTTCAATTTATTTAGAAATTTAAACAAATATAGTGTCGTGATTTTGCATTGTAGCATAATTTTACTTAGAAATATGGCAACACTAGCTGTCACTTTTGTAGCCAATCACGAACCCGAGTATCATTATGGTAGGGGTAAGTGTGGGGACAGACCGGCATTGGCAGTCGGTAGGCAATTGGTGCTTGGCTATCGTAGCATTAAGACGTGTCGACTACACACACTGGATATTAAGACTGTGAATTGTATATTAGTTTGGAATAAACAAGTTGAGTTTATGAACAGAGTTATCATTTTCTTAAAAACTCAGAAGTGGGATTATCTACGCATTCTACAAAATAAAAGGTACGTTATTTATAAGATTTTTGTTTATTGATCCTTCAAAGTAACATTTTCGGAAGTTAGTCGAAGTTATTGGAAATATTGAAATACAGATAATATTTGTTTTAATTGATATTTATTAAAGCATATTTGATGTTTTTACTTTTATTTTTGATCTTTTTGTCGTCGGATTGCAAGGTCAAGGCTACTCTTTGATTGCAATCCACGATAGCAGAGTTTAAAAATAAGCAGTACATGAGTGAAGTTACTTTAAAAAGTAAATCCGGTAAACTTCCTAGTCTATTTAGTTTCCTGTACACTAATGGAAATAGAAGATACAATCTCATTTTATAATGAATAATATAAATTATGTTACTTTGATGTGGAAATAGTAGTTTATAACGTAACAGTGAAAAATATAATCAACTATAATTTTTTAATTTTATTGGCCATGTGTGTCGTAAATTTAATGACCATGTGTGTCGTATATTTATTGACAATCTGTGTCGTATACTGGCCATGTGTGTCGTATACTGACCATTTGTGTCGTAAATATATTGACCATGTGTGTCGTTTATTTATTGGCCATGTGCGTCGTTTAGTTATTGGCTATGTGTGCCGTTTATTTTTGGCCATGACCTAACCTAACCTAACCTAAACCTAACCTAACCTAACCTAAACCTAACCTAACCTAACCTAATGTATGACGTATATTTATTGACCATGTATGCCGTTTATTTATTGACCACGTGAGTCGTAATTTAATGACCATGTGTGTCGTATATTTATTGGCAATTTGTGTAGTATACTGGCCGTGGGTGTCGTATACTGACCATTTGTGTCGTAAATATACTGGCCATGTGTGTCGTTTTATGTATTGGCCATGTGTGTCGTTTAGTTATTGGCTATGAGTGCCGTTTGATTATTGGCCATGTGTGCCGTTGATTTATCGGCCATGTGTGTCGTAAATTTAATGACCATATGTGTCGTATATTTATTGACAATTTGTGTCGTATACTGGCCATGTGTGCCGTATACTGACCATTTGTGTCGTAAGTATATTGGCCATGTGTGTCGTTTATTTATTGACCATGTGTGTCGTTTAGTAGTGAATGGTAAACGGCCAAGAGGCCGCAGCCCTATGCGATGGTCCGACCAAATAAGCTCTTCTCTCGAAACGAAGTTTCATGATGCGTTTCACTTGGCCAAAGATAGACGGAGATGGCGAAACATCGTCAAGGAAAAAATTATTTCAAGGGTGGATCACGACCCTCAGTAATGAGGAGCACGACTTGAGGAGGAGGTCGTTTAGTTATTGGCCATGTGTGCCGTTTAGTTATTGGCCATGTGTGCCGTTTAGTTATTGGCCAGGTGTGCCGTTTAGTTATTGGCCATGTGTGCCGTTTATTTGAAGGCTATGTGTGCCGCTTAGTTATTGGCCAGGTGTGCCGTTTAGTTATTGGCCATGTGTGCCGTTTATTTGAAGGCTATGTGTGCCGTTTAGTTATTGGCCATGTGTGCCGTTTATTTGAAGGCTATGTGTGTCGTAAATTTAACGACCATGTGTGTCGTATATTTACTGACAATTTGTGTCGTATACTGGCCATGTGTGCCGTATACTGACCATTTGTGTCGTAAATATATTGACCATGTGTGTCGTTTATTTATTGACCATGTGAGTCACAATCTTTGCCTGGAGTTCCTACTAATCCTGTCATTCCTTAAGCGAAGTGCGTCGTAGAATATGATAATGTACTTGTATGGACTTACATTTTTATCGTATAAAAACATACAAATCAATGTCTGAAATAGATGGCATTGTCTATTTATTATGTAGCTAATAATTTAAGATCCAAGAGCTATTTCGATATTATTTTTCTCTTTACAGCAATTGGTATTATTACCTTCGTAATCAGTATCATATTCAATTCCGTAGACAAAGTTATTAATATATTTTTCTGTCTGAGGTAATGTGGCGTATTGGATGCGACGCATCCTATGAACGAAGAAACGCAACCGGCGCAATCTACATAGAATAGAACAGAATAGAATACTCTTAATTATGTACACCATAAAAATTATAGATACAAAATTTTTTAACATTTTACAAGGGGTTTTACAGACCAAGAAGTCACAGAGCAAATTAACAAAAAAAAAATTCAAAGGCTAGTTTTGATTCAAAAGTTTCAATTTAAACCACGGTACATTATTTTCTGCAGTTTGCCAAGAATTTAATAAAACATGTCCTTTATGAATACAGAAAAGATGGTTGCGAAGTATGTGCGGTTTACACACAACTGATAGTTGCATTCCATATTTTAAAAAGTTAAAATATTACCTCTGCCGGCTCTATACATCCTTGAAACTGCACTGTTTGTAAAAATAAATCCACATTTATTCAGAGACTATGTTCAGTTTTAATGAACTGTGCCTAATGGAATGTAAAACTGCTCTAATGAGGGAAAAGCTTCTTTGGCATAGCAATTCAAATATATAATAAAATACCTGATGAAATAAAATGTATGCCATTGCACAAGTTTAAAAAAAAAAAAAAAAAAAAAAAAAAACGGGTAACTGCTTGGAAAAAATTATTACTCTTTAGACGAGTCCCTTAGTGACGAATCTCTGTAACTATATGACATGAATTTTAATATTTTACATTTTTAGATTAATCTTGAATTTATCTCTAATGTAATTGAATTATGATATTTTGACATGAAATGAAATTGACTATGAATAATAAAATTTAACTTGTTTCCATGTGTAAATAGTTGACCTTAAAATCTTGATATTGAATTTAAAAAAAAAAATAAACTTGTTTGCATGAGTTAATGCAATTATATGGTACTCTAATAATTTCATAATTTTATTTTAATTTTATGTAATAATTTAGTATACTTATCACGTAATCGTTGTTATTTTTTTGTTAAAATAATTTGTATGTCAATTGGCAAAACATAGCGCACTACCTAATTTTTAAGATCTTGTAATTGTTACCTATGTTTACGAATGAATGATTCTGATTCTGCTTCTGCTACTGATCTGGATCTTTCTTACTACTCAAACAGGCAGCAAAAAGTAAATGTAAATGAGGCGACGTCCTCCTATTCTCTAGCCAAGATAGGCGTGCCCCAAGGTTCGATTCTCGCTCCTTTCCTATTTCTTGCTAATATTAATAATCTCCCGAGACGAGTTCCTTAATGTCGAATCTCTGCAACTATATGACATGAATTTTAATATTTTACATTTTTAGATTAATCTTGAATTTATCTCTAATTTAATTGAATTATTATATTTTGACATGAAATAAAATTGACTATGAATAATAAAATTTAACTAGTTTCCATGTGTAAATATTTGACCTTAAAATCTTGATATTGAATAGAAATAATGAAATGAAACTTGCTTGCATGAGTTAATACAATTATATGGTACTCTAATAATTTCACAATTTTATTTTAATTAAGTGTAATAATTTAGTATACTTATCATAAATAATCGTTGTTATTTTCTTTTGTTAAAATAATTTGTATGTCAATTGGCAAAACATAGCGCGCTATCTAATTTTTAAGATCTTGTAATTGTTACCTATGTTTACGAATGAATGATTCTGATTCTGCTACTGATCTGGTTCTTTCTTACTACTCAAACAGGCAGCAAAAAGTAAATGTAAATGAGACTACGTCCTCCTGGTCTCTAGCCAAGATAGGCATGCCCCAAGGTTCGATTCTCGCTCCTTTCCTATTTCTTGTTAATGTTATTGATCTCCCTTATATGATGGCCAAATTATCAGATATATTTTATTTGCTGATGACGCCTCGCTAATTAAAAAAAAAAAAAAAAAAAAAAACCTAAATAGAAAAGATACGAATATCCCACGTATCAACGAAAGTCTAACTGTTCTCTCGAAATGGATCGCAGCTAATAATCTTTTACTGAATGCAAGCAAAACGAAAGGTTTAAAGTTTTCCTTATCAAATGTACCACAACGTGATCTAAATTTAAATCTTGACGCCAATAAACTTGATGTTATAGCGGAAACTGGGTTCTCAGGGATTACTATCGATTTAATTTTGCGGCGGAGCGCGCACTTTAGAACTTTTTCGGGTAAGTTAAGCTCAGCTACATGTGCAGTAAGGAAAATAAGGCAGTTAACGGATGAAGCCACAGCTAGGTTAGTAATTCTATGCTGATTCCCAAAGTGTAATGTCTAACGGCATCCTGCTGTGCGGATCAGCAGCAGACGTTGACTCAATTTTTATACTACAAAAGAGGGCAGTCCGGGGCAGTCCGCGCGATCTATAAAATGGGTCCTCACGAGTCACAAAAAAAAAAAAACTCGAGGGCTTTTCAAAATAAGAAGCGACTTCCATGATTAAAATACACACAGTAAACATGAAAGTAGTACCTAAATTCGGTTAAACAAAAACTAGCAAGTCCTTTATCAAAAATAGAATACGCTTTTACGACAAGTTGCCAAGGTCATTATAGAACAGACCAATGGAAGGTTCAAAACTATATTAAGGCGCTTAGACGAGCTAAATTAGCAACTCTATTTGTGGTGGTTCAAACTTCGTTTGAAATACTGTTAGAACAAAGTTCTAATCAGCTTGCACTGCAAAGTGGTTGTTACGTCAGCCACTGCGGGCCAAATAGCGCGAAATGAGTGGTTTCGATCGATTTAAAAAAACTATTGATTGGATTAAAAAAAACTAAAACAGTATCATCATGCTAATATATTGCTTGTAGAATTATTTGCCAAAAATCAGAATGATCGCATGCATATTAGTATGTTTTTTATTGTTTGAAAGATATTTTAGAGGTAAGTTCGTGATTTCTTTTTATCGAGCCAAATTGATTGTATTATGTTTTCAAAACAGTATCATGCTAGCTTATATCCTGAAGAATATCATATAGTTTTCTGGTCTTGTTTATAGCAGTGAATCATATACTTTTAGTAATTATAAAACTCGCGTTTAGCTCGTGTAGTCGCCTTAAACTATATTACAAAATCAAGGACTTCGTTGAAGACAAAGAAGTCTGGCTATAATTCCTTCTGCGCATGCGGCTTCCCTGGTAGCTCATAAACGGCGCAGTTTTGTGGATATCTTTAACTGTCCTCAATCTCTTTATTCTTTTCTTTTGATTCAGATTTTTACAATAGTATTCAAATCATTTGTTCTCATCTTTTGCTCAGTATAGTTACAGCACTCATGACAATATTTGTGTCAGTTGTTTAATTTAGTTTTTAATTAAATTTACTTCTTTATATTTACTTACCTTTGCATAGATGCTTTTTTTTTACCTATTATTTGTGAATGAGTGAACATTGTAGGCTTTGTAGATTCCCAGACGATGTTTAACTATTGTTAAATATTTATCTTGTTTTACATTTATAATATAGTAAGCAACGACCTATTATCGAGCCTACACTGTCCTCCCATACTAAAGTACTGTTAATACCGTATAATAAAATGATTGTAACACCAAACGATTTGAAAAGAGTAACCATGGAGTTTCTTGCCGGTTCTTCTCCATGGAATCAACCAACGCGAACCGTGCACCTTTTCGACGTTTTATAAGTGCCCATCTAGGCCTATGTGAAATAACATATTTGGATTTTGAAGCAAGAAAAGAAGTGTCTGATGAGATGACAAAATTAGAGGAGTATGGAAGAAGAAGACATGCTGCGCCGACCCCAACTAAAATGGGATAAGGGCAAGAGAATGACGATGATTTTGAAGCAAATGCCGTTTGGTCTGGCTAATGCTCCGGCTTCCAACGTCTAATAAACTGGATGCTTGGCGCGAAACGTTTTGAGTCAGCTCTTGCCTACTTAGACGACCCGTCAGTGGACCTGAATGAAGGCTGCAAAAGATTAGAAGATATGGGCACGTAGATAAAATGTATGTAACACATTGTAACAAATTTAAAGATATAGCTATACTATTTATTACTTACAATAATTACAGTTGAGATGAATACTGTTCTAGTTATAGTATTGATATTATGCACCAAATTAACCGAATGTCGTGATGTTGTTATTATGTAAAAAGAATAAGATAAGATAAACAGAAATAGCAGTTTTGTATTAACTTATTTCGTTTAGTTCACATTTTTAAAAATTTTACATTTGCTGACTGGCAACTGGGTGAGTGCACCGGGAGGTTGCACTGTATCGGATGGCCGAATGTCGTGATTTTGCATTGTAGCATAATTTTACTTAGAAATATGGCAACACTAGCTGTCACTTTTGTAGCCAATCACGAACCCGAGTATCATTATGGTAGGGGTAAGTGTGGGGACAGACCGGCATTGGCAGTCGGTAGGCAATTGGTGCTTGGCTATCGTAGCATTAAGACGTGTCGACTACACACACTGGATATTAAGACTGTGAATTGTATATTAGTTTGGAATAAACAAGTTGAGTTTATGAACAGAGTTATCATTTTCTTAAAAATAGTGAATTTATGCTTCAATAATTATGATAAAATAAAATTAAAATAGCAATTTTCAACAACTACATATTAGGTCAAAGTAGATATACTATTTGTTGGGTGGGAGCGGAGTCGTTTATGTGGGCTACACCCTTTAACCAACTACCCAACTACTCTTTACCATAAGCCCTCTTGACAATGTCATTCAAATACCAAAATATCTTTGAACGCGTTTTGGTAATCATGCGAACAATCATACAGTCTGTAGGATTTTAATTTCGTTTTTTACGGGCACTATACAGTGCCCGAAAAAAACGAAAGGACACTCTTTTAAGGTTACTTACGATAATAGTCAGTTATACAGTATGTTAGTTTAAACGAGGGACTTATTCAAACCCGCAATAGTCCATGCTTACATGATACTAATCAACATATGAACAAAAAGAAAACACTAGTACATAACAGATAGATCCATACCAAAAACTTCGCCTAAGTTTCGCAACGTGTGCGCCATGCGCTTATCGCAGAACATGTGTGCGGGTCAATGACCTTTCTAGGTGTAATCATTTCATTTTTTTTTTCTTTTTGCGCGGGGATGTGCCCTGTCGGTGCATCGGGGACATCACAAAGGAAAGGGGCGGAGTTTGCGCACGGAGCTCAGGACCGGCACGTGTTTTGCCGCGTGACACCTACTTGCGCGCTCAGTGTCCATGAGTAATGTATTTAATTAGACAATAATGTCAAAAATTAAGGTTATAGGTTTTTTACTTATTTGGATTGAGAATCGAATACTGAATACCTTCCCTCAATATGTCCCTCGTTTAACCTAACACGCTGTATAAGTTCCTTGGTTATACCACCTTATAATCAACCTCTAAATACGTAAAAAGTCGGTGTAGGAAGATTTGATGTCTGTCAAATTGATGGAAAGTATTGATGTTGTCATGTTGTTGTGTAAATAAATAATGTTATTGTTCGTTGCTCTTCTTATTAGGATAATTAATTAATTCAATGGTCAGTTTGATTTTACATGGTCCAAAAAGTGAAATAACTATATTATTAATTAGTTACAAACATTGTGAGTACCTACTGTCTCTTCTACTGTTTATCTTACCACTACTACTTAACAAATGCGAAAGATTGCCTGGATGGACGCATGTTTTGTTTGTTACTCAATCATGCCAGAACGGTTGGATAAATTTTGGCGCAAAGACAGATTTTAGTCTAGAATAGCATAAGCTACTTTTTTTAAATACATCACAATTTACACACGACCAAAGTCGTAGGCAACAGCTAGTATAATATTTAGTACTGCTGTATTACCTTCAATGGTAAACTAGTAAAGACTTAGGGCTCAGTCACCGTATTGCAGACACAACGAAAATGAACCTTCAAGATGTAAACATAAAGTGGTTACTAATAAATGTAGGGGAAAATAGATAAGCCGTTGGTTACAGTGGCCATAACAGTTTGCTGCAGTTAACTGGTAGTTGGTAACCTCGTTGACAGTGTCTTTGTAACATGCTACTCTCGAACATGGTCCAAGAACAAGAACATTGTCGCGGATCATTGTTTAGTAATCTAAATCTATAGTCTATAGAAATAAATATAATTGGATCTGTTTGTGATTTGAAAAGCTCGTGGCTAAATAAGAACAGCCGGTTGGATTGATCTTTAGGTTAAGCTGTGCTTGCCTAGGTTGGTCTGTGGATGGGTGACCATACCCCAACATACCGAATTTCCTCCGTGCCTCGGAAAAAAAGTTAAACTGTTCGTCCCAGTGACCAGTCAGTTCACCAAACATTAATTCAAAAACTTTTACTTGACAAGCAACGATTAGCAAACACATTATTTATCATTTCATCATTATACAACAACAAGTTTAACAAATAATTCCATTCGCAAAATAAATATCCGATAAACTTTTATCTAATAACGTATTATTTGACAAACAATTCTTTATTTTTTCATTTTATTTCATAAAATAACGTTTGAAATAAAGCCATTACACATATTGATAGTGCCATTAAAAAAAAATATAATGAATTTGGTTTTCTATAAGCACAAATTTTGTGACAGAAATGAATCGCCGCAGAACCGACTCCACGTAGTCTTTTCTGCCCTACCCCTAGAGTGTTATTTAAATCCGCGTAGGCGCGGAGGGGCGAGGCGGGCTGTGAGCTGAGGAGCAGGTGGCTTTAACACTCGCCGCCGCGGCTGAGCAGAAGCTGCGGTGGTGAGCGTTAAAACCCTCTGCGACGATAAGCTCGCGTGTGACCGCCGGAGTCCCGCAGCGCCGGAGCCGTGACAGAAACCATGCCTGCTGCATGCTGCATGCCTGCTGCATGTTGCGTGCCTGCTGCATGTTGCATGCTTGCTGCTTGCTTGTTGCATGCCTTGCTACATGCTTGCTGCTTGCTTCCTGCATGCTGCTTGCTGCATGCTGCTTGCTTGCTGCATGCTGCTTGCTTGCTGCCTGCCACTTAGCCATTTACTGCCATTTACTAACCTGTAAATTATTTTGTAGAAACGTGATTTTTCCCAATGTATCTAAATAAGAAATGAAAAATGTACAAATGATTAAATATCATCTGATTCATTTGATAAAAGAAGTATTTGCTAAATAAATGTTTGTAAAACGAATGTTTTTAAAATAAAATATTTGCGGAATAAGTTGTTTGCGAAATAAATAGTATACGAAACGTTGGTTGTTATATGAAAATTTGTCAATGGACTTTTGGTGAAACATTAGTGAACCGTTGGTCCCATTTTCCTCACGTTAGGTTGTCATTTGTACATCTTTGACGGTCGTTACAGGTAGTCAGTGGCCCAAAAAGTCTGACAACCAGTCTTACCAAGAGTCATCATATTACCCAGTACTAACTGGGTTGTGGAGGTCAGATAGGCAGTCGCTTTACGTAAAATACTGATATACAGCTGCATCCGGTTAGACTGGAAGCCGAACATAGTTGGGAAAAGGCTAGGCAGATGATGATGTATCTGTTTGTAAATAACAGATTCTGACTGGGTGCATGTTATGTGCAGTTGATAATAAAGGGTGGAAGGGACGGTGACGCCTGCCAGGGTTGCGAGCCTATTCGAAAGAGATACCGCGGCCCCGGAACATAAAGGGCGAGGAAGGAACATGGATGGGTTTTAGTCAGTAAAAGTCTGACACTCCCTCCCGCTCCGCCCAGAGTAATTTGATGTTTTCCCATCCTAAAAAAAAAAAAAAAAAAAAAAGGGACGGTGACGCACAACCGCTTACCACGTATTCAGTATATCATTTCGAAATAGAAATCACCCACATACGGTACTAATAACAAAGAAACAATTTTTGACCACTTTCAATGACGCGGAAAAAGAACCTGATGTCCCATACATTTGGGTCGAGTAGGTATTGGAGTTTTGTACTGAACAGCAGATTTTTTTTTTGGCGAAAAGTAATTTTGTACATTTTATGCACCCACCAAACTGCGTAAGGCGCTCCACCCACTGCACCGCGCCCCGCCGCGGTGCGCGGAGCGACGTACAAAGATTCCCACGCATTTCCGCGTCGGCAGTGTGTTGTGCTAGGCGTGATTCCGGTTCAAATAGTAATAGGCATAGCACAATACTTAATAGTAAGCAGCAATAGAAGTCCCCTATGCAAAAATTATTGCTGGGAATGACTTTTTTTTGGGGTGAAAAATCAAGTTTTGCGCTAAAACTCCATTTAACGCACTCAACACATTGTGCTGGTGGATGGATTGAACAGTGTGGGGGTCTTGAAGGTGTTAAAAGTAATTATAACATTAGAAACATATATTTAAAAAAATAACTTGTGAGAAGTTGAAACTTTGACTCCTAAAATCTCCGTAACTAGATAGGTAAGAAAAGCAATGATGGGGAGAACAAATGCCTCTCGCATTCGTTAAGAGTCTTTTTACACTCTGTATATTATGAATCAGGTCATATAAAACGCATTTCAGATGGTTGTGAAACTATACACGACGGAGCTGAGTCCACCAGTGATTGCTACTATTATGGCTTGTGAGATCTTCAATGTGTCCTTCGAGAATGTTGTAGTTGATCTTGAAGATAAGAAACATATGAGCCCCGAGTTTTTGACAGTAAGCTCTTATTATTATAGTTTATTAGATAATAGCAAGGGAAATTTGAAGTTGATAAAATTGAGACACCACTTCAATTATTAGGGTTCCGTAGCCAAATGGCAAAACGGAACCCTAAGATTCGTCATGTCTGTCTGTTGGTCTGTCTGTTTGTCTGTCCGTCCGTATGTCACAGCCACTTTTTTCCGAAACTATAAGAACTATGCTGTTAAAACTTGGTAAGTAGATGTATTCTGTAAATCGCATTGAGATTTTCACTCAAAAATAGAAAAAAAAAAGTAAATTTTGGGAGTTCCCCATACTTAGAACTGAAACTCAAAAATTTTTATTTTGTCACACCTATACGTGTGGGGTATTTATGGATAGGTCTTTAAAAATGATATTGAGGTTTCCAACATATTTTTTTTCTAAACCCTGTAACTTCTAAAATAAGAGAATGATAAAACTAAAAAAAAAATATGATGTACATTACCATGTAAACTTCCACCGAAAATTTTGAATTTGAACGAGATCTAGTAAGTAGTTTTTTTTTAAGACGTCATAAATCGTAAACAGCAGTTTACCTTTCATTCAATCTGCTACGGAACCCTTCATGGGCGAATCCGACTCGCACTTGGCCCCTTTTTTGCAGTGATTCAGCCATTTCATACAACGATCAAGGACTTAAGTACCTATACTTACAGACTATTTCAGTTGGTCAATTTACTAAACAAATAATTTCCCTTCGCGAGGCAAAGTTTTCTACAGTAACATTCTGACTTTCAGAAAAATCCGCTGAAAACGATTCCTGTCCTTGAAGATGATGATTTGATCATTCATGATAGGTTTGTAGCAATTTTTCTGAAACTTAGGCGCTGAGTAGACGTAGATTTTTCAACAACTGCCAATTAAAATTTTGCCCCATGAGAAATAGTCGTAACTTTATGTTATGGGTAAAAGGTGCTGCTTTGAGGCCAGTTAAAGGAGTAATTTCAGCTAGTCAGTATAAATCTGGCCTACTGATGGGATATACTGTTGGCTTTTGACTTCCTCATTCATTTCTACATCCGGCCTTTAATTCTGTCAAATCCACAATTCATACAAACTCGTGTTTACTCGTGGTCATGGTGAGACACATCCTAATTTATTACTTTGCAAATAGATTTGTTTTTTTCCTTCTCTGACGGATATTTTGCTTCTAAATCACTCGTTACTCATGTTTTTTGTTTCCGTTTTCGCAGTCATGCTATATTGATGTATCTGGCTGATGCTTATGGAACGGATGAGGCATGGTACCCAAAAGATCACAAAGCAAGGGCACTTGTTAATCAGAAACTGTTCTTTGATACTACAGTTCTATTTCCGAGATTGAAGAACATAACGGTAAATAATTTTGTTTAATAATTTAAGATTTTAAGCCATTGGTCATCATTTAAAAGCCGATAATATAATTTTAGGTATTGTTAAGTGGTGTTAGAAAAGGGCAAGTAATGTCCTTTACTACAACACTTAGCGTAGCTTGCTCCCCAATTCGGTATGTAAAGTATTTTTCAGGTATTTTTTTTACATTTTTATTTCGTAAAACATTTAATTTTAAGCAACTAATTTTAAGCTTTTTTTTTCCAAGTTACAGTTTCTTTTTTATTATTTTTTAAAGTATTATTCGTGATGACGTCATTTCATAGCCTGAATAGCTTTAAGTCTTTGCCACGTTTTCAGTAGGTACATACAAAAAACACTAAATAACTTCAAAGTTGACATTGATGACAGTTGACGCTTGACAGATACGTGTTTTTATTTTGTTGTGAAATGTGAATGCTGTGATCGTGACTGTGATGTAAACTTTTTGTTTGAGTTTCTTTTCCTACGATTTTTAGCAAATTTTAATTTCTATCCATTATCCGTGCTGCGTATCCGTGCAATGAATCTGTCATCGACAACTAGTGCTAAATGCTTCGTACCGTCATGTAAAAACACTACAACAAATAGCCGACACAAATTGTTTGTAAATGTGAAAGAAACGCTAAAAAAGAAGTGGTGCAAGGAAGTAAATATGGAATACAAGCCTGGGCGTCGTCTTTTTTGTTGCGAAGATCATTTGAACGCGAAATTATCAGCGCGCGATGCATTCAAATAAATAACACAGTAACTAGCATTGACAGTTTTGATTTGACACTGACGGTATGACAAACAAAAGTATTTTTTTTTTCTAATTTATCTTGAAAAGCACGAAGGAAGTAGTCTATTCAAGCTACGTTATGACGTCATTTAGAGGTCAAATGAAAGTCAAATGATTACAAGTATTATTGTGAAAATAAACACAATCTTGTGATATAGAAAGCTAAAAATAGAAAAATAAGGCATAAGACCCTAAAATCTCCAAATGGTTTTGGAATCAGCGTAGGTTAATTTTTACTTTACATACCGAAGAATCCAAAGGGTTTCTTTTCCATTTCTTCATCACTTTGAAAAATTCAGCGTGAATAACGCAAGTCTTGTACGTACACACACTGTCAAAGTTAAAACCATTGCGATTGTACCTAAGTGTAATGCAAATATTTAGTTTGGTAGTCTAAACCAGTTCTCGGGACCTAAAATGGCCGCTTTAGCAGCATCATAAAAGAATATGTTATCGTAATATGAATTACGATGAAATTCTTTAAATGTTCGCAGACGCGGTTAATATTATGGATTATCTCATGTTACAACGGCCATTTTAGGGGAGCCCTGATGTTTTCCTGAACTTCAAATCTTAAAGTGCGTCACGTTTGGGCTGCGGGAATGTTCAAAAGAGATTCCGTGGCCCTGGAACACAAAAGGCTAAGAAGAAACATGGATGGATTTTAGTCAGTAAAAGTCTGACACTCCCTTCTGCTCCGCTCAGAGCGGGAGGGGTCCGATTACCCGTTCGAAAAAAGAAGTGCAACAATCGTGTTGCCACTAAAATATGAAGAACAATTTTATAGGTCCATTAAGTACTAACGACCTGTACCTAACTTAAAAAAACAACTAGTTTGGTGTATGCAAGCACCCGGGCCAATATTTTCTGCATGGTTAGTTTACAGAGTAACCGACCATCTACTTATTTTAGTTAAGGGTTGAGCTTATATATGTATATTCATATAATAGGTTAATATCATGAATCATATTCATGATTACAGATAAAAAACCTCAAAATTCCAGGAATATGAGGTTCCCTGGTTTTGGGCGAAAAGAATCGGAACGAATCAGTTCCCTGAAAAATTCCTAAAAGGAAAAACCACCCGTTTTTCCTTTTAGGAATTTTTCAATTTATGCCAGATTTTTATGGCAGTAGTTTCCATTTTTTTAATCATATCAAAACAGATGTCCTTTGTTAACGATTGTTTTTAATTATTTTTATGCAAAAAAGAAATACATATATACACAAATAATTAACAATTACTGTGCGACATTTTCTTCGTTCAGATAAGACAAGTCTACTTCATGCTCACAAATAAAGAAAGAATTCAAACCGCAGTAAATCTGGGTTAGACGTCCAGTGTAGAACATGGAGCCACACTGGTCATGACTCCCTCCGGTTGGTTGGTTTCCCCACCAGGGTACAGTATCGTTTATAGCAGCTCCTGTTGAAAATAAATAAATTAAAAATATTTAAAGTCATGCACCCTAATTATGCCATAACTTAACATCACATCATGCCTGAAATCCTCAGAGGGTTAGGCAGGGGTGGCTCTATGAACTCCCGGAGTAGAGACCGCGTAACGGCAACCTCAACGTTAAACGTCCGAAAAAGGGTCTCAGGGTAAGACTAGATGTGAAAGGTGCAGGACATGGGTTTGTGGTTGGAAGAGGCTTATGTCCAGTGCGATAGGCTGAGCTGTACCCTATAAAAGTACACGTACATTACGTCGGCCGCATGCACGATGACTGCTGGGCAAGATACACACAATGGGTGCCTACACATGAACAGCGCCGCCGAGGCCAACCCAGAGCTATATGGCGAGATGACCTAGATGGGTACCGTGTGGGCTGGATCGAAGTGTCACGAGAAAAGAGTTGTAGAAGGAATTTTGGGAGGCCTTTGCTTAGCAATGAGTCAAACAATAAAAAAATAAAATGTTCAAGTCTCATGTTATAAACCTTCATTGTCACTAGTACCATTGACAGTTCCATGATGCGAACAGGGTGAGGCTGTTGTCATCAACCGAGCAAAAGCTTAGACACGCGGCGGCTGACAAATTCCTGATTCTAAATTCAATAACACTTTGCCTGACTCGGGAATCGAACTCCAAGACCTCATATTTGACGGTCGCGACCACTAGATGAACAAGGCAGTAATTGGGTTAGTTCTTGATAACACCAGAGACTTATTGGGGATATTTGTCTCTTGGTGAATCCT
The DNA here is from genome assembly GCA_950022955.1 of Xestia ashworthii. Lineage (NCBI taxonomy): Eukaryota > Metazoa > Arthropoda > Insecta > Lepidoptera > Noctuidae > Xestia > Xestia ashworthii. Next base: position 16,470,692 of record OX465554.1, read on the forward strand.
CCATGAAGCTTTATTTTTAATTATTATGACAATCTCTATGGAACTTTGATACACACGTACCTTTAACTGTCGACCAGCCGTCGTTGTATAAGTTATGAAAGCCTACATGATACATTCCTCTTAGGTAACTGCCGGTGGCTAAGTTTTTCGGTCCAGCTTCCGCGAGCTTCACGAGATCATCCACCTCCAACCAATCGTTGACCACTGTTAGGTAAGATTGTTCTGAGCTGCATACATTGTAAGCATCGGTCCAGTTTAATGCAGTTGAGTGTAGCTTATAACATCTGCCATTTCTTTCGTTGTAAGAGTATCCTATAAAAAATGTATCAAAGTGAAGAAATCTGTCGTAGATAATTTTACGTCACGCAATTGCGGATTAAGCAAATCATAGAACAATAGTGGAATTAAGCAGTTGTGTGTTCTAAAGTCCCAAAAGGGCTCCTAATGTGTTCAATGATTCGTTTAGTACAATCATGAAACCTAAATTTGAAACAAATAGGTATTTTCATCATAGAACTATTGAAATCGCTGAACTCCTTCTACTGGGAACAGGCCCCAATTCATAGCAGAAACGTATTTTTGCACGCCACTTCGAACTCGCCATTCCAGGTCCACTTACCACTTCTTTCTTTGATATCAACTACCTGGTGTTCACGACACAAGCCTCGTTGCTTAGTGTGGCACTATATGGCACTGTGAGTAATGTCCAGCGATATTTATTTATTTTATTTATTTCTGGGCCGGCTCGAGCGACGGTGGCGTCCATTTCCCAGCACTAAGTGAAGATTTCTGATAAGTAGTCATTCTCAACAAACTACCGAACTGTTTGCAGTAATGTTCCTTTTATGATGATGGTGAATAACATACCTACATACCTAAATCAGGAATATTACATTGCTGGTTCCATTCCAAAGAGTGGAGAGACTTCTTGCAAATGAATGGATTCTTTCTATCACAGGCCACATCGACCATTTGACCATTCGCGTACAGAATTATACATTGTTCCGTGCCTTGATAATTGTTCGGCTCTCCTATCTTCCAATTGTGGTAAACATCCTCTGCTCGCTTACCTGTAAATTATGTTATCATAAATTAACAGTCACACGAGCCAATCTGTATGGAAGCAAAATACATGCTTCGTCGACCCCAAATTACTTGGGAAAAGGGCAGATGGTGATGATGATGCGCCACTCTGCTGTGCAAATGAATCTTCTCCTACAGCGAACACTTCGTTTCATCACCAAAAGTTTGTTTGATGATTGGATGGAGTATTTCAGACGTATTTAATAGGGTAGACGACAAAAATATAATTAGTCTGTCAGGTAGATGATTAAAAAATTTTGACCCGTATTTTTTATTTTGTTACGTAAATCAAAATTTAACGAAGATACGACGCTTATCAAATTCCGTCGTCATACCGTTTCCGTCGAAATACGTCACGCCTAGGTCTTTGTCAATGTTCATTGATATACAAAAACAAAAAATACGTGTCCATTATTTTTTAATAATCTAACTGACGGACTAAATAGATTTATAATGTTTTATACTGTCGTGATGCCTATTATTACTGGGTACAATACATCCTTCGCCTGTTTTGTCCATTGGAGAAAACAAGCATGACGTTATGTTAATCCAATCCAGTTACGCCACTGGCATGGAAAATAACGTGAGGGAACTCACGTTATTTTCTATGACAGTGGCGTTTAAAAAACTCGTTGCTATTATAATGTTATAAACAACAGGGTGTCTGTAATTTGGACAAACAGCTTAACTGGGCAAAACACATTGATTACAACATCACAAAAGCCAGTACATCCCTATGGCAATGTAAGAGACTCCGCGGGAGAAATTGGGGCATAAGCCCCAAAATCACCTACTGGCTATGCACCACAGTTAGTTATCCGACCAATTATTACATACGGCTCTTTAGTATGGTGGCCTAGGACCAACCTAAGTACGACCCAAAAGGATCTCGAGAAACTACAAAGATTTGCCTGCGTGGCAATCACCGGCAGCATGAGAACATCACCTACTGCTGCTTTACAGGTGATGCTGGGGCAACCACCCCTACACCTCGTCGTAAGAGAGGAGGCGGCCATAGCGACTTTCAGACTCAAGGTATCCGGCACCCTAAGTAACAACTCTAGAATCAAACACACGCATCAGAGAAGATGCAATCAAAGAACAGCCGATGATGGCATCACCTATCGACAGAACCCTGAAGACCCACTGCTTCAAAAAACACTACAACATAAAGCTCATGGAGGAGTTTTGTGACTACTCAGGCACAAAAGAGCTAAGGATCTACACTGATGGATCAAAAACCAACGATGGGACAGGCGTCGGGGTGTTCTCCGACAACCTAAACATTAAAATATTCAAATCTCTTGGAATGTTCAACTCTGTCTACCAAGCAGAGTGTGTAGGTATGATCCAAGCAGCACACGCTATAGAGTCCTCCCTGGACTCTATAGCGTGTGCTGCTTGGATTATACGGATACCAACATTCGAATACTCTCCGACAGTGCCTCAGGCCTTCAGTCCTTAAAGAGTAACCAGATAACGTCGAGACTAACGCTAGAATGCCACAAGGCCCTAGAACGAATCACGGTGCTAAACCACAACACGGTAACGCTGCAATAGATTAATAATAATAATCTTTATTTCAAAAAGCCAAATACAGTTTGTCCATCTCAAACAAAACAGAAAAGAAAACGTTATAATATGAAGTACAACACTATGCTAATTTGAGATAGACTGAACGACTGTGTCTGTGCTAGTATAAACTGTGTTACAGACACAGGCGCCTTCCTCTTACAGTTCATTGATAATTTGCTGCACTTTTTAGGAGTTTCTGTGACCATAAAAACTTAGTTTGACAAAAGTACTTAACACTAAATCACTTATTAAAATTTGTGTAAGGAAGAAATGTGTGTGTGGAGTGAGTATTTGTGTCGTGCGGCTATGTGTGGTGTGGGTGTATGAGTGGGTGTGTGTGTTTAGTTGTGTGTTTCGTTTGCGTTTTAGTGTAGGGTAGATAAAGAAGGAACAATTTATATCTGTGTTTAGATGTGTTAGTAAGAGGAGAGGTTAAGAGGAAGTTAGATTAGAGGTCACAGTAGATCACTCGGCAACGATGCGGCTGACGAACTTGCCAGAAGAGGATTCAACACAAAACCCTTCGGACCCGAAACTATTGTGTCCATTCCCTTTAAGCAGCTCAGAAACAGGTTAAAGGATCACACCTGAATAGAAACGGAGAAATGGTGGTCCTCGACACCAGGATGTAGGCAATCCAAGGAAGCTATGCCATCCCAGGATACAAAGCTTACCAGGCGACCTTCTACTCCTGGACAGACAGACATAGCAGCAGACAGGCAGAGCGGCAGATGGCGTGGGACCATCACAGGGCCGGCAGTCTTGACAGAGATAACGACAGAATCGCTAACTTTTAATCGCTGACTACTAACGAATACATTCGTTTGCAATAATTATGCTCACTAGAAAAGCGTCTAGGATGTAGAGACTTTCATTATTCGCAAGCATCATTATTGCAATCAAATTTATTCGTTCTTTATTAGCAATCGAAAGTTAGCGATTTTGTCGCTATCTATGTCGAGACTGCCAGCCCTGGACACTGCTCACTGAATAAACATTTCCACACCCTGGGAATCACTGACAGTTCTCTGTGCAGAGCGTGCATGGAGGCGGAGGAGACATGGCGCATGTGCTCCTTGAGTGCACAGGCGTTACCAAGATTCGCGAGGAGATCCTGCGAAAGCCAAGATCACTTGCGGTTGTCCTGAGGAGACCGGGAAGTTTGATCTGCTTCTGGAGGGAGGTGGGCTGGTTGGAGTAACCGGCCACCATGGCTCACGCACAATGGTCCACCTCAAAGACTAAGTGTGGAAACCCCATGATAGATAGAACAACAGCGTGTCTGGAATAGTACCTATTTTAACTTACCGTCAATAGTCTCAAATCGTCCTCTCACTAATAAGTCTGATAGTCCCACATTCAGTGTCCACCATGTGGGCTGGGTGCTGTTCCAATAGGAAATTACAGCATCAGCTTCATCCTGGTTGTCTGGGAACCACAAAATGGCTCCTTCCAAAGCACACGCCCTTTTTGCATCAACAAAGAGTTTGGGTAAAGAGGATATCTTATAAAAACTTTCTGTTGCTTCTAAATATTGATAGTCATTCCGAAAAAACTTTTTGTCTTTTTGTCCATCTGAAAAATATCGTCATTTGAAAATACATTTTGATGCAAGTGGGTAAATTTTGTCATTACAGCTGAGGTGAAATTCACACCCAAGCCGTAGGCGAGGGTATTATGGAGCCGAGAACTGCAATAAAAATGCCCACATGTATCAAAGTGGCCGTTTTTTTGGCTAAAATATTTAATAAAAAAGCAGCGGCAGTTCTCGGCTGCAATCACAAACTTTCCCAACTTGTATTAAAATTTACTAGTAATCCTAAGTGTGGAAATAAAACACTAGTAGAAATATATGAAAAGTATCCACGTGTGAATTGCAATGCATGTCTAATAGTAATGCGATAGGAGTCAGTTTTGGAGGAAATGTATTGATAATTAATTATGTTTAATTTTATTAAAACAAGTCGAAACTTGATCAAAATGGGTTTATTTTTCTTTGCCTTACATAATAAAAATAAAAAAAAAAACAACTTACACGTAAGATTCAAAGCTAAGTGCAGTAAAAAAACCACTAATATTTTTTTTGAAAACATTATGAATTATGCACCACCTTACTGGTCACAATAGCAAAGATTGACGTGAAATGAAGCAAATGAGTATTTGTCAAGACATTCAGATACGATTTATCAAATTTATTGAAGACATAATGTAAACAATATTGATAGTAATTGCACTTGACATGACCTATTAAACATGTACATTTTTTATGATATTTATTTCATACCAGTTTCCTGTTGATTGAGAAACTTTGAAGCTGGGAAATACCCGAATTAATTACGTAGAAATCGTGAGACAAACTTTTTGACCTTTTTTCCGTAGTATTCACTTAAAAACGATGAGATACAAAATTGTCAGTAGATTTATACAGAGATTTATATAGAGATTTATGTAAAAGTAAAAAAATAATAAAGGGTTTTTTTATTTCTTAAATAACCACAGTTTAAGCTAATTTTTAGGGTTCCGTAGCCAAATGGCAAAAAACGGAACCCTTATAGTTTCGCCATGTCTGTCTGTCTGTCTGTCCGCGGATAATCTCAGTGACCTTTAGCACCAGAAAGCTGAAATTTGGTACCAATATGTATATCAATCATGCCGACAAAGTGCAAAAATAAAAATTTAAAAAAACATTTTTATTAGGGTACCTCCCCCAGACGTAAAGTGGGGAGCGATTTTTTTTTTAATTTTGACCCTGACGTGTGATATATTGTTGGATAGGTATTTAAAAATGAATAGGGGTTTTCTAAAATCATTTTTTGATAATATTAATATTTTAGGAAATAATCGCTCCGAAAGTCAAAAACAATGTGTCCCCCCCCCCTCTAACTTTTGAACCATAAGTTTAAAAACCGGCCAAGAGCGTGTCGGGCCACGCTCACTGTAGGGTTCCGTAGCTTCCCAGACCATTAAAAATACCAACATTTTTCGTCAGCAAAAATAACTTTGTTTTTCATAGTATTTGTATGAAAAACAAAGTTATCATTTGCGTTTTTTTGAAAAAGTGCTATATAACTCAAAAACTATTCAACTCATCAAGTTGAAAATAATTTTCCTAGAAAGTTCATATAAAGGTCTACTTCTGTGATTTTTTTCATATTTTTTAAACTTATGGTTCAAAAGTTAGAGGGGGGGGGACACATTGTTTTTGACTTTCGGAGCGATTATTTCCTAAAATATTAATATTATCAAAAAATGATTTTAGAAAACCCCTATTCATTTTTAAATACCTATCCAACAATATATCACACGTCAGGGTCAAAATTAAAAAAAAAATCGCTCCCCACTTTACGTCTGGGGGAGGTACCCTAATAAAAATGTTTTTTTAAATTTTTATTTTTGCACTTTGTCGGCATGATTGATATACATATTGGTACCAAATTTCAGCTTTCTGGTGCTAACGGTCACTGAGATTATCCGCGGACAGACAGACAGACAGACATGGCGAAACTATAAGGGTTCCGTTTTTTGCCATTTGGCTACGGAACCCTAAAAATATGAAAAAAATCACAGAAGTAGACCTTTATATGAACTTTCTAGGAAAATTATTTTCAACTTGATGAGTTGAATAGTTTTTGAGTTATATAGCACTTTTTCAAAAAAACGCAAATGATAACTTTGTTTTTCATACAAATACTATGAAAAACAAAGTTATTTTTGCTGACGAAAACTGTTGGTATTTTTAATGGTCTGGGAAGCTACGGAACCCTACAGTGAGCGTGGCCCGACACGCTCTTGGCCGGTTTTTTGTTGTACCTAATTTTTCCAATTTTAGTGTCGCACATGAAAGTTTATTTGTATACTTATTTCTCAACAAAAATCTTTTTGTTTTTCAGTACGCTTTAATAGTTGAGAGAAAACCAACTATAAATAAGAAATGGTTAGACAACATGGATGAAGGATACGCGTTGATGGAAGCATTTCTTAGTAAAACGGCTTTCATTGCCAATGATTCCATTACGATTGCAGATATTTCAGCCTACAGTAATATGTCTTGTTTGGTTCAAGTAGTGCCCTTAGATGAAAATAAGTAAGTTAGTCATAATTATTTAAACATACCTATGCTATTATCACGTGAGACAGCGAGCAATATTTGCTAACAATTTTATAATTTTTGAAAAAACTGAACCACGAATCGAACACCGAAAATTTGGCACACAGATACTTTTAATCTCGGTAGTCTTACCAAGCGGTATCGTATTAATTATTAGGTATTTGAATTAACTGGCTTTTGGAGATCAGAAAGGCAGTCGCTCCATGTAAAATACATGCAGTTAGACTAAAAGCCGACCCCGACATAGTTGGGAAAAAGCTAGGCATATGATAATGAGTACTATCTCATCTAACAATAGGCATGACGACAGTATCAAAAATTGCTAATCTATTTAGTCCGTCAGTTAGATTATTGGAAAATAATGGACATGTATTTTTTGCTTTTGTAAATCAATGAATATTGACAAAGATAAAACGCATCAAAACTCGGGAGTGGGGGCTCGTGACGTATTGAGAATTTTAAAAGCGTCGTGTCTTCGTCAATTTTGGTTTATGTAACAAAAGAAAAAATACGGGTCAAATATTATTTGATTATCTAATAGTATTTTTTTTGTCGTTTACCCTATTATCGAACTACACGCGGGTGAAGCCGCGGGCATAAGATACTACATAAAATTGTTTGATATCATATTTGCGCAACTAAGGAGTCTGTGAATCTACAACTTATGATGCACCGAAAGCGGTCCACTCTGCTGCCGACCACTAATGCTGTCTTTTATAAAACGTTAAAAGCCGACCAAAGAATGACAGTTTTCAAAAGTATGAAGTGGCCAGTAATGAAGGAAATATCTGTTGTAACCATAACCACAACGTTACCATACAATGATCATTTAAATTGATTATAATTATCATCGTAAACATTTCCTGCATCCTATATTTCTTTAACAACCCTAGATTTTTGCAGATTTTGAAATAGCGAACTGTCATTTGTTTTCAATACACTTCCTCGAAAATTGGTTATTTTTGCACTACGATTAGGTTCAAAATGCAGGGTATTTCACACATGTGCGTTTTTCATGTTTTTTCACACATGTGCAGAAAGAAAAATTGCCACTGATAACTATACCTATACTTAGTCCAAACTGGTCAATGCAGAATAAAAAAAAAACATTCACATCTGACTAAATAGAGTCAGAAGTGAATGTTTTTTTTGTTTAATTTCGGATAAGTGATCTACGTCTTTACGGCGGCGTAATCTGAATACTCAAATTGTGTTTATAAATTCAATATCATAGATAAACATGATTCTTTAAAACTAATATTTTCTTTTATAAACAAATTAACATTTATTTGTGTTCTAAATTCAAAAATATATAAAAAATACTATTTTTATATTAGGCTGTATTCATACCTTTGCTTCTCCTTCAACCTGGCGAAAACAAAGCGCGGAAAAAAAAATATTGTCTGGTAATAATTCATGACACAAATATTTTAAGTACATTCTTTTACTTTATTTCTTCAAAAGTGTATTGAAAAACGTAGTTTGATACACGTGGACATTTGTTAATGCAGTTCTCGGCTCAAAAACACCCTCGCCTTACGGCTCGCGTGTTAATACCGCATTGAACTACAACAACAAACTTTCTCCACTTGTATCAAAATGTACTATTTTTTCAGGTTTCCAGAAACAACCAGATGGTGCAAAGAAATGAAGAGGCAACCTTACTGTGTAAAGCATAATAATCCTTCAGCGGCTATCTTTGGCGACTTACTGAAGAAGTGTCAAGCTTCTACATCAAAATAACTACTTTCTTCTTCTTGTTTATCGTGTGGTTAGTGCCTAACGTACAGTGCAAGTACTTAGGACTCCATTAGACTCGATTAGATAAATTTGATAGTTATTCTCGATAAAATGAGTTTTTATGGAGTCAAAACATAAAAACTCATTTTATCGATTTTATCGAGAATAACTTCGACAGCACTTGCTATAATTAAAAATAGAATAGAATAAAATCGAGAATAACTGTCAAATATATCTAATCGAGGCCAATCGAGTCCTACGTACTTGCACTTCTGGTGTCATACGTCGAAAAATATTTCTCAGATATGCTGCTTCCTCGCGATGTTTTTCTTCACCGAAACAAGAGATAATTTATACAATACGCACACGAATCCAAAATATCAGAAGTGCGTGCCTTGAGTTGAACTCAGACCTATGATTTGGTGGTTATATCACTAGGCTATCATTGCTATCATAACCACTTAAACGCCAAAATTATCACATTAAGGTTATCATATATTTGTAAATAATGAAAACTATCTATACTTTCAAAGTTACCAGTCTTTTTTGTTATTTAGAAACTTGTTAAACAATATTTCATACTTCCACTGAGACAGGGGTGTCTTATATGAGAGGGGTTGGCCACCAACCGGACCCAGTACTCGTGGAGTACCCTGGTGGATGATTTATGATGATGATAGGAGAAAATAAACACCCCACTAAAGACTTAACTTGATTAATTAAGTCTTTAGTGATGGAGGTTAAGGCGAAGACAGGTTTTAAACCCAATTTAAAAGCACGGGGAATCGCAAGTGGGCATGTTGTCCTTGAACTCATGGAGAAGGAATACTGATAATGAAATCACCTAATGATGACTCATCAAACGTCTTAAATCACTATTCTTCAAGCGTCAGCGAGTGTGGTACTGAATGAACCCGAATATATGAAGTGGCTTTTGTCTTGCTATGGAAAAAAAACCAGCCCTAAAAAAACAAAATGTAACGCTCATGTTTTGTCAGATGAGCAGGCCAGGGTTGGCCACTTCTGCCGTATCATCATCATTTCAGCCGAAATACATCTACTGCTGGACATATGCCTCCCACAAGTGTCGTTACATTGACCAGTCCCTTGCGTCTTGTATCCAGCGGATCTCTGCATGTCGCAACAGAATTTACCAGAGCCAGTGACGCAGTAGACCCAAGAGATGGCGTACCAAGTTAGAGTCCTACCGAAAGACTCAAATTGCAAAGGTAGGAAGGAAAGTAGGAAGGAGGCCTTTGCAGTAATGAAAATAACAACAATAAAATTATTAGATATAGAAGTACCAGTTTAATTTGGTTTCAACAGAAACACCTGAATGATAACCGTGTATATTCGAAACTGTTTCATCGCCGTTGCTGCATCCGACGAGATTGGATTGAAGTGGGCTGCGTGCCAGTACCCGTAGATTCACATATACACCTACAGTATGATATTGTGAATAAATGGTAAGCTGTGTTCTGACCATGATATATGCCGGTACAAATTGGATTTATTTCCCGGTTTCCCTTCCCATTGGTACTGAACAGAAACTGTTATTGCACGTATGAACGATGAGGTGTCATGAATAAAATATTCTGTTGCGAACGCGTCACGCATTTGATCGCGATTTCAATGTGATACACCAATCACATGACACCTCGTACAAATGATTTATTGCTCGTGTACTCGTGAGTATAACCTGTTTTGGCACGTGTTGTAATAGAATTACTGTTCCCAAGCGTTCCTGTATCAGTATTCTCAATATTATTATTAAATCTCAGGACAATTAATATTAACCCGGGGCTGCGGGATTGTTCGAAAGAGATACCGTGGCCCCGGAACATAGGGCGAGGAAGGAACATGGATGGGTTTTAGTCAGTAAAAGACTGACCCTCCCTCCCCTCCGCCCAGTGGGAGAAGTTATTTGATGGTTTCCCATTCGAAAAAAAAGGACAGATATTTACGCTGATTTGCATCATAAAATGGGACGTTTTCAAATGTATCATCATTATTTCAGTTCGGAATCACTCACTGTTGGGTACTGCGGGATTTTTCGAAAGAGATACCGTGGCCCTGGGACATAGGGCGAGGAAGGAACATGGATGGGTTTTAGTCAGTAAAAGACTGACCCTCCCTCCCCTCCGCCCAGTGGGAGAAGTTATTTGATGATTTCCCATTTGAAAAAAAAGGACAGATATTTACGCTGATTTGCATCATAAAATGGGACGTTTTCAAATGTATCATCATTATTTCAGTTTGGAATCACCCACTGTTGGGTATAGGCTCCTCGTTTCTTTAGACATTCTTCTACGTTCTGTGCGTTCCTTATACGCCTGTTACCCGCGATTTGAAGATACCGTAAACCTAACGTGCTTTTGTACGCCTCTGGTTTCTTAGATCCAAGCCTGACTTCCATTAGATCAAATCATTACCCCATCGGCCATCTCCGCATATAGCCAGATCTCGGCTTAACTCCACCTTAGGTGTATTGCCCATGCCGGGGTTGCGGGACTGCCGGGGTTGCGGGACTTTGCCGGGGTTGCGGGACTGTTCGAAAGAGATACCGCGGCCCCGGAACGTAAAGGGCGAGGAAGGAACATGGATGGGTTTTAGTCAGTAAGAGTCTGACACTCCCTCCCGCTCCGCCCAGTGTGGGAGAAGACATTTGATGATTTCCCATCCTAAAAAAAAGAAAAAAAAAAGGTGTATTGCCCATCCGAAAAAAAACGTCACATGTATGTTACAATTTAAATGTGCAGCATTTTAGTGTTTTACTATAACAAAAAAACACATTTAACTGCAATTTCAATATTAATTTATTAAAGAAAAATTGACAGGTAGTTACTATTTAGAACAGACAAAATATTTTTTGAATTCGATTCACGTTTATAAGAAGCCCTGCTATTCTAGATAGCTTATTTCTAGATCCATATCGATACGGCCTACCTCGCTAAGAATAACTCCGTAATGATCCAGCCCTCAGTAATACCGCAATGAATTGTATTGGGTACTTCTGCATGCAAATGCCATTTGTTAGATTTATGCTTCAATGCAAAACGACTCATTCCTATTTTGCTTTCCGTTTTATTTGAGTATTACCGTAATACCCATTTTTGTTGTTTTTCCGTTGTTGATCAAATTACGCACACAAATCTATGCCGTGTCACAGCTTCATACGGTATAATCTCCTTTGCAGATACAAATCCCCGCATCGGTGTATTGTCTTTTGGGACATATATTTCAATAACTCCGCTATGGTACTGCGTATAAATCGTTCTTTTAGACATTTGACAATAATTTACGTCGATAATTTGCATCCGGACAAAATATGCCTTTATTAATGTATAGTTGAGATATATTTTCTACGGGACCTCATTTATTTATACTTAATGAGTACATTACGGCTTAATGACTTTTTGGGGTAACATTTATTATTCTGTTTTTTTTTTCGTGCAGTTCGAATGTTCTTATTTTGAAAAAAGAACCACTCTGACTGCTATTGAATAATTGATGGTGGGACTGATGGATAATGGCATGTTAAACCTATTTCCAAATGACCTTATTTTAGAAAAGGATGAGGTTGACGTAGTGAGAGAGTCCAGTGACGCACATTCCATTAACACGGACCTATGGTTGGCAATATTTTGTATAAATAATGCCCACTTTGACGCAACATAGGGTATGTCGGGTCGAATAACTTTGACATGTTTCTGACAGTATAGCCGACCTTTTTTGTAAGCACGTACAATGGCTTAAAGGGCGATGGTTCAGCATTCATTGGCAGATATAACTCTTCTATGCTCGTACGCTCGTACCGTTTGGTACTAAAAATAAAGCCTTGACGTTTATGTCCTTAGCAAATATTTAGCCCATTCAAAGATGATAAGCGCATCATAATCAATTCGTACGATTTGACTTCAGAAGCAATCATAATTTTAGGAGTTTTTAGTAACATATAATCCAACTATTATTTCTGAAAAAAATGCCTTTTGTTTGGAAAACACAAATGTATTTTTGCCCAGTTTGCTAAATCGGACTAAACTAAGTTTTAGGTTATTCTGCCTCCTTTCTTGTAACAGATACACAATTTTCCCATTATATAAGTAACCATGGAGGCAAAACGAGGCTAATGTCAAGTAATTTAAAGCTACCATCACACGTACAGGATCATAACCCCAAGGGAAGGATCCCACTGCCATTGCTTGGCACATTTCCAAAATTCTCCCCCAAACTTTAGCGCTCTAATCACGTATAAAACTGCTATTATTCCTTAATGCACCTATATTATCATTCATATTAATTAATGTATAGGATCCATAGTAAAACGAATAACTACGTTCGTTGGTACAGCGGGATCGAACCCGACCTACGAGATCATCATCTATTAATGTTCCCACTGCTGGGACACAGACCTCCTCTCTATGAGAGATAATGGGCTATAATCCACCTAGCGGGCCCAGTGCGGATTGGTAGATGTCGCATGACTCCGAATTGTTTGGTTCTATTATAGGACATGCCGGTTTCTTCACGATGTTTTCCTTCACCGTTTTGAGAGCAGTGATGATGAAATGAATTACACAAAGTAATGCGCATGTCTGGGTTCGAACCCACCACTTACCTACTGTTCGTAAGTCGTGGCCGCCACTACTGGGCCATCGTTGCTCTTTTACATCTCTACTATAGTTGGTGCCAGTTAAGATGGAAATAGAGGTCATTGCTCCGACTTTCATCCCGATGTCGAAATATTTGCGATACTGTCCCTCCACCCGTACAAACCTGTCGCAAATCTGATATCGCTTGAGTCTCATAATACATCCAAAATGACACATGGTGATGAACATACACAACAAAGTGCACAACCCAAAAAAATAAGAAATCGAGCAAACAGGGTACGAAATTAATTGTTTTAAATATTGTATTTTCCTTTTTGACACTATTCTAACTTAGTGAGTTAGTGAGTTACTTCCATTTAAAAAAGTAAATAAATTATCTTAAAATTAGTATCTCGGACTATCGCGCGACAGACATTTGCGCGAAGGACACTTCTTACGCGCACCCACTTACGCGAAAAGACATATTATTATGCGCGCATGGACTTTTGCGCGAAAAGGACCTTACGCGAATGGACACTTGCGTGACTGCATTTTTGCGCACCTTAATGGCCACTTAAGTTTACTCTGTGGAGTAAACACAACATCACGCCTGTTATTACTTGAAGGTGGATTTTCTTTGGGTTTTTCCGACACGGGTGTCTTTTTTATGGTTTCCGGGGACGTTGATCACGAAAATGAGTTCAAAATGAAAATCCAAGATGGCGTCCAGGTTTTTTTCGTTTTTACGTCATGGGTGTCGTTTTCATGGTTTTCGGGGTCGCTGAACACGAAAGTGAGGTCAATAATTATTTATTTCAATTAGGTCATTCAAAGCCACTTTTTCATGACGAATATGAAAATAGATTCAATGATTTACCTTGCCTTTGGTTAAATCTAATATACTTTAACATAATCAACCTCATTTTCGTGTTCAGCGACCCCGAAAACCATGAAATGGCGGAAAAATCGAAAATTTTCCACGGCGCCATCTTGGATTTTCATTTTGACCTCATTTTCGTTATCAGCGACCCTGAAAACTATGAAAACGACACCCATGACGTAAAAATGAAAAAAACCTGGACGCCATCTTGGATTTTCATTTTGAACTCATTTTCGTGATCAACGTCCCCGGAAACCATAAAAAAGACACCCGCGTCGGAATAACACAAAGAAAATCCACCTTCAAGTAATAACAGGCGTGATATTATGTTTACTCCACAGAGTAAACTTAAGTGCCCATCAAGTCGCGCTAAAATCCAGTCGCACAAGTGTCCATTCGTGCAAATGTACTGATACCTTAAAATTATGCATTATTCTTTAATAAAATACTGAATAAAATATAAAGTCAGTAAGTATCTAAATATTCTTATGACATAACTATCTCATCACAAAAAATGATAATTCTGATCTTATGCCGTTTTCACTTTGAAGCGGTCAACGCGTCAGGTGTACAGCACATTATGGTCACGCCACGTGGGCGCCATTTTGATTGAACATTCCGTGTCATAGTTCGCTTGCGTTCGGTCGGAGTGCTATTATTTCTTTGCTTTTAACGATGCGCCGCAACATCGCTGTTGCGATGCGTCTTGCGCGGCGCAGCGCGAAAGCACTGTCCTCTTCCAGTACTGTCGCGTCTCGGTGTGAACTGACGCTAAGTCTACATCCATTCATGTTGATAAAATCCTTCACATTGAAGCATTTTTTACGTCACACGTAAATTTATAAATTCGAAATTATTTATTTTTTTGCTAAGAAACGAATTGTATCAGTTTAATAAATTCGAATTGGAACCACACAAGATTCTCAACCCCTGTATGTCTAGCCGACTGGTACTACGATACTCTAGCGATATAAGCAAGTATCGCTTATTGGTCGAAGTAAGTGTCATTATCGTTTAATGATTAAAATCTTGGTAGGAAGGTGTGAATGACCTCTATTTCCATCTTAACTGGCACCAACTATACCTACGAGTAGTATATTCGAATTCAAGCGGGCTTACTCAGCTCAATTTTTTCATCACCACAGCTTTTAGAACGGTGAAAAAAACCATCACGAGTGACATTCAAAAATCTGGATTGAAAGTTGGAACTGACCAGGGCTGGCAGAGTAACTGAGCTGACTTTTTTGCTTTGGTTCCAACAGCAAATGACCACAAATTATTTCTCATGAAAAACTAAAGTTCTGCCATGGGGACCAACGCTTGTTCTTCCTCGATACCTGTGCCCTGAGAATTTTACTACTTGCCCTGATGAACCCATCCAGTTTAGACCCCAAGTAACTGACAACTTGGGGTCAAAAAATTGCAGCATTTTTCGGATGGGAAATCATCAAATTGCAGATCAAGAGGGCTGACTCAAACCCATCCATGTTCCTTCCTCGCCCTTTATGTTCCGGGGTATCGCTTTCGAACAGTCCCGCAGCCTCGGCAGGCTTCGGCCCGTGCAAACCCCTTCCTTATGGTGACATCTCTTTGAGACGCGCCTGGGAAGCTGTACGTAGATGTCGTACAGTATGCTTGTCATAGCATTATTTTTAAATACCTCTATGACCTCTATCTATCATGGGGTTTAGGTTTCCGCACTTAGTCCTTGAAGTGGAGCATTGTGCGTGTAAATCCATGACCATGACCTCCATGACCTCTGTACTATTCGATATTATAAGTGCCGAGTGCGTTACACTAAGCCCTGCCGTGTACCGTAATTTTACACCCCAAAAACAAGTAATTTCCCAGTAACAAATTTTTTTACGTAGTGTTACTTAGTTTAATATGCTGACAGAATGCAATGAATTTGGCTTCGTTAAGGACCCGTTCACACTTTGTATGAAACGGAGAAAGATCATTATCAGGAGCAACGTGATTTTGTGGGTTTACGAGCTGCCCGAGACACGACCAACCATTCCGGGCTTCAACTGATAAATTCATAATGAAAAATAAAACTAAATCGGTCCAGCCCGGCTAGCATGGGCAGGGGATAAAAATTTTATCCACCGGTTTTTCCACTGACAAGGGACAAAATTCAAACAAAAGTTGAAATAACCGGTGGATAAAATTTTTATCCCCTGCCCATGCTAGCCGGGCAGCCATCTTTGAATTATCGGGGAACATACATAAATAAAAGAAAGGTTCCGACGAATTGAGCACCACCTCCTTTTTGAAGTCGGTTATAAACCAATAACTGTTCGTGAGAATCGATTCCAGGATCTCACGCTTAGCAGTTGATTAATAAGAAAGACTAGTACTAGTGAAATAGTCAAGGGTACCAACCAACCCTAAACACAACAAAATCTGGCTTTTAGTAGTAATAAAACATTAGTTTTTGGTTCAAAGATTAGCATTAAACCCTAAGCTTATCGTTAGAGAAATATTTTGCTTACGTCTTTGTTATGACGTCAGTGTCACAGCTAGCGTGACAAGGGTCGTTGTCATGTCACAATCCTCTTAAGTAGTGTTACTAAAAGCATTACTAAACCCGCCCAGTGTTAGAGTATTTTGGTTTTTCGTGAAGCTAGATCTTGTTGTGTTTTACAGTTTGTAGCTATTAATCAAACTTGGTGTAGAATTTTAATGTGATAATATGACCGTTGCAGATGGTTTGTTTTATTTAAATGTGACATAGGGACCGAGGCATTACTTTGTAGCGTATAACCAGTAGGTACTCCAGCGCCATCTGTGTCACAAAGGAATAACTAACATCGAAATTCATAATGCGTCAGTTCACACCGAGACGCGACGCGACGCAACGCGACACGGCGCGACGGTAATGGAAGAGGTCAGTGATTGTGATTATATACTCTGTGTCGCGCCGCGCCGCCCGCGCCGCCGCCGCCGCCGTGAGACGCATCGCAATGAAATGTGTATCCTTTCGTGAAGTAAAAAAAAATTAAAAAAAAACATTATATTTAGATAACATGATCCATAAAGTGCAAAATTAAAATAAACAAAATTACTAATGATAATCTAAATTAACATTAGAATCAAGAACTTAAAATAAATTACCATAAAAATTAAAAATTAACATTAAAATCAGATTTAAAATATGTAAAATAAAAATAAAACGTTCAAATTAAAATAAGATAAAATACAAATTTCAACATTCAAATTAATCCAAGATAACATTGTTTGGTAACATTTTTTGGTATATTTTGAGTCGCTCCATTAAAATCAACGCGGGGCTTCGAATCTCGGTGTGCTCTTCGAATGATTTGTTTATTAATATAGGTACACCAAGATCTTCATTTAGTCTTGGACTTACATAGTCGCCAATTACAGGTTAACTCTACTATTCACTCAAATAAGTGATAACAAATAAAAACAAAAAATATTAAAACTTAAAATGACCCTCAATCAACGTTTCGCTGATCTGCGCATTGCCTCACTTCTTACACATTTTGATGCGGAAAGAAATAACTTCCCACATTTTTTTTTCTGTGATCTTATTACCTCTCTCCATATATTAACATAAAGCTAATTTTAAGGACCAACATCATTGCTAGTTTTGTTCCATCCACTGCTGAGTGAGTAGGACCTCCTCCGTTCTGTTTCAGGCTTCCCTGGTCAGTGCAAACTATAACGAAGTAGGTACTAGGTACATCTAAATGATTATAACAAACACGAAAAACATGTGAACAATTGATGAGGTTTTTACACTAACATGATGATCATCTACCTAGCTTCTTGTTGGACTTCCAGTCTAACCAGATGCAGCTGAATACCAGTATTTTATAACGACTGCTTATCTGACTTCTCCGACCCAGTTAGTACTGGATAATACGTTATTCCTTATTTTCGAGCCACTGACTACTTAACGATTGTCAAAGATTTACAATTGACAGCCGGGAGTGGACAAATAACAGCAAAACATGCTTTCAGAGGCACCTATTAAACTCAATATGTAATGGCGGGTTACCCATCCACGAACCAACCTATACAAGTGTGGCTTAACCAGAAGATCGACCCGAGCGGTTGTTATTATTTAGCCATGAGCTCCTTTTTACCCCAATCTTTTCAATATTAAACTAATGGGTGAGTAAGTACGGTATCTACTTAGTGGGAACATTATGACCAAGTGAACGGTTTCCCTATTATCATAATGCATTAACATTATTATTATTCCCTGAGGTTATCAACACCGACAAGGGCCGATTAACATAATCTCCGCTTTGCAAAAATCAATGAGTCGCTGATAGTTTCTTTTAAGGCGACTACATGAGCTGAATTATCAATTCTATTTGTGGTGGTTCAAACTTCGTCTGAAATACTGTTAGAATAAAGTTCTAATCAGCTTGCATTACAAAGTGGTTGTTACGTCAGTCACTGCAAATCCGATGCAAATCAAAAGATCCGATGACCTGGTGAAGGTTGCGGGAATCCGTTGTATGCGAGTCGCACGGGACCAGTCAATGTGGCGACACTTGGAGGAAGCCTATGTCTAACAGTAGGCGTCTTTCGGCTGAAATAATGATGATGAGATAAATGAAACTGTGAAAACTGTGTAAGTTATGGGCATTTGAATAAAGCAAGTATGTAAATATCGAAAACAAAGAGTATATGGTTTCTAATTAAAAACTATAGTTTTATTGAAATTACGCAGTACAATCATATAAATGTTAAATATAATTTTTTTTATAATAATTTAGGACTACTGTACTTGGGCCAAGTAGTCTCTTTCCAGGCGAGGCAAGACAAAGAAGTCGCAAGACGAACAGTAAGTTCGCCTGGAAGAGCTACTGGTCCATGAAGGAACTATTTGAGAGTGAGTTGCCTATGGCACTGAAATGCAAACTTATGGTCATGTGTATTCTCCCCGTCTTAACCTAAGGTGCACGGACTTGGTCTTTGACTATCATCCAGAAGTCCAAACTAAAGGTTTGCCAACGAGCAAAAGAGCGCAGCATACTAGGTGTCAAATTAACAGATCGTGTTCGAAACACAATACTGCGCTCCAAAACAGGTCTAGCTGTCGTGGCTAAAAAGGCTGCCCAACTGAAATGGAATGTTTGCCGCATGCCGGACAAACTGTGGGCCAAAATAGCAGAAGAAACTGGTGGCTTGACACAGTGAGGTAGGGTCGCGGCAGGCCACGAAGGAGATGGCGGGACGAACTATCCGAACTGGAAGCAGGACGCGCGGGAGGCCTTTGCCCAGGAGTGGTACAGAGCAGGCTAGGAAAAAAAATGTTACTACAAAATTAGGGTTCTATTTTTTAAAAGAAGATATCACTTTTAAAAATAAAATTGGCTCCACAAGCTGCATGAAGCGGAAGACATGTTAGAAATATAGGCTATCATCGAGTACTGGCATAAAATCCATTACTTACCTAAAAAAACTGCAAAAACAGACGTGGATGCGGATGGGAAACAGCAAATAAAATTCAATGAGTGTGCAAACGCAGTTTTCTTTATTATCTTTGCAGAAATTGAAAATAATGGATTAGAATTACTTTAATATTTATGCAGAACCTATAAAATACTTCATTGTTATATTTAACCATTTTTTAACGAGAATAGCTTTTCTGTCAAAAATCGCGATAATACCCATTACCCGCCTATTTCACTTTAGTTTCACGTGTTGTTTTAGGTATTTCTTGGACGATAAAATTATTATCTTATAGTAGTAACTACCTCAATAACTTAGGATGTGCTTTATGCACTAATAGGCATCTAAATAAATAAGAAACTTTTAAATACACACTCGTTCTGTTCCATTCATCATAATCATTCTCCCGCCTATAATCCAATTTATTTGGGATCGGACAGTATGTCTTCTTTTCCCATACTTCTAAAATACTTAATCGTTTCTTTTCCATTGATGCATAAAATCTACAAACTCATTCTATATCATCTCTCGCTTGACTAAAACCTCGTAGCGCAACTTCCCGACAATCAATGAACTATTTTCGCTTATGAGACTAATATTTTAAATAGCACCACCTGTAACTAAGCACAGCATGTACTCCAGGCTCACGTTGCGGCCTACCTATCAAACTGTGGAACAAAGCCGACTAAGTCTTGTATTATGCAAACAAGCATCATGTAAGGCGAGGATTTATGAGGCAAGTTCGTTGCGAAAATCGCGAGCTCCACCCGTGGGAGTACCCGTGCTCACTATGCCTCCATATATTCATATTTAGGGTTAGGACTGCCGGCTCTAGGCGACTGCCCTCGGGAACGTCGCACGCATGAATGACAATCTTACGTAATTGAATTGATTAATCATTGTAGGAGTTCATTCATATTCAGTTGCGTGGTGTTCATCGTACATTTGTGTTTAGTTTCCTAACAGGTTTATTCAACATTATCTGTGTGTACAACAATTTCGAGTTAGTTTGGAAGTTTAATATGCGTTTTGATCAAAAATTGGACATTTGAATATTTATGTTCTTAAATATAAACCCGTTTTTTATGTCAATAAACATAAAACAAGGTTTTGTTTTTAGCTCGCATTTTAACACCATCACGTTTTGTTTTTTTATGACCTAACTATTTTATAACCTCGCTTCATTTGATAGTTTTTTGTGTGTGAATTTTAGATTTATGTATACTTCTATACTATAATATAGAAAGGAAAGCTTGGTATCTGGCAGGGCTGCGGGACTGTTCGAAAGAGATACCGCGGCCCCGGAGCATAAAGGGTGGTGAAGGAACATGGATGGGTTTTAGTCAGTAAAAGTCGGACACTCCCGCCCGCTCAGCCCAGAGTGGGAGAAGTTATTTGATGATTGCCCATCCGTAAAAAAAAAGTTTGCTATGTTTGAATGTTTGTAACGAATGAATTCAAAAACTACTAGACCGACTTGAAAAATAAATTCACCGTTGGGAAGCTACACTATCCCTGGGTGACATAGGCTACTTTTTATCCCTGTATTCCCACGGAAACTCGAACTACGTGCTTAAAACCACGTGACGTCCGGTAGTTTAGTTATAAATTCAAAAATCCTGTGACGTCACATTACGTCATGTGTCTCTATCAGTTTTTATACACAAACTGGAATCGCTAGTGTGGGCAACAAGACTGCTGGGTTGAAGTGGGACTGGGCGGACCATGTCTGTAGAATGCGTCAGGACCGATGGGCCAGAGTCGTTATGCAGTGGGTGCCAGAAGACGGGTGTCGTCGTGGTGGTAGTAACTTACGTATAATGTTTATATGCCTATAAGTAGCTACGGGACGTATAGGCATACTATACGTCTCGTAGCTATCGGTGTTCCATTAAACAAAGCTAGCTTGAAATAATTATTGTTAGAAATATTATTATTGATAACTAGTAACATCAAATAAATACACTAGCGCCATTAACTAACTCTAAGCAGCTCTATGTTCTATATTCTATAGTCTGTGTTTTGTATGTCTTTTGATTTCATTGGTAATAAACCATTCATTTTGCTACACCGAATTATATCGTCTTATTAGGTTAGGGACTAATAAAAGTAAAATATGTGAATATTTTGGTAGAATAAGCTAGCATAGGTGTAGGCGTCGTTTTGTCGTGAAGTGTGTTGACGTTGTTGCGAATTTTCAAATGTAACGAAAATGGCTACCAACATGTCGTTCTTAGCTAACGTTCCTAAGCTAAAGGGACGTGAGAATTATGACGAATGGGTGTTTGCAGCGGAGAATCTGCTTATCTAAGAAGGCACAGCAAGTTTTATCAAGCAAGAAAGTGCAAGTGGAGCAGCCGCAGACGATGCAAAGCAAAAGCCAAGTTAATCCTCACAATTGACCCGTCATTGTACGTTCATGTCAAAGATGCAAGAAGTACGAAGGATTTGTGGAAACAGTTGGGGAATACCTATGTTCGATGATTCCTGGTTTTCACGAAGAATCACACTGTTGCGGTACCTGATATCGATGCGCCTCGATAATTGCGATTCGATGACGAACTATGTGACGAAAATTATCGAAACGGCTCAGAAATTATCAGGAACAGGTTTTGCCGTGAACGATGAGTGGATTGGCAGTTTAATGCTGGCAGGTTTACCTGAAAAATATTTACCTATGGCGATGGCGATAGAGCATTCGGGGATTGCCATTACAGCCGACGCGCGACGTAATCAAAACAAAGTTGATCGATATTGCTGGTAATGATGACTCAGAAATAGTTAGTGCTTTCTGGACTACAGGGCAGCACAACCGCCAACATTTTAATTCTAAAGTTGGCAGCAATGCAAAAAATGACAGTTCGAGTCATCATGGCGGATTGTCTATGTAGAATCCAATACGAAGAAAACAGAGAAATCGCGCATATCAAATGTTATCGTTGCAAACAGATGTTTACAACTGAAGAAAGTGTTTAGTGGCTGTGGCAAATGAGATTAAAGGTCAAGCTGGCCATAGAATGTAAACAATGTTTGTTTACATCTCCTTCAGTGGCAGTCAGTAGTGAAATATGGCATGAGAGATTGGGCCATTTGAATATGAATGACCAGAGCAAGATGAAGGATGGTGCAGTCACAGGAATATCATATACAAATAAGTCAGTGTTCAACAAAAATACGTGCACAGTATGTTGTGAAGGTATGTCACATTTACCATTTGGTCACAAGGGTACAAGGAGCAGCGAGTTACTGGAAACAATCCATGCTGATGTCTGTGGACCAATGGAGTGCAATTCTATGAGAGAATTAAGGTATTTCCTTATTTTGTTGATGACTTTTCCCGTATGGCATTTTAAAGAATTTAAAAGTATGACAGAAAATCAACAAGGCAGAAAGGTAAATTATTTCGAACAGATAATGGCTAAGAGTTTTTTTTTTTTAGCAATGAGTTTGAGGAATATTTAAAAGATGCAGGTATAGTTCACCAGAAAACTAACGTTTAGACTCCTGAACAGAATGATGTGAGTGAACGCATCAGTCGAACCATTGTAGAATGAGCTCGTTGTTTATTATTTGATGCAGGCTTAGATAAGAAGTTTTAAGCAGAGGCAACAAATACTGCTGTCTATCTTAGAAATAGGTCAGTTGCATCAGGGTTAGATAATAAAAAACTGTATGAGCTTTGGACAAAAAAGGAACCAGATTTTAGTCATGTTCGTATTTTTGGCAGCCAAGTGATAGTCCATGTACCAAAACCGAAACA
Organism: Xestia ashworthii; assembly: GCA_950022955.1. Taxonomy (NCBI): domain Eukaryota; kingdom Metazoa; phylum Arthropoda; class Insecta; order Lepidoptera; family Noctuidae; genus Xestia; species Xestia ashworthii. The sequence goes on from OX465554.1 coordinate 16,493,866, forward strand.
ACATAAATGAGGCAGTAAGTCGAAGAAACATATTAGTTAAAAGATACAGACAGAGTGTATGATCCTGTCAAGCGGTGTGTAGTGATGAGTAGAGATGTGATTATTCACAAAATACAGAAGGAAACTGTACAAGCATTGCAGTTGTATCAGTTTCAGTTGGGGATGAATCTTAGATGTATTTTGATGTATATTGCTGTTCTTACAAGACCAGACATATCTTTTAGTATAAGTTATCTGAGCTAATTTAATAAGTGTTACACTAGTGTTGTGTGCATTGTGTTCATTGGAACTATGCAACAAGAATACTCAGATATCTTAAGAAAACTAAAAAACATTGTCGTAATTTGTAAAAGAAACAGCTGAACTTAAAGGATGTTGATGCCGATTGTGCATGTAATAATTTTGCTTTATTACGTTTTATTGTGTCTGAATCAGCTATTTCTTGGGAGAGTAAGAAACAGAGTACATGGCTATAGCTGAAGCCAGCAAAGAAGTTGTATATTTGAGATCCTTGTTAAATGAATTTATTGGTCATCCGTGTTCTGTGCAATTATATAATTATAGTCAAAGTGCACAGAAGTTGGTGGCAAATTATGTATGTCATAGAAAGAGTAAGACATATTGGTATTCGATATAATTTTATAAAAGATGCAGTTAGCAATAAAATTATTGATTTAGATTGTTTGCCAACAACTTATAATATGCCAGCTGATGTGCTTAGTAAAGCTTTAAATTTTGTAAAGCATAACAAATGTAAAGGAGGCTTAGGTATTAGTTTAATAGAGCCAGAATGTTAGTTAAAGTGAAAAACAGTTGTTTTGAGAAGTTTTGTTTATTTGCTGTAGTTGGGGTGTTAGAAATATTATTATTGATAACTAGTAACATCAAATAAATACACTAGCGCCATTAACTAACTCTAAGCAGCTCTATGTTCTATATTCTATAGTCTGTGTTTTGTATGTCTTTTGATTTCATTGGTAATAAACCATTCATTTTGCTACACCGAATTATATCGTTTTATTAATTATCCTACCCGCTTGATTCAGAAAAAACAAAGAAAGCTTTTCTGTGACGTTTTATGTCTATCGGTCTGTAAACTAAATGACAGACAGCAACCTATCTATACGTCCTGTTAGTAAGTTATTGAAAAACAGACAGAGATAGCAACCTACCTATACCTGTTAGTAAGTTATTGAAAATGGCCTTTAGAGGCGTTTTTGCGAGATTGGGTGGAGAAAATCGTATAATGAGAAGAGTGGCAGGCTGTAAGGGTGGCATTTGCCGAGAAGTGGGATATAGACTCATCATCTGCCTAGCCTTTTCCCAACTATGTTGGGTTGGCTTCCAGTCTAACCGGATGCAGCTGAATACCTGTATTTTACATGGAGCGACTGCCTATCTCTCCTCCACAACCCAGTTTGTACTGGGTAATACGATACCACTTGGAAAGACTGGTTGTCAGACTTTTTGGGCCACTGACCACCTGTAACGACTGCCAAAGATGGAAAAATGACAGCCGGGACCAACAACAGCTTAACGTGCTTTCCGAGGCACGGAGGAAACTCGGTATGTAAGGGTGGTCACCCATCCACAGACCAACCTAGGCTAGCACGGCTAATTTTTTCGATTCTGTTGTGCACAAAGTAAACTTAATTTAGGCTATTGCTGTCTTTTTCTCTCTAATAAAACGAGAAAGAGACAGACGTAATTTAGACCTGTCAAATTTAATTGGAACTAATATTTCCATACAAATGAAGGGTGCACGTAAAAACATGTCGACTAAAAACACGGTGAAGCGCAAGGCATAAACTAGTTAGACATCTCTAAATTTGTTCATAGCTATAGCCGTCCTTTTCTAACACTGTCTTTTAGTAAAAGATAGCAATAGCCTAAATTAAGTTCAGTTTGTGCACAACAGAATCGACACCAATATAGAGTAAAGAAAAAAACATTTAGTACATAGTTAGATTTGATACGGAGGTTGTCTGTAGGTTATTTGTAAACCCATTCTGTAAATCTAGACACAAAAAGTTTGCCAAAGTTTACAAAGCGTGCCTATCATAAATTAAATAGATACTTTTCAAAAACATATTTCTGTAATTTATATGAATTTGAACTTTCGTAAGTACTTGATTTAGAAGTATTTCAGTTTTAAATCTAATTTGATACTTGCTCCAACTTCACTTAAGTGCTTGATTACATAGCTCGGTCTTATGTTACCTAATTACTTTAATTCGGATAATTGTTTTTTGTTGAATAATATATTGATAAGACTCGTAGGTGAGAGCAGCGTTGGCCCAGTGGTGGCGGCCCCGACTTACGAACAGTAAGTCGTGAGCCCAGACAGGCGCATTGCTTTTGTTTCATCAAAGCTGCTCTCATAACGGTGAAGGAAACATCGTGAGGAAACCTAGAACCAAAAATTCGAAGATGGCAATAGGAATCGGCCTATCCACACTGAGCTCGCGTGGTGGAGTATACATACAGGGTGTAAACCACCTCATCACAAAGCCGTTAACCAAGCATTCTGTACATCAAACTAAGTAACTTTACGCAAAAAAATATAGCTGGGAAACAACTTTTTTTTTTTAAGTTAAAAATGATGTTTTGTAGTAGAACTCAATGTAACGCACTTAAAACATTGTGCCGATGGATGGATTGAATAGTACGGGGGTCGTGGAGGTGTTAAAAGTTAAAATCTTACAAAAAAAACTTATATTTTAAAAAAAACGTGTCAAAAAGTTGTAACTTTGATCCCCCATATCTCCGTAACTAGAAGGTTCCCAGGTATGGTGTAGAATAAAAAAATAATCTCAATGATGGGGAGAACAAGTGCCCTTCGGCTTCGTGAAGAGGTGTTTTACACCCTTTATATCTCATTCCGTATGAGAGGAGGATGTGTCCCAGCCGTGGGAACATTATAGGCTGATGATGATGATGATGACGACTCGTAGGTTTACATACATCTTTAATTATTTTGTTAGTGGGCAACTACAGTACTTTCTCAAGTTATTATGCCTTGTGTCTGTGACTGTAGCTTCGCTTTATTTTTCGTTTTATCGACATTCAAAAGTGCCGTAATGGTCTAGTTGAAATAAATGATTTGAGTTTGAGTTTGAGCTTAAAGTTTTTATTTTACAGGCCTACCTTAGTTACAAATGCTGCAATTTCCAGGCGATTCTTGCGAAGTGATATTAAGGAAAAGGGATCGTGTCTAGTCGATAGAACGAAAACATGCAATACAGGCATGTTTTAAGAGCATTACCACAACTAATAGGAACATCATATCAAGATATGTTTTAGATAGGTATCTCATCAAAATGTGTTTCGTTAATGTTGTCCGCTTTAGCAAAATCATAAAAGGATAATAATCCAAATTTATGTTACAATTCATAAATTGATCAAAAAATTATGTTTGTGTTTTTTCAGGTTAGGCCCCCAGATCCAAAATTAATATAATAAATTATTAATATTATACTTATAATGTTTTCTGATGAATTGTCCGCCTGTGCTTAACCAGCATAAAACACTTAATTCTCTCTCTTTTTATAATATCTAACCAAGACACCGACGACGATCTTGCAAAAACAAATTCTGAATGTTTTTGTTCTGACCTCAAAGCAATTTCAAACCTTTGCCATCATTATTCAATCTTGTGTTAATATTTAAAGGTATTAAGGTCGATAAAGAAGCCTTGCCCCTCGGAACATCTCGAGCGATGTCGTAAACAGATCTGAAGATGACAAACAAAAGTATTTCAAGGCTTTCAGAATCAGCGGATATTAAAATGACAAAAGATATAGATCGTAGAATGGATGATGAAGTATTTTCTTAAGTACCTCTATGAATAAATAAATATCGCTGAACATTACACACAGCACCATCTTGTGCCACACTAAGCAACGAGGCTTGTGTCGTAGACACCAGATAGTTAATTTACTACTTAGATATACTGTTTGTAAATACATATAAGTAATATTATTGAGGATTTCAAAATAAACCACAAATTGTTTCTCTGAAAATACAAAGTTTTGTTTTATTTAACATGCCTTTACAATATTACCACAATTATCGTTCAACTATGACAATTATACTTTTATCTCACCTGAAAATACAAAGAAACGACATTTAAAGTTCACTAATATCGTCTCCTCAATTATATCCCTTCATTTATCTCTCTACAAGTTTTTATAACAATTAAATGCACAAAATTATCTGAACATCATCCGCCATTCAATAACGCCTCACTCCTATCAACTTCCACAGACAACTTATACACGCGCGAAGCGCGGCTAATTTGAATTAATGAAATGTCATTTCATTACATACATACTTAAACATATAAACATCCGTGACTCGGAAACAAATGTCTATGCTCATCAGACAAACATTTGCTCCTACCAGAATTCGAACCCGGGACCCTGAGAACGTAAGGCAGCCTGGCTACCGCTGCGGTATTCGGGTTGAGATAATATCACGTCATCTTAATATAAAACAAAGTCTCCCGCCGTGTCTGTCTGTCTCTATGTATGCTTAGATCTTTAAAACTACGCAACGGATTTTGATGCAGGTTTTCTTAATAGATAGAGTGATTCAAGAGGAAGGTTTTAGTATATAATTTTACGCGGGCGAAGATGCGGGCATCGGCTAGTTTATTATAAGTCCGTTCACGTCAATAAAGTAGTAATATTTTGTTGATGAGATGGCGAGTGTTACAGAAGTTTTGAGGAAGAAGACATACTGTACCAACCACAAATGTCTTAGAATAAGGGCAAGACAATAGGTTAGTTTCCACCATCAATAAATTGCAAATCTATTTAGTTCGTCAGTTAGAGTATTGGAAAAAAATGGACACGTATTTTTTGTTTTTGTAAATCACCGAATATTGACAAAGATAAAACGCATCAAAACTCGGGAGTGGGGGCTCGTGACGTCAGAACTCACTAAGAATGATACCAAACAGTGACGTATTCGGAATTTTAAAAGCATCGTATCTTCGTCAATTTTGGTTTATGTGACAAAAGAAAAAACACGGGTCAAACATTTTTTGATAATCTAAGTGACGGACTAATTAGATTTTTTCAGTTAACAAGCCTATTATCATTTGCCTAGCCTTTTCCCAACTATGCTAGGATCAGCTTCCAGTCTAACCGGCTACAGCTGAATACCAGTATTTTAATGGTACGACTGCCTATCTGACCTCCACAACCCAGTTAGTACCGGATAATACGATATCCCTTGGAAAGGACTGGTTGTCAGTCTTTTTGGGCCACGAACTACCTGTCACGACTGTCAAACATCTACAAATGACAGCCGGGATCAACGACTGAACGTGCTTTCCGAGGCACGGAGTAAACTCAGTATATAATGGGTGGTCACCCATCCACGGACCAACCTAGGCCAGCACGGCTTAATAAAGACCCAACCGAGTGGCTGTTATTATTCCCACGAGCAGATCCGAAAGAGAATGATGACAGTTATATTTCAATAAACTAACTCTTCGAAAACATTCTCTGAATTTAGGAAGTATCATTTCATCCGCCATATTGGATTAGATGTGACGTCACGTACCTCAATATGACACTCTCCCGAATAATACGAATCTAACGACTTCTCGTTTACTTAAATCGGTTAAAGCATTATGCCGTTTGGTCCCTAGCTACTAATAGACCAGCCCATCTTTCCCCGAATATGTCTTAAACGATGACTTAGGGATTTCATGGCATTGATAGCTATGCAATTGGCTGTATAGTTACTTCAATCTGTAGATAGCATAAAGGGAAGAGGCCCGGAATAGCATGAAATACATAAATTATTCTATTTTCCAAAGCCAAAGAAAAGTAATACTTTTGCTGTATTTTATTATTTAACAACACTCTGTTTCTGCTTATTTACATAACATCACGTCCCAAATCCCCAAAGGGTACGACAGAGATGTTGTACCTAATAGTACTCCCCCATTTTGTCTGTTATGTTTTAAGTCACATGTAACACGACGAGCCTATTGCCATTTAGCCGGTCGCAAATCTAGAATCCGTGGCTGCTAGTGAGAAATTCCTGATAGTAGAAACCAATAACAGTTCCCGACCCGGGAATCGAACCCAGGTTCTCATGCTCAGCAGTTGCGATTACAATCACTGAACCAACGAGGCAGTTCACAACCGAAATGTTTCACAATACTTAATGTCGTTACAAATCGATGGTTTCTCGAAAAATAAATTAATAAGCTCATACGTAGCCACAAACAGCTGTTCTCTATAACTTACTCACGAATAACAGTTGGTTAACAAGCCAAAGTCATACGTAGCCACAAACAGCTGTTCTCTATAACTTACTCACGAATAACAGTTGGTTAACAAGCCAAAGTCATACGTAGCCACAAACAGCTGTTCTCTATAACTTACTCACGAATAACAGTTGGTTAACAAGCTAAAGTCATACGTAGCCACAAACAGCAGCTGTTCTCTATAACTTACTCACGAATAACAGTTGGTTAACAAGCTAAAGTCATACGTAGCCACAAACAGCTGTTCTCTATAACATACTCACGTACAACTGTTGGTTAATGTGCCTTCTTCCGTGGCTATCGGTGTTTCTATAAACAAAGAATATCCTATCCGTGTCACTTGCTGTCACTTCATTCATAGAAAAATCAAAGAAAGCTTTTCTGTGACGTTTTGTTTTTAACCGTCCATTAAACAAACATATCTCTGTTTGTTTAACAACCGGCTAGAGTTATTGAAAATGGCCGTTAGACTATTTCATACATAGAATGTTAGTAAGTACCATTCTATGTTCTGAAAAATAACATCAGACTTGCAAGAAAGCCTTTCAGCGCAACTTTTGAGAGTAGCCAATAACAAGTTACACTAAATTAAAAAAAATTAAAAATCCCCAACACACAGGGCCATAATAATTTCAAGGTATTTTTTTTTTTGTTGGAACGAAGATCCTTAGTGCGTCTTACGGGTAGTGCGATTTAGTAGAAATCATCACGTTACGAAATGACGTATGCTGTGTGTGTAGTATAATAATATAATGTTCCTCATTCCCTTTCAATATAGTGTACATTTATTCTACTAGTAAAAAAAAAAAGCCCAGCCTTTTTTAATAATAATACATAAATGTCAAGTCGTAATTGTTCCCCCGTGTTGTTCTACGGCCTGTCAAGTGAAACTTTCGCAATAATAAAAGTAGAGAGATACTCACAAAGTTTTTTCCTGTTTCACAATGAGACTGGCAACATTTCAGATAACATTCAATTAGCTTTTTGTACAAAACTTTCAAATGGTTGGAACTTTTATGTGCTTGAAAGTTTTACTTTTGATAATCAATCATCGTACTAGAATATTTAAAATGTAGACGTTTTGTTAAAATGTATTGTTTATTTTTTTTGCAAAACACTAATGCACTACTCATAGGGTTCCGTAGTCTTGACAAGGAGGGACTATATGGGTTTATAGTTTCGTCATGTCCGTTTGTTCGTCCGTCCGTCCGAGGTTTTCCTCAGAGACTGTTAGTACTAGAAAGCTATAATTTTGCAGAGGTGTGTCGCACCGACAAAAATGGCCAAATAAAATTTTGGAAAATATTTTTTAAGGTGTACATGTCAAGTGGGTATTAAGTTTTTTTCGATGTCTTTCCCATCGTGTGGGGTATCGTTGAATAGGTATTTTAAAATGTCTTAGGGGTTGCCAACGCTATTTTTTGACTTAATGTACCACTTGCGAAATATTAAACATTAAAGAGTAAATATTTGTTTCAGTGCCCTACTGAAACAAATATCCTCTAAAAGCTAAACTGCTGGCTTGAAAAATCTGGAAAAATTAATGATGATAGTACATTTCATGAATTTTATAGTAAATCTATAGCGGATTGGATAACTTTATTAGTATAGCAGTAATAGTCGTTGAAATTGGGTGTTGGATAATTTTGTACCAAATACAAAATCCTAAGAATAAATAGTTCTATATTGTGCTAACGGGCATTACGGAACCCTATACTGCGCGTGTGCGCGATTTTTTTTACGTCAAACAAAGAAAAGTTCACTCACACCACAGAATTGTTTCATACAGGAATCGCCATAATTCGTAGACTTTAGTATAATATTAAAGACATTCTGGCAATCGAGCTGTCAAATTTATACAAACAGCAGAAATTCGAATTTATATGAAACAGACTAGAGTAGATAATACTCGTTTCCGTGTAAAGTTCATGCATACTTCAAACCTAAAAACCTCCTTAAGCCATGATGCCCTCAATATAGTTTTATCTGATGGAATAACGGAATAGGAAATTATAGCCCCCGTACTAAAAGCGCATAAAAATGCTATCGATATGGTCTAAAAACGTGAAAAATGAGCCCGGTTGAATAATGAGCATCCAGTTTTACCATAAACGCTAAAAGTAAACGTAGCACGGAAACCAATATATTGCATCAACTACCAAAGTTTCCGTTTTGACAAGATTCTGTATATTTTGTTTTATAATATGTATTAAATAAAAGGCTAACCATATCTATAAACCAAGTCAAAGTGATAACTTGAAAAAAAATAATTGGTAAACTTATTTTTTTAAACGAGTAATTGCTTGAAGATAGAACTGTCAAAAGTTAAATAAATAAATAATAAATAAATATTGCTGGACATTACACACAGCGCCGTCTAGTGCCACACTAAGCAAGGCTTGTGTCGTGGTCACCAGATAGTTGATATACCTACTACATATATACTTTTTGTTTGTAAATACATACTTATTATACATATAAACATCCATGACTCGGAAACAAAATAATGTCCATGCTCATCACACAAACATTTGCTCCTCCCGGGATTCGAACCCGGGACCCTAAGAACGTAAGGCAGCCTCAATACCGCTGCGCCATTTGGGTCGTCAAATTCTTAGCTTTAGTTTCTTTGACGATTCTTACTTCATTTAAATTATTGTCTATTTTTTGTTGTGTTCATAGTCAATTTAATGTAATTACTTAAGTCAAAATTATTACTTTATTTTGACTATAGACACGTTTCAGAGACACCACGCTTATTTCAAATACGTGTATACCGGTACATGGAGAACTACGAGAAAACGTGAAAATTTAATAACAATTCCCCCGTCCGGGCACCTTTGCTGCCCGCATAGGGAACAAACTCCAAATAACATTCAAAATACTGCACCACACACCCTTTAATCCGTCCGTAATCTTCTAAGTTTTCCCACAGCCACAATGTAGTCTCGTTAAAATCAAGTAGATTGCGATACGACTCTGAGGGGACAGGATAAAATTGTTTTGGTACAGAAACGGTTGACAGCTTCGCAGCTGGCCGTTGACAACGGTCGTCTAGAGTGACACTGTAATCTATTACGCGGAACACCCGGCCCCGCGTTTGTTCCCACTGTTTAGTCGGACAACCAACTAACCATTGGCTATTTCGGTGTAGTAAAAAAGTCATCGCTGTACGCGTGGCCGACAATCGGTGACAAATGATGGATGGATTACCGACCTACGTTTCGCTGGTGACAAGTCAACCGCCTTGGCAAAATTATGCGCTATGGGGCCGACACAAAATAATTGTTCCGAGGCTCCCGTAACAATTAAGCAACTGCGACCTAGAACGACAGTGGCGAAAAGCAATTTTCAAATATCTGTAGACATTACGTAATTTGCAGTGACAGTACTACTCTACTCGTACTCTATTGCCTGGGATATCGTGTTTCTCTGTTTCTTTTAGCGCACTTAAGATGACAAAGCATCTAATGCGCTGTAAGTTTTTTTTCTGAATCTATCTGGAAAAAGCTCTCACATGGTTCTCATCTTTCGATTAAACATAACTTCAAACACCCTGCTTAAGACAGGCGAGAAAATTATTGATACTGGTGCTCAAACGTACCGATGCGCGTTTTATAGTTGTTTTTTTCTTAAGTAGAATTTAATTCCCAGATGGGAAATAACTGAAAAGCTTGGCCAAGACATATTCCTTGGAATTCCTATGTAAATTACATTGCTTACGTATTGATTTCCGAAAATATGTAGTCCGTCAGAAAAGGTCTTCCGATCTCCATCTAAGTTATAGTCGTTTCCGCCCCATACCCTTGTTATGTCCGCTTTTATGAGAAAATTTATTCTTACCCGGTTTTGTTCCGCGAGCGTAGACGTACCTAACTATAGATATGTAAAATGTTCTATAAGTAAAGTTTTATCTATACTAAAATAAAAGAAGTAAAATTTGTTTTTATAAGTTTGTATGTAGAGGGTAATCTCCGGAACTATTGATCCCAATCTAAAAATTCTTTCCTGGGCAAAAAGCTACAATAATCTTGGATGCTACTATGTTGTTTAAATTTTACCTAGTATGCCAAACTTGAAACTATCACCATTTTTGCATACGGAGTCGCGAGCGAACGTTCTACATTTTCGTAGATTATCATAATTATTTGATAAATCAACAAATTGCCAAAACCTACTGAACTGAACTAAAACGTTTTGAGGAAAGGGGAACTTAATAACCTAGGCGCTCGTAGTCAATGGACTGGCAACGTTCCTATTACTGAGCCATTGTAGACTTCAACTAGTTTTTTTATCCTACGTGCTTAAAGTTGCATAGTTCCTATTATAAGCTTTGAAGAGAATAATAATTTTAAGCTTGAAAAAATGAGTGGCTTACATTATTTCTTGTAACAGTGAAAAGGAATTATATTTTAACCTCACACAAGTGGACTTATTATGCGATTTTAAGCGTCAGTTAATGATCTTCGTTCTTTATCGGTATTAGAGTTTTTATGCCGGTCTGACTTGGCTTTACATGCTATCAAGAAAATATCTCACAGTCATGTTGGTTTCATTAGAAGGATGAACCGACTAATATAGCGTCATTCTGATTGCATCAAATACCATATCGTGATTGACTGATAATGTCTTGGCCTATGGGAGCAAATCAAGAACTTCTCTCAGTTCCTACTTACTTACTTACTTATACGTAGGTTAATTGCTAGATTAATTTATTAGAGCCAGACGATTCTGGGCCCATGCCCAGAGGTGTTAATTAAGGTTCAGTGGGGGTCCAGCTGTCTGGACACCCGAGCTGTCTGGCTGTGAGAAGCTCGTGAATAATTCATAACAGCCGCTCGGGTCGAACTTTAAGTTAAGCCGTCCTGGCCTAGGTTGATCTGTAGATCCCGAAACTCGGTATGTAAGGGTGGTCACCCACCCTTACATACCGAGTTTCCTCCGTGCCTCGGAAAGCACGTTAAGCTGTTGGTCCCGGCTGTCATTTATAGATCTTTGACTGTCATTAGGTAGTCAGTGGCCCAAAAAGTCTGGCAACCAGTCTTACCAAGGGATATCGTATTACCCGGTAATAACTGGGTTGTGGAGGTCAGATAGACAGTCGCTCCATGTAAAGTACTGGTATTCAGCTGCGTCTGGTAAGACTGGAAGCGGACCCCAACATAGTTCAGAAAAGGCTATGATGGGGTTGCAGCTGCCTTCTCGTACTCGGTACATTCATGGTGCCTGAGACGGCTTAAAGAACTGTTCCATTCCCTAAAACAAATTTGGGGAGTTGGTTTCTGGACATCTATTTTTTATGAGGACTAAAAAACTAACGACATATTTCAACAACGTCTAAAGCCTATTTCACAGATATGACCTTATCCTAAGGCCACATCGAGTAGAAAAATAGATTTACTACTTACATTTATTTTTGTGTCTCGGTACAGATGACAGTAACGGGCTTATCTTATCGCGCCTGATCTGTAGCGAGGAGGATACTCGTTGTAAAGAATACGACGTGTAATTTAGACTAGGATAACTGGTATTGTTTTGACTGGTTATAAATGGAGATTGTGACCTCACTTTTTCTGTGGAAGTACCTACCTTACTTTAGGTAACAACAATTGGGTAGAAAAGTCAGTCGTGGTGGCTTCGGCAGATATCAAAGGTGTGATGGATAGCTGCCATACTATAAAGCGTTTCTTTTTATATTAAGGGCTAATAGGACGGTTTACCTCCTCAACTGCCAGACACTTTCTTAATTAGAAAATCCTCGCCAGACACCTTTAAAGTATGTTAAATTGTTAATGAAATTAAAATAAAAAGGAAAAGCATATTAAGTTCCAGTCATACAAACAAACCGATACTATTTCCCGGGGAAAGGCTACTTGTATAGGTTTTGTTTTACTTACATAATACTTTATTACATTTACCTTTGTGTAAAGAATCGACCTATCTTACAACGCCATCCATGATGTGCAAACAAAATTCAAAAATATTATTTTGAAAAACCATGTGAGTAATTAATAATAATCTTTTTTAGTTACGTCAAATAGAGCATCAATAATGCAGTTCTCTCGGAACAACTTTTGGCCGATTATCGACTTCTTTCAAAGAATTGGTTTTTCTTTTATTTTCATCATCATCATCATCATCATGGCATCAGCCTATTTATGCTCCCACTGCTGGGACACAGGCCTCCTCTCTATGGAAGGGAATAGGCTATAGTCCACCACGCGGGCCCAGTGCAGCTTGGTAGATGTCACATGTCTTCGAGTTTATGGTTCTAGGCCATGCCGGTTTCCTCTTGATGTTTTCCTTCACCGTTTTGAGAGCAGCAGTGATGAAATAAATTACTCAAAGTAATGCGCCTGCCTGGGTTCGAACCCACGACTCACTAAACGTATGTCGGGGCCGCCACCATTGGCTTTTGTTTTACTTATTCTAATTTAGACATTAATTTGTGAGATAGTTGCTACAAATATCCCTTACATCGTAAAAATAATACATATCGAACAGTCACATTCGGTTTGTTTGTCCCGTGAGAACGAATTCGATACCAGTCCATTGTTTTCCTATAATGGATATTTTATGCAACTCTGTGTGGAGCCTTTATGCCTCCAATGCTAGTGAAGTCATTGTTTCAACTGTTGTCTATAATAAAGTTGTTATATTTTTATAAGGTTCTACTTTATTGGTTTTAGATGAAGTAGAAATTCATAGTAATCGCTTGTTAGTAGTATCTAATATTTGTGAATTTAGGAAGGGTATATGGTTTGGCTAATATAACACGAATTTAACCGAAAACCGACGGACCGTACCATTGCACGGTTTTTTTACTGCCTTGTAGGTCTCTAAGCAGAAAGTCCTTTATATGATTCCAGGGTCGGGCAAAATGTTATTGGGTTTTTCCATAAGGGATTTCTCAGTAGCAGTTACGGAGTTTGAATCTGTACCCGGTGTGTGTTTTACCGAAAAATATCTACAATAAGGCAACTATCTTATCTTCAAATAGGATATAGTCATTCTGCAAGCTTTTGAGAGCTTCTCGATCGTGCTTACAGATACTCGGGTTGCAATGTTACCCATATTATTTTTCCACAACCTAATGTCATGCAACAAAGACATTACCATAGCAACAAAGACATTCTTAACAAGACATTTTATAAAGGGGACGACATACCAACAAAGAGTAACACAGAATCTGAAAGATTTATCTAAACTGATTATTTCAGCACCGCCGTGACAAAATGACTGCCAGAGGTCGAACAACAGTAAAATTTAATCAAAATGTAATTTATGAAGATTAGTGTAACGCGGCGTACAAAAGGATCGTATATTGGAAAGAGAACAATGCTTCTGATGTCGACGGTTCATTCCCGGGAAATAGTTTGTGGCTAGAACGGCTTTGGGGGTGAGCTACGAAGCTTTGGCGTTTTTCAATAGGTTTTTTTTTAACAGCTTACATCGTGTCCCACTGCTGTGGAAAGACCTCCTCTGTCTCTTTCAAAACCTCTCTCTTGTGCGATCTTTGGTCATTTAAACCCCGCAAACACGTTTAAATCGTCACGCCACCTTCCCCACGGTCGACCTCGACAGCGTTGCCCTTCCTCGGGCGTCCAGTGTGTGACGATCTTTGCCCATCTCTGGACGTGGCCTGCCAAATCGCACTTCAGCCTGTTTTATTTTCTCCAAAATCAGCTACTTGAGTCATGAAGCGTGAGGTAGCGTTTCTATTCGCTTGACACCTATTATTCTGCGTTCCATTGCTCGCAAATGGGCAACCTGATTAAGCAGTAACTTTATTGCACAGAATAATGTACCTAAAATATAAAGTCTCTTACTTTAACTTGAAATATTACTTGCAATAAAAGCTAGTAAAAGATCATCGCAAAAACCTAAACAACTTACGTACTTAAGCTTTTTCGCACTCATATTTCACAATAATACTCAACACTCATGCAGTGACGTAGCACTATAAAGAACACTACAGAGCTCTTTCACAGCAATTTGTATAGAAGTACTTATCTAGATTCTTTACTTCATTGTATCCAACGTTGAATAGGCAAAGTGCGGCCACAAGCCGAATAATAAGAGGTAAATGGTACCAACGTACAGGAGGCACCGATTTTCAAAAATCAATCACTTATGTAGCTGGCACTGATTGAACGGGACGACAAAGCGAACCGACATACATAAACATAATTAGTAGAGAAGTTCGGGATTAAAATAGCTCAATGATTTAGCTAATAAAAACCTTCTGTGTTAAAAAATCATCATTTTTGAATGTTGCCAAGCCCAAGTAACATGATCGTAGTTGCATAGAGAAATGAGATATTGTTAATGGGTTTTGCACAATTTCAGGTTGGCCTAGTTTGGCATAGCTTCGGCAAGGATCGAGCGGTATTTTGCCGCCGGATTGATTATTAAAAGAAGATGTAGTGACTAAAATTGAATAGAGTAACTATCGCTTGGTCATGTTGAGAGAATGAGTGACAGGCAGTTAACTACAAGTATTTATAAGGAAAATGTGAGTGGCAGTGCCGAGAAGAGAAACCGCTCCAAAGAACATAACCTTATTGGTGAGGTTCTTCAAAAAGGTCAGGTGCTCACAACCGTAGTGCATGTACGACCAGATGTATGAACGTAGACGATGCGCAAGGAGTACGTAAAGTGAATTTATGTATGTCAACCGTCTGGGCACTGTTTAATAAAAAAAGGAGGTACTTTCGGTGGTATTTTCTGCCTACGCCCATGGAAGAAATACGTGAGTTTACGTATGTTTACCGCCTGCTTCTGTTTAATGAACGTTACAAATTGTAAATTTTATTAATATTTTACAAGTTTTATATCTACAAGTTTCTGTTTAATAAAAAATATAACTTTACCGTTGTGGAAAACTGACAAAATTGATAAATTTTACCTACGATTTTACATATTTCGTTTTAATAAACATTTTCTCTTTATAGGTGACAATTATTGTCAGTTTTATGATACAACACTTATCATACAATTTTACTAATATGTCACTTATTTACGAAATTGTCCGATTGTAACGTTTATTCAACAGGGCCCTGTAGGGGACGTGACTAGGTGGTACCTATTGGGAATCGCTACGCTACTCAGTTAAACACTCAAACAACTTTAACGGGTTTATTGAGGTAACTAAGCTAAGTTATTGCTAAAATGATGGAAATGAATGCACTCGGTCGCTGTTCGTTATGCACTGAGCTCGCGGGGCACTTAGTGCGGCCGCATTGTATCGCTAGGTCAGCAAAACGTGGTCGATTGCAATCATTGCATCGAACATGCTCCCGACGGGAATAGATGAGATAATGAGATAAGCATATACAAAAATAAAGAGTTACGTGAGTGTGAGCTTAAAGTGCTAAGGAATTAAGACAATATTAGATGAGAAATGATTGACAAGGTGATGGAACAATCATATCTTATAGCTAGACATGGATGCTCAAACGGTTGAGTCATTTATCGAGAACACTGATTGCCTTTTAGGTAAGGGAGACGTCGACATGTCTCGCCTCTTTGAACGTAAACTAGACCACCGTTTAGAAAAATTAGATACGCGCGCACTATCACTGACACTTGGCCCCTGTTCGGACAGGGGTTGATTTCGCGCACTTACACTAGAGCCTTGCTCTTGCTCAGATTGGTTTATACACACACTCACACTCGCTGGTACGCTCTCGATTCGCCCTTGGGCGGGTGGACCACTGGTCCGCCGACACCTTCTCCTCAGGAACCACAGGACCGCTGCGATAGCTGCTGCTAATAGGCTATACAACAACGCATACTGATGTATGTCATGTGTCGTTAAAACTTCTGTCTGTTCGGCTGATTTTTTCATCGATTCAATTTGTTCACCGAGTTGCCTTAAAGATACGTCTATCGGTGCGGTATCTTCATCGATCTTATCGTCTTGGAAATTTTGGATAGGTAGCGTAAGATTACTGATGATTCGATTTATGGGAGTTAATTTTATCTCGAGTATATTTGGCTTAAGGTTAAGTGTATTCTCTAATTGCTGATGAGAATAAAGTGTAATATCATGACCCTTCACAATGCATTGCTTAGATAGTTGAATAAGTCCAGCTTTGCTGACTTCGCTTGCTTGTAGGTCGTCGTCGCATATGACTCTCAAAGAGTACGAGTCACAACAGAAATACAAATAGGTGGAAAAGTCGTGTAATGGAACCCATTTGTTTTCACAGCTAGATTTGATGATCCTGCAAGTGGATAGCTTCTCCCTTTCGCAGAATTGTTCCTCGGGACCTAAACTCTGGACTGGCCCTCGAAGACGACAAAGATAGTTTTCCGCTTGATGTTCACAACCTTGAAGATCGCTGACGCTGGCTGTTATGTATGAATCTCTTCTTAAGTTAATCGCTACGTATTCTGACGCTGGCTTGATGCTGATCATACTTTTATTAATTTGAACCGGAACTGGTATCAAATTGTACAGCTGGAACGTATCTCTGCTAATTAACGGTAAGTTAATTTCAAATATGAAATATTCGTCTGTCATCCTTGCCTTAACTTGTAACAATTTGTAGATCTCATACAGGTTGAACTGAATGTCATCTATGGGTAATGCTAGCTCTTTCGATATTTGACTAGACACAATCTGTAACTCCGCACGGAGTTGTTGTGGAGTCAAGAGATGCAGATTGATCTGACCATGATATATTTCAGTCATAGTGTCAAGGAAAGTGTCCTGAATCCGCTTTAAATTCTGAATCATATTTATGGTCGCTAACGCAGCTAGAGAGAAATCTTGCTGAATAGACATTACGTCGATCTCCTGCTGCAATGTGTTGGTGACGCTGTCTAAATGATTCAAATGTTTATTAATTATCTTATGCTGTTTTTCAATAGTCTCTTCTGTTCGCTTTAATATATTATACTCCGCTTCTATGACCGATGTCTGATTCCGATACAACTGACTAAGGTGGTTTATATTCCCGTGTACAAGTTCAATGTCCCGCTTGTATTTTTCTGCGAATTCCTGATCCAGTACTCCGAACAATGAATTAGCTATGGAGCCGACAGCGTTGATAAGCCCGCGTCGGGTTCGCGAGCGCGCTCCAAAGTGCTGATTGAGCAACAGCTGATTATAGTATTGTAGTTCATCGTAATCGTGTTGTATTTGTAGGATGATAATTTTACAATGGCTCTGCTTTTGAATTTTCTCGCATGTTTGCTCGAGATATTGCGAAAATTGTGTGACGGCTTTATCTCCTTGCCAGTAAGGAGACATATTATAATAAGTTACGATTTTCCACTGATCACGAATAAGATGCATTTGTCCTAACGGGTCAAAATACAATGTTTGATTGCTATCGAACACTGTTAATTTGTATGATGCTTGAGTGGTCAGTATTAGACTCATAAAAAATAGCAATGATAATGCTATACTATAGATTTTAGGGCCATTACTGAACTGCTTGGTCGCTTTCTCCTCCGCTTTTGCTTCATTGTTTGGCTGATGCTGCTTTTTTGCCTCGTTTTCTGCTATAGGTAAAATGGAAAGCTTGATAATGGACCGCTTTATGAAACCGTTTTTAGTTTTTAATGTCACCACCCGGACAGCTCCATCTTTTCCAGGGTGGACCTCAACCACCCGACCAACAGGCCATCTTCCCGGTGGTAGGTTATCATCATGAATGGTTACCATATCTCCTATCTCTATATTCTTCTGTGCTTTTAACCACTTGCTGCGTATCGACAACTGGCTGAGATACTCCGCTTTCCACCGCTTCCATATATCTTGGAACGTTTTATTCACTAAATACCATCTTGTCCTCGCATCTTGTGCCGTGTCTATGACAGTTAGGCCGGCACGAGTAGTTAAGAAATGCGCTGGAGTGAGAAAATCGATGTCATCGATATCCTCGGATATGGGGCACAGTGGTCTTGAGTTTAGGCTCGCTTCAATTTGAGCCAAGATCGTGCTGTATTCTTCGAATGTAAGAGCTTGTTCTCCTATTACTCTTTTCAGATGTTGTTTTAGACTCCGAATAGATCGCTCCCAGATTCCACCAGCACTTGGCCAAGAAGGGCAGTTCCAATGCCATTCTATGCTCATCTCCGCTATTTCTTTGTAAAATGTGTCGCAAAAAATTCGCTCGAACTGTTGCTGTTCCTCCTGAAGGATCTTGTTAGCACCTACGAAGTTTGTTCCATTGTCCGAATAGATGTGCTTTGGAGTCCCTCGTCGTGCCGCCATGCGACGTAACGCTGCTAAGAATGACGAACTGCTTAGGTCGGAGACCAGCTCTATATGGACCGCTTTTGTGACCATGCAAGGCGATATACCCCTTGGTTGTTTTAATACCTTTCCCTTTATTTGCTTTTACTCGAATAAACCCCGTATAGTCTATTCCAGTATGATAAAATGGAGGCGCTGGATTAGATCGACATTCAGGCAGGTCTCCCATTATTTGATGTAGCTTTCTGGGTTCTTGTTTTTTACAGGTCACACATTTACGAAGCTGTTTTTTGGTAGCTCTATTTCCTTGAATTATCCAATATTGCTGTCTCAGTAAAGACAAGGTAAGTCGAGCTCCACCATGGAAGGTGTGTTCATGTGCTTGCTGGATAAGAAGATCCGTTAATCTCCCGTTGTATGGGATAATTATTGGATGTATCATATCAGAGCTAATGTTGGCATTTTTGAGACGTCCCCCGACTCTTAATATGCCGCTTTCATCTAAAAATGGCTGTAGATTTAATAATTTGCTATTGTAATTAAGTTTACTATGCATTAAACTCTCGATATCCGATGTAAATTCCCTGCGTTGTATGCATTTAATTATAATTGATTTTGCTTTCCTTAGCTCTTGTAATGTGAGATACGGCGGCTTTTGTTTACTTGTCCGTGCAGGTGCACGTAATAACCATGCCACTATACGATTTATTTTATCGAATGAGCTGTGGCGATTCAGTAATTCTTCAATTACGCTGTCTTCATGATTGCTATTTTGGACGGTTATGACTTGCCTCCGGACCTCCTCTTCCGTCGTATACTCTGATTGCTCTCGCTTTGGCTTAAAGTCGGGTGTCGATAGCCAAGCTGGGCCTCGCCACCACAACGCGTGCTCTATTAATTGTGTAACGGATTGTCCTCTGCTCGCTGAATCAGCTGGATTTTCTTTAGTTGATACGTAATGCCATACGTCAGGTGATGCCACGCTAATAATTTTCTTCACCCTATTCGCTACGAACGGCTTCCAACGTTCAGGATAGCCTTGGATCCAGCTAAGGACGATCTTGGAGTCGCTCCAAGCATAGATTTCGTAATCAATGCTACTCATGCTTGTGACTACTTTTGTTAGTAGTCTGGTTAATAGCTCCGCTGCACATAATTCCAATCTTGGAAGCGAAACGGTCTTGCTGCTTGGTACTACTCTTGTTTTAGCTGCGACTAGTACTACAGATACTCGATTTTTTGATACAATTCTGGCATATACGACACATGCGTACGCTTTCAGAGACGCATCACAAAATCCGTGCAACTGGATAATGTCATCTCGTTTGCTCTGCAACCATCGTGGGATTTTGAATCTGCTAATACATCCCAGATCTTTAGTTAATTTGACCCACTCATCGTTGATCTCGGATGAAACTTCATCGCTCCATTGAATTTCATCTAGCCAAACCTTTTGAAACAATAATTTGAATTTTGTAGTTAGCGGCGCTAGCCAACCTAGAGGATCAAATAACTTGGATATTTCCGATAGAAGTAGTCTTTTTGTAAGCTTTGAAGTATCCGCTGTTGAAGTATATTGGAAAGTGAATTCATCTGTTTCCGGATCCCATCTCAAGCCCAGAGTTTTTGGTGTATTTTCAGTTTTGAAAATGAATGATGGTGCTTGATTATGTTGCTGCGATGAATTTATATCTTCCAATAGCCTTTTCTCATTTGCTGACCACTTTCTCAGCAAAAATTTTCCGCTGCTTAGGCACGAATTAAGTTCCGCTATGCTACTTTTCCCTTCATCGATAGTATGAGCTCCGGATACTAGATCATCCATGTAGAAATCTTCAAGAATTATTCTTGCTGCTGTAGGAAAGTTATGCTTCTCGTCCGCTGCTAGTTTTCGAAGGGTCATCATCGCTAAAAAAGGAGCTGAATTCGTGCCATATGTAACCGTCGTTAACTGGTATGTCGTAATAGGTTGTCCAGTTTTAGCTCTCCAAAGGATTTTCTGGAGTTTTTGATCCGATTCGCTTACTAATATCTGCCGATACATTTTTTCAATATCGGCAGTGAATACGTATCTGTATAGTCTCCACTTAAGTAACAGTGTCTGCAGATCTTGCTGCAAGTTAGGTCCTCGATGCATGACATCATTGAGACTTAGTCCCGAAGAAGTTTTTGCGGATGCATTAAATACGACACGTAACTTTGTAGTGGAGGATTCCGCTCGCTGAACCCCATGATGAGGT
This sequence comes from Xestia ashworthii, assembly GCA_950022955.1. Lineage (NCBI taxonomy): Eukaryota > Metazoa > Arthropoda > Insecta > Lepidoptera > Noctuidae > Xestia > Xestia ashworthii. The sequence continues at coordinate 16,514,603 of OX465554.1, forward strand.
AAAAAACACTCTATTCCATCGCTGCTAAAGGTCGCTAATTTCATGTGTCCCAACTCTTCATATTCGCTTAGAAATTGCTTATATTGCTGAGCTAAAGCCTTTTGCTTGTTAAGCTTTTTCTCTAGATTCTTAAATTGCGCTAGTGCTATTTCCTTTGACGATCCCAGCTTGTCGTTCGCTTGCTGCTTCATCGGCAACCTAACTTCGTAACGACCGCTCTCAAGACGTTTTGTCGTTGATAGGTAATACTCGACGCATTGCTGATCTTCCGCTGATATTTCATTTTGCTCGTGAATATCTTCAATTTCCCAAAATTTTTGAATATCCGCTGTATTATTCACGATGACGTTACAATGGAATTGTGGCTTTACAGTTCCGCATATTACCCATCCTAGCTGGGTTTGCTGAGCTAAGGGCGAAGACGAATCAGGACCTCTTATCAAACCGTCTAGCATGATAAGAGCATAGGCGTCTGCCCCGAGTAACAAGTCAACTGGACGACTTGTATTAAACGCTGGATCCGCTAAATTAATATGTTCCAAATGCGACCACGAAGGCTTTTCGAACGATTGATTAGGTAAGTTTTTGATAAGACTTTTCATAATCAGAACATCCGTGTCAAATTTGAAGCTCGTATACATAGACTGGCATGTAATGCTTAGCTTGCCCGTACAGTTAGATTCCTTTTCTCCAATTCCGGAAACTGCTCCATCAAATTGCTGTCGCTTTAAACCCAACTGCTGAGCTGCCTTCTCCGTCATCAATGATACCTGTGAGCCCTGATCAATGAGAGCTCTCAGGATCAGCTGCGTGCTATCTGCTGCTGTCACCTTTATTAACGCTGTAGCTAAAAGAATCTGAGTGAAATTTTGCTGAGATGCGTGAACACCGTTGCCGCTGCTTTGCTTTGAACTCTCTACTTGCTTGAGCTCTTCGTCATTAGCATAATTTTGTTTGCCCTCAGCAAAACAATCATGCAATAAAGTATGATGCCTGCCCGAACACGTGAGGCAGCGCTTCTTGGAATGGCATTTATTTCCATTATGATTAAAAACGCAATTAATACAACATTTCAGTTGTTTGACGGTTTTAAGTTTCATTTCCTTCGGCATTTGCAGAAACCTTTCGCAATTGTGTAATTTATGCTCAGCAAAACAATGAGGACATTTGATTTCCTGCACGTGCATTGCTTTTGAGTTCTTCGAATTATAATCGTTCGATTTATAATTATTGTTAAATTTGCGGCTGTTTGTCAATGATTTTGATGAACTCGCTTGCTGCTGAGATTGCGATGACTTTTGCATGGTGTCTTGTCGTCGACGAGATGTTTCTAGGCTAGTGAATTTATTTTCCAAAAAATCTAAAAAGTCTTGTAGGATTGGTAGTTCTCTAGGATTCTTTAACGACTCTATGTACTCGGAATAAGATTCACTATCCAGCTTTTGCGATAATATGTACAATTAGAGGGTCCCACGTGCTAATATCTGCACCTAGGTTTTTGATGGCGTGAAGACTCTCTAGCGTGACGTCATGCAATTTTTTAAATGCTAAAAATGATTGCTGCTGTATATTTGGCACATTAAGGAACACATTGGCGTGCGCTGTAAAGATAATCCTCTTGTTATCAAATCGATGATTTAGAATCTCCCAACAAACGTTATAGTTATCAGCACTGATTGGAAGGTGCTGAATCAAACGCTCTGCTTCACCTTTTAACTTGCCTTTCAGGTACTGCATTTTTTGTGCGTTTGACAGTGCGTTGTTCTTGTGGATTGCTTCGCTAAAAAGATCTTTAAAGGGCATCCACTGCTGGTAATGGCCTGTAAATACAGGAATATCCATTTGAGGAGTGGATTTCTCGCGATATGATGTTGACCACATTTTGGAGTTAATAGCTTTTTTCAAGCTGTTGAAAGTACGCTCGTGTTTGCTGAAATTATATTCATAGTCTTCTGCTAGATCTTCCTCTGATTCACCAATAATCTCCCAATGAAGATTATCAATAGTAGTCCACCGATTGTGCAGGGTTCGAAGGGCGTCTTCGAACTCCCACTTGTCAACGATAGTTTCGACATCAATATTGTTGACTGCTCTAAGAAACGCTTTAAAATTGACCGACTGCTTATGTAGCATATCGTCAAGCTTGCTGTTGGACCCTCTTGACTGAAAGGTCGGAGTTGTTGTTGCTGGTGGGTCTGGCTGACTCGTTGAAGTTCCGGGCGCCAGCTGTACTGTTTGAGGAAGACACGGTGCCTTCCGAGGTTGCTGCATCAACTGTTCTTTACATTGACTTATAAGCTCTTTTGCTGTTAAGTAAAGCTGTTTCGTGCTCTCAAATTCAGACTTAACAAAATATTTATGATTTGTTTGCTCAAAAGGAAGGGTCTTTTCATGATTCACTTGAAAGTCCTCCCAGTATTTCTCAAGTAACTCGAGTTTACGCTTACAGTAATCTATAGTTTTACGCTCTACGCTATCCTTTTTAAAATTGACGATGAGTTTTCTAATGCTCTCCGCAATCTCAAGTTGAATGTAATAAAGGTCCTCCATCTCGCTGCTGATGTAAGAAAAATTAAACGATCTTACTTGGAAAAATCCTTTGCCGCTGCTAACCTGATGGGTTTGACTTCCACACCAGTGATCCGCTGTTGCCGCTAATGTGAGCTATGAACTCACTGCTGCTGGAAGGGCACTCCCCGAGTACCGCTTTTGCTGCTACCGCTGAGAGAATATATTGCGCACTCCAACTCAATATACTCCCACTAAAGTCTCGCTGCTGAGGTTACCACCACAGTCACTGCTAAGCTTTAAACCACTGCAATCCAAAGTGTCACTAGTTCTGTTTAAGTTCACTTCGCGAGCCCTCAGTCCCGAAAAACTAAAGTCCGACCGCGAAGTTCAGAGGCTCGAAGGACCAAAATGTAGGGGACGTGACTAGGTGGTACCTATTGGGAATCGCTACGCTACTCAGTTAAACACTCAAACAACTTTAACGGGTTTATTGAGGTAACTAAGCTAAGTTATTGCTAAAATGATGGAAATGAATGCACTCGGTCGCTGTTCGTTATGCACTGAGCTCGCGGGGCACTTAGTGCGGCCGCATTGTATCGCTAGGTCAGCAAAACGTGGTCGATTGCAATCATTGCATCGAACAGGGCCCAGTTTGTACAAAGTTACACCGACCCAAACATCTACGTTTAAGCTGAAGACTGATTTGGAAAGCAGTTTAATAAACTTCTTGACATTTAAAATAATATTTAACTATATATTTCCTTAAGGTAAAAAAACGAAACTAATTTAACCTAATTACGTAAAAAGGTAAAGGCAATAAAGGTTCTACAAGGACTTGATTCTTAGTATCGACATTGATGAAAACCACGAAAAAAGTATGTGGTCATAGCGAAGAAAAAGTATCAAAGCAATTTGTTATTTTCTTTTGATTAGGCCAATATTTGCTCAATTTACTATTCCACATTTGTTTAGGATATTGGGTCCATTTTATTTTCTTTTCTTATGCGGAATTCAATGTACCTAAAAGAAACAGTTAAGTATATGAAATTGAAACATACTTTGGGCCAATAAAGTATGAAACAACAATGTGAGCAAACATAATTCAATCGAGTATTATACTCGATTGAATTATGTATGTATAAATAATAATGTATTTACAATGTATGTGTGGGCATTAAATGGTGAATATCCATTAACGACCCGAATGGCGCAGCGGTAGTGAGGCTGCCTTACATTCTTAGGGTTCCGTGTTCGAATCCCGGTAGGCGCAATTGTTTGTGTTATGAGCATGATTTTGTTTCCGAGTCATGGATGTTTATATGTATAATAAGTAAGCACGTAAAGCACCGCGCGCGCGCGCGCGCGTGCGTGTGGCACTAGATGGCGCTGTGTGTAATGTCCAGTGATATTTATATATTTATTTATTAGGCATGCATTTCATATTATGTTCGCCACCCCTCGGGGACAGTGGGTCATATTTAAAAAAAATGCATATAGGACTACTCAGGGTGGACAGACCCTGAGTGAACAAGCCGTCCTATACTGTCTCGTTGGTTTTGGTGTCGCAAGTGTGACTGCTTGTATGAAGTCTTAGGTTCAACTTCTAGGTCTACTTTCGAACACGGGACCTCATGAGGCCAACGTCGCAAAAATACTTGCTAGTCGAAATACTCGGTTAGCTCATAGATTTTGTATGGCAATAGCGACGTCACTGTTTAGTCAACTCAATGACTACTATTTATTGATTTTAAAGTAACTAAAAATCTTATTTGGCAAATAATTGAAAATAAATCGGGTTTTCAGGCCCATTATAACGTTGTTTTTAGAGAAACAATAATTCCAAGACAACGAGTCTTGGAATTATTGTTTTATGGTATCAGCTACCATATTGGATTTTGCTCTTTTGAAAACTGCTCATGTTATAAAACCGACTTCAAAAAACACAAAAAAAGTGAAAAATTACTTTAACTTCAGAAGTCCTTGTTACCTTTGTTTGATTGGTTTACTTAGTTTTTTTGTCACCGACTTCTGAAGTTACTTTTTTGTGTTTTTTGAAGTCGCTATTATGATTTGCAAAAAAGTTTTTATTTTTCACTCTTTAGTGGTTCACTTGTGCTTACCTCTTCACAGCGTACCGGCGTGATGTTTCGTTATGAACTGGTGTAAACAATAGACAGACATGAGATTTCAGCAATCCCAGTACATTTGCTATCATTTATTGAGGAGTTCCGTTGCCTATCTCCGAAGTTCTTCATCAGATCTTCACCAAATTGACATGGGACCACTTTAAGAAAGTACTATTTCAAAAACTATCCAAATCGCATCAAGTGGGGGTATCAAATTTGAAGAGTTCTCTCTATTTTTTTAGGATCCCATCATCAGATCCTGATTTGATGATTATGGGACCACCTGGAAAGTATACCCTTTCAAACAAAAAAATAATAATTCAAATCGGTCCAGCCATCTTCGAGTAATCGGGGAACATACATAAATAAAGGTTCCGACGAATTGAGAACCTCCTCCTTTTTGAAGTCGGTTAAAAATGTCCAAGTTCTTTCTTTCTCTACAACTTTAAAGACATAATAAGCAGACAATTGCGGAGCCTATAATTGCTGTTAGTTAATTATTGATGGACTATTTAGCTTTCAGACTGTCTGGACTTTGAAAGTACCTACTAATGTCTGCCGCGGCCAGCGAAGCTAATGTTACATTTTAAAGTCATCGATCGCTCATTCTATATTTATCACAGTTTTTAGTTTCATGTTTGTCCTTAAGTCTGGGTATTCAAATTCAAATTCAAAATTTTTATTTCAGACCTGTTGATACATATAGTGTTAGTATGAACTTATCCTATGTTAGTAAAAAACAAATTAACATAACTTAAAAATACACTAGTTGGCTACATGCACATGTGCACGCACATGTCTGCCAGCCCAGAGTCTAATAAAAGGTCCGTCAACCTTGTCCGCCAGTGTAGCTAAAATACTGTTCGGTTTCGGTGTTGGTGTTTCGGTTTGTGGTCGGTCTTCAATCATAAGATATGAGTATATATTTTACCTTGGATCTTTAGGAAAGTATATCTTTGTCAAACCATAATTATCCACCAACCAATTACTATCCATTATTAACCGTCCATTATTTCTTGCAAAATGGTATGTTTATTTTTATTGTAGGTACTCTATCACAATGCTGTCCTATTTGACCCAAAGGTTGACTGGTAGAGAACGCCTTGTGGCATTAAGTCCGCCTATGTACCACTATTGTACATGAATTTTAAATAAATAATTATCTCTACCGCAAATATTATTACGAGCAAACTATCACGTTGTGATGAAATGGTGACATGTTTTAAGTATCTCTTCAAGTTTATTCAGTCCCAATCAATAACTGAGCCCTTAAGGCAAAAAGTAATTAGGATTCAGTCAAAGACTAACTACAATAAATCAATACAAAATGAAACAAATTGATCTTGCACTCAATTTCAAAATCTCAGCTCTTCAAGCTCCTGCATTACGAAATTGAATGAAGATACAAGGCTGCAAGGCATTTAAATAGTTCAGCCATTAGAGCCCCGGCAAACAGTCTAGACGTGTACACGCTTGCTCAGTTCTTATGCAAATGGGCATAAAACTGGCATAATTTGTGCACATCCACTGCTCTTATCGTAACTCGACTCACAATTAAAACTAAACTTATTATGACAGAGGTAACGGACCTATATACTACTTTAACTGTTTCTAGTTTAAAAGCGGCGTTTATTCGTGAAATTATTTTAAAATTCGAACGAGCAATTTTAGCGGGGAATCTAATCTATGCTGTGATAAATTTTCATTCGACCTGTTATGAGCATTCAGCCTAAATAATTATAGCTGGAACAGACTAAATTATAGCTGTTTGTAATTATTTTCATCATTGAATTATTTCATCAGTTCGTTGGTGTTATTATTCGAATATTGCTGATATAATTCAGGAATATTTCTTGGGGCATCATACGTGTGATTTTACACACATTGAACACCTACAATGGCAATATTTCGTCGAATTGACTTTACACACCGATTCACGTTACTAGAAATGTTATGAAACGAATGTGACCGATTTATGAACGTATGCCGCTCAGTTTAAACACATCATGAATGCAAATTATATTCTGTCAGTATACGCACATATCTATCTATCTATACATATAATAAAAGAGTAAAAAAACTGTGTCTGTACATTGAATATATTTAAAAAATAATAATTGAGGGGGGTTTAGAAACAGTAATAGAGCACGAATCCAAAAAAAAACTATGTCTGTTTGTCTGTTTATTTGTACACGCTAATCTTCGGAAGTACTGGACGGATTTGAATGATTTTTTTTTGTTGTATAGATATTAAGTCTGGGCAACATATAGGCTATAATTTATCTTTGAAACTTGAACACCTGATGCAGAACCGCAACAGACCAGCTAAACTATAAGAGATACGAAAATGACACCATAGCAAAAATTGTTCCACATGATGAGCATTTTCTGCTGAGAGAATAAATTTGAAGATCTGGAACACCTGATGTGGAACTCCAAGAGCCCAGCTATACCATAACACATATAGGAATGGCGTCTCAGAAAAATTTGTTCAATCTGATAAGCACTCTCTGTTGACTTATAAAAATCGAACATCTGGAACACCTGTTGTGGAACCCCAAGAGCCCAGCTACACCATAACACATATAGGAATGAAGTCTTAGCAAAAGTTGTTCAACCTGATGAGTACTCTCTGTTGACTTATAAAAATCGAAGATCTGGAACACCTGTTGTGGAACCCCAAGAGCCCAGCTACACCATAACACATATAGGAATGACGTCTTAGCAAAAGTTGTTCAATCTGATGAGTACTCTCTGTTGACTTATAAAAATCGAAGATCTGGAACACCTGTTATGGAACCCCAAGAGCCCAGCTACACCATAACACATATAGGAATGACGTCTTAGCAAAAGTTGTTCAATCTGATGAGTACTCTCTGTTGACTTATAAACATTGAAGATCTGGAACACCTGTTGTGGAACTCCAAGAGCCCAGCTACACCATAACACATATGGGGATGACGTCTTAGCAAAAGCTGATCGGTCTGATGGGCATTTCCAGTTGACTTTTAAAAAATCGAAGATCAGAAACATCTGATGTGAAAATTATTGCAAAGCTATCACTAATTTCACTGTATAATTGTTATGAAATAACATTAGCTGGAAGTACCTCCACGTGGTGAAAGCGGTATCAGTTTAGGACTGATTTTCGATGAGGATGGTAAATCATTGAAAATTTGACTGTACTGGCCAAAACTCCCATTTATTATTTTATTTTATCGAATAGACTATATGCCTTCGGGGTCATGTTATTTCAGTGTTTAATTTTCTTTACCATTTATCTTCGTGACTCGGTAGCCTACCCGGTAACGCAGGGGAGCAGTCACTTAGATTTTAATTGATCAGGTATCTTCACAACGAAAGTATCACCATGCTTAGAAAGAGGTTAAATCTTTCCCAATGTTCCAAAGGAGCTAAAAGATTGAGGATCATAAGATCCCAAGAATCTACCGAAGAGCGTCAGGAGAGACTTAATGCTGTTCAAGAACATCAGGCTGCAACTTGCTCCGTGGAAACCTCTTCGGATCGCGAAGCACGCCTGCGTTCTCAGCGTATTTACGCATCCACATCCAGGTCTCTAGAGACCAGTGAAGAATAGATGCGCGACTGACCGCTGATCGTGAACGTCACGCATTGTCTCGCGAGTCGGAGACGTTTATCGATACAGAATCACGCTTGAGTTCTCAGTGTATTCGCACATCTACTAACAGGACTTTTGAAACGAGTGATAAACGTGATGCGCAACTAACTGCTGATCGAGATTATCATACATTGTCCCGAACACGCACACAACAAAATATTCATAATCAGTTAGAAAGTGAGAGAGAAATAATAGCTGGAGTACGGCATGAAGAGTCAGAAGAAGAGCGCAACGAACGTTTGAATTCTGATCGACTTCGACATTCTCTGAACAGAATGTTGATATCATCTGAAGAATCGGATGTGTCTCAAGATATAGCCGTAGAGCATGGCGACCTTCCTTGGGTTGAATACGCCACATATTCCGCCATCGGAGGTATGGTTCAATTTTGTACTTTTTGTAAAGCTGTTAAATGGCAAAAAGAAACAAACGGTATGTGTTGCTCAGAGCTCTTCAGATCTTCAGCTTTTCAGCTTCAGCTCTTAGAATTCGACATCAGACGTTTTAGATCTTCGATTTTGACGATCCCGTTGTCGCTGACGAAAGCAACAGGATCCGCGTACGAAGTCGCGGGCAGAAGCTAGTTAAGAATATGGGTGCTACATAAAGAAACAGGTTTCCGGTACAGACAAATCTGTGCGGGTCGGTACCGACCGGCGCAGGTATAATATTTCAATATATTCTATTCACTCACTTAACGAAACAGGTTGTAACTTGTCGGTGCCGACTACCTGGACCTAGCCATACGGGTTTAAGCATACTGGTGTCACTAAGGACAGATTCACCTGTTTCTTTATGCGAGTCAACACTGTACCGATCGGTACCGATCCGTACAGATTTGTCTGTACCGGAAACCTGTTTCTTTATGTAAGCACCCTAACGTCACAATACCCGTACATAAATAAATAAATAAATAAATAAATGAATATCGCTGGACATTAACACACAGCGCCACCTAGTGCCACACTAAGCATAGCTTGTGTCGTGGACACTAGATAGTTGATATACTACATATATACTTTTTGTTTGTAAATATATACTTATTATACATATAAACATCCATGACTCGGAAACAAATGTCCATGCTCATCACACAAACATTTCCTCCTACCGGGATTCGTACCCAGGACCCTAAGAACGTAAGGCAGCCTCACTAAGCTACCACTACGCCATTCAGGTCGTCACATGTAAAAACTCGAACACATATTATGTCCCAGATTTTATGAAGCAAATGTAATTTACCGTATGTTACACCAGGACTGAAGCATTAATAGTGTTTTATAAGAATTATAAAGGCAGTATAATAACAGAGTCGGGGCCAACGTCATATTGCTTCAACAGCAATTCATCAAAGTTGCAGGGTACGATCGATCACGCCAACGCCGTAAATGCACCGACAAATTAATGATTCCCTCAAAACACTGCCATCGTATTATTACCTTAATGAAATTCCACTATCGAAGCAAATTATCACGTAGGTTACGTACCAACCACGCAATTGTGTTGCAAATTACTTTTCAAGACGTAAACGTTAATGTAACCGAAAAATTACTCGTTAAAGTTGCAATTAACCGATTTTCAGAACAATAAAAGTTTGGAATGGTAATTATGCCTGTCTGAGGTCTTGTTTTAATTAGTTTAATGCTGGCTTTGAAAGCAATTTTCAAGAACGTTTTCAGTAATGAGAATGCATGACTGGTAATAACTAACTGAAATTGATTATTTTCTTTAGGTAGCTCTGGATACTCGATCATAATAACTTGGAATTATAATTAAGCTTATAGATGCCTCTTGTAGTAGTAGTTCATTTGAAATGATTTA